>CM070777.1:88845258-90297133 GCA_036346955.1 Dipus sagitta | reverse complement strand
ACACTCTAAACACTGACACCAAAGAGAAAATCCTAAAAGCAGCTAGGGAAAAACAGCACACCACCTTCAAGGGTAACCCCATCAGAATTACTCCATACTTCTCAATGGAAACCCTGAAAGCTAGAAGGGCCTGGAATGAAACACTGCAAAGTCTAAGAACCTATGGCTTCCAACCCAAACTACTCTACCCAGCAAAAGTATCCCTCATAATAGATGGTGAAAGAAAAACATTCCACGTCAAAACTCAGCTTTACAATTATATGAACACAAAACCAAACCTACAGAGAGTATTTCAGGAAATTCTCCAGAGAGAAGAAAAAAATAATCAAACACAATTGCCTACAAGAAGCAGATCATAACAACCAAACTCAGAGTAGGCACAAAAAACTTCAATGTCCATGAAAACACCAACCCACATTTACCATCACAATATGGCAGGGATCAAATCAAATCTCACAGTCATTACCCTAAATAATAATGGCCTTAATTCACACATCAAGAGACACAAGCTAACAGGATGGATCAAAAAATTAGACCCCTCAGTCTGTTGCCTTCAAGAAACCCACCTCACCATTAAAGACAGACATCTCCTAAAGGTGAAAGGGTGGAAAACAGTATCCCAAGCAAATGGGAATAAGAAACAAGCAGGTGTAGCTATATTAATATCAGATAAAATAGACTTCAAACCAAAAATAATCAAAAAAGACAAAGAAGGCCACTTCCTACTTATCAAGGGAACGATCCATCAAGAGGATATTACAATCATAAATCTGTGTGCACCAAACACAGGGGCACCACAGTTCATAAAACAAAACCTACTTGACAATAAAACAGAAATAACCACAAACACCATCATAGCTGGGGACTTCAATACACCATTATCAGTAATAGACAGATCATCCAAACAGAAACTCAACAGGGAAGTAAGAGAGCTCAACAAAACCATAGATCACTTAGAACTAACGGACATCTACAGAACCTTCCGTCCCAAATCCACAGATTACACATTCTTCTCAGCAGCCCATGGAACATTCTCTAAAATAGATCATATACTGTGTCACAAAGACTGCCTCCACATATTTAGGAAGATTGACATAATTCCCTGCATGATATAAGATCACAATGCTATATTGCTAGAAATCAATAACAAAAGACACACCAAGAATCCCAACAGCACCTGGAAACTGAACAGCATACTTTTAAACAATAAATGGATAGTGGATGAAATAAAAAATGAAATTGCAAAATTTCTGGAATTGAACGACAATGAGAACACATCATATCAAAACTGATGGGCACAATGAAGGCAGGTCCTCAGGGGAAAATTCATAGCACTCTATGCCTTCGTAAAAAAGACAGAAAGGTCCCAAATCAATGACCTAACCATCCACCTGAAGGCACTGGAAAAACAAGAAAAATCCAACCCAAAGAGCTCCAGAAGGAAAGAAATAATTAAAATAAGAGCAGAAATCAATGAACTGGAAACGAAGGAAACAATTAAGACAATTGACAAAACAAAGAGCAGGTTCTTTGAAAAAATAAACAAGATTGACAAACCCCTGGCCAATCTGATCAAGCAAAAAAAGGTGAAGCTTCAAATTAACAAAATTCAAAATGAAAAAGGAGAGATCAAAACAGACATAAGTGAAATTGGGAGAATCATCAGGACTTATTTCAAAAACCTCGACTCCACAAAACTGGATAATGTGGAGGAGATGGATAAATTCTTGGATGCATACCATCTACCAAAGCTAAACACAGAGGAGATTACTCACCTCAATCAACCCATCACACTCATGGAGATTGAAAAAGTAATAAAAAACCTCCCAAAAAAGAAGAGTCCAGGACCAGATGGCTTCTCAGCTGAATTCTATCAAACCTTCATAGAAGAACTCAAACCAATCTTCCTCAAACTGTGCCACACAATTGGTGAACAGGGAAAGCTACCCAACTCCTTTTATGAAGCTAGCATCACCCTAATTCCAAAACCAGGCAGAGATGCCACAATAAAAGAAAACTACCGGCCTATTTCCCTGATGAATTTAGATGCAAAGATCCTAAACAAAATCCTTGCAAACCGAATCCAACAACACATCAAATGCATTATCCACCTTGACCAAGTGGGATTCATTCCAGGAACACAGGGGGGGTTCAACATACGGAAATCTGTCAATGTAATACACCACATAAACAAGGTTAAACATAAAAACCACATGATCATTTTGATAGATGCAGAAAAGGCCTTTGACAAGATTCAACATCACTTCATGTTCAAAACATTGGGAGAGAGTTGGCATGGTTGGTTCATATCTCAACCTAATAAAGGCAATATACGAAGCTCCGAAGGCCCAAATAATACTTAATGGAGAGAGACTGGAGGAATTCCCATTAAGATCAGGAACAAGACAGGGTTGTCCACTCTCACCTCTGCTTTTCAATATAGTACTGGAAGTCCTAGCTCAAGCAATAAGACAGGAGAAGGAAATAAAAGGGATACAATTTGGAAAGGAATAAGTTAAGTTAGCTTTATTCGCTGATGACATGATTATATATGTAAGAGACCCGAGAGACTCCATCCCAAAACTCCTGAAGGTGATTAACTCCTATAGCAAAGTAGCAGGATACAAAATCAATGCACAAAAATCAGTAGCCTTCCTTTATGCAAAGGACAAAGATACAGAAAAAGAAATAAGGGACATAGTCCCATTTTCAATTGCAACAAAAAAAAATAAAATACCTTGGAATAACGTTAACCAAGGAAGTGAAAGATCTATACAATGAAAACATAAAAACACTCAAAAAAGAAATTGAGGAGGACTTGAGAAAATGGAAAGACCTCCCATGTTCCTGGATAGGCAGAATTAACATTGTGAAGATGACAATCCTACCAAAGGCAATATACAGATTTAATGCAATTCCAATTAAAATCCCTACAGTGTTCTTCACAGAGATAGAAAAAATGACTCAAATTTCATATGGAAAGGCAGAAGGCCTCGCATTTCCAAACATATCCTCAGAATAAGAAATACCTCTGGAGGCATCACCATACCTGATCTAAAGCTATATTACAAAGCCATAGTAATAAAAACAGCATGGTACTGGCATAAAAACAGGACTATAGATCAATGGAATAGACTTGAGGACCCGGACTTTGGGTCAAGCAGCTATAGCTACTTGATATTCGATAAAGGCCCAAACAATATAGGCTGGAAAAAAGACAGCATCTTCAACAAATGGTGCTGGACAAACTGGATAACCATATGCAGGAAACTAAAACTTGACCCACACATTTCACCATGCACTACACTCAAGTCCAAATGGATCAAAGATCTCAATATAAGACCAGAAACTCGAATACTACTGGAAGAAAATTTAGGAAGTACTTTCCATGATATAGGAATGGAAAAAGACTTCCTGAACAAAACCCCAGTAGCTCATGAACTTCAACAGTCACTCAACCAATGGGATCACATGAAACTGAAGAGTTTCTTTTTTTTTTTTTTTTTTTTTTTTTACTCATTATCCATTTTATTTTATTTTTTTAAAAAAGACTTATTAGGGTATAACACATGAAGCATTGGACCACTGGCCAGGATATTCTTTCAGAAATGAGACCAGGTATAACTGCATAGCTTTCTCACAAATCATTATCACCAAAAGCTACCCAATCCTTGAGGCTGAGTGTAATAGTCTTTCCAGTGAACATTTACTTAAGCTTATCAATAGAAGGTTTTCAAAATGCACCTCTCTTCTGACAGGAACAATTCATATTAAAAAAATTACAAATGAGATCTGAGATCTTGTGTTCATCTGTCATTTTCACACCTGCCCAATAGCTCCAGGTCCATAGACCAGTTAGGGATGAAGTAACCCCACTTCTGCTGAAGTGAATTCGTGGAAAAGCCTTGCATTCAAAACAAATCCTCACATCATCCTGGGGGAGGAAGCTGAAGAGTTTCTTTACAGACAAGCATACAATAAGCAAAGCCAATAGATTACCCACAGAATGGGAGAAAATACTTGTGGGTTATCCAACTGATAGAGGCCTAATCTCTAGAATCTATAAAGAACTCAAAAATCTAAACAGTAAGAAGTTAAACACCCCACTCACAAAATGGGGCAAAGAGCTGAACAGGCAGTTCACAGAGGAAGAAATAGAAATGGCAAACATACACTTAAGAAAATGTTCATCATCCCTAATCATCAGAGAAATGCAAATTAAAACAACTATGAGATTCCACCTTACCCCAATAAGGATAGCAAACATCAAAAAATCAAATTTTTATAAGTATGTTTATATTATTTTTATTTATAATTTTATTACATTTTACATTTTATAATTTATTATATTTTATCATTTTAACCAGTTTTGCTTAAATGATTTTTATTTCCACAATTGCTTAAGCCTTTTCATAATACAAAATAAATAAGGAGTAAAAAATTCTGAATTAATACAACACATTTAAGTAAGTAAAAAGAAGTACAACTTACCATGTCTGAACTTGAACTCAAACAACTCTCTGTTGCCCGTGGAGAATAGCTGGCAGAATAGCTACTCTGTGAAGAATCCAGACCTGGAACAAAGGTATAGTTCATGAAGATGACATATATTCATACTCTACCAAGTACACACAAGCACAGGAGTTATATAAAATGTGCCAAATGTTAATATTTTGATATTTAATGCATTATTACTTCTTACAAGGTAAGTTAGTGTTTTCCACTGAAAAGTTCTATATGTACAAGTTGCATAAATTACATAAAGGAAGAATTAAGAAAATTGAGTTGATGTTTCCAATATATGAAACACTTTATAAACAAATAGTCAACCTGCAGAAAGGGGGAATAAGCCAAGTTTATTAAGCCCTATGGCATTAGATATTTGCTTATCTAGTAAATAAACTTTCATAGTGTAATCAGAAGTACATGAAAACTCTATTCAATACACCTAATATATTTTTATCATCTCTTTAATAAGTTATTTTTTGATTACAAAGTTCAAAGGGAGCTTGAGATGTAGGTCATGATTCTCTACTGAGCCTAAACACTATGGAGTAACAGTTGCTTTAACTATTCCTTTCCCCTTGTAAATATAAATCTGTACCTAGAAAAGCATGAGTTAATACAAGTACAACAGCACATCCCAAATCATATGCCTCCTATGTACAATAAATCATAAATACTATTTGCTGATGTTTTAGGTCAAAAGTGACACAGTCAACTGCAAGGACAAAAACTTAGTTGAATTCAGATACCTGGATTTCATTATTTGAGAAAGAAACTTACACTTCCAAAGAGAAGGTTCTTTCTGATGGCAGAAAACAGAGTGGAAAAAAAAGTGAAAGTCTGATATCACTACCAACAACATAATCTAAGGGCATTTCCCTAATAACATGCTCTTAGTCCAAAGGCACTATAAGGTCACAGTCATCAACAGAAAAGAAAGACATTTATTTCATAAAAGTCTTACCCATAATAGCATAGGAAAGGGTATGATGAGAAAAAGTACTTATGAAAGGCACTGCATAGTTACTAGGTATGCATGGCCATGAGCCACATAATGTTAACCTTGTATACAAATATAGAAATTTCAGAAACAATAAAAATCACAAGACAAGATATGACAATATAAATCATAGAAGTTACCAAGCTAGGAAAGATCTAAGTGTGATGCTCTCTAGGGAAAGACAGATTTGGTGATATGTTAGTGAAAATATGAATGTAGAAAAAAGGTTTTAAATGAAAATCATCTTTCAGAGAAACAAGATTAAAAACATTATATGGTATAGTGGGGAAAGAATATATGAGGGTCCACTAAACAAAGGAAGTTACATAAAAGATTGCCCACTAAGACATGTAGGTAAAGGATGGATTACTAAAGAGTAAAACTAGGTAAAAGCAGGTCAATTAGATTAACTCAATAGGCATGATTGATGAGAATCTTAATAAGGCAGTGAAAATGGGATGGGGAAGCAAGGGTTCAAGTATCAAAGAAGTATCAAATTCAAATATCAAGGAAGTTTTCATCTAGCCACAATTTTTTGTAGTATTAGCTTTCAAAATCCGTGGTTTGACTATAAAATGTCCCCCACAGGCTCAAGTGCTGAATACTTGGTCCCCAGTGATGGCATTGTTTGGAAGGTTGTGGAACCTTTAGGAGGTGAAGCTTTGCTGGAGAAATTTCATCACAGGGGAAGAACCTTCAGATTTTATTCTTCAGCCTCGCTTCCTGTTTGTCCTCTGCTTAGTGGCTGTGACTGCAGTGCAAACAGCTGGCCCCTTGCTCCTGTCACCATTCTTCAGAGCCATTCTGTAATGGTTGATGTCAATACCCCACTCTCATCAATCTGCAGGTCATCCCAGCAAAAAGTAAACAGAGGGACATCTGGATTAGATGTCATGAAACAAATGGACATAACATATATCTACAGAACATGCCATCCAAATGCTGCAGAATACACATTTTTTTTTAGCAGCACATGAAACATTCTCTAACATTTTCTAAAACAGACCACATATTAGGACACAAAGCAAATCTTAACAACTACAGGAAAATTGAAATAATCCCTTTACTCTATCTGATCACAATGGGATTAAACTACAAATCAGCAACAAGAAAAACTACAAAGCATACAGAAATTCATGGAGACTAAACAGTACACTACTGAATGATGAATGAGTCATTCAAGAAATCAAAAAGGAAATCAATAAATTCATAGAATCAAATGATAATGAGAACACAACATACCAAAACCTTTGGGACACAATGAAGGCAGTCCTAAGAGAAAAATTTATAGCTTTAAGTGCGCCTATATTAAGAAATTAGAAAGTTCACTTCTAAACAATTTAATGCTTCACCTTAAGGCCTTGGATAAAGAAGAACAAGGCAACCCAAAAATCAGTAGATGTGAAGAAATAATAAAGATTAGGGCAGAAATTAATGAATTATAGACTCCCCAAAATAATCCAAAGAATCAATGAAACAAGGAGTTGGTTCTCTGAAAGGATAAACAAGATTGATAAATGCCTAGCAAATCTGACCAGAAGAAAGAGAGAAGAGACAAAAATTAATAAAATTAGAGATGAAAAAGGCACCATTATAACAGATACCAAAGAAATTCTGAAAATCATAGGGACATACTTTAAGAATATATATGCCTCTAAGTTTGAAAATCTGAAAGAAATGAATGATTTCCTTGATTTATATGACCTACCAAAATTAAATCAAGATGTGATAAACCATTTAAATAGACCTATAACAAGTATGGAGATCCAAGCAGTTATAAAAATTTTCCCAACTAATACAAGTCCAGGCACAGAAGGATTCGCTGGTGAATTTTACCAAACCTTTATGGAAAAACTAACACCACTGTTTCTCAAACTTTTCCATAAAATAGAAAAGGAAGGAATCATACTGAACTCCTTCTATGAAGCCAGCATCACTCTCATATCAAAACCAGAAAAAGACAGAACAAAAAAGGAACAGTGTAGACCAATCTCCCTCATGAACATAGATGCAACAATTCTCAACAAAATACTGGAAAACAGAATGCAAGTATTTAACAAAAAGATTATTCACCCTGATCAAATAGGCTTTATCTCAGAGATGCAGGGATGGTTCAACAAATGCAAGTCGACAAATGCTATACACTATATAAATGGTCTGAAGGACAAAAATCACATGATAATCTCAATAGATGCAGAAAAGGCATTTGACATAATCCAACATCTATTCATGGTAAAAGTACTACAGAAAGTGGGAGCAGAAGGAACATATCTCAACATAATAAAAGCTATCTATGACAAACCTACAGCCAACATAATACTAAATGGGGAAAACCACAAAAGTTTTCGACTAAAATCAGGAACAAGACAAGGGTGTCCTCTGTCCTCACTCTTATTTAAAGTAGTACTGGAAGTCTTAGCTGTAGCAATAAGAAGACAAAAGACACTCATAAAAAGGATACAAATTGGAAAGGAAGAGATCAAATTATCATTATAAGCAGTTGATATGAATCTACACATAAAGGACCCAAAAGACTCTACAACAAACTCTGAGAGCTGATAAACACTTTTAGCAATGTAGCAGGATACAAAATAATTACACAGAAATCAGTAGCTTTCTATATACTAACAACAAATATGTGGAGGATGAGATTTGTGAATCACTCCCATTCACAATTGCCTAGAAAAATAATAAAATAAAGCACCTTGGAATAAATTTAACCAAGGAAGTAAAGGATTGCTACAATGAAATGAATGAAACACTCAAGCAGGATATTGCAGAAAACATTAGGAAATGGAAAGACATCCCATGCTCTTGGATTGGAAGAACCAATATTGTTGAAATGTCAATCTTACCAAAAGCAATATAAACATTTAATGCAATTCCCATTAATACACCAATGATGTTCTTCATGGAAATAGAAAACAACAATCCTAAAATTCATTTGGAAGCACAAAAATCCTCGAAAATCCAAAACAATTTTGAGCAACAAAAGTAAGGCTAGCAGTATCACTATACCCAATTTTAAGCTATATTACAAAGCTATAGTAATAAAAACAGTGTGGTACTGGCACAAAGACCGACACACAGATCAATGTAACAGAACAGAGGACCCAGATGTAAATCAGGGCTGCTATAGCTATTTGATTTTTGACAAAAATGCCAAAGACATGCACTGGAGAAAAGATAGCCTCTTTAACAAATGGTACTGGGAAAATTACATATCTATATGTAGACAGATGAAAATAAAGCCTTATCTCTATCCATGCAAAAGAATCAAGTCCAAATGGATCAGGGACCTTAGTATCAGACCTGAAACTCTGAAATTCTGAGAAGAAAAAGCAGGGGAAACTCTTCAACATATTGGCATAGATGATGACTTTCCAAATATAACCCTAGTTGCTCAGGACATAAAACCACTAATCAACCAATGGGACCTCAAGAAATCACAAAGCTTTTGTACAGCAAAGGACACTGTGAATAGAGCAAAGAGGCAACCTACAGAATGGGAGAAAATCTTTGCCAGCTATACATCTGGCAGAGGATAAATATGTAGGATATACAAAGAACTCAGAAAGCTAAATAGTAAGAAATAAAAAAAAACAATTAAAAATGGGCTAGCGAACTAAATAGAGTGTTTTGAAAAGAAGAAATACAGATGGCATATAAACATCTAAAAAAGTGTTCTACATCCTATGCCATCAAGAAATCCAAATCAAAACCACTTTGAGATTCCATCTCACTCCTGTCAGAATGGCTATCACCATAAAAACAAATGACAATAAATGCTGGTGGGAATGCAATCTGGTCCAGCCATTGTGAAATCAGTGTGGAGGTTCCTGAGACAGCTAAAAATAAATTTACCATATGACCCAGCTATACCACTCCTACGCATATATCCCAAGGACTCTTCTCACTACCTTAGAGATACTTCCACAACCATGTTTATTGCCACTCTATTCACAGTAGCTAGGAAACAGAACCAGCCTAGAGGTGCCTCAACTGATGAATCAATAATGAAGATGTGGTAAATCTATACAATGGAATTCTATTCAGTGGTAAAGAACAATGAAATTTGTAGAGAAATGGACAGATCTGTAAAGGATTATACTAAGTGAGGTAACCCAGGCCCAGACAGCCAAATGTTGCATGTTTTCTCTCATATATGGATCCTAGTTACAAATATTCAGACTTGTGTGTGAATTGGAGTAAAAAATGGTAGCAGGGGCCGTAAGCTAGAAAAGGGTTATAAGGGAGGGAGGAGGGGGTGGACTACAGGGGATGGTATTGTATATATGTAATTAGATGAACTGCTGGTGGAATGGCATAAGCAGGGTCAGGGGAAAGATTGAATAAAAGAAGGGTGGGGTGGGTTAATCAAAATTTAGGATAGGGTGAAAATATATAGGATAACCTACTTTTTTGGATAATGGCACATGCAGAAGCCATAGACTATTACTATAAAAATTTCAGTGCCAGGGATGGGATACCTTCCAGTGAGTTGTTGGCCAGAGACATCCCTGATGCCCCCAAAACAATACAGGCTATGGCCAAGGCTCTTGGTTTCCCACCAGGAATAGATGATAAGACCCTATTGCTAAAGATTTCACATGCCTGGGTTGCAAGTTTACTGAGAAATCAAACTGTGGCTGAGCTGAAAACCTCCTCCCTGTAGACCAGCTGACAGAAAGCTGGAAAAAGCTGCACTGCATGCAGTTCTATGGAAGATGGACACCATCAGTGGTGAAAACAGTGGACACTGGAAGCCTTAAGTTTGGCCAGCTAGGTCAAATGAGCCAACGGGTGTAATAGTGGCATGTCTGTTATGGGGGAAACCAACTGCTCTCAAATTGGACTGGAGACCTGCTCTATGGGAGGGAATACATGTCTGGTACTGAAAAACCTAATCAAAAGCTTATGCTGGGGGAGGTTATAAGCATTAGAAGCATTAGAAGTATAACACCTGCTCTGGCTAAATGCATACATTATGCCCACCAAACTGCCCTGTAAGCACTTAATATTCATACCCATATATTAATGCTACTTTCACTTTTGTTTAGAGAAGCTTCTCTTTTCAGATGGCGGTGACCCCTGGGATGACCCAAAAGGCACCATAGTGTTGAACAGACGTGACAGAGGAATTTTCAGCACTGAAGCATCTTTATCACACCTTCCAAGGCTCAGGGTGCATTTCAGAAGAGGTGTTGGAAAGAATGTAAGAGTTGAAGGAAGGGTAGAACTGCTTACAAAGCAATCATCCAGACAGAAACTGGCCTCAATATACATGACCTCACAGTGCCTAGCACAACCTTCACAAGATAGATCCTCATAATAGGAAGAAGAGATTATGACATCAAAATGAAAGACAGACTAAGGGAGAGAGGAGTGTGGATTTGTGAAGGGCAAAATGGGGGGGGGAGGGAATTATCATGGCTTATTGTCTTTAAGTATGGAAGCTGTCAAAAAGTTAATTTTAAAAAAACCAAAAAACAAAATAACACCTAGAAGTGAATTTGCATTTTTTTTTGTTTTTTCAATGTAGGGTTTCACGCTAGTATAGGCTGACCTGGAGTTCACTTTGTATTCTCAGGGTGTCCTCAAACTCCTGGTGATCCTCCTACCTCCGCCTCCCAAGTGCTAGTATTAAAGGTGTGTGCCACCATGCCCAGCTAGAATGTGAAGTTTTGTATTCATTGTAGCATTGTTCATAATAGCCCAGAGGTGAAAGCATTGTCATATCCACGAATTGATGAGTAAGGCAGGTGTGGTAATGACATACAGTGAAATATTACTGAGTATAGAAGATGAGTATATGCTGAGACACGAATGAACCTAAGAACACTGAGCTCAGTTAAACAAATCAGTAACAAAAGATAATAATGCATGATTCCACTTGCATGACATATCTCAAGTACTCAGTTTCATCAAACAGAAAGTAAGCCGGGGGTGGCACACGCCTTTAATCCCAGCACTCAGGAGGCAGAGGTAGGAGAATGACCATGAATTTGAGTCCATCCTGAGAGCACTTAGTGAATTCCAGGTCAGCCTGTGCAAGAGCAAGGCCCTACCTTGAAAAAAAAAAAAACCCAGAAAGTAAAATGGCATTTGCTAGGCCTGGGAGGGGCATAGGAAGTAGGGAGTAGAGAATTGTTTAGTGGGTGCAGAGGCAAGACAGCGGGATAAGGGGATCTCTGTGTATGTGGTTGAAAATTCCATGCTGCACACTTACAGTTGTAGGGATAGTAAATTTCATGTTATTTGGGTTGGATCAATATAATTTTTTAATGTAGGAATAAAAAATAATAATTTCCCTAGATGTAAAGAAATACTTTTCCCTAGACCAGAGAGTTCTTAACATCACATTCCATAATATTCTTGGTAAAACAATCAACACATATGCACCTAATTCCAAAATCCAGAATCAATGTAGAAACATAGGGTACATATCTATACTAATATATCAACAAAAGCATCAAAAATACCAATAAGGGGCTGGAGAGATTGCTCAGTGGTTAAGGCATTTACCAACAAAGCCTAAGGACCTGAGTTTGATCTCCCAGTACCCATGTAATGCCAGATGTACAAGGTGATGCATGCATCTGGAATTTGTTACCATGGCTAGAGGCCCTGGATCACCCATTTTCTCTGTATCTACCTTTCTTTCAGTCTCTCTCTCTCTCTCTCAAATTAACAAGTAAAAAAAAAAAAATACCAATAAGTAACTTTAATAAGAAACATGCATATTATGAAGAAAATTTAAAGGCACCACTTAAAAGTATTTTAAACAATTGTTAAAGGCTTTAATTAATTATCTAATTAGTTAATTTATCTACTTTCTGGAGACAGGGTATTCTAACCCTAGGTGGCTTAGTCTTTGTTATGTATCCTAGTCTAGTCTCACATTCATGGCAATTCTCCTGCTTCAGTTTCCTTAGTGATGCAGTTGTGTACCAGCATGCCAAGTGTAAGATATAAATTTATAATACATTAATAGAAAGACAATCTTTGTTTAGATAGGATTACTCAATGTCGAAGGATGACAATTCACACTAAATTAATGTATACATTTTACAATTTCCCAGTAAAAATTACAACTTCTGTTTTGTAGTTAGGCAAACTGCTATGAAGTTTATACGCAAAAAATTAAGTGCAACAGACAGATAAGTCTTCCAGAAATTTAACACAAGTCATAATAAAAAAGCATACATTACTGACAAATAAGATTTGCAAAGATAAATAAAATAGTTAAGAAAGACCAAAAATAGAGTAGATCATGTGGGATGATTGTGTATCACAAAGTAACACTATAAATACCTAGGGGAAAATCTGGTTTTACAATCTGAAGCATAGTTGGGAATGAGTCACATGGTTTAATCCTAGAATTTTTGACATTATGACAGGAGGATCATGAGTTTGAGGCCAGCCTGGGCTATATTAAATGACTGCCTCAAAAACCCAAATTAAAAAAAAATTAGTAAACCTGAATGGAACATATCTTAAATCAAGACAAATTCAAGAGACTGATGATATGTAAAGATAAAGTCATACAAATACTTTAAAAACATATGGTGAATATACTTATGACCTGTGAGTATTGAAAGTTTCTAATAAAAACCTAGAAATAATAAGATTGATAACTGAACTATTAAAATATGTTATTCCTGGACTAGAGAGGTGGCTCAGTGGTTAAAGTGCTTGCCTATGAAGCCTAGGGTCCCATGTTCAACTCTCCAAATTCCACATAAGCCAGAAGCAAAAGATGACGCAAGCGCACAAGGTTGTACATGGGTACAAGATGGCCTGAAGTTCAACTGCAGTGGCCAGAGGCCCTGGCATGACAATTCTCCCTCTACCTCTCTCTCTCTCTCTCTCTCTCTCTCTCTCCCTCTTGTATACACACACACACACACACACACAATACAAAAAAGTAAAAAATAAGATGTTATTCCTTTCACAAAGCAAGAGACACTATAAGCAATCTGAAAACAAAACACATCAAAAGCTGATATTAAACATATATTACTATGCTGCATTAGCACTATATTAAATATTTACTACTTATAAAATCTAAGTTTCTTTACTACACAAATAGCTCTTGAAACAAAAAACCAGCCAGGCGTGGTGGCGTATACCTTTAATTCCAGCACTCAGGAGGCAGAGGTAGGAGGACTGCCGTGAGTTCGAAGCCACCCCGAGACTATATAATGAATTCCAGGTCAGCCTGGGCTACAGTGAGACCCTACCTCGACAAAACAAACAAACAAACAAAAAAGCCCAACTGATCAAAAGACATGAATGAACACTTCACAGATAAAATAATAACAGTCAGTGACAATTTTTTAAAACTGCTTAACTTTATGGAAAATCTTCCATCTAACCATTTCAGAGCCACAGAAATGCCTAAAGTTGGTCACAATCCCTGTTAAAAAAGGCTACAATGCACTTGAGGATGGAATACAAAAAATAGTACAAATAGGACTTGAGAGATTGCTTAGTGGTTAAGGCACTTGCCTGCAAAGCGAAAGGACCCAGGTTCAATTTCCCAGGACTCTTGTAAGCCAGATGTGGAAGGTGGCACATGTGTCTGGAGTTTGTTCGCAGTGGTCAGATGTCCTGGTATGCCCATTCTCTGTCCTTATTTCTTTCACTCTCTCAATAAATAAGTTTTTTTTTTTAAAAAAAGTAGAAATAGAAAACTTGGTAACACCTATCAAAATCAAATTTGACAGTATCTATCACATAGTCATGTATTTACTCCCTGATTAAATAACTCAAGTCCTAGAAATTACCCCAAATGTGTCCCCACAAATAGTAAATACATGAAGACCTTTTTACTCACACCATTTGTAAGAGCAGGATATTGGAAGCAGTCCAAATGTCCACCAATAGGGAAGGGGCTCATTTTATACACTACTATCCTTGCACATAACATAGTAGCATTAATAAGTAGAAAAGAAAAACAACTAGTATCAATATGACAAATATCATATTTTATTAAGTAAACTCACTCACTTCATTTGTAAAACATTACATTGCTTTAGAATGGGAAAGACAGGAGCACTCATGTTTATAAATGTTTTAGGCTCCATTATGGAGGGGAATTACTGGCTAGTGATAAATCATAAGCAACAAAAATATGTATGTGCAGCAGAAGGAAATGGGACAAAAAGATTAGGGATAAAAAACCATATTGATTTAAAATTTAAATCAGAAAGAAAAGGTTTGCCATACATGCTCAGATTCTGAGGTAAGATCACCATCTTACCTTGAAGTCTGAGCATGTATAGCCACATCTATGATTGGAAGAAAAAAATTAAAATAAGAACAACAGATCTTATTCTTATAAGATAGAGCTACCCCTGTCCTGGGCATACATTCTAAGGAATCTACACTGTTACAGGTAATATTTGAGCATCTATTTTTATTGCTATTCTTTTGGCAATAGCTAAGTATTGGAACCTAGATGCTCACTGACAGATGAATGGATGGAACTAAAAAGAATTATATTGTGAAGTAACCCAAATTTAGGAAGACTAAAACTACTTGTTCTCTAGGATCTGCAGATCCTACTTGTTATATCTATATGAAAATGTATAAACAAAGGGGACCAATGTAGGTAAAACCTATAAAGGTGTCATGGTGATCAAGAGCAAGTATAGAGGTGAGTAGGAAGAAGGGTGAGGAAAGGGTGCCTAATAACATGTAACATGTATGCAGAGGAGGGGACAATTCTAGGGAGGAGAGGAGGAGGAAGGAGGAAGGAAAATCAACTAAAATAAACTGTATTTTCAAATGCCACAATGAATGATACCTAAATCTCTATATGCTAACTAAACAATGGAATTAAAATTTTAAAAAGATTATGTCAGCATTAGTAAAAGAGAGACAAAAGGAACAACATATAGATTCAAACATAAGAGTTGATTCTCTGAAAAGATGAACAGGATAGATATCCCCTAGCAAAACTAACTAAAAGAAAGGAAGAGATACTAAATTTAAAAATAGAGATGAAAGAAAGTTTTGCAGCAGACTCCACTGAAGTCCTGAGCATCATCATATCATATGTTGAAAATTTGTGTTCCAGAACAAGGAAATCTAGAAAAAAATGTGTGAATTCCTAAATACATATAGATTACCAAAATTAAACAAAGAATATTTAAGCAACTAAATCAGACCCACTAAAAGCATCAATATTTAAGCAGTAATTAAAAGTCTCCCTACAAAGAAAAGCCTTAGACCTGATGATTCACTAGTAAATTCTTCCAAACTGTTCAGGAAGACCCAATACCAATAATTCTAAAACATATTCTATAAAGTAGAAAGGGAAAGAACACTACTGAACTCATTTATTAAGCCAGTATTTCTATAATATCAAAACTTGATAAGGACATAACAAAATAAGAAGACTACTGACCAATTTCCCTAAAAACATAGATGCAAAAATGTCCAACAGAGTATTTCCACAATGGCTTGAAGAACACAAGAAGAATGTAATACATCACAACCAAGTTGGTTTAATTTTACAGATGTAAGTTTAGTTAAATATATGCAAGTCAATAAACCTATTAAACATGTGAGTACAGTTACAACAAATCATGCTATCAATTCAGTAAATACAGAATAGGCATCTGACTTCGTTCAGTATTCTTTCATGATAAAAAAAAAAAACCTGAAGAAAGGAGGAATAGAGAGAAAATACTTTAATGGAACAAAGGCTACCAATGACAAATTTACAGCCAGCATGCTAAGTATCTGAGAACGTCTAAGACGGGATGCCTGCTTTCTACTACACTCAACACAGTGCTCAAAGTCTTAGATTGAGTATTAAGACAAGGAAGGAATCAAACCATCCCTATTTGCCACCTGCATCGTCCTAAAGGACCCTGTAGAATATACCAGAAAAAACAAAAAACTTAGATTTGATAAGTACTTTCAGTAGAACATAAAGCATAAAAACATCAGTAGCTTTTCTATACACCAATAACACATTTGCCAAGAAACTAGGGAAAATTTCTTCTTAACAATAACTTTTCAAAAAATTAGGAATAAACCTAACCAAGGAAGTGAAAGATCTCTAGCATGAAGACCTTAAGACACTGAAGGAATAAACTGAAGAAGATACTAGATACCACAAAGAACTTCTATACTCATGGGTTTGCAGAATTTTGTGAATATGGCTATATTACCAAAGTGGTCTGCAGATTCAATGCAATCCAGATCAAATGTCCAACATTATTCTTCAGAGAATTAGAAAACACAATCCCAAAACTTATATGAAAGCACAAAGATCCCAAACAAATCTAAGAAGAATGAAAATGGACTTCAAATTATACTACAGAGCCATAGTGACAAGACACAGTATGGCACTTTCACAAAAATGGACATATATATCAGTGGAATTGAATAGTGAACCCATAAATAAACCTGAAAATCTACATCTACCTGTTTTTCAATAAAAATATCAAAAATATACACTAAATAAAAGATAGTATCTTTAACAAATGGTGCTGGGGAAAAGAAAGGTACTGCACAGGAAATGTGCCCAAGACTTGACACATGGGACTGCACAAAATGTAAAAGCTTCAGTACAACAATGGAACAACCACTACAGTGAAGAGAAATCCTTAAGAATGGGGAAATAATTATTTTGCCTACAAATGAGACAAAGCATAAATATCTAGAATAGATAAAAGTACTGCAAAAATAAAATATCACAATACAAATCTTCCAATCAACAGTTGGGCAAGTAAACTGAACAAGCATTTCTCACAAGCAATAGAAATGGCTAATACAGATTTTTAAAAAAGTATTCAACAATTTTAGCCATTAGGGAAATGCAAATTAAAACTGCTTTGAGATTCCATCTCATTCCTGTTGGAATGTTGCCATAAACAAATGACAACAAATGTTCATAATGATATAGATAAAAATTCATGTCTGGTGAGAATATAAACATGTATAGTCACTATTGATATCAATATGGAACTCCACATGACCTAGCTAAACCCTCTTTGAGCACAACTGAAGGAAGATTAAGTCAACATACTACAGAGATATTTGCATGGACATTTACAGCTGCAGTAGGAAATAGAACTAACCTAGATGACCATCAACAGATAAATGGAAAAAGGAAATGTGGCACATATACACAGAGGAAAAAATCAAATCATGACATTTGCAAGAAAACAGGTGTAACTGGAAAATATGTTAAGTGAGGTAACCCAGACTCAGTAAAATAAATACTATATTTTCTATCAATTCAGATACTAGATTTTTTGGCATTTTATTTGTTTTATTATACCTATTAAGACAAGAATTAAAAGGGAGTAGGCTCTATCAGCTCAATCTGTTCTCCATTATTTTTCACAAAGTATGCTTTTGTGGCCAGAGCAGGCTGAGGCTTCAATTGAATGAAACCAAGTTCCTTTCTCTTTGACTTTCTTTTTCATCTGACCATTTTCCTTCACCCATCTCAGGAAGCTAACTTGGCTTTCAGAGTGCTTAATAACTCAAAACCCACATTAATTCTCAGCAAGAATCTAGCCTTAACTTGCTTGTTCAAAACTCCAACAGTGTGCTGAGTTGCACTGCAGACTTTTCCAATTTTGCCACGGTAACATTTATGGAGCATCCCTTTTATAGATATTTCATTTATTTGTACACAGAGAGAGACATAGAGGAGAGAGAGAGAGACAGAGAAAGAGAATGGGCATGCCAGGGTCTCCAGTCACTTCAAACATACTCCAGATGTATGCACCATTTTGTGAATCTGGCTTACATGGGTACTGGGTAATCAAACCCAGGTCGCTAGGCTTTGCAGGCAAGCACCTTAACCGCGGAGCCATGTCTCCAGCCCTGGAACATCCCTTTCTGAACAAGGCCATTTGAGGCCTACAGTATCACCCTTCATATAGATTCACATATATATGTCTCCACAGTTTTTGAAAGGTTAAAGAACATACACCAGGTTGCTCTTCGCTCTTCGTGTTTTGTCATTTTGTCAGATTATTGGAAGATAGTAGTTTGGTCAAAAGGAAGCAAATGCTAGTGGGTTTTTTTATGTGTATATCCGTGTATTTAGGAAACTGGACTAGAAAGGAGATATAGAGAAGAAAAAGAAATCATGGGGAGGGGACAGTGAGGGCACAAGTTGAATGAAAGTACAAAGGGAGCTTCCTGAAGAAGGAAGGGACACAGCAGGAGAAGCTGGGGCAGAGGAGAGAGTAGGAGCAAGTAGAAACAAAAAGTATTACGAATGGCCAGTTCCCTGGTCCTGGTAGATTCCCCTGTGGTGGGCTCAGGGCTGCCTGGACCCTGAGAGCTTACTATAGAAGCAGTCCCCTTGTTCCAGCTTCTTAATTGCAGGGTCCCTGGGGCCCCAATTCCAGGATTCACTGGTCCAGAGAGTGCACACGGAATGAGTAGGCAAGATCTCCCTGCCTGCCTCTTATTCCCAGTTTCCTGGTCCCAGTAGGTTCCCCTGCTGCTGGCTCAGGGCTGCAAGCTTGCTACAGAACCAGGCCCCTTACTCTGCCTTCCTAACTGAAGTGTCCCTGGGCCCCTAAATCCAAGATACCCTGAACCAGGACTGTACACACAGATTTCCTGTTCCTGATTGGTTCACCTGCTGCTGGCTTGGGGCTGCCTGAACCCTGTGAGCTTGCTGTGGAAGCAGGTCCCTTGCTCTCCCTTCTTGATTGAATGGACCCTGGGTCTCCAACTCCCTGGTGCCCTCTCTGGAGCACACATGTAAAGTGAGTAGGCCAGATCTCCTAGTTGGTTCCCCATCTCCCAGTTCCCTGGTTCTGGTACCCCTGCTGTTTCCTTGGGGAGACCTGGTCCCTGTGTGGGCAGCAGAAGCAGGCCTTTTGCTCTGGTTTCCTGATTGCCCCTGGGGTACACAAATCCCTATTCCCCCGAGTCAGAGGGTACAAGGGCCACTGCAGGAGCTGGCATCTTACCCCTGGTTCTCCAGCTTCCTAGATACTAGTTCCCAAGACCCTGATCCCTGTGTGCTGAAGAGTACATGTAAATGGAGTAAGTAGCCCGAACTCCCAGTTTCCCACCTCCCAGTTCCCCAGGTAGCTTTGATGTACCTGCAATCCCCACAATCTGTGTATCTGTTGTTATAACCCCATCGTACACCAGTACACCAATCTGGTTCACATTTAAAACAGAACATCTTCTGAAGATCCAATAAAGGACAAATAATTGCTCTTCACTCTCAATAGAATAAAACCAAAGATGGCAAGACTACAATGCAAAATAAATAAATAAATAAAAATAAAAATCAGAAAACTGAGAGATCTCCACCAATGATGCCTAGTCCCATAATGGAAAACTCCAAGGAAATCACAGAGATATCAACAAAAATTCAATCCCAAGATGAAAACACAACAACTAATGTGACCCTTATCTAAAGAATTGCTGAACTGGAAGCAAACCATCAAAAAACCAACAATCATATCAATGAAATTGAACAGAATCATCTCTTAAGAGTGTTCAGTTTTTGACTGTAGGCTTAACTTTATTGAAGAAAATGTTAGAACCCTCAAAAGAGATATAAATGAATTGAAGTTGAGTCAACAAATGGAAGATCTCAATAATGAATTGATTAAACTTAATGAAAACTTGATCAAATGGAAGAATGAATTCCAGGTCAAGATGGTGTCCACCAAACCACACTTCACCTTGTGGGGAAGGAAAGCAAGAGAGGTGGTATGGTCTGAAGGTCCTAGCAGACCTCCAGTGTGAGAGCACAGAGGAGCAAAGTAGGGAATACACTGACTTCCATGTTCTCTGGTAGTCCACCAGTCCTCCAAAACCATCAAGCAGTCGCACCAGCAGCTACACCAGCTGCTGCACCACGGACCAGGTTTGCTCCTGCACTATGTGAAGGTTCCATAGATCCAGACCAACTGGCCTTTATTCCTCTCTCCCTCCTGTGGTTTTCCTCCTTTTCCCACCATCAGGACCACCGCTCCATCCCCCCGGCCCACTGCACTGTATAGCAGGTTCACTCCTGTGCTATAAGCATGCTCCATGGATCTGGGCCAACTGGCTCTCATTCCTCCCTCCCATCTGTGACTTTCCTCCTTTTCCCTGCCACTGTGACCACTGCCCCATCCCCCCACACTGCTGCGCCATGGACCAGGTTCACTCCTGTGTTATGTACAGGCTCCATGGATTGAGGCTAACCAGCTCTCATTCCTCCCACCCTCCTGTGGCTTTCCTTCCTTTCCTCACCACTAGGACCACCACCCCATCCTCCCACCCTGCTGCATCACCATCCTTTGCAGTCCTGTCCAACCCCCCCGCACTGGACCCCGCAGACCCATCCCCCGCCCCCGGCCACTTCATAGCACCATCAGACACTGCAGTCCCATCCCCCTCCTGCTTCCCCACACCACAGCACCATGTTGTCCCAACCCCCTCCCCCACGCTGTAGGGCCACCTGACCGTGTGCAGTCCCATACCACACCTCACTGACCAAGGAGCCCCTCCATCAGGTCTCTGGGTCCCCACCAGAGCTGTGCAGACTCCTCCTGTCTGAGATAACAGCCACCTTGGCCATTAAAAGCCTAATATAGTCAAACATAAAAGGGAACAATCACTGAAGACACTTCAAAGATAAACTACAGCTTCCTCCTGAATTAAATAAAATTCCCACCTGTGATGGGCAGACCACAGCCCAAAAGAAATAACATAAAAAATCAAATGGAAGTAGCCCCAACAAGGTTGCCTAGTCCCACAATGGAAATCTCTAATCAAAACATAGAAGAGACAACAGGATCAGAACCCCCAAATGAAGACACAAATTATGTGACCCTGGCCAAGCAATTGGCAGAACTTGCAAAAAAAAAAAAAAAATTTCAACAAAAGTCCAACAACTACATGAATGCTGTCCTTGCTAGATTAGACCTAATAGAAAACAAAACAAAACAAAACAAAACAAAAAGAAAGAAAGTCTTCCAAAGACAGTTAAATTATCTGAAGGAGAGCCAAAAAACAGAGGACTTCAATAATAAGCTGGCTAAGCTCAATGAAGACATAAATAAATACAAGGATGAATTTGAAGAAGCATTAAGAAAATCAGAAAATGATGTGAAAAGGGAAATCAACAGAGAGGTAGATACTATACAGAAAAAGGAAATATAAAATACAAACCAAATTGAACAAGTCCAAACCTCCCTAGAAGCTCTCAAGGACATAGTCAGTCATGTGGAGGAAAGAACCTCAGGACAGGAAGACAAGAGAGAAGAAACAGTTCGTGAGTCCAAAAATTTGAGCAATTTCAAAAAAATTTATAAACAGAACATTAGGGAACCCTTAAACATCCCAACAATCAGATCATGGGTATACCATAAGAGGAAGAAATTCAGACCAAAGGCATGGAGAACATATTCAACAAAATTATTGAAGAAAACATTCCCACAATCTCAAAAAAGAGCCCAATCAAGATAAAAGAAGCTGGGCTGGAGTGATGGCTTAGCAGTTTAGACATTTGCCTGCAAAGCCAAAGGACCTTGGTTCAATTCCCCAGGACCCACATAAGCCAGATGCACAAGGTGGCACATGCATCTGGAAGGTATTTGTAGTGGCTGGAGGCCCTGGAGCCCCCATTCTCTCTCTCTCTCCCTCTTTCCCTCTATTACTCCCTCAAATAAAAAATAAATGTTTATTTTAAAAAAAAGATAAAAGAAGCTAACAGAACTCCAAACAGATTGCATCAAAGGAGAAACTCTCCAAGACATATTACCATTAAGACTCTAAACATCAAAAACAAAGACAAAGTCCTAAAAGCAGGTAGAGAGAAACAACATATTACATATAAAGATAACCCCATCAGAATTATTTCAGACGTTTCAACAGAAACCATGAAAGCCAAAAGGGCCTGAGTGGAACACTGCAAAGTCTAAGAACCTAGGGCTTCCAGCCCAAACTACTCTACCTAGCAAACGTATCCCTCATAATAGATGGTGAAAGAAAAACTTTCCACAATAAAAGTCACCTCTACAGCTATATGAACACAAAGCCAAACCTACAGAGAGTGCTTAAGGAAATTCCACACAGAAGAATCAAACAACCAACCTCAAGAGCCTATAAGAAGCAGATCACAATAACCAAACTCAGAGAAGGCACAAAAAACTACAAAGTCCAAGAAAACACCAAACCATATAAACCACCACAATATGGCAGGGATTAAATCAGACCTCACAGTTATTGCCCTAAACATTGATGGCCTTAATTCACCCATCAAGAGACATGAGCTACCAGGTTGTACTGGAAAAATAGACCCCACAATCTGCTATCTTCAAGAAACCCACCTCACCACTAAAGACAGACACTTCCTTGGGGTGCAAGAGTGGAAAATGATATCCAAGTGAACAGAAATAAGAAACAGGCAGGTGCTGCTATACTAATATTGGTTAAAAAATATTTCAAACTAAAAGTAATCAAAAAAGACAAAGAAGGCCACTTTATACTTATCAAGGCAATGACCCAACAAGAGGATATCACAAATATCAATATTTATGAACCAAACACAGGTGCTCCACAATTCATAAAACAAAACCTACTTGGCAACAAAACATAAACAAACACCAACACCATCCTAGTTGGGGACTTCAATACTCCACTATCAGCAGCAATAGATCATCCAAACAAAATCAACAGGGAAGTAAAAAAGCTCAACAACACCACAGATCAACTAGACCTAAAGGACATCTACAGAACATTCTACCCCAAATCTACAGAATACACATTGTTCTCAGCAGCCCATGAAACTTTCTCTAAAATAGATCACATACTGGGTCATAAAGCCTGCCTCCATATATTTAGGAAAATTGACATAATTTCCTGCATGATATAAGATCACAATGCTGTAAACCTAGCAATTAACAAGAAATGTGCAAGGAACTCCATTTGCTCCTATAGATTGAACAACACACTTTTAAATAATAAATGAGTAGTGGATGAAATAAAAAATAAAATTGCAAAATTTCTAGAACTGAATGACAATGAGAACGCATCATACCAAAACTTATGGGACACAATGAAGGAAGTCCTTAGGGGAAAATTCATAGCACTTAAAGCCTTCCTAACAAAGACATAGGGAACACAAATCAGTAACCTAACTATCCACCTAAAGGCACCTGGAAAAAACAAGAAGAATCCAATCCAAAAAGCTTCAGATAGAAATAAATAACCAAAATCAGAGCAGAAATTAATGAATTGGAAACTAAGAAAATAATTTTTTAAATTTATGAAACAAAGAGCTGGTTCTTTGCAAAAATAAACATGATTGACAAACCCCTGGACATACTGATCAAACAAAAAAATGAAATGGTTCAAGTTAACAAAACTAGAAATGAAAAAGGAGGGATCACAATATACATAAGTAAAATTGGAAGAATTGTAAGGACTTATTTCCAAAACTTCTACTTCACAAAACTGGATAATATGGAGGAAATGGATAAATTCCTGGACACATGCCAGTTACCAATGCTAAACTCAAAGGAGATTAATCTCCTAAACAAACATATCACATTCATGGAAATTGAAAGGTAATCAAAAACCTCTCCAAAAAGAAGAGTCCTGGACCAAATGGCCTCTCAGCTGAGTTTTATCAAACTTTTATGAAAGAACTGAAACCAATTTTTCTCAAACTGCGCTATGTTATTGGAGAAGAGGGAAAGCTCCCTAACTCCTTCTATGAAGCTAGAATCACCCTAATAAAAAAGAAAACAGACAGAGATACAACAAGAAAACTATATCCCTGATGAACTTAGACACAAAGATCCTGAACAAAATCCTCACAAACAAAATTCAACAACACATCAAAACCATTATCTACCTTGATCAAATAGGATTTATCCCAACAACACAAATGAAACAAATGCTGGCAAGGATGTGAAGAAACAGAAACCCTCATTCATTGTTGGTGGGAATGTAAGATGGTACAACCACTATGGAAAGCAATATGGAGACTTATAAAAAGAAGGGTTAGGGTGGAGGGGGACACAAAACTGGGCCCAAATAGAACTGGTACCATAAAACCCTATATCCTGGAAGAGAGTCTAAAAGGTTGAATATTCATCAGGAGCTTAGAGGGAACACCTGAATCAAAGGGCCCTGGAGAGGGTGAGATGAAGCCTAAGCTTAACTTTTTCCTGTTTCTCTCTCTCTCTCCCTCTCTCTCTCTCTCTCTCTCTTTTCTTTATTCTTATATTTTCTTTTTTTTTTCTTCTTTCTTTTTTCTTGGCACTAGCCTATAACTCCCAGTACCAGAATGTGGTTAACACCCACTATGAGCTGTTGATCAGAAAGACCCATATGGTTTCCCAAAAGAAGAAAGATTTCTTTCAGAGCACTTGATTACCCACCCTACTGCCAAAGATACCATATGCTGTTAGTAAGGGACATGGAGAAACCTGGCTGGAATACTGAAGAGAGCCAGGGCCCCGACAGCCCATCTAGAGCCAGAACATTCTATATGAGCAGCTTGGGGAAAGTGGCCAACATCTGTCCAAGCAACTTGAGGTCTAAGTACTCAGAAGCAAACAACCTGACGTGATTCTCACACAAGTACAATAGTGGCACACAGCCATGGTAGGTAACCAACTGCTCTTGGATTAACTAACAGATCCATTCAGTGGAAAAGAACACATATCTGGAACTGGGAAACAAGTCAGAATCATATCCAGATAATGAGTTCACTCTCCAATATCAAGCTCCCACCAATATTGGGCTACAAGAGTGCCTACACCTATTTAATTCTCTCTAAACTAACAAGGGTTATCCCATTTAACCAGTGCTGACTTCATTCTCCATTTGAGAATCTGCTTCTCCTTTTTAGATGGACATAAGACCTGAGGACAGAATCAGCCCATCACACTTCACCAGGGCCCTAGCTAAAACCATAGAGTAATTGGGGAAATGAGCTAGATTGCTGCTTTCTTGGAGAACCTGATATCAGCACAAGGGTGAAGGAGATATACAGAGAGGACACTCAACTCCTACCAAACCAGAGAACCAGAGATACAGAGGCTCCCAAGAGTCCATCACTGAAGTAGACCTAAAACAAACCCAACACGGCTCACGGAAATTCATGGAAGAGGGGGTGGAAAGATTGCTAGAGCCACAAGTTGGGACATTACACACAGAGACATTGCTTCTTCCTCATAAGTGATGGCTTCCCCCACAATGCACAGTCCACAGTCTCCATGGGGATAACCTGCATCCCCAACAAGGACAGGACTTTTGGGGGGGCAGGGATAAGGGTAAGGATGGTACCAACATGTGTTGCTTACATACTGAGTATGTCCATAACTAATTTAAAAAAAAAAAGAATGAATTCCAGGAAGAATCAAGAAAATCAGAACTCAAACTGAAGTTGTACTTAAAAAAAGAGATGGACACGATGCAAAATGGCACAACAGAAAATAAAAATCAAATAAAGCTTATAAAAACCTCTTTAGGACCCATCACTAACAGAGTTATATGTGGAAGATAGAACCTCTGACCTGGAAGACAAGACAGAAGAAATTGATTAGGGGATGAAAAACTTTGCTAAATTCAAAAAATCAAGTGAAAAGAATATGAGAGAACTGTGATATACCCTAAAATGACCAAACAACCAGATTATGGGTATGCCATGAGGAGAGGAAATCCAGGCCAGAGGCATGGAGAAAATAATCAACAAAATTATTAATGAAAAATTTCCCAATCTCTCAAAAGAGAGGCCAATCCAGATACAAGAAGCCCAGAGAACACTAAACAAACAGAACCAAAGAAGACACTCTCCAAGACACATCAAAGTTAAAACTCTTAACAATGAAAACAAAGATAGAGCACTAAAAGCAGCAAGAGAGAAAACTCACCACACAGGAAGACAGTCACATCAGAATTACCTCAGATTTCCCAATAGAAACCCCAAAAGCCAGAAGGGCCTGGAATGGAACACTTCAAAATCTAAAAATCTACAGCTTCCCACCCAAGCTACTCTACCATCAAAAGTATCCCTCATAATAGATGATGAAAGGAAAGCTTTCCGTGAAAAAAGTCAACACTATAACTATATGAACACAAAGCCAAACTTACAGAGAATACTTCAGGGAATACTCCACACAAAAGAGTCACACAACCAATCTCATGAGCCAACAATCACAATAACAAAAACTAGGCCAGGCTCAAAAAAGTACAAAACACAAGAAAGCACCAAAACCCATAAAAACCTCATCATGGCAAGGATTAAATCGAACCTCACAGGTATAACCTTAAATATTAATGGCCTTAACTCACCCATTAAAAGACACATGTTAATAGGGTAGATCAAAAAAATGGACTCTTCTGCCTGCCTGACTTCAAGAAACTCACCTCACCACTAAAGATGGATATCTCCTCAGGATAAGAGGATGGAAAATGATATTCCAAGCAAATGGAAGTAAGAAACAAGCAAATGTTGCTATATTAATATTTGATAAAACAGACTTCAAACCAAAAGTAATCAAAAAGGACAAAGAAGGCCACTTCCTACTCATCAAGGGGATGATCCAACAGGAGCACATAACAATCATAAATATATATGTGCCAAACACAGGTGCACCACAGTTTATAAAAGAAAACCTACTTGACAACAAAAGAGAAATAAACACCATCACCATCATAGTCAGAGATTTAAGTACTCTATCATCAATAGATCACCCAAGAAGAAAATCAACAGGCCCAAGAAGAAAATCAACAGGAAAACAATAGAGCTAAACAACACCGTAGATCAACTAGACCTAACAGACATCTATAGAACTTTCCAGTCCAACTCTAAAGAATACACATTCTTCTCAGCAGCCCACAGAACCTTCTCCAAAATAGACAACACATTAGGTCATAAAGCGTGCCTCCATAAATTCAGAAAAACTGAAGTAACTTCCTGCATCATATTAGATCACAATGTTTTAAAGCTAGAAATTAACAAGAGACACATCAAGAACTCCACCAGCTCCTAGAGACTAAACAACACTCTTTTAAACAATGAATGGAGTGTGCAAGAAGTCAGAAAAGAAATTGTAAAATTCCTAGAATTGAATGATAATGAAAACACAACTAACCAAAACTTATGGGACACAATGAAGGGAAATTCATAGCACTAAATGCCTTTATAACAAAGACAGAGAGGTCACAAATTAATAACCTGTCCACTTAAAGGCACTGGAAAAACAAGAGGAATAAAACCCTAAGAACTCCAGATAGAAAGAAACAAGATCAGAGCAGCAACTAATGAATTGGAAACTAAGAAAATAATTTTTAAAATTCAATTAAATGAAGAGCTGGTTCTTAAAAAAAAAAAAAAAGCAACATTGCTAAATCCCTGGCCAATTTGATCAGGAAAAGAAAGAGAAGACTCAAAATAATAAAATCAAAAAGGAAAAAGGAGAGGTTACTACAGACATAAATGAAATTAGGAGACTTATCAGGGCATATTTTCAGAACCTCTATTCCACAAAACTGGATAATCTGGAAGAAATGGATGAATTTCTAGCCACAAACCGCCTACCAAAACTAAACTCAGAGCAGATTAATGTCTTAAACAAACCTATCACATCCATGGAGATTGAAAAGGTAATAAAAAACCTCTGCAAAAAGAAAAGTCCAGGACCAGATGGCTTCTCAGCTGAATTCTACCAAACCTTCATTGAAGAACTGAAACCAATTTTTCTAAAACTGTTTCACATAATTGGAGACCAGGGAAGCCTCCCAACTCCTTTTATGAAGGTAGCATCACCCTAATACCAAAACCAGACAGGATACAAGAAAACTATAGGCTTATGGTCCTGATGAATTTAGATGCAAAGATCCTGAACAAAATCCTCACAAACTGAATTTAACAATGCACCAAAAGCATTTTTCTCCTTGATCAAGTAGGCTTCCTCCAGGGATGCTGGGATGATTCAATATACAGAAATAAGTAAATGTAATACACCACATAAACTTAACCATAGGAACCACATGATCATCTAAACTGATGAAGAGAAGGCCTTTGACAAAATACACCACCACTAAATGATCAAAATGCTGGAAATAGGCATTGGGGGTTTATATTTCAACACTATACAGGCTCTATATAGAGCATGTAAAGCCCAAATAATTCTTAATGGGGAAAGACTCAAGGAGTTCCCATTGAGATCAGGAATGAGATAGGGTGCCCAATGCTCAAAAATCAGTAGCCTTTCTATATGCAAAGGACAAATATAAAGAAAAAGAAATCAGTGAGGATGTCCTATTTTCAATAGCAAGAAAAAAACTAAATACCTTGGAATAAAACTAACCAAGTATGTGAAAGAGCTATATAATTAAAACATTAAAGAAATGTAAGAAAGAAATTGAGGAGGGCTTGAGAAGATGGAAAGACCTCCCATGCTCCTGGACATGTAGAATTAATATTGTGAAGATGGCAAATCTACCAAAAGCAATATACAATTTTAATGCAATACCAACAAAAATTCTAGCACCTTTCTTCACAGAGATAGAAAAATTATTTCAAAATTCATATCAAATGGCACCAGGCCTCGGATATCCAAACATATCCTCAGGAAAAGAAAACAACTCTGGAAGTTTCAGCATACCTGATTTAAATCTATATTACCTAGCCATAATAACAACAACAGCATGGTACTGGCATAAAAATAGAAACATAGACCAATGTAACAGAACTGAAAACTCAGACCTTAGGTCAAATAACTACAGCTACTTGATCTTTGACAAAGGTGCCAATAACATGGATGCAGAAAAGAGCATCTTCAACAAATGGTGTACGATAAATTGGATAACTAGGGCTGGAGAGATGGCTTAGTGGTTAAGCGCTTGCCTGTGAAGCCTAAGGACCCCGGTTTGAGGCTCAACTCCCCAGGACCCACGTTAGCCAGATGCACAAGGGGGTGCATGCGTCTGGAATTCGTTTGCAGTGGCTGGAGGCCCTGGCGCGCCCATTCTCTCTCCCTCTCTCTATCTGCCTGTTTCTCTCTCTGTCGCTCTCAAGTAAATAAATAAAAATAACAAAAAAATTTAAAAAAATAAAAAATTGGATAACTATATATGTAAAAATGAAACTAGACCCACTCATCTCTCCATGCACAAAAATGAAGTCCAAATGCAGTAAAGACCTCAATATAAGACCTGAAACTCTCCTTCTACTGAAAGAAAAAAACAAGAGACACTCTTCACATTATAGGAGTGGGGAATGACTTCCTGAACAAAACCCCAGTAACTCAGGAAATTAAACAATCACTCAACCAATGGGATCTCATGAAGCTAAAAAGCTTTTTCACAATCATAGGCAGAGCCAATAGATTACCCACCAAATGGGAGAAAATCTTTACCAGCTATACCACTAACAGAAGCCTAGTATCTAGAATCTACAAAGAATTCAAAAGCTAAACAATAAAAAATCAAACAACCCACTTCAAAAATGGGGCAGAGAACTGAATAGGGAGTTCTCAGAGGAAGAATAACAAGTGGCTACCACACACTTAAGAAAATGTTCAACATCCCTAACCATCAGGGGAATGCAAATTAAAACAACCATGAGACTCCACCTTGCTCCAGTAAGGATGGCAACCATTAAAAAATCTAACAACAACAAATGTTGGCGAGGATGTGGGGAAAGAGGAACCCTCATTCACTGTTGGTGGGAATGTAAACTTGTACAACCACTATGGAAATCAATATGGAGATTCCTCAACAGGAAGAACAGAGTGCTACTAAAACACCCAGTTATTCTCTTCCTGGACATTTATCATAATGTTCCATGTATCAATACAGAGATATTTTTACAACTATGTTTATAGCTGCTGAATTCATTATAGCTAAGAACTGGAATGAACCCATGTGCCCATCATTGGATGAATGGATAACAAAGTTTTGGTATATTATACAATGGAATTCTACTCAGCAGTAAGAAAAAAATGATGAAATGAAATTTGTAGAAAAACAAACAGACTTAGAACAGAACATACTCGGTGAACTCAGAATCACAGAAAGACAAACACTGTATGGTGTCACTTATCTGCATTTCCTAACTCTGTCATACCTGATAAGCAACTCAAGGTCCAGAGAGTAGGAATGGAAGGGTTCATGGGGAATGGAAGGGAAGAAGGGAAAAACAAACACAAAAGTAAATCCAAAATGAGTTGGTACCACAGAAACCTTTATCCTTGGAGATAGCTTAAAAGATATATCCCTCAAAATGACTAAGGGGGAGCACCTGAAAAGTAGGGCCCTAGAGAGGGTGGGATGATGCCTAAGCTTAAAAGAAAATATTTTTTCTGTCTCTGGCCTGTAGCTCCCAGTTCCAGAGATTGATTGCTACCCACACTGAGTATTGATCTGAGAGACCAATGAGGTCCCCAAATCAAGACAGCTTTTTGTCAAACCACTTGATTACCAGCCTGAGGCAAAAGCTAAGACCCTATTGCTAAAGACAGCATATGCTGCTGACACAGAGCATAGAGAGACCCAGCTAGAATTCAGAAAGCCAGTCCCCAGATAGCCTGTATAGTGCTGGAAAGAGTTATATAAGCTACTGGGGAAAGTGGCCAACAACAGTCTGAGCGACCAGAGGTCTAAGCTACTCAGAAGCAAACACCCTGACAGGATATAAAACCAGTGTAATAGTGACACACAGCCCCAGTTGGTATGCAATATCTTTCTGATTAGCTAAGAGATCTTCTCACTGTAAAGAAACTCAAATCTGGAATTGGGAACAAGATCAGAATCCTATGGAGACAAAGATTATGCTCTCCAGTGTCAAGGTCTCACTCATCTTTTGCTAAAAGAAGGATTACATACATCAAATTCTCCCTAAATTGATAATGCTTAGCCCACTTAAAATATGCTGACTTCACTCTCCGTTAGACAATCTGTTATTTTTTTTTTCAGAAGGTAGTGACACCCGAGGAGATAAACTACTCCTCACACTTCAGCCAAGCCATAGCTGAAACCACATAGGAATTGGGGAGATGAGCAAGAGTGCTGCTTCCATGCTGAACCTGATAATCAGCACCATGGTGTAGGAGACAAACCCTGAGCATACTCAACCCCTACCAAAGCAGAGATCCAGAGACTCCTAAGAACTCATCACTGAAGTAGACTTAAAACTCACCCACCATGGCTCACGAATTTTGCAGAAGAGAGGGCAGAAAGATTGTAAGAGCCACAGGTTGAGACGGTTGAGACATCATGCCCCGAGGCATTTCCTGCCCCCAAAATAACCAACTGCTGCTCCCACAAGGCATAATTCACAACCCCATAGGGAATACCTGCAACCCCACCAAGGAGCATCCCCAATGGAATGGGGAGATGATGTATCCATATGAAATATGTTGGTAATAATAATAATAATAATTTAAAAATAAAAAAGTGCTGGCTTTGACATCTGGAGTGCTACTATCATAAACCAAGGAGCTTCTGCAGCCACTGGAGACTAGGGCAAGAAAAGATTCATCTCTACAATACTAGGACGCAGTGTAGTACTGACAGGATCCTGATTTCAGCTTAGCAATTCTGATTTTGTTCTCCTTCCCTCCAGAAATGTGAGAGAATAAATTTCTGTTATTTTAAGACGCTAAACTTGAGGAAATTTGTTACATCAGCTAGACTAAGGATGCCAGTATAACAATATGACATTCTCACACTAGTGTTATCTATCACTTGGGCACACAACTTGGTGGTTTAAGTGACAACACATGTGTGGTAGTTTGGATAGATGGCCCGCAATATATTTTGGTTGTTCATTTGTTTGTAGTTTGCATCTGCAGACACCTGGCTGGAGGCAATGTCACTGGGTGGATCTTAAGGTGTGGTGGTGTGTTTCAGATTTCAATCTAAAGATATGCAAAGTGTGCCTAGCAGGAGTTCCTGAAGTGTGCTGTGCTGGGTGGCTTTTAGGCTTGTGCTTCTCTCTCTCTCTCTCTCTCTCTCTCTCTCTCTCTGCTTGGGCCTGTGAAGGCAGGCCAGCTTCTTCTGCCATTATGGACTTTCCCCTGGATCTGTAAGCTTCAGTAAATATCCCTTCCTCCACAACTGCCTGGTCTGGAAATTCATCTCAGCGAACCTGAAGCTGTCTGCTACAACATGTTACCCCCCCCCCAATCTGTGTCAAGAACATGTGCACAGCTGAGATACATAACTTGGCCTCACGGTGTCTCACAAGGCTGTATTTAAGTGTAGGCTGGACCTATGTTCTCCTCCTGAAGTTGGAACAAGACAAGATTAAACAGGGGGTTGTAGAGGTTGCTCAGTGGTTAAAGGCACTAGCTTGTCAAGCCTGACAACCTGAGTTTGATTCCCCAGTATGCATGTAGAAACAGATTCACAAAATGGAACATGCATCTAGACTTTGTTTACAGTGTCAATAGGCCATGGTATGCCTGTTCTCTCTTGCTCTCTCTCTCCTTGCAAATAAATAATAAAAACATTTTCATAAAAACAAAAAAAAAAAGAAAATGGCATAATAAAGTTCATTATATCGAATAGCAATTAAAAATCTAAAAAGTGCTGGGCATGGTGGTGCACGCCTTTAATCCCAGGATCCTCATGAGTTCGAGGCTACCCTGAGACTAGTGAATTCCAGGTCAGCCTGGACTAGAGTGAGACCCTACCTCGAAACCACCCCCAAAAAGAAAAATATCTAAAAACGTGAGTAAATAAATGAAAAATGAAAACAGTTACAAAGCTTTCTAGGTATCATAGCAAACTAGATAGACTGAAGAGCCATCGTACAGAATACTAAAAAGTGCCAGGTATGTATGAAACATTTCTCCATTAAAAACTCTATGCAGAATTTAAATATTACTCAAATATGAAGTATTTAATACATATATGTTTATAAGTAATTAATATTCAGGATTCACAAAAATATATACGAGGTACTAGACATAGCTATAGATATAGATATATAAAAGACATTCCATAACAAAACCCAAATTTCTGAAAAGAAACATGGGCAGCTGAATGTGGTTGCAAACAACTAAAATCTAAATACTTGAGGGGCTGAGGCACAATTAGAGTTAGTGGCCAGTTACGTCTAAATGGCAAGGTCCTGTCTCAGAAAACAAAGCAAACAAATAATGCAAGTAACTTGGACAAAAATACTTGAAATTTTAATTAGATATGGTCAATTAATTTAATAATGGGAGAAATAAAATATCAAGCTATAATGAGATATCAGATTACCAACAATGATAAAAGACTGACATAGTATGGAGGATGTTAAACAGGACCTTTGGGATGTAATTTTAAAAATGCATATATTGTGTAAAATAACAAAATTCTACCCCTAGAAATATACCATATAGGAATGAACTTTTAGAGTATGTCTGTTACAGAAAATGTCAAGAGGGGCCAACATACCTAAGAACCCATTGTCAGAAAATACATGCATAGATTGTGGCACGTTCAAACAGCAGAACAGTAGGTAGCAGTAAAAACAAAATTGAATCTATGAAAGCCACAAATATCAACGAGGATAAGCTCCAAATCTAATACTGTGTGAAAAAAATAAAGCTGCAGAAAAAAACTACAGCTTCTTCCATATAGTAAAAGGTTGAAATCAAGCAATAATTTTAAGGATGTATGAAAAGATCAAACACAAATAAATTTAGGATAACAGTTACCTCTAGAAGGCAGGATAGGATTTTTAATTGAGGACATTTTCAAAAGTATAACTTATAGTGTATTTCAAACCGACTAAGAGAGTATAAGGGTCTTTATATTGGTATAAGTTAACACATGCATTTACATTCTGTGTGCTCATCATGTACATTTTACACAAATGCAAATATACTTTATTTTATTTTTGGTTTTTCAAGGTAGGGTCTCATTCTAGTCCAGGCTGACCTGAAAATTCACTCTGTATTCTCAGGGTGGCCTCGAACTCATGGTGATCCTCCTACCTCTGCTTCCTGAGTGCTACGATTAAAGGCATGTGCCACCACGCCCAGCTCACAAATGCAAATTTAAAGAATCATATTTCTAGTCACTTCTGAAATATCTAGAAAATATTTATTTACTTGTAAAATTATTAAAACATTTAAATTTTGACTGATTTCTATTTAATTGCAAGTTTTCTAAAATAATAAGGTTAATTTATATAGTTACTCTGATAAATTTTTTTAGTAGACATTGGTGTCCCTTTTGCAGAATATCTTCCTCTTACTTCCATCAGAATCTAGAAGAAAACCAAAATGTTAATAATTCCCCAGCATTCATAATACTATCTCTTCATCTATATATATCCAATAAATATCAATTCATTTTGCAGCACTGTTCTTTTATATTTACTTTCATTTAACAAAAAGAATTTCACAAAGAAAACTATGTTTGAACAATAATATGAAATACAAATTTTTTTAGAAGAAAGAACCCAATGGATATTTGCTAAAAAAATTAATTATTGACAAAAAGGAAAGGTTTCAGGTAATCATAGTACATGTAGTTGCAAAAAGACAAGATACTAAAGCACTTTGGGAATTTATTCTGTTATGCTTTTTGAGTTGTTAATTTGGATGTTAGTTATATGATTTTACATATAAAAATATAATTAAAGTTCGGCCGAAGAGACAGCTTAGTGGTTAAGGCACTTGTCTGCAAAGCCTAAGTGCACGTTTGACTTGCCAGATCCCATGTAATCCAGATGCACAAGGTAATGCATGTGCAAGGATGCACATGCACACAAGGTGATGCACATGTCTGGAGTTCACTTACAGTGGCTGGAGGCCCTGGTGTGCCAATTCCAAAAAAAAAAAAAAAAAAAAAACAGTCTGTTGGGTTTGCCTCAAACAAATATGTAATTAAAGTTTGGAGGAATACATTGTCTATAGAGTATGCAATTAATTTTTTTAATTTTTATTTTAATTTTTATTTTAGGGAGTGTTCCAGGGACTCAGCCACTGCAACTGAACTCCAGATGCTTGTGCCACCTAGTGGCCATGTGTGACTGTGCCTCACCTTATGTGCACTAGCTTATGTGCCATCTGGAGAGAACATTGGTTCTTACGCTTTGCAGTCAAACACTTTAACCCCTAAGCTATCTCTCCACTCCCCCCCCTTTTAAAATATTCATTTACTTTTTTGAGAAAAAAGGCAGAGAGAGAGAGGTAGAGAGAGAATGAATGAGCATATCAAGGCCTGCATCCAGTGTAAACCAACTCCAGACACATGTGTCACCTCGTGCATCTGGTTTATGTGGGTCCTGGGGAATTGACCCTGGGTCCTTTGAATTTGCAGGCAAGTACCTTAACAACTAAGCCATCCCTCTAGCCTGCAATTAAGTGTTTTTTTTTCTCTTGCCCTTGATAGGGAATTTTCATATTGGCTATATTACAAAAAGTTCAGTAGTGATACGACAGACAAGCTGTTCAACCACCACCCATGTTGTGGCGAAGCTACAAGATGTCTACTTTTATTTATTTATTTATTTTACAATTGTTCAATTTTGCTTTTTTAAAAGTTATATATTTATTTTTATTAGTTATGTACACAGTGTGTATATTGTCATGTTGATACCATCGTCAGCCTCCTCCCTGTCCTCCCCCCTCTGCAGGGACACTCCTCGTTGGAGAATATGGGTCGGGCATTTTGGGGTTAGCCATTAGTTATGGGTAAGAGGCAATGTCTCTGTGCATAATGACCCAAAGTGTAGCTCTAACATTCTTTCTGCTCCTGTCTTCCACAAATTTCCCTCAGCCATGTTGGGTTCATTTTAGGTCTCCTTCAGTGATGAAGTTTTGGGAGCCTCTGTGTCTCTGGATATCTGATTTGGTAGGACTTGAGTGTCTATCTCCTTCACCCTTGTGCTAGTATCAGGTTCACCAAGAAAGCAGCATTCTTTCTCATTTCCTCAATTACCTTAGTTTCATCTGGGGCCCTGTTGAGATGTGATGGGGTAGTTCGGTCCTTAGGATCTGTATCCATCTGAAAAAGAGAAGCAAATTTTCCAATGGAGAGTGAAGTTAACACCAGATTAATGGGATAACCATTGCTAGTTTAAAGAGAATTTAATAGGTATAGGCCCTCTTGAAGTCCACAATTGGTGGGAGCTTGATTATATAGAGCAGGCTCATTTTTGGATATGGTTCTGACTTGTTTCCCAGCTCCAGCTATGTGTTCTATGCCACTGAGCAGATCAGTTAGGTAAATCAAGAGCAGTTGGTTTCCCACCATGGCTGTGTGCCACTATTGCACTTGTGTGAGCATGGGAGGTCTTTCCATTTTCTCAAGTCCTCCTCAATTTCTTTTTTGAGTGATTTTATGTTTTCATTGTAAAGGTCTTTTTCACATTCTTTGTCAATGTTATTCCAAGGTATTTTGTTGTTGTTGCTATTGAAAATGGGACAGTGTCACTTATTTCGTTCTCTGTATCTTTATCTTTTGTATATAGAAAGGCTACTGGATATCTGATTTGGTAGGACTTGAGTGTTCTCTGTGTCTATCTCCTTCACCCTTGTGCTAGTATCAGGTTCACCAAGAAAGCAGCATTCTTGCTCATTTCCCCAATTACCTTAGTTTCATCTGGGGCCCTGTTGAGGTGTGATTTTTTTTTGCATTGATTTTGTGTCCTGCTACTTTGCTGAAGGTGTTAATCACCTTCAAGAGTTTTGAGATGGAGGTTCTGTGGTTCTCTTATGTATAGAATCATGTCATCTGCAAATAGAGCTAATTTAACTTCTTCCTTTCCAATATGTATCCCTTTTATTTCTTTCTCCTGTCTTATTGCTTGAGCTAGGACTTCTAGTACTATGTTGAAGAGCAGAGGTGAGAGTAGACACCTCTGTCTTGTTCCTGATCTCAATGGGAATTCCTTCAGTCTCTCTCCATTAAGTACCATTAGGGTTTTAGGAGCTTTATATATAGCCTTTATTATGGTGAGATATAAACCATCCATGCCAATTCTCTCCAATGTTTTGATCATGAAGTGATGTTGTATTTTGTCAAAGCCCTTTTCAGCATCTATGGAAATGATCATGTGGTTTTTGGGTTTAAAGCTTATTTATGTGGTGGATAACATTGACAGATTTCTGTATATTGAATCACCCTTGTGTTCCTGGGATGAAGCCTACATGATCAAGGTTTGCTTTTGATGTATTGCTGAGTTCGGTTTGCAAGGATTTTGTTCAGGATCTTTGCATCTAAGTTCATCAGGAAAATAGGCCTATAGTTTTCTTGTGGCATCTCTGCCTGGTTTTGGTATTTGGGGGATACTAGCTTCATAGAAGGAGCTGTGGAACTGTCCTTTTTCTCCAATTGTGTGGCACAGTTTGAGAAAAATTGGTTTTAGTTCTTCCATGAAGGTTTGATAGAATTTAGGTGAGAAGCCATCTGGTCCTGGACTCTTCTTTTTGGGAGGTTTTTTATTACCTTTTCAATCTCAATGGGTGTGAGAGTTTGTTTAGGAGATTAATCTGCTCTGAGTTTAGCTTTTGTAGGTGGCATCTGTCCAGGAATTCATCCATTTCCTCCATATTGTCCAGTTTTGTGGAGTAGAGGTTTTTGAAGTAGGTTCTGATGATTCTCCAAATTTCACTTATGTCTGTTGTGATCTCTCCTTTTTTACTTCTAGTTTTGTTAACTTGAAGTGTCTCTCTCTCTCTCTCTCTCTCTTTTTTTTTTTTTCTTGATCAAATTGGCCAGGGGTTTGTCAGTCTTGTTTATTTTTGCAAAGAACCAGCTCTTTGTTTCATAAATTTTCTTAAGTGTTTTCTTAGTTGCCAATTCATTAATTTTTGCTCTGACCTTAATTATTTCCTTCCATCTGGAGCTTTTGGGGTTGGATATTTCTTCTTTTCCAGAGCCTTTAGGTGGATGGTTATGTTTTTGATTTGGGACTTCTCAATCTTTGTTATGAAGGCATTTAGTGCTATGAATTTTCCCCTGAGGATCGCCTTCATTGTGTCCCATAAGTTCTAGTACAATGTATTCTCACTGTCATTCATTTCTAGAAATTTTGCAATTTCATTTTTAATTCATCCACTACCAATTTATTGTATAAAAGTGTGTTGTTCAGTTTCCAGGAGCCAATGGGATTGTTGTTACACTGTTTGTTGTTCATTTCTAGCAATACAATATTGTGATCTCATATCATGCAGGAAATTATGTCAATCTTCCTAAATATATGGAGGCAGGCTTTATGACCCAGTATATAATCTATTTTAGAGAAGGTCCTGTTGCAGTCTGGTTGGCATTGCTGGTAGAAATCACCCAACCAAGAGTAGCTTGTGGGGAAAAAGAGGTATATTTTGGCTTGTAGGCTTGAGCGGAAGCTCCACAAGGGCAGGAGAAAACAATGGCATTATCAGAGGGTGAACATCACCCCCTGGCCAACATAAGATAGAGAACAGGAACAGGAGAGTGTGCCAAACACTGGCAAGGGGAAACTGGCTATAACACCCATAAGCCGGCATTCCAACAGTACACTTCCTACAGGAGGCGTTAATCCCAAAATCTCCATCAGCTGGGAACCTAGCATTCAGAACACTTAAGGTTATGGGGGACACCTGACTCAAACCACCACATTCCGCCCCTGGCCCCCATAAACTGATAAACATACATGATGTAAAATGCAATGCATTCATCTAAGTTTAAAATTCCCCATAGTTTTTATCAATTCCAATGATGTTCATATATCCACATAGTCCAAGATCTTTTAACTGAGCCATAATACCAAAAAATAACCTCAAAAAACCCATAATGTTAACTAAACATTCACACTGCAGAAGATGGCATTGGGTATAGCAAAGAAACATTCAGCCAATACAAGATTTAAAACAACCAGGCCAAACATCAAATTCTGTAGCTTCAAGTCCAACAACTATCCAGTGACAAATCTCCAAATCCAATATTTCTAACTAGAAACAACTCTCTGGCATTCCAATCCCCCCCCCCCCCAACCAGCTAGTCTACTCACAGTCCTGGAAAACTTCATCTGGGCCGGCAGCTTTCTTTAGCAGCCATCTGGTGGTCCTGGCATCTCCACTGGGTCTCCACTGCAATCCACGGTTCATCCTCATGGCCCCATGGGGTTTCCATGCAGGCAACCAGCAAACATGCTTCACACTGCCCATGGCCATTTCCAAAACACAAGACCATGTTACAAATTCAATGACCCTCTCTTTCCTGCATTTCTTATACTCCACAATACAAGGTACGGTGCCAATTTGTTAACCCAAGGGGGAATAAAGCAGACTTTTAAGAATAGGACAGTTCTTGAGCACTCAGGCCCCTTCAAATGAGTCTATATTCTTCGTGTTGCCCAAGCACAGGTCAGCTGGCCCAATCTCAAAGATTGTAATCTTTCTCAATTGCAGCTGAACAGGCAGCAGTTCACCCAAAGATTTTTCTTTCTGTGCCATATCCCTCTGCTCACATCAGTTCATTTCTATGCAAAGCAACCCTGCACAACTTCTCAGGACATAGGCATAACAGCAAACTTGCCACACAAACTGCTAGCCCCCAGTCCAGACAAAGCTCTTTCTCACCCTCATAAGCCAAACCTCACAGTCCATGGTTCTTACTGCATTCTGGCCTTTCAATTCTGACCAGAATAGTCCATCAAGCTGTACTTACAGCACTGCAAGGGGTCTCTTAGGCCAAGGTTTCAAATCTTTCCACATTCTTCTTGAAAATCACCTCCAAAAGGCCAAAGCTACACAGTCATATATCTAGCAGCAATCCCACTCCTCAGTACCACTTTACTGTTACAGTCTGGTTCTCATTGCTGGTAGAAATTATCCAACCAAGAGCAGCTTGTAGGGAAAAAGAGGTTTGTTTTGCCTTACAGGCTTGAAGGGAAGCTCCATGCAGGCAGGGTAAAACAATGGCATGAACAGAGGGTGGGCATCACCCCCTGGCCAACATAACGTGGATAACAGGAACAGGAGAGTGTGCCAAGCACTGGCATGGGAAAACTGGCTATAACCATAAACCCATAAACCCGCCCCCAACAATACACTCCCTCCAGGAGGCATTATCTCCAAACCTCCATCAGCTGGGAACCTAGCATTCAGAACACTTTAAGTTTATGGAGGGACACCTGATTCAAACCACCACCACCTGTTCCATGAGCTGCTGAGAATACTGTGTAGTCTGTGGATTTCGGGTAGAATGTCTGTAGATGTCTGTTAGGTCTAATTGTTCCATTTGTTGAGCTCTTTCAATTTCCTGTTGATTTTCTGTTTGGATGATCTATCTATTGCTGATAGTGGAGTATTAAAGTCCCCAACTATGATGGTGTTGGTGGTTATTTCTGTTTTGGTGTCAAGTAGGTTTTGTTCTACGAATTGTGGTGCACCTGTGTTTGGCACATAAAGATTGATGATTGTGATATCCTCTTGTTGGATCATTGCCTTGATAAGTAGGAAGTGGCCTTCTTTGTCTTTTTTGATTACTGTTGGTTTCAAGTGTATTTTATCTGATATTAGTATAGTTATGTCTGTTTGTTTCTTATTCCCGTTTGCTTGGAATATCATTTTCCACCCTTTCACCCTGAAAAGGTGTTTGTCTTTAGTGGTGAGGTGGGTTTCTTGAAGACAACACATTGAGGGGCATAATTGTCTGATCCACTCTGTTAGCTTATGTCTCTTGATGGGTGAATTAAGGCCATTAATATTTAAGGTAATGACTGTGAGGTTTGAATTGATCTCTGCCGTATTGTGGTGGTTTATGTGGTTTTGTGTTTTCTTGGACTTTGTAGTTTTTTATGCCTTCTCTGAGTTTGGTTATTGTGATCTGCTTCTTGTAGGCACTTGAGGTTTATTATTTGATTGCTCTGTATGGAGAATTTCCTGAAGTACTCTCTGTAGGTTTGGCTTTGTGCTCATATAGTTGTAAAGCTGAGTTTTGTCATGGAAAGTTTTTCTTTCACCATCTATTATGAGGGATGCTTTGCTGATTATAGTAGTTTGGTTTGGAAGCCCTAGGTTCTTAGACTTTGCAAGTGTTCCATTCCAGGCCCTTCTGGCTTTCAGGGTTTCCATTGAGAAGTCTGAAGTAATTCTGATGGGGTTACCTCTACATGTAATGTATTATTTTTCCCTAGCTGCTTTTAGAATTTTCTATTTGGTATCAATGTTTGGAGTCTTAATGACAATATGTCTTGGAGAATTTCTCCTTTGGTCCAGTCTGTTTGGAGTTCTGTTAGTTTCTTGTAACTTGATGGGCCTTTCTTTTTAGAGAGTGGGAAAGTTTTCTTTGATAATTTTGTTGAATAATTTCTCCATGCCTTTGGTCTGAACTTCTTCCCCTTCTGGTATTCCCATGCTCTGAATGTTGGGACATTTGAGTATCCTACAGTTCCCTCACGTTCTGTTCACAAAAAATTTTGAACTTATTGAAATGTTTGGATTGACAAGCTGTTTCTTCTGTTTTGCCTTCCAGTTCTGAGTTTCTATCCTCCACATGCCTGACTCTATTCTTGAGAGCTTCTATAGAGTTTTGGGCTTGTTCAATTTGGTTTGTATTTTCTACTCCTTTTTTATGTATAGTTTCCATCCGTCTGTCAAGTTCCCTTTTCACGTCATTTTCTAATTTTCTAGATGCTTCTTGGAATTCATCCTTGCATTTCTTTATGTATCCATTGAGCTCAGCCAGCTGGTTACTGAGATCCTCTTTTTTTTTCTCCTCTCTACTTCAGGTCATTTAGCTGTCTTTAGAATCCTTCCTGGTCCTTAACTATTAGGTCTAGTCTAGCAAGGACAGCATTCATAGGATTATCAGCCCTTTGTTGCTTTTCTACAAGATCTGCTATTTGCTTGGTCAGGTATAGCTTATATCTTCATTTTGGGGTTTTGATTCTAAAGTCTCTTCTATGTTTTGATTAGAGACATCCACTGTGTGACTGGGCAATCTTATTAGATTTACTTGCATTTCATCTTTTATGTTGTTCCTTTTGTGCTGTAGTCTGCCTATCACAGTGTAGGAGTCTTATTTAATTTTGGAGGAATCAATAGTCTACCCTTGAAGTGTCTTCAGTCCTTATTCCCTTTTAGGTTTGCTTCCACTTGGCATCTGGTGGCAATTGGGCCTACCTGCTCAGAGGGAAGGAGCCCATGAGGCTCTGGTGGGGCCCTGAGGACCTGATGTAGGGGATTGTTTTTCCATGATTCAGGGTATGGGACTGCGTGGTCCAGTGCCCCAAAGTGGACAGGGGGATGGGGGGGGGCAGTGGCAAGTGGGCTGGCATTTCTGAGCCTGGAGGCATGGGTGGAGCTAATCTGGCCTTCCTGGGTCCACAAGGGGATGGGGGCAAGTGGGATGGCATTCGGGAGCCTGGAGGCATGGGTGGAGCTACATTGGCCTGCCTGGGCCTGCACAGTGGGGTGGGGTGCAGCAGTGAGTGGGATGGCATTCCCAAACCTGGAGGCATGGGTGGAGCTAATCTGGCCTGCCTGGATCCGCAAGGGGTGGGGAGCAGCAGCCAGTGAGATGGCATTCCTGAGCCTGGAGGTGCAGGTAGAGCTATACTGGCCTGCTTGAGTCCATGCACAGGAGTGGGGGAAGTGGCAAGTAGGATGGTGTTCCTGAGCCTGGAGGCATGGGTGGAGCTATGTTGGCTTGCTGGCTTGGGTCTGGACATGGGTATGGGGGCAGTGGGGAATTGGGATGGTGTTCCTAAGCCTGGATGTGTGAGTGGAGCTATGCTGTCCTGCTGGCTTGGGTATGGGCAAGCGGTTGGGGGACGGTGTTGAGTGGGATGATGTTGGCACACATGGTGGTGAGTGGGAGGCATTCACATGTGTGATGGCAAGTGGGACGGCATTCACAGGTGAGTGGGATAGCATTCCCGTGCTCAGGTCCCCCTGCCTGTGGTTAGTGAAGAAGGAACCTGTGGCAGGGACTATGGCTAGGATGGCTGCTTGAGAGGATTGGGGGACTGGTGGGCTACTGAGAGCATGGGAATCAGCCAATTCCCTTTTCTCTTGCCCCTCCATGCCCTTCCACTGGAGGTCTATTAGAGTCTGCTCCCCCCAGAAGACCCAATAAACCCTTAATGTCTTGCCTTTCCTTCCCTGGAAGGTGTGGCACAGCTAGGTGGATGCCATCTGGACCAGAAGTCCCCTGCTTTTATTTTTATTTAGTACTCTCTAACATAAGTGAATGTCCCTTAGATAAAAATTTAGATAAATTTTAACCTGTAAGTTGGGTCACTATGCACAGAGACATTGCCTCTCTCCCAAAACTGAAGGCCACCCCCACAATGCAACACCCACAATCTGTGGGGAGTGGGGGGAGAATGACAGAGAGAAGGCTAACAATGGTACTGTCATGGCTGTATACACACTATATACATAACTAACAAAAAAGTTTTAAGAAGAATGTATATAGTGGTGACATTGGAGTTTATAAGTTAAGGCTAGTGTAGCAGGCTAGTACTCTCCACTTTTTATGCCTCTCTAGTACCTAAAGCTCAGCATTTCTCATCTGTGTTTTAGAACCCTTCGGGTTCACAATACATATTTTCTAAGCTCTTGGTTACTCCATAAGAACTCTCCAGAGCTCTGAAGTTGAATTATTTTTCTGTAGAGACACAATGTTCTAAAGACAAATTCAAGACTTTATCTGGGAGAAGTGCTTCTATTTTTTTCCACAGTATTTGTGAAGTAAAGAAGTTTCTTCGAGGTAATGAAGTCTCTGAACCTAAACCAACTTCTTTTTGGCTTTCAGTCTGCTTGACGTAAGAACACACCCAGCTGTATGCTGACTCATATCTGGAGGGGTACGTGTCTGTGTATTCTTGCTTCTCATACTTTTCCTCATGATAAGCTTCATTCCTATGTAAGCCTACATTTTGAGAGTTGGTTATATCCGCTGTTTTCCTCTTTCCTTCACTGCTAGTATACATTTTAGGATGCATATCTTGGTGACAGTTACACCTCACTGCAGAGTCCTTTGGGTGTCACTTAGCTATTTATTTTTAAAACCAAAATGTTTCCCAATTTTCAGGAAATTAAAGGAGGATAAACAATTGGGGTTTTCGTTGTTTGTTTTGAGTTCCTATCATTTATTAACTTTTGATGAGAATGTGGCTAAAATTCTGAGATTTTGTTTATGGCTTACTATGTGACTTATGTTTATGTGGCCTTAGTGAAGTATTTTACTCTCTATTTATTCTCTACTGGAAGGATATACAGGTTAGAAATAAATAAGGCATAAGAGAATGTCTCTAGCTATTAACCAAACCTGATTCCCTTTTCTCTTGGACATATAACTTATTTATATTTCATAGTATCTCTTGAAGTAGACCTGGGAAATTTAATACCTGGTCATGGACAGCAGTAATGCATACAACTGTCAATCTTTTCTTCTCGGTGTGATATACTTTAAATTGTTTAAAGCCAGAATCTTTACACTTAATATGAAAGCTTCAAAACAGACTGTGTCATCTTATATTTTGTGAAGTGAAATTTTATTTCTTTACTTTGAAAATATTTCTTAGCATGCTATCACTACTCCCTTAATTTTCAAAAAAATTTATTAGCAATTTTTATATATGTACAAAGTGTATTTTGATCATAGTCTCCTCTCATCACTCTCTCTTGCCCCTACTCACCCATATCCCTTCCACTAAATTTCTCTTTCCATGGACCCATTTCCTCTAATAGCTTTTTAAAAAAATTTATTTGCAAAAAGTAAGAAATAATGGGTGCACCAGGGTGTCTTGATGTTGCACACAAACTCCAGACACATGTGCCACTTTGTGTATCTGGCTTTATGTAGGTACTGCAAGCAAGTGCATTAATCACTGAGCAGTCTCTCCAGCCTCTCCTCTAATATCTTGATATATTTATTTTTGCTTTCATTCATAATCCATGATGACATGTTGATGAGCACAATATTGTATAGGTAATAATAGCTGTTGTGAGGTCATGAATTCAATGGCTACTTTGTATCTAGAATACAATATTCCAAAGCACTTCTCCCCATCCCCTGGCTCTTACATTCTTTCTGCCACCTCTTCCACGATGTTCTGTGGGCCTTTGTGATGAGATGTCTCATTTAATACTGAGCATTTAACTGTTACTTCTTTGCAGCACATTCATGAGCTCAACTCTCCCCAGTAATCGCTGCCAATCAGGGAGCAAGTGGTTACCCTGTAACAGTCCCACCATTAGTGCACTGGTGGACTCATCTTCCCTGACAGGCCAGTCTCTCCAGCACCCAATAGATATCTTGATGTCCTACTACTTACATATCTGCTATCTCCTCCCCTTAAGCTATCCTTCATTATGGAACCTTTCTTGCTTTCTGGCCTCTAATACTGACTGTTACGCCACCTTACATACAAATCTAAAAAATTAATGCTAGGATCCACATGAGAAGAGAACATATGGTATTTGTATTTCTGAATCTGGGTAATCTTAATATAATATGTTCCTGGTCCACTGATATTCCTACAAATTTCATAATTGTATTTTTCTTTAGCCAAATAAAGTTCTATTGTGATTATATACTACACCTTCATTATCTGCTCATCAGTTGATAGACATCTAGACTAATTTCATTTCCTAGCTATTGTAAATAAGCAGTAATATATTTAGATGATCAGGCATCCCTATAGTATAGAATTCTCAGTGTATATGCCCATGAGTGGTATCTCTGGATCACACAGTAGTTCTCTTCTTAACTTTTTAAGGAACCTGCACACTTTATTTTTGGCAGCACCAATTTATACTCACACCAACAGTGAATAAGGGTCTTTTCACCATTCCCTTGCCAGTGCTTGCTTCAATTTGCCTTTCCCTGGTAGCTAAAGATGTTGAACATTTTTAAAGGTAGGTATTGTTCATTTGCAATTCTTCTTTTGAGAATTCTGTTTTTTTTGGGGGGGAGGGCTCAAGGTAGGGTCTCACTCTCACTCTAGCCCAGGCTGACCTGGAATTTACTATGTAGCCTCAGGGTGGTCCCAAACTCACGGTGATCCTCCTGCCTCTGCCTGCCGAGTGCTGGGATTAAAGGCATGCACCTCCATGCCTGGCTTTCTCTGTTCACTTCTATGGTCCCTTTTGTTTTTGATGTGGTTGTTTGCTTTTTGTGTTACTTTAATTTTTAAGTACTTTATATATTCCAGACATATCAGTGGCTAAGATTTTCTACCATTCTGCATGTTGCCTCCTAACTTAGGTGACAGTTTTCTTTGATGTATCATAGTGTTGTTTCATAAAATCCCATTCATTAATTGTTTGCCTTACTACCTGAGCTACTAGGGTCTATTTAGAAGATCTTTTCCTCTACATGTATCTTGAAATGGTCTCTATATTTTTTCCCTAGTAAACTTATGGTTTCAGCTATTACATGAAGATCTTTGAACCATATGGAGTTGATTTTCATTGATAGTGGGAGATAAGGGTCCAAATTTAGTCTTCTATAGTAGATATCCAGTTTTCCCAGCACTATTTGCTAAAAAGGAAGGGTAGGGGCAGGGTTAAACAAAATCTAAGAGAGTATGAATAAGTCATATGGAAACCTACTTTTTTAGACAATGACACATCCAGAAGTCATACATTGTTACTAGAAAATTTTTAGTGCCAGGGATGGGATACCTTCCTGTGAGTTGTTGGCTGGAGGTCCCTGATGCCCCCAAAACATTATAGGCCATTGCCAAGGCTCTTGATTTCCCACCAGAAATGGATGGCAAGACCCTATTGCTGAAGACTCCATATGATTGGACTGCAAGATCACTGAGAAATCTTGCTGGAGCTGAGCTGAAAACCTCCTCCCTGTAGACCAGCTGACAGAAAGCTGGAAAAAGCTATGCTGTATGCAGCTCCATGAAGAGAAGTCATCAGTGGAGATAAACAACAGTGGATACTGCAAGCTGTAAATTGAAGCCAGGCCAAATGAGCTAATGGGTGCAATAGTGACATGTCTGTTATCAAGGAATCCAAATGCTCTCTAATTGGACTGGAGGCCTGCTCCATGAGAGGGAACACATACCTGATACTGAGGGAAGTCATGAGCCCTAGGTGTGTAACACCTCCTGGTGTCTGACTAAATGTATATATTAAGCTCACCAAATTGCCTGGTAAGTACTTTTCTTAATGTTCATATCCATATATTAATCTCACTTTTGGTTAGAGAAGCTTCTCTTTTCAGATGGTGGTGGCCTCTGGGATAACTCAAAACGCACCACAGTGCTGAAAAGGAGAGAGGAGTGCTCAGCACTGAAACATCTCTATGACACCTTCCAAGGCACAAGGTCTATTGCAGAAGAGGTGGCGGGAAGAATACAAGAGCCAAAGGAAGGATAGGACTCCTTACAGTGCACTCTTCCAGACACACAATGGCCTGGACATCCATGACCTCACAGTGCCTGGCACTAGCTATACAAGACCAGCATAATAAGAGGAAAAAATAATGACATCAAAATAAAAGAGAGACTGATGACGGTGGAGTTGTGAAGAATGAGGGGGTAGAGAATTATGGTTTATTGTCTACAATTATAGAAGTTGTCAATTTTTTTAAAGTTTTAATATTAAGTAAAACCTTGGTATGGACATATCATATGTTGATACCATCACTCCCTCCTTCCTGCCCCCACTCCACTGAGGACCCTCCTTAGTGGGATTGCAGGTATTAACTGTTATAGGTTATGAGTTGTGAGGGCAGCAGTCTGTGATTGTGAGGAGGGCAATTTCTCTGGATATTCCTTCCCACCCTGTGGTACTTTCATCCTTTCCACTCTCTTATGCAAACTTCCTTGAGCCTTGGTGAGTGTACATTAAGTCTACTTTGGTGTTACGCTATCAGCAGCTTCTGGATTTCTTCTTTGGTACATTTTGAGTATCCGCAGTGTGCCTCCATCACCCTAGTGCAGGTTGTCAGGCTTGCAGTGGAAGCAGCACACTTGCTCTTCTCACCAGTTCCTCTGTGGTTTCCCCTTGGCCCTAGCTGCTGTGCAAGGAGTGCTCTCCTGCCTGGGAGTTAGCTAGCTATTCTTGTCTTGTTGATGGATTATGGTTGTCCTCAGTTCTCCCTGCTTTCTGATTTCAACCACAGAGCTCTAGCATGGATGTGAGTATACCATCTTGATCAGAAGTCTCCACATATTTCATCTTTAAAGGTGTCACATATTTTTCTCATGCTATTTTCATATGCTTTTTTAACTTCACGTTGGTTCTGATTAGTTGAACCAATCCCTCCTCTTTGTATCAAAGCTAGATATTCTGTCTTCCACTTGATATATTCTTCTTCTTCTTTTTTCTTTTTTTAAGGTAGGATTTCCCTCTTGCCCAGACTGACCTGGAATTCACTATGTAGTCTCAGGGTGGCCTTAAACTCATGGTGATCCTCCTACTCTGTTTCCCAAGTGCTGGGATTAAAGGGGTACCACCAAGCCAAGTTCACTTGATATATTCTATTGGTGATGCTTTCCCTGGATCTTTTAAAACATGTAATTTCCTGGTTTTGGCTGTTTTGGTTTTGCTTTTCTTATGGATTTCTATCTCTTTATTCAGTTCCATTTTCATATTCTGGTTAGACCTCCTTGTTCATATAGCTGTATCCTCTGGAAATTTACTCAGGATTTCATTTATGCATTTATCCATGGCTTGAATTCTTTATACATTTTTATATCATTCTTTCATGTTTTTTATATGGTAGTTCTTGTGGGGGTCCACTGCAATAGAATTGGTATTTCTTGGAGGACACATATTAGGTTGATGTTATACTGAGACTTACCAATCTGGAGATAGTGTGTTGATCTGGTCTTTTCATCATATCTTTACTAAGTGAGTACTTGGAATGGTGCTTGCTATTTCCTTATGTTCACTCTTCTATGCTCTGCTTTGTGGTGCTTCAAGTTCTGTTGTGAAGGTATGTGAAGTTGTCTCAGTTCAGTTGCCACTGTACACTTGGGGCTCCACCTACGTGGGAAATCACTGATGCCCTTCTCATTGCAGTGTGCCAAAGGAGCGCTACTAAAAGAAATCTAGATGCTGAAACAGTGCAAGTCCTAGCCCCTATGACTGTTTTTCTGTGTCTATATGGTTAAGATGATTCCCAAGGATATAATGAGTCCTGGAAGTGCACACTCGACCCAATCACAATGTTAGGTTGTGTGCACACCCTTGGGGTGAGGAGAAGACCTGGGCAAATCCTGATTAGATCTGGATTACAGTGATGGGTAGTGTAGGTATGGATCAGGTAGTAGATAGAAGAGCATTTACTTCCATCAGTCTTACCTTATAATGTCGTGGCGACTGCTTAGGATACAATTCTTCCAAATGAGCATCACCCCTAGGTTTACATATACAACAGGAATAAAGTTTGCTTTAGTCTCTCTGAAAGTTATTGTTCTAAATTATGACTTTTAAAAGTTAGATTTAAATTTAGAATAACATGGGAAAACTTTTTAAAATGAAGATTCGTAAACATCATGCCAAGGTTACCACTTCTTATGTATGGTCAAATTCTATATTTTAATATAAACACCTCAGTAATTTGGAGCTTCATCCAAGTGGTTTGAGAATCAATTTTTGTTGTTGATAAAGGGTCCTATGAAGTTAAGGATTGTCTTGAACTCACTGTGTACCTGAAATTGACCTTGATCTTCTGATCATCCTGCTTCTATCTCCCACGTGCTTCAACTATAGGCATATAACACTATGCCTGCTTGTTTCTTTCTTTCCTTTTGTGGCAGGCTTTCATATAGCCTAGGCTGGCCTTACCAGGCCAAGCTTGCCTGGTACTTGCTATGCAGCTAAGGCTGGCCTTGAATTCTTGATCTTTTGCCACTACCTACCAAGTGCTAGCATTACAGGCATGAGCCACCACTCCTAGCCAGAATTCAGGTTCTAAATCACTTTCATTAAGCAGATTTTAAAACTCAAGATTGAACATAAAAATTTCACTAATAAATTCAGATATTTGGAGAAAAGGAATTATTTAATTTTAAAAATGAGTTGTGAGTTTTAGTTTAATGTATGTCATTTAATTTTAATCTATATATGTCAATTCCATAAAAATGACATGTACATATTCTGTCCATCAACAGACATTTAAACATTTCCATAAGAACAAAAAAAAAATCACAGATATTTGGCTAAGTTCCAGTTATTACCTAGACAGGTAGGACTATTAAAAAAATATTAGCTAAATAAAGTCTCCTTAATTATAATTACAGGTGATTATATAGAAGAGCCAGTATGGTAGCATCAAAACTCTTAAGTGATAAATTAGGAATTTAACAATAATGGATTCAATTAAAAATCTAAGGTACAAAACATGTGTAGACCAAAAAAACAAAAGCTTCTACTAGTATATGACTGTTTTCACATAGAGAAAAATGCACCAATAATGAGGTAGAGAGCATAATCCTGAACTTAAGTTGAGAGGTAAATGTTGTCAAGCGGGAGAATGTTATGTTCCCAGAGCACACATGATCCCATAAACCATGGCTGTCCCTTCTTATGCCACTGACATATGAAATCTCATACCGCCTGTTCTGCTTCTATTCTATACTAAACAATAGCAATCCTGCATGGGCTCTAAAGTGAAACAATGTACCTTTCATGTAAGTAAGCATTCTTATATTCACCACCAATCTATTTCTTGCTATATAAAAGTTATCATGCATAGAACATATTGGATAGATACACTTCAAATGTATTTAATAGTAATATTCAGATATGATGGTACATATGGGGTTGGAAAATATGATCATCATGCTCTGAATGAGGGTAATATTATTATTCTTTTAAAAATATTTTATTTATTATTTACTTAGAAGCAGAGAGGATAAGACTTATTTACTGTAAAAACTGCTAAGGCTTAAGACTAGGTTGTGCACCAGCCCCCAAAAAGAATATGTATTTTGGGGGGCTGAAGGGATGGCTTAGAAGTTAAGAAACTTGCCTGTGAAGCCTAAGGACCCAGGTTTGATTCCCCAGTGCCCATGTAAGCCAGATGCACAAGGTGGCACATGCATCTGGAGTTTGTTTCCAGTGGCTAGAGGCCCTAGTGTGCCCATTCTATCTGCCTCTTTATCTCTCTCAAGTAAATAAATACATAAAATATTTTTTGAGAAGACTATGTGTATTTTAAAACATGGAAAAAGTGAACACCCTTGTCTTGTTCCAGATTTTAATGGAAATGCTATGAGGTCCCCCCCCCCCAGTTACTATAATGTTGGCTATGATTTTGTCATAAATAGCCTTTATTTTGTTGTGCTATGTTCCTTCTCTTCCCAGTTACTTCAGGACTTTTATCATGAAGAAATGCTGGATGTTCTTGGATGACTTTTTTGCATCTGTGAGATGATCATGTGACTTTCTATTCTCCTATTCCATTTATATGGGGTATTACATTAATTGCCTTGCATATGGTGAACCATCACTGCATCTCTGGAATGAAACCCACTTGATTAGTGAGTGATCTTTTTATTAAAAAGTCCATTTAATTTCCATTATTTCAACCATCTACATATGTAACAAGTGAGATCTTAATTTATATGCCCTATATTTATATAAAATACTTACATAAGGTTCACTGTGCATTCCTGGGGATTTTTCTTTATTGCCTTCTCTTGGCTATTATTTTCAAGTTTTCCTTCAAAAGTAAAATCATGTACTGAATTAAAAAATTTGTATCACCTACTTTCATTTTCAATTCAAAGCACATCAGCAGGATGTAAGAGAGAAATCAGTGGTCCACAATGCCATATAACAAAAGCCCATTCAAAGTTGGTTTCATGTGCCTCCATAGACATACATGTAGATGTATATGCTGTACAGTTCTTCTGTAGGATCTGGGGATTAGTTCCAGGACCTTTCCTCATTATACCCCAATTCCACAGAGACCAAAATTCACTGAAACTTGACTCTCTCACATAAAATAACTGAATATATGCATAACATACACACATACTTTAGATCCTTTATATTAGGCCTGGATTACTTAAAATATCTAAGTAAAAAGTTTGGATGTAGACTTTGGGCCAAGATGGCGACCACCTAACCGCCGCATATCCCCGGGAAAGAAAGGCAAGACATTAAGGGTTCACTGGGTCTTTTAGGGGAGAGTAATCTCCAATAGATTGCCAGTGAGAGGTCATAGAGGGGGAAAAACAGGAAATCACGGATTCCCTCAGGGGCAGGTTAGCCCACCCCTCCCCCCAAGCAGCCACTGTTCCCCCTCCCAGCTTCAGGAAACTCCTGCACTTACTGTAGGAAAAGGGTCCCAGGCCAACATAGTTCCCCTTGCCTCACCACACAGTGGTGATCGCCTTGCTACCCCTGCCCATGAGTGACCTTGGCCAGGCTACTCCTGCTGGCCCATGGGAGCTAAGGCTCCAAACGAGGCACTGCCGCGCCGATCAATCCCCATGTGTGGAACCTTAGCCTGCTCTGCCAACTCGCTCACTTAATGCTAGGGCCGCCGCACATTCACACATGACACCAGGCCCATTGCAACACCCACACAAGCTCAGATTGTGTCTGCTGCTTGCACCAGCTTAGGAGCCATCCCCTTCCTGTCTGCGGTGCCGGCCATCCAACATTGTCCTCTGGTGGGGGAGCGCAGACTGCTTCCGGGTCCCAGTGTTCCCCTGCCAGAGTTTGGGCTGCTTCAGTGATTGCTGCCTCAGTGTCCCTCCTAGCACGAGTGCAGGAAGCTTTGGTGCATTACCATGTGAGAGCTCAGGCAACTTTGGCGCCAGGCGGTTTTGGCAAGTGATAGCCAAAGACCAGGCTGCTTGGCAACTGCCTCAGGCTGTTTCAGATTCCCATTGTGCTTGAGCCCAGGCTGATATGCCCACCTACCTGCCCATACACTGTCATCGGCAGACCACAGCACAAAAGAAATAACATGAAAAATCAAATGCAAGAAAATCCAGTCAGATCACCCAGTCCTACAATGAACATCTCTAATCAAAACATAGAAGAGTCATTAGGATCAGAACACCAAAATATAGCTATAAGCAATGCAACCCTGACCGAGCTACTGGTAGAACTTGCAGAAAAGCAAAAAAGGACCGATCATCGTGTGGATGCTGCCATCACTAGACTAGAACTAATAGATAAGAAATTGGAAGGAGTTCAAAGTCAATTAAGAGATTTGAGGCAGAGTGAAAAAACAGAAGACCTCAAAAATCAGCTGGCCATGCTAAATGAAGACATAAAGAAATGCAAGAATGAATTCCAAGAAGCATCAAGAAAATCAGAAAATGATGTGAAAAGGGAGCTTGACAGATGGATGGGAATTATACATATAAAAGTAGTAGAAAATGCAAACCTAGTTGAACAAGTCCAAAACCCTCTAGAAGCTCTCAAGAATAGAGTCAGCCATGTGGAGGATAGAAACTCTGATCTGGAGGACAAGATGGAAGAAACAGTTCGAGAGTTCAAAAATTTCAATAACTTCAAAAGTTTCTGTGAACACAACATGAGGGAATTGTGGGATACACTTAAACATCCTAATATCAGGATTATTGGAATAGCAGAAGGAGAAGAAGTTCAGACCAAAGGCATGGAGAACTTATTTAACAAAATAATTGAAGAAAATTTCCCCAGTCTCTTAAAACAAAGGCCCATGAAAATACAAGAAGCCAACAGAACTCCCAACAGACTGGACCAAAGGAGAAATCTCCCAGACATATCGTCATTAAGACTCTAAACACTGACACCAAAGAGAAAATCCTTAAAGCAGCAAGGGAAAAACAGCATACCACTTTCAAAGATAACCCCATCAGAATTACTCCATATTTCTCAATGGAAACCCTGAAAGCTAGAAGGGCCTGGAATGAAACACTGCAAAGTCTAAGAACATATGGCTTCCAACCCAAACTACTCTACACAGCAAAAGTATCCCTCATAATGGATGGTGAAAGAAAAACTTTCCATGATAAAACTCAGCTTTACAATTATATGTACACAAAACCAAACCTACAGAGAGTATTTCAGGAAATTCTCCACAGAGAAGAAACAAATAATCAACCTCAAATGGCTACAAGAAGCAGATCACAACAACCAAACTCAGAGTAGGCACAAAAAACTTCAGAACATAAACCACCAAACCACATATATCATCACAATATGGCAGGGATCAAATCAAATCTCACAGTCATTACACTAAATATTAATGGCCTTAATTCACACATCAAGAGACACAAGCTAACAGGATGGATCAAAAAATTAGACCCCTCAATCTGTTGTCTTCAAGAAACCCACCTCACCACTAAAGACAGACACCTCCTCAGGGTGAAAGGGTGGAAAACAATATTCCAAGCAAATGGGAGTAAGAAACAAGCAGGTGTATCTATATTAATACCGAATAAAATAGACTTCAAACCAAAAATAATCAAAAAAGACAAAGAAGGCCACTTCCTACTTACCAAGAGAACGATCCATCAAGAGGATATTACAATCATAAGTCTGTATGCACCAAACACAGGGGCACCACAGTTCATAAAGCAAAACCTACTTGACAATAAAACATCAACAAGCACCAACACCATCATAGTTGGAGACTTCAATACACCATTATCAGTAATAGACAGATCATCCAAACAGAAACTCAACAGGGAAGTAAGAGAGCTCAACAAAACCATACATCACTTCGACCTAATGGACATTTACAGAACTTTCTATCCCAAATCCACAGAGTACATATTCTTCTCATCAGCTCATGGAGCATTCTCTAAAATGAACCATATACTGGGTCACAAAGACTGCCTCCACATATTTAGGAAAATTGACATAATTTCCTGCATGATATCAGATCACAATGTTATATTGCTAGAAATTAACAATAAAAGATCCACCAAGAATCCCAATGGCACCGTGAAACTGAACAGCACACTTTCAAACAATAAATGGATAGTGGATGAAATAAAAAATGAAATTGCAAGATTTCTGGAATGGAATGACAATGAGAACACATCATACCAAAACTGATGGGACACAATGAAGGCGGTCCCCAGGGAAAATTCACAGCACTCAATGCCTTCATAAAAAAGACAGAGAGATCCCAAATCAATAACCAAAATATCCACCAAAAGGCACTAGAAAATCAAGAAAACTCCAACCCAAAGAGCTCCAGAAGGAAAGAAATAATTAAAATCAGAGCAGAAATCAATGAATTGGAAACTCAGAAAACAATTAAGACAACTGACAAAACAAAGAGCTGGTTCTTTGAAAAACTAAATAAGATTAACAAACCCCTGGCCAATTTGATCAAGCAAAATAAAAGAGATGCTTCAAATTAACAAAATTCAAAATGAAAAAGGAGAGATCACAGCAGACATAAGTGAAATTGGGAGAATCATCAGAACTTATTTCAAAAACCTCTACTCCACAAAACTGGATAATGTGGAGGAGATGGATAAATTCCTGGATGCATACCATCTATCAAAGCTAAACTAAGAGCAGATTAATCTGCTCAATGAACCTATCACACTCATGGAGATTGAAAAAGTAATAAAAAAAAAAAACTTCTCCAAAAAGAAGAGTCCAGGACCAGATGGCTTCTCAGCTGAATTTTATCAAACCTTCATGGAAGAACTCAAACCAATCTTCCTCAAAGTGTTCCACACAATTGGAGAACAGGGAAAGCTACCCAACTCCTTTTATGAAGCTAGTATCACCCTAATTCCAAAACCAGGCAGAGATGCCACAAGAAAAGAAAACTACCGGCCTATTTCCCTGAAGAACTTAGATGCAAAGATCCTGAACAAAATCCTTGCAAACTGAATCCAGGAACACATCAAAAGCATTATCTACCTTGACCAAGTGGGATTCATCCCAGGAACACAGGGGTGGTTCAACATACAGAAATCTGTCAATGTAATATACCACATAAACAAGGCTAAACACAAAAACCACATGATCATTTCGATAGATGCAGAAAAGGCCTTTGACTAGATACAAATCAATTGATGATCAAAATATTGGAGAGAATTGGCATAGCTGGTTCATATCTTAACATAATAAAGGCAATATACAAAGCTCCTAAGGCCCAAATATTACTTAAAGGAGAGAGACTGGAGGAATTCCCATTAAGATCAGGAACAAGACAGGGTTGTCCACTCTCAACTCTACCGTTCAATATAGTACTGGAAGTCCTAGCTCAACCAATGAGACAGGAAAAGGAAATAAAAGGGATACAATTTGGAAAGGAAGAAGTTAAGTTAGCTCTATTTTCTGATGGCATGTTTGTATATGTAAGAGACCTGAGAGACTCCATCCCAAAACTCCTGAAGGTGATTATTATAGCAAAGTAGCAGGATACTCAATCAATGCACAAAAATCAGTAGCCTTTCTATATGCAAATGACAAAGATACAGAGAAAGAAAGAAGGGACATGGTCCCATTTTCAATAGGAACAAAAAAATGAAATTCCTCAGAATAATGTTAACCAAGGAAGTGAAAGATCTATACAAAGAAAACATAAAAACACTCAAAAAAGAAATTGAGGAGTACTTGAGAAAATGGAAAGACCTCCCATGTTCCTGGATAGGCAGAATTAACATTGTGAATATTGCAATCCTACCAAAGGCAATATACAGATTTAATGTAATTCCAATAAAAATCCCTACAGTGTTCTTCACAGAGATAGAAAAAATGATCTCAAATTTCATATGGAAAGGCAGAAGGCCTCACATATCCAAAAAGATCCTCAGAATAAGAAATACCTCTGGAGGCATCACCATACCTGATCTAAAGCTATATTACAAAGCCATAGTAATAGAAACAACATGGTACTGGCATAAAAACAGGAGTATAGACCAATGGGATAGACTTGAGGACCCTGACTTTGGGTCAAGCAACTATACCTACTTGATATTTGATTTGACAAATGCCCTAACAATATAGGCTATAAAAAAGACAGCATCTTCAACAAATGGTGCTGGACAAACTGGATAACCATATGCAGGAAACTGAAACTTTATCCACACATTTCGCCATGCACTACACTCAAGTCCAAATGGATCAAAGACCTCAATATAAGACCATAAACTCGACTACTACTGGAAGAAAGTATAGGAAGTACTTTCCATGATATAAGAATGGAAAAAGACTTCCTGAACAAAACCCCAGTAGCTCATGATCTTAAACAGTCACTCAACCAATGGCATCACATGAAGCTGAAGAGATTCTTTACGGACTAGCATACAATAAGCAAAGCCAATAGATCACCCACAGAATGGGAGAAAATATTTGTGGGTTATCCAACTGACAGAGGCCTCATCTCTAGAATCTACAAAGAACTCAAAAATCTGAACAGTAAAAAGTCAAACACCCCACTCACAAAATGGGGCAAAGAGCTGAACAGGCAGTTCACAGAGGAAGAAATACAAATGGTAAACATACACTTAAGAAAATGTTCATCATCCCTAATCATCAGGGAAATGCAAGTTAAAACCACTAGGAGATTCCACCTTACCTCAGTTTGGATAGCAAACATCAAAAAATAAAATGAATATAAATGCTGGCAAGGATGTGGAGAAGTAGGAACACTCATCCACTGTTGGTGGGAATGTAAGACGGTACAACCACTTTGGAAAGCAATATGGAGACTCCTGAAAAAGCTAACTATAGAGATACCAACAGACCAAGTTATTCCCTTATTGGGCATCTACCCTAAAACCTTCAAACCACAGGCCAGAGAAAGTTGCTCAAACATGTTTTTAGCTGCTCAATTCGTAACAGCTAATTGCTGGAATCAACCCAGATGTCCATCACTAGAAGAATGGATAACTATGATGTGGTATATCTACACAATGGAATTATACACAGCAATAAGAAAAAATGACACAATGAAATTTGAGGAAAAATGGTTGAACCTGGAACAGACCATTCTCAGTGAACTTACCCAATCACAGAAAAAAAATCACCACATAGTCTCACTCATCTACAGCACCTAACCTGAATCTACCCAAGATGCCTTATATACCCAGCAAGCATCTCATGGACTAGACATAGGATGGGAGGGGAGGGCAACGGAGGGAGTGGGAAACACAAATCTAGACCCAAACGTCAATGGTATTATAAAATTCTACATCCTAAAAGGCAGACCAAATGGCTGATCCTTCACCAGGTCCTTAGAGGGAGCACCTGAGCCTCAAGACACTGGAGAAGGTATGATGAAGACTGACCTTAATCTTCTACAGCTTCTCTCCCTCACTCCCTCCCTCCCTCCCCCCCTCTCACTCACTCACTCACTCTTCTCTCTAACTCTTTTATATTAGTTATCTTTTTCTTCCTTTTCTTAGTGGGCACTGACCTGTAACTCCAAGTACCAGCATGTGGCTATCATCCACAATGAACTTTTGATCAGAGAGACCTTCAAGGTTTCCTAAAAGAAAGACAGATTTCTGTCAGAGTACTTGATGACCCACCAAAGGTTAGTGGTAAGACCCTACTGCTGAAGACACCTTATGTGGTTGACATGCAAAATAGAATGGCATGGCTGTAAGTTGGAAGAGAGTCAGTCCCCAGACAGTCAGCGCATCTAGTGCCAGAAGGTGCTACATGGGTGACCGGGGGAAAATGACCAATATCTGTCCAAGCAACTCATGGTCTAACCTACTTAGCAGCAAATAACCTGTTGTGATGCCCACACAAGTGCAATAGTGGCACACAGCCATGGTGGGGAACCAACTGCTCTTGATTTGGCTAACTGATACCCTCAGTGGTAAGGGACCCATAGCCGGAGCTGGGAAACAAGTCAGAACCATATCCAAACATAAGGGCACTCTCCATTATCAAGCTACTATCAATCATGGGCTACAAGAGGGCCTACACCTATTAAACTCTCTATAAAAAAAGTAAGGGTTATCTCATTTGTCTGGTGCTAACTTACTCTCTGTTGCAGATTCTGCTTCTCTTTTTCAGACAGATGTAGATCCTAAGGAGAGAGCCAGCCCATCATGCCTCAAAACGGCCCCCGCTGAAACTAAGAACTGGCAAAACAAGCAAGGGTGCTGTTTTCTTGGTGAACCGGGTACCAGCACAAGGGTGAAGGAGATCCACAGAGAGAAAAATCAACTCCTACCAAATCAGAGATCTAGAGACCCAGAAGCCCCCAACACCTCATCACTAAAGCAGACCAAAAATGTCCCAACATGGCTCAGGGAAATTTTGCGGAAGAGGGGGCGGAAAGAATGTCAGAGCCAAAAAAAAAAAAAAAAAAAAAAATGTCAGAGCCACATGTTGGGCCATGATATGCAGAGACATTTATCTTACCCATAACTGTGGGCTAACTCCAGAACGTATGACCCATATACCTCAACAAGGAGGGGCCAAGGGGAGGGGTTAGGTCACAGATGAGCCTAACAATGGTACCAAACTGACTGTATTCGCTGAGTACAAAACTAATTAATAAAAATTGTTTAAAAATGTTTGTACATGTTCAGGAGAGACTTTTATAAGTTTCAATCCATATTTAGTTCAATCTACAGATGGGAAATGTCTGGACATGGATAGGTGTGTGTATATATATATATATATATATATATATATATATATATATATATATATGAAATATACTAATATATATTAAAACTAAAAACAAAAATAAATTATTACGGTGTTCATATATACTACAAACCTTTCTTTCCACAGCTGTTTGAGTAACAATCCTTCTCAAAATACATACTAAGTTCATTTATTTCATTATTGTTGTACTCTCTCTGATAGCTCTTGTTTGGTTGACACTTTTCTGGATAACTTGTAAAGACAGAGTTACTAAAATCTGACTCTGGAACTGTAAAAATGCTCCTGTTGCATCCATCAGCAGAATGGTTTTCATCAGAATAAACTGCATAACTATCTCCAAAACTATTAGAACCACACTTATCAAAGGTTTCCCTTCTTCTTTGTTGATTCACATTTAATAAATTAATCATATTTTGACTAACAAAAGAGTCATGATTTTTTGGATGGTTCACATCATCAAGAAAATCAGAAAATTCTTTTCCATTATGCTCCCAAATATGTTGTAAGGATGGTTTTCCAATAAAGAAGCCCAACTGTTGTTCATGCAGTCTTCCATCATCTTCCGCCATAATTACAGCAGGTCTTTTAGTAATAAAATCACCATTTTCTGAACTATGGGATAGATACAAACACACTTAGTAGAAAAGGCTCAATCATTTTAATTTATAAATATTAACTTTAAAGTTAAATTTTTAGAGAATCTATTGAAGAGATACAAATATTTACCTAAATTATATTTTTATTTTCAATATTTAAACAAATAATATTGTTCTTGGTATAAAGTTTGCATAATGTATTCTTCTAATGACAAAGCATGAAAATAACTTATACTCAATTTTGTATTTCAGCATGAAAAATTAGTGCACAGTTCTAGTTATTGTTTTATTAGCAAAGCAAAAGACATGACCAAACAACACTGTGTTTTCTATAGCAAATCTAGCAAATAACTTAGTCAACCACTGGAAATACCTGCTGCTCCCTAAAACCAGAGAAAGATATTTTGAAGACTGTGGAAAAAAGTTAGGCATGCAATAGCATTAAATCAAAGAGCTATAAAAATATTATTATAGACATATTTCAGTTTAATAAGGATTTTACAAATAGCTAGAAAGTTCACAAAAAATAAAAATATGGATGCTGTATTTACATAAGTAATAACATCAAGACATAAAGTAAATTAGATAAAAATTAATTAGATGAAATAGGCAACATGTATGTTCATTTCTGAGGTAGATATGACAATTCTAAGTCCAACTTGTATATAACATGGTATGACACCTCCAAATCTATGGCCAAAATTAGCCATTTAATTCTTAAAATTTGATTATCTTGGGAATGATGTGACAGTAACAGAAAGTTGACACAGGCTAGGAGAGTAACACAACATATTTGAAGAAATAATTGCTAAAAGTAATCCAAATTTGATCCAAAGAAATAAAGACAATGCAACACTCAGGAAGTGGGTACAAGAGTATCAGCAGCTCAAGGTCACCATCAGTTGCACAATGAGCTTGAGGCCAGCCTAGGTAACACAAGACCCTGTGCCAAAAAATGTAGAGATAAAAAAGGAGACAGTAAAACTGATACCATGGGTATATAATGATCAATTAGAGATGGTTATGAAAACAATATACTAAAGCATTTTTATGTTTTGTTTTTTTGAGGTAGGGTCTCACTCTAGCCCAGACTGACCTGGAATTCACTATGTAGACTCAGGCTGGCCATGATCATGGCAATCCTTCTATTTCTGCCTCCTAAATACTGGGATTAAAGGTGTGCACCACCACATCCAGCTCACTAAAGTAATTTTAAAAACATAATAAATTGGTAAACTTTTGGATATTTGTGAACTACTTACAATGAACCATGCGAACATATAAAATATAAATAGAACAACAGCAAGTAATTAATCAATAATGAAAAGTATCTCAACCAAGAGAAGAGTAGAACCAGAAGGTTTCAAGCTAATTTGTATGATCCTTTTAAAGGAATTAAAACTTATTGTTAGCAAATTATTTCAAAATGATAAAGAGGGTAGTAATTTCCAAACTTGATCTATAACACTGTCATTGCCTTGCTGAAAAAATGAGAAAGGACATTATAAACCTGTGGACCAAAATCTTTAATGAACACAGAAGCAGTATTTCTCAACAAAATACCAGCAAAGTGAATTCAACAGCAGATCAACAAGTCATACATCACGATCTGGTTGGCCTCATCACCAACAAACAACAGGATGGCTCAACATATACAAGTCAGTAAAGGTATATAATCACATACTGAATGAAAGATTAAAAATCATAAGATCATCTCCATAGATGCAGAGAAAAACATTAGGTAGAAGGATCAACCTCAACATAATAAAGGCTACATATGACAAACTTAGAGCCCATATCATACTGAACGAGAAAAAGCTGAGAATGTCTCCTCAAAGATCTAGAACAGGACAAGGTGTCCACTCTCAATGCTGTTATTCAAATAAATACTAGAAATTTTAGCAAGAGCAATTAAACAAGAGAAAAATCATGAAAGGTTTATAAAGAGAACAAGTCACATAATCACTGTTTGCAGATAATATGATTCTCACATATATGGAAAACCATCAAGATCCTACCAAAAGACTAACAGAATGTATAAAATAATTCAGTGACAGTATAAAGTTGAAAAATATATTAAATGAGGTAACCCAGGAGCAGAAACTCAAGTATTATGTGTTCCCTCTCATATGAGGAGCCTATCTTAGAATTTTTACATATATGTGTTTATGTAGGAATGAGCATGTATAGATGCCCAGGAACTAGAAAGAAGCCAATGGGAAGGGAAACAATGAGATACCATCAAATGACAGATATAATGGCTATTATAAAAACTGTAAGAAAAAAATGCTAACTGTCATATAGAAAAACAAAATTCTTACATATTGTGTATAGAAATGTGAGTTAAAATTAGCATAGTCATTACTATGGCTATTACCACCTCAACAACTGAAAAATGTATGTACCAAATGAACAAGCTAACTCAATCCTATGTATATTTCCAAAAGAAATGAAATCAACATACCTGTACACCCATGTTTCGTGAAGCACTATTCCCAACAGCTAAGATATAGAATCAGCCTGAGTTTCCCTCAACAGATAAATGCACAAAGAAGAGAGATATGTGTGTATAACACACATACTCACATGTACACACATATACATATATGGTATCATTCAACCATAAATAAGAATGAAGGAAAACCTGCTGTTTGTAGAAAAAATGGATGACGTTAAGTGAAATGAAATGAAATGAGTCAGATACAAGACACATACAATTTCTCTCATATCCAAATGCTAATCAAACTGAAGTAGAATAGTACATTGGAAAGACTGGGAAGTGCTTGAGGTGTGAGGAACTGAAGCTGGGCATGGTGACATGCCTTTAATCCTAACACTTGCAAGGCTGAGGTAGAAGGACAGTTGTGAGTTCAAGGCCACCTTGGGCTACAGACTGAGTTCTAGGTCTCCTAAACTATAAGACCCAGCTTCAAAAAACAAAACAAACAAAATGGAGTTGGAGATTATATATACATTTATTTACAGAAATATCACAGTGAAGCCTTTTAATATGTATAATGTTAATTTTTAAAGACCAGGTTAAGCTAACTTAATGGTGCACTTCACTAATAGTGCTTTTATAGAAATATCACTTATATTCCCAAGTAAATATATCTCTTAAAAATCAAGTAACTAAGTTTTCAGAATTATTTTATTTCTTTCATCATTTTTGCTTACTTGCCTCTTTGTTCTCTCAAACAATGTTCCAAAGTGTGCTACTTTAAATGATGAACTTAAAACATCTTGACTTTGATTTAATTTGGAAACTAAGGGATCAGAACAGTTACCATTACTGAGCTGAAAAAAAGATAGAAGAAAATGTCAAAATAGTAAATGTACATGTACACAATTTATTTACCAAAAATGTCATTTAAGTGAAGTGTGTGTGTGTGTGTGTGTGTGTGTGTGTGTGTGTACATGGTTTCAAAGTAATTTTAATCCTTGTTGAAAATAAAATATAGTATCTAACAATAAAATCAATGTTAATATTTGCTAAAACAATGACATTCATACTATGATGAGCTATTTTCTCAAACTATTAAATAAGATTATGAAAACAAAACAAACACCTAGGACATCATTATCTTGAGTAACTAAAGTCAAATTTCTTTAAAAGAAATAATAGTTTCTTCCATGAAAAAATTGTATCTCTCAGTTCTTTCATTTACTAAGAAACTGTGGACTTCTACTTTAATTTTTCTGAATATCAGTATCATTCATTGTAAAATGGTTCTTGTGTGTAGAAAGTGTTAAGAAGCTAGTAGAATTCATTTGTCAATGTGGAATATACCATTGAAGATTAACTACTTATGCTAGTCTAACACCAATCTACCCAGTGATAACACTATGAAGTTGTAATCTATTTCATTTATAACCCATGAAACATACAAATGAGAAGTTCAAAGAGCATTAAATACATAAATGGGGGGAAAACAGGGTCAAAAGGAGAAGCTGAATGTTTGGGTGGTTGTCAAGGACAGCTGGTATAAGGTTTCAACTAAATATCTGTCTCAGAGAGTGTCAGTTTCAGAGGTGTAAATACCAAATCAACAGTGAAGTAAGAAAGAAGCATATAAATCAAAACACAGGAAGGTAGGCAATACCTCAAATTCTTCTAGAAATCTCTCTAAATAATCTGTCTAACACTGCCCTAATAGTTCATAGTATGTGTGGTAGGCCCCCAATAGATTCACTGTTTTATTAGTTTAGTTTGCATCTGCAGCCACCTGGCTGGAGTCAGTGTCACTGGCTGATTTTAAGGTGTGGTGGTGGGTTTGAGATTTCAATCTAAAGATATGCAAAGTGTGCCTAGCTGGAATTCCTGAAGTGTGCTGTGCTGTGTGACTTTTGGCTTTTGGCTTGTGCTTCTCTCTCTGTGTTTGTTCTTGTGAAAGCAGGCCAGCTTCTTTTGCCATTGTGAAACTTTCCCTGGAACTGTAAGCTTCAATAAATTCCTTCCTCCATAACTGTGCCTAGTCTGGAAGTTCATCTCAGCAAGCCTGAAACTGTCTGCTACGGTATGGCACTATGACTTGGAGAAGGACATTAACCTCTATTAAGTCTCCTGTCATATAGTGTATAACATTTACTTATATGTCCATAGCTAACCTGTAAATATAATGAGCCTAGGCCAGAATGCAATTGTACAGTTATATGTGTTTCATTTTAGGTCCTACAAACTACTTACAGAATAAGATTTTTTTCTTTGAGGCAACCCCAACAGACTGGCCTTTTTTATGCAAGAGTGACAGTGAGAGCAAGAGAGAGAGAGTAAGAGAAAGAGAGAGAGAATTGGTGCACAGTGCCTCCAGCCATAGCAATTGAACTCCAGACACATGTGCCACCTTGTGCGCATGTGCAAACTTGCACACTTGTGGCACTTTATGCATCTGGCTTACCTGGGACCTGGACAGTGGAATATGAATCATTAGGCTTAGCAGGCAAGTGCTTTAACTGCTAAGCCATCTCTCTATCCCAAATAAGGAGTTTTAAGGTGATCTAGAAAGCAAGATCTGGGGGCTGGAAAGATGGCTCAGCAATCAAAGGTGCTTGCCCTGGGTTTAATTTCCAAGCAACCCACATAAGCCAACCACCAAAAACAAAACAAAACAACCCCAGTGCACCCATATATGAATGCATACCCACAAGTATGTGCAAATACACAAAGTTCAAAGCAAGATTTTGCCTTACTATGATATCAAAGAGACTAAGGAGACAGTATTTTGCTGTTTATATCATGGCTACCATATCATGTATATTAATTTCCATGACATGTCAAGACATCATCTACAAAGATTATAAACAGCAACTACTATAAAACACCCTAGTTTCCAACTCACTATCAATAATTTTCTAAAAGAATGATAATTTCTAAGTTTTTTAAACATTCCAGTTGTTGGAATTAAAGATTTTAAATCTTCTATAGTACAGAGAAGTTTTAGTTTAACAGAAATCATTATCCCTTTTGATTTATTTCCTTATTTAAATTATAATCTGAAATCTACTTTTTCAAATTATGTAAAAGAATTTATCATAGAAATATAATAACATAAGAGAGCAAGTGATTAAAACTTACCTGTTCATTTTTCTGTTGTTCATATTTAAATTCTGGAAAACCTGGTGCTATTCTGGTTGTGAAATTTTGTTTTGGTATATATCCATTACAAGGTAATTCTGAAGAACATGGTGGAGGATATTGGCAGTTTTCTCTTCTGTTCAACTGAGATCCAAATGTTCTATATGCATTCCTGTCTTGTAATGACTATAGGGAAAAATGATAAAAATAATTTAAAATACATGAACTAGAATTCAAAGTAGTAAACTCAAATAAAGAAAAGGGAACAAGCTACAAAATAAAAAGTCATAAGAAAAGTAAGCTCTCAGCAACTCACAGGATTAACTGAGAGGAAAGAGGTTATCAACCAAGATTTCACATGGGAGCTCTTTTCTTCTGCCCTTCCTCCCTCTGCTCAAGCTCCATTTCTACCTGTCATCCTCTAATGACAACCCATCTAAGTCTCCATAACTCACAATCCAGGTAACAAGATTTCCAAGGGTTACTACTATCACTGTTATTCACTGTCTTTCAGATCAAGCTTCACTGAGACAATTAAAGGGAGAAAAAGAAGAAATCATTGACACTCCGCATTAAACAAATTTTCAAGCTTTAATCACAATCTAGCATCTTCTAGTTCATTATAATTTTATTTGCTGAAAATAACTTACTCTTTGAAAGAAAAATTATCTAGACATCAAGGTGAATTCTAAACATGAGACTTTGATATGAAATAATCTGTCACTCAGTTTGGAAAGAGAAAATGATCAACAGTCATATGAACCTGAAGAACCCCTAAATGAATGACTACTCCTTTGCAGCTCTCACCAGCAAGCTGACCCTCATGCCTAGCTCACAGAGGCACTCCTGACACTACAGTTCCAAAGTCATCGTTACCAACAAGCAGACCCATGTGCAGCATGCATAGAACCACTGTTCTAAAGGGGTCATCACCAGCAAGAAGACCACATGCACAGCACACCCAGTTACTCAGCACAGCAGCACTGTACCAAAGGGATTTTCATGTGGAAGCAGACCCACATACATAGCACAGGCAAGCATTCACAGCACCACTGTTCCAAAGGAGTCTTTGTCACAAGTCAACTAAAATATTCTGTAAGGGTAGGAAAGCTTTTAAAAGAATCTGTTAAAAGATTGTAAAAAGGGGTTGAAGAGACTGCTTAGTGGTTATGCTGCTGGCCTGCAAATCCTAAGGACCCGGATTTGATCCCAAGTAAAGCCACATGTACAAAGTGGCTTATGCATGTGGAGTTTGTTTACAGTGGCTAGAGGCTTTGGCATGCCCATACTCCTCTCTCTCTCTCATATATATATATATATATATATATATATATACACACACACACACACACACACACATATATATATATGAAATAGCTTTTTTAGTATTGTAAAAATTTTAAAGGATAACTAATTTTCCCAGTATTCAAGATTTAAGTCATTCAGTGGACGTCACAATTGTCGAACAAGTGGTAAATTTTTTCAATCTCACCTGAACTGCTTCAGGTTCTTCCTTGCTATCTAATCTTTGAAAGGGCATACTAAAGAAAACAAAAAAATATAGTTAAAATACATTAACAATGAAATAAAATATATATTTAAAATTCATAGCACATGTTACTGAGTTTTTTTTATATTAAACTAGAATAGGCATATTATGAAACAGAAAGTCAAAGCATGTATACAGAATACTTAGGCCAAATGATAAACATTCTAGTGCTTTATAATATCATTAGACAAACAGGAAACTGGAGCTTGAAGGTAAGCCCCTTCTAAATTTCCCAGTGAATAAAAATGTAGATAATAATCACCTAATAATATAAATTCTAACTAAAACTTACTTGTTTTCTATGTCATCAATGCAGAGTTTAGAAGGTATACAATGAGGAGACATTGGAAGTTCTAAATTGTGATTTTGTACAGGGATTTTTAAGTCTCTGTTCATATTCACATGGGTTGGTCTTTTCACAGTTTCTATAATAAAAATGTTAAATAATAACTTAAAAGTAAAACCTTTGAAAAACACTGTGTGCTATATCATGTTTATTAAATGTGCATAAGAAATTTTTCTAAAACCTATTTTATATATTAGAGTCATTAAAGCAGAATAAACTACCATATGTAATTTAAAACATTTTTCTTCTGTAGGTACTGCTCAAGAAAGGGACCTACAAATTCATCTCTCATCTTTATGATTTTCCTGATCCACAGACTATACTGAATACTGTGCTATGTATCTTCATAGCACTATGTTTCCTCTATTATTATAGTACTCTGCATACTTTATTATACTGGGTTAACTTTACCTTCTACTCACTAGATGTTAAACTTTATAGAAGCAGAACTGGTTTCTCCTTATAAAAGTTAACTCACTGGTTTGTGTGTTCAAACACTTTGACCTACTTTCTTTTTCTACTTTTTGTACCTAGCCTAATTATACTGATCTATTAGGGAGTTTCTATCTTCCTGTAAAACCCTCCCTTTCTGGGTAAAATAACTGGTTTAGAGACAGTCACTGGATCAACTATGAAGGAACAACAGAAGCCTACCCCTCTGGTGTAAGTGAATTGATACTGCTGTGTGGGACACTAGTAGTAGCACAAGGTAACATCCTTCGTGTGGAATGTAAAATTTTTTAAATGACAAAATCCACCTGCAGTCTTTCTCTGGTGTCAGAAATAGGAGAAGTGAACTAAAATATTAGTTTCTTAAGGCCAGGTTTTAAGCTTTCATGATGAAGACAATTGAGAGAATAAAGGTAATTTCCTAAGGGAGAAAGAACCTTAGTATTCAAGTCTCTGATCCAAGATACCTCTGAGACCCTTTGCATCATTGCTCTTCCCCTGAGTTAAATGAGTGAATATATTTCTTTTTGAATTTCTATCTTTAGCAGCCATGAGTCTTGATTAATAAAGGTTTGTTTTCTACTTTATCCCAATTCTTAAATAGAACTTATGGTAGGTACTCAATAAACATATGTTGAATAAATGTCTGAAAACATTGTACTTTGTCATTTAAGAAAGCTGCAGAAGAAGGGAGATCACTCTCAACCTCCCTTCTTCGAAGGTCACAGAACTTAAAAATTTTTCTGATCTTTCCCTAAAAGGTAATAAAAACCTTCACTTAGGAGGTACCTGTCTTTAAAGTAGAGTCCTGAGTACCTGAAGGACACAATTTTTTATTATTGTTGTTGCTGACTATTGCAAAGCTGAGGATCAATCCCAGACCTTCTGCATGCAAGGCAAGGGTTACCAATGAGCTACATCTATTCTCAGCCAGGACTTGCTTATCTCTGAAGCCACAGGATCACACAGAAGATGCTAAGCAGGCCCACAAAAGTTCTTATGTACTTAGCATTGGGTCATACTTTTTAAAAAGTCCAATCATACGTTCACACAGATACTCATGTCTTCATCATACCTAGCACAAAGACGCACAGGTTTACCCATTTCTTTGGGTTTCCATATCCTTATGAGGGCCCTCATGTTACAAAATAAAAACAAACACTTGTTAAATAAATGCCTTTCTATTGTTAATCTCTCCTTTATTATTGAAGCCTCAGTTATAATAGATGAAAACATATTTTCCTCTTCTACAAACGGACATAAAGGCTAATATCATAATTAGAGACTATTTTATTCCAAAACTACATGAATAATTATTTGCTCCTTCTAAAATATACATAAGTCTACTTGTTGTCACTAGCTGTGGTGGTTTGATTCAGGAGTCCCCCATAAACTTAGAGGTGTTCTGAATGCCATGACCCAGCTGATGGTAATTTGGCAATTAAACCCTCTTGGAGGCAGCATATTGTTTGTGATAGGGTTATGGGTGTTATAGTCTGCTTCCTCTTGCCAGCTTTTGGCACACTCTCCTGTTGCTGTTGGCCATGCCATCATTATCCCATGCCATCATGGAGCTTTCTCTTGAGTCTGTAAGCCAAAATAAACCCTTTTTTCCCACAAGCTGCTCTTGGACAGGTGATTTCTGGCAGCAATACGAACCAGACTGCAACATTAGCTAACAGAAGGAAAAAAACTCGTAAACATAAATGAAAAGGTACTAATATTCTTATCAACATCTATTGCTTCCTAACGACATCTTATTTTTAAGTTTTCAGATTGAATTTTTTTTAAGATTTAAATATCAGGAGCCAGGGATATATGCCAGTGGGTAAGAGAGCTTGTCTTGTAAATATGAGAGCATGAGGGGGCCAGACTTGATGAGTTCAGTACCCCAACACCACATAAACAGCTGGGCATGGACTCATATGCCTGTAACCACAGGCTTGTGGGTACTGGAGATTAGAGATGGAGAACTGCTAGGGCTTGCTGGTCACAACTCCAGGTTCAGTAAGAGACTTTGCCTCAAGGTAACAAACAAATCTATGAAACAGCAAGAGAAAAGATACTTAATGTTCTCTGGCCTCCCTATGCACACAATCGTACATCTGCATCCACATGCATATACCATACACAAACATACACACACCAAAAATTAAATAACAGACAAATGTACCCTTAAGAGAAGAAAAAGATACCTTTTATTTAGCTGAAGAATTGAAGTGAATGAGAAATAAACTTTATTAAACTTTTTTTAAAGCAGAAGATTCCTATCATTAATATCCTAGAAATATGTAAGTAATAATTCAAACTGCATGATAAGAAATCAGTCACTAATAAAATATATTTTCAGTTATTTCTTCCAAACCAATTCCCTAAATTATACATGAACACATTTATTATCACCTGCTCCCAAGTGAAATCCTGGTGACTCTCTACCTGGAATGAATAATACCATAACTGCGATAGTTGCAAAGTAAGTTAAATGAAAAAGGTAATTTTATATGACATATACACAAACTAAAAATAAAAGTAAATGGACTAAGCAACAAACAGTCTTAAGGAAATAATAGTTAGGCTTCTAATTTAAGACAGAAGCCAGGGTTTAACATTAATTTTAGAAATTTTTTGATATCTAAAAATTCAAACTAATTAAAAAGCTAAGTGTTATTAAGATAAAAATCAAATCAAAATACTTTCGAAAGACTTACCAAGTGTTTTCTTCTTACAAGATATTTGATTTACCATATAGAGGTTAAGAAGGTCTAAACTGACAGTGGAATTTTTGACAGGTGATAAAACTCCCATTAATTTCATTTTTGATCTTAACTTGTTCCTTTCAAAGTATTCCTAAAATAATTAACAATTTACAATATTAATTTATAACCTAGGACTTCAAGGCAAAATCATAAATAACAAAAACAAGTCACTGCTAGTGTCATTAATTTCATGTTTTTATTTTTGTGTTACCACCTTTACATGTTTACATATAAACATGTTTACATATAAATTAAAATCAATCATACTAGTTTACAGCCTGCCTAAAGACTTTAAATTTCATATATTTTACAATGTTTCTCTTTTTAAACATATCCTTTACTACAGAGAAAGAAAAACAATTCCAATTAATTCACTGTGTCATCCATGCCTCCATGTCTGCTAAACTTTTTTTTTTTTAAAGAATCTTACCAAATAATTTGTTGTGATGCCCACACAAGTGCAGTGGTGGCACACAGCTATGGTGCGGAACCAACTGCTCTCAATTCGGCTAACTGATCCCCTCACTGGTATGAGACCCATAGCTAGAGTTGGGAAACAAGTCAGAACCATATCCAAACATAAGCCCATTCGCCAATATCAAGCTACCATCAATTGTGGGCTACAAGAGGACCTACACCTATTAAATTCTCTATAAAAAAAAAGGGGGGGTTATCTCATTTGTCCTGATGCTAACTTACTCTCCGTTGGAGAATCTGTTTCTCTTTTTCAGATAGATGTAGATCCTAAGGAGAGAGCCACCCCATCATACCTCAAAAGGGCCCCGGCTGAAACTAAGAAAAATTGGTGAAACAAGCAAGGGTGCTGTTTTCCTGATGAACCGGATACCAGCACAAGGGGGAAGGAGATCAGCCCAGAGAAAAATCAACTCCTACCAAATCAGAGAGCCAGAGCCTCAGAGCCCCCCAACACCTCATCACTGAAGCAGACCCAACATGGCTCAGGAAATTTTGAGGAAGAGGGGGCGGAAAGAATGTCAGAGCCACATGTTGGGTCATGATATGCAGAGACATTTAGCTTACCCATAACTGTGGGCTACCTCCACAATGCATGACCCGTATACCTCAACAAGGAGGGTCCAAGGGGAGGGGTTAGGTCATGGATGAGCCTAATAATGGTACCAAACTGATTGTAAAAAAAAAAATAAAATAAAATAAAAAATAAAAATGAAAAAATAATAAAAATAAAACTTCTGGGCTAGAGAAAAAAAAAGAAAAGAAACTTACCAAGGGAGGCCCATGAGTCCCCCAAAACAAAGCCATTACCAAAGCACTTGGTTACCCACACACCATAGGCTGTAGTCACAGACATTGAGAAATCACATTGGAACTATAAAGGAAGCTGGCTAGTGCTCATAGTGCTGCAAAGTGCTATGCAAGCTGCTGGGGGATTATAGTCACCAATGGCATGAACAAGCAGGGGGTCATACAAACTAAAAGTCAACCACCCAGATAAGATATACACACCTGTGCATTAGTGGCACACAGTCTATGGGGGTAATCAACTGCTCCCTGATTGGATATGAGGCCAACTCAGTAGAAGGGAATTAATACCTGGTATTGAGAACCAAGTCAGAAGCCTATGGATAGGAAGGTCATAGTCTGTAGAAGGAAGCTTGCACTATTCTTTAGTTAACATGTGTGGTTATATCCATCAAAAAGTCTTCTAAGGTGGGTGTGATGGCACACACCTTTAAAATTCCAGGACTTGAGAGGTATAGGTAAGAGGATCTCTGTGGGTTCAAGGCCAGCCTGAGAATACATAGTGAATTCTAGGCCAACATGGGCTAAAGTAAGACCCTACCTCAAAAAAAAAAAAAAAAAGACTTTTATTTATTTATTTGTTTGAGAGGAAGAGAAAGAGAGAGAGAGAGAGAGAGAGAGAATGGGCATGTCAGGGCCTCCAGCCACTACAAATGAACTCTAGACACATGTGCTCCTTTGTGCATCTGGTTTACGTGGGTCCTAGGGAAATTGAACCAGGGTCCTTAGGCTTCACAGGCAAATGCCTTAACCGCTAAGCCATTCCCCAGCCCCCCAAAAGCCTTTTAAATGACTAAGCTTATCCTCTTTGACCCATGCTACTTTCACTGTTGGTTGGAGAATATATATTTTTTAATTTTTTTGTTTATTTTTATTTATGTATTTGAAAGTGAGAGAGACAGAGAGAGAAAGAGAGAGAGAGAGAGAAGGAGAGAATGGGTGCGCCAGGGCCTCCAGCCACTGCAAACGAACTCCAGATGCATTTGCCCCCTTGTGCATCTGGCTAACATGGGTCCTAGGGAATTAAGTCTCGAACCAGGGTCCTTAGGCTTCACAGGCAAGCATTTAACCACTAAGCCATCTCTCCAGCCCTGGAAAATATAATTTTTAAAGATGGAGGTGAATACCAGTGAGACCCGAATCCATGAGTATGACAAGAAAAGAAAACCAACTGCCTAGCATGAGATGAGTCATCTCTCTCACATAGGGCCCAGGAGACATTATGGAGGAAGTGGTGGAATAAACATGAGTCCTGCTCTCACTGCTAGCCTGAGAATCTCCACTAGGGAGATGGAGGTAAACACTTATCAAAACAGAAAATCAGAGAGAGCTCAACACTATATGAGACTTCTAACATGCCTGCCAAGGATCAGAGAACACTAAAGAAGATGGGGCAGAAATATTTTGAGAGACACAGGGAGGGAAAAATTATCCTAAAGCATTGTCCATCCAATAAGAACTGACTAGGGCATTCATGACCCTAGAGTGATTACCAATAACCCCACTGAGGTGGGCCTTCAGTGGAATGAGGATGGGAAAGAGGGAACATAAGAATATCACCCAAACTGGGTGTGTTGACACATGCCTTTAATCCCAGCACTCGGGAGGCAGAGGTAGGAGGATTGCAGTGACTTTGAGCACACCCTGAGCCTACATAGTGAATTCCAGGTCAGCATGGGCTAGAGTGAGACCCAAAAAAAGGAAGAAAGACAGACAGACAGACAGAAGGAGAGAAAGAAAGAAAGAAAGAAAGAAGGAAAGAAGAAAGGAAGGAAGGAAGGAAGGAAGGAAGGAAGGAAGGAAGGAAGGAAGGAAGGAAAGAATATAACCTGATGGTTCACAATCAATTTATAAAAATGGTTTAAACCACTAATAGTTTCAAAATTTGAATAGGCTATTAGGATATGATAGAAGGGTGAGAAGGAGACCTGACTGGATAAAGTAAGGCACTGAGGGTGTGGTCTTTTGAATCAGATGTCCAACCATAAACTCATGTGTTTTGAATGCTTGTTTCCAGTTGATGGCAATTTTGGAAGTGAGTCTTGATGGAGGAGGTTATGTTGTTGAGGTTGGGCTTAGGGGTACTACAGCTATCATCTTCTTGCTAGAGTTGCTCACTTGATGGAGTTCTGCTCACACTATTTTGCTGTTATTTTTACATGATGTAACAAGATGGTGAAGTACAGCCTCTGCTCATGCCATGCTTTCCCCCCACCATCATGAAGCTTCCCCTTGAGACTGTAAGCCAAAATAAAAACTTTCCTCCAATAACAACAAAAAAGACATACATAATTATCATTCTTTGTTCAGTTTGTGTTTTTTTCTTAAATTTTTTTGTTCATTTTTATTTATTTGAGAGTGACAGAGAGAGAGAAAGAGGCAGAGAGAGTGAGAGAAACAGGCACACCAGGGCTTCCAGCCACTGCAAATGAACTCCAGACGCGTACGCCCCCTTGTGCATCTGGCTAACATGGGTCCTAGGGAATCGAGCCTCGAACCAGGGTCCTTAGGCTTCACAGCAAGCGCTTAACTGCTAAGCTATCACTCCAGCCCCAGTTTGTGTTTTCTTTTCTTCTTGGCTGTATGAATATAATTATTCTTTATCTTCATTTTAAGTTATCATGAAAATGAGCTTTATTACTGTATTTTAATACATGTCATTATACCTGATTCTAATTTGTTCCCTGCCTCCAGTACTGTTCATCACATCCCTCCCCCATACTCCTTTAATTGTTTCCTCTCATTCCCCCAGATAGAACTCTCTTCTGATTCCATTGCCCTCTCATCCTTCTGTCCTTTAAGACTTCTTCCTCTCTTGTGATTCCCTTTCTAGTTTTATGACCTAAAAGAATGCACATAAATTCACACAGACACACATACATGCATATAATTTTAAATTTATATTCCACACATGAAAGAAAGCATATGGTATTTGTGTTCCTGATACAGGCTAAATTAACCTAATGATATCCAATTCCATCCATTTTCCGAAAAAGTATCATCATTACAGTTAAAGTGAATGTTATTCTTAAAACTGAGATTGGAAACAGTAGGAAAGCAAAGTAACAAGATTTGTAGCTTGGATGAAACATCAAAGTTAATGAGGTAAGAGGAAGGGTAGGGCTCTGGGGAAAACAACAGACAAGCTCTGGGTGTCTTGTACAAAGCTCCTCTCAGAAAACATACAATAGCACTGTTGCACTTTCATGTGTTCTAGGATCTACTTGCAAGAAACTAAATTATGAATAAGATTACTTCTGATAAAGCTTCCACCTATTCCATAATTAGATCATCCTAGACTGCCTCATAGACAAGGAGTTAAGATAGGAGGTAACCTAGGAAAGCCAGTTACATATTGGTAACTGTCTGCTATTGATAAAAAAAATGTCCCTTTGTAGTTAAACAGCTTGAGGCAACAGTTAGATTGCTCCCACTACATCAGAGTCTAAGGCAACTGGACATTTGTCCACACATGTGCAGTAACAAATGGTTTGTATCTTCAAAATACATGATATCATTATAGTATGACTGGCAGTGTGGTTTTTCACATCCCTCCTCTTTAATGGAGAAGTGGAAAGGAAATACCTTAAAAGGGAGATCCTGTCTACAATGATTTAGGAAACAAAAAGGGTCATCTTATCTCATGAATATGCCACCAACCTCATAAATATCCATAAAACTTTTCTAAACAACCAAAAAACAAAATCCTCTAAGCTGTTCCCTCATTACTCACTGCCTTGGAGCAGTCCACTTCCATCTCTCTTTGGGGTACTTGCTTTGCTTAGTCTTGCTTCTGTTGATTTGTTAAATAAACTGATGCTCAAACTATCTGTGTCTCTTGAGTAAATTCATTTTTTTCAAGAATACTAGAGAGACTCCCAGTCTCCAACATCCACAACATTTACATTTATTTTTCTTTATGGCTGAATAAAATTCCATGTCTGTAGGTACATTTTATTTATCCATCTTTCTATTGATGGATACACATCTAGGCTGGTTCCATTCACTAGCTATTGTAAATGAGGCATGAATAAACACAGATGTGCAACTATATTTGTGTTATGCTGACTGAAGAATTTCTTTGAGTAAATACCCAGGAGTAGTATGCCCGAATCCTATAGTAGTTCTATTTTTAGTTTTTTTTTTTTTTCCAGAAACCTCTATACTGATTTCCAAAGTGGTTGTACCAGGTTCATTAACAGTGTACAAGTGTTCTTCTATCCCCACATTCTTGCAAAATTTTGTTGTCATGTTTTCTTGATGACAGTTATTCTGACTGGTGTAAAATGAGTCATTTGTTTTTGGAAACAGGTTCTTACGCTGTAGTTTAGGCTAATCTTGAACTTACTAAGTAGCCCAAAATAACCTGGAACTCAGAGTAATACTGCTGATTCAGACTCATTAGTACTGGATTATATGGTATGCAAGAGCATGCACAGCTGAGGTAGCATTTTAAAGCAATTTTGACTGTCATTTCCCTGTGGCTAAGGACAGTGAAGATTTTTTCATGAAATTATTGAATATTTGTATTTTTATTGCCAACTTCCATAATTGAAGACAATATCACATGGTAATTCCGTCTCTCCCCCACTTTGCCCTTTGAAACTCCACTCTCCATCATATCCCTTCCCCCTCTTAATCAGTCTCTCTTTTATTTTGATATCATGATCTTTTCTTCCTATTATGATGGCCTTGTGTAGGTAGTGTCAGGTACTGTGAGGTTTTAAGATACTCAGGACATTTTGCTTCTGGAAAAGTGCATTGTAAGGAGCCCTACCCTTCCTTTGGCTCTTACATTCTTTCTTCCACCTCTTCCTCAATGGACCCTGAGCCTTGGAAGGTGTGACAGAGATTATTTCAGTGCTAAGCACTGCTCCTCTTTCACTTCTTGTCAGCATCTTGGTGCCTTCTAAGTCATCCCAAGGTCACTGCCATCTGAAAAGAGAAGGTTCTCTAACCAAAAGTGAGAGTAGCATTAACATATGGGTATGAACATTAAGACAAGTGCTTACTGGGCAGTTTGGTGAGCATACTATATACATTTAGCCAGATACCAGCAGATATTACACCCCTAAGGCTCATGACTACTCTGCTGTAGGTTTTCAGTATCAGGGCTGTATTCGCTCCCATGGAGTGGTCCTCCAGTCCAATTAGATAGTGGTTGATTTTCCCCACAATAAACATGCCATTATTGCACCTGTTGGCTCATTTGTCCTGGTTGGTCAAATATAAAGCTTGCACTGTCCACTGTTCAGTATCTTCACTGTTGATTTCTCTCTCTCCAATTGAACTGCATGCCAGAAAGCTTTTATCAGCTTTCTGTCAGCTGTTTTCACCTCAGCTCCAGTAGGATTTCTGAGTGACCTTGCAGCCCAAGTATGTGGAGTCTTCAGCAATAGCATCTTACCATCTACTCGTGGTAGGAAACCAAGGGCCTCAGCAATGGCCTGTAATGTTTTCAAGGTATCAGGGACCTCCCTGGCCAACAACTCACTGGAAGGTATCCTATCCCTGGCAGTGAAAATTTTCTAGTAACAATCCATGGCTTCTGAGTGTTCCATTGTTCAAAAAACTAGGTTTCCATATGACTTATTTATATCCCCTTTGATTTTGATTATCCCTCCCTCCACCTTTCCTTTACTCAATCTCTTCCCTTGACCTCAGGTAGGTATAATTTTTTTCTTTTTTAGAAACTGTATTTGTACAGAAGACACATATGGAAGTGTGGAAGTCAGAGGAAAATTATGAGGTATCTATGCTTCACCTCCTTTGAGGGAAATGAACTACCAGACTGAAAACAAACATCAGACTAGCTAGACCTGGAGCTTCAGATTCTGTTGCCTCAGCTTCTCATTGTCATAGGTGTGTTGAGATCACCGAAGCATGCAACACTTCACATCCAGCTTTATGTGGGTGCTGAGGAAGTGAACCTGGTCCTGCCTGTGCAGGCTTTTCAACAAGTGTATTTTGACACAGACATTTTCCCCTTCCTTCAATTTCTTCTTTTGAGAACTGTCTATTAAGTTCATCAGCTCATTTAGTGATTGGATAATTTGTTATTGGGATTTTAATTTTTGCAGTTATTTATGGATTCTAGATATTTATGGATTCAGATGTCTGATATGTTGTCAGAAATTATTTTTTTAATTCTTATTCAGCTGTATCTTTACTTTGATGATCATTTCTTTTGCTCTGCAGAAGCCTTTAAATTTCATGAAATCTCACTTATTATTTCTTGGTTTTGTTTCCTGAGGTACTGGAATCCTTTTCAGAAAGTCCTTGTCCATGCTGGTATCTTAAAGCATCCTCCTGTTTTCATCTAGCAGTTTCAGGGTCTCAGGTCTTACATTAAGACTTTTGATCCATTGTAAATTGAGTTTTATACAAAGTGAGAGATATGGATCTAATTTCATTTATTTAATATAAACTGATCAGCTATTATGTCCTTCTTGTCTGACTTTTCCTGCTGAGATGTAAATGTCTACTCACCCAAGATTGGGCACTGACAACAAACCCAAGAAATAATTCCACTCAAGTCCAGCTTAATGAACTAGTTAATTTGTTGTGGTTACTTACTAGAATATAGATGAAGACAGAACATTACAGAAAAGGCTACCCTATCCCATCATGAGTGACAACTCACAAAAACTGTACCTCTCAAATTCCCTGCATAGTTTCAGGCATCTCTGCCAGCAGAAGAATCCTCTCTTCCTATAAACTGTTACTGCTTACAAAACCTTGGCAAGGTGCCTGACGAACCAATTTTTCTATGATATTTCCTTGGAAGAAGCAACCTGAAAACACTGAAAAGTAACATAATCTTTCAGAAACAAGAAATCAAATTTTAACTTGCCAATGGTCATTAAAAATCAACAAGTAGACAAAATAAATCTAGAGACCATAGTAAAGACAGCCTGAGAGAAATTTTTCTCTTTCTTAAAGCAATGGCAAACAGATATAGAATATTATGTTATATAAGTGTATCAGTTATTTTCTTAATGAAAGAACAAACTATTCCACCAGAAGCAACTTAAGGAAGAGTTTATTTTCCACCTAGTTTTGAGATAAAGCCTATCATGGAGTAGAAACCACGGCAGGAGCAGGGAACCAGCACATCTCATCACATCAGCAGGCAGGAAGCCGAGAATGAGGAACACTAAATGTTCTGCTACCTTTCTCATTTCTCATACAAACTGGAACCTAGCCCATGGGATGATGTTACCCACAGGGAGGGCCTCCTTACCTCAACTTATCAAATCTATACAGTCCCTCACAGACATGACCAAAGATTTGTTTTCATGGTGTTTCTAAATCCTGTCATGCTGACAACCATACATTAACCATCATAAGTCCACCAGTTGACAATCTGACACTCAAACATAGCACTTAAGCAATAGCTTTCCACCTCTTGGTTCCATAGGTTTATGATCATTTCATAATACAAAAATCATTTAGTCCAACTTCAAAAGTCCTAATAGTCTCTAATAGTTCCAACACTGCTCAAAAGTGCAATTTAGTCTCATCTAAGTATCAGGTCAAACTCTGTAACAGTTATATCATAAATTATATATTTCTAACATATAATGATATAGCATATTCCCAATCTAAAAGGGAAGAATGGGAGTGAATAGTGAAATACTGTACCGGTATGGTGATGCCTCCAGAGGTATTTCTTTTGCTGAGGATATGTTTGGAAATGCGAGGCCTTCTGCCTTTCCATATGAAATTTGAGATCATTTTTTCTATCTCTGTGAAGAACACTGTAGGGATTTTAATTGGAATTGCAATAAATCTGTATATTGCCTTTGGTAGGATTGTCATCTTTACAATGTTAATTCTGCCTATTCAGGAACATGGGAGGTCTTTCCATTTTCTCAAGTCGGCCTGAATTTCCTTTTTGAGTGCTTTTATGTTTTCGTTGTATAGATCTTTCACTTCCTTGGTTAACGTTATTCCAAGGTTTTTTTTTTTTGTTGTTGTTGTTGTTGCAATTGAAAATGGGACGATATCCCTTATTTCTTTCTCTGTATCTTTGTCATTTGCATAAAGGAAGGCTACTGATTTTTGTGCATTGATTTTGTATCCTGCTACTTTGCTATAGGAGTTAATCACCTTCAAGAGTTTTGGGATGGAGTCTCTCAGGTCTCTTACATATATAATCATGTCATCAGCGAATAAAGCTAACTTAACTTATTCCTTTCCAAATTGTGTCCCTTTTATTTCCTTCTCCTGTCTTATTGCTTGAGCTAGGACTTCCAGTACTATATTGAAAAGCAGAGGTGAGAGTGGACAATCCTGTGTTGTTCCTGATCTTATTGGGAATTCCTCCAGTCTCTCTCCATTAAGTATTATTTGGGCCTTAGGAGCTTTGTATATTGCCTTTATTATGTTAAGATATGAACCAACCATGCCAATTCTCTCCAATGTTTTGAACATGAAGTGATGTTGAATCTTGTCAAAGGCCTTTTCTGCATCTATCGAAATGATCATGTGGTTTTTATGTTTAACCTTGTTTCTGTGGTGTATTACATTGACAGATTTCCATACATTGAACCACCCCTCTGTTCCTGGGGATGAATCCTACTTGGTCAAGGTGGATAATGCTTTTGATGTGTTGTTGGATTCGGTTTGCAAGGATTTTGTTTAGTATCTTTGCATCTAAATTCATCAGGGAAATAGGCCAGTAGTTTTCTTTTATTGTGGCATCTGTGCCTGGTTTTGGAATTAGGGTGATGCTAGCTTCATAAAAGGAGTTGGGTAGCTTTCCCTGTTCACCAATTGTGTGGCACAGTTTGAGGAAGATTGGTTTGAGTTCTTCCATGAAGGTTTGATAGAATTCAGCTGAGAAGCCATCTGGTTCTGGACTCTTCTTTTTTGGGAGGTTTTTTATTACTTTTTCAATCTCTATGAGTGTGATGGGTTGACTGAAATTCATCAGGGTAAATATCAAATCCTGAAGCTCCACATCTAGTATCTGGGAATAATGATGAAATCCTCAGAGCTAGAAAAGGCTTGGGTAGCTCTACTCACCCACTGTGTTGTCTATAGCCTCTCTATAGGCTGGTTATATCCTAAGCCCACAACTTTTCTTGGTAAATATCCCACAATCCTGCTATTTCCATTCCTGAGGTCTCCAGTGCAACTTTGGTTTCACCTTCAACGCTTCCCACAGTGATTTCACAAGTTTTCTTTGCAGGGACTTTGCCCTTGTCTCACATCACTTAGCTTCAGTGGCTTCTTAAACCATGGTGCAATCCATGACCTCCAATCTTTCATTTTTCTTCTAAAACCAGTACCATGTGGGTAGTCCTGCAAAGTTCTACTGCCAGGCTGGGATGAAGCTTTGGAACACAAATGTAGCACTTCCTATATGCTGACTTTGGAGAACAGGATATTTTGTATTATAATTAGGCCTTTTCCTTTCAAAAAATTTCACATTCTTCTGGTCATGAGCATTCAGTAAATTGTGTCTTGTCCTCAGGTATCTTTCCTATTGTCACAATGCAAATCAGCTGGACTATATTTAATGGTGATAATCTCTTCAACAATTATCACCAAAGCCTCTGAAGTTTGTGTGCCTGAGAACTTAAGTTCGTTTACATTTCTTTCTGCACAAAACTAATTTTTAAACTTTCTTCTTTGATTTTGCTCTTTCATTTAGATTTCAAACACAGTAACTAGAAGAATCCACACCACAGACTTAATTTTTTCTGCCTTGAATTTCCCCTCTAAAACACATTTACCCATTACTTTAAATTTAAATTCACTCCCATTCTCAGGACACCGGTAGAAGGCAGTCAATTACTTTGTCAGAATACCACATGAATTGCCTCTCGTCAATTTCCCAATAAGGTCCATATTCCTGTCTGAAACCTCAAGAACAAAGTTACCATTGTCTGCATTTCTCTGGCCTTCTGGTTTATCAGAATTCCACATGGGCCATTAAGCTCTGCTTATGGTACCATAAGCTTCTATAATTAAAAATTCCAAGTTATTAAAAATTCTTTCCACAAACCAATTCCAAAAGCCTAAAACCTTTTGCTGCAAGAACCCCACTTCTCAGTGCCAGTTTTTTGTACCAATTACTTCTTTGTTGCTTGGACAACATACCTGACCAGAATCAACTTTAGGAAGGATGGGTTTACTTTTGGCTTACAGTTTCAAAGGGAAGTCTATCACAGCAAGGAAAGCATGGCAGGAGCAGGAAGCCAGCTCACATCATCACATCAGCATGGAGGAAGTAGTGAGAAATGAATGCTGAATGCTCTGCCAGCTTTCTCTTTTTTATACATACTGGGAAACCAACCTGGTGTCTCCCACAGTTAAAGTGAGTCCTCCAATCTAAACTAATATAATCTACAGAATCCCTCAAACATGTGACCAGAGATTTGTTTCCATGTTTATTCTAAATTCTGTCAAGTTGACAGTTAGAGGTTAACCATCACAATAAATAAATTGGATTGAAAACAAGTCTTTCTTGACATTATCAAGAGCAATACAAGTAAGCAATTTGGCAAAAGAATGAGGGTGGCACAGTAAGAAAGAGAAAGGAACCAGAGAGGGCAATTATCCTGCTTTCTCAATTACCATTTCCTTTTCTTTAAATTTAACTATTGTTTAATTAATTAATTAACTAATTTGCAAGCAGGCAAAGATAAAAGGCAAAGAGAGAGAATGGGTACAACAGGGCCTCTTCCACTGCAAATGAACTCCAGATGAATGTACTAATTTGTACATCTGGATTTATGTAAGTACCAGGGATTCAAACCCAGGCTGTCAGGCTTTGTACATATATGCCTTTAACTACTGAGCCATCACTCCAATCCAAATCTAACTGTTTTTGACAATAAATATTCATGTACTGGGTTCTCTTCCCCCTCCCTTTCTTTCCTCCTTCTTCATGTACCACTTTCTCTTTTAGTTTTTTTAGTAATAACAATGACTTAGACAGATTGTATGTTTCTTCAAGTACAGATTTATAAAAGTTTCTCCAAGATATAATTTCTCCAAGATATAATTTATAGCTCAGCTATAAAATGTCTATACACTTAACTCTATACAATGATACAATCAGTATATTTTAAATAAAGATAAGATAAGCCAGAAATGAAACAGTGTTCAGATCTGAGGTGAATCTTGAAATGAGAAAGATAGTCTCAGACAATGACTTCAAGTCAGCCTGCACAGAGTAACTGGTTAATCAAGCTATTTACAAGCATGAATAACTTTCAGTTTCAGATAGGTGAATTTTATTTTGTGTATTTTTTCTTTTTTTTTTTTTCTTTTTCTTTTTAAGAGAACACAAGACGACACACAGAAAGGATTGGCACGCCCCAGCCTCAGGCACTGCAATCAAACTGCAGACACTTACTCCACTTAGTGGGCATGTGTGACCTTGCACTTGCCTCACCTTCTGTGCATCTGGCTTACGAGGGATCTGGAGAGAGATAGAACATGGGTCCTTAGGCTTCGCAGGCAAGCACCTTCACTGCTAAGCCATCAGTCTGGCACTGTTGTATATTTTTTGAGACAGGGTCTCACTGACCAGCATGGAACACACTATAAAGCCAAGCTGGACTTGAACTTGCAGTGATCCTCCTGCCTTAGCTGGAATTGCAGGTGTGGCTACCATGCCAAGTCTTTAGGTGGTTTTATTTACACAAATTAACATAAAGCTAACAAATAAATAAATAAATTATATATATGCATATATATATCATACACACACACACACACACACACACAGACATATATATATTACCTTTTGCTTTCTTCTTTCTTGCTTTACTAGAACCCGGGTCCTAAAAAGGGAAGCAGGATAAGGTACACAATGATTAAAGAAGTTCATTTTTGCTAAGATGACTAACATTTCACTTAAAGTCTTGAAATTAAAATCTAAGCATTTTCTGAAAATATGAAAAAGTAGTTACAGTACATGATGTTTCACAAAAGTTTCCTATGAAACCCAAGTTTCAATTAAAAACCAATGTTAAAACTGAATAATTTGGCACTGAAGAAAATCTAATTTTAAAAACCAAGATAAGAAAAGAGAAAGTAATGCATTAGAAAGGATACATCATGAAAACATTCTCATCTGATAGCAAAATTCTATTTCAACATCTCAATTTTATTTACCTTTTCATTTTATTGTTTTTTTAAAATATTTTTATTTATTTATTTGAAAGGCTGATGGAGGGAGAAATAGAATGTTGTTACTGCAATCAAACTCCAGACATATGTACCACTTTCTGCATCTGGCTATATGTGGGTCCTGGGGAATCAAACCTGGGTTTTACAAACATGAGCCCTTAACCACTGAGCCATTTCTATAGCCCCAGCTTTTTAGCTTTTTATTTGCAAGAAGAGAGAGAAATAAAACAGAAAGAGAAAGAGGTGGGGGAGAGAGAATGAATGGCATTGCCAGAGCCTCTTTGCCACTGCAAACAAAGTCCAGATGCATGTGTCACTTTGTACATCTGGCTGTACATGGGTACAGAGTCTTTAGGTTTTGCAAACAAAAACCTGTAAGTGTTGAGCCATCTCACAATCCGTATTTCTTTATATTTTAACATTCTAGTGAAATCAGTAAGGAGAAGACAGAAGTTATAAATCTATGTAATCTAGAACTAAGGAAATGTTAAGTTTATTGCTAGAGCAACTTCGGTTACATTTGGGTACGTCAATTATGTGTACCTGAAAACTCAGAGCTAGGCACTATGTCCCAGAGCAGTATTCCCAGCATATTGAATACTGGCAAAGAAGGACCAGAATTTCAAGGCCATTCTATCCTACATAGTGAGTGCAATGGCAGCCTGAGCTACATAAAATCTATCTCAAAAAAGACAAAAGACTGAAAAATGTAGCTCATTGGTACAGCAAATATATAGTGTATACAAAGTCCTGGCTTTGATCCACAGTATTGCATAAGGAACACAGGGGGAAAGAAGGCTATCTTTAGCCAGGTGTGGTGCACACACCTTTAATCCTGGCATTTGGGAAGGCAGGAGAATTCCTGTGAGTTTGAGGCCACCCTGTGACTACATAGTGAATTCCAGCTCAGCATGGGCTAAAGCAAGACCCTACCTGGAAAAACAAAAACTAAAATAAACCAACAAAAAAAAGAAGCCCATCTTCTGTTTGAAGACAGTTTATGCTACTATAATAAAATATGCTGCATGTTGAGTAGCTGGTATTGGGGCTCAAAAAAGTGTATTCCAAAGTATTCCACTTTGAAATGCTGAGTACTCTGAACTGAAGGAAAGCAGTCCTCAAAGGCTATCTCTGTGACTTTATCTGCCTTCCTTTCAATTTCTATTGCTCTTCTCTCTCCCCAAAGGAGGCTTATAAATACTAGAATTACTCTTCCCCATAGCAAGCATTGAAAGTATAGCTTTTCTTCTCTAAAATCTTCCATAAAATTCAGAAATATTTTTACTTTGATATTCAGTTTAAGATCTGGGCATAAAAGAAATTTTCTCCCTTTTTTATATGGATTATGTAACCCTCACTCACTTGCTTCATAACTGGGATTAAAGACAAGGGGTAAAAACAATCTCAAAAGACAGGCCTTCCTGGGTTTCCCTTCCCAGTTTATTGCTACTAAGTCATACCCTTTGTATCCGGTCACCTTTCTATATGATTCCTCAACAAATCTAAGCATAAGAATAAAGAGTTTTCCCTCAGTCTTCAGGTCTTCATTTCTAAAGGCTCCCGTGTTACATAAAATTGATAAAATTATACTTATATTTTGTTATACTTTCATAATATTTATTTTTTTATTGGTGTGTGTCAGCTGACACCTTTATAATGAATAAGAAAATACAAATATCATATATATTTACACATACATTAACAACAAAAATCTTTTTTCTTAGGGTCTAAAAAGATGGCTAAGTGGTTAAAGGCACTTGCTCACAAAGCCTGCCAGTCTGTGTTCAATTCCCAAGCCACCCACATAAACCTGATGCACAAGTGACACAAACCTATGGTGTTTGTCTGCAGTGGGAAGAGGTCCTGGAGCATTCAAACACACACACATACACATGCAAATAATTTTTTTAAAAAAATAAATTTCTCACAGTTCTAGGGGCTATGATCAACATTAGTCTCTCTATTTTGATGTCATCATCTTTTTCCTCCTACTATGAGGGTCCTATATAGTTAGTACCAGGCCATTTTGTGTATGGAAGATTGCATTGTAAGCACTTCTACCCTTCCTTTGGCTCTTACATTCTTCCCACCACCTCTTAAACTTGTTTTTATCATTTATTGTCCACTATCTCTGTCCTAGTTGGCCATTTTGACTCCATGAGCATTTCTGCTCCATAAGCTTTTCAACCTTACAAAAGAACAGAAGAGAAATTGTGAAGTATCTCACCTTCTAACACTGCAACATGACATTGTCATTGTTCATGCTTGAGAATCACACACATACACACAAAATAATAATTACAAAAAATATTCTCATGGAGTCTTAAGTTATTATAATTTTGTACTGGGTCATATTCATATCCTGGGTTACATCAACACACATGGGTTGGACATGCCTCTAAGAGTTTATTCATCTCTATGTTTTAATCACGTGTCTGTGTGTGTGTGTGTGTGTGTGTATGCATGCATGTGGGTATTTAAGTGTACGAGGAGTACAGACTCATGAATGCTGGGCACACGTCTGGGGGACATCCTTGGGTATTGGTCCTCACCTTCCACCTTGTTTGAAGCAGGGTCTCTTATTGTTTTCTGCTGTATTTGCCATGCTGTCTGGCTGTAAGTATCTGGAGATTCTCCCATCTCCAATTTCCATCTTGCTATAAATGCTCTGGGATTAGAGACACCTGTGCCACCACGTCCTGCTTTTATATGGAGTTTGGAGATCTGAACTCATATACTTACATTTGCAGTGCAAGCACTTTATTCACTGAGCCACTTCTCCAGCTAGTTATCTGTCATTTTATTATGTGCATAAAGAAAGCAAGTCTAAATATATTCTTTGTGAGTATATTAACCATAATTTTATTTCAGACTGATTTTTCATGAGCTAGGACACAAAGCTCTCACCAAATTCAATGTGTTAGTGATCAGCTATATATGGTTTAGAGAAAAATTAACTAAGGGTTTAAGACCAAAAAGATATAGATCATCATAGTTACAGCTTGACCATGGTGAGACTGGGTCATAGATGTCAAAGTTCAATTCTTTAGTAGAACATTTTAGAATACTAAGACTATCTCTATCATATGGTGTACAGATTTTCTGAGTACATTGCTAAAATGGCAACCAATATTCTTCAAATTTTTATTGTATGAGATGATTTCAGTCTAGTTTTAAAAACTCAATTCTTCAAAATAATGTATAATTATTATTTAAAAAGATAAGCTTAATTTCCATCTCACACCCATGCTTTTGGTAATTCATATTTCAGGACAAAGTTATTTTTATAAAGTATATATACAGATTACATGAATGAATTGGCATTTGAAAAGAGTTACAAAGATACTGAATATGAAAATATTGTAGGAAAAGTATCCTATAGTCGTAAATAAAAGTCATATACAACATATATGTGTATATAGATACATTATATATTACATATTATATGTTACTTTGGGTAAATGAGTTCATGAACAGGAAGAATAAAAAGTAGAAAGATAGGTGGGGACCATGCTATAGAAGTCATGTTCCTAAGAGAGAGAACTCTATTTTAGACTATGGTTTCTTAAGCTTTCTTGACTCGTGATCGCTTTTGAACCAATAAATTTTTAGGTGACCCCAAGGTACACAGGTATATAAAACAGATAAGCAAATTACATTGATTGATATCAAATCACCAAGAAAATTATTTTACAAAAATTCTATTACAATTTATTGTGCAATTATTTATCTTATTATATAATTATTTTCTTACATATTAGAATTATCATGTATGATTTATATAATTTTATTATAAAACTATTAATATAATTTGACCTATTCATAGGAACACACTACAATATATTCATTCTGGGTGGTATGTGTTCCTTGTTATTTCTAAAAAGGAAATGAGCTAAGGGATCAAAGGAAAGGAAAGGGAGAGAAAAATAAAGACAGGAAACTGAAAAAGAAATCATGCTAGTGACTAGAGAGATGGCTTAGTGGTTAAGGCATTTGACTGCAAAGCCAAAGGATCCTGGTTTGACTCTACAGGACCCATATAAGCCAGATGCACAAGGGGGCGCATGCATCTGGAGATTGTCTACAGTGGCTGGAGGCCCTGGTGCACCCAATCTCTTCCTCTCTCTCTCTCGCTCTCTCTCTCTCTCTCTTTCTCTCTCACAAATAAATTGTATGTGTATATATATATATATATATATATATATACATAATTATATACATATACATATATATGTGTATATATATATGTGTGTGTATATATGCATATACATAAATAAATCATGATGACTATAGAAATGCATATAGGGATTTCTAACCCTTTTATACTTTCTAATTACAAAAAATACAGAAAAATGCTAACAAACACTTCTCTTAAAATAAAAGAGCTACAAATATAATAGTGACTTAAAATGCTAAAAAATGTAAGCTTGTAAACTTTACATGAAATTAAGCAGGGTACTAAAACTATATTAGAAGTTAAATACTATAGGCATCATAAGAATCCTTACATTATCAGACTGAAGTTGTTCTTTTATGTTTCTTTTCTTAAGTTTTGCTTTTTTTTTTTTTTTTTTTACTTTTCTGATTAGCTTCTTTTATTAGCAGCCTGATGCCATGCAAAAGAAACGTGTTTCAGAATAGTCAAATATTATAACAGAATGTCATGAAAATTGGAAAATATATAGAAAATTAAGTCATAGAATTAAAAAATGTTATTTTATATTTTGTGTTACACTGAAATTAATATTAGCTTAAAACATCAAAATTAACCTAACTAGCTAATAGACTTATTAAGATTCAAGACAGTCTCTAGCCTAGAAAAAGTTACTTACATTGGCTTTCTACAAAACTAAAGCAGGTCACCCTGTGTTACAAATAGCAACGATAAATGTTAAAATGTAGCTTTTAAATAATCTCTTATACAACTAAAAAGTTTGGAAAATAAATGACTTAGAAAACAAAGGTACTGAAGAAGAAAACTATAAAACCAATAAAAATAAAAGAGAAATCTATGAGATAGCTAGAATACAAAACCTAATTAAAATTACATCACAAAGACTGAATTATAATATTTTCACAAATATTATTGTCCCAGAGTTAAAAGCTACAAACAGAAACACAAACAGGCAATTTTGGAATGTGAATGATATTCTAACACAGAAGCATATTCTGGTTTATCCACATTATCTCTAAGACAGGAAAAATGAATTTAGTCAGTTATATTAATATTGTTTCTAAATTTTATAGCCTTGGAACATTTAACATAATCCCATTAAATTTCATAAACTAATACTTAGATGAATTTTGTAAATTTATTTTATATTTTAAAAACTTTGTAATTTTATATACAAACATGATAAACACTTTGACCAAAGTGGCAGGTTTCAAAACAACACACAAAAATCTGTAGCTTTCCTATATACCAATAACAAACAAGCTTGGAAAGAAATCAGAGAAGTCACCAGATGTGGTGGTGCATGCCTTTAAACCCAGAACTCTGGAGGCAGAGGTAGGAGGATCGCTGTGAGTTCAAGGTCACCCTGAGAATACACAGTGAATTCTAGGTCAGCCTGGACTAGAGTGAGATCCTACCTCGAAATACCAAAAAAAAAAACAAAGCAGAGAAGTAACTTCATTCACAATTGCCTCGAAATAAAATACAATGCCTAGTAATAAACTTTTGATAGGAAGTGAACAACCTTTACTATGAAAACTATAAAATATTCAAAAGAGAAACTGAAGATGGCATTATAAGATGGAAAGATCACCCCTGTTCATGAAGGACATTAATAAAGTAAAAATGCTTATCTTGCAAAAAGTAATCCCCTTCACAACCCCATTGTCAACCCTCACAGAAATAGAAAATACAATTTTAAAATTATTTGGAGACACAAAAGACACTGCATAGCCAAAGCAAACTAACCTACTACACCTCAAAAAATACCACAAGAAGCCAGGCATGGTGGCACACACCTTTAATCCAAGCACTTGGGAGGCAGGGGTATGTGGATCGCCATGAGTTCGAGGACACCCTGAGATTACAAAGTGAATTCCAGGTCAGACTGGGCTAGAGTGAGACCCTACCTTGGAAAAACAACAACAACAAAAAATGACAAGAGGTATCATCATACCTGATTTCAAGCTGTGCTACAGAGCCATAGTAACAAAACAAAACAAAACAAAAAAATGCAGTATCGGCACAAAACAGATAGAATAACTAAATAGAATAAAAGATACTAATATTAAACCATACAACTATAGCTACCTGATTTTTGACAAAAATGCCAAAAATACTCATTGGAGAAAAGAAACTTCTTTAACATGGTGTGAATAAAACTAAATACCCAAGTGCAGAAGACTAAAACTAAATCTATATAGCTAAAAAAGAATCAACTCCAAATGTATCAAAGACCTTAATGCAAGACCTCTGAAACTTTCAATCTGCTAAAGGAAGAAATAGGGAAAACTCCTGAAAATATAGAAATGGGTGGGAACTTTCAAATAGGTCTCTGGCCAAGCAGGAAATAGGGTAAGCAATTAAAAATAAGGGAAATATGTAAAATTAAAAAGCTTCTGAAAGGGTACCAAGTGCCTCCCATACTGAATTCTAAGCACCGCAAACCAAAGCAAAGACAAATGAACACAAAGAAGCATCAAGCATAGTTCCAAGTACTCACTTAACATGGCTGTGCCAAAAAGATTGGACCAAGGTGCTATATCTAGAAATCTAGAAGAGTCTCAACAACAACAACAAAAAAGTAACACAAAAGCAAGCCTCCCCCCAAGAAATAGGTTTCCCCCAACAAATACCATTTCCATTGCAGAGGATCCTTATGAAAGCTACCTACAGGGAACTGAAAAAAAAAAGAGCTCAAAAGATTGTTATAAATATATCTACAAAACTTAAGGAACACACACAGAAACACATGAACAAAATTCTGTATAAATTCAAAGATTACACAAATAAATGCCTAAATGAGTTCCAAGAAAACAAAAACAAGCAGCAAGATGAAATTAGGAAGACAAACCAAGATATGAAAATGGAACCCAATAGAGAAATTAAAATCCTGAAAGAAAATCAAACTAAAATAAAGCTTAACTTGAAAATATAGTAAGTCTAACAAAAAGTTACAAGTAAAACTTGAGCAACAGAATGGATCAAGTGGAAGACAGAAGATCAAGTCTTGAAGACAAGGAAGGATCAACTAATCAAAATTAATGAGAAGTTCAAAAACATGTATGAATGAACATTAGAGAAACATGGGACACCTGAAAATGTTTGAGTAATGGGCATACAGGAAGAACTTCAGGCCCATGGCACAGAAAACATTTTTAGTAAAATTATAAAAGAAAAGTACCAAAATCTTGGAAAAGGGGTGACCATTCAGGTGCAAAAGGCATACAGAACACCACATAGAAAAGACTAGGAAAGCAATTCTCCCAATCATTTAATCAAACCATTAAATACACAAAACAAAGTGCACTAAGAGCTGCAAGACTACACACCTCATCACATATAAAGGCAGGCCCATCAAAATAAGAGTCATCTTTTCAATGTAAACTCACAAAGCTAGAAAGACTTAGAAAGATGTATTTTAAGTATTGAAAGACCACAGCTTCCAAGCCAAACTACTATATTCAGTTGAATTATCTCTTGTAATAGAAGGAGAAAGAAAACCTTTCCATGGAAAACGCACACAAAACAAATACAAGAGCACTGAGTGGGTTGTACAGAGAATAATGAATGGAATACTTCACAGTGAAGAGAAGAATAAAATATTTAAGAGGCTATAGAGGAGGAAAAAACAATGCTTAGAGGCTAAAACAATCATTAAACAAATGAAGATCAAGAAAACACCAAACTCCACAAAATCAACAACATGACAGGAATAACTCAAACTTTTCTATATTAATTCTGCATATTAATGGTCTCAACTCCCCAATCAAAAGAACAGACTAACATGCTGGATCAGAAAACAGGATCCATCCTTTTGCTGAAACTCACCTCACCATCAAAGACAGATACTACTTTAAAGAAGGAAGAGGATATTCTAAGCAAACAGAACCAGGAGCAAGCAGATGTAGCTATTGTAATATCTGATATGATAGACTTCAATGATAATCAGAAGAGATAAAGGAGGATGCCTCAGACTGATTTTGTGGAGTCTGTAGGTTCTCTTATAAATAGAATCAAATCTTCTGCACATGGGGAGAAGTTGACTTCTTCCTTTCTAGTTCATGTATCTTTTATTTCTTTCTCTTGTTCTTATTTCTCTAGCTAAGGTTTCAGGCACTATATTAAATAGCTGTGGAAAGAGTGAATACACTAATTACATACCAATGACAAACATACTAAGAAATAAATTAGGAAACTTCTGATTTATAATTGCTAAAAAAAAATAAATAAATCTATCAGGATATCCCTAACCAAAGATTGTAAGACCTTTACAATAAAAACTTTTAAACACAAAATAAAGAAAGTGAGGGAGACACCAAAAGATAGAAAGAGCTCCCATGCTTATGGATTGGAAAGATTATTACTGTCAAAGTGTCCATCCCACCAAAAGCAATATACACATTCAATGCAATCCTAGTTGAAATTCTAGCACCATTCTTTTTTATTGTTTATATTTTTATTAGTTATGGACATACTTAGTATGTACACAACACATGTTGGTACCATCCTTTCCCTCAGCCCTGCCCCTTTTCTGAAGGGGCCCTCCTTGTTGGGGATGAAGGTCATTCCCATGGGTCGTGCATTGTGGGGCAGCAGTCATGGGAAAGAGGCAATGTCTCTCTGCATATTGTCCCAACGTGTGGCTCTAGTAATCTTTGTGCTCTTCTGCAAAATCCCCTGAGCCATGTTGTGTGCATTTTAAGTCTAGCACCATTCTTCAAAGAAATAGAAAAAATAATCTGAAAATTCATATGGAAGCACAAAAGACCCTGGAGAGCCAAAATTATACTAAACAAAAGTATAATGCTGGAAGTACCAACATACCTGATTATAAGCTACAGTACAGAGCTATAGTAATAAAAACAACATGGTACTTGTATAATAACAGACATGTAGATCAATGTAATAGACCAGAAGATGCAAGTGTATGTCCATAGAATTACAGTGACTTGATTTTTGACAAAGAATCCAAAACCACACATTGGAGGAAAACCAGCATTTTTAAACAAATGGCTCTGAGAAACTAGATATCAACATATACAAAATCTTACCCACATCTCTCACCATGAACAAAAGTAAACTCCAAATGGACCAAGGACTTCAATATAAGACCAAAAATCATGAAATCAACTAAAGGAAAATTAGGGAAAATACTCCAAGATATAAGTATACACTCTCAGTAAGACCCTAGTAGCCCAGGAAATAAGGGAAAAAGTAAACAAATGGCATCGTGTAATACTAAAAAGTAAGATATTATATAGCTAAAGAGAGTATCAACTGAGTCAAGAGATAACTTTCAGAATGGGAGACAATCTTTGCCAGCTTTATACCTGACAGAGGATTAATATCTAGAATATATAAAGAATGCATAAAACTAGGCAATAAAAAACAAACAGCCCAATCAAAAATAGGTCATAGAACTGAATAGAGTTCTCATAAAAGAAATATCAATGGCCATTTTTTAAATGTTTAATGTCTTTAGCCATCAGGGAAATGTAAATTAAAGATACTTTTGAGATTCCATTTCACTCCAGTCAGAATGGCTCTCAATGAAAAATAAAATGATGGGCTGGAGAGATTGCTTAGTAGTTAAGGTGGTTGACTGCAAGCCAAAAGACCCAGGTTCGACTTCCCAAGACCCACATAAGCCAGATGCACAAGGTGGCACATACATCTGACACTCTGCAGTGGCTGGAGGCTCTGGTGTGCCCATCCTCTATCTTTCTATCTGCCTCTTTCTCTCTCTCTCTCTCTCTCTCTCTCTCTCTCTCTCAAGTAAGTAAATAGAAATCAAAACTATTTTTTAAAAAATGAAATTACAACAAAGTCTGGTGAGGGTATGGTGAATGTGGAACCCTTATTCATTGTTGATGGGACTGGAAGGTTGTAGAGACACTATGGAAATCAGTTTGGAGGTTTCCCAAACTGTATGATCCTACCATATGTCTCAGCTATACCACTTGGCCATATAACATGAGGAATCTACTCTTTACTATAGAAAAACTTGCTTATGCATGTTTATTCCTGGTTTATTCACAACAGCTAGGAAATAAAATCAGGCTAGAAATCCATCAACTGCTAAACAGATAATGAAGATGTGATACACACACCTAATGGAGCTTTACTCAGCTGTAAAGAAACATGAAATTATAAAAATCACAGGAAAATAAATGGAATTGGAAAATACTATACTAAGAGACATAACTTAGGCTCAGAAAGTCAAACATCATATGTTCTCCCTGTTATGCAGATTTAGCATTGACTTTTTAGATTTGTATGTAAATTGGAGTAAGAGTCAGTAGCAGAAGTCAGAAAGCTAGGGTGGAACAAGAAAGAGGGCTTAAAGGGAGAAATAGTAAATATGTAAGTGGAGGGACAGAATACTGGGGATGGAAAGGAATAAGTGAGGGTTAGGGTTAGTGAGGTGGGGGTGAGAATGGAGGATAGAATGTAGTACTATTAGGGTTAACCAACACTAAAGATGCTATAAAAGACCCAAATGAAAACATACTTGTGAGCTAAGAAATATATTATTATGGGGTTGGAAAGATGGCTCCACAGTTAAAGGTATTTGCACGTAAAGCTGATTTGGGGGTTCAGTTCCCAAGCACCCATGTAAGCCAAGTGCAAAAAGTGGCACAAACATCTGGTGTTCATTTTCAGTGGCAAGAGACCCTGACAATCCCTCCCACACACAAACATACACAGACACATGCTCATTAATCATTAAACATACATATGTAACTTTTAAGAAGAAAGCTTGGAAATGAGTCTTCTGTGAGAGTAGAGAATGCTGCACCCAGAAGTCACAGGCTGTTACTGAAAGATTCCAATGCCAGAGGTGGGATACGTTCTAGTGAGTTGTTGGACAGTGAAGCCCTTGGTGCCTTCAAAACACCAGGTTTGGACTGGAGAGATGGCTTAGCAGTTAAGCGCTTGCCTATGAAGCCTAAGGACCCCGGTTCAAGGCTTGATTCCCCAGGACCCACGTTAGTCAGATGCACAAGGGGGCGCACGTGTCTGGAGTTCGTTTGCAGTGGCTGGAGGCCCTGGCGCGCCCATTCCCTCTCTCTCTCTCTCTCCCTCTTTCTCTCTCTGTCTAGCTCTCAAATAAATAAATAAAAGTAACAAAAAAAAATTTTTAAAAAGCACCAGGTTTGCTGTGGTGGTTTGATTGTCATTGTTCCCCATAGTCTCACATAGTTTTGATTAAGATTAAACTTCCTACTTAAGTCTCCAGCTGTCATATCCCTGCTGAAGAAGGTGTGTCACTGGGTCAGATCATGAGTACAGCCCTAAGGTGTGTGTTCAGAGGCAGCTCATATTTTCTGGTGCTGGCTATTGTCTCTATGCAATGGATGTATGACAAAGTGAGCCAGCTTCTTCCATGATGAAGCTTCCCCTGGAATTTTTAAGCCTGAAATAATACCCTTCCTTCTCTTAAGCTGTTTCTGGCCAGATGTCTGTCCCAGCAATGAGAAGGTAACTATAATAGTTGACTACCAGACTACTTAGAAAGACCTTATTACAGTGGACATCATATGTTTCAATTGCAGGACACTGAGAATTCAAGCTATAACTAAGCTGGGAACCCCTCCCCCCTCCACTAGCAAGCTATCACAGTATTAGATTATGCTAGGCAGGCTGTTAGGGGAGAAAAGTCACTAACAATCTTACCCAGCAATGGACCCTGAAAGCCGTACAACTGACCAACCAGACAAGATATGTTCACTAGTGTAATTGTGGCATGTCTATTATAGGGTTAACCAACTACTCTCTTATTGGATTTTAAACCCATTCTATAGGAAGGAATTCATGCCTGGTACTGAAAACCTAATCAGAAGCCTAAGGTTGCGTAGGTCATAAGCTCTAGGTGGGAAGTTACTACAGCTAAATCTATCCTATAATCGATAATTATTCATAAATCATTTTGCATATTGAGCCTCCAATCTTAAACATTTCAAACTTAATGGCATTATTTCTCTCTCAATAAATGATAAAACTCAGATAAGTAATAGATTCCAGTTACTTTGTACTTGAGTTCTTAGTACATATGCCACATGTATAGTGATGTACTTACTGACATTATCACTAATCTTATTCTAAGTAGCAATTTGCACCCTAAAGACAGTTTCCATCTTTATATATTCTTTTCTTGCTACTTATTTTTATGCCTAGTTATGAAATAAGGGAAATTAGTCATTAGTTAATAAAGACAAGTTGTAAAGACCTTTGCAGCTGTAATATTGTGAAGATATTCCTATCAAGCAATTTTTGAATAATCTTACTCTATTTTTTCTAATAGAAGATTGTTTCAAATGAGTTGATGCAATCAAATTACTAGAGAAATAAACTGTTATTGCTTACCTCATTCACTTTCAAACACCAAACTCTGTAGCTCCAAGTCCAACAACTCTAGTCAGTGACAAATCCCCAAGCCCAATAATTCTAACCAGCAACAAGCTTCAGGAGTTCCAATTCTGCCCCTCACAGTCCTAGAAAACTTCATCTGGAACTGGCAGGTCTCCTTAGCAGCCATCTTGTGGTCCCAGCATCTCCACTGGATCTCCACTGCAACCCATGTTTCATCCTCACGTCTCCATTGGGTCTCCATGCAGGCAATCTATCCAGCAAACCTGCTACACACTACCCATGCCGTTTCCAAAACACAAGACTGTGTTGCAAACTCAGTGGTGCTCTCTTTCCTGCATTTGTTATACTCCATAATACCTGGTAGGGTGCCAATTTGTTAATCCATGGGGGAATAAAGCAGACTTTGAAGAACAGGACACTCCTTGAGCACTCAGGCCACTTCAAGAGTCTACACTCTTCTTATTGCCCCAATGCAGGTCATCTGACCCAATCTCAGAGATTGTAATCTCTCATATAACTGCAGCTGAACAAGCAGAAGTTTCAGGCCAAAGATGCCATTTCTGTGTCATATCCCACTGCACACACACCAGTCTGTTTCTACACACTGCAACCCTGCACAGGTTCTAAGGACATGGGCATAACAAAAAGCCTCTCACACAAACTGCTTCTAGCACAGTCTAAGCAAAGCTCTTTCTCACCCTCATAAGCCACACCTCACAGTCTTTCAACAATGACCAGAATAACCCATCAAGCTATACTTACAACACTGCAAGGTGTCTCTTAGGCCAAGGTTTCAAATCCTTCCACATTCCTCTTGAAAATCAGCTCCAAAAGGCCAAAGCCACACAGTCAGGTGTCTAGCAGCAATCACACTCCTCTATTACCAACTCAACTGTTACAGACAAATTCACACCCATAAGCCTGCCTCAACAATACATTGCCTCCAGGAGGCATTAATTTCTAAATCTCCATCAGCTGGTAACCTAGCATTCAGAACACCTAAGTTTACAAGGAACACCTGAATCAAACCACCACCACCACTCCCTTTCACTGATACAACCAGAGAACCCACCACCAAACAACCAGCACCACAAGCAAGCACAGCCATGGCTCAAATCTCTGTGCATACCTGTGGCCTAGAATTCAGATCTGCTCCCAGCAATATCTTTGGGCTGGATCCCAGAATCCACCCCCAGTGAAACCTCCTCCAGCCAAGCAGATTGAGAAGATAAAACAAAACACCTGAGTCTAGGGCTGGAGAGGTGGCTTAGTGGTTCAGGCATTTGCCTGTGAAGTTTATGGATCCAGGTTCAATTCCCCAGTACCCATGTAAGGCACATGTACAAGGTGGTGCATTTGTTTGTAGTGGCTAGAGGCCCTGGCATCCCCACTCTCATTCATTCTCTCTCTCCTTCTCTCTCCATCTCCCTCAAATAAATATATATATATATATTTTTGGTTTTTCAAGGTAGGGTCTCACTCTAGCCCAGGCTGACCTGGAATTCACTATGGAGTCTCAGGGTGGCCTAGAACTCACGGCGCTCCTCCAACCTCTGCCTCCCGAGTGCTGGGATTAAAGGCGTGTGCCACCACTCCCGGCTAAAATAAATATTTTTTTAAAAAAAAAACCTGAGTCTACTGGGGGACATACATTCAAACTACCACACACATCTATGCATGCACACATGTGTACCTGAACACACACAAAAACATACACAATAAAAAATAAATATATAATTTTTATAGCAGTGACAATTACTAGTGATTACCAAAAGCACTATGTCAGATGAAAGCTGTTTAGATGATCAGAATGCCAAGACCAACTACTCTGGGCTCCTATTACCTAGTCTGATAGTAGAAACTGAAGATAGTAATTTTTTCATTACCACTAGAGGAATTTACTCTATAGATCCCATCTTCCCAAGGAAAATGCATTTAAAACTGAATAGTTTATCTTAATATTTCTAAGTTTTACATTTCACTTAATAACATATCATTGTTAGTTTATGTTTATAGCTAGATCCTACCCTACCCCAAACTCTGAGCATATGACTATGTCTGTTTTTCTGTTGTTTCTTAAATCCCCATGGTACTTAATGACTCTAGGAGTGCCAGTACTTCATCATGAGAACAGCAGCCCTGGATTACATTTTCTTCAGAACACTGCATTTGCATCTTCCCACTGGCAACTAAAATACTACTGTCAAAATAACCAGAAAAAAATTGTGAGATGACAATAATACCTGTATTTTAATAGTGCTAAAGCATTGTAAAATTTCATTTTGTATAGGCACAATGGTTTACACTTGCAATCCCAGAATTGAGGAGGTTGAGGCAGGGAGATCACCATGAGTTCCAGGCTAGCCTGTGCTACATACTGAGTTAAGGATAATATGGACTACTGAGACATAGCTCACAATTTCTTTTTTAAAAAAGTCATTTCAGGGCTGAAGAGATGGTAGTAACTAACTGATAGCAGCTAGTTAAGGCGCTTGCTTGCAAAGCAAAAGGACCCAGGTTCGATTCCCCATGACCCAAGTAAGCCAGATGTACAAGGTGGCACATGCATCTGGAATTTATTTGCAGAGGCTGAAGGCCCTGACATGCCCATTCTCTCTCTCTCTCTCTCTCTCTCTCTCTCTCTCTGCCTCTTTCTCAAATAAATAAAAATTTTAAAATCATTTCATAATATTCATTTTAAAGAAAGTCAAATTCAAATACATCAAATTATCATGTACCAACAAAATTTTACTAAAGAAGCCCTGAGTGAAACTTCATTTTTCATACAAAGTCCAAGTGTGCTGTTAGGACACTAGTCAGACTAAAACAGGTGCAATTGTTATTATTATTATTTTACTATCATTTACTTTTGTTTTTTGAGACTTCCTTCTGTTAAGCAAGCTGGCCCGAAACTTATTGCAATTCTCCTACCTCAATCTCCTGAATACTGGTATTACAAGCACAAGCCATATTGCCTAGTTTAAATCTGGTACATTTCTAAAATACAATATTCAACAGGAAAAATGCTCATTCTAATATTTTCAGGCATAGTTATAAAAGTTGGTGAAACAAAAGAGCCATCTCTTTCCAGCTATAACATTCATTAAAATTTTATATTTTAACTATAACACTGCTGCTTGTGTAAAAAAAGAAGATAAGGCTGGGGGGAAACAAGTCACCTGCACCACATCTATGAGAGCCCAGGAGTCACTGCAGTGGCAGCAGTAACACAAGTACAACTCTCACAGTGAACCTGAAAACCAGTTCCAGGGAGACAGCAACAGGCACTTTGGTCACTCAAACCTCATCAAGACAGAGATCCAGAAGCTACAGAGAACTCAATACTAAATCAGATCTCTAACTTGCCTGCCAAGTCTCAGGGAACATTTCAGAAGAAGGTGCAGAAAGATTGTAAGGGGGAGAAAGATCTCAGGGTAGATGGGAATAGCCTGAGACACTATCTTTCCTCCAACAGAGGTACCTGAGGCCTTTAGGACCCTACAATACCAATATCCCCACTGAGGAAGACCCTCAGTAGAATGGGAGTGGAGAAGAAGGGATATAAGATATAAGAGTACAACCTTTCTATAAAGAATCAATAGATAAATTTTAAACATTTGTCTAAAAAAGATGTATTTCAATCAAAATAATTATTTTCATCAAAACTTTTGATCAAATGAAAGTTTAGACCTACATGATTTACACTCTGGTGGCTTTAAGGTCAACACTTATGTCAAGCTAAATTGTAAACTTATAATAAATTTTCTATGTGATTAATCCTGAATACAAAATAAATTATAGCTGAGTGTGTGTGGTAGCACATGCCTTTAATCCCTGTAACAACTCAAAAGGCAGAGGTAGGAGGATTGCTATGAGTTCAAAGACAGCCTGCAACTACAGTGAGCTCCAGGTCAGTCTAAGCTAGAATGGGACCCTACCTCAAAAAAGCCAAATATATATATATATACATATATATATATATATATATATGTATTCTTGTTAGTTATTAAAGAAAAGTCCTTACATACTTCTCCCTTAAAAAATATTATAACCTGAGTGGTGGGACATATGCCTGTAATTGAGCACTAAAGAGGCTGAGACTGAACTGCCATGAGTTCTGTATCAGCTTATGCTATATGGCAGGACTGTATCACAAAAGAAAAAAAGGAACAGATATAATGATATAACAGCAAGTATAAAACAAATTATAATTTATAAATGTGGTGGTGCTACTGCCTTGCTGTGGATATAAGGATGACTGGGGTAGTTTTCAGTGCTTTCCAAATTCACGTGATGACAATGGTCCGGAAGAACCCCCTCCCGAGGCAGAGATACAGAAAGACAGTAGGTGGGGATGCCAGAGGCCTACAAGAGGAGTACGAGGATGCCAGGGAAGGAACTTCACCCACAGTAACCCTTCCTGTGGACCCTAGGGAAAGACAATGGCAGAAGAGGAGTTGCTTTTGTTTGGGAATAGGGACAGATGCTAGGCCTTTACCCAGGCGTGAACAAGGACTGGCAGAGCCACAGGAGTGCGGGGCCTGTAGCTCAGTGGTACAGTGCTAGGCGCTTGCCTAACACGCCAATACTGCCAAAGACACAGACGCCCATTCCTACCAGGTTGTCCCCACCTAAGAAAAGGGAGTCATCCCAGAAATGGACATCTGGGAACCCCCGAGTTCTAGCGTACCACCCATGAGTAGCATAGCTTACCGGGAGCCGCCGACCCAGTTCATGTTTCCTGAGCTTCCCACCTCGGCGCGAGCCTGAGGCGCGTCCGCCACCACGGCTAGAGGCCCCACTCCCAACAGGCCCCGCGCGCGCACGCGCACAGCCTCCGTTCGCTGCCAAGGCCTCCCGACACCTCCTGCGGCTCCTGCGCTCCCTCTGGGCCAGGAGTCCAGGCGAGGACCAGAGGTAAACAGAACTGGCCTGCTGCCCCCTCGCCGAGGTGAGGTCATTTCACCTCCTCTGCTGGGTCTCTGCCTCCACAGGACATGGGACAAGGAAGGAGGCAAGGACAAATCTCGTGTGGGAACTGGAAAAGCATGATGACACTCCAATTTCATATTCCATACCCAATTTCCGGGAAATGCCTGGTCTTCACCTTTCATCTCACCATCAGCTTCCGCATGCTGGGATTACAGAGGTTTTAGGGCATTTAATGTGAGGCCTAGGAATTGAATTCATGTACTTGAGTGGAGAGCACTAACCTTTCTTCCTTTCAACATTCTAAAATCTAAGTAAATTAAGTAGAAGGGTTAACTAGCAAGTTATTAATTTATCTGACTTTTTTCTCTTGTGTGAAGGGACATAAAGGGGAGGTTTACCTGTTGAGAAGAGTCAAGAACTGAAAGTTGAATAGAAGCATCTCTTTTCCCTAACTTTCCTTTCAGTATGAGTGGTCAATTAGGCTATGGAAATAGTAATCTGTGGGACATATGTTCAGACTAGATACTTGCTGGGCTTTCCTGCACAACAAATTACATTTCCTTAGGAACAAGGATACAAATGAAATACTGACTTAAGATCTCATCTTCAGTGTTGTTATGCCTCCAGTAAATAAGGCATGGTGAACCACTGCTATGTAGATCCAGTTGAACAATAAGGTAATCTCTTCAGTCGGTAAGCAGTTCAAGAAAACAATACTATACAAATGAAATATAATTTAGCATTTACTGAGAAGAAAACTTCATTCTAAATTCATAAAACTTATCTTTACCTGTTCATAAAGATTATTTATTTCCTGATGACTTACATAAGCATACAGTACATAGAATTTCTATTATGTTTTTCTACATGTATATCTTCATCTATTACAAAAATGTTTTATGCTTTACAAAACATTTGAGTATATATATATACATATATATATATATATATATGGCATTTCTAATATATTCTGTTTTACACACACACATATAAAGTCTAACCTGCTGTTAATATTGATGATGTTAATGAATATCACACTTCTAGAATAGAGTGATTTGAGAAGGGCTGAAGTTAGAAAACTTTCTCAAACTTTTTCTAAGATGATTTCTCCCTCAGGGAAATTTTAATATTTTTCTATATAAACTTACATAAAGCTTGAGCAGCATTTTATGATTTTACAATAGATTCCCCTAATCTGGAATTCAAACTAAATTTACATTCTCTTTGCTTTAATTGCATACTGCCATTATCAATAAATTAAACTCTAACAATTTCTTATTGAAAAATATGTAAACCACATGTTTCTTAACAATGGGAATACATTCTGAACAGTTCAGTTTATTTTAGATGTTTTGTTACTGGACAAATACCAGAGAGCACTTTTACATAACTACCTACTATGAAAAAATCCATGTGCCCTTGCAGTGCTATTAAGAAACACAATTAACATGAGATGCATGAAACTCCTGCTGACATAACATAGTTCTTTTTTATTTTTGATGTGAGCATGTGTGTGAGTGTATGTGCATGTGTGTGTGAATATGGCATGCACGTGCCACAGTTCACATGTGAAGGTCAAAGCACAACTTTAGATATCAGTCTTCACCTTCCACCTTAAGACAGAGTCTCTGCTTGGCCTAAAAACTTCCAGGAAATCCTCCTGTCTCCACCTCTTTTCTCATCACAGACGTGCTGGTATTGCAGAAGCTTGCCACAGCCCTTGGCTTTTATGCATTATGGCGAGCATGGCAAGCACTCTTTCCAATAAGCCACCTTCCCAAGCCCAGCATATTGTCTTATAGGTGTTTTAGAGATAGGAGTACACCCTAAAATAATGACAAAAAGTATAGTAAGTACATTATCATAATGCATTCTTATATACTATGTGTGCTATTCTATGACTGAGAACACATTAAGTATACACTGCCGTCCTACAGACATGAGTAATGCATTATGCTATGCCATGACAATGGCCACAGTGCCACTAGACAAGAGGAATTTTTCAGTTCTGTTACAATCTCATGGGACCACTGTCATATGTGTGGTCCACTGCTGACAGAAATGCTATATGGCACATAACTTAATTTCCTGTCATCATCCCCAGTTAGGTTTACCCCAGCCTCCAATCTGTCATTGTAGTTAGCCCATTAATGTTTGCTTCCAGGAAGATTTACAAGTTACTTAGAGTTACACAAGCAAAACAGTCTATTTTCCACATACCAATAGATAATCTGGAAAATAAAATAATTGGGGAAGAACCAGTATAACACCATGACCTTCACATTTGGGCTGAGAAAGTCTTTTTGTTGTTGTTGTTGCTCAGTGTTGAATATCAGTCAGGGCCTCATGTAAACTGGGAAAGCACTCTACCACAAATACATCCCCTGGCCAGAAAGTCTTAGTAGCATGGCAGAGGATGCTGACAGACCAGCAGCCAAGACACTTTTATGCCTTTGCCACTCGTGTATTAGTAATCTGCTGAGCTGAGTACAAATGAAAAAAGATATATAATGATTCTTGGAATTAATATATGTAGCAAAAATCTTAAAAGGTTAATACTGTTACTCATAAAATTTCTTTAATTAATGATTAACAGAATAATGGTCATTCAGCATTGAGACACATTCCACTACAGAGGTTCGTGGACTTCTATATAAAATATTTTTTAGCTTAAAGGTCATATAAGAAGTGACAGGCTAGGATTGGCTCATCATTTCTAACAGTTGTAATTTGCCATGCTATGTTCTAGCTTAAATGCACACTGGAAATGTTAAGTAGTTAACTAGAAATGTGTATATTGTATGGATGAAATGGAAAGGGAGAACCAATATGGTTTTCTGGAATTCAAAAAATACACCTAGCCGTGCCTAAAAAATGCTCTGCATATATTTTAAACATGCAAAATTTTGCTTGACTATTAAGTTGCTTGAATCCCCTTCAGATGTGAATATTTTTAAAGCATGTTTGATTTGTTTCGATTAATCAAAATAGAAATAGAAGTAGCCAGTAAATTACCTCTAAGCCTAAACAAAATTTTAAAACTTAGAAAAGAGAAGGAATTATTTTTAAAAATGATCCCAAAAAAGCTGCATCATCCAACTCCAGTTGGATTCCTAGATGGTTAAATTTTAATTACAAGGCTTCTAAGTAAAATCCCAAAGGAATGGCAGATGTGCAATATCACGCTCGTTTATATAGTCACCTTGCAAATACGCATGTATCAGGGCTCATTGTTAAAAGTAGCAGTCATGGAGCAGAAGGATGATTATAAGGACAAATACGTGGGTTACAGTAGAAGGGAAGAAGGGGAGAGGTGTCGTTTTACAGTTATATTCTGTAACATAGAAACTCCCTCTTATTTACAAGGAGCGCTTTTAGTTAAATTTCTCTAATACGATCTGCAGATATATGTGAACACACAGGCAAAAATAAATCAATAAAAATAAATAGAAATAAATAACCAACACCTCTTCAGACCAAAGCACACGAGAGTACCTGTATTTGATACTTAGTTTTATGCCCATCACTTTTCATTTTCTTCTCTGGCTCCTTTTCCCTAACTTACGCATGTTAATCCTGTCTTGACCCTCTTCCTCGCAGCCTGTGCTTCCTCTCTTAGAAGTCTTAAAGGAGGGATGGGTATTCTGAAAGTTCTATGGTTTCCAAGGGATGCAGAGCATGCTCAGTAGCGAGGGCAGCTTTTGCTTGCTAGAAGCTGGCCTGATTCGGTCTCTTCAAAAATAGATGTTTAACTCTCTAACCCCCTATTTGAGAAAGTAACTGGTCTTGGTCTTTCCTTATTTTCAAGGTTCAAAGGGAAGAGGCGAGGATCCCGAGTCCCACCGCCCTCGCAGCCAATGGGAAGCCGGGGGCGGAGCCTGGCGGGGACCCCGAGGGCCGGCGGAGGCAGCAGCAATTGCGCGAGTAGATGCTGTGGGTGGAGTCTGAGCTGGGCTGCGCGGTCACCGCGGAGGAGAACCGCTGCGGACCCGGCTATGCTGGAGGGCTGGGTGAAAAGCTGGCTAGGGGTTCCCAAGGAGCACTCTGTCCTTGTTGGGGGAGTCGGGGTGGGTGGCCAGGAAGATGATACACATGCTGCACTCAGTCGCTGACCGCACACGATGGACCCGGTCCGGCACTGCCAAGAGGGCTGCGTGCCTGGCGGCTGCGGCATTCGCACTGAAGACTTTCTACCCCATCATCGGCCGGCGCCTCAAGCCGCCGGGCCCCGCGAGCACCGCAGAGGCAGCCCACCCGGATGCCCAGGACCGGGCCGTCCTGCACCGCACCGAGACCGCCTGCCGCAGACCTGCACCGGGAGTGAACGCAGAGTTTTTCAGAGAGCTCCTAGAACTTCGGAAAATTCTCTTTCCCAAACTTGTGACTACTGAAACGGCGTGGCTCTGCCTCCATTCGGTGGCTCTCATCTCAAGAACCTTTCTATCTATCTATGTGGCTGGTCTGGATGGGAAAATCGTGAAAAGCATTGTGGAAAAGAAGCCCCGGACTTTCATCATCAAATTAATCAAGTGGCTTATGATTGCTATCCCGGCCACCTTCGTCAATAGTGCCATCAGGTACCTGGAGTGCAAACTGGCTTTGGCCTTCAGGACTCGCTTAGTAGACTATGCCTATGAAACCTACTTTACGAATCAGACTTATTATAAGGTGATAAATATGGATGGGAGGCTGCCGAACCCTGACCAGTCTCTTACTGAGGATATTATGATGTTCTCCCAGTCCGTGGCTCACTTGTATTCCAATCTAACCAAACCTATTTTAGATGTAATCCTAACCTCCTATACACTCATCCGGACTGCTACATCCAGAGGAGCAAGCCCCACTGGGCCCACCTTATTAGCAGGGATTGTGGTATATGCCACTGCTAAAGTGTTGAAAGCTTGCTCTCCCAAATTTGGCAAACTAGTGGCCGAAGAAGCTCATAGAAAAGGCTACTTGCGGTACGTGCACTCCAGAATTATAGCCAATGTGGAAGAAATCGCTTTTTACAGAGGACATAAGGTAAGACTGGCATTAAGTGAGGAGTGAAACGTGAGATTGGTAAAGCAGCCACTGCAGTGCTAGATGCCATCTGTCGCCTTGTTGACAGACCCACTTCCTTAGCATTTTAGGTTCCTGATACCTTGCAGTAAAATTAATATATACTTCAATATCCTTTTACATCCTAAGTTCTTAGAGAAGTATAGAGTGCAAACTTTTCTAAAGTTGCATGAGAATAAAACTCCTGTACTTTCCAAGAAACAATGTACATAGCCACTGTTATTCAAATATAACCAATATTATCTCAAAAACATTAAAAAAAAATCTTAAATAGTATCTTGGTAAGTGATCCCGCAGCATGTGAAGAAAAGATGTATTTAAGAACTAAGAGTAAACCTCTTTGCATTAAGATGGGAATTTTAGGGTGACATTCTTTATTACTCTTCTTTTGTTATTCAAGGGGAAACTCCCATGCTTCATAGAGAAAACAGTGCTGACAATTGCATGCTTGATTAATGATGGAGTGTCCTAAATGTTAAGAAGAGCAGGGGAGTGTCCAACCAAATTAGCATTTCCTCTACTCTTAGCTCAAATTTTTAAAAAGGGGGTAAAATTAAATTTGGTTAAACAGCGAAATAAAGCTAAAGTTAGAGAGGCAACAGGTAACAGAAAAGAAGCTCCCGAATGTTTAAATATTGCATATTTCAACATTAAAGAAGCCCCTAAAATAATTAGCCCAATTACATAAAATTGTAGTACATGAATTTAACTTCAGAATGTTGAGTAAGACAGAACATTTGAAGGTGGTACATCTGAAATCTTAATACAAATGAATTGGCAATGTAATAAGGTATTTTAAAGTTAATAATGGTATTGTAATTATCAAGTAGAATTATTTACCTTTTAAAGCATCAGGTAGTACCATAGTTCTTTTTTAATAGTCAAACCAAACGAAAAGAAAGAAAGGATTGAAACAAATTTAGGATTTACCTCTTGGAAATTATGTTATGTAAATCATGCTGATCTGTTGGTCTTCTTGAATCATTGAACTCAGTGTAAAATATAGTGTTATGGGTTTTGTTCTTAAAAGATGAAATCTAGAAAATTGAGTCAGCTTAAAAGCAAAATCTAATTATGTAAGTCATATGTTTATTTTTAGATAGTTTTGGTGTGTATGACATTGTTTATCACATCATTACAGAATATCATTTGATTCTAACATCTTAGAATTTCAAAAGAACAATTATATGTTACACACGCATTGCAGTGTTGAATAGTTCAACCAGGGCTTCATGCATATTAGTAGACAAGTGCTCTACCAGTGGGTTACACCTCCAGCCCATTTATATGTGTTTTATACTTACTGTTATATTGATTGAATAACATGTTTTAAGAATTAATTACAAGTATATCCAAAACTAATTTATGACTAATTATCAAATTTATAAACATTTATTTGTTAAGGTTTATCAATAATACTATATTAAGAAAAATAATGTACCTATGTCATTAAAGAAAATCTTCAAGCACATACAGCATTTATCTTCATACTCATAATGAGTTGATTCTTATTTCTTTCCCTCTATAGGTAGAAATGAAGCAACTTCAGAAAAGTTACAAAGCTTTAGCATATCAGATGAACCTTATTTTATCCAAACGCTTGTGGTACATCATGATAGAACAGTTCTTGATGAAGTATGTTTGGAGCAGCTGTGGACTAATTATGGTGGCTATCCCTATTATCACCGCAACTGGCTTTGCAGATGGTGGTAAAGACATTTATGCTTAATCTTAAATATAAGTTTAATAGTATTTCTCTTGAAGGTGTCATTACTAGTTTCGTGTGTTACTGTGTATACACAGCCACTTATTCTATAGTTATTAATAGCCAGAAAGAATGGAAGTCTTCAGTGTCTAGTAATGAGCCCAAGAGTATGAAGGAAAGAAACCAATGTCCCAAAGTTCCCTTCTAACTGAGGTGGTTCAGAGATCTCTGATGCAGTACTTCTGGGAGTCTACCTGCAGCAATTTTAATTATATTGCCTAATAACTTTTTAGCTTTCACAAAACAAATAAATACATCCAGAAAGAGTATAATATAAGCACTCCTTGTGTTTCTTAATGGGTTTAGTTTAATAAATTTTATACAACTAAATTTGCCCTGATTTATGATTTGAAAGTTGGTTTACTACATAAGACAACCAGGAGTATTGTTTCAGAGAGCACCCAAATGCCATGGTATAAGGCCTCTTCTATTATAGATAATACTGATAGACTTGTATGTGGCATGATTCTGTGGTATTTTTACTGTGGATGCTATTGAGTTATAGTTACCTAATTTTCTCCTATCACTACAATGACAGTTTTGACGATTTTTCCTTTGATATAACTAAGATAAGGGCAAGAAAGATGATAAGATCTTACATAACCCTTAGATGAGCATTTCTGTCTTTATTGTCAGAATGGGGGTATTACAGTCACACCTCTGTATCCATAGGTTCACATTCGAGAATTAAACCAAGCACAGATCAAAATTATTTGAAGGCAAAACCAGAAAATTTGTTTGTAATCAGCATGTGTTTTTTTTTCTTTTCAGTATTTCCTAAATAACACAATGTAACAGTTTCATAGCATATATATTGTAATTTATCTAGTGATAACCTAAAGAATAGGAGGATGTAATCACTACACCAATTTATGTAAGTGGTTTGGGCATTTGTAGATTTTAGAATTATCAGAGGTTCCTGGAATCAGTCTCAATTATCCCCATCAATTAGTAAGGGATGTCTTAACTGAAGAAGCAGTGTTTTCTGTGATTCTTTGAAAATAAAGCATCTTCTACTTCTAAAAACTACTGAAGGGCTGGAGATATGGTTTAGTGGTTAAGGTGCTTCCTGGAAAAGCCAAAGGACCCTGGTTCAATTCCCCATTGTTCACATAAAGCCAGATACACAAGGTGATACATGTGTCAAGTTCATTTGTAGTGGCTACAGGCCCTGGCAAGCCCATTCTTTTTCTCTCTCTCTCTCCTTGCAAGTAAATAAATAAAAATATTAATAATGCTAGTCAATAAAATTGGCTTTAGTGTTGAAGGAGCTGAAGAGAAGCATAGGGTTTGTGGTGAAATAGCCCCTCACACTTCCAATTAAGATCCTCTTAGTCACATAACCTAAATTCTTTATGCCTCCACTTCCTCATTTGTAAAATCAAAATCTAAAAGACTGCTCCAGGAGGTTATTATGAGAACATAATAGAGAAATATTTATAAAATACAGAGCATGTTGTACTTTACCTATTGTGATGGTTACTAATTAAAAAATAAAAGACAAGAAGCTGGGCATGGTGGTGCATGACTTTAATCCCTGCACTCAGGAGGCAGAGGTAGGAGGATCGCCATAAGTTCGAGGCTACCCTGAGAATACAGAGTGAATTCCAGGTCAGCCTGGGCTAGAGTGAGACCCTACCTCGAAAAACCAAATAAATAAATAAATAAAATACAGTATTAATAATAATGTAACAGAATCCACAATTAAGGATTAAAATATATTTATTTAAATGAGATAATAAAAACAAGTGAATATGGAATATTTTTTCATTCTAATAACTGTTTCAATGCTTTGTCCAATTGTATTTAAAAACTTCTCAAATTTGAATCACTCTTAAATTTAAAATGTCCATTTCGCCAGGTGTGGTGGCACACACCTTTAATCCCAGCACTGGGAAGGCAGAGGTAGGAGGATCGCCGTGAGTTCAAGGCCACCCTGAGAATACATAGTGAATTCCAGGTCAGCCTGGGCTAGAGCGAGACCCTACCTCAAAGAACCAAAAAAAAAAAAAATGTCCATTTCAATAAACTATGATTTGTCAGTCCCTCTTTGTGGTAAGTAGCTAAACACCCACCAAGTATACTCCATAACTCAAGTAATAAACTACTGGGAAAATTAGGTATTTTCTGATTTTATCTACTCAATATTTATCAAAAAAAAAGAAAATCAATGTTAAGAGTTTACCCTTCTATAAACTCATAAAACTACTTTTTCAAAGGAACATTAGAGGGGAAAAGATACGCAAAAATGTATGATCTTGAAATTAGTTTTGCCAAGAAATCTGTAAAAATAATTACGTAAACATTTCATGTGTAGTGTATCACAAAGATGATCCCAACAAGAAGATTATGGTGTAGTTCTATTAGCAGTGTTTGGTCTTATTAGAAAACTCTAGGGTATTCAACACAGAATAGAGAAAATGCAGCTATAATAGTGACAAATTAACCCCACTGAGACTAGCAAGAAGTAAACAATGTATGCCAAGAATCTAACAGGTTTGCTTACCAACATGTATAGGATATTTAAAAATAAGTCTTGCAAATGCTGACAGTCCTACTGTCAGGAACATTTTTAGATTGAAATGATACGCAAAACAAAGTATCTTTTAAATCTGTTTCAAAAGAATTTTTATTTAGAGAAAGATAATGAGGTAATGTAAACTTTTCATGGAAGAAAAAATGAAATCATCTGAACAGAACGACAGAACGCTAATCTTTTGTATGATTACTATATGTGTTTATGTTTGTATATATGTATTTTTAATAAGTATAGTTGACCTCAAATGACTTAACATGAAAACATAATTTCATTCAGACAAAATAAATATTTTAGATAATGATATCTCCTTAAGGTTTCAGATCTTGAAATTATAAATTATATTTTGTAATTTACTCTTTGATGTTAATTTAAACTTAATCTCTTGTCTCATATTAGAGATAATATATGTGCATGATCCTATGTATTTTTAAGACCAAAGAAGGTAGAAAATGATTGAATGAGAGACTAGCAAAAAGGAAAGGAGAAAAAGTAGTAAAGAGGGGGAAATGAACATAAGGAGAGAGGGAAAAAGGGAGGAAGAGATGGAGGAAGGAAGGAAGAAAAGGTCCCTTCCCCTGTGCTCTGCTATTTATTAGTTATCCATCCTTGGGAAAATTACCTAAACTTACAGGCTATAGATTTCCTATCATAACCATATAGCTAATAATATATTATTCAGAATTATTATGAAATTATTTATGATGTACATATGTGCTTTGATACAGTCTTTGGTCAGTACTAAACATTTAGTTGTCAACTATTAGTATTTATTATATTTATAACCCTAGGGGCTCTGGAGTCTGACTGCCTGGATTGAGGTGTTTGCAATTTTGCTTACAAGGCTGAAACCTGGGACACCTCATTTAACTTATTCTGTGATTCAAATTCCTCATTTCCAAAATAGGAGAAATTGTCTGGCTGCCATGGGGATTAAGAAAGATAACATATAAAATTTAGAATATATGCCTGGATTATAGAAAACACTTAGTAAATGTTTGTCGATAGAATGACTGTTGTTTAAAGGTGCAAGGGGTTTGAAAGTGACTAGGAAACCAGAGGTGAGGTTATGGATAGGAGAAAGAATGTTCATAATTTTTGTGGGAGAGAGAAAAAGAAAATAGTTTTGTTCTAGATTTGCTTGACAATCTACTTAAAACTTCAAATTAAATTTTATAGTAAAGCTATTTATATTACAAAGAAAAATACATGTAGAACATGTGCATCAGAAGAGAAGCTTACAGAGCATCTAGTCTACAGACCCAGTCTTGCTAAATTCACACAGGTAGTTAATGGGAGCTCTTAGGATGGAGGGGGTAACTAGGTTACTTCCAGTGTGCTGTCTTATCCTCTTCCTCCATAGTCACTACATTGAAACTTGCTCTGTAAGCTTGAGACTAAGTAGTTCTGAGATCCAATCATTTGAAAAGTGTGAGATGGATGCCATTAATTATTGTCTCTGTTGTTTTAAAGGATATGTATTCTTTTCTTTCTATTAAAAGAAAAACAAATGAGTGAAGAAAATAGTTATCTGAGAGCTTCAATCTCAACTTTTAATGTTGTAAGGCTACTTTCTTCTTTTTACATCAAACATATTTCCTGACAAGTCCAAGTAAAACTACATATGGACTCTTTTACTCTACTTCAACATAGACACATGTCAAGTAGGGAAAGGAGCATCTAAGTTACTGGTTCCTCCGGTGATGTCCACGTGTGTGAGTATGAGGTAGCATATCAGAAGTAGCAACTGAGAGATATTGTCACAGGAATGGAATTAAACTCTGCCTGTGAATGATGATTTTGCTCCTAAAATTGTACTGACAACAAGACTGCATCCATAGCTCCTGCTGCATTGTGTCTGATTCCAATGTTAAATTATAGAAATTTCATTTCATATTTTGAGACAGTTTGGATTTAATTGAAGTGCTGTTGAACAATTAACATAGCAATAATTATCAAAACATATCAAAGATAAACTTTTAAAAGAGATAATTAGCTTAGCATATAAGTATGTAATATTAAAATATAGATAATCATTATATGCAATTAATCAATGTTTAGAAAGCGAGCACACAAATGTTTTATCACACAGCTATAATAGCAGAGTTGGCTATGGGAAAGGCCAAAGGAAAGCTAAATGGAAATAGACTTAATTTGTATAGATTTAGTTGTCTTAACCCTTCTAAACAAAACACAATATAAAAGGAAATTTTGAGTAATATTGTATAAAAGTTTAGTTTTAGTAATTTATTATATTTCTAAGAAATTATTGGTATTAATGAAATATTGTGATTCTAGCCACTATTTATATCACATAAAATAAACCATTTAGTTATGTGAAGAAAACCTCAATAGTTGTGTAATTTGCTGCTAGATCTAGAGGATGGCCAAAAGCAGGCTATGGTTAGTGACCGGACTGAAGCCTTTACCACTGCCCGAAATTTATTGGCCTCTGGAGCTGATGCTATTGAACGGATTATGTCTTCATACAAAGAGGTACTTGCATTTCTTGTAAATTTGTTTGAAATATGAAAATCATTTGAAAAAAATCAAGCAAATTATAAATAATAAAGTATTCATAGTATTTTAGAAACATATCTTTTCTCCATATAAGAATACTAAGAGTATCATTAAAGCAACTCCCAGTGCTCATATAGCTAACACACCTTACTTAATTATTCTACCTTTTCTGCCTGATACAAAACATATTTGCTTTTTATTTTTTGACAATTCTCATACATGTTCATAATGTTATTTTGACGATAATCTGCTCCCATTAATTTATTTTATTCCCCTCCCTCATCCTCCCTACCTCCCTTGAATTGAACCCCATCTTTTTTCCAACTAGTCTCTCTTCTATTTTTACATCTATTTTTCTTTTTGCCTTCCTCTATCACCCATGAAGATAAGTTTATAGGCCCAGTATTGTGCAAGTCTTGTGCAGGTAATGACTGCCGCTATGAGATCACAAATGCAATGGCCACTTCATGTCCTAAAGGCAGTGTTTCAAAACATTCCCTCCCTGTCCCCATTCTCTCTGGCTCTTAGATTCTTTCCACCCACTCATCCCTCATTCCCTGAGCTTGGAGGTCATGATAGAGATGTCTCATTTAGTACTGAGCACTCCCTCAACAGTCATTTAACCTCAGTATTTTGATGAGGCTTGAGTCTGTCTAATAGTCACCACCATCTGTAAAAATAAGCTTCTCTGCCAAACAAGGAAAGCAGCACTCATCTGTGGGCATGCACATAAATAATTAGGGGGCAATTTGATGGATGCAATTTATCCATTTAGCCAAACAGTCTTAGCTTCTACCCACCCCAGGCTTATGACCTTCCTATCACAGGCTTTTGATTAGGTTTTCAAGACCAGGCATGAATTCCTGCTTGTGGATTGGCCTTTAAATCCTACCAGAGAGCAGTTAGTTACCTCCATAATAGACATGCCACTATTGCACTAGTGAACACATCTTTCCTGAATGGTCAGTTGTGTAGCTTGCAGAATTGACTTCTAGTTAAGACTGTTTATTAATTTTTCCCCAACAGCCTGCATAGCACTTTCTAGCACTATGACAGCCAGCCAAAAGGGAGTAGGCTTCTAGCTCAGGTCCAGCTTGAATTCTCAGCACACTGCAACTGAAGCCTGTGCTGTCTTCTGCTATAGGGTCTTACCATCTACTTTGGTGGGCAAACAAGAGCCTATATTGTTTGGGGGCTTCAGAAGCCTCCATGACCTACATCTCAAAGGGAGGTATCCCACTCCTGACACTGAGATTTTCCTGTAACAAACTATGGCACCTGGGCACAGCATTAACCAACACAGAGTACTTCTACACACACTCGTTTTTTAAATTATATTTTTAATTATCTAAAAAGGAACTAGGTTTCCATATGGCTTTTTCATACTGTCTTTGGTTTTGGTTATCTATCCTTCTAGCCGCACTTAAACATTTTTATCCTCAGTATTTCTACCCTCTATTTACAAATCTGTTTTTAAATTACACAAATAATCCCTCAGGTATTGAAATCTGAAATTAGTGCCTAAATTCACATTAATAACTTGACCTTCTCAATTTCCTTTCCTGTGTGTATCTTTGTTTCCTTACCTGTAAAGGGGGTTGATGATAGTACTGATTTTGTGAGGTTGTAGAAAGCTATATAGTGTGGAATACTTAACACATTTTAAGCTCCAAGTATTAGTTAATAGTTCCAGTTTTATATCTTGCAAATTTTGCCTACCCATTATTGATGACATCTTACCATATAAAACATACAAAATCTTGTGGATCCGTATTCTCTTCTGTTTTTCTTGAGCATTTGTTTCTTTTCTGTCTTTATCTCTGGAGCTAACTATCACTTTACCACATAATACTTTTCTCCTATACCAGACACTGAGCTCCTAGAAAGCAGAAACTTTCATACTTATCTTTCTATTTCTGATAGTCATGCTAATACTTAGATATGTAACTAATAAGCATCTGTTGAGAAAATGGTAATAAAACTGCAGATATTACTGGGTTAAGATTGAAATCATGTTATTCAATCCAGATGTTCCTATGAAGTCATTCTCATTTAGGGGTTATATGTCAATATGAATTGCTAGAACATCATCATAAATTTAGCTTCTTCTAAATTAACCTTAAGTAATAGATTGGAGTTTTTTTCAAAGTAAAACAATTTAGTTTCAAATTTCAAAGTAAAACAACTCATATTAAAATATTCTGAGTCACAAAAAGGCCATCTTTTAACCTTGCTACATAATTTCCAGTGGAAAAAGATTGCATTTTGCATTATTATTCTTAGAAGTTTTACTTCTTTGAAGTTGCATGCTGCTGGAGGAGTGCATAAAATTACCATGTCTTCTCTGCTGCATTCAGTGGAACCAAAGGTCCTTTATATAATCAGGCTTCTATGACAAGTCCCTTGCCTCATTTTCTGAAGCATTTGTCTTCGGGCATATTCTTAGTGTTTTGACATATATGTATATGTTTTATGTGGTAGGATCCAAGCTAGCCTGGAATTCACTGTGTAGTCTTGGGCTGGCCTTGAACTCATAGTGATCCTCCTACCTCTGCCTCCCAAGTGTTGGATTAAAGGCATGCACACCTGGCTCATACTCTTAGTTTTGTATAGATACTCCCTGCCCATTCCTCTCTTCACCTGGGTCTACTTACCCATTGTTTTCTGCCTATCTTAAATTGCCCTGTAATTTTGGTTTTGTGTTTTGTTGTTATTTTTGCTTTTGAGGCAGGGTCAGGGTGACCTGGAACTCACATTGTAGCACAAGGTGGCCTCACACAGCAATCCTCCTACCTCACCCTCCTGAGTGCTGTGATTATAGGCACAAGATACCATGTCCCATGAATTTGTGTTTTTTCATGAAAATATTTGTATTTTCACAAGTTTCTTTTGAATCCATATTTTGTTAAACTTAGTTTGGTTTTCCTGTACTTGAGAGCTCAAGACTTCTTTCCAGAAAACATCTTAGAAGTTATTCTTGAAATGGTGTAATATTAACATGCAGAAATGAAATTTCTCAGTTAGTGAAAGACTTTTAACAATAATACTCATTTACAGGTAAGCTTTGCACACACAGTCTTACCTAAATGTCAGCATTATCATGTTATTCCATATGTTGTTGTTTAAGAAATATTGATTAGTGACATACCTTGCTTATTGATTTTCCCAGTTCTTTTCTTTTTACTGAGACAATGGAGTGGATAGGAGACGAGTCACCTTTCACAGTACCCTATTAACAATGTATTGTCTCATAATAGAAAAACTGCAGGAGGCTAATGCAAATTAGACACCTGGCAGAATCAGAACAAAGTCTCTTTCTATAGCGGCTTGTGGACTAAAGCAGAGATTTGTCTCATTTTATCTTATAATTGCATCCAGAAAAAAATCATACATTTAATGGTTTTCCTTGGGCATTTAAATTGTTTGGCTTGAAAAGAAGCTGCATTGTAGGATTTGTACTGAAAGGGATTTGAAGCTTTCCATTGAGCTCACTTTCAAAATTCATATCCTCTAGCACAGAGAGTTAATTCCCAAGCAGGAATTTTAACAATCAGTTTGGCTCAGAAACTGATTTCATAATAAGATGAAAGGGAAAATACATCATACACACACACACACACACACACACACACACAAAAGAGATTGAACCCAGGGCTTTGATGCATGCTAGGCAAGTATTCACCAGTGAATTACATCCTCAGCCCAATATTCTATTTTGGGGGGGGGGGAGGTGAGAGAGAGAGTCTCACTCTAGCCCAGGCTGACCTGGAATTTACTATGTAGCCTCAGGGTGGCCTCGAACTCACAGTGATCCTCCTACATCTGCCTCCCAAGTGCTGGGATTTAAGGCATGTGCCACCATGCATACCTCTATTTTAAATAGAAAAAAAATTAACAATAAAAGATCATAATTTTATTGCACTCTTTACAAAATTTCTAATTTGGAGGAAATGAAACTTGTCAAGTGAACAGGGGTCAAATCAGAAATTGGCTAAAGGATCCTTAAGACTCACTCATATGCAGAAATCTCATTTCATATTTGAACCCTGAGTGAAGTATTTGTTTGTTTGACAATTCTAACCAAATTACACTGATATCTTTCTATATTGTTTCCTTTGTAAGTTTGTACTATTATTTGCTTTAGTTATCAGATGTATTATTTAATTGTCATATAAAGCAAAGTAGAATCTTTACATTAAATCAGAAAGTTTATATAATTACATGTTTTTTGAAATGTCTATTGGTATATTAACTCATTTTATTCTTTATATCAATTTTAGATCACTGAATTAGCAGGCTATACTGCTAGAGTATACAATATGTTTTGGGTCTTTGATGAAGTAAAAAGAGGCATTTATAAGAAAATTGCTATCATTCAAGAGCCTGAAAATTATAGCAAGAATGGATCTAATATAGAATTACCTCTCAGTGACACTCTGGCAATCAAAGGTATTAATTAAACTCAGGGATTTTAAAATACATTTTCACCATATTTCAGTGTATTTTATTAGTAGAATGAAAGACTCTTTTTTAGAAGATAACTTTTAGTAGTTACAACAACTGACTTTTAGATAACCAATATTATTTAAATAGCAATCCCCAAAATTAGTATCACAATTTGAGGGGGTGGTAATTAATAATGCCAGAAAAAATTATGCTACTTTTGCTTAGAAAAGAGTGTCCATAGTTATATTTGGAAACAGCACATATGGCTGAATTATATTTTTTAAATTTTACTAGTAGAATTAGAGCTAATTATAATATAATAATGTTTTTCATTATTCTATGTTTCTAAATTTGCTTGATTATCTAATATTAAAAGATATTATTCCATTTCTTCATTCCGTTTTTGAAACAATGTGCATTTTTTCTCTATAGAAAAAGTTAAATTTAGGGAACTAGAATACTTATAAAATATATGGCTGGTTGATGTCAGATTAAGTTATTATCAGTATTGTTCATCAAGATATTTAATTAACCATAACCTGTGAGAACTTTTATAACTTAAACTATTCCTTAATTATAGGAAAAGTTATTGATGTGGATCATGGAATTATTTGTGAAAATGTTCCCATAATTACACCAGCGGGAGAAATGGTGGCCTCCAGGCTAAACTTCAAAGTAAGATGATATTCAAGAATCTTCTGATTGTTGCCATCACACTAATTCAAACAATTCAGAATTCATGTATCTTACATTAAATTTTGGAGAGGAGCATATGGAAAGGAGGGGACATAAAAAGGTGTGTACAGTGGCTCAGTTATAGAGCAGTTCCTTCCTCAGAAAGCAGAGTGAAGAAAAATTTTATTACTACTGCTTTTTTAGCAGGTTGAAAATCAAAATTGCAGTACCCTAGAGCCTATACAAGGTAACTTTGGAGAACAATGGGAAATTTCCAAAGAAATTAGTATCTGGAAATGAATTAAACATTTAATAAAAAAATCTACAACACTATACTGTAATACACTTATAAAATTTGAGTGTATAGATTGAGTGTAGAGGTTCAATTTTGCTAACCCATATTTTCTAACTTATTTTTTACTTTAAATACTCAAATTCACTATTAGAAAGAAAATAATCAGAAGATTCATGGATTTAAATTTACTCTTTTGAGAATGGTTTATTTAGTATCCTATATCTTGATTACAAAAACTAAGATGTAAAAACATTTAATACTCCTAAGGCCCTGGTTTAAATCTTTGTAAAATTCAAACATACATTTTGGAATTCAAGCAAAAAATAGCAAGAATTAATGAGTGGTATTAGTTACTGTTATGTCATTGTGTCAAAATCCTGACAACTTTCAAGGTGGAAGTGTTGATGCTATATCCTGGTTCCACGGAATTTTCAGTGTTCAGTGGCTTCCATTACTTCAGGCCTGAGGCCAAGCTGAATACCATGGTGGTAGGAGCCACCTCATGATGTATACAAAGCAAAGAAAAGTACCAGGTCAAGATATAGCCCCAATGATATGGCCCTTGTGACCTATTTCCTTCAGCCACGCCCCACTTTTTTAAAGTTCCCACCACTTCTCAAAACAGTGCTATCAGCTCAGAAGAGTTCACATGAGTCTATAGTGGGTATTTCAAATTCAAGCCATAACAATTGTAATGGCATCAGTTGGCTTAGTTCAAATACATAACCAGACTTGATGATCAAATTGTGAATATTATAATGCTAATAATTTTAGAATGGACTTTACCCTTAGCTTCATTATCAGTTCTATTGGCAAATAAGTAAAGTTGTTGGTTGAGAGTTCCAAGGAGAAGATGAGATGTACTGAACAGAGGGAAATTCTGTGTTCAGAAATTTTGGAGAAACAGTGTTTTGACTATAATTTGGTCAGATTTTATTGTCCCCTTTATAGGTATGGAGAATGGTTTTATTGTGATATAAGTACCAGTTATTATATATTAATATTTTATCAATTTATCTGGAAATGTAGCTCAGTGGTGGTACTCTTCCCTTCCATGCACATGGCCCTGTGTTCTATCTCCAGCATGAAAGAAAAGTGATATACAAGTAATTGGTGATTTGTTATTGGGTTAGGGAGGTGTCTCAGTGGATAAAGTGCTTGCCACTCAAGCCAAAGTACCCATGTTTGTTCTGTTTGGTCCCTAGATTCCATGTAAAAAAGCTAGAAGCAGTGAGGGGCTTTTATAATCCTAGCACATTGATGCTAACAGCAAGATGGTAGGCAAAGTGGGAGAGTGTCCCAAAAGCTGTGGCGAAAACAGAAAGGCAAAAACAGTAGAGTGAGAATCCAAAAAGAGAAACTGTCTCACAATGAGGTGGAAAGGCAAGGACAGACCCAAAAGTTGCTCTGTGACCTCTATACTGTGGCATGCTTATGCTCACAATTCACATGTGCCCACACACTTTTTTTTTTTTTTTTAGGTTTTGATTTTTGGTCAGTTTAAGTATGATAGTATTGATTCTTGTTGCTCCATTTATTAGGTGAATGTAATACAAGCCTTGAGATCTGCTGCCTACCATATTATTGTGGAACAGAGTGCACTTTTATTCAGAGTCCAGTTTCTTTTGTATGAAATAAAAATACTTATTCTAATGGGAAGATCTTTTAAGTTTTGCAATCCTACGAAAAGGCACAGCATTCACTTTTTGATAATTATTTCTGCCTGGGAAGTTATATTTTAAATCTCATCTTCCTAAAATATGATAGGAATTATGTTTGTTCTATATTGTTTGATATATATATATATATGTATATATATATATATATAACCAGTTGAAAAGATTTTAATCTTTTTGTTGACCTTCAAACTAAACATATGCAGAATAAAATTCAGTAAGTATGAGAATTTGTTTTGTTTCACACTCACTATATAGTAAGCTTAGAAAATATTAGTATTAATATGAAAAAGTCTTCAATTACCACTTAAAGGTGCTAAATTTCTGCAACATCCTCATAGGAAATGACCCTATACGACGATAGTTGTAAATGTGCTTCTCACCATGGCATGCACCTTTTAGCAGTCATTTGGAGAGTAGTCAGACATGTATGAAATTTTTCTTTAGGGTTTGCAGAGATTGCTTATGCTTCCCAAGGACTTTCTTCAGTGCTGATATGATGCCCTTGCACCTTTGCATTGTTGGCACTGTGTTGTATGCATCATGGATACTTGGATATTTTTATCCAACCATTGTAAATCTATATTTGTAGACATCCTGTAGATTTCAGCCTTTCAGATTTTCATCTTATATCCATTTTTAAAAGATTTTATTTTTTATCTGTGAGAGAGAGAGAGAGAAAGAGGTGGGGGGGTGCACTAGTTCATGTGTGCACCACCTTGTGCAACTGGCTTTACATGGGTCCTGGGGAATTGAACTTGGGTCCTTTGGCTTTGCAGGCAAGCACCTTTAGCCACTAATCCATTTCTCCAGCCCTGTATCCATGTATTATATTGCTAGTTGTATAACTTTTCTTTCTAGAAGTATATCAGATTTTTAAATGTTGTTCTTACTCCTTGTACTTCACTGTACCCTTGAAGTGCCACAGGAAGACAACTATCCTATCCTACTGAAGGGATGGGAATTTGAGGAAATTAACTGTTTAAATCATAGCTGAGATGAAGATAAAAGGAAGCATCTAGATGGAGAATAAATAAACTGTATCAAGGAATGAAATATATGAACATATAAATTTAATACCCATTCATGTGTAGAGGATGTTTATATTTATACAGTTCACTCTCAGAGTCCTTGAGGGACTATTTCCAGGACACCCTGAAGATACCAAAATCTTCTGACACCCAGTCCTTTACATAAAATTGTATGCAGAAAAAGTATGCAAATATTCACTGCAAATGCCATTTTCCCCACAAGTATTATCAATTCACAGTTGGTTGAATCCTCAGAAGAAGAACTTTAAAAATGGGGGTTGACTCTATGTGTTTCAATTCACTCTACATTACATCATAAGCCTGCATTACACTTCCTTTGATTTCCTGTGTCTTGGCTTGCTTGGTAGGTATTTTTTCTACACCTGTGAATAAAATAGAATTAGAATTAATTTTTTCTTTCTGATTATGGACTTTTGTGATTTTTGTAGCATTTCTGACACTGAAGTTATAAAATTAAGAGCTAAGCTGGATCTTTGGATAATTGTTGATTTTTCAGGTGCATTTGAATTTTATATAAACTTAATTCACTAGCATTATAAATAAAATGAAAATGTTTGTGATTAAATTTTATAATCTTTCTATTTAGTCCTAGATTCTTTCTCTATAGGTATGTATGCCTTATAATAATACCTCAGTTAAAATGTTGGAAAGCCAGTGAAATTCCAGGAAGATTCATTTTCTTTGTAATTAAGTGGTTTTGTAAAGGTATCTTCCTAGAATAGTCAAAAAGTAAGCTGGAAGTTCTAACCATTATATATTCTCTTTGATTAATTTACTGTTGCAAGGATTTGATTGAATTTTTTTAAATCTATTTTTAAAAGCTGCCAATTGGAAAAAAATTAAATATTGTAGCTTATAACTTTTTCTGACTTCAGGTAGAAGAAGGAATGCATCTTTTGATAACTGGTCCAAATGGTTGTGGGAAAAGTTCTCTCTTCAGAATTTTAAGTGGGCTCTGGCCTGTGTACGAAGGAGTCCTTTACAAACCACCTCCTCAACATATGTTCTATATTCCACAAAGGTAAAAGAAAATTACATATGAAAAAATTATTTTGCTCTTGAATTGTATTAATTGCTCAGAATCTTCATTTATACTTTTAAAATGGTATAAATTCCTTGAGATATGCTGTTATGAAAATAAGAATTCAGTTGTCCCCATGGCTTCATTACTCTAGTTTAATTATAATAGATTCTATTCTAGAAAAATACCACTTCTTATAATTTTCACATCTGACTACATATAATGAATGCTCTAAGACTGCAGTTGTTAATCTTAAGGAATGGCCAAAAATTTCAAAGTGAAATTAGATTGCCTTCAATATTAGATTCTTCTTCTGACAGAAAAGACTGAATACTTGGATCCAATTCATATCACTCTAAAAAGCTGCGTATCACGTTTAAGAGCCTCCTTAAAGTCTTTGTTGTGATAATAATATATGATTAATTAATAATCTTAACTATCTTAAGTAAAATTGTTACAATTTTATTAACATAGGTTTAGAAAAAGAATGTTGTTTCTTCTGAAGTCTTTAGTCATCTTGCCACATAACAATTTAGAAATAGCTAAACAAAGTTATTTACATGACAGTTTGGGTTATTTATTGTGGATGAGAGAAAATTAGATTAAAAGAACAAGCATTCCTCGTAATCATCTGGCCCAGTATTTTTTTCATATATAACTGCCAGATTAAGTAAACATTACAGAGCAAATCCCTTGGGGGTCAGAAGACTGCTCTGTGGTGTCTAATAGAGCACCTAGGATAGAAGCATAGGACCAAAGGAGATCTGCCAGCTACACTGAGGAAAACACTGCATCTCTCTCCCTGCTTCTCTGTTGGAAACTGCTGCTACTCCCCTGCACAAGGTTCTAATTATTAAGCTATGTGTAGCAGTTAGGCAGATGAGGTTTTATGAATTTTTTTCTTAAAAATTTATAGTACTTTTATCAGGAAGCTATCTGGTATATCATAAGATGAAGAAATGGCACTGGAGAGATGGCTTAGTGGTTAAGGCACGTGCCTGTGAAGCATAAGGACCCAGGTTTGAATCCCTAATACCCACATAAGCCAGATGCACAAGGTGGCATATGCATTTGCAGTGGCTAGAGGCTCAGGTGTGCCCATTCTCTCTCTATCTGTTTCCCTCTCTCTCTGAAATTAATAAAAATATTTTTAAAGTAGAAAATGAAGAAATGTATGAGTCAAAAATGTTGAAAGTGGGCAGTGTTGTTGATACTTGAGTTTATAACACAATATAGATAAGCATCATGTGACACTGTAATCACTGTAATTTTTTTAGAAACCTTGTTATATTCTGAAAGCTCAGTTATACTGCCAAAAATTATAGTTTCAGACATTAATGTATTAAGTAGTGTTATTTCAATTTTTAAAAGGTATTTTTATTTATTTATTTGAGAGAGAGAATGGGTGTGCCATGGCCTCTTGCCACTGCAAATGAACTCTAGACACACAGACCACTTTGTGCATCTGGCTTTACATGGGTACTGGGAAATTGAATATGGGCTCTCAGGCTTTGTAAGCAAGCATTTTTAACTACTGAGCCATTTCTCCAGCCTCAATTATTTCAATTTTAGACTTAACTTATAAAGCATAGAATCAGGAAAAATTTAATCTACCAAAGAATTCTATCCTCTAATGAAAATAAAAGTATGTAAAACAAGTGTCATTTTTAGCTATTGGATATTTCATATCTAATATTAAAAAATACTTCTTGAATATACCTTGGTCCTGAATGACATAAGGCATTCTCAAGCAGTGAATAAATTCATGAAAGGAAATAAATCATCTTTGTCCACAGAGAGAACTAACCATATTTTGCAATAAACATGAATCACTGGAAAACATTTTCTAAGTTATGAAATTCATTTTTGCCTAAACAGAAAGGTCAACTCCAGCCTAGTTAAGGAGAAAAATAAGAAAGATTGGTTTATATATTAATATTTTAAATTTTTGTTTAAAGTCATATACCTTGATTATATAGCATCTAGAAGCATGAAAATTCATATTTGTTTAAAATTTTTGTAAAGCCATTTCCTTAGAATAAATCCAAAATGCATTATAAAGTAAAAGCCTAAAGGTAGATTCATTTCTTAATGTTTAAAACCTGCTGACTTTTGTAATTAAATTTGGAAATAAACTTGCATATTATTATTTACAGAAAGTGGCACTACAACCTAATTTTAAATATTTGTCAGTAAATAATCTTAAATTTTTGTTATGAAATTCTCATTAATGGCTATTAGAATTAATTTTTCATAACTTTATATGTGGCAGAATAAAATGAAAATCAGTACAGAATTCATACGTAAGTATAAACTCTTAAGTCATAAACGGATTTTTATAGTAAATCACCCTATATTTCTTTTTGTGATTGAAACACTTCTTGGTATTGTATCTGTCCTTTATGCACTGACCAAATGCAAAAATATATTATTACTTTCATGGGGAAAATGAAATATGGGTGTGGATTTTTTAAAAAAAATATGTTTTATCTACTTACATATTTGACAGAGACAGAAAGAGAGTGGTATAATGGGCATGCAAGGGCCTCCTGCCACTGTAAACAAACTCGAGACACAAGTGCCACCTTGTGCATCTGTCTTACATAGGTACTAGGGAATGGATCCTAGGTACTTAGGCTTTGTAGGCAAATGCCTTAACCACTAAGCATCTCTCCAGCCCCTGGGTGTGGATTTTTGATGACGTAATATACAAAAGGAAAAAGAGAAAAATTAGAAAATTTTCTTCTGAGATATATTAAGCCTCTTAGTTGTTTTTTGGTTATTTTAGTCCCTTAGTTTTTAACCATATTTTCACATCTATACTCACACACACTGCTGCTATGGTTCAGTTTGTAAGTTAAGAAATCTGAATTCCTGAGAAATTGTGAAATCACCTCAATATTTTCCCAGTTTATGTCATGTAATACTTTAGCAGTGTTAACCATAGCCAAGTAAGAAAATGTGGGCCTTAGTTCAGAAGAATAGATTTGTGATTTATAAATTAAATTCAAAACTATGCCCCTTACCACTTCTTTTATTTCAATCTGATACATTTCATTTAACTTGCAAACATGTAAATCAATGCTGCAATAGTAAAAAAAAAAAAAAAATCTTTTAGGATTCTATTAGGGAAGATGTCTGCAGTTTTTAATCTCTCCTTTATAGGCCTCAATTAGAGTTCAGTGAGGTTTCTCTAATGTACAATAGTTTTACTCATTCTTAAATTGTCAACAAGTAATGGTTAATGTTTTAAAAATTCTCCAAAGACTCAAAGCTTATCATTTACATAAAGATTTGAGAAAACACAACCTACCAATAAATGAGTATTACCTAAAAAATGGTCACATTTCTAACCTCTTGGCAGAGCCTAATTATTCATTAAGGCTTCAAAGTCTTGGTAATTTAACATGTCTAGGGCCTGAAGCAAACCAAGAATTACATTCATAATTTACAAAGGAAATTATAAGGAGTATGTGTATTGCAATTCTAGGTACAGATACTTTTAGAATTAAAATTCCATATTTAATGTTCACATTTACCTCATGGGCTTTTCAAAGCCCATATTACTTAGGCTCACATAGGTAACTAATAAACATTTTCAGGTTTTTATGTAGTACTTGGATGATAAAGGCAGTCATATAATTCTACTGTTCTTAAAATTAGTATAATTAAAAGATTATTACAGAATATATGAAGGTTTCTTAAAAGTCAAATTTTATTTAAAAAATGAGTTTATTGGGCTGGAGAGATGGCTTAGCAGTTAAGCACTTGCCTGTGCAGCCTAAGGACCCTGGTTCAAGGCTCAATTCCCCAGGACCCACATTAGCCAGATACACAAGGGGTTGCACACGTTTGTTTGCAGTGGCTGGAGGCCCTGCCATGCCCATTCTCTCTCTCTCTCTCTGTCGCTCTCAAATAAATAAAAAATTTTTAAAAAAAGAGTTTATCACTTCTGGTATCATTATTGGTGACACTGATATGATTAAACATGTCACAGTACATAATTAATTAAAGTATTTGTTTTTAACTAATGCAGAAGCCCAACATACTTTATGCCAAGTCTGGAATGTGTTTTCAAATTAGGTTTTTGTACACATGTAAAGATTTAATGATTAAAAAGCATTTGGTTTCTTATGACTACAGAAAACAGTACTAGGAGTTGTGAATGTTTACAATGCTTAAGATCATTTTTAAAAGAAAATACCATAAAATTTGGTTCAAAGTTCTTTCACTGCAAACCAATGTTTAAATTCACAAACTTCCTATCTTGGGTGTTTTAAAATTATATAAATATCCATTTTTATTACCAAATTTAATTACATATAGAACATTTTCTAGTTTTTAACAGGTAAGGTAGGTGTTTTCCTAAAGGGTTAATGGGCTGATGGGTTATTTGCCATTTTCTTTTCCACCATTTCCTGTTGGCGAATTGTGTCTTGTGCTGCTTGCTGGGTTTTCTCCAGAGTCAAAGATTTTAAGGGTAAAAGCTTGGGTTTACACATCACCATTGTGGCTACATCTTCCACAGACAACTGCCCTTGTTCTGGAAGAACTTCCTGGAACATTAACCTCACTTCTGCCATATGTAGACTGTTGGATATAGCACGTTTTCCTGAAAATTCTAATCTTTTTCTTGCAGCATTTGGAATACAATTTGGAATTAACAGGATGATTGAGATCTTGACTCAAACCTACAGAGGGAACTCTCTGGGCAACTTGAGTGCAGAGAGTCACCCCACCCCCCCCAGGAGCAGACCACTGGGACTATTCCCACTTCCTAGCTATCACTCTACTGGGAAGTGCCAAGTGCAACTTCCCAGCGAGAGGGCTCCTTACCACTTCTTATCTAATGATGGAAACATTTTTAAATTTTAAGAAAGAAACATTTTATCTCAAATACATATTATCCACTGTAACCTAATAGGCTGTCAAATGGAAATATGAAAGACTTCTGAACATTTTTGGCTACCTTAGTCCCTTGGAGACCGAATTTACTAACCAGTGTGACTCCACACCTAGCCCAGATGTTATACCTCCCCCTGCTGGATTCTCTGTCCAGAATCTCAGCAAACATCAGACCCTAAATTCTTTCATCAATTTATGGTGCAGTTTCTCTTTTTCTCAAGCCTCTAAGGGTAGACTTGCAAACCTCTACTCTTGCTTTCATTTCTCCGCAAATCTATGGCCATTATTTGCTTCCTTTTTCCCTGGTGTGCCTCTGTCTGCAGCTGGTAAAATCCAGAAGCTAGCTTTTTGTGTGCCGACTTAGACATGTTAACCAAATATTATAATGTACAGGCAATCACCAAAATGAGAAATGGGAATATGGGATTTGAGAGACCAGATAGAGTGAGGAAAAGATGGGAAGGAGGCATGGCAAAGGGTAGTAGTAGTACCCTTTATCACACTTGTGGTGGTTTGGGTGTAAAATGTCTCCTATTGCCTCATGTGCTTTCAATATGTAGTCCTGTCTGGTGGCAATTTGGAAGTCTGTGGAGCCTTTGGGAGGGGAGCCTTGTTATGGGGGAGGCAGGTCTTGAGGTTAATTAGTCCAGTCTCACAGCGTGTTTGGTACTCACTCTATTCTTCCTCCACGCTAATGAGGTGATGTTACATCCATCTGTTTGCTCCCCACCATGATGAAACTTTCCCTCAAAACTTTAGGCCAAAAATAAAACCTTTCTTTCACCAGCTTCTGCTAGTTGGCTGTTTTGTCCCAGTGAGGAGAATGGAACTGCTATAGCACTTATTGAAATCATTTGTACACTTCACACTGCCTTGTTCCTCAGCAGTAGTCTCCAGTTGGGCACAACCTACCATGCAATGCTATACTTAATGTTCCCGCTCTCACCATTCTTCCTTGCCAGAAATATTTTGGGGGATAAATTTTGATCATGATTATCTTACTACTCAAAAGTACAGGCCTGTACTGGTTAAGGTACTTGCCTGAGAAGCCTAAGGAGCCTATGTTCGAATTTACAGCTCCCATGTAAGCCAGATGCACAAGGTGATGGAAGTACAAGGTCACACGTGCACACTAGGTGGTGCATATGTCTGGAGTTCAGTTGCAATTTTGAAGATACTTAAATTTTAACTTTCTTTTGGATTGTTTCTATAGGAATACCTTCTAAACCTAGCATATTTGCTTTAGAAGAAATGAGGTTCCTCATGTAACTTAACAGCACTGCTTCATCCACACATATAAAACCAGGTAATGATTATTAACAGAGGAAGGCGTTCACAAGATCAGGAAGGATGTTAATATGCCTCCTTGGTCTTTGAAAGGGCAGAAAAGAGGCTGTTGAGGAACACTCATTGAGAACCCTCCCTTTCTTATTTGTGTTACAGGTTTTAATAGGATATATAGGGGTTTTGTGAGCCATTAAGTTTAATTAGGATTATTGCTTCCATGAGCCTGGGTTGAAAGTGGAGAATGGACCACTTACCAGTGACTATACCACTGAAGAAAATGGCTCTCCCTTTCCCAGCAATCATTAACTGCCACATGTTCCTCAAGGAGAGGTGAGAAAGAAGAAGGATTTCTGTAGAAGTAGGAGTGCAGTGAGTGTAAAGAATGGGTGATTTATTCAAAATCCATTATATGCATATAGGAAATTGTCAGAAGTATCATTTTATATGAGGATATGTGTTCTGAAAGAGGATATAAGTAAGAATACAGGAAAGGCTGTTTGATCCCTGTTTTTCTCTAAATCTCATGCTTGTGAACATTTTCATTCATTTTTTTAAAAAAAAATTTTATTTATTTATTTGAGAGAAAGAGGGAGAGGGAGAGAGAGAAACAATGGGTGCACCAGGGTCTCCAGCCACTGCAGATGAACTCCAGACACATGCGCCCCTTGTGCAGCTGGCTAACATGGGTCCTGGGGAATTGAACTTGGGTCCTTTGGCTTTGCAGGCAAACACCTTAACCACAAAACCATCCCTCCAGCACAATTTTTTTCATTCTTAATGAGTCTCTAGATGCCAAAGCAAAGGTAGAGAGCCTCTTAAGGACAGGAGTGTGCTTATTTAAGTAAGAGGTGGATCAGGCAGGCCACTGCCTGAGTACACTGTGGGTCTCTCAGGGCCACTACAGAAAAGGAAGATCATGGAGTGGCCCTGTCCTTCCACAGTTCCACACCAAATAGCTCATGCATCCATTAGTCCTGCTACATTCAACATAGATAATTCTGGACGTTTGTTGTGGAAGTTGTATTGGAACAGATTTTGTCCATGTTGAGTCACTGTTTAGCAATGACAGAATATGAGCTAGAAAAGCCATCCACATATCTGTACAGCATATTGGCATCCTAGAGAATCCTAGTAAGTCTATGATAACTGTGTAGTAAATATCTGAAAGAGAACCAGGAGTGGTGTTACATACCTTTAATCCTGGTACTTGGGAGGCAGAGACAGGAGGATTGCTGTGAATTCAAGGCCACCCTGACACTGCATAGTGAATTCCAGGTCAGCCTGGACTACAGTAAGATACTATCTCGAAAAAAAAAAATCTGAAGATTAACAGATTTCATCTTTTTGGTGTCTTATATGATGAAGTATCTATTTATTTTGTTGATGATACTGGAGATGTTGCCTAATGTCCTTAGTTATGGGGATAATTATACATCAACTAACATATTTTTTAGGAAATTATTTAAGCCATATAGAGGGCTCAGCAGTATTATTGTTGCTAAGTTCTTGCCTTCTAGTTATTAGACTCAAAGCCTGTAAATGCTACCTAGATATCTTTGGACAGCTGACTGACTGACTTAACTTGTAAATTGTACATTTTGGTACTCCTGTGTAGTAATTAGTACAGTTCACTTTTCATAAATCTCTCTTTTTATCATAAGGGATCTATGAATGTAAACATGTTTTTCCTGTGGCTTTCTATTGATTAGGAAAAATGTTAAGGATACTTTTCTTCATAGTTAACTATTCTGTAACCTAATGGATGGACATAATAATAAAAAAATCTTTGTTTTTTATTTGTGTGCATATGTTCATGCACATTTGAGTGTGGTCTTGCATGTGAGTGTGTGTGCATACTTATGGAGACCATAGGACAAGTCAGGTATCTTCAGGAATGCCATCCATCATTTTGTTTTTCTTGAGACAGGGTCTCTCGTTGGCCTGGAGCTTACCAAGTAGGCTAGAGTGGCTGGCCATCAAGTCCCAGGGATTCTCCCATCACTGACTCCCCATCACTGGGATTACAGGTAAAAATACCACAGTTGGTATTTTTGTGTAGGTTATGGGGTTCAAATTCAGTTCCTCATGCTCGCAAGGAAAGCACTTTACCAACTGAACTATCTCCTCAACCTGAAAAATCCTTTCATTTAAAAATTTTCCTCATTTTGAGTCAATTATTTGGTTAAATCATTTAGAATAGCAATACTTACATACCAAATATCAAGAATTTTATCTGGAAATTTAGTATAAAGATACATACTCTTAAACTTGACCTTTAGATAAATTTATACTCTGAATGTCTTGGTAGTACTTTGATCGATTGAGTAACATATTTTTATTGTTTATAAATAAAACATGATTCCTGCTGTTCAAATACTTTGCTCATCTGTTTCAAAACCTAACAATTCCAAATCCTAAACATAGTTTCCAAACTCAGGCTAGAAAGATGGCTCAGTGAGTAAGAGTGAAAGTGTGAGGACCTGAATTCAGTCCCCAACCGCATCTGTACCCCAGCACTGAGGGGTTAGGGACAGAGGATTTCTGGGGATCCTTGGTCAGACAGCCTACCTGAAAAGTAGGGAATTCCAGGTTTACTTAGACACTGCCTCAGGGAAATACAGTTGGGGGAATGATAGAGAAGGACACTTGATACTGTCCCCTGGCCTCCAATGTTTGTACTATGTCCATGTATCTGTATACACAGATATGCCTATGCCACATACATACCACACATACCTCACACACCCCATTTAAAAAATATATAAAGCTGGGCATGGTGGCACTCGCCTTTAATCCCAGCACTGGGGAGGCAGAGGTAGGAGGATCACTGTGAGTTCAAGGCCAGCCTGAGACTACATAGTGACTTCCAGGTCAGCCTGGGCTAGAGTGAGACCCTACCTCGAAAAAACAAAAAAAAAAAAAAACATAAAAATAATTTCCATTCTCATAAATACTTACTTTTAGGTAAATATTTCTTCTTATGCTAAAAATATGAGAATATCAGCTAATAGAAATAGCATTATATATTCAAGATTCAAATCTTGGTTTTGTTATGCATGAAAAAGTCTGATGACATGATTGGTGCAAACATGTGCCTTTATCTGAATTTTATTATTATTTTTTATTATTAAATTAAAAAAATTATTATTTGAGAGAGAGGGAAAGAAAGAGGCAGAGAGAGAATGGGTGCACCAGGGCCTCCAGCCACTACAAATGAACTCCAGACACATGCGCCACTTTGTGCATCTGGCTTATGTGGATTTTGGGGAATCAAACCTGGGTCCTTTGGCTTTGCAGGCAAATGCCTTAACCACTAAGCCATCTTTACAGCCCCTATTATTACACGTTTTTAAGATATGGACATATTTAATATGTAAACAACACATGTTGGTACCCTCCACCCTGCCCCTTTTCTGAAGAGGTCTTCCTCCTTGAGGATTCCGGTCAAACCCATGGGGACTGTAGGTCATTGAATTATGGGGTGGGGAGAGGCAATGTCTCAGTGTAAAATGTCCCAACATGTGGCTCTAATAATCTTCCCACCCCCTCTTCCACAAAATTCCCTGAGCCATACTGGGAGCACTGTAAGTCTACTTCAATGATGGGCACATAGGAGCCTCTGGATCTCTGGTTTGGTAGGTGTTGAGTGTACTCAGAATCTATCTCCGTCACTCTTGTGCTGATATCAGATTCACTAAGAAAGCAGCACTCTTGCTCATTTCCCCAATTCCTCTGTGGCTTCAGCTATGGCTGGGGTGGAGTCCACTGGGTTGTTTATCTCCTCAGGTCCAGCTCCAGTCCTCTCCAGGGCCCTTCGATTCAGGTGCTCTCCCTAAGGTCCTCTTGAGGGTTCCACCTTTTAGTGTGACTTCCAGATATAGGATACTGTGGTACCAGTTCAATTTGGGTTCGGTTTTGTATCCCCCCAAAACACTTTGCCTTCCCCCAAGTCCCATCCTCCCTATTGTCCACGCCTCCAGATGCTATTCAGGTATGTCAGCAACTTGGGCTAATCCAGGTTAGGAACTGCAGATGAGTGAGATCATGCGACAGTTGTACTTCTGTGATTGTGTGAGTTCATTTGGAATGATATGTTCCAAGTTTAACCATTTTTCTACAAATTTCAATGTGCCATTTTTTGCTTACTGCTGAGTAGAATTCCATTGTTTAGATATACCACATCTTGGTTAACCATTCATTCAATGATGGGCACCTGGGTTAATTCCACTTCTTAGCTATTATGAATTGAGCAGCTATAAACATGGTTGAGCAAATATCTCTGAACTGAGATGTGGAGCTTTTAGGGTAAATGCCCAGTAAGGGAATAACAGGATCTGGTGCTAACTCTATATTCATCCTTTTCAGGAGTCTCCATGTTGATTTCCATAGTGCTTGTACCAGCTTACATTCCCACCAACAGTGAATGAGTTTTCCTATTTCTGCACAGCCTCACAAACATTTGTTTTCATTAGATTTTTGAATGTTTGCTCTCCTTACTGGGGTAAGACAGAATCTCATAGTTGTTTTAATTTGCATTGCCCTAATGGTTAGGGATGTTGAATATTTTATTAAGTGTGTGTTAGCCATTTGTAGTTTTTCCTCTGAAAACTCCCTATTTAGTTCTCTGCCCGAGTTTTGGAGTGTTTTTTTTTTTTAATTGTTTAGTTTTTTTGAGTTCTTTGTAGATTCTAGATATTAGGCTTCTGTCAGTGGTATAGCTGACAAAGATTTTCTCCCATTCAGTTGGTGATCTAGGCTCTGCTTATGGTATGTTTGTCTGTGCAGAAGCTTTTTAACTTCATGAGGTGCAATTGGTAGAGTGCTTGTTTAATTTCCTGGGCTACTGGGATCTTGTTCAGGAAATCTTTTCCCAGTCCTAAATCATGAAGAGTGCCTCCTTACTTTTTCTTTCAGTAGTTGAAGAGTTTTAGGTCTTATATTGAGGTCTTTAATCCATTTGGACTTGATTTTTGTATAGGGTGAAATAAGTAGGTCTAATTTCATTTTTCTACATATGATCATCCAATTTGTCCAATACCACTTTTTTGAAGATGCTGTCTTTTCTCCAGTCTTAACATTATTAGCACTTTTGTCAAATAACAAGGAGCTGTAGGTACTTGACCTAAGGTATGAGTCTTTAATTCTGTTCCATTGGTCTGTGTTTCTGTTCTTATACAAGTATCATGCTGTTTTTGTTACTATAGCTTTGTAATGTAGCTTTAGATCGGGTATGATGACACTTTCAGAGGTGCTTTTTTCTCCCAAGGGTATGTTTGGATATACGAGGCCTGCTGCCATTCCATATGAATTTTGAGATAATTTTTTCAATCTCTGTAAAGAATGATAATGTTATTTTTATTGGTATTTCAGTAAATCTGTATATAGCTTTGGTAAAATTGCCATTTTCACAATATTAATTCTACATATCCAGAAGCATGGGAGGTCTTTCCATCTTCTCAACTTCTCCTCAATTTTATAAAAGGAGTCAGGGAGGATTCCCTACTATTTGATTATGTGGAACACTTTGAGAAAAATTGGTTTCAGTTCTTCATTGAAGGTTTGATAGAATTTAGCTGAGAAGCCATCAGGTCCTGGACTCTTCTTTTGGGGAAGGTTTTTGATTACCTTTTCAATCTCTATGGATGTGATAGGTTTGTTTAGGAGATTAACATACTCTGTGTTTTGTTTTGGTTGGTGGTATATGTCTAGAAATTCATCCATTTCTTCCAGATTATTTAATTTTGTGGAGTAGAAATTTTTGAAGTATGCCCTGATGATTCTTCCAATTTTATTGATGTCTGTCATGATCACTCCTTTTTTTATTTCTCATTTTCTTAATTTGAGACTTCTCTTTTGTTTATTCTTGATCAGTTCGGCCAAAGGTTTGTTAATCTTGTTTATTTTTTCAAAGAACCAGCTCTTCTATTCATCAGTTTTTTAAAAATATTTTTGTAGATTCCATTTCATTAGTTTCTGCTCTAATTTTGATTATTTCTTTCCATCTGGAGCTCCTTGGGTTGGATTCTTCTTGTTTTTTCAGTGCCTTTAGTTGGACAGTCAGGTTATTGATTTGGGCTCTCTCTGTCTTTGTAATGAAGGCACTTAAGGCTATGAATTTTCCCCTTAGGACTGCCTTCATTGTGTCCCATAAGTTTTGGTGGGTTGTGTTTTCATTATCATTCACTTCTAGGAATTTTACATTTCTTTTTTTATTTCTTCCATGACCCATTCATTGTTTAAAAGTGTGTTGTTTAGTCTCCAGGAGCTTGTGGAGTTCGTAATGTGTCTCTTGATAATTTCTAGCTTTAAAACATTGTGATATGACAGGATACAGGAAGTTACTTCAATTTTCCTGAATTTATGAAGACACACTTTATGTCCTAATATATGATCATTTGTGGAGAAGGTTCCATGGGCTGCTAAGAAGAATGGGTATTCCATAGAGTTGGAGTGGAAAGTTCTATAGATATCCATTAGGTCTAGTTGATCTATGATGTTGTTGAGATCTATTATTTCCCTCTGACTTTCTGCTTAGATGATCTGTCCATTGATAATAGTGGAGTATTGAAGTCTCTGACTATGATGGTGTTGGTGTTTATTTCTGTTTTATTGTTGAGTAGATTTTGATTTATAAACTGTGGTGCACCTGTTTTTGGCGCATATATATTTATGATTGTAGTGTGCTCATGTTGGATCATTCCCTTGATGAGTAGGAAGTGGCCTCCTTTGTCCTTTTGAGATACTTTCTTTTTCAAATTTTTATTAACAACTTCCATGATTATAAAAAATATCCCATTGTAATACCCTCTGCCCCCCACTTTCCCCTTTGAAACTCCATTCTCCATCATATCCCCTCCCCTTCTCAATCAGTCTCTCTTTTATTTTGATGTCATGATCTTTTCCTCCTCTTATGATGGTCTTGTGTAGGTAGTGTCAGGCACTGTATGGTCATGGATATCCAGGCCATTGTGTGTCTGGAGGAGCATGTTTTAAGGAGTCCTACCCTTCCTTTGGCTCTTACATTATTTCCACCACCTCTTCCGCATTAGACCCTGAGCCTTGGAAGGTGTGATAGAGATATTGCAGTACTGAGCACTGTGGTCACTTCTCTCCAGCACCATGATACCTTCTGAGTTGTCCCAAGGTCACTGCCATCTGAAAAGAGAAGATTCTCTACCAAAAGTGAGAGCAGCATTAATATAAGGGTATGAACATTAACAGAAGTACTTACTGGACAGTTTGATAAGCATAGTATATATATTTAGGCAGACAGCAGCAGACGTTATACCCCTAAGGCTCATGACTACCCCTGTTTTAAGTTTTCAGTATCAAGGATATATTCCCTCCCATGTAGGGGGCCTCCAGTCCAATTAGAGGGCAGTTGGATTCCACCATGATAGATATGCCACTATTGCACCCATTGGCTCATTTGGCCTGGCTGGTCAATTATAAGGCCTGCAGTGTCCACTGTTGAATATCTTCACTGGTGATTTCTCTTTCTGCCATTGAACTGCATGCAGACTGGCTTCTTCCAGCTTTCTGTCAGCTGGTCTACATGGAGGAGGCTATCAGCTCAGTTCCAGCAGGATTTCTCAATGGCCTTGCAGCCCAAGTGTGTGGAGTATTCAGCAATGGAGTCTTACCATCTATTCCTGGTGGGAAACCAAGGGCCTCGGTAATGGCCTATAATGTTTTGGGGGCATCAGGGACCTCCCTGGCCAACAGCTCACTGGAAAGTATCCCATCCCTGGCACTTAAAATTTTCTAGCAACAATCTACGGCTCCTGAGTGTTCCATTGTCCAAAAAAGTAGGATTCCATTTGATTTATTTATATCCTCTTGGATTTTGATTAGCCCTTCCTCCACCTTTCCTTTACTCTATCCCTTCCCCTGACCTCACTTTGAGCCTTTTCACCCCCATTAATCTATTCTTCTACTTGCATATATACAATACCATCCTATCTTCCTTTTTATTCCCTTTGTATCTCTTTTCGAGCTGACTGGCCTCTGCTACAGAGTTTTTTCTTTCTCACACAGAAGCCCAATCATCTGTAGCTAGTATCCACATATGAGAGAGAACATGTGATGCTTGGCTTTCTGGGCCTGGGTTGCCTCACTTAGTATAATCCTTTCCAGATCAATCCATTTCCCTGCAAATTTTATAACTTCATTTTTATTCACTGCTGAGTAGAACTCCATTGTATAAATGTGCCGTATCTTCATTATCCACTCATCAGTTAAAGGACATCTAGGCTGGTTCCACTTCCCAGCTATTGCGAATTGAGCACCAATAAACATGGATGAGGAAGTGTTTCTAAGGTAATGAGATGAGTCCTTAGGATATATGCCTAGGAGTGCTATAGCTGGGTCATATGGTAGATCAATCTTTAGCTCTTTTAGGAACCTCCACACTGATTTCCACAATGGCTGGGCCAGATTGCATTCCCACCAACAGTGTAGAAGGGTTCCTCTTTCTCCACAGCCTCACCAGCATTTATGGTCATTTGTTTTCATGATGGTAGCCAATCTGATAGGAGTGAGATGGAGTCTCAATGTAGTTTTAATCTGCATTTCCCTGATGACTAGGGATGTAGAACATTGTTTTAGATGCTTATATGCCATCTGTATTTCTTCTTTTGAGAACTCTCTATTTAGTTCCATTGCCCATTTTTTAATTGGCTTGTTTGATTTCTTATTGTTTAACTTTTTGAGTTCTTTGTATATCCTAGATATTAATCCCCTATCAGATATATAGCTGGCAAAGATTTTTTCCCATTCTGTATGTTGCCTCTTTGCTTTATTCACTGTGTTCTTTGCCATACAGAATCTTTGTAATTACATGGGGTCACAGTATTTAATCTGTGGTTTTATTGCCTGAGCAATTGGGGTTATATTCAGAAAGTCTTTGCCAAGACCAATATGTTGAAGGCTTTCCCCTACTTTTTCCTCTACCAGTTTCAGAGTTTCCGGTCTGATGTTAATGTCTTTAATCCATTTGGATTTAATTCTTGTGCATGGAGAGAGAGAAGAATCTATTTTCATCCTTCTACAGATACATATCCAGTTTCCCCAGTACCATATGCTGAAGAGGCTGTCTTTTCTCCAATGAGTATTTTTGACATTTTTATCAAATATCAGGTGGCTATAGCTACTTGGACTTACATTTGGGTCCTCTATTCTGTTCCATTGATCTACATGTCTGTTTTTGTGGTAGTACCATGCTGTTCTTGTTACTATGGCTCTGTAGTATAGGTTAAAATCAGGTATGGTGATACCACCAGACTTATTTTTGTTGCTCAGTATTATTTTAGATATTTGAGGTTTTTTTTGTGATTCCAAATGAATTTTTGGATTGTTTCTTCTCTTTCCATGAAGAATACCATTGGAATTTTGATGGGGATTGCATTAAATGTGTAGATTGCTTTTGGTAAGATAGCCATTTCACAATATTGATTTTTCCAATCCAGGAACAAGGGATGTTTTTCCATTTCCTAGTGTCTTCTGCAATATCTCACTTGAGTGTTTTAAAATTTTCATTGTAGAGATCCTTCACTTTCTTGGTTAGGTTTATTCCAAGGTACTGTTTTTTTATGCAATTGTGAATGGGAGTGATTCTCTGATTTCATCCTCTGTGTGTTTGTTGTTAGCATATAGGAAGGCTACTGATTTCTGTGTGTTTATTTTGTATTCTGCTACATGGCTATAAGTGTTTATCAGCTCCAACAGTTTGCTGGTAGAGTCTTTAGGGTCCTTTATATATAGAATCATGTCATCTGCAAATAATGATATCTTGATCTCTTCCTTTCCAATCTGTATCCCTCCTATGTGTGTCTCTTGCCTTATTGCTATGGCTAACAGTTCTGGTACTATATTAAATAAAAGTAGGGAGAGTGGACACCCTTGTCTTGTTCCTGATTTTAGTGGAAAAGTTTCCAGTTTTTCCCCATTTAGTAGTATGTTGGCTGTAGGCTTGTCATAAATAGCCTTTATTATGTTCAGATATTTTCCTTCTATTTCCAGTCTCTGTAGGACTTTTATCATGAAGGGATGGTGGATTTTGTCAAATGCTTTTTTCTGCATGTAATGAGATGATCATGTGAATTTTGTCCTTCAGTCCATTTATATAATGTATTACATTTATCAATTTGCGTATGTTGACCATTGCTACATCTCTGGGATAAAGCCTACTTGGTCAGGGTGAATAATCTTTTTGATATATTCTTGTATCTTTTTTGCCAATATATTGTTGAGAATTTTTGCCTCTATGTTCATGAGGGAGATTGCTCTGTAATTTTCTTTTTTTGTTCTATCTTTGCCTGGTTTTGGTATCAGGGTGATGCTGGCTTCATAGAAGGAGTTTGGTAGGATTCCTTCTTTTTCTTTCTTTTTTTTTATCCTTGGAAAGTGCTTTTATTATTACTAGTTTGTATTTGAAAGACTTTTTATGTTTTTTTCTTTATGAATATAAGATATATTTTAGAAATGAAATAATATAACTCACAGCATTTCACACATAAACTATTCTGTTAATGAGTTATTTGAATAACTGTTCCTATTAACATAATTTTAGAAATCTACTAAGCAGGAAATATTATATTGAATTTGTAATAATACTGTTATAAACAATAGAAAAAGAAATTACTAGAATTTCTCTGAGAGTTAACATCACTGTACTATAATGATACTTGATCAGTAATTTTAATTAAAACAGAAGTTAGTATTATTTTAAAGATTAATTTAAGTTGAACAGAGAGATGATTTTTTAAAGAAAGAAATAAAATCCTAGCTGCACAAAAGTTCATTAAGTTCTAGGCAATTGATTAAAATTTGATAATTCATTAACAGCCTTTGGGTTCTTATATAAAGTTTCAATTATGAATTTATTCATGAATTTAACATTTTCCCATACATTGGTCTACAGAGAGTATCCATTTATACTGTCACACATTTTCTTATTCTCAAGCTTAGGGTTTAAAAGACTGAAAAAATTCTGAATGAAACAAAACTATGTGACTATGTTCAAAGAATCATTTTTAGGTGGAAAATGATTAAAATATCTCTGAGTAATTTTACATATGGCTTGTTTTGAAATAATTTTTTTTACATTTTTTTCTTTCTTTATTAGCTAGTTTTGTATTCAGCAAATACAGTCAGTTTGGTACCATTATTAGGCTCATCTGTGACCTACCCTCCCCTTGGCCCCTCCTTGTTGAGGTTTATGGGTCATGCATTGTGGAGTTAGCCCAAAGTTATGGGTAAGATAAATGTCTCTGCATATCATGACCCAACATGTGGCTCTGACATTCTTTCGCCCCCTCTTTTGCAAAATTTCCCTGAGCCATGTTGGGTTCATTTTTGGTCTGCTTCAGTGATGAGGAGTTGGGGGCCTCTGAGGCTCTGGCTCTCTGATTTGGTAGGAGTTGATTTTTGTCTGTGTTGATCTCCTTCCCTCTTGTGCTGGTATCTGGTTCATCAGGAAAACAGCACCCTTGCTTGTTTCGCCAATTTTTCTTAGTTTCAGCCGGGGCCCTTTGGAGGTACGATGGGGTGGCTCTCTCCTTAGGATCTATATCTATCTGAAAAAGAGAAGCAGATTCTCCAACAGAGAGTAAGTTAGCACCCGGACAAAAGAGATAACCCTTACTTTTTTATAGAGAATTTAATAGGTGTAGGCCCTCTTGTAGCCCATGATTGATGGTAGCTTGATATTGGCGAATGGGCTTATGTTTGGATATGGTTCTGACTTGTTTCCCAGCTCCAGCTATGGGTCCCATACCACTGAGGAGATCAGTTAGCCAAATTAAGAGCAGTTGGTTCCCCACCATGGCTGTGTGCCACTATTGCACTTGTGTGGGCATCACAACAAGTTATTTGCTGCTAAGTAGGTTAAACCATGAGTTGCTTGGACAGATATTGGTAATTTTCCCCCAGTCACCCATGTCGCACCTTCTGGCACTAGATGCGCTGTCTGGGGACTGACTGTCTTCCAACTTCTAGCCATGCCATTCTATTTTTCATGTCAACCACATTCTTTTTCTATTTTATGGAAAAGCTTAAGAAGCAATGGTGTTAGTTCTTCCCTGCAGGTCTGATAAAATTAAGCAGTGAATCCATCTGGGCCTGGACTTTTTTTAGTTGGGAGATTTTTGATAACTGCTTAGATCTCCATATTTGCTATAGGTCTATTTAAGTGATTAATCTCATCTTGATTTAATTTAGGTAGGTCATATAAATCAAGGAAATCATCCATTTCTTTCATGTTTTCATACTTAGTAGAGTATATGTCCTTATAGTGTGTCCCTATGATTTTTTTTGAATTTCTCTGCTACCGGTTGTGAGGTTGCCTTTTTCATCTGCAATTTTATTAGTTTGTCTCTCTTTTCTCTTTCTTTTGATCAGATTTTCTAAGGGTTTATCAATCTTGTTTATCCTTTGAAAGATCCAACTCTTTGCTTCATTGATTCTTTGGATTGTTTTTTGGTTTCTATTTCATTAATTTCTGCCGTAATCTTTATTATTTCTTCTCGTCTACTGATTTTTGGCTTGCCTTGTTCTTCTTTTTCCAAGGCTTTAAGGTGAAGCATTAGGTTGATTACTTTTGACCTTTCTAATTTCTTTTTTTTTTAATATTTTTTGTTATTTTTATTAATTTATTTGAGAGTGACAGACAGAGAGAAAGAGGCAGATAGAGAGAGGGAGAGAGAATGGGCGCGCCAGGGCCTCCAACCACTGCAAACGAACTCCAGACACGTGCGCCCCCTTGTGCATCTGGCTAACGTGGGTCCTGGGGAGTCGAGCCTCGAACTCGTGTCCTTAGGCTTCACAGGCAAGCGCTTAACCGCTAAGCCATCTCTCCAGCCCCTAATTTCTTAATATAGGCACTTTAAGCAATAAATTTCCTCTTAGGGCTGCCTTCATTGTGTCCCAGAGATTTTGGTATGTTGTGTTCTCATTATCGTTTGACTCTATGAATTTTTTGATTTCATTGTTGATTTCTTCATTGACCCATTCATCATTTAGTAGTGTATTGTTCAGTTTCCATGATTTTGTGTATGCTCAACAGTTTTTCTTGCCATTGATTTGTAGTTTTATTCCATTGTGGTCAGATAGAATGCAAGGAATTATTTCAGTTTTCCTGTGTTAATGTTAAGATTTGCTTTGTGTCCTAATATATGGTCTATTTTAGAGAATGTTTCATGTGCTGCTGAAAAGAATGTATATTCTGCAGCATTTGGATGAAATGTCCTGTATATATCTGTTAGGTCCTTTCCTTCTATGACCTCATTTAGTCCAGATGCCTCTCTGTTTATTTTTTCCTTGGATGACCTGTCAATTGATGAGAGTGGGTGTTAAAGTCACCCACTACCACTGTGTTTGGTGTTATCTGTGACCTTAGTTCTAATAGCATTTGTTTGATGAATTTGGGAGCCCCCATGTTAGGTGCATATATGTTTAGGATTGTAATGTCCTCCTGTTGGAGGGTGCCTTTAATCAATATATTTGACCTTCCTTATCTTTCTTAACTAATGTTGGACTGAAGTCTACCTTGTCAGATATTAGGATAGCAACCCCTGCTTGTTTTCTAGGCGCATTGGCTTGAAACACCATTTCCAACCTTTTACCCTCAGATAGTCTCCATCTTTGTAGAAAGGTGGGTTTCTTGGAGGCAACAAATTGAAGGATCCTGCTTTTTAACCCAGTCTGCAAACCTATGTCTTTTGGTTGGGGAATTGAAGCCATTGATATTAAGAGATATCATTGAAAGGTTTGTTTTTATTTTTGCCATTTTTTTGTAGTTCTTCCAGTTTTACCTTTGCTCTCTTGTATTAACTAGTATTTGAGTTTTGTTTGTTTTTTCCAGGTTCCTTATATGTGTGCTTTTCTTTCTCTTCAGCATGGAGGATCCTTTCAATTATTTTTTGTGGAGCTGGTTTGTCTTCAAATACTCCTTTAGCCTGCTTTTGTCATGGAATGTCCTTATTTCTCCGTCTATTTGAATGGATAGCTTTGCAGGATAAAGTCACCCTGTTTGACAGTTGTTATCTTTCAGAACTTGGAATACATCACTCCAAGACCTTCTGGCTTTTAAAGTTTGTGTTGAGTAATCTGCTGTAATCCTGATGGGCTTGCCTTTGTAGGTAACTTGATTTTTCTCTCTAACTGCTTTCAATATTTTTTCTTTGGTTTGTGTGTTTGGTAGTTTGATTATAATATGGCGAGGGGAGTTTCTTTCCTGGTTTTGTCTGGCTGGTGTTCTAAAGGATTCCTGTATCTGCATTGGCATTTCTTTCCCAATTTGGGGGAAGTTTTCTTCTAGGATTTTGTTGAAAATGCCTACTTGCCTTTGGAGTGAAATTCTTCTCCTTCTACTATACCCTGAATTTTTATGTTTGATCTTTTCATAGTGTCCCAAATATCTTGAAATTCCCATTCATACTTTCCCATTAGTTTGTCTTTCTCTTTGTTGGACTCTATTAAATCTGCCACCTGGTCTTCTAGCTTAGATATTCTGTCCTCTCCTTCATCCATTCTACTGGTGAGATTTTCTACAGAGTTTTTTATTTCATTAACTGTGTTCTTCATTGCTAGTAATTCTGACTGGTTTTTCTTTATTGTTTCTATTTCCTTATTTATGTCTTGTATTGACCTCTTTATTTCATTAAATTGGTGTCCTGCATCTTCTTTGATTCCTTTGATTTCCTTTCTCATTCCTTTGATTTCTTCTTTGACTTCTTTGATCATATTTACAATCATTCTTTTGAAATCTTTCTCATGCATTTCCTCTAACTCATTCTCACTGGAGGTCATTTCTGATGCATTAATACTTTTGGGTGGATTTATATTGTCTTGATTTTTGGTGTTTCTTGTGTTATAATGTATATAGTTTTGCATCTTGGATTAATTTAGTGCTTGGATTTTCTAGTTAGCTGGGTATTATTAGATGTATCAATCAATCTGATGTTATATATCATCAGGGTAGGAGCTTAAGGTGCTAGATGTGGCTCTAAAGACTCTCAGATTATCTGCAAAAGTGAACCTAGGTGATGGGTTTGCCTGCTATGAGAGTATTTATATAGGCTGAGTGTAACAAACTACAGATAGATTCTAAAATTTAAGTACAGAGTATTTTAGTACAGAGTATTTATGCAAGAGTAGGTATTATGACAACCAGATCCTCTATCAACAAGGAGGTTAAAATTGCTGGTCTGTTGAGGGTTCCAAGTCAGCTTGTGACCAAGTGAGACCGTTCCCTAATGTATAATAGAAGAGAAAACAAAGCTACTATAAATCAAGAAGCAACAAATAACAAGGACAAAATATAGCTTATTTAAGAATGGCAAATCTGACCATCCATCAGATTTAACATATAATTTAACCTGATATGGAAGTGCAATTAGCACTTCCGGTTCAGGGCTATATAGCAGGTTTATTAGACGCGTACTGACCTGGTGTAATCCCAGTTACCTTTTGGGATGATTTTGGTCTGTTATGCTGTGCTCCTGCTTAGGTCTCTCTTTGGTGTACTGTGGGTTCAAGTAGGCTGGCTGGGTCGCTGGAGTGCTGCTCTGTTCACTGGAGCTGGGCACTGGCGGTGGGGGTGGGCAGGCTGTCGATGGTGGCTCTAGTTCTCTCTCTGGTCTACGTGATCCTCTACCTTGTGATCTGCTCCTCTGTTGTTCACTGCCGTTCTCCCTTCACCTTTCTTGAGTTAGCGAAGAGCTCCAGTGTGAGTGGAAAATCCCCTCACCTGGCTTTTCCTGTGGCTCAAGCCGAGCCTGGCAGCTTTGGCCCCATGGAACTGGCGCCGCCGCTGCTGGAGCTGCTTCTGCCTGCCTGTTTGGGCTGTGGTTGCTCTGGGCCTCTCCTACTTCTCTGCTGCCATTTTAATCTTTTACACACCTCACTTTTTAATAAAAGTGTGTATTTTGCTGGGTTTTTTTTTTTTTTTTTTTACTTTTTCTCCCATAGGCTGCTTTGGTGTGGTTCCTACGGCACCAACTTAACAGGAAGTCCTTTTTTGGTTACTTTTTGTTTGAAGTCTATTTTATTAGATATCAATATAACAACACCTGCTTGCATTCTTTTTATTTCTATTTGCTTAGAATATCATTTTCCAACTTTTCACCCTGAGGATGTGACTATCTTTAGTAGTGAGGTAGGTTTCATTAAGACAGCAGATAGAAGGGTCCAGTTTTTTGATCCATTCTGATAATCTGTTTCTTTTTATGTCTGAGTTAAGACCATTCATATTTAAGGTTAGTACTGTGAGGTTTGAATTAATCCCTGCCATTATCAGGTGTTTTATGGGATTTGGTGCTATCTTGTGTTTTGCACTAATGAGCCTGCTCTATTTTGGTTATTATGATCTTGTTGGCTCTTGAGATTGGTTGTTTGACTGTTCTGTTTGGAGTATTTCCCTCAAGTATTCTCTGTAGGTTTGGCTTTGTGTTCATATAATCATAGAGTTGACTTTTTTCATGGAAAGTTTTTCTTTAACCATATATTATGAGGGATACTTTTGCTGGGTAGAGTAGCTTGGAAGCCATAGTTTTTTAGACTTTGAAGTGTTACATTCCAGACCCTTCAGGCTTTCAGGGTTTCTATTGAGAAATCTGTTGTAATTCTTCTGATATTTTGTATATTGTGAATTGTTTCTCTCTTGCTGTTTTTAACACTGTCTCTTTGTTTTTGTTGTTAAGAGATGTAACTATGATGTGTCTTGGAGAGTTTCTCCTTTTTTCCTGCCTGTTTTGTGTTCTGTAGGCTTCTTGCTTCTGAATGTGCCTCTCTTTTAAGAGATTCGGAAAATTGTCTTCAATAATTTTGTTGAATATGTTCTCTATGCCTCTGGCTTGGATTTCCTCTCCTTCTGGTATACCCATGATCCAGATGTTTGGTCATTTTAGGGTGTCCCACAGTTCCCTCATCATCTGTTCATTTGATTTTTTGAACTTAGCAGTTTTTGGCGTCCAGATCAATTTCTTCTGTCTTATTTCCAGGTCAGAGGTTCTGTCTTCCATATGAGTAACTCTGTTGGTGAGGGGTTCTACAGAGATTTTTATAATTTCTATTTGATATTTGTTTTCTGTTGTGTTATTTTGCATCATGTCCATCACTTGTTTTTTTCTTCTTCTTTTTTTTTTTTTTTGAGGTACAATTTCAATTCAAGTTGTGGTTTTCTTGATGTTTCCTGGAGTCTTAGAGTTTATTCTTGCATTTGATCAAGTCTTCATTATGCTTAATCAACTGGTTGTTGAGATCTTCCATTTCTTGACTTACCTTCAATTTATTCATATCTCTTTGGAGGGTTCAATCATGTTAAGCCTACTGTCAAAAGCTGAATGCTCTAGGAAACAATTCTGTTCAATTTCATTGATAGGATTGTTGGTTCTTTGATAGTTTGCTTCTAGTTTGGAAATTTTTTTTATCAGGGTCTTATTAGTTATTGTGTTTTTATTTTGGGAATGAAGTTCTGTTGATTTCTCTATTATTTCATTGGAGGCTTCTATTGTAGGAGTAGGCATCCTTGGTGGAGAGCTCCCAGTTTTCTGATTTTCATTGGCTTTTTTGCATTGTTGTCTACCTATTTTAGGAATATTGATTATTTTATTGAGGATGAAGCAAGTTTTTGTCCTTTGTCCCATGCACCCTCTGACTCAGGTGAGCAGGGATATTGGTACCCAGTAGCTATTCAGGATATCAGAGCAAAAGTCTTGTTTCCACTGCTCACACAGGGACCAGGCCTTCCAAAGCAAGGCACAATAAGATTTACCAGGAACAGGGGTTGGGAGGAGCAAGGGAGCAGGGATCTGGCCTACCTCGTGCAGCACCTTCCAGCACACAGACCAGCACAAGGAACCCAGACCAATGAGGTAGGAGGAGCCCAGAAACAGGGGTCTGGCTTACTCACTCCAGACCACTGCGCCCACCTGCACACTGTCCATGCAAGGAACTCCTTATCTCAATTATTAATAACAAAGTTTTACAACTTTTAGAGTTTTGCTAATTTGTTATTGCTATAGCAACTTAACAGTAATCAGTGACACATTATTCTTTTGTTTGCTATTTGCTTATTTATTTGTTGTTTGAGGCAGGGTCACATTCTAACCCAGGCAGACCTTAAACTCATGGCTGGAACTCTTGGAACTCTATAGCTAGCCTCAAACTCGTGATGATTCTTCCCACCTCGACTTGCAGAGTGATATGATTATAGGTATAAGCCATTACACCTGGATTTAGTCTTAAAGTTATACACTCCATGCCTTAGAGTTAAATGTGTTTGTGCTGTTGAATTTTATTGTTTTGTCCAATTAAAATCTTATTTTATTAAATTTTTTATTTTCTTTGCATATTTATCTTTCATGTTACTTTTATTTCCTTATGGTTTTAGATATTTTATTTGCTCTCAACTTACAAAATATTTGGCATGTTATTTTATTTTAAAATATTTTATGTATTTATTTGCAAGGAAAGAGAATATGGGTGTTTGAGGGCCTCTTGCTACTGCAAACATAGTGCAGATGAATGTGTCACTTTGAACATCTGGCTTTATATGGGTAGTGGAGATCTGAACCTAGGATGAACTCAACACAGCAAACTTTTGCAAGCAAAGTGCTTTTAACCACTTGGCCATCTTCGTAGCCCCTTAGCTTTTTACATGATCACTCCAAAGTTTCTCCCCCTCTTTCTTCTTTTGTCTTGAATAGAGAAGATAAGAAAAGTTGTAAAGATAGCAAACATTAATAAAGTATACCAAAAAATGAACTGTCAGATCAGTTAAATAGTTAAATGTTATCACAGAAAAGTGAGTGTATAATGCATATTATAAAAATACCCTGAGACATTTGTAAGAACTATAGAAAGCTGTAGTTATGAGGAATGTATTTTTAAAATATTATTTTTGTATTTATTTTTTGATTTGAGAGAGAGAGAGAGAGAGAGAGAGAGAAGGAATGAAGAAAGGGAAGAAAAGGAAAGGGAAGGGAAGGGAAAGGGAAAGGAAAGAGGAAAGGAAAGGAAAAGAAAGAAGGAAAGGAAAGGAAGAAGAGAAGAGAAGAGAAGAGAAGAGAAGAGAAGAGAAGAGAAGAGAAGAGAAGAGAAGAGAAGAGAAAAGAGTATTGGCATACCAAGGCCTCCTGCCATTACAAATGGTACTCTTTGCATCTGACTTTATGTTAGTACTGGGGATTCAAACCCAGGCCATCAGACTTTGCAAACAAGTGCCTTTAACTGCTGAGCCATCTCCAGCCCCCAGGGAATGGATTTGATCATAAATAGTTTTACTATGATAATTAATAGTTGTAAATATAAATGCATTTATAGGAATTTCAGATTCCCCAGGGAAACAATTTTGGTTATTGTTTAAATAATGCTATTTGAGCATACTGTGATACTGATGGATTTATGCCAGTAACTGTTCTATAATATATAGAAATGATTCTGGGCTATACTAGCTAAAGTAAATTTAATTCCTCTTTGTACTGTTACTAATTATGAGCAATCTCTTTCTTTTTGCTACTCAGTCTAGGTATTTTACAAAATTCTTTTTCTCATGGGCCAGAGCAAATGGCCAACATTCTGAAATGGTAACTGATCTACCTCATGTATTTATAAGATAACCCTTGGATAGGGTACTTGTGAGGCATGTTTCTGGAGCTTCCTAAGGCTTGTGTACCAAAGCACTTCTCCCCAACATTTGTTTCTTATATTCTTTTTTTTGCTTTCTTTATTATTGGTTATGTACACAGTGTATACACAGCCATGTTGGTACCATCGTTAGCCTCCTCCCTGTCCTTCCCCGTTCACAGAGACCCTCCTTTTTGGGGAATGTGGGCAGTGCATTGTGGGGTTAGCCATCAGTTATGGATAAGAGGCAATGTCTCTGTGTATAATGTCCCAACATATGGTTCTAACAATCTTTCTGCCCCCTTTTCTGCAAATTTCCCTGAGCCACGTTGGGTTTGTCTTAGGTCTATTTCAGTGATGAGGTCTTGGGAGCCTCTGTGTCTCTGGATATCTGGTTTGGTAGGAGTTCAGTGTTCTCTGTGTATATCTCCTTCACCCTTGTGCTGGTACCAGGTTCACCAAGAAAGCAGCACTCTTGTTCATTTCCCCAATTACTCTATGGTTTCAGCTAGGGCCCTGGTGAGGTACAATGGGCTGATTCTGTCCACAGGATCTGCATTCATCTGAAAACGAGAAGTAAATTCTCCAATGGAGAGTGAGGTCAGTGCAAGATACATGGATACCCATTATTATTTTAGAGATAATTGAATACATGCAGGCCCTCTTATAGCCCACTATTGGTGAGAGCTTGATAATGGACAGTGGGCTCATTTTTTGGATATGATTCTGACTTGTTTCCCAGAACCAGCTATGGGTTCCATTCCACTGAGCAGATCTTTTAGCCAAATCAAGAGCAGTTGGTTAACCACCATGGCTGTGTGCCACTATTGCACTTGTGTGAGCATCACGTCAGGTTGTTTGCTGCTGAGTAGCTTAGACCATGAGCTGCTTGGATAGATGTTGGTCATTTTCCCCCAGTTGCTCATGTATCACCTTCTGGCACTAAACAAGTTAACTGTCTAGGGACTGATTCTCTTCCAGATTCCAGCCAGGTCACTCCATTTTTTGAACCAACAGCATATGGTGTCTTCAGCAGTAGGGTCTTACCATTAACCTTTGGTGGGTCATCAAATACTCTGACAGAAATCTGTCTTCTTTTGGGAAACCTTTTTGGTCTCTCTGATCAACATCTCATGTGGCTATTAACTGCATGCTGGTACTGGGAGTTACAGGTCAGCACCAAGGAAAAATGGAAGAAAATGAGAGGTGATATAAAGGAGATAGAAAGAAGAGGGAGAGAGAGAGAAAAAAAAAATTGAAGATTAAGGCTAGTCTTTATCATACCTTCTACAGGACCCTGTGATTCAGATGTTCCTTTTAAGGACCTGATGAAGGTTCAACCATTTAGTCTGTCTTTTAGGATATATAATTTTATGGTACCATTGCCACCTGGGTCCAGTTTTGGGTCCCCCACACCCTTATACTCCCCTTCTGCCCCACCCGCCCTATTGTCTGGTCCCCGAGATGCTTATTAGGTATGTCAGCATCTCGGGCAGAATCAGGTTAGGAGCCACAGATGAGTAAGACCTAGCAATGAATATCTTTCTGTGATTGGGTGAGTTCACTGAGAATAGTCTTTTCCAAGTTCAACCATTTTTCTTCAAATTTCATTGTGTCATTTTTCCTTACTGCTGTGTAGAATTCCATCGTGTAGATATACCATATCTTGGTTATCCATTTGTCTAATGATGGACATTTGGGTTGATTCCAGCTCTTAGCTGTTATGAGTTGAGCAGCTATAAACATTGGGCAAATATCTCTGAACTGAGGCATGGAGCATTTAGGATAAATGCCCAGTAAGGGAATAACTCTATAGTCAACCTTTATAGAAGTCTCCATATTGCTTTCCATAGTGGTTGTACCATCTTAGATTCCCACCAACAGTGAATGAGGGTTCCTGTTTCTCCACATCCTCACCAGCATTTGTTTTCATTTGATTTTTTTAATGTTTGCTATCCTTACTGAGGTAAGGTGGAATTAATAGTTGTTTTAATTTGCATTGCCCTGATGATTAGGAATGATGAACATTTTCTTAAGTGTGTGCTTTCCATTTGTATTTCTTCCTCTGAAAAATCCCTGTTCAGTTCTCTGCCACATTTTGTAAGCCTGCTGGCCTGGGTCTGTGCACTGTGGGTGCAGGCGGGAGGGAGAGCAGCAGTGAATGGGACATCATTTGTGCATGGAAGTCCCCTGAGGGAACACTAGCCTGCTGGCCTGGGTCTGTGCACAGGGGTGGGGGCCAGCAGTGAGTGGGAAGGCATTGGCATGTGGAGGTCCCCTGGGGGATGCTAGCCTGCTGGCCTGGGTCAATGCATGGGGGTGGGGGCAGCAACGGTGTTCATGTATGGAGCTCCGTGGTTGCTGGAACACAAGGGGTGGGCGTGGACCCTAGCCTGCTGGCCTGGGCCAGAGAATGGGGTAGTGGGGTGGCGGCAAGTAGGTTGAGCTTTGCTGGCCTGCTGGCCTGCTGGCCTGGGTCCACTTAGCCTGAAGTTCGTGCAGGAGGAACCTGGGGCTGGGACTGCAGCTAGGACAGCTGCTTGAGGGGATTGGGGGACTGGTGGACTACCCAAGTGAATGGGAATCAGCGAACTCCCTACTTTGCTCCTCCATGCCCTCCCACTGGAGGTCTGCTATAATCTACAAACCCATAAAAAAAAACAATGAACCTTAAAGGTCTTGTATTTCCTTCCAAGGGGGGTGAGGCATGGTTAGGCGGACACTATCTTGACCAGAAGTCGCCCCTGCCTGTTGTTTTTCAGCGTGTATATTCTTATTTTTTCCCCTTCTGCTATAATCTCTGGGCCTTGGGGTAGGGGTGTAATAGAGATGTCTGATCACATGCTAAACACTCAACTGTCACTTCTCAGCACACTGAGTCTTGAAAAAGATATATGTACCTTAGATCTGCAAAGTACATATTGTATTTAAAACCATCTCTCTCCAAACGCAAAACACAAGACTAATGTCATTTTCAAGATATTCCCTCATTTGGGCCTGTCTTATAGTTTCCTTACAATACCATTCCAGTTATGTATTTTTTGCAGCAATCTATCTGTGTTACTTTTCAAGGTTTGCTGTAACAAACCACAAAATGATTGGTGGTTTGAAACTGTGGAAATTCATGTTCTCACAGTTTTGGAGGCTAAAAGTCAAGGTATTGACCATGTATACTTCATGTAAAAACAAGAGGAGAATTATTTCCTATTATTACTTCCAGTGGCTCTAAGTGTTCCTAGGCTATGGCTCCATGATGGCAACCCTATCACCTTCATCTCCTTCTTTGCTTCCATATTTCTCCTCTTTTAATAAGGATGTTTGTTGAGTTTAAGGCCTATCTGATTAATTTAGGATGAATATGTCTCAAGATCCTTAATTATATCTGCAAATATATTTTTCTTTCTCTTTCAACATTTCATGTTTGTATCTTCCTTCTTTCACAGTGAGAAACTTATCTCCTAATATTATTAAAATATTTGTCTACTTAATCAATCCAACAATATATATTAACGGTTTCAAGATTGCTGCACCTATATCATTACCATAAATATTCCAAATAAATATCTCATATATTCCATAGATATTTCCAAATGAAGATCAAGATTTACTTTTTTAAAAATATTTTATTTATTTAAGCTGGGCATAGTGGCACACGCCTTTAATCCCAGCACTGGAGAGGCAGAGGTAGGAGGATCACCGTGGGTTTGAGGCCACCCTGAGACTACATAGTGAAATCCAGGTCAGCCTGGGCCAGAGTGAGACCCCACCTCGAAAAACCAAAAAAAAAAAAAATTATTTATTTGAGAAACAAGAGAGAGAGAGAATGGGCACACCAGGGCTTCTAACCACTGTTCTAGACACAAGTACCACCTTGTGCATCTAGTTTACATAGGTACTAGGGAATCAAACCTGGGTCATTAGGTGCAGGCAAGCACCTTAACAGCTAAGCCATCTCTCCAGCCCAAGATTTCTTTGTTTTAAAAAAAACTTTGTTTTATCTATGTGGCCAAGTTCCAGTTACTCTTCATTTCTGTTCTTACACTCTACTCCTTATATGGATGGTTATGTTCTCTGATGGACACACCATTTAATAAATTTACTTTTGTTTGTAGTCAACTTTATAATGTCTTCATTGTACTGATTTAATTTTGTTCATCAAATAGTAACATGTTAGCATGATTCTAAAAAGCACAACCTGTAAAGAACAAATATTTGGACAAGCCATTTCCTCCCATATCTTCCTGTTTATTCTTTTTGCCTCCTTAGATAACCAAGTTCACTAGTTTCTGATTCACTTTGTTTCCTTTCATAGGTAGAACCAATTATGTGGATATTTTGTTTTGCCTTTTTATTTTCATAGAAGGTGATATACTTACTATATATATTAGTAATTCTAAACTAGGAACTGTTTTGTCCCATAGGGGGTTATTTGGAAATATCTGGAGACAATACTGACATCTAGTGGATAGAGACCAGGTATACAGCTAACCTTCCTACTAAGGATGCTCTAGCGCATCTGTACTGCTGTTAAAAACCTGTTAGATGGTACTTTCGCGTTTTCCTTTTCAGCTTAACTATGCATCATGGAAATCACCCTGTTACATTCAAATGTATATCCTTTGTTATCTTTAACACTTCTTCAGTATATATGCTAATATGTTCACACAATTTTCTTTGTAGAGGTGTTAAAGTTGTTTCCCAATATTTTGTTATTTCAAAATAATGCTGTAATGGATAACTTAGAGTGTGTTTTTATTTTTGGTATTTTTAGAACTAGCTCCTCAGAGTAAATGCCCAGAGGTGGGGTGAAGAGCAAAGTATATGTTGGTTCACCAGATCTCCTGCAAAGAGCTTGTAGCTTTTTGCATTTTCGCATTGTGTGAACACACCTGTTTTTTCCACAGTCTGCTTGCTGGTTGAAGATAATGGATTTTTGCTAATCTGAAAACAAGAAACTCAGTGTCATTCTAATTTACATTTGGTGATTAAGAATGGCATGCCATTCAGTTTGTTTATTCACAATGATGTCAAAGCTCCAAATTTTGTATTTAATCCAAATAATTATTAAGAACAGTGGAAAAAATCTATTTCTCTACTGAAAAGATCGAAGGACTTCTTGAAAAAAGATTTTCTATGTCAACATCTCAATATTTTTTGCATTAACAGGAGGTTTTTCAGTTCCTGAGAGGAGCATATTCATGGGCAGCTTACAAATACAATCCAATAAGTTCCGTGTTTAAGCTCTGCTCTGTGGGTTGCAGGCTGCGAGGATGTCACCTGAGAGTAAGTGGAAGTGACTTTGCTCTAGGATTGTGCTCGGTGTTTTGCAGGCCATATATGTCGCTTGGAAGCCTCCGGGATCAAGTCATTTATCCTGACTCCATCGATGACATGCATAATAAAGGTTATACGGATGGAGATTTAGAATGCATTCTACACAATGTCCACCTCTACCACATAGTTCAAAGAGAAGGAGGTAAACTGGCATTCTCTTTTTTTAAATATATTTAACTTCAGTTGAAAAATAAACTTAGATATGCTATTAGTTACTTTTACCACTGTGACCAAATATCTGGCATAAACAGTTTTAAGGATGAATTATTTATTGTGTTCATGGTTCCAAAAGTTTCAGTTCATCATGATGGGAAGGCTGTGGCAGAGGAGATCGTTCATATCATGGTGGGCCAGGAAGCAGAGGAAGTTCATGTTGGTTGGTACCTAGATGGCTTTCTCCTTTTTCCCCTTGTATTCCTCACATCATAGGTGGTGCCACTCACATTCAGGTGGGCCTCCCAACCTCAGTTAATTCACCCAGAAAACATCTTTACTGAAGCAACAGAATGTGCTTTAGTAAGCAATGATTGTAAATCTAGGCAACCTGACAATAAAGATTACTAATCACAGATGCAGAGCTTGTGGTTTAATTTGAACTTATGATAGGACCATAAGCACATAATAGTAAAGATAGATTTATTCTATTTTATCATTTTTCCATGATTGAGATCCTCTTTTCTGCTTGTGTGGTTTAACGTAGCACACTAAGCTTTTATCAGGTTCTCATATAGCTTCAGTGAGTATTTAAAAGTGTTTCTTTTATATTAACCCAAAGTCGATGTCATTTTAGATGTATTAAGTCTAAGACAGATATATTCACATTCTTATACTAAACAGTGATTTGAGAAGTAGATATCACATAATGTTGTTTTGTATTTCATAATTTTTCTAATGATTTGTTTTTTCTTGCTCAAGTAGTACATAAAAGAATTTGACAATATATAGAAACCTCCTTATTTTTTCAGAATAAGACAAATTTTAAATATATGTATGCATATGAGCTTAAAAGCAGTTACTGAATAGCCACACTTTCAAATAATTTGGCAAGCTGTATAAATTCATAGCCTATAAAAATTACCAAAATTACAATCCAGAATTCCAGGTTGACTTTTGTGTGAATGTTATGTCCCATCCATAACCTACCTCTATTTCAAAGGGAGAAGTAGTACAGTGATTAAGAATCCAACATGGCTCAGGGAAATTTTGCGGAAGAGGGGGCGGAAAGAATGTCAGAGTCACATGTTGGGTCATGATATGCAGAGACATTTAGCTTACCCATAACTGTGGGCTAACTCCACAATGCATGACCCATATACCTCAACAAGGAGGGGCCAAGGGGAGGGGGTAGGTCACGGATGAGCCTAATAATGGTACCCAACTGACTGTATTTGCTGAATACAGAACTGACTAATAAAAATAAATAAATAAAAAAAATTAAAAAAAAAGAATCAAGTCCTAGTTAGCCCTACAATGTATCTTCAGTGGTCAAATAGGGATGACTGTCCTTTTTGTAAAGTTTCTGTGTCAATAAGACTAGAAAGCATTTACCATAGTGACATATAGATAATACAAAAAATGAACAGTGGTTGGTGATGTTGGTAATTGCAGTGATGATGCTAATGATTTTTAGGGTTTCTGATAGTTAACATAGCATTTTCACATATGTAGTCACATTTTGAATGTTCAAAGGCTATGAATAAAGCTCATTGATAGAACACTTGCCTAGTATGTGTGAGGACCTGGGACAGTCTCAGTAACACACACACGAGTATTCCAAGCATAGAACTTTTATACTCCCATGCCTCAGGCATCTAATGCATTTTGTTCTTTCTTTTGTCTGCAAATTAAAAAGAGGAATGTTCAAACCTTAGCAATATAACAGGAATTATTGTGACTTATTTATTACGTAGAATATAACATGTTCTAAGTAATTTACACATGTTTTATTTATATTAATAGTAGTCTAATGATGGAGGGTTGATTATGTCTTTTATAGATTCAATTCAGATTAGTTATTTACCGGATCCCATAACACATGGAGGAACAGGAACTCAAACACAGATTTACTTGAAAAAAGTCAGTGTTTGATGCTAAGTGTGCTACTATGCTGTGCTAACATCTAGTTTTTCAGGCACTAATAGGAACTGTTTTATTCTTTCACATTAACAAATTTCCAAGGAAGCTAGTTTTACTTGCTTGATTCTTAAACATGAAACATTTAAGCTAAAAAAAGAAGAAAGAAAAAACTTCCCTTTGCTAGTGTTCCACTTCCTTTGAAAGAAGCATGCTGAAATTCTGTTTAAACTAGCAAATCCTTTGCTTAGCAGAGAATGGCAATAAGAACAATGTTCCAGTCTATCAAAAAGGTTACAAAACAGAAAAGAGAAGGGTAAATAACAAGCATAGGCAAACTTAACTATCTCTGGGAGGTAGGAAACCTTTTTCTTCTGAGCCAGCTTAGTCTCACTGAATGACTATTGGGGCAACACTATGACTGAGTCCTGATTCATGTATTGTGTGGTCATGCGATAATTGCCCAGGAAGCCCTATGAATTTATAGAACAAAGGACACAGTTTCTTAAATACATAAAGTTAAATCTCGGGCTGGAGAGATGGCTTAGCGGTTAAGCGCTTGCCTGTGAAGCCTAAGGACCCCAGTTCAAGGCTCGAATTCCCCAGGACCCACGTTAGCCAGATGCACAAGGGGGCGCACACATCTGGAGTTCGTTTGCAGTGGCTGGAGGCCCTGGCGTGCCCAATCTCTGCCTCTCTGTGTCTGCCTCTTTCTCTCTCTGTCTGTCACTCTCAAATAAATAAATAAATAATAACCAAAAAGTTAAATCTTCCTTTCAGCCAGATACTTCTCTCTCAAATCTTGTTCTCAGTGAGCAGGGAAAAGTCATTTTAAGCACAGAATGTATCTTCTTGGTGTCCCAATCAGAAACAATTTCTCAAGTCATCGCTTGCATTGCATAAATGCTATAAAAGTCAGTCACAGGGAAAGTGTTACTTCAAATTGTTTCCTCAGAAGAAAAATGGAATTTTGAGTATTTTTTGTAATATAAATCTACAAGGTTGTACTTTTAAATGGACAAATTCTGTAAATTTACTAAAGAAAATGAACAGCAGTCCCTCTGAAAAATAGAATTAAGTGTCCATGGGAAATAATGGAAAGTTTTTCACTCCAGAGATTTCTGTATTGTTGTTGTTGTTATTCCAAGGAGAGAAATGGACACACTAAGGCCTCTCGTCACTACAAACAAACTCCAGAAGCATGTGCCATTTTGGTACATCTGGCTTTACGTGGGTACTGGGGAATCAAACCCAGGCTATTAACCTTTCCAGGCAAGTGCCTTTGAACCATATCTCCAGCCCCATGTATTTTCCTTTTCTTTTCTTTTTTTTTTTTTTTTCAAGGTAGGGTCTCACTCTAGCCCAGGCTGACCTGGAATTCACTATGGAGTCTCAAGGTGACCTCAAACTCATGGTGATCCTTCTACCTCTGCCTCCCGAGTGCTGGGATTAACGGTGTGTGCCACCACACCCAGCCCATGTATTATTTTTAATATACTATTGTGTTGTATTGTTTTAAAGTTTGGAGTAGATAACAGTTTCACATTGTTCAAAAATTAAGAAATATTTTAAATGAGCTCATAAAATAGTCTTCCTCTTTCCATTCTTATACAAATATCATCTACCTGTTAATGGATAACCACCTTTTTGTGGGGGTGAGATAGGTGGATGGTTTGTGTATGTGACTGCAAGTGTGTGTGTGTGTTCAGGTATGCATGGAAGTATTGCACATGTGTGTGGAGGCCAGAGATCAACATCAAATGTCTTCTTCAGTCACTTTCTAACTTATTGTGAGACAGGGCTTCTCATCAAATGTGGAACTCAACAATTAACTACTACCTAGCAGCAAGCTCCAGGGATCCTCTTGTGTCTGTCTCCCAATACTAGGTTTGTAGCCTTACAACAATACTCCTGTTTTTTTGTTTGTTTGTTTTTCTTTTATTTCACATGGGATTAAACTCAGGTCCTCATGCTTGCACAGCAAGCAAGTACTTTACTAATTGAGCAATCTCCCCAGCCTACTCATTTCTTTAGTTCCTTATGTATAACTATAGACTTTTTTTTTTTTTTTGAGGCAGGATTTTACAGTATAGGTCAGACTGGCCTCAAAGTCATGATTCTCTTGCCTCTGCCTCGTAAGTCCTAGGATTACAGGTGGGTTTCACTACGCCAGACCTAATTTTAGACACTTTTAATACAGTGAAATTTATAATGTTAAGGGAAGAAAACATTAAGAAATATAAAGAGGGCAGTGGAGAGATAGCCCAGTAGTAGAGCTCTTGCCTAGCATTAGTCCCCAGCACCACATGAACAAGGTATGGCCACATATGCCTGTAATCTCAGCACTTGGAATTGGAGGTGGAAAATCAGAAGTTCAAGGCCACATGGGCTTCATGTAGACTTTGTCTCAAAAAGAAAAGAAACCTAAAAGGTACATTACGTTTTTAATAATGAACATATTAACATGAATTATTATGTCAAAGGCTCTGAACTTTTACATACCAAAGGGAAACCCATGTTCTCCTTCTGATCAGCAAAAGAATCAAAGAATCCAATCTGAAATTTGGCTCTTCAAACACCCAGGGCATATGAAACAGTAAAGACGCTGCTTCCTATTTTCTCTCCTTTTAGTCAATTTTTCTTAGAAATTTTAATATTAATTAAAATACATCTGAGAAAAAAGTTGAGGGCAAGGAGCATGGAAATTTTCCAAATGGGAGACATAAACCTGGGCACTTAAGGTTTGGAAACATTGTCTAAATATTTGTCAAGCTTTGGCAGTCAGTTTCTTCTTTGAAAAGCAGGCTCTGGGGCCCGGGAGATGGCTCAAAGCAATTGCGTTCAAAGCTTGTCTAAATGAGTTCAATTCCCTAGGCATCCATGTAAAGCCTGATATGTTTTCATTTGCAGCAGCAAGAGATCCTGGCATGCGTGCGCACGTGCGCACACACACACACACACACACACACACACACACATAAATAAATAAATAAAAATTCCTTTCAAAAAGAAAATTAGCAGGGTGTGTTGGGGCATACCTTTAATCTCAGCACTCAGGGAGGCAAAGGTAGGATGATTGCTCTGAATTCCAGGCCACCCTAAGACTACACAGTGAATTCCAGGTCAGCCTGGATTAGAGCAAGACCCTACCTCAAAAAAAAAAAAAAAAAAAAAAAAAAAAAAAAAAGAAGAAGAAAGAAAAGAAAAGAGAAGAGAAGAGAAGAAAAGAAAAGAAAATCTGACTGCAGGAGTGAAACTGGTGATGTTTTCAAATTATCCTTTCTAGTTTTAAAATAAGACAGTCTTATAAAAATTTCAAATATTAGCCAGGGCATGGTGGTGCACACCTTTAATCCCAGCACTTGGGAGGCAGAGGTAGGAGGATCGCTGAGAGTTCGAGGCCACCCTGAGCTACAGAGTGAATTGCAGGTCAGCCTTAACTAGAGTGAGACCCTACCTCGAAAACCAAAAAAAAAAAAAAATTTCAAATATTGAAAAAACGGCAATTTAGAATATTAAAATCTCATACCTCCTATCCTAGCTATGTACCTCTGTGTATGTATCAGTGTTTATTTTCAGAAATGCAATAATAATAGATGTGATTCTGCAGCTCATTTTTTTATTTAAAGAATTCAGAGCATATTTTCAAATTAGAATATGTGTATGTACCCTAGTTTTTTTAATAGAAAACTTGCTTTGAAATAAATATCAATTAGTGGCTAATATGTTTTTATAGATAGGCTGCACAGATAAACTGAAAACATTCACTAGACCTAGATGCCAATAATGCTGTAATAGTTAACTGTAAACTCAGGCATATTTGTTATTCTGTGTAATAGCATTTATCTTATAAGCAGTAGCATATTTAATGAAAAATACACAGGAAGTTCATTCAGGTTAGTTCCTCCTGACTGTTTTTAAGCTTGGCAATTGACCTGTGTAAATTTGTTGTTTTTTTTTTTTCTCCCACCTCCTTCAAAAATCAGCATAAATACCCCAACTCTTTGGAGAGAAAGAGTAACAAATAAATTTATAAAGTGTTATTGTTTCTAATTCTCACAAGATATCTATCAATATAAGGAGTTACTATTGTCAAAAGAATATCATATCAAAAACATAAAGCTTATACATGAAGCTTTTAATCTGTCCAAATACATGTTCTACAAAATGTCATGTTTTTCCTGGTTGCATTTAGAATATGCTAGGAATCAGTTTCCTAGGATAGATATAGTAATATTAGTTATAGTTAATATTAGTTAATAACAGTTAAATTATGACTTATTTATTTTTTAGGATGGGATGCTGTTATGGACTGGAAAGATGTCCTGTCAGGAGGGGAAAAGCAAAGAATGGGAATGGCACGTATGTTTTATCATAAGTAAGTGTGCTGGGTTCAAGTAACTGCCATTCATTCTGTTTTTAGAATAACTAAAAGTCATTGTACAGGATTCAGTAGTTTCATATTAAATGAAAAATATTTGCTAAAAATGTATAGTTTTCTACTTTCAAATTTGTTACAATATTTTATTGTATCAAAATCTCCATTTAAACTACAAAGTATAAAATGCGAAGAGTAAATAACCACTGCTAAACTAATATAAACTGGTAACTCTTTGAGAGGTTTTTTAACTTTATTATTTAAAAACTGGTCAGGAAAGTCCTGTGTTAAGGAAGATAGATTAGGTCCTTCATAATTTCATTCTACTGATGATGTACCAAGGGAGGAAAGGATGTCTAAGAACTGATATTATCTAATGCTTATTTCATTCTATAAGTACCAGATTCCAGCTGTATTATTTGATATATTTAAACACAGATCATTCCTTCCAAGGGAACAAGTGTGTTTTTCATTTTACATCTGCAAGACTTCAGGTTGCTATGACAACAGAATGTAAAGTATATACTTTGTTCGAATTCTAAAATGGGATCTCTTCTCTGCTTAGTGTCAAGCATTCTGGAAAGTAAGATAATTTACAATGAACCAAAATGACCAGTAGTCAACTCCCAAAACTACGTCCATTAATGTTGTCATGGGAGTACACAGTGATCTTTTGTTCTTTGTGTAGTTGGCAGTTTCAGCGTCCCCCGGGTGTAGAGTTGTCTTTCACTGCTACATCTGCTATCTCCACTACTCACCGGATAGTAACAGGATCTTAGTAATAAGATCTGCCTTTGAGAAGTAACTTACAGGCTAGGTCATTATCTATGCTAAATGAGAATCACTTCCTATTTCATTTTCCTCCATTGTGTTTTGTTTTCTTTAAAATAAAAATACTTGGCTGGAAAGATGGCTCAGCAGTGAAGTGTGCTTCCTGTGCAGGCATCAGGGCCTGATGGAGCCTGAGACTGCTGGAATTCAAATTGCCAACTCCCATGAAAACAGCATGGTCATGCAGGCCTATAACCCCAGCACCACAGGCAAGCTGAGATGGAAGAGTTTTGAGAGCCCCACAAGCTCCAAAATTAGTTAAAAAGAGAGAGAGAGACTCGGGCTCAAAATAAGACCAGAAGAAAGAAGAATAGAGCTGGACACCCAGTGTTCCACTCCAGCAACCACAGGCCCGTGACCCCTGTCACAGCAAGCATATGGGGTGCTCCAGCAGCACAGTACATATACCACACACCACACACTACACACATGCCACATTATACACATGCACACACACATCCACAGAAGCAAAAATTACATATATTTATACATACACCTTATGAGGGAAACTGTCATAGCAAATTCTTGAACCTGATTTTTACATGTGAATGACATATAGGTATGAACTTTAATCCAACTAAATTGATAAAACACATACTTAAAGTCCAAGACAGGACTTATAGGAAAGGGCAAGAACAAGGACCAGAGCCTGAAAGGAAACTAGAAGGATAAAAGGAAGAAAACAGTGGCAAATGAGAGCATACCTCTGAGAGTACAAACTCATTACCAAAGAAAAAATGAGCTAGAAAAAAAAAAAAAAAGCTGAACACAGCTAAAACAACACTCAGTAGTTATTCCTATAAGAATTTGACTGCAAAGCATGGCCCCAACAATATGAAGCTAAATGCTAAATGCCTACTCTAATTTTGTATGCAGGCACATTCTCTGCTGCAGTCTTACAGTGATGAAATCCCATTAGCAATGCTTAGATGTCACATTGCTGATAAGATAATCCTCTCATTAAATCTTTCCTAACAGGACTGTGGCCTGGTTTATATTCACTATTGTAAATAAATGTTTCATGCAATTAGTCAGACCCTTGTCACCATCCTCATCTTCTCTGTGACTCAAATTCTTGATTCATGTATCTGCATAATATGAAAGCTTATTGTGCTGTAAGCAAGTATTAGAAAACCTATTTAAATTTAAGAACAATGTGATGTTTTGTCCAAGTTTGAAAAGGTATAGTTATTTTTTTTTACTTTATCACTTACTACTTTTTTAGTATTTTTATTTTTATTTTGAGACAGAGGCAAACAGAAAGAGAGAGAATGGGTGCACCGAGGCCTCTTGCCACTGCACACAAACTCCAGATGCATGTGCCACTTTGTGTATCTGGCTTTTGTGGGTACTGGGGAATCGATCGTTGGTCCTTAGGCTTCACAGGCAAGTGCCTTAACTGCTAATCCATTTCTCTATTCTAACTTATCACTTTTTTTTTTTTTTTTTTTGAGGTAGGGTCTCACTCTAGCCCAGGCTGACCTGGAATTCACTGTGTAGTCTCAGGGTTGCCTTGAACTCATGGCAATCCTCCTACCTCTGCCTCCCAAGTGCTGGGATTAAAGGTGTGCGCCACCACGCCCGGCTCTAACTTATCACTTTTTTTTATTATTTTTATTTATTTGAGAGCGACAGACAGAGAGAAAGAGGCAGAGAGAGAGAGAGAGAGAGAGAGAGAGAGAGAATGGGCACGTCAGGGCTACCAGCCACTGCAAAGGAACTCCAGATGTGTGCACCCCCTTGTGCATCTGGCTAACATGGGTCCTGGGGAATCGAGCCTTGAACCAGGGTTCTTAGGCTTCACAGGCAAGCACTTAACCACTAAGCCACCTCTCCAGCCCTAACTTACCACTTTTAATAATGTCATATTCTCTTTTATTCCTTTGAAGTTGTCTACATTGCAACTCCTATCATTCAAAGAAAGAATTATAGTTCCTATATCAAATTCATTATTTGATTTTTTTAAAGACCAAAATATGCATTGCTGGATGAATGTACAAGTGCTGTCAGCATTGATGTTGAAGGAAAGATATTTCAAGCTGCAATAGGGGCTGGGATATCCTTGCTGTCGATAACGCACAGGCCTTCTCTTTGGTAAGTGTTGCCAGTGCTGGCTAATTTGGAATAGATGGGTTTTCCATGTTTCCTAAAAAAATAACTTGTTTCCTAAAAAAAATAACTTAACTGTTTTACTTTAAAGCTTAAAGTATTTCACTTCTTTTCTGTCTGTATTTCTCCTAAATTTCACCTTAATCTGTTAGATACTTCCAAGCTAATATAACTTTCATGTGTTATTTGGAAATGAATGTCACTTTATAGTTTTCAAAGTTAGGAAAATTCAATAACTACCCAACTAAAAATATTTAACATGATCCTACTGTAGGTTGGGAAGGAATATAAAGTGATAATTTTTACCCATTCTTTCAGTACTTCTTTTAAAATCCAGAAAAAAAATGTCATAACTTGGTACATCCTCAAGTAATCAAGTTAGAAAAATCATGGAGGGTACAGGCTTAGGTTTGTGTTTGTTCATTTGAAGGAAAAGTGAACTAAAGGTTTTGAAAATAATATCTCATAAACCTAATGGGCTTTCTGCTTTTAAAACAGATGGTACTTTTTATGATTTTCTTACTTCTTCATCAAGTCACCATAACAGTGATTGCTAATAATGATTGTACCTATTATGTGTGGGCTTATTCTCTTTAAGTCTTGCAGCCCTATGGAATATGGACAATTTAATATTCACATTTTGTAAATGAAGAGACAAAACTCAACAGAGGAAAATAACTTCTATGGGCACATACACTACTGTAGGTATAGGGAACTTAAACCACAAAAACTTACTTATTCACACTATTTTCCACCATCTCTACATTTGCTTTTCTGTTTCCTCAACGTCTTTTCTTCAAACACGCTATTAACTGTAATTGAGTTTCCTAAGGGACTGCACAGACCTCTTGCAGCCCCTACTGCAGCAGCACTCTATGACAGGTGGCCAGTCAGCTTCCCCCACAGTGTGAATGGCTGCAAACGCAGACGAGCCACAACTTTTACTAGAATCCATACTTAAATCTCTTTAGACATCTTAGTTACAGAGAATATTTATGTTAAAATTTAGAACAAACAGAAGTCAGTTCACACCATCCATTTATTGTTCAAAGTTCTTTGACTCTGGATTCAATTTTTATTTGGGGAATCATAACCTAGTCAATAATTCAATCATTCGTGTTTTTCCAAATTTTCCCCTTTAAGGAGTTGGCATTTCTGTCTATGGAACTGTGGTTTGTCTCTCCATCATTAAGGATTAACTGAGAAGCCAGATATGGTGGCACATGCTTGTAATTGCTGCTTCTTTAGAAATTGAGGATGGGGTATCATGAGTTCAAGGCTAGCAAGCATCAGTAATTTTTTTATTGCTTTTTTCTTCAATATAGGGTCTCACTATAGACCAGGATGAGCTTTAAGGCACTGTGTAGTCTCAGGGTGGCCTCAAACACACAGCAGTCCTCCTACCTCTGCCTCCCAAATGAAGGGTTTAAAAGTGTGTGCTACCATGCCCGGCTAAGAATCAGTATTTTTCAAGTGATACCTGGAATGATATGATTCTAGAAAAGTTAAGTTGGAGTAAATTGAGTTTTTTGTGTATAATATGTAGTGTATAGTGGTATATAATGTATGCATGTGTGTATGCGAATGCATACACTTTACTCACATGTATGGAGGAGGCCAGAAGAAGATATCAGGTGTCTTCTATTGCTCTTCTGCCTTATTTCTCTGACAGAGAGTATTTCAATGAACTTAGAGCTCCCCTTTTTGGTTAGACTGGCTGACCAACAAGTCTCAACAATCCTGTCTCCATCCTCTCTCAGTACTGGGTTACAGGAATGTGCAGCCATGCCTGGCTTATTTTGCCTTAGTATTGGGAATTGAACTCCAGTCTTCATGCTTGTACAGCAAGTACTCTTACCTATTTAGCCATCTCCCTAGACCCCTGACAAATGAACATTTTATCATTATTTCTCTGTTATTATGTAATATCCTTTTTAGTTTCCCATACTTTACCTTTCATACTCTAACAATAGGGCCTTTTTCTTTGTGTATTTTCTCCCTTGATATATAAATCTGTTGTTTTCCAATTCTTATGTACTTGGAAGTCAAAGTTTTGGAAAGGTAAAGAACATAGAAATCGATGGAAAAGATAGTATCAGTCATGTGTTATCAAATAGCCTTTCAGCTTGACTGTAGCTTTTTGATCTTGTAGTTGTAGTTGAACCTCACTAAATTTCCCCTTTTTAGCATGTTAAAAGCATTCAGTCAAAAGAGGGTATGGGAGCTGGAGAGATTGCTCAGTGGTTAAAGGTGTTTGCTTGCAAACCCTGATAGCCTGGGTTAGATTCCCTAATACCCATGTAAAGCTGGATACATAAAGTGGTACATGCATCTGAAATTTGTGTGGAATGGTACTAGGCCCTGGCATTCCTATACACTGACTCTCTTTCTCTCTCTCAGATACTTTTTTTTAAAGGGGTGGGGATCTAACATATAACTGCCTAGCATGGATGAAGCACTGGATTCAACCACAAGTACCACAAAAAAGGGGGGTTAGTGGAAGGCAAACATCATCAACTGATGAACAGATGAAAGATGCAGCACCATGCGATGGAATAACAGTTTAGTCATAAAACAGATGAATAGTGAAACATGCTACAGCTGAGCAACCCTGACAGTCATTTTGATAAAGGAATCAACTAGCCACAAAGAGCCACAGATTTTGTAATTGCATGTATATGAAATATTAAGAATGGAGAAATCTATGACAGGACCAGTGGATGGTGCGGTTGAGTAGAAGACGGAGTGGATGAGACTGCCAATGTGCATGGGGTGAAGAAAATGTTCTGGAATCAGTACTGATGGTTGCATGAGTTTGAGGATGTTATTTAAAAAATCACTGAATTTTACTTTTTGTTGTTATATTTTTTTTGAGGTAGGGTCTCACTGTAGTCCAGGCTGATCTGGAACTTATTTGTAGTCCTAAACTAGTTTCAGACTCACAGAGCTCCTCCTACCTCTGTCTCCTGAGTGCTGGGATTAAAGGCAAGTGCCACCACACCCACTTTGAACTTTGTATTTTAAAAGATAAATTGTGGCATCTGGTTGATATCTCAGTTTTTTAAAGGAGGTAGAAGCATCTTGAAAAGGTCCACTAATTCCAGTAAATAATAATAGATGAGAGCTTAACAGGAAGAGAGAAGTAAGGAAAACTTTAAAGGATGACAAAAAAACTCAAGAAGCATGGCCAACTAAGCCAAGTGACAAAATGAAGAGGGACAAGTCATGGGACCTAGTTCTGTCTACTTTTCTTCTTGATGCATCCCTCACAAAATCTGAGAAGAGAAGATACGCTGTCCCCTGTCTCCTCAGTAACAATAGCTCTCCCTCTGTCAAGCTCCCATGTAATCCCAAGACCTGAAGAAAGAAAGCAAATTATGTGAATTCAGGGGAGTATCCTTAAAATATTTCTATCTGAGAGTTCATTTAAACATGTTTCTTAGCGGCTGGAGAATGGATCCCTGTAAAGCACTTGCTGTGCAGGCATGCAAGCCTGAGTGTAGGCACCATCAACCTCTGGCCTCCACACGCATGAACATGTACACACACATGTTAACATACATACACACACACACACATAAACACGCAAAAATGTTTCTAAGCTTTGCTTGTTGGGAAATGTTTACTTATGTACAAGAGCCCATTCTCAGAGGATGGTGTGTAAATGAATTATTGTTATATTTCCTTTACTTTCTTTTTAATTTTTTCTGTATTTTGTTTAATCTTTCTATGTATGGCCCTTTTAATTTTATTCTTTCCTGATTTTCCTTTCTTAACATTGCAAGAGTGCTATGTTTTTATTGAGAAGCCATATCTGCCTTTGTAATTCATATGCATTCAGAATAAGAAATAAATTCAGTATTTTCAGAAGAATTTTCTGGAGATTAATGATTTTTTGGATTTAAAAATTACGATATTTAAAATAAAAAAATTTTAAATTACAATATTTAATACATGAGGTAATATTAAAACTCAAATATAAAATAGTCACCTTTGAAAATTGATTAGGTAAAACTACAACTAAACTGGATTTTTTCAGTTATGGCTAATAATGTTAATTTTGTTTTAATTCTGTAGGAAATACCACACTCACTTATTACAGTTTGATGGTGAAGGAGGTTGGCGCTTTGAGCAACTGGATACTGCTACCCGATTAACACTCAGCGAAGAAAAACAGAAGCTAGAATCTCAGCTAGCTGGAATTCCTAAAATGCAACAGAGACTCAATGAACTATGTAAAATTTTGGGAGAAGACTCAGTGTTGAAAACAATTCAAAACAAAGATGAGATACCTAATTTATTTTGACATGTCTTGAAAATTAACCTTTGCTTAAAGGCTCAGAGACACTCTACTATACTGCATGCAATGTGTTAAGCTAAGCAGGAAAAAGAAGCCAGCAAGAAATGTTTTATATGATTTTAGCATCAGGGAATTATATGATAACTTTTCAGAAGAAAATAAACAACTGCATTATGTACAATTAGTCATTGTGGCTCATACTAATTCCCTGTGAAAGCCTGCAAAACAGGCTTTTCTGGGTGAATTCATAGTGAATACCAGATTATCATGTATATGTGAGGTGTCTAAAGTTCTTTACATGGGTAAAATCTCCAAAATGTAAAACTTAAGAATAGCAATTGGGTTAATATTGTATACGCAAAGTTAGAACTTTGCTTATTGTCTCAATCTATTTATAATTGATATCCATTTTAGTACCTGGAATTGATTACTATTTGTCAATGCTAGTGGCCAACTAAGCCTGTGTTCCAAATAACTGACAGTTTAAGAAATGATTTTAATATGAAAATATGTAACAGTGGTTGAAAGAAAAAATCACAGATAAACAATTATAAAATTTTAAAACTTTAAAAATTTTTAGACTTTGTGCACCTTAATGCAGGCATAAAAATAACATTAACAAGCCCTTTTATTTTTAAGACAATTGTGGGGCTGAGAAGATGGCTTATCAGGTAAAGGTGCTTACTTGCAAATCTGACTAGACCATGTTCAATACCCCAGCCACAATGTAAGCCAGATGCAAAATATGACACAAGCTTCTCGTGTTTATTTGCACTGGCAACACACACACACACACACACACACACACACGCACATTTTTAAAAAATCCCTAAAAAAGAAATATGTAAGTCATGCTTGTTTCTGCTTGATGCCTTACTCTGTAGCATAATTGTACTTATTTCCTTATTGCTATGACAAAACACCTGACCAAAAGTAGCTGATAGGAGGAAAGGTTTCATTTTGGATCACAGTCTTAGGGGCAGCTTCATGATGACAGGAGAAAACATGGCATGCACAGAGGCTGAACATCAGCTGCTTTTCATAGCAGTTACATAACAGTAACAGCAGAATGACCACAGCTCTTGCAAGGAGGAGCTGGCTTTAACAACCCAAAGCCACCCCCAGTAACACACCTTCATCTAGCAAGGCTCCACCTCCCAAATTGTCACCAAACATTCAGAAAACGTGTAAAGGAAACATTTGATTCAAACTACCACAATCATCTATTGGCATCTGTTCATAAATGCTATTTTATTGTCCAAAGAAGCATCATCTTAATATTTTTTTATTTGAGAGAGAGAAATAGACAGAGAGAGACAGAGAATGGATGTGCCAGGACCTCCAGCCACTGCAAACGAACTCCAGATGTGGGCATCCCCTTGTACATCTGGCTTACATGGGCCCTGGGGAATCAAACCTGGGTCCTTTGGCTTTTCAGGCAAGTACCTTAACCACTAAGCCATCAATCTAGCCGGAAAGAAGCATTTTTTAAAATGTATTGCTACAACTAATATAGATTCTTAAAATCAAGTCATAGTCAAATATTTACTTCATTTTAATCTTTGAAACAATCTTTTGGGACAGATGTTGATTTTATTTTTTTATTTTTGAGAAAATTGAAAATCAGATTTACCTTGATCATGTGATTTATTTAGAAACAGATTTGGGTCAGTGAACTCTGAATCAATGCTGACTATCACCACTACTTGTCCTTGAATCTTAACTGGGCTACAGTGTCAATAAAAATTAGATTGGCATATAGGTGTCAGGACCTGAGATTTTGAACAGAACAGAGGGGCAAAGGAAAAAATAAAAATTAAAAATGTATGATATATTTGAAAGTAGCAATGTTAGTATTATTTAGTTAGGGTTTATATGAATGAAAATAGACAGGAAGTGGAAAGACCATAGATCTTTGGTATGTAATGAAATAGGAAGTCAGTACTTCTTTCAGCCACTATACTATTCTCACTCAATGCTGAAGTACCTCTAAGACACCAGCAGACATAAGGGAAATTAATTGTATTCTGACACATTTAATATTACTGAATATAATGAGAAATAATTACTATGGATATGTCACATGAAATAGGCTTCCTCTATTTGTATTTGTTTGCACTGGAGTTAGAAGAACAGAGCCAGACCTAACACATTAGTTTCTTTCTACTTGGTCACACTCTTGCTAGGCCATGGAAAATTGGAATGACCACTTGTTAGTAGCTTAGGATTTTTCTTTCATATTTAGACATATTCATGGTAGATGCTACATCAGTGATTATTAGACTTCTTCAGGAGATAGAATACCTGATAATTATTCTCAATGGTTGTTGTATAAAATTAGAGCAGTTCTACATTTTCAATTCTCCATAGAAACTCAGACATTTCAAGACATCAATAGATGCAGCTGCCTTATAGGAAGGAATTTGCTATAAAAACATAACCAGTGTTTTTGGTTAGTGCCACTAGCTACTCATTTATTCATCTGCTATTACTATGTTTTATTAGAAAAGTGATGATTGCAAGAATAAAATATTTTCTTTATAGAAAGCATGTATACAAAAACAGAAGTATGATATAAAAATTTCACTAATCTTGATATCCATATTTGTCTAAGTTTATACGAAGAGGTAAAGTTTGAAGCAAGTATAATACATTAATTTTTAAAAGCACAAGAAGAAAATAAAAAGTTCTCATTAAAAACTATATAATTTTTATAATTTAAAATATAAACCATTTAAGACCTGATATTTTAAATTCTAGGAACACTGAAAAAGATACTAAAACCTATATTAGATTTGTAGATAATTTTTATTTAATAGATAATATGAATGAGCTGAAATAAAGAAGACTCATTATTTAGTATTCAGGATTCAAGGACACTTAACATTCTGTATTAAAAATTCTAGTCACTGAAATTTCAATGTTCTTAGATGAACATGTTTTCCAAGAGGGTTTTTTTTTTGCGCAAAAATCAATTATCTTGTATTTTGGAGAGGGAAAATCTGACTTGAATTTGTATTTAAGTACCATTCAACTGTTTCTCCAAAGGTGCTATGGATAAATAGTATTTTACTATTCATCAAGTTGTACTTGTGAAAGATGTGAAAAAGTTTGATGAGTCTTTTTTTTTTTTTTTTTTGGTTATTTTGAAGTAGGGTTTTACTGTAGCCCAGGCTGACCTGGAATTTGCTATGTAGTGTCAGGGTGGCCTTGAACTCACAGTGATCCTCCTATCTCTGCCTCCTGAGTGCTGGGATTAAAGGCATGCTTGACAAAAGAAAAGAATAAATGGTAAGTAGGGAAAGACAAATGTAATTTCAGTTTTCAAACTACTGTTACTATATCATCTACTTGCCCAACTAATCTTTTTCTTTCAAAAAAGTTGTAAACTCATGGGGGTTGATTATAAAATGTTCATTTTGGGGATTAATTTTTAAATGTAGAAAATGAGTTGATTCCATGTAAATGTCACATTTCTACAGCATATTATGGTATGTCAAGCATGAGTATAAACTAGCATGCATTCTTATAAACAGGATAATTTGTAAATATTTCTCTCTCTTGTATAATCTCAAGGAGGGTAATCTAGCTTGAAAATCAACTCACATTTTTATATGTTTACATGGGAATTGTTTTCCTTTGATAATAATGTGGTTTTTCTCTCAAATTTTGATTGTCAGTAAAGGCATAAACAAAGATGTTGACCTTTATTTGAGATCTTGGGTCCAAGTAAAATTTCATATTTTGGTAAAAGGCTTATCTTATTATAATGTTTGGAATAGTTTTTTTTTTGTCTTCTACTTCATGACCCCCAAAAATCTGTTTATGCATTGAAACAAAAATCCAGAGGATGTTACACAGTTCTTAGATGTACAAAAATTGTAAGGGTTGTTAAATTATTGCTTTGAAAATATACCTTTGATATAATTCATGAACAAAAATAACCCTCATTCAGAAATGTAAGGTACACTGTGTATGAGGGTGCATGCCTTTAATCCCAGCACTGGAGAGGCAAAGGTAGGCGGATTGCTTTGAGGTTGAGGCCAGCATGGGACTACATAGTGAATTCTAGGTCAGCCTGGGCTATAGCAAGACCCTACCTCAAAAAATCAAAACACCAAGAAAGAGAGGGAGAGGGAGGGAAGCAGGAAAGGAGGGAAGGAGAAAGAAAGATGTAAAGTACTTTCACATCACTCAGGATATTTACAGTCTTGCTGTCATAATGGAGCTGTGGACGGTTTTGTAGTTGTACTTCTGATATTTACCACATGAAAACTTTCGAGTAGATATACAATGTTTTTCATAAAACAAATCCCTTCTTCATTCTTGATGACTTTTCTGATTATCTAGTACAGAGAGAGGCCTTGCAATTTTAAATGTAAACATTTCAAAACCAATTGTTTCCTTATTGGTTGGGTCTGTATTAATGAATCTGAATGAGAAAATGCCCTTAGTGGTAAAAATCACTATGTACCTAAACAAGAATGTATCCATATGTGACATTGTAATCAAGCCTCAATCCCATGTGCAGTTGATCGTCTTCAACATTCCTTATAGCAACACCAACCTATTTTTTTAACTATTCTAACAATATTTCAAGTATATTATTAAACATTCTGAAAACCTAAAGACTTCAATTTCATCTTAATGCCTTTTCACAATCCAACCCCTGTTTACCACATAAATTGAGAACCCACACTGTCATTATTGATTGTCAAGGCTCCAACGCCCTGCTGCCCTTCACAAGGGAACCTCTGTCCTGACTTCAAGCAACACATTAGTCTCACATGCTTTAGACTTTATACAAACAAGGTCACACTGATTGTGTCTTTTCGTGTCTGTGCTCTTAAAGTTCACCTATGTTAGCCTGTGTGGTTGTAGCTTGTTCGTTCCCACAGTAACCTCTCATGAGATTTACTCTAGAATCATCTGTTCCTAGTTCAGTGCTACTAAGAACAGTGAACTGCCATGAACATTTTTGCCCATATCCTGGGCTAGGCATTTGCCCGCGCCCCTCTTGATTGCATCCGCTCTAGTTCCCACAGCCACAGCCTTTGCCCAGTGCAAATCGAATCTGGGATTCGTTTCTCAGTGTTTGGAAACTCATGAGAAAAATAGAACCCTTAAGTTGGCTGCAAGGCTCTGCAGCACCTGACGAACTTCAGTCTTCGTCAAAGACTCCACCTCTATTCCAGACCCTCATCCTTCTTCCTAATGGGAAAGGCTCCCAGCCAGCACAAGACCGTTGCTTCACTCACCCAGAGGGATGTTCCTGGGCCACCTCACCCAGCTTACTTGTCCTTTCCTCAGGTTCCAGTACGTCTTCAGCTTTCTCTAGCCCTCTTCTCCAGTTAAATGTTCACAAGATCTCCATTTCACCTTAATGTCTTTTACAAGTTAGAACTTTTGTTTGTGTGTTTTTTGTTGTGGTTGTTGTTTTGAGGCAGGGTCTCACTCTATCCAGGCTGGACCTGGAATTCAGTATGTTTTCTCAGGGTGGCCTCGAAGTCACAGTGATCCTCCTACCTCTGCCTCCTCAGTGCTGCGAGTAAAAGCCTGCACTACCATGCCTGGAAAAACTTTTCTTTATTAATGTATATTTCTAGTCTCCCACCCCATCCACACTAAGCATTTTCTTCAGGGCAAGAGGATGTTCTTTTTTTTAATTTGTTTGTTTGGTGTTATCATTTATTTTAGTCTTTCAAATGACTCAGAGTGAAAACTAAGAAATGTCTCAAAAGAATCAATAATAAATCAACCAAATTCCAGATCTCTATTCTGTGCAGAAGATGTGAGGATTTGGGTTTCCAGAGATAGTATTGAGTCACCAGATAATTTCTTGGGAGGATTATTAAAAGCAGCAAGAGAAGCCAAGCATAGTAGTGCATGCCTTTAATCCCAGCATTTAGGTGGCACAGGTAGGAGGATCTCCATGAGTTCGAGGCCACCCTGAGACTACATATTGAATTACAGGTCAGCCGGGACTAGAACAAGACTGCCCCCCCCCACAAAAAACCCACTTTTCTTATTTCTTTTAAACATATGAACCTGTCAGGATCTTCATTAGCCTCAATTAAAATTAGAATTTGGAAGCTGGGCATGGTGGCGCACACCTTTAATCCCAGCACTTGGAAGGCAGAGGTAGGAGGATCACTGTGAGTTCGAGGCCACCGTGAGACAACATAGTGAATTCCAGGTCAGCCTGAGCTAGAGTGAAACCCTACCTCAAAAAAAAAAAAAAAAAAAAAAAAAGAATTTGGAGCTTGGTGAGATGGCTTAGTGGTTGAAGATCTGACACCTGGATTTGATCCCCCAATACCCACATAAAGCCAGGTTCACAAAGTGGCACAAGCATCTGGAGTCCTTTGCAGTGGCAGGAGGCCTTGGCATACCCATATTCTCTCCTTTGGTATCTTTCTGCCTCTGTGTGTGTCTGTATCTCTCTCTAATAAATAAATAAAATATTTTTTAACAAAACAGAATTTGGTTTATTTCATATATATAAAACTGATTGCTTAATTTTGCAAATTATTAGTATTTATTTATTTATTTATTTTTATTTTTTTTTGAGGTAGGGTCTCACTCTATCAAGGCTGACCTGAAATTCACTAGGTAATCTCAGGGTGGCCTCGAACTCATGGCGATCCTCCTACCTCTGCCTCCCATGTGCTGGGATTAAAGGCGTGCACCACCACGCCTGGCATAAATAGTATTTTCTGACAGACATGTTTTCTTTTTCATAAAATATAACCCTAGGTTTCAATAAGAGACAAAGCCAAGAAGGAAGGTTTCACAAAGGTGGAGACCCCAAATATGCCCCTTTGAATATGCATCTGCATGTCTTCATTGAAGTCTTTGGATGCCCATGTGAAGTTTATGCTCTTATGCAAAAGAAAAAGATACAGAAAAGGAGATAAGCAACATTGTCCCATTTTCAAAGCATCAAAAAAAAAAAAATACCTTGAATAACATTAACCAAGGAGGTAAAAGACCTTTACAATGAAAACATAAAAACACTCAAGAAAGAAATTGAAGAGGACTTGAGAAAATGGAAAGACCGCCCATGCTTCTGGATAGGCAGAAAAAACATAGTGAAAATGGTACTCTTACCAAAAGTAATATATAGATTTAATGCAATACCAATAAAAATCCCAACATATTTCTTCATAAAGATAGAAAAGAATATCAAAATTCATATGGAATGGCAGAAGGCCTCAGATATCCAAGCATATCCTCAGCAAATGAAACACCTCTGGAGGCATCACCATACCTGATCTAAAGCTATAGTACAATACCACATGTGGTGGTTTGATTCAGGTGTCCCCATAAATTTAGGTGTTCTGAATGCTAGGTTCCCAGCTGATGGGGATTTGGGAATTAACGCCTCCTGGAGGGAGTGTATTGTTGGGGTTGGGTTTGTGGGTGTTATAGCCAGTTTCCCCTTGCCAGTGTTTGGTACATTCTCCTGTTGCTTTTGTCCACCTTATGTTGGCCAGGGGGTATGTCCACCCTCTGCTCACACCATCATTTCCCCTGCCATCACGGAGCTTCCCCCTCGAGCCTGTGAGCCAAAATAAACCTTTTTTTTCCCACAAGCTGCTCTTGGTTAGGTGATTTCTACCAGCAATGTGAACCTGACTGCAACACCATAGTAATAAAAACAACATGGTACCGGCATAAATACAGGACTATAGACCAATGGAACAGAATCAAGGAGCCAGACTTTGGGTCAAGTAACTACAGCTACTTGATATTTGACAAAGGCCCTAGCAATGTAGACTGGAAAAATAAAAGACAGCATCTTCAACAAATGGTGCTGGACAAACTGGATAACCATATGCAGGAAAATAAAACTATCTACACATTTTGCCATGCACAAAAATCAAGTCCAAATGGATCAAAGACCTCAACATAAGACTGGAAATTCTGCTATTACTGGAAGAAAAATTAGGAGGAACTTTCCATGGTATAGGAGTGGGAAAAGACTTCCTGAACTAAACCCCAGTAGCTCAGGAAATTAAACAATCACTCAACCATTGGGATCTCAAAAAACTGAAAAGCTTTGTCACACACAAACATACAATAAGCAGAGCCAATAGATTACCAACTGAATGGGAGAAAATTTTTTCCAGATACACATCAGACGCCTGATTTCTAGAATCTACAAAGAACTCAAAACCCTGAGCAATAAAAAGTGAACCAACCTACTCACAAAATGGGGCAGAGAACTTCACAAAGAGTTCTCAGAGGAAAAAATACAAATGGAAAACACACACTTAAAATTTTCAGCATCCCTAATCATCAGGGAAATGCAAATTAAAACAACTATGAGATTCCACTTTACCCCAGTAAGGATAGCAAACATTAAAAAATCTAATGACAACAAATTCTGGAAAGGTTGTGGAGAAATAGGAATACTCATTCACTGTTGATGGGAATGTAAGCTGGTAAAACCACTATGGAAAGCAATATGGAGACTCCTAAAAAGGATGACTATAGGGGTACCAACAGACCCAGTTATTCCCTTACTGGGCATGTACCCTAAAAGCTCCAAACCTCAGCTCAGAGGTATTTGCTCAACCATGTTCATAGTTGCTCAATTCATAATAGCTAAGAGCTGGAATCAACCCAAAGGTCCATCATTAGACGAATGGATAAACAGGATGTGGTATATCTGCATGACGGAATTCTACACAGCAGTCAGGAAAAATGACACAATAAAATTTGAAGAAAAATAGTCAAATTTGGAACAGATCATTCTCAGTGAACTCACCCAATCATAGAAAGATATTTGTCACATGATATCACTCATCTGTGGCTCCTAATCTGAATCTGCACAAGATGCTGACATACCTAATAAACATCTTGAGGACTGGACAGTAGGGATGGTGGGGTGGGGGACAAACAAAATGGACCCAAATGGAAATGGTACCATAAAATCCTACAGCCTGAAAGACATACTAAAAAGTCGAACCTTCATCAGATGCTTAGAGAGAATACCTGAATCATAGGGGCCTGGAGAGGGTATGCTAAAGACTATTCTCAGTCTTCTCCTGTATTTCTCTCTTACTCTTTCTCTTTCTCTCTCTCTCTCCCTCTCCCCCCCCCTTCTTTCTCTTCTCTCTGTTTTTTATTACCTATATGTTTCTTCCTTCTTTTCCCTTGGCACTGACCTATAACTCCCAGTACCAGCTTGTGGGTAACATCCACAATGAGCTGTTGATCAGGGAGACCTACAAGGTTTCCCAAAAGATGACAGAATTCTGTCAGAGTACTTGATGACCTGCCAAAGGTTAATGGTAAGACCCCACTGCCGAAGACACCATATGCTGTTGGGATGGAACTTGGAGCAACCTGGCTGGAAACTGGAAGAGAGTTAATTCCCAGATCGTTAGCTTTGCTAGTGCCAAAAGTTGTCACATGAGTGACTAGGGGAAATGACCAACATCTGTCTAAGCAACTCATGGTCTAAGCTACTCAGCAACAACCAAACTGATATGATGCTCACACAAGTACAATAGTGGCACACAGCCATTGTGGGTTACCAACTGCTCTTGATTTGGCAAACTGATCCACTCAGTAGAATGGAACCCATACCAGGAATGGGGAAACAAGGCAGAACCATATCCAAAAATGATTCCACTCTCCAATATCAAGCTTCCACTAATACTGGGTTATAAGAGGGCCTACACCTATTAAGTTCTCTCTAAAATAATAATGGGTATCCATGTATCTTGCACTGACCTCACTCTCTGTTGGAGAATTTGCTTCTTTTTCAGATGGATGCAGAAGCTGAGGAGAGAATCAGCCCATCACACCTCACTAGGGCACCAGCTGAAGCCACAGAGTTAGTGGGGTAATGAGCAAGAGTTGCTTTCTTGGTGAACCTGGTGTCAGCAAAAGGGTAAAGGAGATAGACACAGAGAACACTCAACTCCTACCAAATCAGATATCCAGAGACACAGAGACTCCCAACACCTCGTCACTGAAATAGACCTAAAATGAACCCAACATGGCTCAGGGAAGTTAATTGAGAGGGGGCAGAAAGATTGTTAGAACCACAAATAGGGTCATTATGCACAGAGACATTGTTTCTCCTCCTTAACTGATGGCCACCTCCACAATGCAAGACCCACAGTCCCCATGGGGGGATGACAGGGAGAAGGCTAATGATGGCACTATCATGGCTGTATACACACTATATACATTGAAAAAAAAAACTCAGCCGGGCATGGTGGCACTCAGGCAGCAGAGGTAGGAGGATGGTCATGAGTTTGAGGCCACCCTGAGACTACATAGTGAATTCCAGGTCAGCCTGAACTAGAGTGAGACCCTACCTCGAAAAACCAAAAAAAAAAAAAAAAAAACCTCAAGTTAAAATTTCAGACACTAATACCGGCTTTAGGTTTACTAAAGCTGCTATTGAAAAACACATTAACAATCTGAAAAAAGATGGTCTTTACATTAAAACAATGGAGAAAATGCCTTTAAAACTGTAATCTAGACCCAAATGGCAATGGTACCATAAAATTCTACTTACTAACTGGCAAACCAAATGGCTGATCCTTCTCCAGGCCCTCACAGGGAACACCTGAACCACAAGACACTGGAGAGGGTAGGATCACAACTAACCTTAATCTTCTACATCTTCCCTCCCTCCTTCTCCCTCTCCCTCTCTCTTCTCTCTAACTCTTGTATATTAGTTATCTTTTTCCTACTTTTCTTAGTGGGCACTGACCTGTAACTCCAAGTACCAGCATGGGGCTATCATCCACAACGAGCTTTTGATCAGAGAGTCCTACAAGGTTTCCTAAAAGACAGACAGATTTCTGTCAGAGTACTTGATGACCCACCAAAGGTTAGTGGTAAGACCCTACTGCTGAAGACACCTTATGCGGTTGACATGCAAATTAGAATGGCATGGCTGGAAGTTGGAAGAGAGTCAGTCCCCAGACAGTCAGCGCGTCTAGTGCCAGAAGGTGCTACATGGGCGACTGGGGGAAAATGACCAATATCTGTCCAAGCAACTCATGGTCTAACCTACTTAGCAGCAAATAACTTGTTGTGATGCCCACACAAGTGCAATAGTGGCACACAGCCATGGTGGGGAACCAACTGCACTTAATTTGTCTAACTGATCTCCTCAGTGGTACGGGACCCATAGCTGGAGCTGGGAAACAAGTCAGAACCATATCCAAACACAAGCCCACTCACCAATATCAAGTTACCATCAATCATGGGCTACAAGAGGGCCTACACCTATTAAATTCTCTATAAAAAAAGTAAGGGTTATCTCTTTTGTCCGGGTGCTAACTTACTCTCCGTTGGAGAATCTGCTTCTCTTTTTCAGATAGATGTAGATCCTAAGGAGAGAGCCACCCCATCGTACCTCCAAAGGGCCCCGGCTGAAACTAAGAAAAATTGGGGAAACAAGCAAGGGTGCTGTTTTCCTGGTGAACCAGATACCAGCACAAGGGGGAAGGAGATCAACACAGAGAAAAATCAACTCCTACCAAATCAGAGGGCCAGAGCCTCAGAGGCCACCAACACCTCATCACTGAAGCAGACCAAAAATGAACCCAACATGGCTCAGGGAAATTTTGCGAAAGAGGGGGCGGAAAGAATGTCAGAGCCACATGTTGGGTCATGATATGCAGAGACATTTATCTTACCCATAACTGTGGGCTAACTCCACAATGCATGACCCATATACCTCAACAAGGAGGGCCCAAGGGGAGGGGGTAGGTCACGGATGAGCCTAATAATGGTACCAAACTGACTGTATTTGCTGAATACAAAACTAACTAATAAAGAAAAAAAGAAAAAGGAAAAAAAAAGTTACACATAGTGAGTAAAAGTAAAACCTAAATGTAAAAAAAAAAAAAAATACTGTAATAAAAATACAAACTCTTTTGAAAAAGAGTTAACTAAAAAACACTTACTCTTCAAGGTTAAAATTTATTTCCTCCTTTAATTAAAAATATGGCTGTGTCCTGTTCACTTGGTATTGGTTTTGTAAACATAAAACATACATAGAATGGTCATAAATTACACACAGTTCCAAAAACCACTGCTAAGATGTGACATGAAGCAGGGCATGATGACCCTGAGAGGCTGACAAAGCCATTAAAAGATGGATGATGGTTTACATGGAGACTCAGAGATGTTTTAGATGTACTAGAACTATACAAGGGCTACCACAGAGACTGTTGGCTAAAGATAAAAGATTTCCCTGGCTGCTCAGCCCAGCTGGAGTGGCGGAATTGAAAAAATCCAAAGACTGTCAATCACTGGTTATATCAGGACTTAAATTACAAAACTTTAATTTTTGCTTGATGGTTGTTGAGTTTACATTGTGCTAGCCTCTCCTTACTATGCCTTATAACAGTTTAAAATGTTTACTCTGTGCCTTTATATGTTAAAAAAAAAAAAGTATGTGACTTGTTTGATTTTACAGGACTCACAGCTAAAACAATCTTAAATCTCAAAGGAGGCTTGGGACTTTGAGACTATCCAAAGTTAGTAAAAACTATGAAAACCTCTAAATTTAGACTAAATACAATTTATAAAGAGAGATGGTTATAAATCTATTGGGGGCCAGGGATGAAATGTTGTAGTTTGAATAAATGCCCTCCAATAGATTCAGGAGTTTATTAAGACTTCTGGGATTTCCAGCCACCTGACTGGAGGAGGTGGCACTGGGCAAATCTTAGGGTCAAACCCTAAGGTGTGGTGCGGGTTTGCAATTTCAATCTAAAGATATACAAAGTGCCTGAAGATCCTGAAGTGTATTTGTGGCTTTTGGGTTTTTGGCTTGGGGATTCTCTCGGCTTGGTCATTTGAGTGTGGGCCAACTTTTTTGCCATTATGGAACTTCCCCTGGATCTGTAAGCTTCAATAAATATCCCTTCCTCCATAGCTGCACCTGGTTTGGAAGTTCATCTCAGTGACATGAAGCTATCTACCGCATATGCTTATATTAGTTGAAGTAAATTTAAAAAGAAAAAGATCAATTAAGGCAGGTGTGGTGAGTCATGCCTATAATCCTTAAATTCTGGAGACAGTCAGGAAGGTCACTAGTTTGAAGCCAGCCTCAAATAGACCAGAATAAAGCAAAACAATAAAATGCTTTATAAGATAGCTTTGCTGTGAAAAGACACATTTGTCTTCATGATTTTTAAAAATAGATAGTTCACAAGTGAGATTTTTTTCTGTTCTTGAGTTTTATTTGAGAAAAAAAATTTGTTTTGTTTTGGTTTTTCGAGGCAGAGTTTCATTCACTCTAGCCCAGGCTGACCTGGAATTTGCTATGTAGTTTCAGGGTGGCCTTGAACTCATGGTGATCCTCCTACCTCTGCCTCCTGAGTGCTAGGATTAAAGGCATGCGCCACCACGCCCGGCTAAAAAAATTTTTTTAATTAAATGTGTTTAACTATAAATATGTAGAAAGAAACAAATGATTTGAAAGAATGAAACAAAAAAAAAAGAATGAAACAATTACCAGATTATAGTTCTTTAAATATGTAGATCCCCATCTTTAAAATTAGAAGTTAGCATAGGTGGTTTCGAAAATCTCTTCAACATTATATGATTGGTTCCGCTTTAGTTCCTCATTTCCAGTGTGTTCAGGGTAGGTGAAACTTGACTTCATCATGAAGTTTTTTAGTGGCTGGAACTTAATGTTCCCAAGAATAACAAGATAAGCAAAAGGGCTACGGTGAGCAGACAGGGAGAACTAGATAGGAAAATTAAAATAGGAGCCAGGGTCAGGCAGCATAAGGCAGGGAAGTGAGAAGACAAAGAATATTTTCTGGCAAACTTTACAAAATGAACTTTACATATATTTTTGTAATCATTACAATAATTCCAAGAAGATTATATACCTCTATTTATATAAGCGTGATAATTAAGAACGGGAAGTCAACATTCCAAATCATATAATCAGAAACCAAAGAGCTAGTGTGTGAATCCAGAATTAATGCCCTTATGATATTATGTAACAAGTGAAGCGGAGAACACCGAAGATAAGCTAGAATGAAATTTTTCTTTGCTCTGTTCAGGGCTCCAACCTCTTGTTGGCTCAACAACCGGACTAGCACGGGCATGATGGATGTGACAGGGCCACCACCCTACTGCACACCTAGCCACCTACTTATGTTCCTGTGGAACTGGAAGTAATGGGTGGAGTTAACCAATGACTTACATTTATAGCTCCCACCATGGTGCATTAGCTTAAGTGGGTGGAGGGGGGAAGAAAACCCACAAATACTATGACAGTTTCAGCTAAAGGAGTGATTTCTCTTTTCCAAGTTCTGCAAACATGTTTTACCACCTTGTGTGAGGAAAGATAGTAATTGCCTTAATTCTTCATGTTAGCATGCTGCCTTTTCTTTCATCTAGTTCATGGCATGTAATACCGTATCTATAGCCAAAGGCTAAGGATGGGCCATGTTGGGTAAAATATTACATTGGTTCCAGGCAATACTTAGACACTGAACAAATTTAGCTGACACTTTTCAGTCAATAAAACCCATACAAGGTAATGCCCATTGAGTTCTCAATTCAGTTTACCAATTGTTAAAAGAATAGAGACTATTGCTCTTTTAAAGTAGTATTGTTTCCAGTGCTGAGGGTTGAACCTGGGACCTTTATATCACAGGCAAGTACTCCACTACTAATCTGCACTATCAACCATTTTAAAGTAATATTTAAGAAATATTTGGATGAACCTCTAACATACATTTTTTAAGTCCCTGTGACATAAATTTCACTGTAGTAAGACCTTTTGCATGAACATTTGAGTTAAAACTGGAGAAAGTTTATTAAAAATATATATATTAAGTAAGGAAAAATTCTTGGAACTTTTTTCTCAAACTATACCTTTAATATGTTATTTAATCTTTTATTATTTTTTTCTAGTACCTATTGTTTAAAAGTGTGGTTAGTGGGAGCTATGCAAAACAAGTTGTAGAGGCCCAGTTCACAGACTGCAAGTCACCAGGTGTCTGGAGTAATCTGCTCCCAGCCACAGACCCAGACCCAGGAGAACTATACAGACATTTGACAGGTGTTGATTATGTTGTTGGGAGGAAAAACTGCTGTTCTAGTTGAAAAGAATCAATCAATCAGAAAAATCATGTCTTTTCTATAATCAATTTGAGTCAAATGAAATTGCTGTATTAACAATAAAAGGTAATTCGAAGTATGGTATCTTTGTTAATGAGGAAAAATGCAGAATGGAATTTCCCACACTTTGAAGACAGGAGAGCTGAAGTGTTTGAACGTAAATTCTGAATAAAATACAAGCCTTTGGTTGTGTGCTCTTTCTTAGCTGTCTGTGGAAAAACAGCTTTGAATCAAGCTATGCTACACCTTGGAGGACTTGCCATGCAACTGGACAGAAGAATGTACTCACCTTGTCATGACATCATTTAAAGTTACCATTAAAGTAGGTTGAGTGCCTATTTATATAAAAGTGTGTTTAGCAACAATAGCCTGTTTTAAGTTTTCTTGTCCTTGAAACTATAAAATTAACGGTTCTTTTTCCACCTTATATATAAAAAGTCTAGTAAAACACGAACAGAATAACCCCTTCATTTGAATTTTCCTAGAACCACTGAAAAATTATACTCTTTACAAAGAACTTCACTAAATCTAGGATAATTTTTAAAATAACTTACTGCATAGATCTTATATAAAAATATTGCTATTAATTATAAATGACCTCTTCTATTCCATCTTCTGACATCTATTAAGGAAAACCTCTTCTTTTTGTTCTTTACATAAAAGAACAGGCAGGGCCCATGTCTAACTTAAACTATTATGTAGTCTTGGCAGGGTTTTAAAGGGTTTCTTATTCTTCAGAAGAAATACATCAGCATAGGAAAAAAGACCAAAGGTAGCAATGAACCACTCAAAGTTGGGTAGAGTTATTTCCCATTCCTCAATGGCAGTATGCACTTGCTTTTAGTCCACATGGTTGGACTTCCCTTTATTAAGCCATCTCTCCATATGACCTAACTCCCTGTGCATCTATACTAGAAGACTCATCATATCCTGGCCTAAAAATGTAATTCACTTCATCATGTCTTTTGACATATGGTTTTCACTCACTATTCTTACCAGTTGAAAAACATGTTCAGCTATGCACACCTTTAATCCCAGTACTCTGGAGGCAGAGGTAGTAGGATCACCATGAGTTTGAGGCCACCCTGAGACTACATAGTGAATTTTAGGTCAGCCTGGGCTAGATTGAGACCCTACCTTGAAAAACATACAAAAAAAAAAATGTCGAATCTTCAAAACCCAACTCAAGCATACCTGTGCTTCCTACACAGGTAATCAGAATTACTTTGAGATGGTTTGTTTTTACATTACTTTTTTCTCTTTTATTGTTTTTACTTGTTTCACATAATAGTTGTTGTAAATTTGTCTAATGCCTTGTGTCTTGATACAGACTTAAGCTATATCATTAGGTTGCCTATTTGAGGTCTCTTTAATTTTTTATAAATGAGCATTTAAATTTTTTTAATTTTATTTATTTATTTGAGAGTGACAAAGAGACAGAGAGAGAAAGAGGAAGATAGATAGAGAGAGAATGGGCTCAACAGGGCCTCCAGCAACTGCAATTGAACTCCAGATGCATGTGCCACCTTGTGCTTACATGGGTTCTGGGAACTTGAGCCTCGAACCAGGGTCCTTAGGCTTCACAGGCAAGTGCTTAACCAGTATGCCATCTCTCCATCCCTATAAGTGAGCATTTAAAGCTATAAACTTTCCTCTTAGGACTCCCTTAACGATATCACAGAGGATCTGGTAAGTTGTGTTATCATTTTCATTTGTTGCTTGAACATTTACAATTTCTCCAGTGACCCACTATTCATTTAAAAGTGTGATGTTCAATATGGGACATAAAAGTAGAAGGGGGGTCATAGTGTGATGGAAAGGTTTAAGAAAGGATAGTGGCAGGAGGGAAGTAAGTGGGAGGATGAACCAAAACTAAGTATGTATAAATAAGCTAAATGAAAACCTAATAGTTGGTAACCCAATTAAAATTGTTTTTTAAAAAAAATTTGAGCAAAAGTCCCCTACATGGGTGGATATAGCTCTCCCCAAAACCATTGGGTAGTAACATAAAAATCCAGTGCTAGGGATGAGATACTTCCTAATGGATTGGTCAGGTCGGCTACAGAAGCCCCTAAAACAATACAGGCTATTGTCATTACCTTGGTTGCCCACAAAAACTAGATGACAGGACCCTCTTGCTGAAGGCACCACTTGCCTTGGTTGTAAGATGTAGAGAAATCAAGCTGGAACCAGGCTGGAACCTTCATGCCGCTAGTTAGCTTTCTTCATGTTAGAAGGTTTGAAAGCAACTGGGAGAGTAAATTTATCAACAGTCCTACCAAGCTGTGCACCCTGTGTATTCCACAAATAATCTGACAGGCAAGACACGCTTACTGGCATAATAGTTGCATGACTTTCTGATTACATTTGATATCTATTTATGCCTCGTACTATAAACCTGGCAAAAAGCTTGGGGCATAGGCCATGAGGGGACACTCAATACTGTTGCCATTCTAAACAGACAAGATATCAAACTACCTTCTAAATATTTATGTTTGCTCACATAGGTTAGGCTCCTTACAACCTTGATCACAGAAGTTTTTTTTTTTTCTGTAAGTTCAGAGATGCTGACAAAATTGCCAAGAATGTTTGACTATTGTGTCCTCAGCCCTAAACAGGACATCTAAACCACCACCTCCAGGGCTCAGAAACCTCATGGAAGAGGATATGGAAAGAATGTAAGGATAACTGTTCTCTGATTGGACATGAGGCCTGCTCAGTGGGAGAAAACTCATATCTGTACTGGAAACCAAGTCAGAATCCCATGGTCAGGAAATCAGACTTCAGAGAGAAGTCTCCACTGGTCTCAGGAGAAGAGTGGGCTTGTACTCCAACAAAACTCTCAAATAACTTTGCATACCCACTTTAACCCAAGCTGCTCTCATTCTTGGTGGAAGAACCTGTTTTATTTTATAGATGTCAAAGAAAATGGAGGTATTAAGATCCATCAATAACACAAGGTAGCCAACTTCCCACCATGAGATGTGCCACCTCTACCACATCTGCCAGAGACCAGAAGTAATTGCAAAGAAAGCAGTGGCATGAATACTGACCTTACTGCTAGTCTGAAAACCAGCTCCAGGGTGATGGTGGCAGACACAGTGATCAATCAAACACAGCAAAGCAGAAATCCAGAGGCTACAGAGAACTCAGCATTAATCAGACTGCCAATAGGCCTGGCATGGCTCAAGTAACATTGTGGAGGAGGGGGTGGAAAGATTGTAAGAGCCACAGAGTGGATAGGAATATCCTGAGGCACAGTCCTCCTGCTACACCACAGGGACTGAGTGAGGCCTTCATGACCCCACAGTGAATACCATAACCCCATTGAGCATGGCCCCCAGGGAAATGGGAGCAAGGATGAGGGATAAGAGTATAACCTGCAGCCTGGCATGGTGGCACACACCTTTAATGTGAGCACTCAGGAGGCAGAGGTAGGAGGATCACCATGAGTTAGAGGCCACCCTGAGGCTACATAGTGAATTCCAGGTCAGCCTGGCCTAGAGTGAGATCCTAGTTTGAAAAGAAAAGGAAAAGAAAAAGAAACAAGAAAAAAAAGAGCATAACCTGTAATAATATATGTCAAACAAAATTTTTAAAAATTAAACAATTAGTAAGAGAATGAAACTACTGAAAAGTTAGAAATAAATATAAAAAGGAAAATAAAGGCAAGAAAAAAATGAGTAAAAAAAAAAAAAACATATAAAACCCAACCAACTGATTACAACAAAAAGTGATGATCCTGTTCTGGTCTCTGTGTTTGGTTTGGTTTTTCAGTAGTCTAGGGAGAGATTCCAGAGCCACACCTGGTCAAGTGCAGCCTTATCAGACTGAAGCTGAGTTGCAGGATAGGGTAGCGCTCAGGGAAGGTATTGGCCTGGCATGTACTGGTGGGTGCAGGAAGCACCTTTCATGTAGACAACACTCACTGAGATGATAGTGGGCGAAGTGGAACCTCCTCACTGGCAGTGAGCTCCTGGCAGCCAGTGGGCAGAAAAAGAGCCTCCTCCTGTGGGTGGTGATCTCACAGTGACAGAGGGACACCTTGAAGTTATTCACTAATGCACAAATTCATTTTTGGATTTTTTTTCCTAGTATCATAATAAATGCTAACAATCACACATGTTTTGTTAAACACACACACACACACACACACACTGTATATATATATATATATATATATATATATAATCAAAAGTAGAGACAAAACTAAAAGTCTTAATATGTAAAGATATAGGGAGCTGGGGCTGAAGAAAAGGATCAATTTAAAGGTGCTTCTTGCTGAGATCTGCGGGCACCTGAGACCTCTAGTCACTGAATCTCCAGAACCTATGTAAACAGCTGGATAAAGCCACACATGTCTGTAACCCCAAGGTTTATGTAGAACAAGCTCTGAAAGAAGTAAGAAATTCTAGTACAAGGAAAACAGGTGGATGAGTGATAGGGAACACATGATATTCTTCTCCACAGGTGAGCCCCATATCAGCACATACACATGCATATGGGACACATACCACATGTACTATGCATATGCAAAAAAAGTTATTGGAATCTTTTCCCACTTTAAAAAACATGGTCAAATATATATATGCATAACTATTTTCAGGTGTAAGCTGATGGCACTCAATGCATTCACAGTGCTTGCAATTGTTATCACCATTCCAAAGTCCTTTGTATCTTGTAAAGCTGAAATTATATTCCTATTAAACAGTACCACACCACCACCCCTTTGCTCATCCCGACACACACGGTTTTGCTTCCTATTCCTATGACTTTGACTACATCTAGCTCCTCATATGAGTAGAATCATAAAGAGCTTGCCTTTTATGTCTGGCTTATTTCATTTATCATAATGTCTTGAAGGTTCATCCATGTTGAAACAGATACCAGAATTTTTCTCCATTTAAAGGAATATGTTGACCGGGCGTGGTGGCGCATGCCTTTAATCCCAGCACTCGGGAGGCAGAGGTAGGAGGATCACTGTGAGTTCGAGGCCACCCTGAGATGACATAGTGAATTCCAGGTCAGCCTGGGCTAGAGTGAGACCCTACCTTGAAAAACCAAAATAAATAAATAAATAAATAAATAAATAAAATAAAATAAATAAATAAATAAAGGAATATGTTGTATGAATACACCACATTTTGCTTAACTTTTTAGTCATTGATGGACTCTTGGGTTTCTTCCAGAATTTGACTTTTCTGCATAATGCTTCTGTGAATGAGTATACAACTATATCTTTGAGACATTGGGGGAGATATTACTCAGAAATGGAATTGCTGGATCATATGATAACTTCATTAAAAAAACTTATGCTGAATTTTTGTTTCATAAAATGGCTGTACCATTTTAGGATTTTTTGTTTTGTTTATTTTTATTTATTTGAGAGAGACAGAGAGAGAAAGAGACAGATAGATAGAGAATGGACGTGCCAGGGCCTTCAGCTACTGCAAACGAACTCCAGATGCATGTACTACCTTGTGCATCTGGCTTATATGGATCCTGGAGAATCAAGCCTCAAACTGGGGTCCTTAGGCTTCACAGGCAAGTGCTTCACCACTAAGGCATCTCTCCAGCCCGGCTGTACCATTTTAAATTCTCACCAACATCTTTACTAGTACTTTCTATTTTCTAGGGGTTTTTTTGTTTGTCTGTTTTTGTTTTTTGTGGGGGTTTTGTGTGTGTTTGTGTGTGTGTGTGTGTGTGTGAGAGAGAGAGAGAGAGAGAGAGAGAGAATTGGCACACAAGGGCCTCCAGCCACTGCCATCAAACTGCAGATATGTGTGCCACTTTGCATGCATGTGTGACCTTGCACACTTGTATCACTTTGTGCATCTGGCTTATGTGGGACCTGGGAATCCAACATGGATCCTTAGACTTCACAGGCAAGCGCCTTAATTGCTAAGCCATCTCTCCAACCCTATTTTCTGTTTTTTTTTTTAATAGTAGCCATCCTAATGGGTGTGAGATGGTATGTTACTAAATAAAAGAATGAATTCAAATGAAGAACATGGATAGCAAAAAAAGGAAATAAGAATTTTAATATTCAGTTAACATGTGAGAATGTCCAACTTGTCAATCAAGGAAACGAACATCAAAATGACAGCAAGGAAAAAAGCAAATTTTAAAAGGCCTCACAAGGCTAGTTGTCCAGAGGACAGGTTTGGGCCCCTTAGAAGGCCAACACTTCTAAGTCATACCTTTGCATCCTTTCTCCTTATAGGCTCATGACCATCCTATAATACAAATGGGTTAGTCCAGCTTCAAAAGTCCCCATAATCTTTAACAATCCCAACAGTGTTCAAAGCCCAAAGTCTCTTCTGAGACTCAAGGCACTCTCTTAACTGTGAGGGTCTAAAATGAAAATCAAGTTAAATAGTTCCAATATATAATGCCACAGAATAAACATTGCTATTCCAAAGGGAGGGATGGGAGCATAGCAAGGAAAGATCAGATCAAAGTGAGAGAGAGATCCAGCAAGATGAACACAAATCCAGCAAGGCAAACACCAAATATATCTGAGGATGATGAAATAATCTGGGATCCAAAAGGCTTGTATAGTGTATTAGTTGATGTTTCATTGCTAGGATAAAACACCTAACAAAAATCAGTTCAGGGCAGGAAGGGTTTATTTCAGTTTGCAGTATCAGGTTACAGCCCACCTTGGTGGGAGCTTGAGGCAGCTGGTCACAATTCAGCCCACAGTGAAGAAGCAAAAAGAAATGCTGCTGCTCAGTCAGCTCTCTCCTTTTTATATTTTCTAATTCCCCTGGCCAATGGAATGATGCCACCTACACTTAGAGTAACCTAATTTCCATAATCCCTCATAGGTGATTTGAGATCCCATGAAGTTGATAATCAATATAAACCATCACCAGTAGCTCCACCTCTGTAGATCTGCTGTCAACAGCTTCTCTTTTGGGTCAGCTCTACTCCATGCATGCAGCTTTTCTGGGTGGCCCACGGTCTGGACATTGGTCAACATCCTGAGATCTCCGTTGCAACCTGGGCTTCACTATAGCTGTACACAACAACCTCTTGTAGTCTCCTTGCAGGGATGTTAACCTTGCTAGATGTGGTGTGGCTTCAATCATCTTCTGGAACCATGATGCAAAACTCCATGATCCCTTCACTCTTTCATGCTGGAAAAACAGTACCATGTGATCAACACTGCCAAGCTCTTATGCCAGTTTGACAGGCAGCCTGGCCCTCTTGGACCACAATTGCATCAGCTTCTCTGTGACAGTCCTGGAAAAATACTTCCTTAGGCAACTATTTTTGAGGAAGGAGCTTCTTCATCTGCATTCTTAGCTTAGGATCTCTTCTTTCAAATGACTTTGGATTTTCACAAGATGGAAGGTCTGATGGATAGGATCTTGTCCTTACAACACCTTTCCTATTGTCCCAGTGCAGCAAAGGAGGCTTTTCTTTAATGGTACTGATCTTTTTAATGTTTGCAGCTGTCCTCAGCAATAGCCCTGTTTAAAACTCTCTTCTCCTCACCATATGACATAATTTTTCCATAACTTTTTGCTTGGCTTATTTCTCTATCCCATTTTAGACCTGCATCAGAGGAATGGGCAGTAACCATAATATAGCCCAAGTGCTCTCTTGTCTTGAGATTTTTCTCCACCAAATTTTTTAGCCCTTTAATTCTGAGTTCAGCCTCACTCAAGTTCTCAGGCCACAGGCTGAATGCAGCCAGATTCTTTTCCAGTATATAACATGAACTGCCTCTAGCACATGAGCTGGTCCTCCAAAGTCTCCAATTCTCTTGGCTTTCTGGTGGTCAGACTCCCACCAGAATATCTCATTAAATTCTTCTTAAAACATTCTAGGGATTCTGGAGATGGAAGCTACCCTATCTTGCACATTCCACCCACAAGTCAGCTCCAAATGTCTATTACCACATTGGTCAAGTTTTCCTTAGCAATGACCTTGCTCCTAGTAGCAAATTTTTTCAATAATCACCTTTTTCATTGTCATGTCAAAATACCTGGCAATAGCAACTCAAGGAATAAAGACTTTATTTTACTTAATAGTCTGAGGGAAGAGTCCATTATGAAAAAGAGAGCATGGAAGGAGGCAGCTGGTCATATTGTATCTATAATCAAGAAGCAGTGAGAAATGAATGCTAGGCTACTTTATGTAGAAACTCTCTCACAGAACTACGCAGAGACTTCTCTCCTCTGTAATTGTAGACCCAATCGGTTTTTCTTGTACAGTAATTTTGCAGCCTTTATGTAAAGCCTACCAAACTAGATTCTGTGCACTAATTTCCTCCTTCACTGAGGTCAGCTGAGCTGAGGCTGCAGCTGTGGCAACTGGAATGGTCAAGTGCTTGATCCTGAAATAGGGCATGAGAAGCTGAGTTATTCCATAGGCAGGAACTCTCATGGACTGGTGAAGGGAGCCTGCCACTCTAGCCTTCTGCTCTGGTGCTGGAAAGGATTTGGTAGATTCTCACCTACAGGCTGAGCTCTGTTGGAAATCCCTGTCACAGCTGCAGTAATCACTGCACTCAAGGAGCATTGCTGTGGCTGCAGCACAAGGTATGCAGCCAGGATCTTATGCTGCTTTTGTTCCTCCTTTGGTTGTCCCTGGCCGCCAGGATCAGACAAGCCTGGCAGTCAGAATAACTAACCATTGTGAAATGTTTCTGTAGCTGCCAATGATTATTTGCTACAGAGGCTGACATGGTGACCAAAGGACACAGGGGAGCCTGTTTAGTCATTAGATTCTTGTGCATTGACCCATGCTCCCTTCTCATTTGCATTTCCCCAGTGATTGGTGATGTTGAACATCTTTTCATATGCATATGCATATGAACTACTTGTACATCTGTGGACAAAGATCTAACAAATGTCAAGCCTATTGCTGATTTTAATTGAGTTGCTTGTCTTTTTTTTAAAAAAAGTATTTATTTATTTATTTACTTGCAAGTACAAATGTGTGTGTGTGTGAGAGAGAGCACTCCAGTGTCTCTTGCTGCTACAAACAAACACCAGACACTTGCACCACTATTTGCATCCAGCTTTATGTGGACAACTTGGGAACTGAAACAGGCTGGCAGGCTTTGCATGCAAGTGACTATATCCATGGAGCCATCTTCTCAACCACAGAAGTGCTTGTTTTTTGTTGGTTGTGTTTTAATAGTTGTCTTTATAATCTACATATTACTCCTATTTATTAGTTTCAACTATTTTCTGAAATGCAGTGTGTGAGAGTGTTTGTGCATGTTCATATGCTTGTGGGCACACATGTGCACATGTGCCTGTGCGAGCCACAGGTTGACAATGGGTATCTTCCTCAGTCACTCTCCACTTTCTTTACTGAAGTAGGGTCTCAATAGAACACAGAGCTCACTGATTTAGCCAGTCTGGCTAGCCAGCATACCCAAAAGATCTCTTGGCTTGGTCCCCCAAAAAACTAGGATTGTAGGTAAGCCACCCTACCCACCTGGCGTTTGCATAAGTACTAGGGATCTGAATTCCAGTTCTCATGATTGCACAGCAAGCACTTTATCACTGAGCCATTTCCGATCCCCAATTTTTGTATGTGTGTTTGTGTGTGTGTGCGCACATGTACACACATAGGCACACGCATGTCACTGCATGAATGTGGAGGTCAGAAAACATTTTGGGCATTGGGTCCTCACCTTCCACCTTGTTTGAGTAAGATTTCTCAGCATCTCATTCTTGTCCACATAAATAGCTATCTGGACCATGAGCTTCTGAGGAATTCTGGCTGTTCTTCCCTTTTCACCTTAGTCACTGTAGGATGACAGACACCCATCACAATGTCTGAGTATTTTTTTCTTTTCCTTTGGATCCAAACTCAGGTTCTCACACTTATGTGGCAAGCATTTTATGCACTGAGCCATCTCCCCCACAAATTTTAAAAATATGAAGCCCTGCCGGGGATGGTGGTACAAGCCTTTAATCCCAAGACTTGGGAGGCAGAGGTAGGAGGATTGCTATGAATTTGAGGCCAGCTTGGAAATAAAGAGTGAATTCTAGGGCATCATGAAGCTTCCTTTATGTTTTTGTAAGTTACATAGATTTATATGTCATATTTAGCATTTTACCCCATTTCTATTTTTTTGTATGTGGTGTTAAGCATTCTATTTCATTTTTCTCATGGTTTATACTTTTTAAATATGTGTTTATATTTGTGACAATTTTATACAGATATAAAGTGTATTTTAATCATACTTTGTCCCCTCCTTTACTTTCTTTCATTCCCATTCCCATTCCCATTCTTTGCTATTCATCCCAACTACTCCCCCTCTTATTTTTGTGTCTTTTATTTGACCCCCACTGAGTTTAATTACAGTTGCTTGAATTAGCATGGGAGGGATGTTACTCACTCAAGCATGGGTAATTTTCTGGTGGCTGCGCTGTTGAAGAAAATGACTGCCCTTCCAAAGCAACCATTAACTGCCAATAGTTCCTGAGGGAGGAATGGGACCTCATGACCCTCTCCTTCATTCATGATGGAGTGCCGATGGACCCAGTCTTTTGCAGGTCTTATGCAGATTAGCAAAGCTGCTGTGAGTTCATGACTGCAACACTCCTCCACATCCTCTGGTTCTTAAAATTGTTTCTACTCTCTCTTTCATGATATTTTCTGAGCCTTGGAGGGGTTACAGAGATGTCCTGCTTAGGGCTAAGCACTCCATAGTCTCTTATTCTCAGCATGGTAGCAATATATTCATTTCTGCATTAACCTGTTCCCTGTGTAAAAAGTTTCTCTGACCAAGGCTGAGATCAGCATTAACCTCTGGGTACAAACATTAGAAGGCACAACTGAGGAAATAGCTCAGTGAGTAAAAGTGCTTGGTGTCCAAGCATGAGAGCCTGAGTTGGCATGAATTCCATCCTTAGCACCCATATAAAAAAATACTGAGCATGGCCACATGTACCTATAACCCAAGTCCTGTAGGGGACAGAGACCAGAGAAATTGCAAGCATTCATCAGCTTGTCAGTTGGACTGAAAATGGCAGCTCCAGGTTCATTGAAAGGCTCTGTTTAAAGAAAATAAAGCAGGGCTGGAGAGATGGCTTAGCGGTTAAGCGCTTGCCTGTGAAGCCTAAGGACCCTGGTTTGAGGTTCGATTCCCCAGGACCCATGTTAGCCAGATGCACAAGGGAGCGCACGTGCCTGGAGTTTGTTTGCAGTGGCTGGAAGCCCTAAATGCCCATTCTCTCTCTTGCTCTCTGCCTGTCTCTCTCTCTCTCTCTCTCTCTCTCTCTCTCTCTCTCTTTCGCGCGTGCGCCTTCAAATAAATAAATAAAAATAAACCCAATTAAGTTCCAACTTGATTTCTCTATGTCTTGTGACCATGGTGTTGCAAGTACATCATAAGCAATACAATAATACTGTCTAGTTTTGGTGAGCAATCAAGAGGAATCACAAAAGTCTATATTGCTTTTAAGACCTCCTGGAGCATCCCTGACAAACAACTCACAGGGAATTATCTTATACCTTGCGTTGGGATTTTTGTTTTATAACCCTAGCTTTTTGAGTAAAATTACCAAAAATCTATAAATGCTTAATTTTGGTTGATTTTCTCTCCTACCCACTCCTCTTCTCCACCCCAAATCCCACTGAAATCTTTTTATCCCCAGTATTACCACTTTCTACTTGCATATCACATGTGTACTTCCATTTTCCCACTTAAGCCTTCTCCTCCCTCCCCAGTCTTACTTTACAACTTCTATAAACACTCATTCCAAAAAAAATCTAAAAGAATACTAAGCCAGCTCTACAAAAAATACTTTAAGGGATCCTTTAATCTTAAGAGAAGGAAAGGCATATGCACGAGATCATAAGAAGGAATAAAACATGCTCAAATAATGGTTAATGCAAGAGAGAAATAGAAAAACATCAAGCACTACAAAATCAAAAAATGGCAGCAATAAATACACACCTTCAGATACTAATTCTTAATATCTATTGTCTCAAAGTCCCAACCAAAAGACACAGACTGACAGACTGGATTAAAAGGAAGGATCCTTTTGTTTGTTACCTACAAAAACTCACCTCTCCCTCTCTCTATCTGCTCCCTCCTCTCTAGCAAAAAAATTAATTAATTAATTAAAATTTGAAAAGATATCTTACAAAGCCATCGCAACACTAACAGCATGGTACTGGCACAAAAACAAATATGTAGATCAACAGAAAACAACAGAGACTCCATATACCAACTCAGGAAGCTATACTGATCTGATTTTTGAACAAAATGCCAAAAATATTTACTGACAGCCTCTTTAACAAATGGTAGTGAGAAAACAGGATAGCTATGTGTAGAAGGATGCAAATAGATCCCTAACTCTCTTCATGCACAAAAATTAAGTCCAAATGGATGAAAGACCTTAATATTGGACCTTAAACCCAGAAACTGCTAGAGAAAAATGTAGAGGAAACACTTCAACATAAAGACATAGGCAGGGAATAAGATAAATAATCAATCATTGAGGCCTTGTTAAATTAAAAAGCTTTTGTACAGCAAAGAATACTGTGAATGGAGCAAAGAGACAACCTAAAGAGAAGGAGAAAATTATTGGCAGCTAAACATCTAACAGAGGGTTGTGTCTAAGATTTGCAAAGAACTCAAAAAACTGTATAATAAGAAATCAAACAACCCAATCAAACATGGGCTATAGGTTTTTTGAAGAGATAGCTTGCATAGCTTGACAACTCAGGTTCAATTCACAAGAACCCACATAAAGCCAGATGCACAAAGTGGAGCATGCATCCTGAGTACATTGGCAATGGCAAGCGGTACTGGTGCACCCATTCTAATTCATATTTTCTCTCTCTTTTTTCTTGCAAATAAATAAATAAATAAATATTTTTTAAATGGGCTATAAAACTGAACATTGAGTTCTCAAAAGAAGAAATACAGGGCTGGAGAGATGGCTTAGCAGTTAAGCGTTTGCCTGTGAAGCCTAAGGACCCCAGTTCGAGGCTCAATTCCCCAGGACCCACGTTAGCCCAATGCACAAGGGGGCACATGCATCTAGAGTTCATTTGCAGTGGCTGGAAGCCCTGGCACGCCCATTCTCTGTCTCTCTCTGCCTCTTTCTCTCTCTGTCTGTCACTCTCAAATAAAGAAAGAAAGAAAGAAAGAAAGAAAGAAAGAAAGAAAGAAAGAAAGAAAGAAAGTACAAATAGCCAATGAACACCTAAAAACCTGTTCTACAACATTAACCATTAGGGAAATATAAATTAAAACTAATTTGAGATTCCATCTCACTTCTTTAAGAATGGCTATCATCAAGTAATCAAATGGCAATAAATGCTAGAGAAGGTGTGGGGAAAGAGGAACCCTTCTCCATTGTTGATGGGAAAGTAAACTGGAAAAGCCATTGTTGAAATCAGTGTGGAGGTTCCTGAGACTGTTAAAAGTAGATTTGCCATAGGATTTAGGAAGACCAAGGCGGGTGTAATGGTGCATGCTTTTATTCCCAACACTTGGGAGGCAGAGGTAGGAGGATAACCATGAGTTCAAGGCCACCCTGAGACTACATAGTGAATTTCAAGTCAGCCTGGGCTAGAGTGAGACTCTACCTCATGGAAAAAAAAAAATGAATACCACTTCTCGGCCTATATATAAAGGGCTCTCCACATTACTATGGGGATACTTGCACATCCATGTTTATTGCTGCTCTATTCACAATAGCTAATAAATGGAACCAGCCTAGATACATTTCAACTGATGATTGGATAATGAAGATGTGGTACATTTATACAATGGAAGTTTATTCAGCCATAAAGAAAAATGAAATTATGAAATATGCATGAAAATTGATGGATCTGGAAAAGATTGGACTAAGTGAGGTAACCCAGGCTCAGAAAGTCAAACCCAGCATGTTCTCTCTCATATTGGATCCTAGTTTCAAATGTTTAGGTTTGTATGTGAGATACTAAAGTCAGTAGTAGAGACCAAGAAGCTAGAAAGTACTTCTGAGGGAGGGTGGAGAGAGGAGGGCTTAAGAGGAAGATATAGTAGATATGTTAGTAAAGTGGCAGAATATTGAAGATTTGAAATGATCTATTTTCAGGGAAGGAGATGGTGGAGAGGAAGATATGGGAGGAAGGTTAATCAAAATTAAATAATAAACCATATGTAAACCTACATTTTTGCTAGCTAAATAATACATACGTTTTTAAAAGAATAGAAAGTTCTGGCAGAAAGTCCCTATGGGTATAGATAATAATGTGCCCAGAAGCTATAAACTGACACAAGAAAATTTAAGTGCCAGGGGTATTATACCTTCCAGCAAGTTGTTTGCCCTTGATGCCCAGAAAACACTACAGGCTATTGCCAAGGCTTTTGGCTGGCCAACAGTACTAGATGGTAAGACCCTATTGCTGAAAACACCATAAATTTGGGCTACAGGTCACTGAGATATCAAGCTGGAGCTGAGTTGGAAGCCTTTTCCCTTGATTAGCTGTCAGGATGCTGGAAAGATCTATACAGATGGTTAGAATAAAAAAAAGGCATCAATGGTTTTAATCAGCAGTGGACCCTGCAAGCTTTATGGCTGGACAGCCAGGTCAAATGTATCAGCTGATGCAACAGTGGCATGTCTCTTATGGAGGAAACCATCTGGTCTCTGATTGAACTTGAGGCCCACTCTTTGGAAGGGAATTCCTGCCTGGTACTGAAAACCTAATGAAAAGCCTATGACTATAGAAGTTACAAGTCCTAGGGGGAAAACTACTACTGTTGTCTGGCTAAATGACCACCAAACTGTCCTGTAAAAGCACTTATGTTTATGCCTGTATATTATTGTTGCTCTCACTTTTGCTTAGAGAAGCTTCTCTTTTAAGGTGGTGGTGAGCACTGGAGAGACTCAAAACTTACCAAAGTGCTGAGAAGAAATTGCAGTTAAATGTTCAGCACTGACTGAGGTATCTCTTTCACACCCTACAAGGCTCAGAGACCATTGTGGAAAAATTGGAGAGAAAGAATGTAGGAGCCAAAAGAAGGGGAGGAGTGTTTTTCAATACTGTTTTCCAGACATAAAGGGGCTTTGGTAGTCAGACCTCACAGTTGCTGATATTACCTACACAAGACCTGCATAACAGGAGGGGAAAAAAGTGTCGACATCAAAATAGAAGAGAGACTAGTTGGAAAGGAGAAGGGATTGAGTGAAGGAGGATTTGGGAGGGAGAAATGGAGGGTTGTAGAAGGGGAATATGGTAATAGTATATTGTCTATACGTGTGGAGGTTGTCAAGAAAATGTTTAAGAATTATTTAGTAATGAATCATAATAATTATAAACCATAAAATGATGTCTTCATATAGAAAGTAGCATAAACATGAGGGATAAGAGTAGCAAGTTCTACAGAATAGCAGAATCAGAGCTGTGGGTTATAATCTCAGTCTACCATGACTCCCATGGAAGACTCGGCATGCCATGGTATCAGTCGGCATTGCATTTCCTCACAGGTGAGACTAGGATGACATTACTCACCCTGCCTCATAGAGGTAATGTTTTGACTACCTAATTAATAATTTTATAGACTTATTAAGATTTATTGTGCCATTATTGCTGGATGTGCTTTGCATCCTGTGTAATTCAATGGAAATTTTATTTTCACTCATTTAAAAACAGCCAAGGATTTTTTTTTTTTTTTTTTTGGTTTTTTGAGGTAGGGTCTCACTCTAGCCCAGGCTGACCTGGAATTCACTATGGAGTCTCAGGGTGGCCTCGAACTCATGGCAATCCTCCTACCTCTGCCTCCCGAGTGCTGGGATTACAGGCGTGCGCCACCATGCCCAGCTTCAGCCAAAGATTTTAAATAAGACTTCAGACTTCCCCTTATTCATCATGAAAGAAAATGAATACTGCGACATTATAGTCAGTAATGTTCTTGTATAGAAATCTGAAACAATATGATGACATTGAATCCAGAGAATACAAATTATTGTACAAGTTCCTCAAATGAATTACATTACATGGTCTCGAAAAGGAGAGCAAATGCCTGAATTTCAGGAAATCATCTCAGGCATTTCTAATAAACTTAACAATTTAATTACCTTCTTTATAATTGACTTAACATTTGTTGATTTCCTGAACTTAATCTTATCTAGTTAAGGATGTAGAGAAGTATGCCCAGGTCCACCATGCCTGCCTAAGAGGAAAACGTCAAGTCAGGATTACAGAAGTAGTTCCGTGGTGGTATCTAGTTGTGTGGAGTGGGATTGGAGAATGAAGGCAAATAGAGTTTGACTCTGTCTTTGGGTCTCCAGCCCTGTCTTTCCAGGACTAGTGATGTCTTCATAGGTCAGAGAGATGCTTTACTGAACAAGATAAACTGGTTTATTTGCTTTTTTAGCATATATAGGTTTTCAGAAAATACTGGAATCTGTTTGTTTCTATACTTCTTTTTTACTTGAAGAGATTGTTTTCTTTAAACTAGAATACTAACTTTTCATGTAGCTGGAGGGTAGTCCAACGACATGGCTAGAGATTCACACAGGTATAAGGAAGAATGTGAGTTCATTTAATGACTCCCTAACAGCCTTTAATTGGATTGTTTTACTTTGGATTTAAAGTTTCCTTCCCTCCACAACAGTCTACAGGGTGTCAGCATCCTTTACCTAACCTCAATGACTATAAAAATGAATGCATTAACTACAGGGATAGGATATTTTGAAAAATATATATACATTTTGAAGTCATATTAATGAGTTATATTTTAATTTTTTTAGGGCTAGACAAATGGCTTAGTGGTTAAGATTCATGCCTCCAAAGCCAAATAACCCAAGACCCACATAAGTCAGATGCATAAGGTGGCATGTGGGTCTGGAGTTCATTTGCAGTGGCTGCAAACCCCTGGTGTGCCCATTCTCTCTCTCTCAAATAAATAAATTATATAAATTTTAATAATTATTTGTAAGCAAAGAGAGAGAGAAGAAGAGAGAGAAAGAGCAAGAGGTAGTTGGTATAACAGGGCTTCCTGCCACAGCAACTGAACTCCAGATGCATGCACCACTCAGTCCATCTGACTTTATGTGGATACAGAAGAATTGAACTCAGGGAACCCTTAACCACTGAGCCATTTCTTCAGCCCTAGCAATATATATATATGTATATTTTTTTAAGAGAGAGAGAATTGGCATGCCAGGGCCTCAACCACTACCATCAAACTCTAGATGTTTTTGCCACCTAGTGGGTGTTTGCATTCTTGCATTTTCCTCACTTTTGTGTGTTTGGCTTACATGGGATCTGGAGAATCAAACATGGGTCCTTAGTCTTCACCGGCAATGCCTTAACCACTAAGCCATCTCTCCAGCCCTGGAGTTATATTTTAATAGACCTACCAGTTCAGTGTGAGAAGTGATGAGCAGTTACAGAAAACAGAGAAATAAGCTGGGAAGGTCAGCATAATGGCCACATGACAAAAATTAAAAGGACGGTAAAAGAGCTTAGAAGTTAATGAGAAAACAACCCCTCAATGGTGCCTTGCTTCAAAATAGCACCTCCTTTGCCATCATCACTATTTACTGACTTACAGACACTGTGAAAGGTCAAGTGAAAGTGAAGACCTGAGAGATATGAATTTTATCCATGTAACAATAAGGAAACTGAAGAATAGACTAAATAATGTAGGAACCAAATAGTGGACTTAAAATTCATACCCCATATGTCCAGTTTTGAAACTCTTGCTTACAGCTGCTTCTCACTTGACCTTGAGCAGTTTTGATTCCAGCAGAGGATGCCTGAGAAAGGATGCTGGCTAGTGACTGGTATAGAAGAAGGAGTCAGGATACCTGTTTTTAACTTTTTTTTAGAAAGAGAGAGAAAGAATTGGCATACCAGGGCCTCAGCCATTGCAAACTCCAGACACTTACACCACCTAATGGACATGTGCGACCTTGTGCTTGCCTCACCTTTTGGCGTCTTGCTTACATGGGATCTGGAGAGTAGAACATGGGTCCTTAGCCTTCGCAGGCAAGCGCCTTAACCACTATACCTTTTTTTTTTTTTTTCCAGACTTAGTACTTCAGACTGTAAAAGGTCCAAAGAGGCAGTCCAACTTTCTTCCCCATATCATTTGGAAGTGTGTCAATGTACTTAAGCATTCAGTTTCATGAAAGACTTTTTTGGTACTGTAATCAAATTTATGTCCCTTTCATATTGCAGAGTAAGACTCAATGAGGCCAGTGCCTTACCTCACAGCCCTAAACTTTTCTTTATTAGTTATTGACATACTCAGTATATAAACAGCACAAGTTGGTACATCTTTACTCTAATCCCTGCCCTCCCTCCAAAGGGACCCTCCTTGTTGGGGATGCAGGTTATCCCCATGGAGATTGTGGGTCATGCATTATGGGGGCAGCCTTCAGTTATGGGAAAGAGGCAATGTCTCTGTGCATAATGTCCCAACTTATGACTCTAACAATCTTTTTGCCCCCTCTTCTGCAAAATTCCCTGAGCCATGTTAAGTTGATTTTAAGGCTGCTTCAATGATGGGCTCTTAGGAGCCTCTGGATCTCTGGTTTGCTAGGAGTTTGCTCAGTGTCTATTGCCTTCACCCTTGTGCTGATATCAGGTTCCCTGAGAAAGCAGCACTCTTGCTCATTTCTCCAATTCCTTTATGGTTTCAGCTGGGCCCTGGTGAAGTGCGATGGGTCATTTCTCTCGTCAGGTCCTGCTTCTGTCTGAAAAAAGAGAAGCAGATTCTCCAACAAAGAGTGGAGTCAGCAAAGGCTAAATGGGATAACCACTATTAGTTTAGAGAGAATTTAATGTGTGTAGGCCCTCTTGTAGCCCAAAATTAGTGAAAGCTTGGTATTGGAGAGCTAACTCATTAACTGGATATGGTTCTGACTTGTTTCCCAGTTCCAGATATTGTTTCCTTTCCACTGAGTGGATCTGTTATCCAACCCAAGAGCGGTTGCTTTCCCACCATGGTTGTGTACCTCTATTGAACTTGTGTGAGCATCATGTCATGTTGTTTGCTTCTGAATAGCTTAGACCTCAAGTTGCTCAGACAGATGTTGGCCACTTCCCCAGTAGCTCATATAGCACCTTCTAGCACTAGACAACAGCCCTATACTTTTATAATTATGAAAGTTTTCCCACTACAACAGCAGCAGAAAACCTATTTCTCTAGTACACTACTCAGTGGAGCTCTGTGCCCTGGTTCAGGCTCTCCAGGAGAGGCCAGGGTATCTAAGGAGCCAAAGAACAAGTTATGCCCATGTAGCAGACAGCTTCAGGTTCACTTCCAGACCAGGCACAGTTATGGAGGAAGGGATATTTATTGAAGCTTACAGATCCAAGGGAAGTTCCATAAATGGCAGAAGAAGCTGGCCTGCCTTCACAGGACCAAGCAGAGAGAGAGAGAGAAGCACAAGCCAAAAAGCCAAAAGCCAAAAGCCACAGCACACTTCAGGAACTCCAGCTAGGCAACTTTGCATATCTTTAGATTGAAATCTGAAACCCACCACCACACCTTAAGATCCACACAATGGCACGGACTCTAGCCAGGTGGCTGTAGATGCAAACTACAAACAAACAACTGAATATATTGGGGGTCATCTATTCTATTCAAACCACCACAGCCCTCTAATGTTCTCTATTCTTTTTTCATCCTTAGCCCCAGATACTCCCTGTGTCCACATAAGCGCCCATTCATATATCTCCATTTAAGGACATGTGTCAGGAGAAGATCTAGTCTGTGGCTGTCAAACTGTTTGGAACATGTCCTTCCATACAGAATACATTTTGGGCTGGAGATGCAGCCGCATGGTAGGGTATGTATGTACCTAGCACAGGTGACGTCCTGGATTCTATTCCCAGTACTGCCAAAAAGAAAAACATATTTTATCTTATTTCCTAATCCGCATTTATATGACTGAAATTAAAGTATCTTGAAATAGCCCTTTCTCTTACTCAGAGGGATGAATTCAGATTTGTGTTGTATTCAATCTTGATTATTTTATGTGGAAAACAACCATGCCATACAGGGACTTCATAAACCTGTGGCCTCAACCAGGCATGATAACACATGTTTGTTATCCCAGCATTCAGGAGGAGGCAGGAGGGTCAGGAGTTCAAAATCATCCTCTACCTTAAAGTGAGTTTGAGGCCAACCTGGGCTACATGAGACCCTCAACTCAAAAAATAAACACATGCCCCCAAAATAAAATTCTGTTAGCTTTCTATGATGTAAATGCATAATAAAAACCAATGTCTCCACATATATTTTGACTTTTGCAAAAGATATAGAGTAAGGACAAAGAAATGCATATCTAAGGGTGAAATTTTAAACACCAATATGTTTGAATATTTAATTATTTATTTATGAGAAGGGGGAATGAATTGGCATGCCAGGGCCTCTAGCCACTGCAAATAAACTCCAGATGCATGTGTCACCATGTATATGTGGCTTATGTGAGTTCTAGGGAATCAAACCTGGGTCCTTAGGCTTTGCAGGCAAGCGCCTTCATCCTAAACCATCTCTCCAACCCCACCAATACATTTTAGACATGAATGAATTTATCATGAAAGGACTGGGGAGGTGGGAAGGAGGAAATTTAATTGTTCCCAAATTCTCAACAATCTTTTTTTTTTTACTTTCTATTTCTTCATTAATGTTTTTAGTTACAAAACTAATATATTTTCCAATAAACCTAGGAAGTTCCAAAAAATTATAATTACAAAACAAAGTTCACCATATTCTTACAACCCAATGATAGCATTTGACTTTTATCCTTGTAGATTTTCATTTCTTTGGATTTTTTGCTGTTGTTGTTATGCTTGTATCTGTATATGTTATAGAAACAACTTAAGCAGCATACATTTTAAAAATATTTAATAAATGTGTTTTCATTGTATTTTAGTTTGAATGTGTCCCCCAAAGTTCATGTGTTGGAAACATACCTACAGTGCAGTAGTGTTGGGAGTAGGACTGAGAAGAGATTAGGTGCTGACGGCTCTGACTTCATAAATGGATGAGCTGCATTTATAGGAGTGGGTAACTTATTGGAAGAGCAGGATGGTTTTAAATCCTAGTTTGGAACTCTCTTTCCCTTTTTGACCCTTCTACCTCCTACCATGCAATGAAGCATCAAGAAGGCCTTCATACAGTGTGGATTCTTCCACCTCAGATGTTCCCACCTCCAGACTATAAGAACTAACTTTCTTGATGAATTACCCAGTGTGTGGTCATCTTGTTACAGAGACACCCTAGGACACCTGGTGCTAACAATGATGCCATTGGCTATGGAACTTGATCTTTAGCCAATGGTAGGTCTTGTTCATCTGTCTCTTTGTGGACTTAAGCAAGCCTTATGTATAAACGTAAGGTTGCTTGCATTTTTAGTTTACGAATAAATGAGAGATTAATGAGAACAAAATTCTGAATGTTTTCTTGGGTTACATTCCCAGAGATGGAGGTGAAAGATTTGCACTTTTGAAAAGCTCTGCCTTAGATACTACCTTTATAATCATCTTTACCAGAGGGAAGATATTCCACAGAGGTATTAGGCCCTTCCTTCAGCTATCAGACTACTGAGACAATGAATCCCAAGAAATTGGAATTTCCCCTGGAGTCTCATTCTGGGGAAATGAAAGAGTAAAGCCTGATCCCAGCCAGTGGGGAGCTTGTCTCCCAGAAAGAGATTCCACATAGTTCTCTACCCCTTCAAAACATCTTGCAGGAGAGATTAGAGCCCAGACAATGATAAGTAAATGAAGATAGAGACCACACTTTGATCAGAACTGTTTAGCTATGTTTAAACCTAAACTTCATATCAGTACCCCAAAGATGGACTTGGAGGTAGTCACTAGACCCTTTTGGTCCTTTTTTTAAAAGTGTTGTCACATTGAAAAAAAAAATCCCCTTTCCCTGCTTTTCAGTATTACTTGTCTGCTTAGTTGGGGTGCAGAGACAGCTGGTCCAGACTAGCTTGTTAGGATTGCCAGGGCCAGGCTGTAACTATAACAACTCCACTTACATCTCTGTGGTTAGTGACATAGAGCTCTCTGTCACAATCAGGCCACCTTGAATAGGCTTCAGATTTCAGAACAAATAGTATATTTACTGACACTTGAAACATGATTAATAAGTGAATTTCAAAGACAATTCTACCAGGTAAAAGAAAAAACAAGAAGCCACAAAGCCTTTATATGCCATGTGGATGGGCCTGTGGAGAGAACTGTGGCTGCTGAGTAGTGGTCACAAGTGAAGGCTTGCTACACGGATGGGCTCTGGAAAGCTATGAGCCTGCTCTGTGACCTTCTATTCTTCCTGTTCCTTTGCTGAGCTCCAGTCTAACCTCCTCAGCTGTGAAATGGCATGCTCCCTTGCAATGCTAAGCCTGAACCATTTCTCAATAGTGTTATTTGTGCTTGCAAAATAGAAATTTGATCACAACCCTCCTCAAAACACCCAATAATTTATCAATGTGTGCTGACCAATACCTTGTTATGTTGATATGCAGGACCAGCATCTTCTGGAAGCCTTGCACAATCTTAGACCATATGGGAAGGAATTGCTGGGTTGTTTGTTTGTTTGGCAGTGATAAAGAAAGGGAGCTTCAGTGAGGGAAAACTCAATCAATCATCTTTACACAAGAGAAAATCAGGCTTAACAAGCATATTGTAGCAATAGGATTAGCTTTGTATGGGCAGGACTTGAAACATATACATTCATTTCTTATTTCTTTATGCATTCATCCATTCACTGATTCATATATATTAAATACCCATAAAGAATAAGGCTGTTGGGGAAGTGGAGAGATGGCTTAGCAGTTAAGGCACTTGCCTGTGAAGCCTAAGGACCCATGCTCCACTCTCCAGATCCCACATAAGCTAGACACGCAAAGGTGAGGCAAGTGCAAGGTTGCACATGCCCACGAAGTGGCGAAAGCATCTAGAGTGTGATTGTAGTCTCTGAGGCCCTGGCATGCCAATTCCCTCTCTCTCCCTCTGTCTCTCTCTTTAGGTCCCCCTAAAATAAATAAATACAAAAGAAAAAGGCTTTGGGGACTAGAGAAATGGCTTAGTGGTTAAGGCAGTTGCCTGCAAAGCCAAAGTACCCAGGTTCAATTTCCCAGGACCCACATAAGCCAGATGCACAAGGTGATACATGTGTCTGGAGTTTGTTTGCAGTGGCTAGAGGCCCTGGTGCACCCATCCTCTCTCTCTCTCTCTCTCAAATAAATAAAAATAATTTTAGAAAAAGCATAAGGCTGTTAGTCACAGAGAAATTAAAGTTAAATACCTTAAAGTTATTGCCTTTAAGCAGCTTGCCACCTAAAAAAGGCATCCAATATTTTCAGTTACATATGAACTATGAAGTTTGGGAAAATGGTAGACATACTTTCCAACATGTAGCTTAGAGTGGGATTGGAGAAGTAGCATAAATTATCTCACACAGGGAGGGGCTAAGTAACATGCTGGGGAGGCTGTTGGTGGCCTGGATATAGGAGATTCTGGGACTGTATTCTGGACTGTACTGGGATGTATTCATCACATGTATTTACTAGTTAGCACTTAATGGGGTGTTATGGAGCTAAGAGCTGACAAGTAGCAATACTTATGCCTTGACTTGAAGGTCACATAGAAATCAGTTTTTCATGGAGGTACACAAACAAGAATTAAACAAACAAACAAAAAATAGGTATATTTGATGTGTAGTAAAAGTAAAGTCAATACTAGATCTGTTAAGAAAATTAGACTAAAATAGAATAGAATATCACCAGTGGGTTTTTTTTAAGGTGTCACCTACTGGACAAAAACGAAGTGCCTAAGACACAGAGGGCTAAATACCAGTTTCTAGGATTCGACTAAAGAAACTGTACTATCTCCTTAGGAAACACAGAGAAGTGGTTAGTCATCCTGGCTAACCTGACTATTGAAAAGTTATGATAAGAAATTAGACTATAATCAGATAAGAAACAGATTACCTGTGAAGATTGTGCAACCAAAATCCAGATATCAAAAAATAGAAAGAGAAAAATCTGATATCCATGAACATTATGAAACAACAATACAGAGTAGAACTTTAAATATTATAGAATACAGACTGGATAAATGGCTTAGCAGTTAAGGCATTTGCGTGCAAAGCCAAAGGACCCAAGTTCAACTCCCCAGGACCCACGTAAGCCAGATGCACAAGGGGTGCATGCATCTGGAGTTTGTTTGCAGTGGTTAGAGGCCCTGGTGTGCCCACTCTCTCCCTCTCTCTCTCTCTCTCTCCCTGTTTCTCCTCTCCCTCTCTCTGATTGCAAATAAATAAATAAATAAATTTTAAACTAAAATAAATAATAGAGAACAGAACTTTAAGACACTGAACCAAATTCTTATACTTCTTTTTGGCTGCTGCTTCACTTCAGATTTGAGATAAGCCGGGTGTTAGCAGCAACCTTATAAAAGACATTATAAAATTCTTTAAACAAAATCCACTGAACTAAATAAATAAGGAATACAAAATTGTACTTGGCTGGATTCAAATTCTATTCTTGTTTGCCAATAAGTTGTGTAAATTTAAGCAAATGAGTTCTTTTTCTTGTCCTTAATTGCTTTGCTTTAGTTAGGGATCTTGAATATAAGCCTGTCTTTTTACATGCCCAAGGCTCATATGTATGTACACTTAGAGGGTGGTATTGGTCACTTGGACATCAGAGTTTGGTAGTTCACTTTATTCAAGAAAGAAGATGAAATGTTTCACAGCCAGGAAGCACCACAAGAAAATCAACAAAGATGCAGGGCATCATACTTGCTGAAGGCCCGAATATAGTGAAGACAAGAGAGAACCACAGAAACTCATGACAGAGCCTTTCCTGCCCACCTTACTCCCTGTTGGGAACTTCAGGTGTGTGTGTGTGTGTGTGTGTGTGTGTGCTGCTTGTTCCCTTTTTTACTGTGTTTTTTTCCTTTCACACTGACTTTACAAAGTACCAAAATACTGATTTTCTGAGATCTGGCAGCCTCCTAAGACATGTTATTGATGGCATAGCTTGGTTTCAATAGAAGTGGTATTATATATCTGCTTTTACAGGTTTACAGCTGAACAAAGCCTTTTGTTTACCCTTGCTTATTCTTCATAGGACAGAATAATTGTTTTTTATTTTTAATTTGAAAATTCATCCTGAGCTGTAGTCGACACTCATCTCAGGCATGTCAGTCAAGTCCTTTAGCTAGTCAACATTTCAGTTGATGGGGCAGATGACTTTTGGGTCAGGTATTAACCATGAAGAAGTGTTCACATTCTTCTCTTATTGGATTTACTGGTTATGAAATTCTTAAAAATGAGGGGCACTGTGGCAAGAAGAATGTAAACGTTTCAGTTGCCAGCACTTCAAGCGGTTGCTCACAACACAATCAAGGTGTGGCCCAGTCCCACAGGTCCTATCTTGCTGATTATGTATGGCAATTACATACGAGGTGAATACACAGTGCAAGGTGGAAAAATAAATAATAATTGGGAGAGATCAGGTGAGAAGAGAGCAGGGGTGGAGAGAAGTGGTGGAGAATGAAGGGGTGGAGTTCTCTGCTCCTGAGACCTCAGTGTCTTGTGTAGGATGCAGCACATACCAACGTGTAGACAGCAGGAAGACTTCTCAGAATCTTGCTCATGTTTTCATTCCTCACTATTGATTCTGAAATGCACACCTCAGTATATATTAAAATAATAAATACTGCCGGGTGTGGTGGCACATGCCTTTAATCCCAGCACTTGAGAGGCAGAGGTAGGAGGATCACCATGAGTTCGAGGCCAGCCTGAGACTACATAGTGAATTCCCGGTCAGCCGGAGCTAGAGCGAGACCCTACCTCAAAAACCCCCAAAATAAAAAAGAATAAAAATAATAAATACTGTTTTCTCACTTCAGCAAAAATAAACAAACTTGTAATAGCTCTTAATTTTTATGTGTTTTCAGAAACACTAGTGATGTACTTCACGGATGATGGCTACAACCTCCAACAGTTTTATTTATTGCCCTGCTATGCTATTCCACTGAACAGTTTTCTGTGGCATTGGAAAGTGTGTGTGTGTGTGTGTGTGTGTGTGTGTGTGTGTGTGGTGTGCATGTTTGTAGAATCTCCCTGTGTAGTCCAGATTGGCCTTAAACTGATAAGTGTTGGGATTACAGGCATGTGCCACTAAACCTGGTTATGGAAAAATTTTAAATATACATTTCAAAAATGTTTCTTGGGCTGGAGAGATTGCTTAGTGGTTAAGGAACTTGTCAGCAAAGCCGAAGGACCCAGGTTCCATTCCACAGGACCCCATAAAGCCAGATGCACAAAGTGGCACATGCATCCTTGTATAGAGACCTTGGCATACCAATTCTCTCTCTCTCTCTCTCTCTCTCTCTCTTAATAAATAAATAAACAAACAAATTAAAAAATTAAGTTTCTTGGGGCCTGGAAAGATGGCTTAGCAGTAAAGGTGCTTGCCTGCAAAGCCTAAGAACTCATGCTCAGATCTCCAGGTCCCACACAGCCAGATGCACAGTGCTGCAAGTGTTCAATGTTATACATGTGTCACAAGGTGACACAAGCATCTGGAGTTTGTTTGCAGCAGGCTGAAGATCTTGGAGTGCCCATTCTCTCTTTCTCTACCTCTCTCTGTCTCATTCTCTTCTCAAAAATAAAAATTAAAAAAAATGTTTCTTGGTTTAAAAGGTTTCAAAACTTTTCATTTGCAATTTTCTAATTTTTTTAAACCTACTGAATTTCACAAATTCTTATTGTATTTATAATTTAGCTTTAGCATATATTAGGGGAATTTGTCAAACTGCCTGAGCTTCACTTTTCTTGGATGTGATATGGGAATTTGGGGTGAATTTGACAGTAACAGAGCCTTACTTAGTGCTTGTTTGGACTGTAACTCAGGAGTTAGGGTGCTGGACGTTCATGACCACATAAACCTGCCACTGAGTCAGTGGCCTCCAGGTCCTTGTCTTATGAATTTGTACAGATGAAATCCGCATACCCCAAAGGGTCAAGTAGAGAAAGATTCTATGACAGAGCTTATGAGAAAGAAAAAAGGCTACTGCTGTACAGCAGGAAGGGTTTTTGAAATGGGAAAATCTGGTGTCTCTGATTGGGGTGTTTTGTGGAAATGAGCCGGATGGAAGCTGAGCTGATCAGTCCACTTCCCATGCCAGGTGTCCAGGTGCTTTATATTTATTTACATCTTCCTGTCAGATTTTTAGGGAAGGCAAGACCCTTTAGGCAGAAATAGATAAGCAAAAATAACATTCCTGTGCCACATATTTAGGAACCTAGTAATTTTTCTGATATCCTCCAGTCAGGCTTTAGGATGAAAGAGATAAGGAATGAACCAGAACTCCCCCCTTTATAGTACCAAGGATAATTCTCCCTTAGTTTATTTTTGGGAGCCCTGCTACCCTTAAACTGCCTCAGAAATAAAATGGAATTTGAATTACTCTTCAATTTTGTCAGAGGGACTAAAGGTAATCTTGTTCACAACCCACCCCCAGCATACCCTGGCTGTTGTGGATTACTCAGCTAGTGATTCAAGAGTTGTGTTAGCCTGACAAGCAGCAATGTTGCCTTCAAAATACTTGTGACATAGCATCAGATGGTTAAAGGCTATTGTATAGAAATGAATTTAGAGTCTTGTGAGCATTCACAACTTTCCATTTATTCACGAACTTATTCTCTGTGGGCAAGAAAGACTTCCACTGTGAGCAGGTTGTAAAAGAAAACCAGTAGGTTGCATTTAGGGACCAAGCAGCTCAGGTGGGGGCTATGAGCAAGAACAGACAAAGGAGGAGGTTGAGAACTAGGGCAGGGAAAAGAAATGAGCCTATGAAAAGATTTGCAGAGGCTCCAAAACTTGACTGAATATTGGAATCATCGGGAGAACACACACACATTGTGTGTGTGTGTGTGTGTGTGTGTGTGTGTGTGTAGCAGGCTGTGGTTAACACACTTGTAATCCTAATACTCAGAAAGCTAAAAAGGATTGTGAATTTCAGGGAAGATTCTGTCTCAGAAAAAAAAAAAAATCCACAACAAAACCCATTGAAGCCTGAGTCCCACTTGCAAGAGTTATGATAGCCTGGTTCAAAAGTTTTTTGGGTGATACTGATGTGCAGTCAATATCCAAAGGTAGTGAGCTCCAGGTAAGAAACCAGGGAGCTACGGGAAAGTAAAGAGAAAGGGTAGTGAGGGAGGACAGACAAGGTGTGATGGAAGAACTGGACGCCTGTGTGAAGCACCGTGTCTAAATGTCCATTTACATAGTGCAGCCATTACAAGATAAGTGGACTTCTACTTTCATCTTTATCCTGTTATGGAAAGTTGTCAACTGAATGAGAAAAAAAAATTAGAAGAACAATGTAAGTGATGTCATCCTATGGAGGAAAATTGGTGTGTGGGTGTACACAAAGTCTGGACCAATCAACAACCAAATATTAAATATGCAACGAGTAACTATTGTGTGTATATTTACCTTTAAAAGTTCCATCAAGCCAGGTATGGTGATGCACACCTTTGATTCCAACTCTCCAGAGGCAAAGGTAGGAGGATTGCTGTGAGTTCAAGGCCAGCCTGTAAGGACAGAGTAAGTTCCAGGTCAGCTTCGGCTAGAGAGAGATCCTACCTAAAAAAAAAAAAAAAAAAAAAGTTTGATCAAAATATTCTTGTAGCTTGATTTTTCTAATTTAGTAGTCACATCTTCACTCAGCAGTTTGAAGGCATGGGAATAGAAAAACATCAAGTAGTTTAATATTCATCATCTGTTTAGCAGCAGGTGGAGAGGCACAGAACATTAAGCTGGAAGAGCATTAACTAAAAAGGTAGGTTCCTGTTCACCATGGGTGTGGAATGGGCAGGTTCATTTCCTTATATCTCAGATTAGGGGAGTAACTGCGTGTAAATCTTCCTTCTTGCTACACAGGGATCTGATTATAATCCCCTGAAGCCTTCCAGTGTATAATAGCACAAGAGATTGTTTTGAATAACTGAAGTATCTTCAACTGGGGTGTTGGAAAACTCGTCTGAACTCAGTGCTGGTAGGAGAATGTTTGTGCTAACTTGTCCTTTTCTGCATGCTTCTGTGACTGCTCAGTATCAACCTCGAAATCTGCAAATACTTCAATTAATCTTTCATCTGACATGACATCTAGAAGAAAATGACAGTAAATTCAGCAAAAATGCTTAAAGCATCTAAGCAATTATGGAATTTAGTTTATGCCCCCAGGAGTAACAAAGCTCTTACTTTTGAGAGCACTGACTCCAATCTACTGCCAACATTTCTAAATTAAGGATTTCCTCTCCTAACCAAAAATTAGCACCTTTGTTTGCTTACTGGGCACGGGCACGGGCACTCTCATGTGTTATGTGTCCATGCAGTTATAATCTCTCAGTTGTATAACTTGACAAATAATTTGAGATATTAAAGTATTTAATATTTAAAAGATATTAAAAGAAGGCTGGCGAGATAGCTTAGTGGTTTAGGCCTGCAAAGCCAAAGGAACTCGGTTCGATAGCCTAGGACCCACGTAAGCCAGATGCACATGGGAGCGCATGCGTCTGGAGTTTGTTTGCAATGGCTGGAGGCCCTTGTGCGCCCATTCTCCCTCTCCCTCTTTTTGCCTCTTTCTCTGTCTCTGCCTCTTTCTCTCTCAAATAAATAAATAAAGTTTAAAAGAAAAGGTATTAAAAGAAGCAGGCATGTTCAATTAAGTATGACAGTGATTTTAGCCTATATTTACTACAAAATAGAACACATTAAATCCCTTTAAAGAAAAATGCAGGAAAAAATAAATTACACATTAACCAGCCATATATCTGCCACCCATGTTAAGAAAGGAAACATTGAGGGGCTGGAGAGACGGCTTAGCGGTTAAGCGTTTGCCTGTGAAGCCTAAGGACCCCGGTTCGAGGCTCGACTCCCCAGGACCCACGTTAGCCAGATGCACAGGGGGGGGCATGCATCTGGAATTCGTTTGCAGTGGCTGGAGGCCCTGGCGCGCCCATTCTCTCTCCCTCTCTCTATCTGCCTCTTTCTCTGTCTGTCGCTCTCAAATTAAAAAAAAAAAAAAGAAAGGAAACATTGCTAACAACTAAAGAGCTACCACTCCCATGGATTCTTCCAGGCTCCATCCTCCTTCCTCCTCTAGAGAGAATGACCATTGACTTTACAATCACCATTTCTTCCATTTTGTCATTTTTTTTAACCACCTGGGACAGTTGAGTTCTGATGTCAACTTGAACAGAGTAGGAATCAAGTGAGATATGCCTCTTGGGCCAGTCTGTGAAGTTGTTTCAAGGGGCATTAATTGAGGTAGGAAGTCGTTCCTCCAGAGTGGGTGGCTCTTCCCGTGGTGGACTGTATTTAAGGAAGCTACAGCAGAACAGGGCGTGTTGTTCTCTTGTCTAGTTGCCAGTGCTACTTGCATGTGCATGCAGCTCCTACTTGGCTGTCCTCTTGGGACACTCAAACCCAGCCTCATGGACTAAGCAGCTACAAGGTTCCCCAATTCTCCATCTTGTAGACAGCTATTGTTGGACTGTGCAGCCTGTATCTTATAAAATAATCTAGTAAATCATCCTTTTAATACGTATCCATTTTACTTGTTCTGTACCACCAGAGAACCTTGACTACCTATGAGCATATTCATTTTTCATTCAACTTTATGTAGATGGGTTTTGTGTCTAAATCATTTGTTTAACATTATGGCTACAAGTGTATTCATGTTTGCACCAGCAATATGTTCATTTTCATTGCTGAATAATATCCAAGTGTGCAGTAGAAATATTTTTATATTTTTACTTTTGATTTTTTTCTTAGATTTTTATAAGGTTTTCTGCCATTAGAAGCCATCCACTCTTCAGTATTTCCCACAGGTTAAGGAAGATGATAGGCAGGACAGAAGTACAGAAAGGCTCAGTGAATATATATATACCTGATGTTTTCTCTAGGCATTCTGGAAACCACAGAGCATTTACACCTCCTGTGAAACCAGCACTGGCTGCGCTCTACTCCCTTCCTGCTGCGTCCCTGCTAAGCTGCCATCACAGCTGTGTGTGACAGGTGCACAGACTGGTTTTTCTTTCTTTAAGCAGTTGCAAAGAGCCTCCCTGACTTTCCCCACTTCTCAGCATGTGGTCCTGAGACTTAGGCCAACACTGTAGCGGGGATGTGTGTCCTTACCAAGCTCTACTCTTTAGGAATTATTCCTTTCCAAACATTAATTCAGCAAAACAACTAGCTTTTCCTAACTTTATTGAGTTGGTGCTTGGACAAAAGGGAGTAAAGAAAACTCAGAGAATTGCTGTGCTATAACACTGGGTCCAAAGATCAAACTCTGGAGCAGGGGAGCCACTCAGGTATAGCAGCAAAAGTGTAGAATATGTTTATCTCAAAATATTAAGTTCTTAGTGACCATAAAATAAAAACATAACAATATGTTACCCCATTTATGTAAAGAAGGTTTTCACAACCAGGCCCAGCTCACTTTTACATCAATTTATAAAAAACACCAAATAACAGTATGGTAGTTTGAATAGATGATACCCAATATATTTAATGTTTTATTAGTTTGTTGTTTGGATCTATAACCTTCTGGCTGGAGGAGATGTCACTGGGTGTATCTTATGATCCAGCCCTAAGGTGTGTGATGGGTTTGAGAGTCTAATCTAAAGATATGCTAAGTGTGCCTAGCTGGAGTTCCTGAAGTGTGCTGTGTGATATGGGTTTTTGGCTTTTGGCTTTTAGGCTCGTGCTTCTCTCTCTCTCTCTGCTTGGACCTATGAAGGTAGGCCAGTTTCTTCTGCCATTATTGAACTTCCCCTGGATCTGTAACTTTCAATAAATCCCATCCTCCATAACTATACCTGGTCTGGAAGTTCATCTCTGCAAACCTGAAACTGTCTGCTACTAAACTTGGTAACAGGAGTGGGGTGAGATGAACCTGACTAGGCGGATTTTGATCTTTTGGAACCTTTGTTTTGGAGGAATGGGCATGGACTTGTTTGTTTGCAACTGAACATGCCTTCTGGAGTGGTAAGTCAAGTTTTATGGACTATTCTGATGAGAGTTTGAGAATGCTAAGTGCAGGCAATATTGAACTTCAAGGCTTGGCTTATGAACTTTCTAACAGGAAGGAAAGACTGCAAAGGACTTTGTTGGAACTGGGATACTGGCATAAGGGTAGGCTGTGTTCTGCTGCCCAAACCCAGAGAGTTTGATCAAGGTTAAATTTGTAATGGACTGATGTGCTTGGCTAAAGATAATGGGAATGACCTCCAGACATAAAATGGCCTGGATATCCTTGACCTCATAGTGCCTGACACTACCTACACAAGACCATCATAAGAGGAGGAAAAGATCATGACATCAAAATAAAAGAGAGACGGATTGAGATGGGGAGGGGATATGATGGAGAATGGAATTTCAAAGGGGAAAGTGGGGGGAGGGAGGGTATTACCATGGGATACTTTTTATATTCATGGAAAATGTTAATAAAAATTGAGGAAAAAAAGATAATGGGACTGAGAGATTTAACATTTTTAAAGTAGAAAGCCTCAAGTAAGTCAAAATTACAAGCACTTAAACTGGTCTTAGGTTATTGAACCTTCTATTATCAAACACATTAGTAATCTTAAGGAAGATGACCCAACTGCTTTACACTAAAACAATGTAAAGGATGCCTGAGAAAGAACTATCATAGAAATATAAACTCTTTTGGAAAAAGTTGACTGGAGAAGGAACCTGCTTTTCAAGGTTATGAAATAAGAATATGGCTATGGGGGGCTGGACAGATGGCTTCATGATTAAGGCACTTGCCTGCAAAGCCAAAGGACCTCAGTTCAATTCCCCAGGACCCACATAAGCCAGAAGCACAAAGTGGTGCATGCAACAACTCAAGTTTGTTTGCAGTGGCTGAAGGCCTTGGCATGCCCATTCTCTCTCTCTCTCTCTCTCTCTCTCTCTCTGTCTGCCTCTTTACCTCTCTTACTCTCTCAAATAATAAATAAATAAATTTAAAAAAAGAATATGGCTATGTCCTGCACACCTGGTATTGGTTTTGGAAGCATGAAAACTGCATAGAGTAGTCATGAATTGCACATGGTTTCAGGAGCCACTGGTGAAATGTGGCATGAGGCAGGGCCTAATGCCCTGATAGGTTGAAAGAGCCTTTGGAAGATGGACCATGGTTTACATAAAGACCTGAAGATGTTTTGGATATACCAGGACTATGCAAGGGGTACCATAGAGTGCACTGTTGGCCTGAAGTAAAAGTGTTCCCTGACTACTCTCCCCAGCTGCAGGGGCAAAATTAGAAAATCTGGAGACTTTCAGTCTCTGGTTATGTTGAACTTGAACTACAGAAGTTTGATGTTTGTTTGATGATGGTTGAGTTTGCATTGTTTTAGTCTCTCCTTGCTATGCATCATATAAGTTGAAAATGTTTACTCTGTGCCTTTATCTGTTGGAAGTATTTAACTTGTTTGATTTTAGAGGACTTACTCGCTTAAATTGGGCACGACTGTGAGGATCTTTAAAATTGAACTGAGTGCAATTTACAATGTGTGATGGTTATAAATCTATTAGGGGCCAAGAGCAAAATACAGTAGTTTGAATAGATGGCTCCCAATATATTCAATGTTTTATTAGCTTGTAGTTTGTATCTATAGCCACATGGCTGGAGGTGATGTCACTGGGTGGATCTTATGGTCCAGCCCTCAGGCATGGTGGTGGTTTTGAGCATCCAATCTAAAGATATGCCACATATGCCTAGCTGAAGTTTCTGAAGTGTGCTGTGTGATGTGGCTTTTGACTTTTGGCTTTTATGCTGTGCTTCTCTCTCTCTCTGCTTGGACCTATGAAGGTAGGCCAGCTTCTTGTGCCCTTATGGAACTTCCCCTGGATCTGTAAACTTCAATAAATCCCTTCCTCCATAACTGTGTCTGGACTGGAAGTTCATCTCAGCAAGCCTGAAACTGTCTGCTACAAACAATTTCTCTAATTTCAATGTTAGTAAATACTCTAGTCAATATATATCTCTTCTAACATGGTCCTCATCCTACTCAGAAGATAAACATCTTTGGGAATGACTGGTTGGGACTAAGTGTGGTTGGATATTAAGACTGGCAGACCCAGCAAGAGCAAGTGGTCAGGTGTAAAGCTAGTAGACAAAGGGAGACTGCAGTGTTGGAGATAAGAACAGTTATTATAAAGCCGGGCGTGGTGGCGCACGCCTTAATACCAGCACTCGGGAGGCAGAGGTAGGAGGATCGCCGTGAGTTCGAGGCCACCCTGAGACTCCGTAGTGAATTCCAGGTCAGCCTGGGCTACAGTGAGACCCTACCTCCAAAAAACAAAACAAAAAACAAAACAAAACAACAAAAAAAAACGCAAGAACAGTTATTATAAAAATTAGAGTGATATTAAATGCAGATTAAACTAGTGGCAGATCACATAAAAATGTGACTAGAAAGCAATGAAGTTATATACTAAAATGCATTTTAATATTTTATTTGAGAAAGAGAGAGAAAGAGGCAGATAGATAGAGAGAGAGAGAGAGAGAGAGAATGGGTGTGCCAGGGCCTCTAGCCACTGCAAATGAACTCTCAATGCATGCACCACCTTGTGCATCTGGCTTATGTGGATACTGGGGAATTGAACCTGGGTCCTTGGGCTTCACAGAAAAGTACCTTAACCACTAAAGCATTTCTTCAGCCCCCTAAAATGTATTTTCTAAACTTTTTTCATCTCTGCCCCTGTAAGCAAGAACTTCTTGTAATTGTAAAATTCCACCTTGGCTTACCAAGACTTGAGCAAGACTGATAGCATAAATGGGAATTTAAATGCACATGCTCAGTTGCTTTCAGTGCCTCTGTTGAGCCTCATACTGAGAGGAACAGGCTCAGGTGTGTTCAGGATTTCACTCTTGCTCACACTCATGATACCACCAGGGCTGAGGAAGTCACCATCATTACAGGTATAATGTACCTCATTATAGATTTTCCAGAGCTCCTAGAGATCACCTTCCTCTTCCACAGTGACCCCATATGGAGAAATCACTAGTGGCCCTGAACTTTGCCCACCACCAAGTCACAGCTGTGATGAGCCTGCCAATTTGGAGGATGGAGGCTTTTGTACTGAAAAGCACATAAACTAATGAAGACTACTGACCATATGAAGCCAGAGGAACAGGCAGGCCTCAGTGAGATAGACCAGTTGGCAAAAACTTGTATGGTGGTTGGTTATAGAACAAATGCTCTTCACTGACCCTCCAAAGGGAAAAAATAATATATATATATATATATATATATATATATATGTATATACATATAATATATATATATAGCACTTAAAATAAACATTCTTAATTTCTAGGAAACTAGCCTAAATGTTTTATGTTTAGGTATCTGAAAAATCTTCCAAACTGAGATCAATTTCACTGAAATGTCTGCAGACCATCTTCACTGAACCAGGTTGCTCCTGTGTGGTGGTTTGAGTCAGGTGTCCCCCATAAACTTAGATGTTTTCAATGTTAGGTTCCCAGCTGATGGAAATTTGGAAATTAACACCTCCTGGTTGGGAGTGTGTTTGGGGGGTGGGCTTATGGGTGTTATAGCCAGTTTCCCCTTGCTAGTGTTTGGCACACTCTCCTGTTCCTGTTGCCCACCTTACATGGGGGTGATGTCCACCCTCTGCTCATGCCATATTTTTTTTTCCTGCCATCGTGGAGCTTCCCCTTGAGCTTGTAAGCCAAAATAAACCTCTTTTTCCTACAAGCTGCTCTTGGTTGGGTGATTCCTACCAGCAATACGAACCTGACTGCAACAGTAAAATGGTACTGAGGAGTGGTATTGCTGCTAGACACCTGACTATGTGGCTTTGGCCTTTTGGAGCTAATTTTCAAGAGGAATGTGGGTGGAGTTGAAACCTTGGCCTAAGATATGTCTTGCAGTGCTGTAAGTACAGCTTGATGGACTATTCTGGTCAGAGTTGAAAGACCTGAATGCAGTAAGAACTATGGACTGTGTGATTTGGCTTATGAGGGTGAGAAAGAGCTTTGGTTGTACTGGGCTAGCAGTCTGTGTGAAAAGCTTGCTGTTATGCCCATGTCCTGACAAGTTGTGCAGGGTTGCTTTGCATAGAAATGAACTTATGTGGGCAGAGGGATATGGCACAGAAAGAAAAAACTGGGTGAACTACTGCCTGTTCAGCTGCAATTGAGAGTTTGCAACCTTTGAGATTAGGCCAACTGACCTGCACTGGGGCAAAAGGAAGAATGTAGACTCTTTTCTGAGTGTTCAAGGAGTGTCCTGTTTTCCAAAGTCTGCTTTATTCCCCCCTGTATTAACAAATTGGCACCCTACCTGGTATTGTGGAGTATAAGAAATGTGGAAAGAGAGGGTCATTGAGTTTGCAAGACAGTCTTGTGCTTTGGTAATTGCCTTGGGCAGTGTGAAGCAGGTTTTCTGGATACCTGCATGGAGACCCCATGGGGCCACGAGGATGAACTGTGGATTGGAATGGGGACCCAGTGGAGATGCCACAACCATGGGATGGCTGCTAAGGAAAGCTGCTGGCTCCAGATGAAGTTTTCCAGGACTTTGAGTAGCCTAGCTGGAGGGGTGGAATTGGAATGCCAGAGACTTGTTGCTGGTTAGAATCATCAGACTTGGAGATTTGTTACTGACTAGAGTTGTTGGACTTGAAGCTACAGAGTTTGATGTTGGTCCTGGTTGTTTTAAATCTTGAATTGGTTGAATATTTCTTTGCTATGTCCAATGCCATCTTTCGCAGTGTGAATCTATTCTCTGCCATTATGGATATTTTTAGGTTATTTTTGGTATTATGGCTCAGTTAAAATATCTTGGAATATGAGGATGTATGAACATTATTGGAATTGATAAAAAAAAACTATGGGGAATTTTAAAGTTGGATGAATGCATTGCATTTTATATCACATATGGTTATCAGTTTACAGGGGCCAGGGATGGAATGTGGTGGTTTGATTCAGGTGTCCCCATAAACTTAGGTGTTCTGAATGCTAGGTTCCCAGCCGATAGAGATTTTGAAATTAATGCCTTCTGGTGGGAGTGTATTGTTGGGGGCAAGCTTATGGGTGTTATAGTCAGTTTCCCCTTGCCAGTGTTTGGCACACTCTCCTGTTCCTGTTCTCCACCTATGTGGGCCAGGGGTTGATGTCTACCCTCTGCTCATGCCATCATTTTCCCTACCATCATGGAGCTTCCCCTTGAGCTTGTAAGCCAAAATAAACCTCTTTTTCCCATAAGCTGCTCTTGGTTGGGTGATTTCTACCAACAGTGTGAACCTGACTACAATACCCTCTCCAGATTCACTGAGCAGATTCTGGAAACTGGAAGCAATATGACTGGGACATATGGACACCTTCTGTGGTACATCCTCTTCTGAATGTGTGTATTTGTATTCAACTGGGAAACATCTCTGAGCCTGGTTTCCTAGCTATAAAACTGTGCCCTTTGTTCATGTGCTTACAGGCTGATAGCATTGAGACAGCTATGTGAACTGTCACACAGCTCTAGTTCACCTGGACCCTTTTCTCTCACCTACAGAGTTTTTGTCAAGGAAATTGTGGTATGTCCAGTTGAATTTCAGCACAATGAGTAAATAGGCATGAGATTCTGTATATACTCGTTTGTTAATTAATCTATGTCTCCACTGTGAACTTGTATATGGAATGTATATTTCAGTCAGTTGTTCAGAGCCCATAAACCAATGAGCATGATCTGGGTTAAAGATAAATTTTCTTTCATATTGCCAGACTGAAGATAAATGCATTATGGGGTTGGAATGATTTTGTAAGACAAAATAATTCATCAAAGACTTAGAGTCAACATATAGTAATAGTAGAGTCAAAGAACCAAAATACATAAGAAATCTATATCAATGGTTTAAATTTTGTATTAATGCAAAATGTACTGCAACCGTGTATTTTACATACATGCATGCTGGGCTCCCCCGGCAGGTAGTGCTGAGGAAGGACCAGGCCCGCTGGTTCCTCCCAAGGGGTTAAGGATGAGGGTGAGTGTCGACAGCCAGGAACAAACCACTGAGCTGGAAGTCTTGTCGAAGCAGGAACTTGCTTTATTATAACCGGCAGGTTTTTATATAATGTTGAGAACGAAGGTGGGGATTTTAGGATGGGGTGAGATGTAAGGGCCAATAGCATACTGCAACCTCTGAGATGATTGGTTCTAAGGCGCAGGGGCGGGAACTCTAACTTCCTGTGCAGAAGTAACAGGCCAAAGGTCATTTGGCCCCCTGCTGAGTCATAGTTGGCCTGAGGCAGTTCGGCAAACTTTAGCTAGGCTCAGGAAGTTCCACTAGGCCTCACATCCGGGCCTCTCAAGGCCCAACACATGCATGCATAAACACACTCATATATCATGTGATAACAATGTTAAACTTGATAGTTGAGACATTGTGTTTAAATCTATTCTCTGTCATTTTGAATAATAACCTTTAACTATTGAAACATTAAATTTGTAATTTCAGAGATTGATTTGTAAGGGGTTATTCATTCTGGCCTTAAATACAAAATAGTGTTATTAATATAAGCATAAACCCTTATTTATTAGTTAGTTTATCATCACTGTGACAGAATGCCTGACATAAACAACCTAAGAGGAGGGAAAATTGATTTTGGCTCACAGCTTCAGAAGGTTCAGTCTATCTGAGGTTCAGTCTGTCTAAGGAGGAGTGTGGTTCTATCATGGTAACCAGGACAAGGAAAGGGGCACACAGGGAGAGGCCAGGGCATATAAAGCCCCTATGCCTTAAGTAGGTGCCACCTCTTTCCATTCACCTCCTCCCAATACTGCCATCAAACTATGAATTCATCAAGGGATTAATCCATTTATTAGTTCAGAGCCCTCCAGATCTGATCGTCTCTAGAGATGCCTTCACAGATGTGCTTAACTAATTTCCTTGGTGTTTCTTAATTCAATCAAGTTGACAATCAAATTTAACCATTGTACCATGGGTGTGGTGTATGTGTGTGTGTGTGTGAATGCAGGTGTGCATATTCATATCTGTGGAGGTCAGAGGACAGTCTTGGATGTCAGACTGCACCATATGCCACCTTGTTTGAAGCAGTGTCTCTCATTGTTCATTGCTGTATTCACCAGGCCCATGAGCTTCTTGGGGGTTCTTCTGTCTCTCTCTCCAATCCCACCATAGGAGTACTGGGATTACAGACACTCCTACTATTGCATCTGACTTAAGGTGGGTTCTGGGAATCTGAACTCAGGCACTTACGCTGGAGCAGCAAACCCTTTATCCACTAATCCATCTTCCCAGCCTAACACATATTTTTTAATCTTCATGTGTATATGTGTATGTGTTAAGTGGTTGTATGTAGATATGTATATATGTATATATGTATGATATGTTTTTATGTGTATGTTTATCTGTGTGAGTATAGGCATGTTTGTACTACAACTCATGTGTAGCTATCAGAGGACAACCTTGTGTGTCAGTTTTTACCATCCAGCTTGTTTGAGATAGGGTTTCCTGTTGTTCACTATTGTATACACCAGGCTAGCTGGATAGGGATTCTCCTGTCTCTGCCTCCTGTCTCACCATGGAAGCCATGGGATTACAGACACACTTTATGACATCTGGCTTTACGTGAGTTCTAGGGATCTAAATTCAGATCCTAAAACTTACACAGCAAATAGTTTACCACAGAGCCATCTCCTAAGTCTTGCACCATGCATTAATAAAAGCACATGTTTTATTCCCTCTTGGCCTCCATGCAAAGATTAAAACAGTAAATTACTGTGTACCAACAAATGGGAAGACATCATGATAGTGTGGAAAATAGGCAAAATAATTAGTTTATTGCTAAGCAGGCAGTCCATGTTATAAACATTTAATGATTAAAGAGTGTGGATAAACCACCATTGCTAAGCAGAGCTTAAATATTAGTTTATTGCTATGCAGGCAATCCATGTTATAAACATTCAATGGTTAAAGAATGTGGATCAAACACTATTGCAAAGAGAGCTTAAGAGTACATGCGATTGTCACTGAAGTTGACTTGCTCTGAAGCAGTGTGGCAGGCTTCCCTCTTCTCCAGGGACTATCAGTTGAGGATGGTTTTTGAGTGAGTGGGTAGATTCTTTGTAACACAGCACAGGAAGGTGCTCCTGTGTCCTGGCAGGCTCTCACTAAGGTATTGTTGAAACCCACAGAAGAGGAAGTCAGTCAATGGAACTGTTCTTTCAGTCATAAAGAACTAGTAATCTAGCTTTCTGGTTTCCACATCTAGACTTGACACTAATTTGTTCTGTGATACAGGAAGCTGTGCAGCAGGAACAGTGACAGGGCTAAATCATTTTATTAAAGAGCTATAAATTTCTGACTATAAGGTAAAGGGACTAGTACACTATAAAAGATTTGGGACTTGCATAGAGGAAAAGCAATAAGCTGGAAAAATCTTAATGAAATGACTGTGTGACAAATATTAGAAAGGAAGGTAAAATAGCCTAGAAGGTCATGAGGATGACTTAGTTATGTGACATGTGAGGATCTGTAGGTTTCTGAAGAATCAAAAGCTGACTTCCAGTCAAGATGGCGGCATAGGAACCACGCCAAGGCAGCCTAGGGGAGAAAAAGCCAAAGAAAACCCAGAAAAACACACACCTTTACAAAAAAGGGAGGTGTATAAGAGATTAAAACAGCAGCAGAGAAGTAGGAGAGATCCAGAGCATCCAGAGCCCCACATGGACAGGCCGAAGCAGCTCTGGCAGCAGCGGCACGGGCTCCGGCAGCAGCGGCTCGGGCCATGACTCCAGCTCCAACAACAACATCAGTGGCTCTGGCACTGGCTACAGCGGCTTCAGCGGCGGCGGATCCAGCAGCGGCAGCTCCAGCAGATCAGCGGCGGCAGACCCAGCAGTGGCAGCTCCAGCGGCAGCAGTGGCGGATCCAGCAGCGGCAGCTTCAGCGGCAGCAGTAGCAGATCCAGCAGCAGGGGTGCCGATCTGCAGGGCCACAGTTGCCAGGCTTGTTTTGCCCTGCAGGAAAAGCCAGTGCCCAGTTCCAGAAAACAGAACAGTGGCCTAACATCCCAGCCAGCAACTTGACTGAGAACAAAAACATCCAAAAAGGTAACTGGGATTGAACCAGGGAAGGGTCTCACTTGGTCACAAGCTGACTTGGATACCTCAACAGACCAGAAATCTTAACCTCTTCATTGATAGAGGATCTGGTTCTTATAATACCTACTCTTGCATAAATACTCGGTGCTGTTTTTGACTGAATGTGTACAGGGTTTAGCTAAATTTTAGACTCTACCTGTATTTTATCCCACTCAACCTACTTGAATACTCCCATAGCAGGCAAACTCAACCCCTAGGAACACTTGTCCAGATACTCTGAAAGTGTTAAGAGCCACACCTAACATCTTAATCTCCTACATTGAAGATATACAACATCAGATCAATTAATACAGCTAAGAATACCCAGCTAACTGGAAAATCTAAGTAGTAACTTAATCCAAGATGCAAAAATGTATACATTATGACACAAGAAACACCAAAAACCAAGGCAATATAAATCCACCAAAAAGTATCAATGCATCAGAAATGACCTCCAGTGAGAACAAGTTAGAGGAAATGCCTGAGAAAGATTTCAAAAGAATGATTGTAAATATGTTCAATGAACTCAAAGAAGAAATCAAAGGAATCAAAGAGGAAATCAAAGGAATCAAAGAAGACACAGGACACCAATTTAACGAAATAAAGAAGTCAATACAAGACATAAATAAGGAAATAGAAATAATAAAGAAAAACCAGTCAGAATTACTAGCAATGAAGAACACAGTTAATGAAATAAAAAACTCTGTAGAAAACCTCACCAGTAGAATGGATGAAGGAGAGAACAGAATATCTAAGCTAGAAGACCAGGTGGCAGATTTAATAGAGTCCAACAAAGAGAAAGACAAACTAATAGGAAAGTATGAATGGGAATTTCAAGATATTTGGAACTCTATGAAAAGATCAAACATAAGAATTCAGGGCATAGTCGAAGGAGAAGAATTTCACTCCAAAGGCATAGTAGGCGTCTTCAACAAAATCACAGAAGAAAACTTCCCCCAAATTGGAAAAAAAGGTGCCAATACAGATTCAGGAAGCCTTTAGAACACCAGCCAGACAAAACCTAGAAAGAAACTCTCCTCGCCATATTATAATCAGACTACCAAACACACAATCCAAAGAAAAAATATTGAAAGCAGTTAGAGAGAAAAATCAAGTTACCTACAAAGGCAAGCCATTCAGGATCACAGCAGATTACTCAACACAAACTTTCAATGCCAGAAGGGCTTGGAGTGATGTATTCCAAATTCTGAAAGATAACAACTGTCAACCAAGGTTACCTTATCCTGCAAAACTATCCATTCAAATAGATGGATAAATAAGGACATTCCATGAGAAAAGCAGGTTAAAGGAGTATTTGAAGACAAAACCAGCCCTACAGAAAATACTTGAAAGAATCCTCCATGCCGAAGAGAAGGAAAAACACAGATATAAGGAACCTGGAAAACAACAAGCAATACTCAAATACTAGTTAACACAAGAGAGCAAAGGTAGAACCATAACCACAAAAAAAAAAAAAAAAAAAATGGCAAGCATAAATACGCACCTTTCAATAATATCTCTTAATATCAATGGCCTCAATGCCCCAACCAAAAGACATAGGTTTGCAGACTGGGTTAAAAAGCAGGATCCTACAATTTGTTGTCTCCAAGAAACTCACCTTTCTACAAAGGATGGACATTATCTTAGGGTGAAAGGTTGGAAAACGGTGTATCAAGCAAATGGACCCAGAAAACAAGCAGGGGTTGCTATCCTAATATCTGACAAGGCAGACTTCAGTCCAACGTTAGTCAAGAAACATAAGGAAGGTCACTTTATATTGATTAAGGGCACACTCCAACAGGAAGACATTACAATCCTAAACATATATGCACCTAACATGGGGGCTCCCAAATTCATCAAACAAACACTGTTAGAACTAAGGTCACAGATAACACCAAACACAGTGGTAGTGGGTGACTTTAACACCCCACTCCCATCAATTGACAGGTCATCCAAGGAAAAAATAAACAGAGAGGCATCTGGAATAAATGAGGTCATAGAAGGAATTGACCTAACAGATATATACAGGACAGTTCATCCAAATGCTGCAGAATACACATTCTTTTCAGCAGCACATGGAACATCCTCTAACATAGACCATATATTAGGACACAAAGCAAATCTTAACATTAACACAGGAAAACTGAAATAATTCCTTGCATTCTATCTGACCACAATGGAATTAAACTACAAATCAATAGCAAGAAAGGCTATAGAGCATACACAACATCATGGAAACTAAACAATAAACTACTAAATGATGAATGGGTCAATGAAGAAATCAAGAAGGAAATCAAAAAATTAATAGAGTCAAACAATAATGAGAACACAACATACCAAAATCTCTGGGACACAATGAAGGCAGTTCTAAGAGATAAATTTATTGCTTAAAGTGCCTATATTAAGAAATTAGAAAGGTCGCAAGTAAACGACCTAATGCTTCACCTTAAAGCCTTGGAAAAAGAAGAACAAGGCAAACCAAAAGTCAGTAGACAGGAAGAAATAATAAAGATTAGGGCAGAAATTAATGAAATAGAAACAAAAAAAGCAATCCAAAGAATTAATGAAACAAAGAGCTGGTTCTTTGAAAGGATTAACAAGATTGATAAACCCTTAGCAAATCTGACCAAAAGAAAGAGAGAAGAGACACAAATTAATAAAATTAGAGATGAAAAAGGGAATATCACAACAGATGCCAGAGAAATTAAAAAAATCATAGGGACATATTATAAGAGCATATACTCCACAAAGTATGAAAATCTGAAAGAAATGGATGATTTCCTTGATTTATATGACCTACGTAAATTAAATCAAGCTGAGATTAATCACTTAAATAGACCTATAACAAGCATGGAGATCCTAACAGTTATCAAAAATCTCCCAACTAAAAAAAGCCCAGGCCCAGATGGATTCACTGCTGAATTTTACCAGACCTTCAAGGAAGAGCTAACACCATTGCTTCTTAAGCTTTTCCATGAAATAGAAGAAGAAGGAATTCTACCAAACTCCTTCTATGAATCCAGCATCACCCTGATACCAAAACCAGGCAAAGATAGAACAAAAAAAGAAAATTACAGAGCAATCTCCCTCATGAACATAGATGCAAAAATTCTCAACAAAATATTGCCAAAAAGAATACAAGAATATATCAGAAAGATCATTCACCCTGACCAAGTAGGCTTTATCCCAGAGATGCATGGATGGTTCAACATACGCAAATCTATAAATGTTATACATTATATAAATGGGTTGAAGGACAAAAATCACATGATCATCTCATTAGATGCAGAGAAAGCATTCGACAAAATCCAACATCCCTTCATGGTAAAAGTGCTACGGACACTGGGAATAGAAGGAACATATCTCAATATAATAAAGGCTATTTATGATAAGCCTACAGCCAACATATTACTAAATGGGGAAAAACTGGAAGCTTTTCCACTAAAATCAGGAACAAGTCTGGGTGTCCACTGTCCCCACTTTTATTTAATATAGTTCTGGAAGTCTTAGCCATAGCAATAAGGCAAGAGACATGCATAAAGGGGATACAAATTGGAAAGGAAGAGGTCAAGTTATCATTATTTGCAGATGACATGATTCTATATATAAAGGACCCTAAAGACTCTACTAGCAAACTGTTAGAGCTGATAAAAACCTACAGCCATGTAGCAGGATACAAAGTAAATACACAGAAATCAGTAGCCTTCCTATATGCTAACAACAAACACACAGAGGATGAAATCAGAGAATCACTCCTGTTCACAATTGCATCAAAAAAAAAAAATAAAATAAAATAAAGTACCTTGGAATAAACATAACCAAGGAAGTAAAGAATCTCTACAATGAGAACTTTAAAACACTCAAGACAGAAATTGCAGAAGACACTAGGAAATGGAAAAACATCCCTTGTTCCTGGATTGGAAGAATCAATATTGTGAAAATGGCAATCTTACCAAAAGCAATCTACACATTTAATGCAATCTCCATCAAAATTCCAAAGGCATTCTTCATGGAAATAGAAAAAAAAGTCCCAAAATTCATTTGGAATCACAAAAAATCTTGATTATCTAAAATAACACTGAGCAACAAAAATAAAGCGGTTGGTATCACCATACCTGATTTTAACCTATACTACAGAGCCATAGTAACAAAAACAGCATGGTACTGGCACAAAAGCAAACTTGTAGATCAATGGAACAGAATAGAGGACCCAAATGTAACTCCAGGTAGCTATAGCCACCTGATATTCGATAAAAATGCCAAAAATACTCATTGGAAAAAAGACAGCCTCTTCAGCAAATGGTGTTGGGAAAACTGGATATATATCTGTAGAAGGATGAAAATAGATTCTTCTCTCTCTCCATGCACAAGAATTAAGTCCAAATGGATTAAAGAACTTAACATCAGACCTGAAACTCTGAAACTGCTAGAGGAAAAAGTAGGGGAAACCCTTCAACATACTGGTCTTGGCAAAGACTTTCTGAATACAACCCCAATTGCTCAGGCAATAAAACCACAGATTCACCACTGGGACCTCATGAAATTACAAAGATTTTGGACTGCAAAGGACACTGAATAAAGCAAAGAGGCAACCTACAGAATGGGAAAAAATCTTCGCCAGCTATATATCTGATAGAGGATTAATATCTAGGATATACAAAGAACTCAAGAAGTTAAATAATAAGGAGTCATACAAGCCAATCCAAAAATGGGCTATGGAGCTAAATAGAGAATTCTCAAAGGAAGAAATATGAATGGCATATAAGCATCTAAAAAAATGTTCTACATCACTAGTCATCAGGGAAATGCAGATTAAAACTACATTGAGATTCCATCTCACTCCTGTCAGATTGGCTACCATCATGAAAACAAATGATCATATATGTTGGCGGGCATGTGGAAAAAGAGGAACCCTTCTACACTGTTGGTGGGAATGCAATCTGGTCCAGCCATTTTGGAAATCAGTGTGGAGGTTCCTAAAACAGCTAAAGATTGATCTACCATATGACCCAGCTATAGCACTCCTAGGCATATATCCTCAGGACTCATCTCATTTCCTTAGAAGTACGTGCTCAACCATGTTTATTGCTGCTCAATTTATAATAGCTGGGAAATGGAACCAGCCTAGATGTCCCTCAACTGATGAGTGGATAATGAAGATATGCCACATTTATACAATGGAGTTTTACTCAGCAGTAAAGAAAAATGAAGTTATGAAATTTGCAGAAAAGTGGATGGATCTGGAAAGGATTATACTAAGTGAGGCAACCCAGGCCCAGAAAGCCGAGAGCCACATGTTCTCCCTCATATGTGGATCTTAGCTACAGATGATTGGGCTTCTATGCGAGCAGGAAAAAGCTCAGTAGCAGAGGCCAGTAAGTTAAAAGGAGATAGAAAGGGAAGAGAAAGAAAGGGAGGAGGGCATTTATTAGGTTGGTATTGTATATATGTAAGTAGAAAGATTGAGATGGGGAGGGGATATGATGGAGAATGGAATTTCAAAGGGGAAAGTGGGGGGGAGGGTACTACCATGGGATATTTTTTATAATCATGGAAAATATTAATAAAAATTGAGAAAAAAAAGAATCAAAAGCTGAGAATGACTTGCTGTGGGAAGGAAAATAATATAAGCAGTGCCATTCATTCAGCATTCTTTTTGCATTCTCTTAAGGGAGTTTACACACATTTTTTTTCATCATAGACTGAGTTTTGATGCTATTCCAAGGAGGGAACTGTGTGATGGTGATGCACAGGCAGACAGTGAATGCCCTGGAGACTTTGTCCAATGAAGGTTTGCTTTTGTACTAGGTTGAAGTAACCAGCTGTTCATATGTGGAAGGGCCATACAGCGCTCCAAGAGAAAAACATTCCAGGGTAACTACTTGGCTCAATGTGAATCTTAACAATCTTAAGGGACTGGAGAGATTGCTTAGTGGTTAAGGCACTTGCCTGCAAAGCCTAATAACAGAAGTTCAATTCCCCAGTACCCATGTAAAACCAAATGCACAAAGTGGTAAATGCATCTGGAGTTTATTTGCAGTGGCTGGATGCCTTGGTGTGCCAATTTTCTCTGTCTGTTTCTCTTCTCTCTGTTTCTCTCTGTTTGCAAATAAATAATTTTTTAAAACCTTAAATGGTAATATAGTTATTAATTTTATAAGTATGTTTTCCCAAATTTCATATGAGAAACAAAATTATCCATACAATATTGGCATACTCACTATAAGAAGCTAATTGTTAGTTTACTTGACAATGTTACAATCACCTGTGGCATTTGAAAGTCATACAGATGTTTGATAGCATTTGTATATATTATGCTTGCATTTTACTTCAAAATAAGTTTAAAGCTATATTCCCAAAATTCATAGTTCATTGACATCCAATTCATTTACTTTTAGTATTCTTTTAAAAAAATTTTATTTATTAATTTGAAAGCAGAGAAAGAAAGAAAATGTGCACACCAGGGTCTCTTACCACTGCAAACAAACTCCAGATGCTTGTGCCACTTTGTGCATCTGGCTTTATGTGGGTACTGGGAAATTGAACCTGGACTATCAGGCTTTGTAAGCAAGCACCTTTAACTGCTCAGCCATCTCTCCATCCTGGATTTTAGTATTTTTTAACACTTAAAAATATAAATGAAGATATGGCACATTTATACAATGGAGTTTTACTCAGCAGTAAAGAGAAATGAAGTTATGAAATTTGCAGAAAAGTGGATGGATCTGGAAAGAATTATACTCAGTGAGGTAAACCAGGCCCAGAAAGCCAAGCGCCACATGTTCTCCCTCATATGTGGATCTTAGCTAGAGATGATTGGGCTTCTGTGTGAGAAGGAAAAAACTCAGTAGCAGAGGCCAGTAAGTTAAAAAAGGAGATAGAAAGGGAAGAGAAAGAAAGGGAGGAGGGCTTTTATTAGGTTGGTGCGGCGAGCCCCCTGACCTGCAGGGAAGAACGACCACAAGACGAGGATCCTTCTTGATCACACTTTTATTGGAGAGCTCTTGGTTGACATGAAGGTTGATGGCGAGGGGCGAGGGGCAGAATGTGCGGCTGCTTTTATAGAGGGAAGGTGCAACGAGGCGCTCACTGATTGGTTGCTACCAGCTTGCCACCACCCAGGCGCCACGGGATAGGCTCGGGACAGGTTGAGTCAAGGCACTGCCTAATATGGAGTTGTTTACGACAGAGGAAGCACTCACCATCCGGGAGGTGGAAGGTGGAAGCTTTAGCCATATATGGGGTTGTTTACCTCAACACAGACAGGAAGCCAGAGCCATCTTGTAATGGCGACTGCTTGCAGCTCCCTGCAGTTCCCCCTTCTTGTTTAAACGCAACAGGCAAGGGTAGAGGTCTGATCTCTGATGCTCGAAAGGACATTGTGATGACCTCAGGCCTAGTGGCCAGCCAGGCTGGTGTCACACCCGTGCGGTACCTTTTCTCAGAGATGGGATTACGGTACCAACCCATATGCAATCAGACATGCCCTCCATGAGGCTGCTAAGAGCTTACCCCATGTGCAGTACCTTGTCTCGCATCCTGTGCGTGAAGAGTGTCGTGCTCCCAACACCAACCCTCTGCCCATCCTTGTACAATGGGCACTTCAGGCCCTAAGGGTGCAAGGGCCAGGGGAAACTAGGTGCTTTTTAGGGCCGACAACCAAATCTGGGGGGAGGACCCACACTCCAAAGCGGCAAGTGCCTGAGAAATAACCACCTTGTCCCGCCTGGTCTGGGCTCGCAGGCGGCAAACCAACCAGAGGCCTGTTTTCTCAGCCCTATACAAAAATTACGGGGTGAATCAATTGTGAAGCAAAGGGCTCCGATTTTCTCAAAACTCCGATCTTCCCCTAAGCTGACATACGTGGTATCCCCAATCACAGTGGGGAGACCCAGCTCCTTCTGAGTTGTGAAGAAGCGAGGGAAGACCGCTGCAGCATGATGTACCGGCAGGGGCTTAGGAAAGGCTGACCAGATGCCCCAGCGTTGTTCTCCTCTACTGAGCGCCAGGCACTGGAAGGCCAGCATCCATAGATTCCTCCACATCTGCTTCTTCAGGATCATTCTGGATCTCCGGGTTGTCCTCTGAGGAGAGTCGGACCGTTTTTACCAACCGACTGGGAACCCAGTGAGGTGATTCTTGGTCCTGTGGGAAAACACAAACAGCTCCCCTGGATCTTATTAAAATAGGATCCGGGCCTCTCCATTGACCAGTCAAAAGTTACATAGCTACAAAGTATCCTGTCCAGCATGTTTGCATTGTGGCCTTCACATTAGGGATCCGCAGGGCAGGAGAGAAAGGCAGGAGGGACGCTCCCAAGAGAACCAGGAAGCTTCCATAGGATTAACTCCATCTGAAGGAGTTAAACTCTCTGGGCCTGGGCAGCAGGACGCAGCCAGCCCTTATTCCAATAGCCCAGTTCCGCGCGGTTCTTATCTCCTATCTTTTTTTGTTTTTGATTTTGTGGTAGCGGCTGTTCATCAAGATAGTATCTCTCCTCCCCATAGTGAGCCGCTTTTGTAGCGGCCACGACCGCAGCAGCTAGTCCTGCATTAGATAAAGGGCCCCCCACCTCCCGGCAGGCCCTGAGCCAGTCTTCCATCTTACCCCTCCTGACTGGGTTAATTGCTCTCTGGCATTCCTTAGTAGCTTGTTCATAGATTAGTTGCTGCACAAAAGGCAAACTAAAATCTGTGACACCAATTGTCTTTTCTGCTGCATCCATTACCCTGGCTGCGTAATCAGCAAAAGGCTCCGTAGAACCCTGAACTATCTTGGTCAGATTACCGACCACCTCTCCCTTATTAGGGAGTGCTTTCCATGCGCGGTAGTGGATATCACTAATCTGCTGATAAACCTCCAAAGGGAGCTCTAGTTGATTACCAAGATAGGGCCCAGTCCCTAGGAGCATATCCACCGTCCAATCCGGCTGACCATTTTGAATATTCAACCGGGCTTGCTCCTGTGCTCTATCAGCAACTAAAGACCTGAAATCCAAATATTGTCCCCCTGTAAGACATGCTCTCGCCAGCTCTGTCCAATCTGAAGGGGTGAGTGGAGCCGCGAGGAGCCTACGGAGCAGCGTATCAGAGTAGTCTGCAGTGGGGCCAAAATCCTTGCATGCTTGCACTAGATCCCTAAGCTGTCTATATGGCACAGGCTCCCAAGTCCTCCGATGGGTGGCTGGATTCACAAAGACAGGGAAGGCCGATGCTAAGCGGGACCAAGTCTGAGATTTAACAAAGTGACATCGGTCCTGGACCGGAGCATATGGGGGGGGAATAACAGGCTCCGGGGGGGCTGTGGGCCACACCCTAGGTCCAACTTCCTCTTTTTGAATTTCCTTAATCTGAGCTTCCTTAAAACCGGTGCCTCTGCGCTCCTTCGCCGCAAGAGGGCGCCCGAACCTCGGGCAAGAAACAACTTCCTCTAATTTATGTTCTTCCGCCTCATCGGACAATGCACTATCATCTTCCTCTGAAGCAGAAGTGCTATCCTCCCCCCCCCGGATGTCTAATTGTTGGAGTGGCAAAAGGGAAGGGTAGAGCCCTTGCGCCTCTGTTGGCACAGATTTAGGTGGACCTCCATCCTCTCCCTGTCGAGCAGGAGCATTCTCTCCTAGCACCTCAATGAGGGGCTCTGAGATCTCAAAATGACTGGGAAATCCTCCCGAAACTTGTGAATGACTGGGCTTAATATCCCTGGACCCTTTTCTGGTCCTTTCCTTGTATTCCTCACTGACATCAGATTCTGCAAAGAGATGGGGAATACAATGACTTACTGGCGCCTTCCTCTCCGTGTGTCAAGTTCTGAATCCTCTTCGACCCCTCGCCTGGTGACCACAAGGCTCCCGGCGTCCCGGGATTTCGGCACCAGTTTGCGGCGAGCCCCCTGACCTGCAGGGAAGAACGACCACAAGACGAGGATCCTTCTTGATCACACTTTTATTGGAGAGCTCTTGGTTGACATGAAGGTTGATGGCGAGGGGCGAGGGGCAGAATGTGCGGCTGCTTTTATAGAGGGAAGGTGCAACGAGGCGCTCACTGATTGGTTGCTACCAGCTTGCCACCACCCAGGCGCCACGGGATAGGCTCGGGACAGGTTGAGTCAAGGCACTGCCTAATATGGAGTTGTTTACGACAGAGGAAGCACTCACCATCCGGGAGGTGGAAGGTGGAAGCTTTAGCCATATATGGGGTTGTTTACCTCAACACAGACAGGAAGCCAGAGCCATCTTGTAATGGCGACTGCTTGCAGCTCCCTGCAGGTTGGTATTGTATATATGTAAGTAGAAAGATTGAGATGGGGAGGGGATATAATGGAGAATGGAATTTCAAAGGGGAAAGGGGGGAGGGTAATACCATGGGATTTTTTTTGTTATCATGGAAAATATTAATAAAAATGGAGAAAAAAAAAGTTAAAAAAATATATATATATAATACATTTTTATCAAATAATTTCTATTGAAAACATAAATTTTAAACTTTATTTTAAAAAAATCTAAATAATTCTATATCACCAAAACTAAAGCCAAAATTGAAGTACTTTCTGACATGAGAACAGTTGCTTATAAAACAGGTGCCTTATTATACTACAAATGGAAAAGGGGCCTCTTTAAATAAAAGCCACATGAGTTTAAATTAAATAATTAATCTGTGTCAAGTGAGGGACAGAGCAGGAGATCACTTATTCCACCAACTATACCTTGAATAATTTGCAGAAACAAGGGGATTTAATTTGTTAGGATGTCTTTTGCTCAATAACTCAATATGTCTGTTTCCACAGAGTAAAAGGAATAGCTCACCAAATGTTTTCTCAAGCAAAGGAAGAGTTAGTTATAATGACTTTAACTCAGTGTATAGGCTAGGAGGGCGGTACCATGTGAGAAGATCTTTCCTGGCTCAGTGTGAACAGATGATATAATGTTTTCATAGGCCCCACCTTGTCTCATAGGAACTCTTTATCAGCTGAGTTCTAGACTGACAGCAGGGAATACCCAAAACAGGCTATATATGCAATCAATAAATCCTAACTTTATGTTATATGAGGAATTGTGAAAAATCAATATTAAAGGGTATTGATAGTGAGAAGTACCAGTATCTATGCCTCCTAGTGGCACTTTCTATGGCAGGGCCTGTGCTTCTCAAAAATTTTTTATTTATTTATTTGAGAGAGAGAGAGAGACAGGAAGAGGCAGAGAGAAAGAGAGAATGGGCACACCAGGGCCTCCAGTCACTGCAACGGAACTCCAGACACATACGCCCCCTTGGGCATCTGGCTCACATGGGTCCTGGGGGAATCTAGCCTGGAAATGGGGTCCTTAGGCTTCACAGGCAAATGCCTTAGCCACTAAGCCATTCCTCCAGCCCATGGGCCTGTGCTTTTTAAAAGATTGAATTGTTTAGACAACACTTAGTAAGAAATCATAATCAATGAAGGGAGTCTCTATGATCTCATAGCTCTTATTGTCACCATCCAATTACATAGTGAGTCATTGAAGAAGCCTTCTAGAGACTTCTCCCAATGTGGAAACACTGGCATTCAGACACATTAAGAGAATGATCAAATGAACCACATACGTAAGCGAGAGAATTTGTTTTGGACAAAGATAGCTAGAGTAGTTCCTCAATGTAATAACATAGCAAATAAAGCAAACTAAAGTCAATAAACATCACATTTCTCTGAACTCTCCTTATCTCTGTTCATCTCTTTCTTGAATCATGTTTAAAACCAAGGAGCATGTGGCTTTTGTTCAAATTTCAGCTGTTTTCATTTTGAAGTTACATCCCAGTTTTTCTTGCCCTTGAAGATTTGAGCATTTTAGTTTAGAAATCTAGGAGATGATCAGTGTTTATGGCTCATAAGCCAAATATATTGTCTCTTTCTTAACATAGCTACCAACAAAAAAAGTTGGGGAAAATATGGAGTATTTTCAACAGATATTTTTGAGACTTCTATTTGTATATCATAAACAAAGTAAAGTTAAGCAAATATGCTCTAAATTCTACGCTAGGTACTTGGAGTATAAAATTATCATAGCTACAAATGATTGGGCTTCTATGTAAGAAGGAAGAAAACTCATTAGCAGAGGCCAGTAAGCTAGAAAGGAGATATAAAGGGAATATAAAGGGAGGGGGGACTTAGTAGGATGGTATTGTATATAGGTAAGTAGAAGAACAAATTGCTGGGGGTGAAAAGGCCTAAGTGAGATCAGGGGAAGAGATTGAGTAAAGGAAAGGTGGAGGGAGGGCTAAACAAAATCTAAGAGGATATAAATAAGTCATATGGAAACCTACTTTTCTGGACAATGGAAGATACAGGAGCCATAGATTGTTACTAGAAAACATTCAGTGGCAGGGATGGGATACCTTCCAGTGAGTTGTTGGCCAGGGAGGTCCCTAATGCCCCCAAAACATTACCATTGCTGAGGCCCTTGGTTTCCCACAAGGAATAGATGGTAAGATCCTGTTGCTGAAGACTCCACATACTTAGGCTGCAAGGTCACTGAGAAATCCTGCTGGAGCTGAGCTGAAAACCTCCTCCATGTAGACCAGCTGACAGAAAGCTAGAAAAAGCTATGCTGCATGAAGTTCAATGGGAGAGACAGAAATCACCAACGAAGATACTCAACAGTAGACACTGCAAGGCTTATATTTGGCCAGCCAGGCCAAATGAGCCAATAGGTGCAATAGTGGCATGTCTGTTAAGGGGAAAACCAATCACCCTCTAATTTGACTGTAGGCCCACTCCATGGGAAGGAATACATCCCTGATACCGAAAACGTACAACAGGGGTAGTCATGAGACCTAGCGGTGTAATGTCTGCTGGTATCTGGCTAAAAATGTATACTTTGCACACCAAACTGCCTAGTAAACACTTCTCTTAATGTTCATACCCATATACTAATGCTACTGTCCCTTTTGGCTAGATAACCTTCTCTTTTCAGATGGCAGTGACCTTGGGATGACTCAGAAGGCATGATGGTGCTGAGAAGAAGTGACAGAGGAGTATTCAGCACTGAAATATCTCTATCACACCTTCCAAGGCTCAGAGTGCATTGTGGAAGAGATAGAAGAAAGAATGTAAACCAAAGGAAGGGTAGGACTCTTTACAACATGCTCCTCCAGACACAAAATGATCTGAATATCCATGACCTCACTGTGTTTCACACTACTTACACAAGACCATTATAATAGGAGGAAAAGATGATGACTTCAAAATAAAAGAGAGACTGATTGAGAGGGGGAGGGGAGATGATACAGAGTGGAGTTTCAAAGGGGAAAGTGGGGGGAGAGAGGGAATTAACATGGGATATTGTTTAAAATCATGGGGTTGTCAATAAAAAAATAAAGAAGGAAAGTAAAAAAAAAAAATCATCATGCAGTTGTGATGGCTCACTCCTATAATACCAGCACTCAAGGGGCTTAGGTAAAAGATAAACATGAGGTTGACCGTGTGTGTGCAGGCACGGCGGTATGGAGTGAGTAGGCCAGACCCCTGTGTGCTGGCTCCTCCCAGCTCCCTGGTCTGGGGTCCTTGTGTGAGCAGTGTGTGGGCGGGCCACAGCTATGTGGAGTGAGTAGGCCAGATCCCCATTTCCTGCCTCCTCCCAGCTCCCTGGTCTGGGTTCCCTGTATCTATCTGTGTGCAGATAGGCATAGCATAGAGCGAGTAGGCCAGATCCCTGTTCTCTGGCTACTCCCAGCCCCTGGTGGTCTTTGTAAGTCCAATTGTGCCTTGCTTGGAGAGACCTGGTCCTGGTGTGAGCTGTGCAATCAGGCCTGTTGCTCTGGTACTCTGACTGGCCACTAGGTACCAATATCCCTGTTTACCTGAGTCAGAGGGTGCATGGGCCAAAGGACAAAATCTTGCTTCCACCTCAATAAAATAATAGTCTTCCTAAAATGGGTAGATAACAATGCAAAAAAAGCAAATGAAAGTCAGAAAACAGAGATCTCCCCCAAGGACATATAGTCCTACAATACAAGCCTCCAATGAAATCATAGAGAAATAGACAGAAATTCCTTCCCAAAATGAAAACATAACAACCAAGGAGACCCTGATCAAAAAAATTGCTAAACTAGAAGGAAATCATCAAAGAACAAATAATTGTATCAATGAAATTGAACAGAATCATCTCCTAGAGCTTTAATATTTGACAGTAGGCTTAAATTGATTGAAGAAAATGTTAGAACCCTCCAACAGATATGAATAAATTGAAGGTGAGTCAAGAAATGGAAGATCTCAACAACTGGTTGATTAAACTTAAAGAAGACTTGATCAAATGCAAGAATGAATTCCAGGAAGCATCAAGAAAATCAAAACTCAAACTGAAATCATGCCTCAAAAAAGAGATGGATGAATGCAAAATAACACAACAGAAAACAAAAAGCCAATAGAAATTATAAAAACCACTCTAGAACTTCTCACCAACAGAGCTACTCATGCAGAAGACTGACCCTCTGACCTGGAAGACAAGGCAGAAGAAATTTATGAGGAGATCAAAAACATTGCTGAGTTCAAAAAATCAAGTGAACAGAATATGAAGGAACTGTAGGATACTCAAAAATGACCAAATGCCTGGATCATGGTGTAAGGGTTGGGGGTGACCAAGACCACACAAACCGCTCTGAGGCAAAGATGTAAACTTTCATTAAGGAAAAGCATGAGCTGCCAGGGCTGACTCACAAGAGAAGAGCACAGCCAACCTGAGTTTTCAGGTAATGGGCTTTATAGGGCTTTTTCAGTTGGGGGAAGGTCAGGAAAGAAAAAGAACTCATTTGCTAAGTACAAGAGAGAACTTCTTTTAGGGTAGATCATTACATTAACCATTTAAAATAGCTAGGATGTAACACCAGAACAGGGACCATGTAACTTACTAGATAAGGGTTAAAGAAACCATGACCTGTGGCATTGTTAGGCATAAAGGGGATAAGGACTGGGTGGTTTCTTGAGGAATGTGGATAATCCACTTTCCTATGCCTCTGACACAATTCTGCTGACCTTGGTGACTCCATCTTGGGAATTCATCCTGACCTAACATGTTAGTATACCAGAAAGAGAGGAAATCGAGCCGGGTGTGGTGGCGCACGCCTTTAATCCCAGCAATTGGGAGGCAGAGGTAGGAGGATCGCCGTGAGTTCGAGGCCACCCTGAGACTCCATAGTGAATTCCAGGTCAGCCTGGGCTAGAGTGAAACTCTACCTCGAAAAAACAAAACAAAAAAAAAAAAAAAAAAAAAAAAAAAAAACAAAAAAAAAAGAGAGAGAGGAAATCCAGACCAGAGGCATAGAGAACATATTCAACAAAATTATTGAAGAAAATTTTCTGAATCTCTCAAAAGAGGGGCCCATCCAGATACAAGAAGCCCACAGAAGCTGGACATGGTGGCACATGCATTTAATACCAGCACTTGGGAGGCAAAGGTAGGAGTATCACCATGAGTTCAAGGTTGTCCTGAGACTACATAGTTAATTCCATGTCAGCCTGAGCTACAGTGAGAGCCTACCTTGAAAAACCGAAAAAAAAAAAAAAAAAAAAAAAAAAAGAAGCCCACAGAACACAAAACAGATAGAGACAATGAAGAGACTCTTCAAGACACATCATAGTTAAAACTCTTTTTTTTTTGATAAACTTATTGCCAACATTTAGAGCAATTTTAATATTTTTCCAAAAAAGATGGCATTAATACCTCTCAATATTTAAAATAATATTAAAGTAAGATCTTTATACCATATTTGCATAAACTGTTCTAAAGATAGCAAACTCATGCTCAGTTGCTTTTTCTTTGCTTAAAATAAGATACCAGTAAATCTAAACCAGCCTCAATTTTTTTATTCCTGACCAAATATAAGTATTTGTATTAATAACAAAAACAAAGAGAGAGTGTTAAAAGCAACAAGAGAGAAACAACTCACAACAGACAAAGGCAATCTTATCAGAATTATATCAGATTTCTCAATGGAAACACTGAAAGTCAGAAGGGCCTAGATTACCCACTGAATGTGAGAAAATCTTTGCCAGCTATACCACTGACAGAAATCTAATATCTAGAATCTACAAAGAACTCAAAAAACTAAACAATAAAAAATCAAACAACCTACTCCAAAAATGGGGCAGAGAACTAAATAGGGAGTTCTCAGAGGAAGACTTACAAATGGCTAGCACACACTTAAGAAAATACTCAATATCCCTAACCATTAGAGAAATGCAAATTAAAGCAACTGTGAGATTCCACCTTACCCCAGTAAGGATGGCAAACATTAAAAATTCAAATGAAGGGCTAGATCAATGGCTTAGAAATTAAGGTGTTTGCCTGCAAAGCCAAAGGATCATAGTTGGATTCCCAAGGACTCACATAAGCCAGAAATACAAGGTAGCACATGCATTTGAAGATCATTTTCAGTGGTTGGAGGCCCTGACATGCCCATTCTCTCTCTCTCTCCCTACACACTCTCTGCCTCTTTCTCTCTCAAATATATAAGTAAATAATTAAATATATTTTAAAAAAATTAAATGAGGGGGCTGCGCTGCACTCCCCAGTGGCTCTCCCCACCCTTCTCTCCTTCCTCCTGCCCGCGCCGCACCCGTGCACACTTTGATGTGACACCCCCCACCCACCCCACCCCGCTCCGCGACACACATGCCACCCTGCGCCGCGGCTCTGCCGGCCTCTCTCCCCGCACCTTCCGGCGCCAGGGGTTCGAGCTCGTCCTCCTCCCCCTTCACCATGAGCAGCAACCTGAAGCCGGACGGCGAGCTCTGCACCAGCACAGGCTCCGGCAGCGGCGGCGGCGCCGAGGAGGTCCGGACACTGTTCGTCAGTGGTCTCCCTGTGGACATTAAACCCAGAGAACTCTACTTGCTTTTCTGGCCGTTCAAGGGCTACGAAGGGTCCCCAATCAAGCTCACCTCGAGACAGCCTGTTGGTTTTGTGATCTTTGACAGCCGGGCAGGAGCAGAAGCAGCCAAAAATGCGTTGAACGGTATTCGCTTTGATCCTGAGAATCCACTTCCCGAGACCCCTATGACCTGATGGGGACTGCTCTGATCCCTGCATCCCCAGATGCCTGGGCCCCTTACCCTCTCTACACCACAGAGCTGACCCCAGCCATTTCACACACTGCGTTCACCTATCCAGCTGCCACCGCCGCTGCCCTCCATGCTCAGGTGTGCTGGTACCCCTCCTCCGAAGCCACTCAGCAGGGATGGAAGTACCATCAGTTCTGTTAGCTCCTCAGTCTTGTTATTGGGGAGTGGTTCTGGGGCTGTGTGTTGGGGCAGAACAGAGCCCTTGCCCTTCCGCTGACCCCTGAGGCCTGTGCAGAGTCGCTGCCCCCTCCAGACACTGTGAATCTTAAGCCTGACCCAGTGGGCTGCTCCTCTCTGCTTCGTCCTCAGCCCTGCTCCGAGGCCTTCAGGGAGGGTCGTGTGGACCTTCTTTCCTGGACAGCCAACCAGACCCAGTTCAGATGCCTCACTGGGAACCAGAGCAGCCTGACCTCCTGCCCAGACTTCCTTCTTTAGCTCCCCCTCAAAGAAATGAGACATTTAATTTTGCATGTTTTCTGGCATGAATTTTGACACTTAAACTTGTGTATATATGTGTGTACAGTTTGTTCCCACATTACGTCGCCCAAGTAACAGGTCCTGGCACACACAGAGCTCATCCTGCCCGGCCCCACTCTCCGCGTCCCACTCCTCCACCCATCCTGCTTCAGGGAGGCCTGAGCCCTGGGACCACTCTGCCTTGAGGGCCCATCCCCCCCCACCACACACACACACACACACACACACACACACACACACACCTCCTTCAGCTGAGCGGGAATCAACCCAGATGTCCATCACTAGAAGAATGGATAACTAAGATGTGGTATATCTACACAATGGAATTCTATAGAGCAGTAAGAAAAAAATGACACAATGAAATTTGAGGAAAAATGGTTGAACCTGGAACAGATCATTCTCAGTGAACTTACCCAATCACAGAAAAAAAATCGCGACATAGTCTCACTCATCTACAGCACCTAACCTGCATCAAGCATCTCATAGACTAGACAATAGGATAGGTGGGGAGGGAGAGGAGGGCAACGGAGGGGTGGGAAACACAAATCTAGACCCAAAGGGCAATGGTACCATAAAATTCTACATCCTGAAAGGCAGACCAAATGGCTGACCTTCACCAGGCCCTTAGAGGGAACACCTGAACCGCAGGACACTGGAGAGGGTATGATGATGACTAACCTTAATCTTCTACAGCTTCCCTCCCCCCCCATCTTCTCTCTAACTCTTGTATATTAGTTATCTTTTTCCTCATTTTCTTAGTGGGCACTGACCTGTAACTCCCAGGACCAGCATGGGGCTATCATTCACAATGAGCTTTTGATCAGAGAGACCTACAAGGTTTCCTAAAAGAAAGACAGATATCTGTCAGAGTACTTGATGATCCACCAAAGGTTAGTAGTAAGACCCTACTGCTGAACACACCTTATGTGGTTGACATGTAAAATGGAATGGCATGGCTGGAAGCTGGAAGAGAGTCAGTCCCCAGACAGTCAGCACGTCTAATGCCAGAAGGTGCTACATGGGTGACTAGGAGAAAATGACCAATATCTGTCCAAGCAACTCATGGTCTAACCTACTTAGCAGCAAATAATTTGTTGTGATGCCCACACAAGTGCAATAGTGGCACACAGCCATGGTGGGGAACATACTGCTCTTAATTTGACTAACTGATCTCCTCAGTGGTATGGGACCCATAGCTGGAGCTGGGAAACAAGTCAGAACCATATCCAAACATAAGCCCATTCACCAATATCAAGCTACCGTCAATTGTGGGCTACAAGAGGGCCTACACCTATTAAATTCTCTATAAAAAAAGTAAGGGTTATCTCTTTTGTCTGGGTGCTAACTTACTCTCCGTTGGAGAATCTGCTTCTCTTTTTCAGATAGATGTTGATCCTAAGGAGAGAGCCACCCCATCATACCTCAAAAGGGCCCTGGCTGAAACTAAGAAAAAATGGAGAAACAAGCAAGGGGGCTGTTTTCCTGGTGAACCTGGTACCAGCACAAGGGTGAAGGAGGTCAACACAGAGAAAAATCAACTCCTACCAAATCAGAGAGCCAGAGCCTCAGAGGCCCCCAACACCTCATCACTGAAGCAGACCAAAAATGAACCCAACATGGCTCAGGGAAATTTTGCAGAAGAGGGGGTGGAAAGAATGTCAGAGCCACATGTTGGGTCATGATATGCAGAGACATTTATCTTACCCATAACTGTGGGCTAACTCCAGAATGCATTACCTCAACAAGGAGGGGCCAAGGGAATGGGGTAGGTCACAGATGAACCTTATAATGGTACCAAACTGACTGTATTTGCTGAATACAAAACTAATTAATAAAAAAATAAAAAATTAAAAAAACAAATAGCATATTTTATTATCATTATAATATAATTAAATGCAGTCAATTACTAGAAGATAGCTTATTTTATGAGAAAATACTTATAAAACTAAAATATCACTTCATGGTGGTATATACTTAAAGAAGTTTATCCAAAAAATGTATATGCTTTAATCTGTCATCGAAGAATACTGCTTGTTAACATAGAAGAGCATAATGAATCCTTGGAAAAGGTTTTTATTTGTGCTTATTTTCTTGACTAAGTTGTTGTAATGAGACACTTTGTGTGCCCTTCTTTTGATGTTATTGATGGCATATTGTTTGTATCTTTTAGTAATAAATGATAAAACAATGGAAAAAAATTAAATGAAAACAAATGTTGGCATGGATGTGGAGAAATAGGAACACTCATTCACTGTTGGTGGGAATGTAAACTGGTACAACAACTATGGAAATCAATATGGAGACTTCTGAAAGGATGAATACAGTGTTACAAACAGACCCTGTTATTCCCTTACTGTGCATTTACTCTAAAAGCTCCACATCTCAGTTCAGAGATATTTGCTCAACCATGGTTATAGCTGCTCAATTCATAATAGCTAAGAACTGTAATCAACCCAGGTGCCCATCACTGGATGAATGAATAACCCAAGATGTGGTATATTTACATGATGGAATTCTACTTATCAGTAAGAAAAAAATGACACAATGAAATTTGTACAAAAATGGTCATACTTTGAACAGATCATTCTAAGTGAGCTCACACAATCACAGAAAGACAATCATTGCACGGTCTCAGTCATCTGTGGTTGCTAACCTGGATCAACCCAAGTTGCTGACATACCTGAATGGCATCTTGAGGCTTGGACAATAGGGAGAGTACGGCATGGGGGAAGGGGAAAGATAGGGGGTTATGCAAAACTGAACCCAAAATGAACTGGTACCATAGAAACCTATATTCTGGAAGTTAGACTAAAAGGTGGAACCCTCAAGAGGACCTTAGGGTGAGCACCTGAATTGACAGGCCCTGGGGAGGGTGAGACAAACCTTAACCTTAAATTGTTCCTGTTTCTCTTTCTTTCTTCTCTGTCGTTTTCTTTTTTCTTTTCCCTTGGTGGTGGTCTGTAATTCCCTGTACTGAGAATTACATCCACAATGAGCTATGGTTCAGAGAGACCTATTATATCTCCCAAAACAAACAAAACAGATTTCTGTCAGAGCACTTGATTACCCACCAGAGGTTAATGATAAGACCCTAATCTGAAGACACCATACACTGTCAGCACAGCCCATGGAGAGACCTGCTTGGAATACAGAAGAGAGCAGTCCCCAGACAATTAGCCCATCTAGTGCTGGAAGGTGCTACATAAGCTACCAGGGGAAAGTGACCAACATCTGTCTGAGCAACTCAAAGTCCTTTAAGTGACTCAGAAGCAAACCACCTGATGTTATGCTCACACAAGTGCAATAGTGGCACACAGCCATGGTGGGTAACTAACTGCTCTTGGATTGACTAACAGATCTGCTCAGTGGAAAGGAAATCATATCTGGAACTGGCAAACAAGTCAAAATCATATCCATGTAACGATTTTGCTTCCCAATGTCAAGCTCCCACTAATCTTGGCATATAAGAGGATCTACACCCTTTGAATTCTCTCTAAATTAGTAATGGTTATCCCACTTAACCACTGACTTCACTCTCTGTTGGAGATTCTGCCTCTCTTTTTCAGATGGAAGCAGGATCTAGGTCAAGATAAATGATCCAGTGCACTACACCCCTGCACCAGCTGAAACCAGAGAGGAATTGGGGAAATAAGCAAGAGTGCTGCTTTCTTGGTGAATCTGATATCAGCACAAGGGGTAAGGAGATAGACACTGAGGACACTCAACACCTACCAAACCAGAGATTCAGAGGCTCCTAAGAGCCCACCACTGAAGTAGACTTAAAATGCATGCAACATGGTTCAGGGAATTTTGTGGAAGAGGGAGCAGGAAGATTGTTAGAGCCACAAGTTGGGACATTTTGCACAGAGACATTGCCTCCCCCCACTTAACTGACTGCTGCTCCCATAATGCATGACCCACTATCCCCATGGGGTTGACCTGCATCCCCAACGAGGAGGGTGTCTTTAGAAAAGGGGCAGGGAGGAGGGAAAGGATGGTACCAACAGGTGTTGTTTACATATTAAATGCGTCCATATCTAATAAGAATAAATTAAAAACAACAACAAAAAGCAAGAGTGGTGGCATGGGATTATGATCATGGCATACATTTATATTTATGGAAGTTACCAATAAAAGTTAAAAAAATCAAACCGAGTACCCTGGACTACTGAGTGAGTTCCAGGTCAGCCTGAGCTAAACTAAGATTCTGCCTCAAGAAAACTGAGGAGTTAGAGGCAGGCAGATTATGAGTTCAAGGTTATTTTCAAATAGATGGTGAGTTTATGGTCAGTGTGTGCTACCTAAGCTCCTATCTAAAGAAAAATAAAAAACAAAAATAAATAAAAATTACAACCTTCATAGAGCTTATAGTTAAGCAATTAAAATTGTCATGGTAAAAATACCAATGATTTTTGAGGTATTTCTATTGTCCCAAGAAGCAATAAGTGTATTTGATGAATTATCTCATTGGATCACCCCTATTTCTTCCTGGAGGAATAGTCTATATCATCCTTATTTTATAGATAAGAAAATTAAACATTTCTGGAAGGACTCTCCCAGGTTATACTTGTATTGAATGATAAAACTGGGTTCAAACATCAGTTTGTCAATTCTAAAGCACCCACCTCTTAATCAGTACCTTAAGGATATCAGGGAGCACACATAACAAAAAGTGAGGGAGAAACAAAAGTATATTACAGAACGGCCCAGTAGTAATCTGTGGCTCTAGAGACATTGCACTATCATTGCTATATAAGTAGAAGGAAAACAGACAGCATCTAGGAATTCAGTGGATTCATACAGAATGAAACAGAAAACATTAATTCTTCCAGAATTTCCAGCATGAAAGCATTCTCTCATCAGGTATCACTGGATGTCATTTTATTTCCTAATTCTGATACTATGGGCATCATTCCATTTTCTAATTCAAGAATTACTGGATGTCATCCCATTCTCTATTTCAGGTATTATGAACATATTTCATTCTTTACTTCAGGTATTACAGGGCTGCAGGTGGGTGCTGAGAGCTCATGGAGGACATAGCTGCTGTTTATCCCAGTGAGTGCTGAGTGTTTACCTGTGAGGATCATGGTTGCTAGACTTCAGACAGGACAACATGGATCTCGCCTTTGCTATGTGAAATCCAGTAACTCATGCATAACTGAGAAAGTTCACATTTTAGGAGTTTGTAAAAACAGAGCAAAATGAAAATAGGCAGATGTCATCCTGTAAGCAATACTATATGGGCATGAAACCTCTTATTGCTATTTTCATATTTTTGGTTGAAATTTGAAGAAAAGATACTAGGAACATAGCTACCACAACAAAATGAGGTGGCTGTGATGAGGTTTAACAGGGCCTCAAGAGTAAACAGGCAATGCTGGGTGTGGTGGTACATGCCTTTAATCCCAGCACTCAGGAAGCTGAAGTAGGAGGACTGCTGTGAATTTGAGGCCAGCTGGAGACTATATAGTGAATTGTGAATTCCAGATCAGCTGGGTAAGACCCTACCTCTAAAAACAAAACAAAACGAAACAAGAAAGTGAACAGGTAAGAAATGTCCTTGAGTCTGTAATGTGGGATCTGTTTTTACCTTATCTTTTCTTCTCTAAAGGAATTCTCCTCCTCTAGAAACCTGACATGAAGAAATAAGACTGCAAGGTGCCTAGACACCTGGCATGGGAACTGTACTGACCAGCTCCCTCCCCACCACCCTCTTTTCCAATAAAGTCTCATTCCTATACAAGACCTCAATAAAGTCACCAGGCAGATTAATTGCTCGCAAACCTTCCCAATTTGGGAGCTTTCTACTTTACTTTCCTTAGCAGTATACCATTTTAGGGGACCCCTCCTGCTATACAGAAGCTCTGCCTTCTTTCTTTATCTTAAGATCAATAACAAAATCTTTCTAAACCTCACCCTTTAAGGTCTATGAATTTCATTCTTCAAATTCACAAGACAAGAACCTGGAGGCCAGTGATTCAGTGGAAGTTTTGTATGACTATGAATCTGGCACCCTAATTCCTGAGTTACAAGTCCACCCAATCAAGAGCAGAAAGGGTACATGAATCTCAAAGACACCCTCAGTTCCCATATAATCTGCATTATAAAATGTAATAAATAATTTTAAAAGACTCATTAGAACCCTATGAAAAAAGCCTGGGTATTTGGCTTTGTGGCAGGAAGACAGACCTGACTTTTAGCCCCAACATGGGAAATGGGAATCTTGCCAAACAGAAAATATTTTTTCAAGATTAAAAAAAGCAATAGCCTGTCAGCTATAAGCATATTATGACCTTTATGAAAAAAATCTATTCTATGAGAGAAGCTTGAAGGTAAGAAGTCATATTTTGTAGATGAGACACTGACAAACTTGAGATATAAGGAAGCATGTTGAGAATTAAGGTCTATAAACAAGTATAAATTTTTAGAGCTGGGCATGGTGGTGCACACCTTTAATCCCAGCACTCGGGAGGCAGAGGTAGGAGGATTGCTGTGAGTTCAAGGCCACCCTGAGACTACATAGTGAATTCCAGGTCAGCCTGGGCTAGAATGAGACCCTACCTTGAAAAACAAAAAACAAACAAAAAAAATTAAATATAAATTTTTAAAAATTGTATAAAGGCTTTTGCTGTTGTTCATAGCACAGAAGATCTAAGATTCATTTTTCATTAAAACTTCAAATTAATAATGTTTCATAAAGACTGGAGAAGAAATGTCTACTTTAAATATAGCTGAGCAAGTTCACTCAGGCTGTGTTCAATATTTGGCCTCAATGTGGTTTGCTTTATATATTAATATAAATTTTAAAAATTAAAAAATAAACTATCTTATTGCAATATCTATAACTGGAATGTATAAAATGCATATTTTTTAAAATTCAATGAATAATGAGTTAGAGTTATAAGGCTGATTTTTCTTAGATAATTCTACTAAAACATAAACATTCAAAAGCATGTTTTTTCACATGATCACCAAATTATGAGCTGAGTCATTATGCTTAATTATTTGACTTCTAGAGATGACTGCTACAAATGGTTTTAGAAAAGGTATTTTGAAAATAGTGTTTAACATAAAGACAGATGCACAAGGTGGTGCATTCATCTAGTGATTGTTTGCAGTGGCTAGAGACCCTGGTGCACCCATACTGTCTCTTTTAGTGTCTTTTTCCCTCTTTCAAATAAATAAATAAAAATAAAATAGTAACAATTTTTTAAAAGCAAAAAAAAAAAGAGAAAAGAATGTTTAAATTCTGCATTTCATTTCATTTTTTTCAAAATTTCGACCTTTAAGGTAGATTTAATTTGGGGTAAAGCGAAGCCTCTGAGCCAAGTCGTATAAATAAAGATTTCTTATAATCCAAAATGACCTAGATAGGAATGGTGGCTTATTGCCTATAATCACAGCATGTGAGAGGCTGAGACAAAAGGATTTCTGTAAATTTAAGACATGCCTGGGCTACAGAGTGAGACTCTGTCTCAACAAAATAAACTCCCTCCTCCACACTACAAATACCAAAATCTATGTCTCTAAAGTAAAGAGATTCTGATGTGGCTGCTGACAGCAGGGAAGTGGGAAGGAAAAGGATGGGGAAGGGAGGGGAGAGGAGGAAGGGAGGGGAGAGAAGAGAAGAGGAGAGGAGAGGAGAGGAGAGGAGAGGAGAGGAGAGGAGAGGAGAGGAGAGGAGAGGAGAGAAGAGAAGAGGCAAGGTGAGGCATGTTGGGCATGTTGGAGCAAATGTATATTTGGTCAACTCTTGAAAGTCTGCTTAGCTAGAGTGTCAGCTGAAGGCATAGAGATTTGAGGGCTAGATCAGGAGAATGACACGGAGAACCCATAGCTGAAAATGTACTTATTGTGGGGGAGAGGACACTGCTGTCTGGACTCAACTAATAAAAAATGGAAGGTGATGTACTAGAAGAAAAGGAAAGAGAAGAAGGTGCACTAGAGTGGTGAAGGGAAAAGGTCTGTATACTTTCAGATTAAATAAATAATGTAGTATTTAATTTTTACTGAAAGAATTGTGATCAAGAGCATTTACCTAAAGTCACAATAGATATTTTATTTCTCATTATGTTGACAATACGCAGAAAGAAATATTGCCACTGTCTTTCCTCCATTTTACCTTCATTATTAAATTAATAGTCATAAAATGATTCACTTTTGAGAGCTGGTATTTCTCTGCCAACTATTTCCAAAGTCCCTTTAGTGAGAACATAACAGGTATGTCTTCATCTGTTTGTGCTGGTGTGACAAAATGCCTGTAGCAGGGTGTAGCAGTTACCTTCTCATTGCTGGACAGAACACCTGGCCAGAACAGTATATGGAGTAAAGGGTTTAAGGCATATAGGTTTTTATGGGTTTTTTTTTTTTTTTAGAGAGAGAGAATTGGCATGCCAGGGCCTCAGCTACTGAAACCTAACTCCAGATGCTTATGCCACCTAGTGAGCATATGCAACCTTGTGCTTGCCCCACCTTTGTGCATCTGGCTTATGTGGGATTTGGAGAGTTGAAGATGGGTCCTTAGGCTTTGTTGGCAAGCATCTTAACCACTAAGCCATCTCTCCAGCACAGTGGGAAAGTTTCATGATGTTGGAGAAAGCATGGCAACTGGCTCACATTTTTATTCAGCAGCAGCAGGGAGGAAGAAGCAAGAATGAGCTGGCTAGCTCCAAACACTCAGTGGGTTGTACCAATAATCCTTAAGGCCCACCCTCAGTGACACATCTCCTCCAGCAAGACTCTACCTCCCAAAGGCTCCACCAGCTGGGGAGTAGGTATGAGACTTAATCACAAACACTTAAGTCTATGGAGGGCATTTTGCATTCAAATCACCACATTCTACCCTGGCCCAATGCACTCTTGACCATCTCACAATGCAAAACGCACTCAGTACAACTTTAAAACATCCCATAGTTGTTACCAATCCTACACTATTCAAAAATGCAAAGGCTCATCTGAAATTTAAAAGTCTCTTAATTGTGAACCATTTAAAAATCAAAATGCAAGTTATATACTTGCAGCCCATAGTGGCACACAGTATACATTCACTAAAAGGTGGCAGAGCAAGGAAAGACTGGACCAATACAAAACAGAAAACCAAAAGGATAAATTCAAATCCTGCAGCTCCATGCCCAATATCTGGGACCTGTGACAAAAATCCCCTGGGTTTCCAATTCCATCCCATAGTCCTAGCATCTCCAAAGTTCTGGAGGTTCCATTACAACCTATGATTCATCTTCACAGCTATTTGGCATGACTTCACAGGGACTTCATGAAGAGGTTATGACCCTGCTTCACACTGTTGCATCTCAGCAGCTCCTGGAACCATGATTGCACTTCATGGCACTATTGTCTACATTTGTCCAAAACCAATATAAGGTGGAAAAGGCTGCAAAGATTTATAAATCTGGGGGTACCAAGTTTGCCCTTAAGGAGCAGAAAAATTCCTTCAGCATTCTTCCACTAGGTCCTTTCCTTTCAAAAGAATCTGTGGGATGAAGAGATGGCTTAGCACTTAAGGTACTTGCTTACAAAGCTAAAGGACCCAGGTTTGATTCCCCATTACCCATGTAAGCCAGATGCACAAGGTGGCACATGCATCTGGAGTTCATTTTCAGTGGCTGGAGGCCCTGGTGTACCCATTCTCTCTCTCTCTCTGTATATATCTCTATTGCTCAAATAAATAAATACAATATTTTTAAAAGAATTTGTATCATTATTAGTTTGAGAGAAATAATGCCAGGGTCAGTTTTCACCTTAGCGCATTGTTCCCATTGTACCAATGCAGTCAGCTACTCCTTTTTAAGAATACCGTCAGTTGCCTAAAATCTGTCTCTGTGGCCAGAACTTCAAAGTTGTTTACATTTCTTTTTGTGTCAAGCTTTGTACTTTTTACATCTTTCTGTTCTACATTTTCTTCAACCAAACACATCAGTCCATTCCTCCTAAAGTCAACTTTGTTATAAATAACTCAGGACATAGGCAGAATGCAGCCAGCCTTTCCACCAGTAGCCCAGTTCCAACAAAGTTCTTTCTTTTCCTTTTAAAACCTCATAATCCATGCCTTCATAGTCTATATACATTTCTCTCCAAATTTACGTCTTTCAACAGTCTCACCAGAATGCCCATCAAGCTCTACTTCCAGCACTGCAAGGCTTCTCCAGTCCAAAGTTCCAAATCTTTCTATATTCCTCCCACAAGCCAGTTCCAAAAGACCAAAACCACATGGTCATGTTCATATAAGCAATGACTTAACTCCTAGCAAAAATTTTCTGTAGCAGCTATTTTCTTCTTGCTGGGACAAAACAGCCAACGAGAAGCAGTTTATTTGAGCAAGTACTTATTTCAGACTTACAATGTTGAGGCGAAGTTTCATCAAAGTGGAGAAAGTTTGGCAACTGGCTCACATCTCCACCCACCAGCAGTAATAAGGACTTACCAAGAGCAAGTTATCTAGCTCTGAACCCTCAGTGTGAAGGACCAATAAATGTCAAGGCTCAACTCCAGTGAGACACCAGCTGGGGACCAAGTAGAATGCTAATCACAACCACTTGAAGTGCTGGTTTCCCGTTGTGGTTCATTACTGTGCTTGCTAAAGGTTTCTGGGAAATTCTCCTGTCTCTGCCTCTCAATTCACTGCCAGAATACTGGGATGAAAGAAGTCCATCACAATTTCTCCATGTTTATGTGGGATATGGGGCTTGAACCAGGGTACTCCAACTTCACCAGCAAGCACTTTATCCACTGATCTATTTCCCGCTCCCTAAAATATTTTTGCTAATTTGTACATTATGAAATAGAAAAAATAATCACACATTTTATAAATATGAAGCTCACTAGGAAATCTTAACATAAGGTAGAACTTCATTGTGGAATTTTGTGTATTGTGACTTAGATTCAAAGACAAATAGATATACAAATATTAATATTATGTAGTGTCTGAGTTTTAGTAATCATAAATAGAAGGGTAGTAATATCTATAAATAAATCACTATTATCACAAGAAATAGTGTTATGGAGTAATAAAAGGGAGAATTTGGTCTTTAGAAGAATAGTACAATTTCTCAGATACTCCATAGATATTAGAATGGATGAATATAACCTTGCAAGAGGCTTGTGAAGGTAACAACAGTCAGTAAAAACTATGGAAAAAAGATCTGGAACAAAAAAAAAAAAAAAAGGACTGTGGACGTGGAAGGGGGCAAGTTTGGATTGGCTGGAATGTGGTCTTTCTAAGAGCTGGAAGATTAAGATGAGGTGACTTGTGTATATTATATGGAGGGCCTCATAGGACTTTTGTTAAGATGTTGGACTTTATTTGGGGAGGAATTAGAAAACAAGTGGAGGCATGGGTGTGACATAATCAGATTTGTCTTCCCTGATACCATCTGGTTTGGGTCAGATAGCTTAGATTCTGGTCTGGGTTTCTATCACAAGGCTGTGAGAAAACATGGTTTCCTATCAGCCACTCCAGCTCTGTGAAAGCAGCTCCCATGATCCAACATCAACATCTTTTTACAGTCCTCAGCCAACACTCCTCCTTCAAGCACACATAAAGAAGCACATTTTTTTTATTATAATCCCAGTGGAAGCTTTTCCTCTTATCTATGTATATAAACTTCAGCTATCTACTTATATCCAGTCCTGTTTTTCTAGAGTCTTCTTAAATGGAAAGTGATTGTACAGCATTAGTGTGGTAACCATATAATTAAGCTGCCTCCTTCCAGACTTCACTGAAAGCATTTTATATTATTTATTTCTTAGTTATATATTATTATATGCAATTCCCTTAAAATTTTATTTATCTACTTGCCAGTACTTATTATAACCAAAGACTTCCAGTTATTTAAACCCACTGGTATATTCACTACTCCACAGTGGTTACTGATACCCCCACAAGACCTGTACTGTTCTGAGCCCATCACCATTTTAACATTAAGGTCGGAGGAGGCAAAAGGATGGAGACAACAAAACAGAAGGACTACATAGACAGAGGTTCTCAGTGGAGTAGGGGTAAGGAACAGGGACAAGAATACAATCAAATTACAATATATTCATATAGTAAAGTTTTCAATAAAAATAAAAAAAGAAATAGGGATTTCTGAAAATTCAAAAACAGGAGTAAATTCAAAAAGATAAACATTTCAAGTTTTGTATAAGTCCCCGCCCCAAGAAAACCCACAAAATAAGAAAATTATATACAACAAATATGTTTTAGGGAATTGTTGGTGATAAATACACAAGAAAACCAATTTTAAAAAGGAAATATTTATCTTAGGGCACAGGTTTAGTGGTGTCCATACATGCTCAGCTGGCTCTATTTTTTTCTGTACCTGTAGTAAGGCACCATGGAAGAGGAGTGCTGTAGACCAAAGCTGCTTACCTTATAATGAAGAGAGAGAGAAAAAAATGGGTCCAGGGGAAAAAATGTGTCTTTCATGTATGCACCTCCCAACAAATCTACTCCCCAATAGGCCCTGCCTCCTTCCCTATCCCCACCCATTTCCAGGTATGAATAATGTCAGTTTCAAGTTATGACACCACCAGAGCCTTTACTTTCCAAACACTCTTTCTGGATGCCCTACTTCTGAAAACCACTGTATTTGAGATGCTTTTGGCAGATACTTCATATTCAAATCATAACAATATACATGTCCCAAAAGAACAACTGCTTAATGTACAAAAAACTTCTAAAGTTCAATGAAAAGACAACTAATACACTAGAAAAAATGGATAAAGGTTATGAAGAAGCACTTTAAAGAAAAAGAAATGCAAATGCCACCTTCAAACACAAGAAAAGTAAACTAAAAATCTGTTTTACTCATCAATTTTTAGGCATAAAAGTTTGGTCATAGCCAGGTGTGATGGCGCAAGCCTTTAATCCCAGCACTTGGGAGGCAGAGGTAGGAGGATCACCATGAGTTCAAGACCACCCTGAGACTCCATAGTAAATTCCAGGTCAGCCTGGGCTACAGTGAAACCCTACCTCAGAAATAAAAAGAAAGAAAAGGAAAAGTTAGGTCATACTTTGTGTTGGTAAGGCATTCTCTAACAATGATAGAGGGCAATAAGGACAATATACAAAATTTATATATACATACATACATATACATATATATGACATTATATATAACACCATTGTAGATAATTTGGCACTATTAATCCAAAATTTAAATGCAAATAATCTAACCAGTACTTCTACAATAGATATGTATAGTGTGGATATACTCACATGTACATGTAAACATTTTTAGGAATGCTTGCCATGGCACTATAATAACAATAAGGTATATAAATCTAAATGTATCAATAGACAATGTATTAAGTTATTTCATACAATATGATGCTACATGGGAATAAAATAATGGCAAGTATATCTAGATAGAAGACACAAAGATTGATAGAATGATGACAGAAATGTAATAAAATGTCCATACTGAAGAATTTTTCTAATATAATATGATTATACTTGTGTTAATAAAAGAATAGGCAAATATAAGCTGTGAAAAAAACTTGTAGAGATAAACACTAAAATAAAGAATGGTTTTGTTTTAAAGGAAATCATGAAAAAGAAATCTGGAGAATATGTTCCCTCGGCATGGTGTTGGTCCTGGCCATGCATGAACCAGCAATAACAGACTGTGGACTGAATGTTCTGAATCCATGAGCTAAAATCAATTCTTCTTCCCTTAAATTTTTTTCTTGGGATTTTTTTCATAATGATGAGAAGTGACTCATTTAATGCTGATGAGACTGTAAGGTCACAGTTACAATGGAAGCAGTTGGATATATTGCAAAGTGGCAAGCAAAGGCCTTCTCATATGACCTAGTAATTTCACTCTTATACATATGCCCAACAAGATTCAAAGAAAATGTTAACTCAAAACCACATATACAGATTGCATAGCAACAATTTATGTAATACAATAAAAGTGAAATCAACCAAAACTTCTATCAAATGAAGTACTGATAAGATGTTGAGCAATGGTCCTACCTTACCCACAAGGGATATCTTCTGAGATCAGCCAGCAATGGATGCCTGAAACCCCAGATAAATACTGAGTCCTACAAACAGTATGTTTTTTCTATACCTATGTACCCATAAGGTAGATGTTTAATTTATAAATTAGGCATGGTAAGAATGACAATAGCTAACAATAAAATAGAACAATGATAACAATATAAAATTATGTGAGTGTGATCTTTCTCTAAATATTTTCTTGTACTATGCTCACTGCCCAGTGATGTGAGATGACACAAGGGCCATGTGAATGACATGAAGGGGAATGATATAGGCACTGTGGCATAATAGAATGTGTCAAGAGGATCATCGGCATCTGGTAACTCTGGATCATTAAGTAATGCAGATGATGATGGCTGAAAGCATTTTTAGCTTCCCCTTTGGTACATCCAGCCACTGTCACTCCTGCAACACTTAAGGGCTATCATTAAATAGATACACATTCTTCTATATACATTCTTCTGTGACATTCTATTTTTATTTAACATTATTTAAATTTTTTTTCATGTAATACCTAAGGCTATACGTTATTTTTTTAATTTCTTTGCTATATGATAGTCTATCATAAGTTATGTACTCTATTTTCTATAAATTTTTTTAGATATTTATGAATTGAATTGAATTATGAAATGAAGACTTATTCGTGTCTTTTTGAGCTATATATATATATATATATATATATATATATATATATATATATATATCCATTTCTGTTTGATAATTATGTTGTCAAATACCTTATATATTATAAATTCTAATATATTGCTAATTGATATAGGCAGATGCTTTTACTTTTATTTTTGTTGTGACCAAATATATGACAAGAATCTACTTAACAGAGGGAGGATTTAGAGTGGCTTACAATTTAAGGGTGTATTCCATTATTGTGGAGAATATCAGCTTAGAGTGTGGTGACAGGAACATGAGGCTGCTTACGTACATCTCCTGTTGCAGTTAGGTTTGCATTGCTGGTAGAAATCACCCAACGAAAAGCAGCTTGTGGGGAAAACACACTTATTTTGGCTTACAGGCTTGAGGGGAAGATCCACAATGGCAGGGGAAATGATGGCATGAGCAGAGGATGGACATCACCCCCTGTCCCACATAAGGTGGGCAACAGGAACAGGAGAGTGTGCCAAACACTAGCAAGTGTTAACTGGCTATAACACCCATAAGCCTGCCCCCAACGATACACTGCTTCCAGGAGGCTTTAATTTCCAATTACTATCACCTGGGGAGACTAACATTCAGAATACTTAAGTTTATGGGGGACACCTGAAACAAACCACCACATCCACCAAATTCTGCCCCTGGCCCCTGTAAATTGATAGCCATACATGATTTAAAATGCAATGCATTCATCCAACTTTTAAAGTCCCTATAGTTTTTATCAATTCCAAAGATATTCATACATCCCCATAGTCCACAGTCTTTTAACTGAGCCATAAAACCAAAAAGTAACCTCAAAAAAAAAACAAACCATAATAGCACAGAATAAACATTCACACTGCAAAAGATGGCATTGGGCATAGTAAAGAAATACTCAAGCATTACATGATTTAAACGGAGCAAACACCAAACTCTGTAGCTCCAAGTCCAACAACTCTAGCCAGTGACACATCTCCAAGTCTGATAACTCTAACCAGCAACAAGCCTCTGGAGTTTCAATTCCACACCTCCAGCTAGACTACTCACAGTCTTCACTTCATTCAGGCAGGCAGCTTTCCTTAGCAGCCATCTTGTGGTCCCAGCATCTGCACTGGGTCTCCACTGCAAGCCATGGTTCGTCCTCACCGCTCCATTCAGTCTCCATGCAGGCATCCTACAAACCTGCTTCACACTGCCCTTGGCCATTTCCAAAACACAAGACCGTGTTGCAAACTCAATAACCCTTTCTTTCCTGCATTTCTTATAGTCCATAACACCAGGTAGAGTGCCAATTTGTTAAGCCAGGGGGGAATAAAGCAGACTTTGAAGAACAGGCCACTCCATGAGCACTCAGGCACCTTCAAAATAGTCTACATTCTTCCTGTTGCCCCAGTGCAGGTCAGCTGGCCCAATCTCAAAGGTTGTAATCCCTCAACTGCAGCTGAACAGGCAGAACTTTCAGCCTAAACATTTCTTTCTGTGCTATATCCCTCTGCTTACATCAGTCTGTTTTTACACACTGCACCCCTGCACAAGTTCTCAAGACACAGGCATAACAGCAAGCTCTCACACAAACTACTTCTATCCCAGTCCAAGCAAAGCTTTTTCTCACCCTCATCAGCCAAACATCACAGTCCATAGTTCTTATTGCATTCAGGTCTTTCAATTTTGACCAGAATAGTCCACCAAGCTGTACTTACAGCACTGCAAGGCGTCGCTTAGGCCAAAGTTTTAAATCCTTCCACATTCTTCTTGAAAATCATCTTCAAAAGTCCAAAACCACATAGTCAGGCGTCTAGCAGCAACCCCACTCCTTGGTACCAATTTACTCTTGCAGTCAGGTGTCTCTTTGCTAGTAGAAATCACCCAACCAAGACCAGCTTGTGGAGAAAAGAGGTGTATTTTGGATTACAGCCTTGAGGGGAAAGCTCCATGATGGCGGTGAAAGACAGTGGCATGAGCACAGAGTGGGCATCACCCCCTGGCCCACATAACGTCAACAACAGGAACAGGAGAGTGTGCCAAACACCAGCAAGGGGAAACTGGCTATAACACCAATAATCTTACCCCAACAATACACCACCTCCAGGAGGCTTTAGTTTCCAATTACTATCAGCTGGGGAGACTAATATTCAGAATACCTAAATTTATGGGGGACACCTAAATCAAACTACTACATCTCAGATTAAGAAGCAGGATGGATAGGAAACAGGACCAGGCTTTAAGCCTCAAAGCCACCATCAGTGACCCAATTCTTTCAGTGAGACTCAAACTCCTGAAGATTTCATAATCTCTCAAAATATTTTCACAAGCTGAGGACCAAGTATTCAACACATGAGCCTATGAGGGGCATTTCATACTCAAACCATAAGAGCAAATAGCATTTTCTATATTTTTGCTTATCTGTACTTTTGATACTTTTTTTAGCTCAGCAAAATTATAAACATTTTATTTTCAGGTAATTATAGATTCAGTGATGATGTATTCTGGTGCACAGAAATTAATTTTAATGCATTAAATTAGCAATTTTTCTCTTTGTGGTTAGTACATTTTTAGATCTTATTAAGAAGTATTGGGCTTAGTGGTTAAGGCACTTGCCTGCAAAGCCAAAGACCCAGACTCAATTCCCCAGGACCCACGTAAGCCAGATGCACAAGGTGACACATTAGTTTGGAGTTCATTTGCAGTGGCTGGAGGTCCTGGTATGCCCATTCTCTTTGTCTCTATCTTCTTCTTTCCCTCTCTCTCTCTCAAATAAATAAAAATAAATTATTAAAAAATAAAAATAGCCAGACATGGTGGCACATGCCTTTAATCCCAGCACTTGGGAGGCAGAGGTAGGAGGATTGCCATGAATTTGAGGCCATCTTGAGACTACAGAATGATTTCCAGGTCAGCCTGAGCTAGAGTGAAAACCTACCTCGAAAAAGCAAAAATAAATAAATAAAAATAAATAAAATAAAAAATAAAATAGAAGCCAGGTGTGGTAGTGCATGCTTTTAATCCCAGCCCTTGGGAGGCAGAGGTAGGAGGATCACAATGAGGTCGAGGCCATCCTGAGATTACATAGTAAATTCCAGGTCAGCCTGGGTTAGAGTCAAACCCTACCTCAAAAAACCAAATACATACATATATATATATACAATATATACATATATACATAAAGTTGTTGAGTTATAGAGAAATTTCTTGTTGAGAAATTCTTCCCTGTGTGAAAGATAAGTATCTCCTAGACTATCTTCCATAAGGTTTATAATTTTGCCTTTTATACTGAGGTTTATAATCCACTTGGTTTTATTGTTTTAGAATTATATGAGATAGGAGTCCAATTTCATACTTTTATTTCATGTTTTTCCATATTCACTACTTTACAAGTGCTATATGTAGAGAAGTTATGCCTTTCTACACTTATTTCCAGTGCCTTCTCTGTTACTGGTCAAGTGTCTTTAAATGTATGGGTCAATCTCTGAGGTATAGAGTCATATATTTCTCTCTCCCTAACGAAAATATTTACCTGTTTGTTACTGGTATGTAAAAACACAGTTAACTTTTTTATTATGAATTAACAATTGTGTGTGTATATGTGTGTATGTGTGTGTTTACAGGCATGCCAGGACTTCTTGCCAATGTAAGTGAATGTCCATCAAGCTTTATGTTTGTGGCTGGGGAATTGAATCTGGGTGTAGAAGTTTGAATGTATGTCTTCTGTAGACCAGGGCATTTTATTAAAACTGAGTTTGCAGCTTCAGCCCCTAGCAAGAAGACTCCTGCTATAGGGGGCCATGTCACTGGTGGCAGATATGAATTCCAGCTTAAAGGTATGAAGAAAGGTCTGACTTCTGCCTGGGTCCCTGTTGTTTGCTGCCATTCTGTTTTTGCAGCTTTTTGGTGATTGTTAGCTGGTGATGATTCCTTTCTGCTTGGAGGTATGGAAGAACCCTTTTCTGCCACTGGTGGAACTTCTCCCTGGATCTTGAAGTAAATACCTTCCTCCTCTAAAGTGCACCTGGCTTGGATGTTCATCCCAGCAGCATGGAGCTGACTACAACACTGAGCCAGTAGGCTTTATAAGCCAGTGTCTTTAACCACTGAGCAATATCCACAGCCTCTTAATAATGATTTTTGAGATAGGATATATTAGTTACTTTCTTGTTGTGGGACCAGATACCTGGTGTGGAGGTTTGATTCATGTGTCCCCCATAAACTTAGGTGCTATGGGTGCTAGATTCTCAGCTGAAGAAGAGTTGGGAATTAATACCTCCTGGAGGTAGTGTATTCTTGGGGGTGGATTTGTGGGTATTATAGCCAGTTTCCCTTTGCCAGTGTTTGGCACACTCTCCCGTTGCTGTTGTCCACCTGTCGTTGACCAGGAGGTGATGTACACCCTCTGTTAATGCCATCATTTTCCCCTGCTATCATGGAGCTTCCCTTCAAATCTATAAGCCAAAATGAACCCTTTTCCCACAAGCTGCTCTTGGTTGGGTGTTTGCTGCCAGTGATGTGAACCTGACTGCAACACCTGGCAGAAGCAACTTAACAAGGAAGGGTATATTTTGGCTAACAGTTTGAGGTTCCAGTCTATCATGACAAGGATGCATGATGACAGGAGCATGAAGCAGCTGGTCAAATTGCAACCACAATCAGGAACACAGAGTGATGAATGATGCTTCTCAGCTTGCCTTTTCCTTTTGTTATTCAATCTGGGACCCCAACCCACAGAATGGTATAATCCACAGTTAGGGTGGGTCCTCCCATCTCCATTAAACTAATCTCAAAAATTTCTCAAAGACATTCCCAGAGAATTGTTGCATACTGATTTGAAAACCTGCGAAGTTCAAAGCTAGAGATTAGCCAACACAAGTCAACCCCTTGTCAACTCGACACTAGTCATAACACTTTTAAGTCATGACCTTCCATTCCTTGGGCCCAATAAGTTCATGACTACCTCATAATGCAAAACACATTCAGCTCAACTAAGTTCCCATAGTCTTCAATTGCCAGAACACTATTCAAGCATGTAAATTCAGGGCTGGAGAGATGGTTTAGCAGTTAAGGTGCTTGCCTGTGAAGCGTAAGAACTCATGTTCAACTCTCCAGGTCCCACATAAGCCAGATGCACAGTGATGCAAGCACAAGGTTGTACATGCACACAATGGGGTGCATAGTATAGAGTTTGATTGCAAGAGGCTGGAGGCCCTGGCACACCAATACTCTCTCTCTCTCTCTCTCTCTCTCACACACACACACACACACACACATAAAAACAAGGCATTCTGTTGAGCTTACTTACAAAAAAAAGTGTAAGTTTATAGTCTCTTCTGAGACTCAGGCACTCTCATAACTATAAGTTCTTATAACAACAAAAAAGTTACATACTTCCAACATAGAGTGACACAGAATATAAATATAGAATGGCAGAGAGCAAACAGTCCCAACCAAAATAGGAGAAATTGAGGCATACCAAGGAAAGATCAGACCAAAACAAGACCAAAATTCCAGCATGGCGAACTCTAAATATTCCAGGTTTTTGTCTGTATTGACATGCAGGATGAAATCATGTGGACTCCAAAGGGCTTGGGTAACTTCATGCTGCTAGCTTCAACTCTGCTGCCTGTAGAATTGTTATTAGTATATAGATCAGGCAGGAACTTAGTAGGCTTCTTATCTATTTCACTTTTGGGAACACCATGATTTATTAGCTCATACCAAACATCTACATGAGTCATACGATTATGAACATATTTTTTTGGCCTATGCTGTCCATTATGGTAAACATGCTCACCTTACATTTGGTTATTTAGCACTGTCATTTGGCCCTTGTTACTCCAAGATCTACTTAGACCCATTACATGTAATTTACCCAAGGCAGCAACTGTACCTCCCACTGTAAGGTCTTCTTTACATAAAAGACCAACGATTTGGCACTTTAAATATGGTGGGGCTCCCCTCACAAATCTATTTCTTATAGTTTTAATAAATGACACATCTCCTGGATTCTCCCATTGTACGGGTAAAGATCAATTTACATGGCATATCTACTCCCAGCATTCCAAATTCTCTGAGCTTTCTAATCCCTTCATCAACATTATGCCAATGGATATTAGGCATCTTGAGCTCGTTCACAATAGGCCACCTTTGGATCCATACTTCAGCCAACCAATAAAATAAACTCTTGGCACCTCTTCCAATTGTACAAGCTACAGTGTTAAATCTAAAGTCTCTGCTCAATGGGCCTACTTTAATAAATTCAGCCTAATCTAATCATATTCCTTCCTTCATCATCCTACACCTTTAAAATCCATTCCCACACATATTCCCCATGCTTCTGCCTATATAAGTTAGAAAAGTTCTGAAGTTCTTTAAGTGTGGACCTCACCTCCTCCTGTGTCATGCTTTTTATCTCACCTTTAGGGATGTGCCTAGCCTTACTCTCTGTTTATAGGCCTGTAGGTGAAGACAGGTGGGCACTGAGGAGTATCAGCATCTCCTGCAGGGAGGCTCATTGCTGGTTCCTCAGATAAAGAAGGATTAGTTCTCCCAGGAAAGGATGGATGGGACAATACTTCAGGGCATGGAGGTGGGGAAGCAACTGCTGCTAAGGAAGGGGAGGTCACATTTTCATGCAAAACAACTTCTTAAGAATCTGAGAATTCAATGTCCCCAGAATCTTCAGGGTCTTCCCATTCTTTTCAATTAGTGTCCTCACTTTAACTTCTGATAGCCTGTGAGGCTGGGATTTGAGCTTGAGTTGAAAGTTAGCCAATCTTCCAATAAGAGCTTGGTTTTGGTTTTCTGCAATTTGGGCCCTGTTCTGGCTAGAGAGGAGACTGTCCTCAAGGGCACCCTTAAGAACCTTTAGCTTATGTATGTGGGTCTTAAACTTGGAAATTTCTGATCTAAGCTTCTGCTTTTCCCTTAATAGTTTATCCAAAGATGCTTGATGCAACCAATCAGCATCATCACTCATCTTACTTTTCCAGAAATATTGAAAAGTTTTGGATACAGAGTCACGAAATTTCTTGCTCTTCCCAAGATATGACTCAGGATCACCAAATCTATCTATCACTTGGAGTTTTTTAAATAGTTCATACTATGGATTATTAGTGCCCTCCTTATTACCAGTAAAAGTGCATTCCCTATTACCAGTAGAGCCTTTAGTAGCACTGAAATTGGAGAGCTAACTCCAGATAGTTCCAAGCCTGCTAAAGAAATCCATTTTTACAATTCTATTTTTCTAGAACCACCCCTGGCACCACAATCTGTATTAGTTAGGGTTCTCTAGAGTAACAGAACCAATAAAATGAACTGTATTAAAAAGGAACTTATTGGATTATCTTATGGCAGTCCAACAATAGCAATCTCTAGGCCAGAGAGTCATGGAATCTGATGGAGGTAGCTGTTCAGTCCACAAGGCTGGATGCTTTAGCAGTCCCAACCCAGGACTGAAAACCAGGAGGCTTCCTAGAGAGCCACTGTCCTTTAGTTTGAGTTGGTCTTCAGTCCACAATGGTCTTCAGTCCATGCTGGAAGGCAGCCAGCAACACCAGCAATCAGGTAAGAGGAAGAAATTCTTTTCTCCCAGAGCTTCCTTAGATACAACCCCCCTCCAGGAGGTGCCACCCACTCTGAGGGAAGGGCACACCCTGGGAGAAGGACTTCCTCCTTCAGTTAATCTTTCCTGGAAGCAACATTATAAAACCAATAGGGATAAATATCTGTGGATTCCTAAACATATCAAGTTGACAACAAAACTTAACCATCTCATATTCCCAACCCAAAAAGGAGAAATTGAGGCATATCAAGGAAATATCAGACCAAAGCAAGACCAAAATTCCAGCATGGCAAACTAAATATTTCAGGTCTATGTCTGTATTGGCATACAGGATGAAATCATGTGGACCCCAAAGGGCTTGGGTAACTCCCTACTGCTTTCTTCATCTCAGCTGCCTGGAAAATCATAATCTCTCTCAGAGCAGCTCCACTCTGAACTTGTAGCTTTCCTCTGCTAAAGTCCTATGGTTCTGGCATCTCTAACATCTTGCAACTTAACTTTCACCTTCATAGATTCATGCACTGGCTTGTTGGGGCCTCCTTTCAGGGATTCCAACTGCAATACATATTGACTGGCCTTGGTGGCTCTCTGGGACTGTTGGAAAACATACCATGATCCCTCCATTTTGCATCTTTCATGCCTACAGAACCAGTACCATGTGAACAATGCTGTAAAATTCTGCTGACACTTCCAGGGTAGCTTGACCCAATGGATCACAGCTGAAATTGTTTCTGTGTGCCTTTCAGGTGTACCTTGACAAAACACTTCCCCACAGGGTTATATTCCAGGAGGAAACCCTTCGGTTTAAGATTTCTTCTTTCAAATAAAAAATTTACAAGATATAGCCTCAATGGGTAAGATTGTGCCCTCAGGATACCTTTCTTATTCTCTCTGCCCCTGGCCCCCAATAGATTTAAAATAATCCCATACTATAAATTGTACTTGGTCTAATTTTAAAGATTCCCAGTCTTTACCAATCAAAGAGTTTCAAAGTCCCAAGTTTTATCTGAGATTTAAGATTGTCTCTTAGCTGTGAATCCTATAAAATCAAACAAGTTATATACTTTTAACATATCATGGCACAGATTACACATTTTCAACTGTTGTAAGGGAGAGACAGGAACAATGTAAACTCAACAACCATCAAGGAAACATCAAACATCTGGAGTTTAAGTTCAATATAACCAGTGACTGACAGGTTTTGGACTTTTTAATTCCACCCCTCCAGCTTGGCTGAGTAGCCAGGGAAAACTTTTATCCTTAGCCAACAGCCCCCATGGTAGCCCTGACACAGTCTTGGTATATCTAAAAATTCTTTGGGTCTCAGTATAAACCATGGGCCATCTTCTAAAGGCTCTTTTAGCCTATTTATAAGGCTCATCACACCCTATTTATATGTCACATCTCAGCATTGGCTCTTGAAACCATGTGCATTTTATGACTACTCCATGCATACTTTTATGTTTCCAAAATCAATACCAGTTGTGTAGGACACAGCCATAGTTTTAATTTAAGGATGAAATACATCATGACCCTGAAAAGTATTTTTTTAGTCAACTCTTTTCCAAAAGAGTTTGTATTTTTATCATAGTCTCTTTTTTTGGCATTTTTTAAAATTTATTTTTATTTGAGACAATGAGAGAGGGAGAAAGAAAGAGAGAGAGAGAGAGAAATGGGTGCACCAGGGCCTCTAGCCACTGTAAATCATGATGAAAGCCAACTATATGAACACAGGAGCACTAAGCCAGCCCTGCAGTGAATACTGGATACTTTGCACTGAATAAAAGGACAAACATATTCAAGAGGCTAAAGCAAGAGAAGAAAAGAATAACCAAAACTAGAAAAGTTGTTAAAGAAAATGCAGATTAAAAACACCAGACTATACCAAATGTTTAACATGACAAGTATTAACTCACACCATTCAATAATAAGCAATGTACTCAACTTCCCAATCAAATGATACAGGTTAACATTTTGGATCAGAAAACAAGATTCATCTTATAGTCACATTATTGAACTATGTGTTTATGATTCTGTAAATTTTACTGCTGCCTGTTGTAATATCACCTTTGTCATCTCTAACTTCCCCACTATGATTTAACCTCAAAACTAGAGGCTGACAATAATCCCATTTCTTCTTTGAGCTGCTTCTGGTCATGTATTTTGTTCCTTCAATTAGAAGTTAGCTAATTCAAACTATATTAATAAAAAATAAGCTAAAAGGTTAAACATACAAATGTATGTCACCATGGTTGGTAATTTATATACCCACATTTTTAACTGAAATACTTGAAATGTTACTACTGCATATTTTATCACCCAAAGAGCTAAAATGCTTAGGGAAATTTGCCCATTACAAATGCAGATGTACAAAAGAATGTCTCAGCCAAGTGTGGTGGTATATGTCTATAATCTTAGCAGTTGGGTTGTCAAGGTAGGAGAAGAAAGGGTGTCATGTCATTTTGGGCTACTTAGTGACTTCAAGGCCAGATAAGCTATATAAGACCCTGTGACTAAAAGAAAAACTCCAAAAGTACATCTCTGTTTTTATTAAATGACATTTCAGCACCTTGACATATATGTGTGTGTGTGTATAATGCTTACACATAAAATTAACACCTTAGTAATGCACTTTCTTGGATTAAATGTGTAAAACAAGATGCATAGGAGAAATTAGAATTATCTGAAGTCTTTGTACAGGTTATTTTTTCCAATATGAGCCATGATTTGAATATGAACTTTTCTTCTAATACTTCATAATTTTGTATATTCTTTGTGAACATTTACTACCTGAGTAATTTGTTTCCGTGTATAGTATTAGGGAGGCATGTTCCTTTTTCTCCCAAGTGACTTTGTGTCTCCATTTGAAGAATTTGGAATTTGATCATTTGTTCAGGTTTGAGCACTCATATTCCTCACCCTCAAACCTACTCTTTTTCCTTTATATTGACCTTTGTTTAACAAAAAAGGAATAATTCAATCAACTCTTTCATAGGCCTAGTTTTCAACCCCTCACCCCTTATTTTATTTTTTAAAAATATTTTATTATTTTTATTCATTTAGTTAATTGACAAAGAGAGAGAGAGAGAGAGAAAATGGGCATGCTAGGGCCTCCAGCCACTGCAAATGAACTCCAGATGTGTGTGCCCCCTTGTGCATCTGGCTAACATGGGTCCTGGGGAGTCTAACCAGGATCCTTTGGCTTTGCAAGCAAATGCCTTAACTGCTAAGTCATCTCTCCAGCCCCCGTCACCCCTTTTGTGGTTACTGATCAAGGAGAGGGACATGAACATTGTATTTGTCTACCTTATCTTACGAGCAACCCAATAATATAGACTGGGTACGTTTCAAAGAAAAGAGATTTTGACTCATGATTCTGTTCCAAGATTGAAGGGATGGAGTTGTTGGTAGCTTTTTCTTTTTTTACTAATAGTGTCCCAAAGTCACCTCCTAAAAGCCCTACTTCTAAATATCAGTCAGATTGTATCCACATTCTTTAAAAAAAAAATATATTTTTGCTTGTATGTAGTATGTGTGGTATGTGTGTGGGTGTGTGTGTGTAGTGTAGTGTAGTGTAATGTAGTGTAGTATATGCATTGTATATGCAAATTTAGTACCCCATGCACTCAATTGTGGAAGCTAGAGGAGAGTATCAGGTATCTGCTTCCATTGCTAATCTGTCTGCTTTTCCTTGAGACAGAATCTCATACTGATTTCAGACTTTTTTATTTTTCATGATCTATGCTCTCCACTGGGTGGGCTAACAGACATGCATGGCAATGCCCAGTTGTTTACGTGGGTTTGGAGGTATCTATCTCAAGTAGTCTCAGGTCCCTTCCAGCTCTCAAATTTTCTCAGGAAGGGCTCTTATCTACTGAGCCATCTCTTCAGTCCCTGCATCTACACTCTTAATGCATCACAGTGAAGATTTGATTCAACCATGAGTTTTGAAGGAGACACACTTGATGAAACTATAACAGATATCCAGCTAAGGACCACTGAAAGGTTGTCTGAGATATGAGTTTAGCCACTCACCTGACAGGCACTGAAAGTCTTGAATGGTCAGTTTCTCAGTCTGATCAGGTTGTTATAATAAAATATCACAGAATATGTGATGTAAAAACAGATTCATTTCCCATAATCTTGGAAGAAGACTGGTACAAGGAAAAAGTGCCAGTATATTTGATTCCTGATGAGGGCTTTCATCCTGGCTTATTGACATCTTCCTTCTTCTCGCATCCTCACATGGAAAATGGAGAGAGTGATTTAATTTTCCTTCCTGTAATCTCATCAATAAAGCCATAACCTTATGACCTCATCTAACCTTAATGACTTCCCCAAAGCTCCATATGCAAAAAGCATTACTCTGGTTGTTAGACCACCAGTGTAAGAATTCTGGAGGGGTACTGTTGCAATCAGCTCTACGTTGCCAGGACTAACATCCAACCATACACAGTTTAAGGGAGGAAGGGGTTTATTTCAATATTACAGATCCAGGGAAAGTTCCATCAATGGTAGAAGAAGCTGGTTCCCTTTCATAGATCCAAGCACAGAGACATTACCCACATCTAGCACCACAAAATGTGAACCACCAGAGCTCAAACTTCTCTCCACACCTTTGGGCTGGAATAGAGTTCTACTCCCCAAAACAATTGAGGGCTGGACTCCAGGATCTGCCCCCAGTGATACCTCCTCCAGCTGGGTGCATGGATACCCAAGATACAAGTTTAATTTAGTAAAACATCTGAGTGTATGGGATAATATATTTAAATTATCATATTCAAACTAACATATATACAAATAATCCAAAAATTTCTACTTCTTAAATACTAGGGTTTCAATTGTGTATCATCACATCCAGTTTATGTGGTGCTGGTGGCCAAACATGGAGCCTCATGCAAACTAGATAAGTACTCTCCTGAATTACACCCCCAGTTTCTAACTGTGTCATTAAATGGCCATTACACCATTCTATCAATCCAACTGCTTCAGTATGGCAGAGATCATGACAGGACCAATGAATCATTATTTATAAATTTATGTATTTATTTTTCTTAGTTTGTACAAGACAGTAGATTATCTCAATCACTTCAAATTCAAATCTCTGTATGGACACATGTATTGGTACCCTCATTTCCATCCTCCCTTCCCCCATTCCACTGATGGCCCTCCTTAGTGGGATTGCTGGTATTCACCATGGAGTTGTAGATTATGAGTTCTGAGAGCAGAAGTCAGTCATTGTGGGGGGATAATGTCTCTGGATATTCTCTCCCACCCTGTGACTCTTACAATCTTTCCATCCCCTCTTCCTCAAAATTCCCTGAGCCATGGTGGGTGTGCTTTTAGTATGCTTTACTGTTGAGCTCTCAGCAGCTTCTGGATCTGTTTTGGGGCATTTTGAGTATCCTCAGTGTCTATCTACATCACCCTGGTGCAGTTTGTTGGTTCAATGTGGGAGAAGCACTCTTTCTCATCTCACAATTCTTCTATGATTTCTCCTGGGCCCTAGCTGATGTGTTAGGGGTGGTTATTCTCCATCCAGGAAGTCAGAAATCATTTCTTGTGGTGTTGATAGACTTTTGTTGTCCTTGGTTCTCTCTGCCTTCTGAAAAAGATAAAACATTCTCCAATGGAGAGTGAGGCCAGCATAGGTTATAGGGGAAAATCATTGTTAATTTAGAGAAATCTGATGGGTGTAGCCTGTCCTTTGGCCAAAGCCTAATGGTTGGAATCCATAATCTTGGTCTCCATAGGATTATGACTTGGTTCTCAATTCCAGATATGGGTTACTTTCCACTGAGTGCATCTCTTAAGCCAAAAAGAGAGCCATTGGTAACCTACCTAGGCCGGGTGTCACTATTGCACAGGTACGTACATATTGTCAGGCTGGTTGCTTTCATATAGCAGGTTCCCCTGGTTGCTCACAATGTTTTTGGCCATTTCCCTCCAACATCACATGGAGAACTTTCCAGCATTATGTAGGCTAATCAACTGGGAACTGGCCTCCCTCCAGATTGCACCCAGATCTCTCAATGCTCTGTGTCGACAGCATGTAGTGTCTTCAGCAATAGGATCTTATCTTTTACCCGAGGCAGGTAATCAGATGCTTTTATGGAAGTCTATCTTGTTTTGGGGACCATGTAGGTCTCTCTTATCAATAGCTCAATGCAGGTTCTGACTGATTTGTGGTACTGGGAGTTACAAGCCAGTGCCAGATGTTCTATTATTGGGCTTCAACCCAACCTCTCAAGGGATGATCACCAGATGATATTCTCACAAGATGATCCCCTCAAACACCTTTATACCTTTTAGCCTACTGTCTAGTATGTTTGCAACTCAAGGTGTTCCAGGTTAGGAACCACATATGAGGGAGATCAGGTGGCATTTGTCTTTCTGTGATTGTGTGAGTTTGGTTAGCATGATTTCTTCCAAGACTGTCTATTTTCCTACAAATTCCATTATGATTTTCCTGACTTCTGAATAGAATTCCATCATGTATATGTACCACATCTCCATTATCCATTTGTCAAACAATGGACATCTGGGTTGATTCAAACCCTTAGCTGTTATGAATTAGTAACTATGAAGATTGTTGAGAAAATATCTCTGCACTGGGGCTGGAGAGATGGCTTAGTGGTTAAGTGCTTGCCTGAGAAGTCTAAAGACCCCGGTTCAAGGCTTGATTCCCCAGGACCCATGTTAGCCAGATGCACAAGGGGGTGCACATGTCTGGAGTTCATTTGCAGTGGCTGGAAGCCCTGGTGCACCCATTCTCTCTCTCTCTCTCTGCCTCCTTCTCTCTGTCTGTCACTCTCAAATAAATAAAAATAAACAAAAAAAACTTTAAAAAATATCTCTGCAGTGAGGAGTGGAGCCTTTAGAGTAGATGCCCAGTAGAGGAATATCTGGGTCACTTGGTAGCTCTATATTTATCTTTTTTCAGGAATAACCATGTTGATATCCATAGTGGTTGTCCAAGGTGGCACTCCTACCAGCAGTGTGATGGTTTGATTCAGGTGTCCCCCATAAACTTAGATGTTTTGAATGTCATGTCCCCAACTGATGGCAATTTGGGAATTAAAGCCTCCCAGAGGCCGTGTATTATTGGGTGTTATAGCCAGCTTCCTCTTGCCAGTGTTTGGCACACTCTCCTGTTGCTGTTGTCCATCTGATATTGGACAGGAAGTGATGTCAACCCTTTTCTCATGCCATCATTTTCCCCTGCCATAATGGAGCTTCCCCTTGAGTCTGTAAGCCAAAACAAACCTTTTTACCCCACAAACTGTTCTTGGTTGGGCATTTTCAGCCAGCAATGTGAACCTGACTACATCATTAAAGTTGGTACCAGAAGTGGGGTCATTGCTGCTAGAAATCTGACTGTGTGGATTTTGGTCTTTTGGAGCTTATTTTCAAGAGGAATGTGGGAAGGATTTGAAAACTTGGCCTAAGAGATGCTTTGCAGTGCTGTAAGTACAGCTTGATGAACTATTCTTGTCAGAGTTGAAATACCTGAATTCAGTAAAAACTATGCACTGTGAGGTTTGGCCCAAGAGGGTGAGAAAAGAGCTCTGCCTGGATTGGGATAGAAGCAGTTTATGTGAGGGTTGCTGTTATTCCTGTGCACTGAGAACTTGTGCAGTGTTGCAATGCATAGAAATGGACTGGTGTCAACAGAAGAATATGACAGAAAAAATGAAATCTTTGGGCTGCCCATTCAGCTACAATTGTTTGAGTGATTACAACCATTGAGACTGGACCAGCTTTCCATCACTGGGACAAAAGGAAGAATGCAAACTCTTTTGAAGGGGCCTGAATGCTGAAGGAGTGTCCTTTTCTTCAAAGTCTGCTTTATTCCCCCCATGGATTAACAAGTTGGAAGCCCACCTGGTATTACATAACAAATGCAGGAAAGAGAGGGTCATTCAACTTGCAACTTGGTTTTGTATTTTGGAAATGGCCATGGGCAGTGTGAAGCAGGCTTGTTGGATTACCTGCATGGAGACCCAATGGAGCCAAGAGGATGAACCATGAGTTGCAACAGGGACCCAATGGAGATGTCAGGACTATGGGGTGACTGCCAAGGAAAGCTGCCAGCATCAGATGAAGTTATCCGGGACTGTGAGTAGCCTAGCCAGGGAGTGGGGGTGGAATTGGAACTCCAGAGACTTGTCATTTGTTAGTTATAGGTCTCGGAGACTTGTCACTGACTAGAGTTGTTGGACTTGAAACTACAGAGTTTTATGTTTGTCCTGCTAAATCTTGTATTGGTTGAATATTTCTTTGCTATGCCCATTGCTATCTTTTTCCAGTGTGAATGTTTATTCTGTGCCATTAGTTTTTTGTTTTTTTTTTTTAGTATTGTGGCTCAATTTAAAGAGATTGTACCATGGGGATGTTTGAACATCGTTGGGATTGATTTAAAAAAACAAAACAAAAAAAAAAAAACTATAGAGACTTTTAAAGTCTCTGTTAAAGTCTTTTAAAGATGAATGCATTGCATTTTATATCATGTATGGTTATCAGTTTATGGGGGCCAGGGGCAGAATGTGGTGGTTTGATTCAGGTATCCCTCATAAACTTAGGTATTCTGAATGGTAGCTCCCCAGCTGATGGCAATTTGGGAATTAAAGCCTCCTGGAGGCAGTGTATTGTTGGGGGCAGGCTTATGGATGTTATATCCAGCTTCCTCTTGCCAGTGTTTGGCTCACTCTCCTGTTGCTATTATCCATCTGATGTTGGCCCGGAGGTGATGTCCACCCTCTGCTCATGCCATCATTTCCCTCTGCCACCATGGAGCTTCCCCTCAAGTCTATAAGACAAAATAAGCCTTTTTTCCCACAAGCTGCTCTTGGTTGAGTGTTTTCTGCCAGCAATGTAAACCCGAGTGCAACAAACAGTGAATGAGGGTTCCTCTTTCCCCACATCCTTGCCAATATTTATTGTCATTTGATTTTTAAATGATTGCTATCCTTTCTGAAGTAAGGTGGAATCTCATAGTTGTTTTAATTTGCATTTCCCTGATGGTTAAAGATGTTGAACATTTTCTTAAGTGAGTATTAGCCATTTATATTTCTTCTGAGAACTTGCTATTCAGTTCTCTGCCCCATTTTATTTGAATGGATTGGTTGATCCTTTATTGTTTAGTTTTTGAGTACTTTGTAGATTCTAGATATTAGGCTTGTGTCAGTGATATTTTTTTCTCCCATTCTGTGGATATGTGTTTATGGTACATTTGTCTATATATAAGCTTTTTAGCTTCATGAGATCCTACTGATTGAGTGATTATTTACTTTTTTGGGCCACAGGGGTATTGTTCAAGAAGTATTTCCCTAGACCTATAGCATAAAGACATCCCACTATTTTTTCTTCCAGGCATTTAAGAGTTTCAGGTCTTATACTGAAACTTTATTCCATTTGGTATTTTGTGCATGGTGACAGGAATGGGTCTAATTTCACTTTCTGCATGTGCTTATCCAATTTGTCCAGCATCATCTGTTGACATTGCTGTCTTTTCTTCAGTGCACATTGTTGGCTACTTTGTCAAGGCTCAAGTAGCTCTAGTTACTTGAACTAAGGGCTGAATCTTAAGTTCTGTTCTATATGTCTGTTTTTATGCCAGTACCATGCTTTTTTTTTTTTTTGTTACTTTGGCTTTGTAGTATAGATTCAGAACAGGTATGGTAATACTTCCAGAGGAGTTTCTTTTGCTGAGGATATTTCTGAATATCTGAGGTATTATGTCATTCCACATAATTTTTAAATTAGTTTTTATTAGATATGGATATACTTAGAATGTAAACATACATGTTGGTACCATCCTTTCCCTCCTCACTGCCCTTTTCTGAAGAGGCCTTCCTTGTTGGGGATGCAGGTCAACCCCATGGGGATTGTGGGTCATGCATTATGGGGGCAATAGTCAATTATGGGGGAGAAGCAATGTCTTTGTGCATAATGTACCAACTTGTGGTTCTAACAATCTTTCCACCCCCTTTGCCACAAAATTCCATGAGCCATGTTGGGTATATTTTAAGTCTACAGCAGTGGTGGGCTCTTAGGAGTCTCTGAATCTATGGTTTGGTAGGTATTGAGTGTCCTCAGTGTCTGTCTCCTTTACCCTTGTGCTGATATCAGGTTCATTGAGAAAGCAGCACTCTTGCTCACTTCCCCAATTCCTCTGTGGTTTCAGCTGGGGCCAGGATGAAGTGTGCTGGGTTGTTTATCTCCTCAGGTCCTGCTCCTGTCTAAAAAAGAGAAGCAGATTCTCCAGTAGAGAATGAAGTCAGCACTGGTTAAATGGGATAACCAATATTAGTTTAGAGAAAATTTAAAGAGTGTATACCTTCTTGTAGCCCAAGACTAGTAGGAGCTTGTTTTGGAAAGCAAACTCATTATCTGGATATGATTCTGACTTGTTTTCCAGTTACAGATATTGTTTCCTCTCAACTGAGTTTATCTGTTAGCCAATCCAAGAGCAGGTGGCTATGCACCATGGCTGTGTGCCACTATTGCACTTGTGAGAGCATTACATCAGGTTATTTGCTTCTGAGTAGCTTGGACTTTAAGTTGCTCAGACAAATGTTGGCCACTTTCCTCTGGTAGCTCATGTAGTGCCTTTGAGCACTAGATAGGCTAACTGTCTTGGGACTGTTTCTCTCAAGGATTACAACCAGGTCTCTCCATGGTCCTTGCCAACAGCATATGGTGTCATCAGCAGACAGGTCTTACCATCAACCTCTGGTGGGTAATCAAGTGCTCAGACACAAGTCTGTCTTGTTTGTTTTGGAAGACCTTATAGGTCTCTCCAATCAACAGCTTTTTGTAGATGTTAACCACATCCTGGTACATGGAATTACAGGCCAGTGCCAAGAGAAAAGAAAAAAAGAGACAGGAAAAAAAAAAAGAGAGAAACAGGAAAACTTTAAGGCTATGCTTCATCTTACCCTCTCCAGGGCCCTTTGATTCAGGTGCTCCCCCTAAAGTCCTGTTGAGGGTTCAACCTTTTAGTCTAACTTCCAGGATATAGGTTTCTATGGTACCAGTTCAATTTGGGTGCAGTTTTGTGTCCTCTCCATCCTTTCCCTTCTCCCACATCATACCCTCCCTATTGTACAAGCCTCAAGATGCCATTCAGGTATATCAGCAACTCTGTAAGTGAGGAATTCTAGAGTGGTTTTTATAAGTTCTATTTTATTTTTCTTTTCTGTTGTGTTATTTTGCATTGTGTCCATCTCTCTCTCTCTCTCTTTTTTAAAATTGTTTTTGTATTTTGTTTTTTCAAGGTAGGGTCTCACTCTGGCCAAGGCTGACCTGGAATTCACTATGTAGTCTCAGGGTGGCCTCAAACTCATGGCAATCCTCCTACCTCTGCCTCCTGAGTGCTGGGATTAAAGGCCTGTGCCACCATACAAGGCTTCCATCTCTTTTTTGAGGTACAATTTCATTGAAGTTCTGATTTTCTTAATGTTTCCTGGAATTCATTCATAGACTTTGAGTTGCTCAGACAAATGTTGGCCACTTGATCATTTGATCAAGTCTTCATTAGGCTTAATCAATTGGTTGTTGAGATCTTCCATTTCTTGACTCACCTTCAATTCATTCACATCTCTTTTGAGGGTTCTAACATTTTCTTCAAAAAAGTTAAGCTTACTGTCAAAAGCTGAATGCTCTAAGAGATGATTCTGTTCAATTTCATTGATACAACTGTTCATTCTTTGATGGTTTGCTTCCAGTTCAGTAATTATTTTGATCAAGGTCACCTTGGTTGTTGTGTTTTTACTTGGGGATTGAATTTCTGTTGATTGCTCTATGCTTTCATTGGAGGCTTCCATTGTAGGACTAGATAGCCTTGGTGGAGATCTCTCAGTTTTCTGAAGTTCATTAGAGTTTTTTGCATTGTGGTATACCCACTTTTAGGAAGACTTTTTATTTTATTGAGGAAGAAGCAAGTTTTTGTACTTTGGCCCGTGCATCCTCTGACTCAAGTGAACAGGGATGTTGGTACCCAGTGGCCAGTCAGGGCAAAAAGCCTGATTCCACAGCCCACACAGGGACCTGGTCTCCCTAAGCAATCCACAATGGGACCTACTGGTACCATGGAACTGGGAGGAGCTGGGAAACATGGATCTGACCTGCTCTCTCCATGCCATGCCTGCCTGTACACAGTCCAGCTCAGGGAGCTGGAACCAAGGAGCTGTAAGAAGCCAGGAAACAGGAATCTGGCCTACTTACTCCATGCCATGCTGGCCCACACACCGTGCTGTGCAGGGAACTAGGATTAGGCCATTCCATATAAATTTTAAGATAATTTTTCTATCTCTGTGAAGAATGAAGCTGGGATTTTTATTGGTATTATGTTGGATTTGTGTATTGTTTTTGGTAGAACTGCCATATTCACAATATTAATTCTACCTGTCCAGGAGCATGGAAGGTCTTTCTATTTTCTCAATCCTCCTTAATTTATATCTTGAGTGTTTTTTATGTTTTTATTACATAAGTCTTTTACTTTTTAGTTAGTGTTATTCCAAGGTATTTGATTTTGTGTGTGTGTGTGGCTGTCTTAAACAGGACAGCATTACTTATTTCTTTCTCTGTATACTTGTCTACTGATTTTTTTGTGTGTGTGATTTTGTATCCTGCCAATTTGGTGAAGGAATTTATCACCTTTAGAAGTTTTATGGTACGGTCTTTGGGACAGTTTTGTATAGTACAATGTCATCTGCTAGGCCAAGTTTGATTTTTTTTCTTTTCCTATTGGTATCCCTTTTATATCTTTCTCCTGTATTATTGCTTGGGCTAGGATTTCTAGTATTATGTTGAAGAGCAGTGGTAAGAGTGGGCACCCCTGTCTTGCAAACTTATTTTTAACACTCCAACCATTAAAATAAAAAAGAGAAAGAATTAAACAAGGGGATGGAGAGATGACTCAGCAGTTATGGTACTTTCCTGCAAAGCCTCTCAACCCAAGTTCAATTCCCCAGTACCCACATAAAGCCAGATGCACAAGATGGCACATGCATTTGGAGTTCATTTGCAGTGCCTAGAAACCCATTCTGTATCTATCTCTCTCTTGCTCTTTCTCCTTGCAAATAAAAGCGGTTTTTTTTTTTTTGTTTTGTTTTGTTTTGTTTTTGTTTTTCAAGGTAGGGTCTCACCCTGGCTCAGGTTGACCTGGAATTAACTATGTAGTCTCAGGGTGGCCTCAAACTCATGGCAATCCTCCTACCTCTGCCTCTTGATATCTGGGGTTAAAGACATGTGCCACCATGCTGGGAAATAAAAGCATTATTTAAATGACATTTTGGGTGTGGTGGTTTGCTTCAGGTTTCCCCCATAAACTTAGGTATTCTGAATGCTAGGTCCCTAGCTGATGGAGATTTGGGAACTAATGCCTCCTGGAGAGAATGTATTGTTGGGGGTCGACTTACAAGTGTTATAGCCAGTTTCCCCTTGCCAGTATTTGGCACACTCTCCTGTTGCTTTGGTCCACCTTATGTTGGTCAGGGGTGATGTCCACCCTCTGCTTGTGTTGTCATTTTACCCTGCCATCATGGAGCTTCCCCCTCGAACCTGTAAGCCAAAATAAACCTCTTTTTTCCCCACAAGCTGCTCTTGGTTGGATGATTTCTACCAGCAATGCAACCTGACTGCAACAGTAAAGTAGTACCAGGAGTGGGGTTTCTGATAGACACCTAATTGTGTGGCTTTGGCCTTTTGGAGCTCATTTTAAAGAGGAATGTGGAAGGATTTGAAACCTTGGCTTAAGAGATGCCTTACAGTGCTCTAAGTACAGCTTAACAGACTCTTATGGTCGGAGTTGAAAGACCTGAATGCAATAAGAATTATGGACTATAAGGTTTGGCTTATGAGGGTGGGAAAGAGCTTTGTTTGGACTGGGCTGGCAGTTTGTTTGAAAAGCTTGCTGTTATGCCCATGTCCTGAGAAGTTGTGCAGGGTTGCATTATGTAGAAATGGATTGGTGTGAGAGGAGCGATATGGCACAGAAAAAAAAAAAAAAAGAAATCTTTGTGCCTAAACTGCTGCCCATTCACCTGCAAATTGTTTGAGATGTTACAACCTTTGAGATTAGGCCAGCTGACCTGCACTGGGGCAAGAGGAAGAATGTAGACTCTTTTGAAGGGGCCTGAGTGCTCAAGGAGTGTCCTGTTCTTCAAAATCTGTTTTATTCCCCCCTAAATTAACAAATTAGCACCCTACCTGGTATTGTGGAGTATAAGAAATGCAGTAAAGAGAGGGTCAGTGAATTTGCAACATGGTCTTGTGTTTTGGAAATGGCTATGAGCAATGTGAAGCAGGATTGCCTGCATGGAGACCCAATGGAGCCATGAGGATGAACTGTGGGCTGCAATGGAGACCCAGTGGAGATGCCATGATAATGAGATGGCTGCCAAGGAGAGCTGCTGGCCATGGATAAAGTTTTCTAGTACTGTGAGTAGCCTAACTGGAGGGGAAGAATTGGAATTCCAGAGACTTGTTGCTGTTTAGAATTATCAGACTTGGAGATTTGTCACTGACTAGAGTTGTTGGACTTGAAGCTACAGAGTTTGATGTTTGCCCTGATTGTTTTAAATCTTGTATTGGTTGAATATTTCTTTGCTATGCCCAATGCCATCTTTTGCAGTGTGAGTGTTTACTCTGTGCCATCATGGCTTTTTGGGGAAATTTTTGGTATTATGGCTCAAAGATCTTGGACTATGGGGATGTATAAACATCATTGGAATTGATAAAAACTTTGGAGATGTTTAAAGTTGGTCTTAATGCATTGCATTTTACAACATGGTTATCAGTTTATGGGGGCCAGGGGCATATGGTGGTGGTTTGATTCAGGTGTCCCCCACAAACTTAGGTGTTCTGAATGCTAGGTTCCCAGCTGATGGAGATTTGGGAATTAATGCCTCCTGGAGGGAGTGTATTATTAGGGGCAGGCTTATGAGTGTTATGGCCAGTATCCTCATGTCAGTGTTTGGCAAACTCTCCTGTTCCTATGATCCACTTTATGTTGGTCAGGGTGTGGTGTCCACCTTCTTCTCATGTCATCATTTTCCCTGCCATCATGGGGCTTCCCCTTGAGCCTGTAAGCCAAAATATACCTCTTTTTTTTTTCTCATAAGCTGCTCTTGGTTGGGTGATTTCTACCAGCAATGTGAACCTGACTGCAACATTAGGGCTGGAGAGATGGCTCAGCATTTAAGGTGCTGGCCTGTGAAGCCTAAGGACCCAGGTTTGATTCCCCAATACCCATGTAAGCCAGATGCACATGGTGATGCATGGGTCTGAAGTTCACTTGAAGTGCCTAGAGGCCCTGGCATGCCCATTCTCTAACCACCCCCCTTTTTCCCACCCTTAATGGAAACTCCTTGAGTCTTTGTCCATTACATATGATTTAGGGTTTATGTGGTTTTTATATAGCCTTTATTATGCTGGGATATAAACCCACCATGCCTAATCTCTCTAGCATTTTGATCATGAAGTGAGCTTATGTTTTGTCAAAGGCCTTCTCTGCATCTATTGAAATAATCATGCAATTCTTGTGTTTAAGTTTATTTATGTGTTGTATTATGTTAATTGATTTCCATATGTTCAATCATCCCTGTTCTCTGGCATGAAGCCTGCTTGAGTGAGGTGTATAATGCTTTGGTGTGTTGTTGAATTCAGTTTGTGAGGATTCTGTTCAGGATTGTTGCATATAAGCTAATCGGGGATATAGGTGTATAGTTTTCTTTTCTTGTTGTATCTGTCTGGTTTTGGTATGAGGGAGGTGCTAGCTTCACAGAAGGAGTTGAGGAACTTTACCTATTCTTTGACTATGTGAAATAGCTTGAGAAAAGGTGGTTTCAGTTCTTTTTAAAAATATTGTTAAGCTTATTTATTTATTGGAGAGAGACAAAAAGAAAGAAAGAGAATGGACACATCAGGGCCTTCAACCAATACAAAGGATCTCCAGACACATGTGCCACCTTGTGCATCTGGATCATGTGTGTCCTGGGGAATTGAACCTAGGTCCTTAGGCAAGTGCATTAACCACTAAGCCATTTCTCCAGCCCCTGGTTTCAGCTCTTATGAAGGTTTGAAAGAATTTGGCTAAGAATCCATTAGGTCTTTTCTTTTGGGTGAGGTTTTGATTACTTTGTCAGTCTCAATTAATGCAGCAGGTTTGTTGAGGATATTTATCTGCTTCACATTTTGTTTTGGTTGGTGGTATGTGTGCAAGAATCCATCCATTTCCTTCAGGTTATCCAATTTTATGGAGTAGAAGTTTTGGAAATATCCTGACGATTCTTCCAATTTCATTAAGTCTGTTGGGGCATTTTTCTTTTTATTTCTAATGTATTTAATTTGAAACTTCTCTTTTTTTTCTTTTGATAAAATTGGCCAGTGGTTTATCAATCCTGTGTGGTTGTAAGTCCTCCATCTATACTGGAAGCCAGATCAGTGAATTCTATAATCATGAGCTCACTACTGATCTTTGTCTGTGAAGTGAGTTCCTTGATCAAAAACTATGCTCTGTAGTATACTATGAATAAATAAGGACTATTACAAGTTCATGGGTGACAGGTTTTGCAGAACTTTGTGCAAATCCACATTGAGTATATCCCAGTAAGAACAAAGCCCTTTTAGGGCAGAATGGGCCCAATGTAGTCAGCCTGTCACCAAGTTGTTAGCTGGTTACTCTGAGAAACAGTACCATATGGAGGGCTCAGTGTTGGTCATTGTTGTTTGCAGATTTGGCAACAGTGGCAGTTGTAGCTAGGTTAGCTATTTTGTATGGAAATCCATGTTGTTGAGCCCATGCATAACTTCCATCCCTGACACTGAAATTGGAGGGAGCAGCTCTGCTCTCAGTGAGTTCAACTAGAATGGATTCTTACCCAGGGAGTGGCAAAGAATTGCCATCTCTGAGCCACCAGGCAATCCACAAGATCAGTATGAGGAATATATGTAACAGGCTTTATTAAACAGTATTCAGAAGTACAGTAAAGGCAGAAATAGCATGTAGGCTTAATTACAAGCAAGAAAATATCTATTAGCATGGATGGAGACCCGAAAGTGGGAACCTCTACTGAGGGCTGAATTAGTATTTTGGGGCTGTCTCTATCCATAATTGAAAGTTTACAAGTTGATTGGTTGTCTATTGAAAGTTTCTAAGCAATAGCTTAAAAACAAAACAAACAAACAAAAAACCCACAATCTTTTGTATTGAAAGAACTGGGCGAACCAGGTGGTTATTGAAGCGGCCAACTGTGGCCTGCCTTGGCCACATATTTTCTGGATGAACTCCTGGAGCTCTTGACTCCCAAAACCCTAGACTTGCAGAGCCCTAGCTGTTCTTAGTTAGCTATGTAGTTACGAGAAGTGGGGGATCTCTCCCTCACCACTAAGGCCACTTTATGCATGGGTCCATTGGTCCATGGCAGGGATGGTCATGGAATCTACTTGATTATTGATGTCTTCTGCTAATGTCACTTTAGGATGAGCATTTACATGGAACATAAGTATGTTCACACCTTTTACCCATTTGAAGAGATCTATCCACATATCCTTTTCCCAAGTGTGTTTCTTTAGTCATGTTCCTTACAAGTCCCCAACCTTCCAGCCAAACCTTTGGCTACAGCCTATAACCAGCATATGCAGCATATAACCACATATCCAGCTATTTTTTCCTTCTAAGAAAAATACACAACCATGGGCACTGCCTGAAGCTCTACCATTGTGAGGTTTCCATTTATCACAGTCCTTCATGTTGTCCCAGAAAGGGGCTCTAGTGCTGCAGCTGTCCACTTCTGGGGGGGGGGGTGTGCCTGCATATGTGCACAGCCATCTGTAAGACAGGACCTAGTCTCCCTCTTCTCAGTCAATAAATCATAGGGTATACCTCATGAGGTCATAAGTGCTTGCATGGAGAGAAATGGCATTGTAACAGGATTTGGGACAATAAGTATTTGGATAACTTGTTTTTGTAATTTTTTGGACTTTTCAGGTCCTTCTACAGCATAATCACACATACACACACACACACACACACACACACACACACACACCTTCCATCTGATGATGGACTAGTGCTACATATACCCAACTTTATGGCTTAATGGGCTACGAAACACCCAGCTCATAATAGGCAGCTAAGGCTGCATGGTAACTTGGTGGCCCATTGTCAATCATTAAGTTTCCAGTAAGACCTAATAACAGACAAAGAGCTGTCTCTCAAAGGGAGAGTAGTTTTCTGCAGTCAAAGGCAGGGTCTTATTGTGAAATGTCAATGATATCCACTGGAATTCACCTATGAGAGGACTGCCAAAGGCTGTGGACAGCAACCCTATCTGCCACTGACACCCCACATGCCATTGGCTCTGTTGAATCATATGGCCCTAGGGGCAGAACACTGCACATTAGACTATTGCCATAGCCTTCTCCTTTTCTGGTGTCCACTACAATTTGGCAGCTTTCTGGTTCATTTGGTATGTGAGGAATGTGCTTCTTCCAAAATCCAAATAGGACCACAAAGTGTTGTGCTTCTTTCTTCGTAATAGTAGAGTTAGGTGCAACAATTTGTCCCTCACTCTAGAAAGAATATCCCTGCATGCCATACACCACTGGACTGATAGAAATTTTACACAGGTAGAAAGTTCTTCAGTTTTGGTTGGATTTATTTCCCACCCTCTGATATGTATGTGCTCTACACAAGCCCATGGTAGTTTCTTCTCCAGCTCAGTTTGGTCAGTTGTTCATCAATGTATAAAATCAGTGTGATACCTTGTGAAGAGATAGGTGATCTAGATTCCTGCAAACTAAATTGGTACACAGCACTGGAGAATTGATATACCCTTGAGGTAGAACAGTGAAAGTATGCAGCTGGCCTTGCAAACTGAAAACAAATTACTTTTCTTGGTCCTTATAGACAGATATGGAGATGAAAATACATTCGAGATCAAAAACTACATGCTAAGTACCAGAAAATGTTGCAATCTGCTCAAGTAAGGAAATCATATCGAGTACAGCAATTGGGGTCACTTGATTAAACTGATAATAATACAATCTCATTTTCCATGATTCGTCTATCTTCTTCTACACAGGCCAAATAGGAGAGTTAAAGGGATACATGATGGGAACCATCACCTCTGCATCTTGTGAATCCTTAATGGTGGCACGAATCCTTCCAAGGATACAACTTAGCTTTGTCCTTTTTTTTTTTTTTTTTTAGTTTAAAGATTTATTTTTTATTTTCAAAAAAGAGAGATAGAGAGAAGAGAGACAGACAGAGAGAATGGGCACACCAGGGTCACTAGCTGCTGCAAATGAACTCTAGATGCATGTACCACTTTGTGCATCTATATTTACATGGGTACTGCGGAATGAAACCCAGGTTGTTAGGCTTTGCAGGCCTTAATTGCTGAGCTACCTCTCAAGCCCCAGCCCAAATTTAGTTTTTGGTTTCATGTTTTCCCTAGTATAGGCAGCTCTAATGGCTTCCATTTGGCCTTTCCAACCGCAATACATCTCATTCTACAGGTCTGGGAACAAAAATGAGAATTCTGACAACTTGTAAGTATCCCAAGTTTGCATGCTGTTACTGGAGAAATAACCACGGATTGAATTTGGGGACCCAACAAACTGACCATGAGTAAGACATTGGCTAAAATTCTATTGATCACCTCACCATACTTTAAATGACAGGTCATGATGCTACTTTGGATCTACTGGAATCAGTGTCAATTTATAGCTAGTAGCTATTAGGCCACAAAAAAATGCAAATATTTTCTTTCTTTCAATGTACTAATACCCTAGCAAATGCCTGTAGTTACCTTTTGGGGAGGATAGGAGAAAGATTATTAGTGAAACTTTGGTATTGTCGCTAGGTCCTTCCTCTAGCAAACCTGACCTCCCTTTTGTTTGAGGTATTCCAGATTTGCTAAGTGGCTCAAATCTGGAAATTGATTGAGGGACCATGATTCTCTGATGGTGTGATTCAATTCCAGATAGTATTTTTGTTTATTTGCTCTGAAAATTTTCTGCTTGCACCAGTTGAGCAAGCACTTAACCTCGGCTTTGCAGTAGTTATCTTCTCATTGATGGGACAAAACATCTGACCAGAAGCAGCTTATGAAAGGAAATAATTTAATTCTGGCTTACAATTTTGAGAGAATATTTCATTATGGTGGAAAAGCATGGAAGCATCAGAAAGACAGGCATAAGATCTTAAACACTGGGCTTGTAGCTGGGCTGTATTACCCCAAAGCCTGACTCCAATGACATACCTCTTCCAGCAGGGTTCCACCTACCAAAGGCCCCACAACTTTCCCAAATTGCCTCACCTGGGGACCAAGTTCTCAAAAAGCATGAACCTATGGGGAATGTCATCAAACCATCATAGACTTAATGTCCATTTTACATCTAGGAACCCCATAATTAATCAGCCAGTACCAAATGTGTACATGTGTCAGACCATTATGAACATTGCTTTGCCTATCCTGCCCATTACAGTATGCTCACTTTGCCTTTGGTGATTCAGTGCTGACACTTGGCTCCTGATACTCTGGGTCCAATTAGACCCACGGTGTTTAAGATATCCAAGTGGGCAGCTGACAGTCCCACTTTAAAATCTGGAATACAGTGATGAGCACTTACAGATCTCTTCAAATATGAGATCCATAAATCTCTACTAAATGGCCCCATATTGATAAACTCAGTGTGGTGGTTTGAATGTATAGCCCTTATAGACTCAGGCACTTTTTGTTAAGATTGAGCTTACAACTTGAGTCCCAGCAGTAAGATACCTGCTTAGGGACCATGTCACGGGAATGAAGGTGTGTTCAGAGCAGTTTTGAGCTCTGGCTATTGGTGTTTGCTGATGTTGGCTTCTCCGTCTTTCTCTCTCTCTTTCTTCCTTGAAGAATATTGGAGTGGGACAGCTTTTTCTGCCATGATAGACCTTCTTTGAACTTTGTAATCCTGAAATAAATCCTTTCCTCCCATAAGCTAATTTGGGCCAGGTGTTTTTCTATAACACAAACGTAACTGCAGCAGCAAAATTGGTACCAGAGAAGTGGGGGTCATTGTGGAGATGAATCTGATCGTGTAAGCCTTGGTGTTTTGGAATGTGTGTGCTGAGAGAGTATGGAAGGACTTGGTACTTGGGATTGGAGAAGTCTAACAGTTCAGTAAGCAAAAAGTTTTATGGGGTATTCTGGTGAGAGTTTGAAATGCTAAATCAAAAAGAATTGTGGAGTGGGAAAGCTTGGCTTATGGACTTTCAAAGGGGAATTGGAGAACTTTGTTGGAATTTGGGTCCTGGAAGAAAGGCTAGCTGAGTTCTGCCCAAGCCCTAAGGAGTTGAGAAAGATTAAATTTAAAAGCAATGGACTAGTATGTTTGGTGGAAGGTATAGAACAGAAAGATATGAAAAATGTATGTGTAATCACAGGAAAATTCAAAAAAGATTAGTTACCAGCGAAGAGACTGGTTTTAGTTACTGAACTGCAATTGTTAAGTTTATCAGCACCATTAAGGGTGTGCTAACTGCTTTGAATTGGTAAAATGAAAAAGATTCCTGAGGGTGAAATCCACCCAGGAAAAGCCCAAATAAGAAAGAATATAAATTCTTTTGCAAAGTGATGACTTAAAAGAAGGATTCCAAAGAAGTATCCTGGTCTTCAAGAACAAGATTTCCCACCTGGATTAACAAATGTGGCTATGCTACATACATGGTGCTGGTATTGAAAGCATGATAAAGTGGACAAGAAAGGGTCATTGGATGTACAACATGGCTCCAGAAGCCACTGCTGAGATGCAGCATGTGAAGCAGGGTATAAATCGATATATGGAAACCCAGTAAGGGCATTGTGTGAAGGTGAGCCAGAGCCACTGCTGAGACGGGGCATGGGAAAGGGGGTTGAAATCCCTGTATTGGAGGGCAAGTAAGGCCATAGTATGGAGCCATGAAGATGAGCCATAGTTTTCAGTGTAGACCCAAAGACATTCTGGATAAACCAGGTATGGTGGTTTGATTCAGGTGTCCCCCATAAACTTAGGTATTCTGAAAGCTAGGTTCCCAGCTGATGGAGATTTGGGTATTAACACCTCCAGGAAGCAGTGTATTGTTGTGGGGGGGCTTATGGGTGTAATAGCCAGTTTCCCCATGCCAGTGTTTGACATACTCTCCTGTTGCTATTGTCCACCTTATGTTGGCCAGGGGGTGATATCCACCCTCTGCTTATGCCATTGTTTTCTCTGCCTTCGTGGAGCTTCCCCTCGAGCCTGTAAGCCAAAGTAAACCTCTTTTTCTCACAAGCTGCTCTTGGTTGGGTGATTTCTACCAGCAATGTGAACCTGACTGCAACAGTAAAGTAGTACCAGGAGTGGGGTCATTTGCTGTTGGACATCTGATTGTGTGGCGTTGGCCTTTTGGAGCTGATTTTTAAGAGGAATGTGGAAGGATTTGAAACCTTAGCCTAAGAGACACCTTTCAGTGCTGTAAGTACAGCTTCATGGACTATTCTGTTCAGAGTTGAAAGACCTGAATGCAGTAAGAACATGGACTGAGAGGTTTGGCTTATGAGGGTGAGAAAGAGCTTTGCCTGGACTGGGCTAGCAGTTTCTGTGGGAAGCTTGCTACTATGCCTGGATCCTGAGAAGTTGTGCAGAATTTCTTTGAGTAGAAATGAACTGGTGTGAGCAGAAGGATATGACACAGAAAAAAATGAAATTTTTGGGCCTAAACTGCTGCCCATTCACCTGAAAATTGTTTGAGAGATTATAGTCATTGAGATTGGGTCAGCTCACCTGCACAGGGGCAACTTTTGAAGGGGCCTGAGTGCTCAAGGAGCATCCTGTTCTTCAAAGTCTGCTTTATTCCCCCTGGATTAATGATTAACAAATTGGCAATTTACCTGGTATTAGGGAGAATAAAAATTCAGAAAAGAGAGGGTCATTGAGTTTGAAATGCATCATGTGTTTTGGAAATGGCCATAGGAAGTGTGAAGCAGGTTTGCTGAATGCCTGCATGGAGACCAGATGGAGCTGAAAATTTGAATCGTGGCTTGCAGTGGAGACCCAGTGCAGATGCCAGGACCATGACATGGCTGCTAGGAAAGCTGCCAGCCCCAAAGAAGTTTTCAAAGACTGTGAGTAGCCTAGCTGGAGGGGTGGAATTGGAATACCATAGACTTGTTGCTGGTTAGAATTATCGGACTCCACTCTCCATCATATCTCCTACCCCTCTCAATCAGTCTCTCTTTTATTTTGATGTCAGCATCTTTTCCTCCTATCATACTGGTCTTGTATAGGTAGTGTCAGACACAGTGAGGTCATGGATATCCAGGCCATTTTGTGTCTGAAGGAGCATGTTGTAAGGAGTCCTACCCTTCCTTTGGCTCTTACATTCTTTCTGCCACCTCTTTCACAATGGACCCTGAGCCTTGGAAGGTGTGATAGAGATATTGCAGTGCTGAGCACTCCTCTGTCAATTCTTCTCAGTACCATGATGCCTTCTGAGTCATCCCAAGGTCACTGCCATCTGAAAAGAGAAGCTTCTCTACCACATGTGAGAGTAACATTAATATATGGGTATGAACATTAAGAGAAGTGCTTAGTGGGCAGTTTGGTGTGAATAGTAGACACATTTAACCAGACCAGCAGACATATCCTTAGGGCTCATGATGATACCTTTTTTTCTTATAGTATGTCCCTATGATTTTTTTTTTAATTTCTCTGATATCTGTTGTGATGGTGCCTTTTTCATCTCTAATTTTATGAATTTGTGGCTCTTCTCTCTTTCTTTTAGTCAGATTTTCTAAGGGTTTATCAATCTTGTGTATCCTTTCAAGAACCAACTCTTTGTTTCATTGATTCTTTGGATTCTTTTGGTTTCTATTTCATTAATTTTTGCCCTAATCTTTATTATTTCTTCCCACCTACTGATTTCTGGTTTGCTTTGTTCTTCTTTTTCCAAGGCTTTTACGTGAATCACTAAGTTGCTTACTTGCGAACTTTCTCATTTCTAAACAATAAAAACTCAAACAACACACTCAAAATATGAGTCAGACAATTACATAGAGAGTTCTCAGAGGAAGAAATACAAATGGCTAATACACACTTAAGGAAATAGTCAACATCCTTAACCATCAGGGAAATGCAAATCAAAAATCTATGAGATGCCACCTTATTCCAGTCAGGATGGCAATCATTAAGAAATCAAATGACAGGCTGGAGAAATGGATTACCAGTTAGGGTGTTTCCTTGAAAAGCTAAAGGACCTTGGTTCAATTCCCCAGGACCTATGTAAGCCAGATGCACAAGGAGACACATGTTTTTGGAATTTGATTGCAGTGGCTAGAGGTCCTGGCAAACCTATTCTCTCTCTCTTTCATAATTTTTTAAATTAATTTATTTTTATTAACACTTTCCATGATTGTAAATAATATTCCATGGTAACACCCTCCCTTCACCCACTTTCCCCTTTGAAACTCCACTCTCCATCATATCCCTTCCCCCCTCAATCAGTCTCTCTTTTATTTTGATGTCATCATCTTTTCCTCCTATTATGATGGTCTTGTAGGTAGTGTCAGGCACTGTGAAGTCATGGATATCCAGGCCATTTTGTGTCAGGAGGAGCATGCTGTCAGAAGTCCTACCCTTCCTTTGGCTCTTACATACTTTCCACCACTCTTCTGCAATGGACCCTGAGCCTTGGAAGGTGTGATAGAAATATTGCAGTACTGAGCACTCCTCTGTCACTTCTTCCCAGCACCATGGTGCTTTGTGAGTCATCCCAAGGCCACTGCCATCTGGGCCCTCTATTCTGTTGCATTGATCTACACGTCTGCTTTTGTGCCAGTACCATGCTGTGTTTGTTAGTATGGCTCTGTAGTATAGGTTAAAATCATGTATGGTGATACCACCAGCCTTATTTTTGTTGCTAAGTATTGTTTTGGATATTTGACATTTTTTTTTTTGCTTCCAAATGAATTTTTGGATTGTTTTTTCTATTTCTGTGAAGAATGCCATTGGCATTTTGATGGGGATTGCATTAAATGTATAGATTGTTTTGGTAAGATTGCCATTTTCACAATATTGATTCTTCCAATCCAGGAAGAAGGGATGTCTTTCCATTTCCTAGTGTCTTCTGCAATTTCTCACAAGTGTTTTAAAGTTTTCATTGTAGAGATCCTTCACTTCCTTAGTTAGGTTTATTCAAAAATATTTTTTTTTGTGTGTGCAATTGTGAATGGGAGTACTTCTCTGATTTCATCCTCTGTGTGTTTATTGTTAACATATAGGAAGGCTTATGATTTCTGTGTGTTTATTTTGTATCCTGTTACATGGCTATAGGTGTTTATCAGTTCTAACAGTTTGCTGGTAGAATTTTTAGGGTCCTTTATGTACAGAATCATGTCATCTGCAAATAATGATAACTTGATCTCTTCCTTTCCAATTTGTATCCCTTTTATGTGTGTCTCTTGCCTTATTGCTATGGCTAAGACTTCCAGTACTATATTAAATAAAACTGGGGACAGTGATCATACTGTCTTGTTCCCGATTTTAGTGGAAAAGCTTCAAGTTTTCCCCTATTTAATAATATGTTGGCTGTAGGCTTGTCATAAATAGCCTTTATTATATTGAGATATGTTCCTTCTATTCCCAGTATCTGTAGGACTTTTATCATGAAGGGGTGTTGGATTTTGTCAAATGCTTTCTCTGCATCTAATGAGATGATCATGTGATTTTTGTTCTTCACTCCATTTATATAATGTATTTATCATTTTTTTAAAATCAATTTGTGTATGTTGAACCATCCCTGCATTTCTGGGATAAAGCCTACTTGGTTGGGGTGAATGATCTTTCTGATATATTCTTGTATTCTGTTTGCCAATATATTGTTGAGAATTTTTACATCTATGTTCATGAGAGAGATTGGTCTGTACTGTTCATTGTTGTTCTATCTTTGCCTGGTTTTGGTTTCAGGGTGATGCTGGCTTCATAGAAGGAGTTTGGTAGGATTCCTTCTTTCTCTACTTTATAGAAAAGTTTAAAGCAGTGGTGTTAGTTCTTCCCTGAAGGTCTGGTAAAATTCACCAGTGAATCCATCTGGGCCTGAACTTTTTGTAGTTGGGAGATTTTTGATAACTGCTTGGATCACCATACTTGTGATAAGCCTATTTAAGTGATTAACCTCATCTTGATTTAATTTAGGTAGGTCATATAAATCAAGGAAATCATGCATTTCTTTCAGATTTTCATACTTAGTGGAGTATATGTCCTTATAGTGTGTCCCTAGGATTTTTTTAAATTTCTCTGGTATCTGTTGTGATGCTACCATTTTCATCTCAAATTTTATTAATTTGTGTCTCTTTTCTCTTTCTTTTGGTCAGATTGGCTAAGGGTTTATCAATCTTGTTTATCCTTTCAAAGAACCAACTCTTTGTCTCATTGATTATTTGTATTGTTTTTTTGGTTTCTATTTCATTAATTACTGCCCTAATCTTCATTATTTCTTCCCATCTATTGATTTTTCATTTGCCTTGTTCTTCTTTTTCCAAGGCTTTAAGGTGAAGCATTAGGTCATTTACTTTAGACCTTTCTAATTTCTTAATATAGGCACTTAAGGCTATGAATTTGCCTCTTAGGACTGCCTTCATTGTGTCCCAGAGATTTTGGTATGTTGTGTTCTCATTATCATTTGACTCTACGAATTTTTTGATTTCCTTTTTGATTTCTTCATTGACCCATTCATCACTTATTAGTGTATTGTTTAGGTTCTATGATTCTGTGTATGCTCTATAGCTTTTCTTGCTATTGATTTGTAGTTTGATTCCATTGTAGTCAGATAGAATGCAAGGAATTATTGCAATTTTCCTGTATTTGTTGAGATTTGCTTTGTGTCCTAATACATGGTCTGTTTTAGAGAATTTTCCATGTGCTGCTGAAAAAAAATGTATATTCTGCAGAATTTGGATGAAATGTCCTCTATATATATACCTGTTAGGTCCATTTGTTCTATGACCTCATTTAATCCAGATGCCTCTCTGTTTACTTTTTGCCAGGATGACCTGTCAATTGATGAGAGTAGGGTGTTGAAGTCACCGACTACCACTATGTTTGGTGTTATCTGTGACCTTAGTTCTAATAGCATTTGTTTGATGAAGTTGGGAGCCCCATGTTAGGTGCATGTATGTTTAGGATTGCCATGTCCTCCTGTTGGAGTATGCCTTTAATCCATATAAAGTGACCTTCCTTATCTTTCCTAACTCATGTTGGACTGAAGTCTACCTTGTCAGATATTAGGATAGCAACCCCTGCTTGTTTTCTAGGCCCCTTTGCTTGAAACACTGTTTTACAGCCTTTCACCCTAAGATAGTGCCCATCTTTTGTAGAAAGGTGAGTTTCCTAGAGGGAGTACATTTAAGGATCCTGCTTTTTAACCTAGTCTGCAAACCTATGTCTTTTGGTTGGTGCATTGAGGCCATGGATATTAAGAGTTATTATTGAAAGGTGTGTATTTATTTTTGCCATTTTTCTTGTTTTGTAGTTCTTATGGTTTTACTTTTGCTCTCTTGTATTAACTAGTATTTGAGTGTGGTTTATTTTTTCCAGGTTCCTTATATGTGTGCTTTTCTATCTCTTCAGCATGAAGGATCCTTTCAAGTATTTTCTGTAGAGCTGGTTTTGTCTTCAAATATTCCTTTAGCCTGCTTTTATTGTGGAACGCCCTTATTCTCCGTCTATTTGAATGGATAGCTTTGTAGGATAAAATAACCTTGGTTGACAGTTGTTATCTTTCAGAACTTGAAATACATCATTCCAAGCCCTTCTGGATTTTAAAGTTTGGGTTGAGTAATCTGCGTTGATACTGATGGACTTGCATTTGTATGTGACTTGATTTACCTCTCTAACTGCTTTCAGTATATTTTCTTTGGTTTGTATGTTTGGTAGCTCAATTATAATATGGCAAAGAGAGGTTCTTTCCAGGTTTTATCTGTTTGGTGTTCTAAAAGCTTCCTGTATCTGCACTGGAATCTCTTTCCCAGTTTGGGGGAAGTTTTCTTCTGTGATTTTGTTGAAAATGCCTACTATACCTTTGTGGTGAAATTCTTCTCCTTCTACTATACCCCGAATTCTTATGTTTGATCTTTTCATAGTGTCCTAAATATCTTGAAATTCCCATTCATACTTTCCTATTATTTTGTCTTTCTCTTTGTTGGACTATATTAGATCTGCCACCTGGTCTTCTAGTTTAGATATTCTGTCCTCTCTTTCATCCATTCTACTGGTGAGATTTTCTACAGAGTTTTTTATTTCACTGGCTGTGTTCTTCATTGCTTGTATTTCTGACTGGTTTTTATTTATTATTTCTATCTCTTTATTTATGTCTTGTATTGACCTCCTTATTTCATTAAATTGGTTTGCTGTGTCTTCTTTCATTTCTTTGATTTCCTCTTTGACTTCTTTGAACATATTTACAATCATTCTTTTGAAATATTTCTCAGGCATTTCCCCTAAATCAGCCTCACTGGAGGTTATTTCTGGCACATTAACACTTTTTGGTGGATTTACATTGTCTTGATTTTTTGTGTTTCTTGTTTTGTAATGTACATATTTTTTGCATCTTGGATTAATTTAATGCTTGGGTTTTCTAATTATCTGAAGTATTATTGTATGTATCAATCAATCTGATGTTATATATCTTCAAAGTAAGAGCTTAAGGTGCTAGGTTTGGCTCTTAAGCCTCTCAGAGTAACTACAAAAGTGATCCCTAGGCTTTGGGTTTGCCTGCTATGAGAGAATTCACATAGGTTGAGTGGAACAAAATACAGGCAGATTCTAAAATTTAACTTAACAATGTACACATTCAATGAAAAACAGCACAGAGTATTTATGCAAGAGTAGGTATTATGACAACCAGATCCTCTAACAAAGTCACAGTCCCTAAGGATTTGTGTTGCACCACACCCTTAATCCTGTCAACTAGGAAGCTAAGATTTCTAGTCTGTTGAGGGTTCCAAGTCAGTTTGTGACCAAGTAAGACCCTTCCCCAACAAACAACAGAAGAGGAAACAAAGGCACTATAAATCAGGAAGCAACAAATGACAAGCCCAAAATGTAGCTTATTTAAGAATGGCAAATCTGACCATGAATCAGATTTAACATATAATTTACCCTGGTGTGGAAGGTTCAATTAGCACTTCTGATTCAAGCTTATTTACCAGGCTTTGGAAGGTACTGATGTGGTGTAATCCCAGTTACCTTTTTGGATTGGATGGTTTTGGTCTTAATTATGCTGTGCTCCTGCTTGGGTCCCTCTTTGCTGCTTTGTGAACTCAGGTAGGCTGGCTGGTTCATTGGGTCACTGCTTTGATGGCCTGTGCCCAGTGCTGTGTAGGTGAGCTCCCCTCCCCAGGTCTCTAGTGCTTGCTGGTGCTTGTGCTGGCATTGGGGGAGGGAACACTGTGGATGGTGGCTGCAGTTCACACTTATCCTGGAGTTCTTCTTCCTCAGGATTCACTCCTCCATTGGTCCCTGGCATTCTCCCTTCACATTTCTTGAGTTTGAGTGGAGGCCAGTGTGAGTGGAGAATCACCTCACCTGGCTTTTTCTGCATCTCCAACCAAGTCTTACAGCTGGCCACGTGGAGCCAGTGCCGTTGCTGCTGGAGCTGCTTCTGCCTATTTCTGTGGGCTCTAGATGCTCTGGATCTCTCCTACTTCTCTGCTGCAGTTGATTGTTTCTTATACACCTCACTTTTTAGTAAATAATGTATTTTGCTGGTTTTTTTTTTTTTTTTTTTTTTTGGCTTTTTCTCCCCAAGGCTGCTTTGGTGTGGTTGTCATCTGCTATCTTAACCAGAAGTCCAGTGTTCTCCTTGTCTTGTTATCAGGAAAGTTTTGGTACAAATGGCCTATTTAAAAAATGACATGTATATAAAGGAAAGCAATAAAAGGTCATTTATGAGACTTGACTACATATCTTTGCTGACTTTTCACTTACATGACCTATATAAATATATGAGTTGGGTATTGAAGTCTCCTGCAAGTATTATTTCAAGTTCTATGCGATGTTTAACGTTTTTCTGTGTTTTGTTTATTGTGCCAGGCCTGCGGCACGAAAGAAAGGAGGGAGTGGGAATGAACCTGAGACAAGAACACAAGGAATGGAGCGAAGACAAGTTCTGATCAAGGCTCACGCTTATTCAGGCAAACATAAGCTTATATACAGAAGATAGAACCTTCTGGACAATGCCTACGTGCCTAAGGTCAGCTTCACCAGGGTTGTATGTTAATCCCTCTGTGTCTGATGCCCACCCTACCTAAGCTGTATACTAAACAATGCCTTAGTATCAGGAGCCTTATCGATAAGGCCTTTGTGTTAAGAGATTAGAGACCACCTGTAGCTCCCAAGGTCAAAGAGCAGCTGCAGCCCCTGACAATTTATGAAGTTGGGAACACCAATATTTGGTGCACAATTGTTTACAATTGTTATATCTTCTTTCTAAATTGTTCTCTTTATTAAAATGTGGTAATCCTGTTTATCTCTTCTAATTGACTTTGATTTAAAGTCTACTTTATCATATATAAGAATATTTACACCTTCTTGTCTATAGTTTCCATTTACTTATGTTATTTTTGTGATGCTGGGAGCAAACACCTAACTAAAAGTAGCTGACAGGAGGAAAGTGTTTATTTCAGCCTATAATCTCCAGAGGGAAGCTTCATCAAGGTAGAGGTAGGATAGTAGAGGTTGGGAATAACATCTTTGCACATTAGTTGGTAGAAAGCAGTATGAGTAAGCTGAGCTTCTACTGGTAAGGGGAACTTGGCTATAAACCCCAAAGTCCACCCCAAACAACATACATTCTCTTGTCAAGCTCCACCTCCAAAACTGCTACCAGTGGAGAACCAAATACTCAACACATATTAGGCTATAGGGGGAAATCTCATTCAAATCAGCACATACTACATGTTGTCCCCTTAGACTCACAACCATCTCATGATACAAAAGGTATCCAAGTCCAATTTTAAAAGTCCCCATTGGTTCTGGAGAGATGGCTTAGCAGTCAAGGTACTTGTCTGCAAAGTTGAAGGATCCAGGATTGAGGGCCCAGTACCAATGAAAAGCTAGGTGGTGCATGCATCTGGATTTTTTTTTTCCCCTGTGGCTAGAGGCCATGGCATGCCTATTCTGTCTCTCTCTCTCTCTCTCTCTCTCTCTCTCCTTGTTCTCAAATAAATAAATACATTAGGTATTGCCAAATAAAGTCCCATAGCTTTAATTAATCCTGATACCGTTCAAAAATCTAAAGTTTCACCTTCTACCCAAGACAGTCTCTTAACTGTGAGCCTTGTAAAATCAAAACACAAATTAAATACTTTTAGTACATAATGGCCCAGAGTAGACATTCAACTGCAAAGATAAAGCCTAACTAGGACCATTGTAAATTCTAAAACCAGTAGGGCAAGCATCAAATCCTGAAACTCCATATCTGGCATCTGGGATATGTGTTGAAATATTTAGGCTCCAAATTCTACCCATCAGCCATTATCTGCTGCTTTCTAGGAAGATCTGCCCAAGCAGAGCAAGCAGCTTTCCTTGTTTGCTGTTCCACAGTCCTGGCATCTCCAAAACCTTGGGGTCACCACTAAAACCTATGGTTCATCTTCATGGTTCCATCTCATGCCCCTCATTGCCGTTATTCAGGGACTATGACCCTGCTCCACATCACCTAGTGGCTACCTCCAAAATAGCACGGTGCAAACCCAAAGACCCTCTTTTTCTTCATTTGTTGGACTCCAAAAACTAGTAGTAGGTGGGCAAAGCTGGAAAAATTGGTAACCAGGAAAGAATAAAGCCAAACTTGAGGAGTGGAAAAATTCCTTCGGCAGTTTTTCCTTCAGGTCCCTTCCTTTCAGAAGAGTTAACATTCCTTCTAGTGTCTTAATGCATAACAGCTGGCCAAATGTTAAATTTCAGTAATCTCCAAAACAATTTCAGCTGAAGTAGACTGCAGTGTCCAACCCAAAGCTTTCATTTCTTTCTGTTCCAACTTTATATCTTCTATAGCCTTCTACTCTTCACTTTCATCTACTGAATACACCTGTCCATTACAAATTCAACTTGTTCAAATTCTCAGAACATGGGCAGAATGTAGTCTGGCTCTCTTCTGTCCCAATCCTGACAAATTTCTTTTTCCTCTCATAAGCTGATCCTCCACACTCCATAGTTGTTTCTGTATCTAGTTCTCCCAAATTTTCACCAGAACGGTCCATCAATCTGTGATTATAACACTATAAGACTTCACTAGTTCAAAGTTCAAAAGCCTTCCATATTCCTCCCACAAATCAGTTCCATAGGACTAGAAACCTGTCAGACTTATGGTAACAATGGTTCAGTTCCACTTTTATTTATTTTATTTCTTCCTTCTTTCCTTCCTTCCTTTCTTTCTTTATTTCTTTTGTTTTTTGAGGTAGGGTCTTGCTTAAGCCCATGCTGACCTGGAATTAGTCTCAGGCTGGCCTTGAACTCACAGTGATCCTCCTACTTCTGCCTCCCAAGTGCTGGGATTAAAGGCATGTGCCACTGTGCCCAGCTGGCTCTAGTTCTTCTTTTGTTCATTTTCTTTGAGGTAAGGTCTCACTCTAGCTCAAGCTGACCTGAAATTCACTATGTAGTCTCAGGGTGACCTCAAACTCATGGCGATCCTCCTACCTCTGCCTCCTGAGTACTAAGATTAATGGTGTGTGCCACAATGCCTGGCCCTGGCTCCACTTCTTGTTACCAGTTTTCTGTTTTAGCTATTTTTAGGTTGTTGGCACAAAACATCCAACCAAAAGCAGCTGATGGATGGAAGATATATTAGGGTTCCCTAGAGGAACAGAACTGATAAAATGAATTGTATTGAAAGGGAATTTATTGGATTAGTTACGGCAGTCCAACAATAGCAGATTACAGGCCTGAGAGTCAAGGAACCTAGTAGCTGCTCAGTCTATGAGGCTGGATGCCTCAGCAGTCCCAATCCAGCACTGAAGGCCTAGAGGTGTCCTGGAGAGATGCTGCTCTTCAGTCCATGCTGGTCTTCAGTCCACACTCAGCAGCAAATAGCAAGCAGCAAGCAGCACTGACAACCAGGTGGGAGGGAAGAATACTCCCCCCCACCCCCCGAGCTTCTTTAGATAAAGCCTCCCCTCTGTGAGGGGCCACCCACTCTAGGGGAAGGGCTCACCCTGGGGGAAGGATTCCTTCTTTAGTCCTTTAGTTAATCCTTCTTGGAAGCAACCTCAGAGACCCAGTTATGAGGAATGTCTGTGGATTCCTAAACAGATCAAGTTGACACAAACTTTACCATCATAGAAGGAAAGATTTATTTTGGCTTACATTCTCAAGAGGAAGCTTCATCATGGCAGTGAAAGGATGGTAGATGAGAAAACACACATGCACATACCAACCAATCAACAAATAAACTAGTAACAATGAAAGGAAGGAAGAAAAGGTTTTTTAAAAAGTAGTAACCCTGCTTTATGTTTGTTTTTGATTTTCAATAATGCAGGGGGAAATTATCAGAACCATTCCTGGGTGAAGTTCAGCTATAGAGAGTTGTTGTGCCTCACAGCACTGGGGTCTTGACCAGTGTGGTCAAGGCACAAAGATCCAGGTGGTCTGCTCCCACTCTTCACTGGAGTCTGGGGAACCCATGTGGACTGGGAAGTGCACAGGCCAGGCTTTCTGCTCCTGAGCCTTGCTAGAGTCACACCAAACAACCTTATTTACTATTTTTAGTAATTCTCAGATCACATATTGCACTTGTTGTACTTTGAATGTAAAATGCCCCTTGTAGCCCCAGATGTCTGTGATTAAACCTCATCCTTGACCTCCAGCTGGTGGAGCTTTGGGGAGGTGCAGCCTTGCTGGAAGGTAGATCACTGGTGTGGACCTTCGGGTTTCTTAGTCCAGCTCTACTGAATGTTAGTTAGCTGGCTAACTCCGGCTCCTTCCTTCCCTGCTGTTTTGTTCATGCTATGCTTTCTCTGCCATGATAGCACTTCCTCTTCAATCTATGAGCCAAAATAAGTCCTTCCCTCCATAAGCTGCTTCTGGTCCAGTGTTTTGTCCCAGAAGCAAGAAGGTATCTAGTACAGCACTTTGCACAATTATATGTGTATGTATATAGAACTAAATCTATATTCAATGTGATTATTAATATTGTCAATATCTAGAATCATCTAGCAACAACCTGCTGTGAATGTTTCTCCCTAACTTTGAGTTGTAGTCCCAACTGAATAAAAAATAGAAAGCAGGATTTTTGTCTTTCCCTGCTTCCTGACCGCAAATAAAATATGACCAGCTGCTTCAAGCTCCTGCCACCGCGCATGTCCCACCATAACGGACTGCAGCCTCAAACTGTGAACCAGAATAAACCCTTCCTTAAGTTGGTTTTGTTAGTATTTGTCTCAACAACATGAAAACTTATATATATACTTTATATATATATATATATATATATATATATATATATTATAAAATAGTAACAATATAATATAAAATAATAAGACAATATAAAATTTATATATATATATATGTATGTATGTATATACACATGTATATGTATGTATATATATATATATGCACACACAAATGTATATTTACTTTGATAATATATTATATATACATATATTATGGTTATATATACATATATAATTTTGGTTTTATACATAGGTAATGCCTTAAGGAGGCACTACAGAGGCTGTAGGGTTCCTAGGGTTTTTACTGAAAGTGAAGGCAAAAGAGATAATACAGGCTCCAGAAAACCATCTATAAAGGACCAGATAAGTTTTATGAGCTAAACGCACAGAGTTTTTCAGGAAATGCAGGTCCAGATAGCAGTCAAGTTTCAAGTATGTGTTTGAAGTGGGTGTTGTGTTATGGGCAGGAGCCCAGGACAGAGGTAGAGGTCCTTTGCTGTGGCAATTTTCCTGGGTGAGTTACCACATGATAGATAGGTCGTCATTGTGAGGTAGCTGAGGGTTAACAGCCCTGTCCCCAAGGTGGAAGTGAGGAATATCCTTGAGCCTCTAAGCAAGAATATGGTTTTTCTCCTCTTTGTTTTTTTTCCTTAAACCTCACTGGAGGATGTGAATAGGTAATTATGGTCTTTTTTGTTGTTGTTGTTGTTGTTGCTTTTTGAGGTAGGGTCTCACTCTAGCCTATGCTGACCTGGAATTCACTATGTAGTCTCAGGGTGGCCTCGAACTCATGGTGATCCTCCTACCTCTGCTTCCTGAGTGCTGGGATTAATGGCATGTGCCACCACGCCTGGCTTTTTTTTTTTTTTCATTCTTAGAAGAAAATAAATATAATGGACTACTGCTTTTTCCTGAATATATAGTGGTACCCAGATATCATCCAGTAACTCTCATGAAAGACTTCAATCTGGATCTCTAGGTGGGCTTTCCCTTTTGGGGAATCCTACTCCCATCTTCTCTTTGGCCAGCTTTGTCTTCTTCCATATCTCAAGCTCTATGAGCTCTAACTCTATAATAAATTTTTATAAACTTTATCCTCTGGTCTGTGGGTTTCATTAACAAAAATTCATCAGACAAGAACCTGGAGTGTATGGCACCACAGCTCTTGAGTTATTGCACACCTAAGATCAGAGAATGGCTCTGGCACTCTCAATTCCCGTATCAATTGATCGATTGTGCCTGCCATATCTCAGACTTGGGGTGCTTTTTTTGTCTTCTTTTTGAGGCAGAATTTTACTCTAGTCCTGACTATCTTGGCACTCACTCTATAGCCCAGGCTGACATCAAACTCACGGCAATCCTCCTACCTTGGTCTCCCAATGGTTGTGGTCAAAAGTGTGAGCCACCACACCTGACTCTTTTTATAGTACCAAGTGAGGGGGCTACATGTGGTATGATTGACAAACTTCTGGGTCTAGTGTATCTGATATGATTTGACATATTCACTGATAAACTTATTTATTGGCACAAATAAATGATCAGCTTGTGCCTCCTACTGTGCTGGCAGATGGCAGTTAGATAAAGATGTAGTCATTCTTCCTTGGCACTGTACTCAAAATGGAATAACACAGTTTAGTAATGTTGCTTTATAAAATGGAGTAACATGGGGATAGGCACAGCTTAAAAGCTCCTGTTCTGTATCACTGTAGGTGTTCCATACAGCATAGTGACTCAGACCAGTTTACTCTCCACAAGAGGTAGTAAGAAAAAAAAAAAGGCTTACAAGAAAAAGAAAGGACCTCCATTCAACAAATAAGGGAAAAGAATGGTTGCATTGATGAATAAATGAGGTAAAGGGAGTTTTCTATTCACAACTTCTAATAAAACTATCTTTCCATAATTCTGTTTTATTATACTATGCCCCCAAACAACAAAAAGAAAAAAAGACAAAGAAACAAAAAATATACAATATAGACCCTAGAAATACCAAAAAACCCATTCCACAATCACAAAGAATCTTCATTCATTTTAATGAATGACCATCTCAAACTGCCTGTCAAGTTTGGGCTTGCACAGTTAGAAAAAAAAAAAAAATACCTCCTCTTTAAGAACTTGGCTCAAGACCAGCATGACTTAATAGCTGTAATTTGCATTTGAATGCAATTAACTGGGCCAGTGCTCTGGGGTAATCAAGCTGTCTGTAGTACACATATGCTGCTAACTCAGCCAAAGTCCAAAGCTCTTGGTTTTTAAAAAATTTCCCTTAGACAAGACATTCAGATCTAGGATCTTAAATGTGATTTTAGATTAAAAAATCTGATTCTAAGTGTAGATAATGAAGTCTAACTTTATCATATTTTATTATTGTTTTTTCTTTTTTAATTTTTAATTTTATTTTTATTCATTTATTTGAGAAAGGGAAAGAGGAAAAGGCATATATAGATAGAGAGAGAATAGGTGCGCCAGGGCTTTCTTCCTCTGCAAACAAACTCCAGACCCATGTGCCACTTTGTGCATCTGGTTTATATGGGTCCTGGGGAATCAAAACCTTCATTCTTTGGCTTTGTAGGCAAGCACCTTAACTGTTAAGCCCTCTCTCCAGTCCCATTTTTTTTTTTTTTTTTGATAAAGAGTTTAGCTACTTGCCATTTTTTCCCATACAAGAATAATTTTAGCATTTTTTAACAGTAATTTACGTACCTCCAGCAATATAAAGACAAAAAAAAAAAAAAAAAAAGAGGAAAAATGTGCTGTAGTTAACTTCTCATGGCTGGGACAAAACACCAGACCAGAAGCAGCTTGTAGAAGAACAGGGTTTTATTACAGCTTACAGTCTTGGGGGCAGGGGAAAATTTCACCACAGCAGGAACAGGAACAGCGGGCAGGAGCAGAAAGCTGTAACATATGTATGTGGAAGTAGCCTCAGTACAAGGCTTGGAGCTGGGCTAATCAGTCTCAAGGTCCACCCCCAGGGAAACACCTCCTGCAGCAAGGGTCTATTGCCCAAATTCCCACTAGCTGGGGACTGAAGCAATCAAAACACTTGAAGCTGTGAGTGATACTTTATTTAAACTACTACAAAATGAGAAAAAATAAGAGACTTCAAATCTTATTTTCCACCCAGAAATCACTCTCATCAATATTCAAAATAAACAGGGCTGGAGAGATGGCTTAGCGGTTAAGCGCTTGCCTGTGAAGCCTAAGGATCCTGGTTCGAGGCTCAATTCCTCAGGACCCACGTTAGCCAGATGCATAAGGGGGTGCACGCACCTGGAGTTCGTTTACAGAGGCTGGAAGCTCTGGCACGCCCATTCTCTCTCTCTCTCTCTCTCTTTCTCTCTCTCTGCCGCTCCCAAATAAATAAATAAATAAAATATTCAAAATAAACAGATAAAAATGTGTGCAGAAATCACACACACACACACACACACATATGTTTTATTTTTCAGTGATGTCAAGAATCATTAAAAATTAGTTAACACCCACGGAAAGAGGAGGAGGGAGGATTAAGGCTATCCTTGACTACATAGCTAGCTTGAAATTAGCCTGGGCTACATGAGATCCTGTCTCAAAAATAATAATAGTGTTGCAGTCACCTTGACTTTGCTGGCAGAAAACATCCGACCAAGAGCAGCTTGTAGGAGGAAAGGATTTATTTTGGCTTACAGAGTTGAGGGGAAGCTCCATGACGGCAGGGGAAAATGATGGCACGAGGATGTTGACATCACCACCTGACCAACACCAAGTGGACAACAGCAGCACAAGAGTGTGCCAAACACTGGCAAGGGAAAGCTGGCTATTACACCTATAAGCCAGGCCCCAACAATACACTGCCTCCAGGCAGCTTCACTTCCCAAATTGCCACCAGCTGAGGACCTAGCTTTCAGAACACATAAACTTATGGGGGACACCTAAACCAAACCACCACAAATAGTTAACAAAAATGTTAGCAAACTGCTTTAATGTAAGGTAAATTACTACTGTAAGAATTCAAACCAATCTTATTGTTACTTTTAAGCATACATTCTTCATAATATAAACACGTGTACTGTATGTAGGCTAAATAAAAATAATAAATTTCGTAGTGAAAGTATCAAATGAAGATAAAAGAGCCTTGGTCAGAGAGGAAAGATACTGATGAGAGGTTGAACTTCTGGGAGGGTTTAGATACCCAGAAAAATGCAGGAGACCCCAGGTGGGTGAACCCCAACTTTAGGTCCTTGTGCAAGTTATAAAAGAATTGAAAACATAAATTCAGAGCAGGGTCAATTATGAATTATAACATTTATTTTAGGGAGAATTAGGAGGGAAAGCAAAGCAGGAAATCCCAAGCCAAAAGAAATTTCTGGCTGTGAAGTGCGGAGCTGGCACTTAGAAAATCTCCCTCACATAAAGAAGCTTGTGTGGAAGGAGCTTACACACATGGAAAGCAAGCAGGAAAAGCACCCAGAACAAAGTAGGAACACTACCAGGCAAAAATAAATTCTCCCCCGTGTTGAGAAGTGGGAAGGTTACATAGGGAAAGAGCCAAGAGTTTACCCAAGGGCCCTAGGGGGCTCACATGCTGCTTAGGCCCATTTATATGGATCAAACATCCAATGAGGATGAGCCTCATTATCAGAACCAGGTGTATAAGAAGAGACCTGATTGGTTGGTGGGCTTAAGAAGCTGACCGAGGGGCTGGAGAGATGGCTTAGTGGTTAAGGTGCTTGTCTACAAAGCCAAAGGTCCCAGGTTTGATTCTCCAGTATCCACATAAAGCCAGATGCACAAGGTGGTACATGCATCTGGTGTTCATTTGCAGTGCCTATTAGGCCATGATGCACCCATTCTCTCTTTTTCTAATAAATAAATAAAATATTTTAAAATTGAGAAAGGAAAAGCTAGCACACAGGTGTGTGCTAAGCCCAGAAAAAGTTGAGGAAAACTGGGAGGGTGTCACTGGAGTTGAGGTTTGTAGCCATCTGGGATGAGATTGGGTCAGATACCAGTCCGCTTTTTTTTTTTTTTTTGAGAGCGACAGACAGAGAGAAAGAGGCAGAGAGACAGAGAGAAAGAGAGAGAGAGAGAGAGAGAGAGAGAGAGAGAGAGAGAGAGAGAGAGAGAGAGAAGGAGAGGAGGAGAATGGGCATGCCAGGGCCTCCAGCCACTGCAAACGAACTCCAGACGCGTGAGCCCCCTTGTGCATCTGGCTAACTTGGGTCCTGGGGAGTTGAGCCTCGAACCAGGGTCCTCAGGCTTCACAGGTAAGCGCTTAACCACTAAGCCATCTCTCCAGCCCCAGATGCCAGTTCTTGTCTTGCCAGTGAAACCAAGGTGGCATCCATGTGGGTCAGTCCCTGACTACCCACCAGGAAAAAAGCTTTATTGCTCCTAACGCATATTGATAACCAATTTTAATTTAACTCTTTTATTGGAGTGACAAACACGTGGACAGAGAGGCTGTACATATGCACACAGGCTGAAGAATCAGGGGCTGCTGATGGCCTCAATTCTCTCCTTAACCTGAGTGATGGTGAACTGAATGGAAATGAATGCTGGTGAACTAAAATGGTAACATGTCTTTCATCTCTGAAATTATAGGAGCAATACCATTGCTTACATTTTCCAGGTTATAGATTCTCAGGTAGGCCAATTTCCTTCATAGTTTGAGCACAACCTTCTTGAAATGGTCTTTCTAAGAACGAAAACCACTAAGCAACTATTTATCTAAAATGAACACTTGTTTTGTGTTGGAATCAAATTATACCTGTCCTTGTTGTGGTGAGCACTGATTTACTTCTTTAACAAATCGATACTGGCTGCCCTCTTAAAGTGCTCCACAAATTTTGCCCTTTAGGAATTGACAAACCACGTGAAGAGTTAGAAGACGGTCATTAACATAACAAAGATATGAGCAAAGCACAATGGAGATTTGGCCCAAGGGAAAGTCCTTTTTGTAGTTCAAAGGAGGAGTGAAATAAATAAAAGATTGTAGAAAGTTTTTTTTTTTTTTTAAGTTCAGACCTGAAATATAGATATGATTTTTACAGATAAAAGTTGTTCACCTTCTTTTCCCTCATATAGCAGTTTGGAGATAAAAATTATACCTTATTTTCAGAATCACTGAGAAAAGTAATGTATGTTGGGCACTTAACAGTGTACATTGTTACTGGTGAGGAAAATACATAAGACAAAGACAATCTACTGTAGAAAAGCTAATATTTTTTATTGTGGCATTAAAAAGTATCTTCCTAAAGATTTTTGTTTTCCAAAAGATTTCTGGAGAGATGGTTGTCTAGGCATGCTTTTTATAAAGTCAGTTGTTTGCATATCAAGTTACAATCAGAACTTGGAAAAAAATTCTTTTTGCCAGCAGCAAAAAGGAAGAGTTGAATAACTTTTAATAACTGATTATAGTGTGGAAACCAGAACAACAGAGTGGATGGCCTAGAGGGAGAAATGCAGTGAGGCTGTTGTCCTAATGCAGGTTGGCATGTTACAGCTTTGCTTGGGCTGCTCAGGGTGTGCGGCAGTGCATTTCTGGGCTTTAGACAGGGGTAGCTGTTGTGGCAGGACTCGTCTTTAATGACTCAGAAGGCTCTCTTTAGATGCTGGGACTTTGTTTTTGGATTTCCCAGCCTCTGATATTGCAAGAAATAAGTTTTTTACATCTTATTATTAGCATACAAAGTATTAGGTTTCATTATTGTGTTTTCAAACAAATGTTTTTATCTCCCCCCCCCTCCTCTTGTGCCCTGCTCCACCCCAACTTAACCTTCTTTCTGCTCTTTATACTACGTTTCCTCTTTTCATCCTCACCTACCCATCACCTCTTGTTCCCCCTCTTATGGTTTCCAGACTTGAATCACAGTCCATACTCCCTCTCACATTCCCTTATTTACATAATTACAAACATTAAAAGTTGTGAACCACAGATAAGAGAAAACATGCAATTTTTGTCTCTCTCTTGTGTTACCTCACTTAATATAATTCTTTCCAATTCCGTCATCCAATTTCCTATAAATTTCATAACTTAATTTTTCTAACTTATGTCTGAGTAAAACTCCATTGTGTACATGTACTACATTTTCACTCATCACTTGGTGGACATTTAGATTGATTTGATTTCCTAGCAATTGTGAATAGAGCAGAGAAAAAACATGGATGTGCAAGTATCTCTGTGAGAGGGTAGAGAGTCCTTTGTGTATATACCTAGGAGTGGTAGGTAGCTTTTTGAGAAACCTCCACATTGACTTCCATAATGGTAGCACCAAGTTACATTCCTAGCAATGATAAATAAGAATTCCCCTCTCCCCACAACCTCCCCAGCATTTGTTGTCATTAGTTTTTTTTCATGCTAGCCATTCTGACTAGAGTGAGATGAAATCTCCATGTGGCATTAAACTGTTATTTCCCTGTAGGCTAAGGATGTTAAACATTTTTTTTAAAAAAATATTTATTATTTATTTGAGAGAGAGAGAAAGAAAGAGAGAGGGAGAGATGCACACCAGGGCCTCTAGCTAATTCAAATGAACTCCAGATACATGTGCCCCCTTGTGCATCTGGTTTATGTGAGTCCTGGGCAATTGAACTGGGGTCCTTAGGCTTCACAGGCAAATGCCTTAACCACTAAACCATCTCTACAGCCCAATATTAAACTTTTTTTTTTTTAAAAAGTATCTATTGGCCATTTGTGTTTCTTCTTTTAGGAACTGTCTATTTATTTCATTAGCCCATTTATTGATTGGCAGGTTTTTTCTTTATTTGGTGTTTAGTTTTTGAAGTTCTTTATATATTCTAAGTGTCAACCTCGCTGGCAAAGATATTCTCCCTAGGCTTTTCACTCTGCTGATAGTTTCCTTTGCTGTGAAGAAACATCAATTTCATAAAGTCCCTTTTGTTGACTCTTGGGTCTATTTCCTGTGCTAATAGAGTATAGGGAACTATCAGCAGTGTATCGCCTATGTTTTCCTCTAGTATTTTCAGCATTTCTGCCTTTATGTAAAGGTCTTTGATTCATTTTAAATTTATCTGTGTAAAGGGTGAGAAATGTGGATTTAATTTTATTCTTATGCAGGCAGATACCTAGTTTTACCAGCATCATCTGTTAAATAGGTTCTTTTTTTTTTTCTTCAGTTTTTGCTGTCATTGTTGAAAATTAGGTGACCATACCTGTGGGTTTATTTCTGTGTCCTGTATTCAATTCCATTAGTCTATGTGTCTCTCTTTGTTCCATGAGTTCAAGGGCACCCTGAGACGACATAGTGAATTCTAGGTCAGGGTGGCCTTGAACTCCTCCTACCTCTGCCTCCCGAGTGCTGGGATTAAAGGCATTCGCTACCACACCCAGCTCTGTTCCCCTGAACTTTTTCATGAGTTTTCTTATACATGTTTGCTTGCATGAGACGGATTCTCTTTTTTCTCTATACAGTATTCCTCTAAGAATTTTCTGTGGTGGTAGTTTGGTTGTCATGGATTGCCTTAATTTGTGTTGGAATATTTTTATTTCTTGGTTGCAAATTGTTTACTTTCAGGGTTTGAAACATTCCATGTTTTCCTGTTTCTTAGGATTGCTGAGGAAAGATTTGGCGTTATTCTGATTTTCTTGCCATTGTGAGTTAGTGCTTTTCCCTCACAGTTTTTAGTATTGTTTCTTTACTTTATGTTTTTGACATCTTAACTCTGATGTGTCATGGACAGGTTCTTGTCTGGTTATGTGTGTTTGAGGTTTAAATGACTCCTGTGTTTGCATGGTGACTTCTCTCTCTAGGTTTGGGAAGTTTTGTCTATGATTTCATTAAATAAGCCATCAAATCCTCTCCATGTTATCCCAGTTCCTTCTGCTCTGTAATTTCTAAGGTTTAGTCTTTTAAATGTATCCTAAACTTCTTGGAAATGTTCACATGCCTTTGTGGTTTTCCTTTATATGTGCCTGTTTGAACTATTGTCTCAATTTGTCTTCCATCTCTGAGTTTCAGTCTTCTGCATGGTCTTGCCTATTATTAATGCTCTTTGTTGTGGCTTTGAATTGGGTGTATGTATATTTCATCTGTAGGATTCCTGTTTGATTCCTTTTCAGTGTTTCAATTTCCTCAGTGCATTTATCCTTCATGTTTTGGACTTTTCCTTCCAATTTGCTTACAGTTTTATTCATTTGGAGACTGTCTTGAATGGATTTCCTTAAATCATTCATCTAGTTGTTCAAGTCTTCTATGTGTGCATTGATCTTTTTTAGAAGTAGGATTCTGAATTTTTTCTCTGACACCTTTCTGGTTGGTTATGGCTTCTGTTATTGGGTGGTTAGGAGGCTGGGACTGGGTTGAGATGAATTGATCTCTCATACCTTTTGTGCTTCTTTCTTGTGATTTTTGCATCTGATTCAGATTTAATTCCTTCCTATATATTTTTTTCCTCTGTGGGAGCTCCTACTAGCCACTCCACAAGTGATTGTAGTGCTCACTTCTTTCTCATTAGTCATGCTGGTTATACTTAGCTGTATAGGGCCCTTTTGTATTACCCCAGGTGGATCTCAAAGACAGAAGATGATGTCATATTGCTTGAAGTTCTCTGGTGTGGGTCAGGTAGGTGAGTCTGGTGCCAGGGTCTTCCTCCCACTGGTAGTGTTGGCTATAGTTCCCCTTGAGGGTTTGGTGCCATACCTTGCTTTCTGCCAGCCTTCATCCATAGGTTTGACTACCTATGTCCACCACACTTGGACCTTATAGGTCTGTGTGAACCAAGGTGCATAGGCTGGGCTGCTTATTTCCACCAGGTCCTGTTCTTTATTAATTAAAAAAATTGTATTCACAAAGATACTCATAATAAATTTAGCTTTCAGTCTATCTTGTAATTATGGGGAGCTAGCAAAGCTAGAAAAAACTCTTTCAATGTCCCAAGTAGCCATACAAGGTAGAAAATATATTACCTAAGAGGAAGCTAAGACTTAGAAAAACTTCCTATCTTTTCTAAAGTCATATAGTCATCCAGCTAATATTTACCAGCATCTATTCTATTAAAAACTGTTATTTGTGAATAAAATATTAACTATCCTTTCTGTCCTGAAGTTTATATTAAAACAGAGGAGGAAGATAAATAGCAAAACTAACTAAATATCACCAAGTAATAAAGGGTAAAGATAAAATCATGATGTGATAGTGAATATGTGGGCATGGCACCAGTTCCAAGGGCAAGTGATAAGTTCAGTCACATCAAACCCTGCTGTTTGAAGGCTCCAATTTTTGCTCTTTGGCCACTTTTATTTTGTCTTTAGACTTGTGTTTTGTTGTGTGAGCTGTAGTAAGACCTGATAAAATACTGGTGCACATGGCTAAGCAGAATATTACATATTTGTAATGTCTATGCCCTCTGTTTCTTGCTCGCTAATTCTTTTCTTTAAATTTTCAGAAATTTATGTGTGTGTATTCTTGTGTGAGTGCAGGTATACATGTGCTATGGCATCAAGTGTAAAGGTCAGAGGGCAAGTTTTGGGTTCTCCTGGCCTGTTCACCTCATTCGAGGAAGGATTTGTCGCTCAGGATTGGTACCCTATTCTTCTTTGCTATGATTGCCATGAGATTATGAGCTTCAGGGAAATTCTTATGTCTTTGTCTCTCATTTCAACACCAGTGTTAGCATGCTGGGATCACAGAAGCCCCTCAGTTCCTGTTTTTCATATGAGGTCTGGGGATTGAACTTGGATACTCGAGCTTGAGTGTCGAGTGCTTTATCCACTGAGCCATTTCTCCAGTCCTTGATACCTCATTCTTATGTATTTGTGATCCTTCATAAGCACAGACTTTGGGGTGACCTCCATGTGGAGCTTCAAAGCAAGTAAGAGTACAAGACACACATATTGTGACTACTACTAGAAAAGCACATTGATAAAAAAAACTACTAAGTTACTTTTGTGCCATGTTCTACTGTTCACTTCAGAATGAATAAAACACACATTTACATGTGTACTTAAAAATGGAAACTATAATTTTTATGATTTCACATATGTGATTAATACTCTTATTTTCATATTTACAGTTGGCATTGTACCGTATAATGACGAATGGCAAAGACAATTATGTTAACTGGCAAATGAAAATTTCATTAACAAGAGAGCTTAGAGGCAAAAAAGTTTTGTGTTCTTATTCATTAAATAACATTTTATTTGGCTTTTCAAACAAGATTATCATTAGCACATTACCATTTTACCCTAAGTAGGTAGTGCAGATCTGTAGCTGGCCCTTTTGGGAGGAGCTACTTTCAACTGAGTGGTCAGGAGAGGCCCCTCTGAGGAAACTATAGTTACAGTGATATCTAAATGTCCAAAAGAAGCTAATTATGGAAAGATATAAGGAAATAACATTCCAGATAAAGGGAATAGCTAGTCTAAAGACCTGGACAGCCAAGAAATATCTGTGTTTCCAAACTAGAAGGCCAGTATCACCAAAAAGTACTGGTTAAGGCAAAGTCAGAGTTGGGAGGGAGATAGACTGTGAAAGACCTTAAGGTCTAGAATTACCTTATTTGTGTTAGGTATACATTAGAAAGTTTCAGGCCTGAGAATGGCATAAATGAGTCATTTCATCCTTCAAACGTGAAGGAGAGGGAGGAATCACAGCAACCATCCTGAGTTGTTTATACCTGAAGAACTTCTTTACCTTCCAGGAGAATTTATCAAACTGCTCTCATGACTTCTATTATTGTACTTATGATTTTCCAAGTCCCAGAAGTGAATAGTAAGGTCCTTGTAGGTCTTGGAATTGTGTCAGTACCACTTAGCATCATTTCATTGTTTATACATAGCAGCCACTTACTAAATACTTAGAGACTAAGTGACTGAAAGAGTAGGATTTAAACCACTTTCATAGCAGAAGCAATGTCTTTGGAACTTACTTCAAATTAAGAATTAATTGGATGGACCATAAGGAGGTGTATAGAGTAGCTGTGGAGAAATCAGAAAAAAATAGAAAATAGCCGGCCAAAATGGCGACAGCCTAGCTGGGCTGCAAATCCAGGGGAAAGAAAGGCAAGATATTAAGGGTTCATTGGGACTTTTAGGGGGGAGAAATCTGGGAGGGTACAGAGGAGGGGGAAACAGGGAATCACGGATCCCCTCGTGGGCAGGTAGCCCACCACTCCCCCCAAATAACCACCGTGTTCACAGCACTGCTACTGCCGCTGCTGCTGGTGCCACCACCACTGCTGCTGGTGCTGCCGCTGCTGCCGCTGCAGCCGATAGATCCCTGCGTGCAGAAGCCTAGACTGCTCCACACACTCGTCCACTCGCCCACTTACTGAGTGAGCCCAGTCCCACAGCAACTGCCCCACAAGCTCAGACTATGTCTCTCGCTTGTGCCAGCTCAGGTGCCATCCCCTACCTGTCTGCCACGCTGGCCATCTGCCATTGTCCTGTGGTGGGGGAGTGCAGACAGCTTCCGGTTCCCAGTGTTCCCAGCCAGAGTTCGGGCTGCTTCAGTGCTTGGTGCCTCAGTGCCACTCCTAGCTCGAACGCAGGCAGCTTTGGCACATTACCGCTTGAGAATTCAGGCAGCTTTGGTGCCCCTGCCAGGCAGTAGATAGGCGGCTTTGGCAAGTGAGAGCCAAAGCCCAGGCTGCTTGGCAACTGCCCCAGGCTGCCTCAGATTCCCATTGTGCTTGAGCCCAGGCTGATACGCCCACCTACGTGCCCATACACTGTCATGGGCAGACCACAGCACAAAAGAAATAACATGAAAAATCAAATGCAAGAAAATCAAGTTAAGAAGTAATTTCCATGATATAGGAATGGAAAAAGACATGCTGAACAAAACCCCAGTAGCTCACGAACTTAAACCATCACTCAACCAATGGGATCACATGAAGCTGAAGAGTTTCTTTACAGACAAGCATACAATAAGCAAAGCCAATAGATTGCCCACAGAATGGGAGAAAATATTTGCGGGTTATCCAACAGATAGAGGCCTAATCTCTAGAATCTACAAAGAACTCAAAATCTATACAGTAAGAAGTCAAACACTCCACTCACAAAATGGGGCAAAGAGCTGAACATGCAGTTCACTGAAGAAGAAATACAAATGGCAAAAATACACTTAAGAAAATGTTCATCATCACTAGTCATAAGAGAAATGCAAATTAAAACAACTATGAGATTCCACCTTACCCCAATAAGGATAGCAAACAGCAAATAAAAATAAATGCTGGCGAGGATGTGGAGAAGTAGGAACACTCATCCACTGTTGGTGGGAATGTAGGATGGTATAACCACTTTGGAAAGCAATATGGAGACTTCTGAAAAAGCTGAGTATAGAGATACCAACAGACCTAGTTATTCCCTTACTGGGCACCTACCCTAAAACCTTCAAACCACAGGCTAGGGAGATTTGCTCAACCATGTTTGTAGCAGCTCAATTTGTTATAGCTAAGAGCTGGAATCAACCCAGATGTCCATCAGTAGAAGAATGGGTAACTAAGATGCAGTATATCTACACAATGGAATTCTATACAGTGGTAAGAAAAAAATGACACAATGAAATTTGAGGAAAAATGGTTGAATCTGGAACAGATCATTCTCATTGAACTTACCCAATCACAGAAACAAAAATCGCCACATAGTCTCACTCATCTAAAGCACCTAACCTGATACCTTACATATGCAGCAAGCATCTCGTGGACTAGACACTAGTATGGAAGGGGAGGGAGGGGAGGACATCACAGGGGTGGGAAACACAAATCTAGACCCAAACGGCAATGGTACCATAAAATTCTACTTACTGAAAGCAGACCAAATGGCTGATCTTTCACCAGGCCTTTTCAGGGAACACCTGAACCACAAGACACTGGAGAGGGTAGGATCATGACTAACCTTAATCTTCTACATCTTCCCTCCCTCCCTCTCCCTCTCCCTCTCCCTCTCTCTCTCTCTCTCTCTTCTCTCTAACTCTTGTATATTAGTCATCTTTTTCCTCATTTTCTTAGTGGGCACTGACCTGTACCTCCCAGTACCAGCATGGGGCTATTATCCACAATGAGCTTTTGAACAGAGAGACTTACAAGGTTTCCTAAAAGACAGACAGATTTCTGTCAGAGTACTTGATGACCCACCAAAGGTTAGTGGTAAGACCCTACTGCTGAACACACCTTATGTGGTTGACATGCAAAATAGAATGGCATGGCTATAAGGTGGAAGAGAGTCAGTCCCCATACAGTCAGCACATCTAGTGCCAGAAGGTGCTACATGGGTGACTGGGGGAAAATGACCAATATCTGCCCCTACTTAGCAGCAAATAACTTGTTGTGATGCCCACACAAGTGCAATGGTGGCATACGGCCATGGTGGGGAACCAACTGCTCTCAATTTGGCTAACTGATCTCCTCAGTGGTATGGGACCCATAGCTGGAGCTGGGAAACAAGTCAGAACCATATCCAAACATAAGCCCACTCTCCAATATCAAGCTACCATCATTTGTGGGCTACAAGAGGGCCTACACCTATTAAATTCTCTATAAAAAAAAGTAAGGGTTATCTCATTTGTCCTGGTGCTAACTTACTCTCTGTTGGAGAATCTGCTTCTCTTTCTCAGATAGATGTAGATCCTAAGGAGAGAGCCACCCCATCATACCTCCAAAGGGCCCCGGCTGAAACTAAGAAAAATTGGCGAAACAAGCAAGGGTGCTGTTTTCCTGATGAACCGGATACCAGCACAAGGGGGAAGGAGATCAACACAGAGAAAAATCAACTCCTACCAAATCAGAGAGCCAGAGCCTCACAGGTCCCCAACACTTCATCACTGAAGCAGACCAAAAATGAACCCAACATGGCTCAGGGAAGTTTTGCGGAAGAGGGGCTGGAAAGAATGTCAGAGCCACGTCTTGGGTCATGATATGCAGAGACATTTATTTTACACATAACTGTGGTCTAACTCCACAATGCATCACCCATATATCTCAACAAGGAGGGGCCAAGGGGAGGGTTCGGTCACGGATGAGCCTAATAATGGTACCAAACTGACTGCATTTGCTGAATACAAAACTAACTAATAAAGACAAAAAAAAAAAAAAAAAAAAAAAAAAGAATATATCATGGAGACTGGCTGAGGCCTGTTTGGTAGTGATAAAAATCATGATGTTATGAGTGATAAACAGTAATTAAACATGTAGCCTATGGGGAAAAAATAGAAAATAGGTCATCACTTTAAATTTTTTCAATATTTTAGATATTTAATTTTTATGCGATCTCTTCCTAAAGCACACATAATATGAACCAAAATCCACAGCTATCGTTGGTGCTAATGTTTGGGCCTCTAGAACTTTAAACCTGGTGGCTTGGAACTGAAGTTGGTGTGAGACATATTTTGACTGTTTTGCATGGTAAGTAAATATTGTCTTGATTGAATTGTTGATGTTTGAAACTAAGGAGTTTTCACATAAAGATCTGATTTTTGTTTTTCACTAGAAAAGTAACAATCATGCAAATGAACCAGAACTCTGAGGACACAAGGTTTTCATTTCAACCTGGCCACCCAGGCAGTGCTGAGAACACTCTGGAAGGGACTGGCATTCTCTATTTTATTATCATCTTGACTAACCCTTCTGCTATTTAAAATGAGCACTTTTGGAAAAAATGTTGTTATTTATATGTGAAAAAGGTAAGAGAAAAAGAAAGTGGGAACCAAGGAATACGAGGGCCTCCTGACACTGCAAAGGAATTGAACCCCAGACACATGCACTACTTTGCACGTCTGGTTGTACATAGGTACTGGTACCCAGGCTGGCAGGCTTTGCAAGCAAGCACCTTTAACCGCAGAGACGACTTCCCAGCCCTAAGAGGAGCACTTCAAAGATCTTGAACCATACCCATTTCTTTCTAGCTTTCTTGATACACATGCGGTTCTTGCCTTTTTTGCAGATTTTATCAATCCAAGGAGCTAGGGGCCAAAGCAGATCGAGCCAGATGTGGTGCTGCCACACATCTCATTGTGTCGTTGGGTCGATACCCATGCTGTGGTAGGTAGGCTCTCCAGAGGGCAGCCACAGGAGACTTCGCCACCACTTTGGCATTCAGAATTTGCTACCTTCTTTACGTTGCATGTATGCTGCTGCAACCACTGAGGGGTAGAGAGATTGAGGAACAGAATAAATGTAAAACTATCCATAAAAACTTATCTAAGGGCCTTCTATCGTGTTTCAAACCAAAGTGCACTGTGTCCTCTGTTCTCTGATCTGAATTTCCTCCAGTAGGACGACGGGGAGCGTCGTGATTTAGATTATATATACCTGGGCAGTGCCTTTATTTGGATAGTGACATTTAATCGATTACACTCTTTTGTATGAACCCACATGTTTATAGAAATGTATGGAGCAGTCCATAAAAGAAAATTCTGTGGTCAGGATGATAAAGGCTGTTTCCCCAGCTCTCTAAAGGCATGTGGAGGCACAATGGTGACGATCAGCAGGCACAATGGGCAATGTTGACAGACTTGTGGGCTGGGAGGCGCCCTTCGAGGGGCCAGCAGGGAAAGAAAATTCGCTTGGAGGGAACACTTTGCAGGACCAGTGGCCGGTTCATTGATCAGAGGACAAATGGTTGCACAGAAACGCACAGAGGAGGTTACGCGAATCACTTCCACGCCCACCAGCGCTGGCCTGGGGGCGACCGACGGGGAGCCAGGCTGCGGGAGGGCGGGCGCAGCCTGAGCACCGCCGGGGACGCCGCAGTGGACCCGGCCGCTGCCGGGGCGGAGGAGGAGGAGGAGGAGCAGGAGGCGGGCGCGGCGCTGACGCAGGGCGCAGGGGGCTGGGCGCGTACGCCAGCCCGGCCCGCCCCGCCCCGGCCCCGCGGCGGAGCGGGAGCAGCAGGACGAGGACGAGGACGGACGGGGACGGGGACGGGCGGTCGCCGGCGAGCGAGTCCCGGCCGCGCTCGCTTGTGCCCGTATGGCTGCAGCGCGGCGGTGAGCCCGACGCCCCCGTCCCGCCGCGCCGTCGCCCCTGTCGCCGCCCCGGGCCGCCAGCATGTGGGGCGCCGCGGACGAGAGCTCCGTGCGGGTGGCCGTCAGGTGAGCCGGGCTGCGGGCGCGCTGGAGGAAACTGAGGCAGGGGTCTGTGCGGGTGGCGGGAGCCGCGGCTCGGGCCTCGGGGAAGCCGAGGAGCCGCCCCGTGCGCTCCCGGGGACCCCGGCCGCGCGCCCAGACAAAGCCGCGGGCTGACGGACAGCGTGGACCGCCCGGCCAGGCCTCCCGAGCCTGTGCGGGGCGCCGGGGGCGGAGACCCGCGTATTGTGGCCGGAAAAACCCACCCGTGGCCCGGCTGCAGAAGCCCGGGGAGGGCATGGGAGCCACTGGTCCTTCATCCCCAGAGCCAGCGCAGGGATACAGTGTAACAGTCCCGACCATTCAAGCCTGGCAGCTAGTGAAATAACTAGATAGATGATACATGCAAATGCAAAGTCTGTTCTGGTTCAACCGGAGGCACGAACACCCAGGGCTGTTCAGACTGTTGTAATGCATTTCACGAAGGAAGAACTGACAGTTGCTCATGGAAAACTGCAGCATCATCACACTGAAACATTAATGAAGCCTTCATCCAGTGCATGGCTTCCACAGCCTGACGCTCCTGCCAGTTCATTTCTCTTTAGTTGTGCTTTAAGGATTATAAAATTACCTTGGTCTCCAAGAAATCTTCCATTTTGTGATCTTCATCAAAAATTGTTTTTAAAATTATATCATTAAGCATTTCTATAGTTATTTTGTGACGTCTTTTTTTGTGGCAGGTTTTTTTTTTTTTTTTTTTTTTTTTTTTTTTTTGAGGTAGGGTCTCACTCTAGCCCAGGCTGACCTGGAATTCACTATGGAGTCTCAGGGTGGCCTTGAACTCATGGTGATCCTCCTACCTCTGCCTCCTGATTGCTGTGATTAAAGGCGTGCGCCACCATGCCCGGCTTTTTTGTAGCAGTTCTTGATTAGATACAGATATGGGAATTTCATACACTTCATTATCTTTAGTCAGCTTAAAGAACAGAAAGAATTTGAAAGATTTTTTGATTCTCCTAGTTTACAGATGAGGAAATTACTATCGAATGGAGGTGACAGTTTTATGATTCTTTAGACTGTCCTGTTATAAGACTTTTTGAAATTTAAAAAAAATTAATTATTTGTTTATGAGAGAGAAAGAGAGAGAAACAGAGAATGGGATCGCCAGGGCCTCTAGCCACTGCATATGAACTCCAGACACATGTGCCCCCTTATGCATCTGGCTTACGTGGGTCCTGGGGAATTGCACCCCGGGGTCCTTAGGCTTTGCAGGAAAATGCCATAACCTCTGAGCCATTTCCTTATCCCCAGACTTGGATATTTTTGTCTTACCTTTTCAGTCATTCTCTAGCTATTTACCAGTTCCTAGATTAACTTGTTTTTCCTATTATTACCTTTCTTTTTGCCTTAAAATATGAATTAATAACTGCACCAGGGAAAGGAAGGACAAGACAAGAAGCACTGTGTTAGGTGATCTGATTTGGAATGGTGAATACAAAAACATAAAATGTGAAAACTTACTTGTGAGAAAAAATATTTTTAGAGATTTTTATGGGTGAATTTTTTTAGAGTAGCATAAGGCATTTGTTGACCATTATTTTAAATTTGATCTTACTTCCAATGAAGGTGAACAGAGTCATGGATATCCCTAAACTTATTGTGAGCAAAAATAACTTCTATTTGATTTTGGTATGCATGCTGGCACTTTTCAGGTGAATCAGTGGGGGTCTGAGTTTTGATTTTTGGGGAAAGTGCTTGCTTTTTTTCTTTTTGGCTGACCTCCAACTTCCTGGGCAATCCTCCTGTGTCAGGCCCCCAAGTGTTGCGATTATAGGTATGAGCCCCTCATGCTCTGTTATAAAAGCTTTATCAGAGTTTAGTTTCCCATATCGTGAAGATTCATTTTGGTGAAATTGGGGACTTTTTCACTAAATATATTCTCAGGTTTGAACTTACTTTACACAAGAAATAGCGTATGGTCATTACTGTTTCAATATTTATAGTGTCTCGTCATGTTGTTCATTTATAACAAATATTTATTAAACATATGTCCTATGTGTTATCCGGATTTCTGAGCTAACATTAGTAATAAATGTGGCACATATGCCATGTACCAGAGCAGGCTGTGTGTTGAGATGTTTTATATTATGTTAAAATCTCAATCTCCCACAGCAATCTGTGGCTTATATTCTATTACTATTGTGACCATCTTCCAGTGGGGAGCAGAGAGATTAAGTAAACTGCCCAAAGTTAAATTGGTAACAAATGACATAATCAGGGTTCTAGTCTGGACAGCTTAATTTTATATGCCAAGTTCTTAAATGTGAACCCTGTGTGGGTGATCCAACCCATGTTCTTAACCATGGAACCTGTACAGGTGAGAAACAGGAGCATGCTTCACAAACACTTCTTCCTGAAACTGTCGAGCTCCATTAGGAATGAATGGCTTTGGTAGGTTATTCATCTCTTGACCTTGCTCGAAAAGATCAAGAGTTCAGAAAAGGGCCTAAACGTAAATCAACTAAAACATCTCTTCAGATTAACTAAACTATTTTCTCCTCATCTTTCTAGTATTCTCCAGTCCTCTTCTCTAGGTAGAGGCAAGTTTCAGCAGGGTAAATAAATCAACACAAGCTTTATATCTATATACAAAACTAACAGAGCCATTTGACCTGTCAGTCCCTCCAATGAATAATGGAATAACAGGCAATAGATAGTCGGCTCTATTTGTGTAAAGACACAAGCATTCTCAAGATGATTGTGTTTTATTGGACACAGAGCTTATTTGGTGTATTGAAGCTGGTGACAATATACACAAGGTTTTGGGGAAAAGAGTCTCACTTAGGAAGAACATTTTTTATACAATTTCTGAAGATGCATTTTGGCAGGGTGTATTTGAGTTATCTCCAGATTATCTTTCATTGAGGTAGATACGGATTTGGAAGACAGCCTTACTTTCCAGTCCCTTAAGGCTAATGAACACCTGAAATACCATTAATACTACTGAGGAACTAAATGTTTAATTTAGTTTAAATTTAAAAGTTTTCCTTAATTCATTTGCCAGCAACTTCTGTGTATGCTTGCGACATCTTAATTTTGTGGATCTACTTTTTCTACTGTAAAATTCATGAACTATAAATGGTAATATATTTCCAATAAAAATTTTGTGTCAGAATTGGTATGCCCTGTTAGTATATATGATATATACATTGGATTTTAAAAAGTCTGAAAAAATGAAAGCAATTATCTTAACAGTCTATTGTTTGCATGTTGAAATAATATTTTAATGTCACTGAATAGTCTGTTTGACTATTAAAATAAACTTCATATATTTTTTCTATATAAGTGTAGCCAGTCTTTAAAAGTACATACATGGTTTATATTCTATGTTTACAGGTAAGAGCTGTAAACATAGAATATAAATGTAATTTAAATGTAAGGAAGAAGTTATACAAGAACCATAGATAAGCTGTACCCTTACACACACACACACACACACACACACACGAAATGCCAAATAGTGGGCATTTATTTTTAGAGTGGTTATTCACACAAATGAGCATGCTTACTTACATGAACATATATACATGTAAAATATGATTTAATATTTATTTTTTTCCTTCAAGGTACAGAAGTACAAAAATACTGATTGTGTACTATATATGGTAGTTGATTTATTTCATAAAATTGTGGCTGAGATAGATGTGGTTTACAAAACGACAACAGAACAGTGAAGTATAGTGAATATGCTATCCATATTAAGTATACTGAATTGAACTAATCTCTTAATTGGAGATAGTAAAATCAGTTAAACATTTTGAATTCTACATCTAAGCTATTATGCAATGATCTATCCTTTTCTCTTTCCTTCTTTCTGTATATTGAACTAAGTTTGTTATTTTTTCCTTTTCAAGAACTTGAGCTTACAAAGCATGGTGAGGGCTGAGTAACAATGGAGATACCGAATGGACCATTGTGTTTCATGTCATGTCTTTGCTTGGTTTTGGCAGGCCGTATATATCGTTGCCAGTGTATTTGGTTTAGTGTGCAATATGGGAAAATTTGTGTTTAAGTCTGCTGTGTTTTCACCTTACTGAAGCACTTTTATGGTGTATTGCTCAGCAGACCTAGGGGCTGAGTAGACAGACAGAAGCTCAGTTGTAAGTGTGTCACTGGTAGTGATTTACAAAGTGACTTCCCTCTACCCTGCTCTGCTTCCCCTATGCTAAGGTGGCAGCTTCAAACACTTTGTGTGTGCGATCTGTTAAGTGGTACTTTTTTTTTTTTTTCAAGGTAGGGTCTCATTCTAGTCCAGGCCGACCTGGAATTCACTATGTAGTCTCAGGGTGGCCTCAAACTCACGGCGATCCTCCTACCTCTGCCTCCTGAGTGCTGGAATTAAAGGTATATGCTGCCATGGCCTGCTTGTTAAATGTTACTTTTATTGTTATTGGCACAAATGGCACCAATGATGCCTCTGAATTGGCAGGAAGGGACTGTTGTAGCATTGCAAATGTGTCTTTTCAGTAATGGACATAAACTTTGTGTTACTGAAGAAGAAACATTTAAGCTGTTACTTTTTTTCCTTCTGGTTATAATACAAATGAGTAATATTTTACTTACCTTCCTAGTTAAAATCCTGAGCTGTTGGAATGCATATTGTCTTTATTGTATGAGAGTAAAATGAATTGAAACCTAAGCGACCTCTTTAGGGTTTCTTAGCCACTAGACATCAGATTTGGAACTCAGGTTTCAAATATCTATGTTCAAACATATTTCTAGGTGTTATGAAACATTTCACTTAATGATTCCAATGTGATAAATGTCTTTCTACCTGAAACACAAAATATGTATTCGAAGTAAGTTTTTTTTGAATCAATTTAATGTTCAGAAAATGTAGGTGAGTAAGAGTTCTAGATAGCATGTATTGTATGAAAGCAGATGATAATTTGCTTATTCTTTCTTTCATGGAATGACTATTTACTTGGTTTTTACTCTGAGCTGGACACTTGCCTACTGGCACGCATAATGCACATAGTTGTTGCTCTCACAGAACTTATGCCTAGTATGTGAGACTTAAATGCACAAAATGTGTTAGAACAAGCACAAAAAACAAACACAAACTAAAACTTAAAGAGAATTGTTACAATTGAGTTTTTTATTGTAAAAGTTCACATATTTCAAAAAAGAGCATTAAAATGGTATGTTCTGGTTCCAAATGTACTTCAAAGAAAAATTAAACTGTAAAATCTGGACATTGCTTATTTCATATCATACATAATGTAACATATATGGCTTGTATGTCTTTGTTTTGGCCTGAGAAAATAATAGAAATGAGAGAGAAGAGACTGAAGAGCAGGTTGTATGAATCAAAAGTTAACAAAAATTTTTCTATTACAAAACATGAATTGATTCTTTTTCTTCAGATGTGGTTTAGTAAGTGTAAAAAGTATGTCAGTAGTATATTATTTGAAATGGCATGGCATTTCATGTTTCATGTTTAATTATTACTGTCATTTGAGTTCGTTGCCATCTTTCCTGCTAATTGGTTAATATTTTGATGCATAATTATGGGATACTGAGTGATGCACTTGAAATTCCTGTTTAGTGAAGCTGTGAAAACAAAATTATCTTGGCAGTTAATACCTTAATCTGCCCCATTTTCCGATTCTTATTATTTTCTCCTCAAAAAATTTGATTTGGGGGCTGGAGAGATGGCTTAGTGGTTAAGCACTTGCCTATGAAGCCTCAGGATCCCGGTTCAAGGCCTGACTCCCCAGGACCCACATTAGCCAGATGCACAAGGGGGCGCATGCGTCTGGAGTTCATTTGCAGTGGCTGGAAGCCCTGGTGTGCCCATTCTCTCTCTCTCTCCCTCTGCCTCTTTCTCTCTCTCTCTGTCGCTCTCAAATAAATAAATAAAAATGAATAAAATATTTTAAAATGTTGACTTGGAATGTTCATTATTGTGTATGGCCTTTCCTAATACTTTACAACACATTTGTTAGACTCTGACCTGGAGCTGATTATTTCCTGTCAAAATCATTCAGGAGCTGGCATCGTCTGAGCTTCGGGTTAGGAAGGCAAACACGTGAATAAAAATGTTTGCCAGATTAAAGACAGTCTTCGTATATGATATACCACTAAATGATTTTATTCATATACAGTACATTTGTTTGTTACTATTTTAAATATTTCTCTCTGGACTAGGGAATATATGGATCCTCTCATCTTGGTTTCCCTGTAGATTAACTGTTTAAACTTCTCAGAGGGGGCAGGGGAGAAGGCTCAGTGGTTAAGGCACTTGTCTACAAAGCCTAATGACCTGAGTTTGATTTCCCAGTACCCAGGTAAAGCCATGTCCGCAAAGTGGTGCATGCATCTGGAGTTTGTTTGCAGTGGCTAGAGGCCCTGATGTGACCATTCTGTCTCTCTTCTCTCTCTCTCTCTTTCTGCTTGCAAATAAATAAATACTTCTCAGAGGACTGAGTGAGCATCCAATGCATCCACCTTTCTTTTTCCAAGAAAATGGCAACCCAGTCAAAGGGACAATTTTCACAGCCCACTGATTATTACATAATCTTTCTGAATGCTTCAGAATTATATTTGAAATTCCTTTCTCATTTAAATATTACTAAAATTATATTAAACATAATTTTAATACTGCTAGAATTTTTGGCAAAATAGATTTTAAAACTGAAAAGCACTTAGCTGGTCAAGTCCCTTTCTTTGAGATAGTTGACAGTTGAGGTCCATGGATGTAGGAGGAATTATCAGGTCCTGTCTTCTGAATTTTCTCAAACTTCATTTTTTTCTTGTGAGCATCTAAGTAAGGAATAGAACATATACCATTTGATTAAAAAAAAAAAACTAGTTTTATTTCCTTAAGCACTCATTTAAAAAGTTTAATTTGGCAGTTAGACGATTTCTCTCAATTTTATTGTTCATTATTTTTGCTTTATGAATGCCTTATTTGTAGGACTTGCAAAGTCCTACAAATTCTAATAAAGACATCACAGAGGTAAAGAAACACCACAGGAATAGACATTCTGATGTATTAAAATATGAAGAAATAAGCAGAATTGAGTTATAAAATATAGTGTGTTTTCAGTTTTTACATAGAGATACTTTAACAACAACCATATAAGTAAATATGACTAATATATATATATATTATATATATATATTTTCAAGGTAGGGTCTCACTCTAGCCCAGGCTGACCTGGAACTTACTGTGTAGTCTCAGGGTGGCCTTGGATTTATGGTGATCCTCCTACTTCTGCCTCCTGAGTTCTGGGATTAAAGGCGTGTGCCATCATGCCTGGCTTTCAATTTTTTATTTTTTCTAAACCTAAGGACTTTAGGCCTGGGATATGTGGCTAACCTTTATGTCCTTACCTTAGTTTTTGACACCTCCTTTAAAAAAAAAAAAACTCCAATATACTAAGGAATTATAGCACATTCCAATAATCTCAGTACAGGAGAGGTGGCAATATATTCTGGGTGGGGGAAGACTTATTTACAAGAATCTGAAAGGAGAAATGGATATATACATCTGACAACTTTAAGAGGACTCCTTTTGGCAGATGATTTCGCTAAATATGTGGGTAAGAAGCTTTTAAATCCATCTCAGCCTTTCCTATCCTTATTTCAGAGGAAAATAAATGATAATGCATGGGGCTAGGGAGGTGGCTCAGTGGGTAAAGCCCTTGGTGCTCAAGCCTGACTAACCTATGCCAAAAAGCCTGACTGTAACCTATGCCAAAAGCCAGAAGCCATGGTGGTTTCTGTAATCCCAACTCGCTGATGGGGTGGTGGGAAGCCAAGATAGGACACTTTCTCAAAGGTGAGGACTGTCACCCCAAAATTGTCATCTGATCTCCATGTATGTGCTGTGGTACCTGTGTACCCATACTCACACAGAAACACACAGACACATTCTTCCTCTCTGGAACTATTCCAGAGGTTATTGACAGAATTTAATCTCAGGGTCAGTCTCCCAGTGTGGCTGTTCATCTCCATTTGCTTTTTCAGTAAGAGTAAAGAACTTAAAAATTGTTCAGATATGGTTGTGGAAAGATAAAGATCATGGGCTCAGACAGATCAAGGTTATTCCTCACTCTTGGATTTGCCATTCTCAACTTTGGAAAGTGATGTCTATCACCAGACATAACAGTATGCTATATTTGTGACTATGATGAAGAACTTTTGTATACGTTTTTTTCAGAGTAGACAGTCATATTTCTTTTTGACATAGCCACAATGTCTTTTTCTTTCAGCAACAAGTGGCTTTAGAGAGAGCTGAGCCACAGTTAATTATTTTGTGTGGTATGTTGATCACATGGTATACTAATGAGGCACAGGACATCACTTAAGTAGTATTTGTTCTAATCTTATTTAAGTTTCGGATCAAAATTCATTCATTTATTACAAAACTGTTGCATTCCACTATGTATTTATAAAACTGTGGGAAGTATTATAATTAAAAATATAAAAGCTATTATTGAAGATGAAGTGATACTGTACCACAGTGCTGGATGGTCAGACAATTGTTTTAGTGTGTACTCTTAGCCATGCTAACTCTGTTTAAAAAAATTTTTTTTGCTCATTTATTTGAGAGTGACAGAGAGAGACAGAGAGACAGGGAGAAAGAGGCAGATATATAGAGAGGGAGAATGGGTGCGACCCCTTGTGCATCTGGCTAACATGGGTCCTGGGGAATTGAGCCTCGAACCCGGGTCCTTAGGCTTCACAGGCAAACACTTAACCACTAAGCCATCTCTCCAGCCCAGCCATGATAACTCTTAGCTATCGCTAGGAAGTTCACTTACCTCAATGGATTCAGGAAAGACTCAAAAATGATACAACGTAAAGCTCTTGGAAAAAGTTTTTTTAGAAATTTATTTTATTCACTTGAAAGGAGAGAGAGAGAGACAGACAGACAGACAAACAGACAGACAGAGAAAATGAGCCCTCCAGGGCCTCCATCCACTGCAAACAAACTCCAGATGCATGCACCACTTTTGTGCATTGGGCTTATGTGGGAACTGGGGAATAGAAATCTGGTCATTAAACTTTGTAGGCATGCTCCTTAGCCACTGAGCCATTTCTCCAGCCCAGAAAAGGTTTTTAACATAGACATAAGGAGTACTGTTGGAGGTGAAGCTGATCTACCCAGCTATGAGCGTGTTAGTTATATTCTAAACTGGGCCTAGTCATTTTGTAATATGTAACCCATGACTTGAATTTTTAAAGTGCTTTAAAAGCATGCTATCTGGTTTTCAATGCCTATTACTGCCTAAGAACATCACTACGAATGGTACAAAAATATATATAAATATTTGCAAACACCATGCCCATGTTCACAGCTTTCAGTCTGCTTTCTGTATGTAAACCTCATGTCATTCTGCTCTACTGTACCAAAGTCTCCTATTATAGTTTGTAGAATCCACCATTTAATTCTTTCTTTTTCCAGACAGGTTTTCCATTGACATGGCTTTTAGTATCTTTGTGAAGTTACTTCCATATTAATAGTTTTGAGTTGCATTCCTTTCACTAGTTGTCTCACTTAATATGAGGGTAGGGGTAAAATTAGTTGATAAAAATGTGAGTGTGCTTTCTTAGTTGGCTTGTACCTGATTCTTGAAACTCGCTAATGCTTTCCCTGTGTATTCAGCCTTGGCAACAAGCCACTAAATTGTGGAGTGGATTCAGGAATATTGTAAGGACTAAACTAATTGGACCACAAGTAATACTAATATACTTATTGTCTATTTACTTCTATATTCTTTTTCTTTGGTATCTGGAGCTGAGGGGCAATGAGATTCTCATAGAACTATGTGCAGATTTGTTGAGGGCATTTTAAAAATGGCTGGTTCAGGAAATAATGTGTTGAAGGCCTAGTCTGATGATCTCTAAATCAGCTTTTGTTTTCATCAGGAAGTTATTTTTAGTCAATTTCTTCCTGCTATTGAAATGATTTAATTACATTAGGAAAAGTCTCATGGAATAAATGAGGAAAGTAGCCAATTGCTGTTCACTGCTCTACATACTTATAATTTTAATTTTGGTACATTTCTTTTTAGTCTATATTTATATGTGTATCTGTCTGTATTTTTTCCCTACATTTGTTGTGATTAGAATATAGATGCTTTTGTGTTGCTTTATATTGCCACTTTGTATATTTGTATATTCCAGTATATTAAAGAGTAATTTAATTGTCCAGCCCTTATTGCTTTAAAAAGGACATTAATTTCCCTTTTAAGAGCCATGCTGTCTCCTACAATTGCTGGTAAATTTTTATTTTTCCTGATCGCATTCCTCACCTAGAGTGTGTTGTTGAATGTTTTGGTTCTGCGAATGCTTTTCAGAAAAAAGATATATTAATACTTAATTTTACCTTTTCATCTATATCCAGATCAAGACACAAGGTGTTAGAATACTGTGAACATTTGCCCAAAAGATTTTTCCAAGCCATTGCTGGTAAACAGAATTCAGGTCCATTACCGTTCTCTCTTCTTTGCTAGTCACTGGCATTGCTGTCACTGTCCACCTCAGTTCAGTTCAGAGCATTTTGTTTCCTTAGCTGTTTGTCACCTAGTCTGCATCTGTGTGTCTTGACCTGGAGTTTGTCCACTGCCCATTGACCTGAGATTGCAGATCTCATTCCTTTTTACTTGGACTGCTGTGTAGGTTTCCCTAATGTAAAAGTGACATTAATTACTTTATTTATTTGAAAGAGAGAGAGGGAGCGAGAAAGAGAAAAAGGCAGATACAGAGAGAAAGAATGGGTGCATAGGGCCTCTAGCCACTGCAACTGGAACTCCAGGATCTACCACCAGTGACACCTCCTCTAGCCTACTGCTTGGAACTTACGTAGGAGGCTTAATCTTACTCAGAAATATCTGAGGCTATGGGGGGGCATACATTCAAATTCAAACGACCACACATGTACGTAATGCATTTTGATCATAATCTCCTCCCATTACCTTCTCTTATATTCCTCTCCTATGCCCCTTTCACTAAACCCTCATTAAGGAATGTTCTGAATTAAATGAATTCATTTTGTAATTTTGTTGCTTCTATAGTTTCTTTGTATTTCTCAAATATTTCTCTGGTTGTTTTTGTTTATTTGTTTGTTTTGTTTTGTTTTTCAAGGTAGGGTCTTGCGCTAGCCCAGGCTGACCTGGAATTTACTATGTAGTCTCAGGGTGGCCTCAAACTCACAGTGATCCACTACCTCTGCCTCCCAAGTGCTGGGATTAAAGGTGTGTGCCACCATGCCTGGCTCAAATATTCCTCTATATCCAAGTAGGGTATCATGATCAGATATCACACATTGGGATTAATAGACTATGGGATTTATAGATCAACAACTTATAGAAGCACTGTGTTGTTTTCATACCTTAGTTACTCAACTAAGAGAAGAGGTGTTTTCATTGTTGGAGGATACTGAATAATATGTGCTGTTGCTTTTAAACACTTAACATCAGCTATGTGGATCATTTCTACAGACCTGCTAACTGGGCAGCTCTCAAAACTTACTAATATAGGACTAGAAAGATGGCGCAGCAGTTAAGATGCTTGCCTGCAAAGCTTAATGACCTGGATTTGATTCCCCAGTACCTACATAAAGCCAGATGCAGAAAGTGGTACATGCATCTAGAGTTTATTTGCAGTGGTGGGAAGCCCTGGCACACCCATCTTATCTGTTTCTCATCTCTGTATCTCTCTCTGCTTGAAAATAAATATATAAATAAAACTTATTAATGTGTATCTGACCAGGTTCAGATTAGGCCACACAGAACCTATGTTCTCTGCATGCTTTTCTGTAACTAGCTGTTACTCACAGAAGTCAGAGACATTGCTCAGAAGAAGGACAGGAGGTGGTGAAGCACGTTATTCCATTTTCACAGTAAGGTGTATTGTCACTACCTTTTATTTCATTTTCTGATTCCCTTTGCCATTACCCTGGTTTAGCTCTAAATTATTTAATGCTTGAATAATTACAAAGTGTTATAATGATACGGCCTAGTAAAGTATGACCATTCCAAAGAGCAAACGTTCCATGTTCCTTTCAGGGTGATCTCACAGTCATGCAGAGTCATTAGGACTGTTGGCTAGAGCCATTCTAGAGCTGTGCGGATAACAATATAAAGCAAGGAATGCCTTATCCTTGTCCTCTCCACTGTAAAATGATATAAAGCATCCTCTCATAACTGCTTCTGCTGTCACAAAGTAGTGAGCTCACACACTGTCATCCCTTATCTGTTTAATAACACAGAAATAGAGGAAACAAGTGAAACCTAAATAATTGCCAGTGTCTTTGATATTTGAAAATATGACAAAATAAAATTGAATTTACTTGAGAGAATTTTTGCCATCATGTGATCTAGTACTACAATGTTTTTATATTTGATATTGTCAAGTTTTTTTCCAGAATTTAGTGTTTTAAGTTTTTCATCTCTCTCTATACATCATATCTTCTGATTCTTACGTTTTCATAAGTTTTGCTCTTTCTCATGTGCTCCTAGCAACCAAGTGCTGTAGCTTCTGTCTTACCAGTGTTTTTATCTTTCATACTTTCCTTCTCACCCTATGCTAGCCATTCACATTACCTTCACACTAGCTGTGGTCTTTACTGTTTAATGCTACAGTCTTTCTAACTAACTACTTATATAGATGACTTTTGCATGGCCCTTGGTTTCGCACATGTTAATTGTATTATCTGAGTCTTCTAATTAAACCTATGTTATTCTTACTGTAAAGATGATGAACTAGCATTTGAGATCACCAGAAAATAAGAATTAGAAAGTTGGGGCTCTCCTAGATACAATCACAGTAGCTTTCTATTATGTCCTTTGCTTTGTCTTAGGTTTTCTCCAGTTCTCTCTTTCATTGCTATCAGATTGTTTTTTACTTCAAATATCACCTTTGCACATATCACTCCAGATTTCTTTGTCTGCTTGCCCCTCTGTCTCTATCTTTTGAAGTTAGGCCATATGTTACTGGCAGATTTCTCATTATCCTGCATCTAGACAGGGCCTCAGAAAATCAGCATTTTTTTTTTTTTGCCAATTTAATATCTTGTACTTAGTACAGGCATAAACTTATTTTTCTGAATGAACTAAACCTTTATTTCTGGCTCTTCAATCCTGGCTTGATTCTAGATACTGAACTGGCCTTGTCTTATATCACAATTCCAATAATTTGTACTGTTCTGTTGTTCCTGGCGCCTTAGTTACAGCCTTTGTTTACTGCTTAGTTCATCACTGAACTTTCCCTTGAACTAACATCAACAAAAAAACACTTGTATTCACAGGATACTTGCCACAGACCTTTCTATGTAAGCAGTCTTTATTTTATTAACAACTAGCTCCCTGGTACCCAGGACAATGATTAATTCATATGAGATCATTTGTAGTATTTGGGGTTATAATTTTTTAAAGATATTTATTTATTATATATTTGAGAAAGAGAGAGAGACAGACAGACAGAAACAGAAAGAGAGAGAATGAATATGGGTGCACCAGGGCCTGTATCCACTGCAAATGAACTCCAGACACATGCTCTACCTTGTGCACCTGGCTTTACCTGGGTACTGAGAAATCAAACCTAGGTTGTGAGACTTTGTAGGCATGCACCTTAACCACTGAGCCATCTCTCCAGTCCATCATCAAATTTTTGATATGAAGCAGAATAGACCTTTGTGAAATCTCTGATACTGGCTGACAGTTTGCCTGCTAAGACTTCTGCCTGCTGCTTCTCCTCCTGTTCTGGAAGTTCTCTGCTTGCTTCTATGCCTGTTGATTCTGACCTGCCCACCTGAGTGGATTTCTTCCTGTTGATACTGCTGGGACTCACTCATCCTCAAGACCTGAAGGATATATGTGGTCTTTTTTTTGTTGTTATATTTACTTGAGTGAGATGTTTATCAAAACTATATAAACTTCTTTAAGAACTGTTCTAAAGCTTTTAAAAAGTGTTTTATTTTTATACTTTTACTATTTATTTGTAAGGAGAGGGAGAGAGAGAGGGAGAGAGGAAGAGAGGGAGAGAATGAGAATGAGTGGGACAGAGTCTATTGCCACTGAAAATGAAATCCAGATGTCTGCACTACTTTGTGCATCTGCCTTTATGTGGGTACTGGGAAATCAAACCCAGGCCATCAGGTTTTGTAAGCAGGCACCTTTAACCACAGAACCATCTTTCCAGTCCCCTAAAGCTTTTTAAATTGTTCTTCAAAACAGTGATTTTTTTTTTTTTAAAGATTTTATTTGTATGCCCTAGCTCTTTTGACAAGTCAGGGACATTATGTAATGGTAATGCTTTCAGAGTGACCAGAGCTGTGCTTTTGCCATTGAGTAAACTGTGGAGCATGAAAGCAAAAAGTCCTCTTACTTGAAACATAAACTTTATATTACTGTCTCTAGCAACAGGAAGAATAATGCCATTATCTCGCCATTCAGTCTAAATCATTCAGTGAAATTATTTAACATTTATGCTAATAAATAAAGGTCAAATTACAAGTCAAATTCCCATACTTTTTTATTTGGAGTAAGGTCAAGCTAGCCAAAGCCCCCATAACAATGCCAGGCTTTTGGATGATATGAAATGATGGGTATCATATAACAACTGTAGTCAGTTTGCTATGTATATTATGTTAATATTCTATTTGTTTCTTAAAATTAAAGTGCAGAGGTTAGAAGTATAGCTCAGTAATAGAGCACAAACTTAGCATGTGTGAGGGCCTAAGTTTGAGCCTTAGCCTAAAAAAAAAAAAAAAACCCTAAAAAAGTACATTTGTGCCTTTTGTGAAGTAAAAATATAATTTTTTTCTGACCATTATGTGAGTGTTGGTACACAACCTTTATTAGCTTTAATTGGACTTAGTATTTTTGTTTTGTGGTATCTTGTTGACCTTATTTGTTAGATTTTAACTTCCAGTATTATATTTCTAAAATAAAATGATTTTATGGAATCAATCTTTATACCTTAATATAACTTAATTAATTAATGGTGCATTAAATGTCTTATGGAAGACATCTCATTATGGAAGAAAAACTCAAGGCTTGCCCAAATACATATTTTGTATCTTATGATTTTTTTTTTCAATTTTTCTTTTTGTTTTTGTTTTAGAGAGAGCAAGAGAGAGAGAGACAGAGGGGGGAGGGAGAGAGAGAGAATTGGTATGCCCAGGCCTCAGCCACTGAAATCAAACTCCAGATGCTTATGCCACCTAGTGGGCATGTGAAACCTTGTACTTGCCTCACCTTTGTGGGTCTGGCTAACGTGGGATCTGGAGAGTTGAAAGTGGATCCTTAGGCTTTGCAGGTAAGTGCCTTAACCACTAAGCAATCTCTCCAGCTCCCCTTTTACGTTTTTAAAAATTGTTATTTATTTATTTTAGAATGACAGAGAGAGAGAGGGGGGGGGGAGAGAGAGAATATGGGCACGCCAGGGCTTCCAGCCACTGCAAACGAACTCCAGACATGTGCGCTGCCTTGTGTATCTGGCTAACATGGGTCCTGGGGAATCAAGCCTCGAACCGGGGTCCTTAGGCTTCACAGGCAAGCGCTTAACCACTAAGCCATCTCTCCAGCCTCCCTTTTTCTTTTTTAAGATAGGGTGTCATCAGGCTGGCTTCACACTTATTATGTAGTTGACTATGACTTTAAATTTCTCATCATCCTGCCTCTACCACCCCAGGGATGGGATTATAGTAATGTACTACAACACCTGGCTTATATGGTGTTAGAGTGATCAAACCCAGGGCTTTGTGCATGCTAGGCAAGCGCTCTACTAACAAGCCACATCCCCATCTCCCCTCCCCCACAGTTTTTGTTGCCTATGTTAGTTTTCAAGTAATTTGAATTAATGATTCCTTGTAGGATTTTTAAATTGATTATCTTTCAGATTAATTTTGTTTTTTTTTTCAACTATTTTATTAATTAAAGAGAAAGAATGAGAGATGGGCATACTAGGGCCTCTAGCCACTGCAAAAAATGCATGTTCCACTATGTGCATTTGGCTTATATGTGCTCTGGACAATTAAACCTGGGTCCTTAAGCATCACAGGCAAGTGCCTTAACTTCTATGCCATCTCTCCAGCTCCAATTCTGTTTTCTTTAAACAAAGAAATGAGGTATGACAGGAAGCTTGTCCCTAAGGGACCTTTTTTGAATTCTTTCTTGTCAAAGAGACTCAAGGATTAAGTGTTGATGTTTTGTTTAAGTAGAATAGGAGTGGATAGGTAGGATCAGGCAGGAAGAATTGATGAGTTGTTTCCAAAATAGGGTAAGAACCTGGGCATGCAGTGCAAGCTACTAGTTTACCTGTTTAAACTAGAAGCAATATTTTTAGATCCAGTAGTATCAAGATAGTAAAATTTTACTTATTCTTCTCCCCTAGTCCCCTGTGCTGCTAGACAAAAACTGTAGTATTGAGCTACATCCCCAGCCCTAGTTATTATGCTTGGTACCTTTTAATGTACTATTTTCTTCACTATTCTTTAGTATTATTTTTGTGTGTGAATTTTTATGTGTGTTTGTGCACATGTTCATGTGTGAGTGTGTGTGTGCCCTTGGCATGTGTGGTGGTCAGAGGACAACTTTTGGGGTCCTTGCCTGTTTACCTAATTTTGAGGCAGGGTTTCTTGCTTGGTATTCTTGATCTGTTGTTTTTTGATGGGGTTGCCTTGAGATCCCAGAAATTCTGTCTCTTCCTCCTATCTCACCATTACCATCAGTGTGTTGTGATTACAGAAACCCACCATGGCTTCCAGTTTCCGGCTTCTGGCTTCTTACATCATGACTGGGGATTGAACTCAGGTACTCCAGTTTGAGTGGCAAGCACTTTATCCACTGAGCCATCTTTTCAGCCCTCCTTTCCTTTCCTTTCCTCTTCTCTTCTCTTCTCTTCTCTTCTCTTCTCTTCTCTTCTCTTCTCTTCTCTTCTCTTCTCTTCTCCTTTCCGTTCTTTTCTTTTGTTTTCTTTTCCCTCCCTCCCTCCCTCCCTCCCTCCTCCCTCTCTCTCTCTCTCTCTCTCTCTCTTTCTTTCTTTCTTTCTTTCTTTCTTTCTTTCTTTCTTTCTTTTTCTTTCTTTTTTTTTTTGAGGTAAGGTCTCACTTTAGCCTAGGCTAACCTGGAATTCACTATGTAATCTCAGGCTGGCCTTGAACTCATGGCGATCCTCCTACCTCTGCCTCCCGAGTGCTGGGATTAAAGGCATGCACCACCATTCCTGGTTCATTTTCTTTTTTCAAAAGAGGAAATTGGAAAATATAATTAGGATTTGTGTTTGGATTAAAAAACAGAAGACAATCCCTAAAATTGTTGCGGTAGCAGTGGGCTCACAAAAGGGAAGCTGTAAATAGTGCAATCAGTTTCACATTTCAAATCCATTCTTAGATGCCCCAGAATGAAAAGGGAAAATTCATGTTTGCTTATTTTAAATGGGATATAATATTTCCTATATTCTATAAGTGCACAAGGTTCTAGTACTCTGATAGTTTATCAACATCTAAAAGTAGTTTTAGGGTAGCATTTTAAAGCAAAAGTATTATACTTTGAGGCTTCAGATACCAATTCTAAACCAAAGGAGTATAGAAGTAAGTATTTTGTACAGAGTTTCTCCTCTGATCATGTCAGATGCACTAGGTATAACAGGTGTATCTCTAGTTAATTTTCAACCAGCTCTTTTCATCTACTTGATGGTAGAAGAGGCTTCATGGATCATTAGTCTTAGTCACTAGTTACACATTGAAGTCTTTTGTACAGAGGTCTTTCTAGACATTAAGTTTGATATTTATGGGTATGCATTACTTTTTATGTGCCTAGATTTTAGATGTGTTTACCAGTATAACATTAAACATTGTACTTCCTGAAGAAATGATTTTTTCTGACCTATCCATTGAGTGCTATATGTTTATTAAAATGAAGTATATTTTTAATCACTTATTGAATTGCTTCAAAGTACAATAAATTAGGAAGCATAAGATTTACTATACATTCCAGTCACTTGTGGATCTTGTTAAAATATAAATTTTAATTAGGGTGATAGTGATGCTTGCGTGTAATCTCAGTCCTAGCAGAGGGCTGAGGCCAGAGGGTCTGAATTTTGATGCCAACATGGGCTGCATAATATAGTCAAATATTATCTCTTCAAAAATACTGATGCAGGCTAATGAGTGGCAGTTCAACATAAGTTACAAAATATGTCACTGAATAGTTGACATTTCCAATTATGACTTAATGCTTATTCACATGAAAAAATTAAATAGCTCTTCAATAGTATGGAAAGCAAATAGTACATTTGTGAATGAGAATCCAAGGGTTTATTCTTCTAGCTTTCACTTTCTCACTGACATAAGAAATAAGGCAAGGAGCTGAGAGTGAAGCTGGTAGTACTGGAGGAGCATCAGTGAATTTGTTAGTTTGGAGAGAGGGTGCTTGATTTAACATGGACTATGAATGAAGCTTTGATAGTACTGAGAACATTTGATATTGTCATCATATATGTAGGAAGTGGGGATTGTGGAGGCAAGAGAAGGAAGGGGCAAGAAGTTCGACATTTTTGAGGAGGAACTAAAGAATCAAGATGAAACCAAGAAGGAAAATTTTAAAAACTTGAAGTCTGCCATCCAAGGAAGTGACAGGGACCTAAGAGGATGTATAAGACAACAAATGGTAAATGCCAGCAGACCGCCTGGATTACTGGCTTAGTCACTTTAGGAGGAGTGACAGTTTTGGACATGGTTGGCTTTAATAAGAGGTGAGCATTGACTGGGTATTAAATAAAACATACAGCTGCCCAAATGATAGAGAAGCAGTTGGTGTTTGGCCTTGAAAAAAAACCTTAATACCTTCAAAGTATATTGATTAAAAAATGTTGAAACTTGGAAATATTATTTTTTGGTAGGGAGTAGAAGGTGCATGGGTAGGATATATTCAGTCACTTTAGGGTTGTGTTAGAATTTCCCTAAGGGTTTGGATTATCCTCACTTCTGACTTGAGCATGATGAGTGTGCAGGAAAGCAATCCAGAGTCATGTTCTACATAAGTTAAAGAAGGGATTCTTTTGAGTGCAAAATTAAATGTTAGTTACACATATAATGACAGTTTGTAACTTTCCTGTTACTATTTTTTTCTCATGGCTGAGTTAAGAGTGACCAGCTCTATGTTGGCAGACATTTTGGGGAACAGGCAGTCTTCTGTTTGAAACAGAGAAATGTCTGTTAGAAAGAAGGATGGAACAATCATGTGTCACTTTTCTAGCAGTTTGTTTTGGAAGTATATATTCCCTTTTATGAAGCAACTTCAGGGAAAAGTGTGTAGATTTTTGTTTCTTAAAAGTTATTATAAGGAGTATGTCAAGAACCATGTGACGCTTCCCAGCAGTGCTCTCAGTGCCTGTTGCCATTTAAATATTTCTGTGTTGCAATTTTATTAGATGGGTACATTTTAGATCTTTATTTTTGTACATTAAGTATTTTAAAGTAGGTATTCTTAAAAAGATTGCAATTTCTAAATACATTTTAAAAGTAAATTATGTATTTTCTAAGTAGTATTTTTAAAGATAACCATTTAATGTTAAAGAAAAATTAAAAAATAAAATTTCAACATGTATTTTACCATATGAATAGTTTTAAATTCTCTATTTTTTAATGGCTACTCACTTTTTTATTTGAAAAAAAGGAGATGTTAAGTAAATTTACTTTCAATAGATGGAATTTATTTAGCATGGCATATTTGAAATAGGGATGTACAATATCTGAAGTAGTGTAGCTATTGCTTAAAAGTTATGAAAGTATCATTAATAGTTTATTACCTAGTCAAGAAAAAGAACTCAAAATTCTGACATTTTCTTGGTACAGTACTCATACAAAATTAAACCTAGGATCAGGTAAAAAGCTGCATTTACTATAGGATTGTGGAAGCCGTACTTGCAGAATTGTTATGTTTTTTTACATTATTTACATTTACATGAACATTGCATTCCTGTATCATGAAACTACATGGTAATACTACTTTGCAAGGAAGTATATGTATTTATGCTAAAACAGTGTTTTAAAAAGGGAAGAGAGAAATGTTATAGTTATGGCCAAATGCCAATCACATATTTCTCAACTGCCTTTGAATGTGTTTTTTAGTTATGAAAAAGAGTAATAACTCATTTTATTTGTACTATGTAATGTAATAAAACCAACACATAAATAATTATATCCTTTCAAAATTAAACATATTAAAGGGGATTAGAGAATGTAACAATTATTCCATGTGATTTTTCTTTTCAATTAAGCTACGTTTTTTTTTTTTTTTCCTGATCTTATTTGCTAATAAGGTGTGAAGAGTAAGGTAATCTTTTACCATAATAGGTTGGTGGAGCTTACATTTTAGTGTGTTTAAAAATCTGCTAGGTGCTTGATAACATATTTCTAAATCTGTAAAAATTCACAGTTATGAGTCAGCATGTTAACATAATACTTAGGTGACAAGGATGTACTTGACCTTTGAGAAATTTTTCATAGGTAGCGTTTCTCCAAAATTAATTAATTAATATTAATTCAACATTAAATTAGTTGTGATTATATTTTCTTTTATTTATTTATTTATTTATTTATTTTGAGGCATGCCCAACAGACTGCCCCGCTCTTTTTAATGAGAGACAGAGAATGAATATTGGTGCACCAGGGTCTCCAGCTACTGCCATTGAACTCCAGATGCATGTGCCCTTTTGTGTGTATGTGCAATATTGTGTGCTTGTGTTACTGTGTGTCTGGCTTACATGGAACCTGGAGAGTTGAACTCAGTCCTTAGCCTTTGCAGGCAAGTACCTTAATCGCTAAGCCATGTCTCTAGCCCATGATTGTATTTTCAGTTGAAAGGAGCAAGACTGTTTGGTTAAGATCGTTTAAAATTTTACGTGAAAATATTTTAGCTATTTTAATAACTTTAAAAGCTAAAATAAGTTCTCAATTTTAGATTGTAATAGCATTGTATTATTGCATGGAGTTTGAGACTCAAAACTGTATTAATCCTACTATATATATTTGAGACTCAAAATTCGAAATTTTTAAAAAGTGTTTTTCTTTATTTATTTGAGAGTGAGAGAGAGAGAAGGGGGCGGGGAGAGAGGGAGAGAATAGGCATGTGAGAGCCTCTAACCACTGTAAACTTCAGACACATGCACCACATTGTACATCTGGTTTACATGAGTATTGAGGAATGGAACCTGGGTCCTTAGGCTTCATAGGCAAATGCCTTAACTGCTAAGCTACCTCTCCAGCCCAAGACTGGCAAATTTTTTATAACTTTCTACTTGTCATTGTTTCTCAAAAGAAATCATCCCACCACGGTCTCTACTAAGGTGGCTTTGATAGTACAGAAAGATTTCTAATATTTTGCTATATGTTTAATAGTGAACCTTTTGTATAATGCAAAATAAAAGTCTCCCTACATGTCTTAACATTTCATGAAAGGCACAGTCATTTTGCTTTTCTAGAGCCTGATTACTTGTTAATTATTCAGAATGTCTAAATATGCAGTTTTAGTAAGGCCTATTTTTGTTTTAATTTTTTTGTATTAATATATTTAACTTTTTCAATCTATTAGGAAGAATAGCAAGAGTGAATGGATGAAATGTATAATCTCTTTCTATGTGTAATTGTAATTCACAACTAGTTTGACAACATTTGTTGAATTAGTAACTTAAATGAAGTTATGGATAAAGTGCTTGTATATATTTGTACAGTTCTTTTTATGTTCCCTATAATGGACAGTTGAATTCACTGTTAATCCTAATATTTTATTTCTTAAAGATAGACATTTATCACAATACTCAAAAAAAAAAAAATTTGGGGAGAATTTAAGAGGAGGAAGTATTCCACACACTTACAAAGCCATGCCTCTGATTAAAATTCGGGGGACTGGTTTTGATTCAATTTTTGGTATGTAGCCAGGAGTTCCTCCCATGCATTCTCAAGTCCTTTCTGGCTGTACAGTAAGTTTGCCTCAGAATCTGCAGAATCATGGGAACTTGGCATTTAATCTTGTTGATAACATTTTATTGTGATTATCCTTTAATTGTTAGTATGCAAAAATTTTGTCTATAAAGTATTTTTCATTCTAAGAAATGTTTTTCAGAAATGTTCTTTTTAAAGATAAACAATTGGGTAAAGAATTTAAGAATTTTTTTTGTTTAGTAGTCTATTTTTCTCATCTATTACTTGTAGTTACATTGGACTTGGAGACAAGTTCTTGTTTTCTGTATCCTCTTTGTTTTTAGCTCTCCTGAAAACTTCTGAATGCTTTCTATTGTCCATACAAATGGTCTATTTGCCCTTCTTTAATATGCTTTCTTGTCCTTTCCTGGATTTTTGATCCATTTAAAAGACACTCTGAGAAGGAAGAGTAAAAAAGATAACGTTAATATACTTAGGACAGGGAAGAAGTGACTGAACGACCACACTCTCCGAATCATGGTGCACAGTGTTCATGTGATTTGCTCTCTGCCATGCCAACAGAGAGGAACAAAATTAAGATGAGTCAGGAGTCTAATTAGATGAAAGAGGCTAATGCATGTTCTCTATCAGAGCAACACAGACCAAGTATGCCTGGTCTCAGCTGTAACTTGCCAGTTGTAACTTGATGAGCTGCTTTGATTTTCTTTGCTTTGTGGACAGAGAATATGTGTGGTATGAAATATAGAAAGCCTATTATGTTTCATGTTTATTGATTGAATCATTGGATACTTAATGCCTTAGGTGCTTACTATATTTTGAGCTTCATGAATATTAGGAATACTTGAATATTTTAGGGACTCCTGAATCTCAGTTTTTTCTTGGTCCTTCCATTTCTAACTCTGTTTAGGGAGACACACTGTGCTTTTTAACCATTTCCCTTTTACTCATCATATCATGTGAATTCTGCTACTGTCTCACATGATACTTACCTGCTATTTTTCCATGTTAAACACATCTTAAAATTTTACTTGTAAGCTGGGTGTGGTGGTGCATGCCTTTAATCCCAGCATTTGGGAGGCAGAATTAGGAGGATTGCTGTGAGTTCAGGGCCACCCTGAGACTACATAGTGAATTCTACGTCAGCCTGGACTAGAGTGAGACCCTATCTCAAACAACCAAGGAGTGATATTCATCATCTATAATGGAGTTGTGTTCTCTAAAGCAAGGGAACTGGGAGTCCTGGCTTGTGTCTATAATCCCAGCACTCAGGATGCTGAGGTAGGAGGATGGCTATAAAGTTGAGGTCAGCCTGGGCTGGAGTGAGCAATGGCACAAAACAAAACACCCCAAGAAACAAACCCAACTCAATAACATACAAGGGCACATTGTAAGACCCTTAAATTTTCTTTTCCTTTCTTTGTAATACTTTTCCTTCAGGTATCTGCATGACTTATTTTTTTCTCACTTTTGCTTAAATATGGCCTCAGATATATTACTGATAGTGACTTAGTTGTTCCCTCAGCCCTGACCCTCTTGTCTGCTAGTTGTTTGTTCATGATTTATCACCACTGATCATCCCGTATATTGGCCCAGTGGAACCTGAACTCCCTGAGGATAAATGTGTCATTTGTTTCATTTGTTGCTCTTTTTCTGGAGCTTGACACATAGTACTACCCAGTAAATATTTGTTAAGTGAATGAATGAGGAGCTAAATCATTCCTTGAAGAACAGTGAGACTATTTATTTAAAAAATGTACTGTATTTTGCCCATGAATAATATGAAACTGTTAGTAATATGGTTATCAGAGAATATTTGATTATATAGGAATATTAAGAATATAATAAGTACCTTTAATCCCAGCACTTGGGAGGCTAAACTAGGAGAATTGCTGTGAGTTCAAGGCCACCCTGAGACTATATAGTGAATCCCAGGTCAGACTGGGGTAAAGCGAGATCCTACCTTGAAAAACAAGACAAACAAACAAAGAAAGAGTATAGTAAGTACCCTTAAAGTTTGGTTCTCCTTCTCGATAAAATGAAAGATTTGTTTCCTCAAATTCTGTTATATAATGAAGTGCACGTGTGTATAAGTGCATGTCCCCATATAATTATTTCAAAAGTGTTCACCTTTTATACTTATGTATATCCATATTATTATTCGATTATTTTACTGTTTTCATTCATGATTTGAGGAAAATGTAAGTTTCCTAGTTAAGGATGTAAAAATACAAAGTTTTTTTTTTTTAGTAACAGAAGTTGTTCAATTTTTAAGTCCATATTAATTGCCTTCTGTGATTGCATTGTGCTGAAGATGTAAGTTGAAAACCTTTGCTGCCCTGGGAGATCTCGCCATTCCTGAGAAGAGAACAACAGCTGTGATTAAGTGCTATGCACAGGGTACTGAGGAAGCATGGAGGAAGGGGTGATCAAGACTTGGGAGGTCAGGACTGGTTTCGTGGAGGAACTGAGATGGTGTGAGGAAGATGAGCATGGGCCTTTCAAACAGAGAAGAGAACATTTCTTGAGCTATAGAGGGCAAGAGAGAGTGTTGCATTTGAGGACAGAACCATTAAAGCCTCATTTGAAGGTGTTGGGACACTTGTAAAAGATTATAAGCAGGAAAATAAGTATTATTCTACATTTGAATTTTTGCTGCTGTTGTTGTTGTGGTTATGTGCCTCACCCCCTTGTTGAGTGCTGAGGAGTCAAGCCCAGATTGGAAGGCTTTGTAAGAAAGCACCTTTAACTGCTGGGCCACCTCCTTAACTCTATTCCTTCTCTCTTAATTTTTTGGAAAAAGTATCAAAAATATTGCCTCAGTTTGTTTAATAGTGCCTATCTTAGCCTGGATTTCCTAACCAGCAGAGCCCAGGAACCTCAGTGTAGCAAGAGTGAGGGGAAAGTGAAAGCAGAGAAGGCATGGCAAATACAAGGCTACAATTCATTTAGTTGTAAACACAACCAAGTCAGGAGTATTGTCAGATGAGCCATATGGCAAACTCATTTTAAATCAGTCCACTAGAAGAAGGGAAGTGGAATAATTTTTGTGTTAAGTTTTTCTTCTTGTCTTAATTTCAATGGTTAGCATTTGCCTACTACCCTCCTGGGTTCTGCTACTTGAGCACTTGGGTACCTGCTGGGAAGTCTCAGTGGAACAGGCAATCATTTGAATCTAGAAGTCATGGGAGGTGCTGGGACCTCTGTGAGTCTGGTTGGACCAGGTCTCGTGCCATGCTGTGCAGCTTGTTCAGTCCTGGGATCTTAGCCCTCCCTCCAGGTGATGCTGAGAAAGATTACAGTGTTGGCAGGTGACGTGGGAGGGGTGGAGAGATCTGTGAAGGATTAAGACTGAGTTCAGTACGCAACAGATTCCTTATATTGTTATTTATTTCTGAGACATTTTGTAAAAATGTTCATTTTAAAATATAAACATCTGGTATAGTTCTTGTGTTATGTATGTCCCTACAATCTGTTTATCACCTTTGAGATTAATGCAACAGACGGTACTGAATTCTCTCAACCCTTGGATATGAGAACACAGTGCTACAAATGCTGTCATCTGACTAACTGCCACCTTGTCCTAGCCTTATCCAGTGACAAGCACTTCACTTTGGCCTTTCTTCTTGCCATTTGTTTTCTTGCAAACATACGTTGTATAAATGCTGAATTTCCTGCAGAGAAATAAAGGATTATAAGCGCAGATGTTCCTTTGAGACAGCCTTCAAGAAAATGCTGCCCAGCCCTGGTTGTTGCTGTCATTTGTGTACAGTAGAAGGCATCATACCCATTGCTGCAGTCTGAGGGCTCTGGCAGCAGCTGTATGGGTGGCGGGGGTGGGGGTGGGAAGGGACAATGTTAATGCATGTTTTAGCTAAGGGAGTGAAAGAGCCAGACATATGCACGAACTTCTAGCTAACCTTAGCTCCAGCTCTGCTGATGTTCCCCTTCACTGAAATCATCCTTTTCTATTTTTAATTTTGAAATGTAATAGTTAAATTTTTGAATTTGATTTTTCCTTATTTGTTCTTTCACAATTTCACATGTGTATATTGTGATATGATCATCTAGACCCGATTACCCTCTTGTTCCTGCTCAACCCTTTCTTCCCCCATATAGTAGTGGAGGACTCATCATTGAAGAGAATGGCTCTCCTCTCCCAGCAACCACTATCTGGCAGTAGCTCTTCCGGGGAGGGGTGGAGCCTTTTAGTAGTTTTTATCCCCAGATCCTGCTTATTATTCCTTTAGGATCTTCTGCTTCTTATTCCATGTGACTGTCTCCATCTGTATCACACTGTGCTTTTAGAAATTGTTACAATTTGGCATTGGTTTTACCCCTTACTTCATCACTGCTGCAGTTAATATGCATACATGCTAATGTGGTTCTCCAAGTTCAGTTCCTCATGAACCGAAAATCATGTTTTGTATCTTCTGTGTCTTTCACTGAAGTTTGTGCAGGACCTATAGCTTACGACAAAAGCTTACCACAAAATATGTTCAGATACTCTTTCTTATCAAATGAGCTGTTTGGACCCAGGGATTGATTTTAAAAAAAATCTGATGAATATTTCAGTATACAACTTTTGCCATTTTCCACCTAAAACTCAAGAACCATGTAGATTTGAAATTTCTTTTTATCAGAGCTTGCTGTCAGAACTCCCTAGTCAATCTCAGGAAACAAATACATTTATTTTATTATTTTATTTTTCAGTGATGAGGACCAACCCCAGCGACTTGTACTTGCTAGACACATGCTTTTCCACTGAGCAAAATCCCTAGCCCTGCAAATAGATTTAGTTAACATAGATTTCTTGCCATGCCAGATTCAGGCTGAGCCTCTAGCCCTGGCTCCTTCCATCTCAACTCTCATAAAATAATACTCAGTTATTTTAATGGTGATTACCCAGTGATACTGTTAACAACAGTGTGAAGGCTCTGACCAATCAGGAAGTGTGACCAAAGGAATATAACAGGTTTTTGAGCATGTATTGACTTGTATTCTCGGTCTCAATTATCTGTACATTACCACTTTTAAAATAGTGCAAACATCTGCTTAGGATTATTGTACTTTATAAATATAATATATGTAAAGTGAGTAGTACATACAGTAGATAATTGGTGAATGATGAGAATTATTGTTTCCTCATCAATACTCTTAATCATCGCATTCATTTCTGATGAATGTGTTTTCCCTTCTTTGAAGCAGCAGTCAGCCACTTTTAAACAAATAACTTCTGTGGATTAGACCCAGAAACTTCTTCACTTAACACACGATTTTTATTGCTACTTTTTTGCTATAATAAATTACAAATCAAATTATGGTTTGTTGTGATGAATAAAACTTACATGAAAATTTTGTGGTGGAACAAGGTTTACATCTTGTGGTTTCTTTGTCTTAAGTTTTTCTTTTTGAAGAAATTTTAATCTCTTCCATAAAAACTACCTTTAAGAAAATAAATTCTAATCTACACTTTTATCTGCTTTTCCTCATAGACTTGAATTTTTCATCTCTGTTAGAATGGATTTACTGTATTCTATCATATGGTAATGGTCTTACTATATATTTCTATAACTTTATATTATATATCTTAAGTATACAGAATAAAATTTATTTTAAATGTTCTTTTTTAAATAATTACATGAAAAAGAACTAAGAGTCAAAACTGATCAGAGTATTGAGAATAAGTGATGTTGAGTGCTCAGCACTAAATGAGACATCTACATCAGGGAACATTACGGAACAGGGAGTGGAAAGAATTTAAGAGTTTAGAGGATGGGAGGAGTGCTGTGAACTCTGTCTAGACATGCCATTCTATTCCACTCATAAAACAGCGGCTGTGGTTACCTACACAAGACCTGCACAAGACCAGCACAGTCAACATTCTTTCTCTGGGGTGCTAATGACAGTTAATGGGTGCTGGAAAGGGGGAGTCAGTGGTATAGCCACTGGCAAGTGGTGGAAGATGAAGTCCAGCTGGAGTGGGAGGGGATAAGAGAGGGTCATGGGGTTATATCTGATCAAAGTACAATATATGCATGCATGAAGATGTAAAAAATAATAAAGAAAGTGAAATAGGAGTGATCTGAATGCTCATACTCTCCCCCGCCCCCCGGTTTATTTATTTATTTGAGAGCAGGAAAGAGGCAGAGTGAGACAGAGAAAGGGCACACCAGGGCTTCTAGCTACTGCAAACAAACTCCAGACTCATGCACCACCTTGTACATCTGGCTTTACGGGGGTATTAGGGAATTGAACCGAGGTCCTTCGGCTTTGCAGGCAAACACCTTAACCGCTAAGCCATCTCTCCAGCCCATGAATGCTCATACTTTTTAAAGATAGCATAAGGAGAGTGCCCATTTGGTTGTTTTGATCTTTGAGTAGCTTTTGTTGTCTGTCTTCTCTCTTTCTCCTGAGAACCTGCCAAGTGGAAAGAATGGTGTCAGATATGGAAGATTCAAGTGTGTTGGGAGAGAAGATGCAAAGAGATGAATTAGAGATTCAGATACAGTACTAAAGAACATAAATTGATTAGAAATGTGTGTGAGTGAGGCAAACGCACAGAACAGAGTGAAGACAAGGTGTGTAATGGCTGGACACTAGGGAGGAATCTAGAATGATGATCTCACATCACAAATTATATAACATCCCTGTAGATCTAGCGGCAGAGGGTAGAAAAGCATGTTGGTCAAAGTAAATGGGGTCTAAATTAAATTATTTAAACTGCTGTGAATCAAAATTTTAAAGGAATTTTATCTTTAGAACAATAAATGCCTTGGGGGAAAATGTCTTTAAAAGACAGCAGTGGGGGCTGGAGAGATGGCTTAGCGGTTAAGCGCTTGCCTGTGAAGCCTAAGGACCCCTATTCGAGGCTCGATTCCCCAGGACCCACATTAGCCAGATGCAGAAGGTAGCACATGCATCTGGAGTTCGTTTGCAGTGGCTGGAGGCCCTGATGTGCCCATTCTCTCTCTCTCTCTCTCTCTGTGTGTCTACCTCCTTCTTTCTCTGTCTGTTGCTCTCAAATCAATAAATAAAAATAAACAAACTTTTTTAAAAAAAGACAGCAATGGCTAGAAATGTACTGGAAATACACTAGCAGAGGATGATCATTTTTTCAATTGGCCTAGAATCTTGGCATACCCATGAGACTAATGGAAATGATTAGAGTAAATTTGTCTTACCTCTCAAAATTCTTTTATGCCTTTTAAATTGCTTAGAAATATTACTTGTCTTTTGGTGACTTCGTGCTGGTCATTGCAGCAAGAAGACCCTAATAGAAACATCCTCAAGGAACCAGTTTTTAGTGGCCAGTTAGGGCATCCAGCTAATGTACTACAAGGTACTCTCCTTATAAACTTCTCCTTAGAAATTGTCCCTCTTTTGAAGCCTATACTATATATGGTATAAATTGTTCCTTTTTCTTTCTTTTCCTTTTTTTTTTTTTTGACATAGGGTATCGCTCTAGCTCAGGCTGACCTTGAATTTACTATGTAATCTCAGGTTGGGCTCAAACTTACAGTGATCCTCCTACCTCTGCCTCCCAAGTGGCAGGATTAAAAGCATGTGGCTGAATTGTTCCTTTTTGATATTTAACTTTTGAATGCACCCTTGTGTATGTCAGAGATACATGAAAAGCATTACATGAACTGTTCAAACATTAAACATATCTGCATTTTAAATTTTGTTGTTAAAGACTTCATTATTCTCTGGCTTTCAGGATATATTAATATGTGTATACATTTTAAAGTAACTAAATATTTTCAAGTTTAAGCAAATATTGCTTGAAGATTAATCTATATGAGATTTTTTTTCTGTTAGTAAATGTTATTAAAATTAAGCATCCTGGGATGTGGCTCAGTGATAAAGCACATGCTTACCATGTGAGAGGCCCTGAATCCAATCCCCAGCATCATAAAATAACTGAGACAAACAAAAGGAACATGAACTTATTAAAATGTTAAATTCTAACACTCCCTAAAGCATGCATGTATTTATACCGAACAGAACAAAATGCTCAATTCTAACATTCCCTAAAATATGCACCTTTATTTTGTTTTTTTTTTATGAAATAATTTATTTGAGAGAAAGAGAGGCGGGGGGGGGGGGGGAAGGCAGACAGAGAAAGAATGAGTGCACCAGGCCCTCTAGCCACTGCAAACAAACTCCAGGCAAACGTGCCACCTTGTGCATATGGCTTACATGGGTACTGGGGAATCAAAACTGGGTCCCTAGCCTTTTCAGGCAAGCATCTTCACTGCTAAGCCATTTCTCCATCCCTTTTTTAAAATAAAGTAATTCATTTATTTAATTTTAAAAATATTTTATTTATTTACTTGCAAGGAGAGAAAGGAAGGATGTGGATATGAATGGGTTTACCAGGGTCTCTAGACACTGCAAATGAACTCCAGATGCATGCATCACTTTGTGCATCTGGGGAAATCTAACCTAGGTCATTAGGCATTGCAGGCAAGTGTCTTAACTGCTGAGCCATCTCTCCAGTCCAAACATGCACCTTTATATACAAAACAGGAAACTGTTCCTTCTTTGAACTATTTTTATTGACAAATTTCCTACATGTACATAATGTACTTTGATCATAATCAACTATTGTCATCCTTTGTCGTTCCCCCATAGAACCCTTTTTTATTTCCAACTCTTCTATTTCCTTTTTTTTTTTTCCTTGATGGGGTCCAGTATCTTCAGGTAACAACAGCTGCTGTGAGGTCATGAATGCAAAGACAATGCGATAAAGCCATCTTGCCCATTCTGTGGCTCTTCACATTCTTTTTGCAATCTCTTTTGCAATGTTCCCGGTATGTTAGCAAAGTGTGATAGAGATGCCTCATTTAGTGCTGAGGGCTTAATTGTCACTTCTCAGCACTTTGATGAGTTTTGTGTCTCCCTGGTAGTCACTGCCATCTGCAAACAGCAGCTTTTCAGACCTAAAGTGAGAGTAGCACTAATCTATGGGCACAAAAAATAAATATTTAGAAGATAATTAGATGGGCACAACATAACTATTTAACCACACAACAGCAGTGGCTTTCCTGCTAGGTCTATGATAGTCTAGTCTATAGACTTTTGACTAGGTGTTTAGTATATGACATCAATTCCCTCTTGTGGAGTGGGTTTCAAATCCAATCAGAGTGTAGTTGGTTTATCCAGTAATAGTTGTGCCCCTTTTGCACTGGTGGGCATATATTGCATGGTTGGTTGGCTATATACTTCACAGGGTCTACTTCTGTGCAAACTGTTGATGACTTTTATGCCCCAGCAGGCTGAATAGCACTTTCCAGAGAAGGGATGACTTCCAGCTCAGGGCAAGCTTGATTTCTCAGTGTCCTGCAACCCAGGCATTTGATGTCTTCAGCAGTAGTGCATTGCCAATTAGTTCTTGTGGGGAACGAAGAGCCTTGGCAGTATCCTGTGTTCTTTTGGAGGCCTCCTGGGCATGCCAAGATTCTGGGCTAACTTAGAAAACGACCACTCTCTGCTAGAAGTCTATTCCAGATACTGTCCTAGACATGGCTTTTTCAGAACTCACTGGGAATGTTCCCATCTCTTGCATTGGGATTTTCCTATAGCAGCCTATGGCTTCTAGGTGCACCATTCTCCACCCCTAGTTATACTTTTAAATAATCTTACAAAGAAGTAGGTTTTCATATGGCTTATGTATATCTTCTATAGTTTTGGTTAAACGTCTCCCACCCCTTCTCTCTTCCACCACCCCCACTTCCCTTGACTACCCTTGAATTTTTCTAACTCCAGTATTCTAGTCCTCTACTTACACATCTACTGTTCCCTCTCCTTAAACCCTTGTCCCTTCTTTCCCCTCATGGCCTGTTTCTAGCTTCCTGGACTCAACTACTGACTATTGTTCCAACCTATATACAAATCCAAACATTCAACAATAGGGTCTTCATATATAAGAAAGCATGCAGTTATTACTTTTCTGAGCTTGGGTCACCTTGATTAGTGTAATATTTCTCAGGTCCATCCATATTTTCTGTGAATTTCACAATTTTATTTTTCTTTACATCTGAATAAAATTCTATTATGTACCATATCTCCATTATCCATTAAACAGTTGATAGACCTCTAGGTTGGTTCCATTTCCTAGTTATTGTGAATACAACAGCAATAAACATGGATGATCAAGTATCTCCATAGTAAAATATCACATCAGAGTATATGCACTGGAGTCATAGCTGGGCCATATGGTATTTTTTTTTTTTTAGCTTTCTGAGAAATCTTCATGCTGATTACCAGTGTATACTCTTGCTAAAGTAAATAAGTGTTCTTTTCACATACCCTTGCCAACATTTGCTGTTGTTTGAATTTTTTTTCAAGGTAGGGTTTCACTCTAGCCCAGGCTGACCTGGAATTCACAATGTTGTCTCATGGTGCCCTTGAACTCATGGTGATCCTCCTAGCTCTGCCTCTCGAATGCTGGAATTATAGGCATCTATCACCATGCCTGGCTCTCATTTGAATTTTTTGATAATAGCCATTCTGACTAGCATGAGAGTTATCTTAGAATAGTTTAAATTTGCATTTCCTTGATGACTAAAGATGTTGAGCATTTTATAAAACATTTATTGGTCACTTATATAGATATTTAAAATTTTTTATTTATATTTATTTATTTGAGAGGGAGAGATTGAGAAGGGGGGAGGGAAAGGGGCATGCCAGTGCCACTGCAAATGAACTCCAGACACATATGCTATCTATTGCATCTGGTTTACTTGGGTCCTAGGAGCTCGAACCTGGGTCCTTTGGCTTTGCAGGCAAGTGCCTTAATCATTGAGCCATCTCTCTAGCCCTTATATATCTTTTGTGAACTCTGTTCAGTTTGATAACCCATTTTTTATTGGATTACTTTTTTTATTACTTATCTTTTGGAGCTATTTGTATATTCTAGATATTAGTCCTCTCTCAGATATATGGCTGGTGCACATTTTCTCCCATTGTGTAGGTTGTCTCGACTCAGTTGATTGTTATCTCTTTGAATTCATTTAGGCATTTATTTGTGTAATCAGTGAATATATTTAGGGTTTTATTCATGCTTTCATCTGTTTCTTCTTTAATTTCTTTGTATGTATTTATAATTGTCTTTTGAGCTCTTTGGAGCTTCCTTATGGGGGTCTTCTGCTGTGGGATTGGTATTTCTTTGAGTCAGGTCTCTAACACTGTGGCCAATTCAGAGTATTCCTTTTTTGTTTTGTTTTGTTTTGTTTTTGGAGGTAGGGTCTCACTCTGGTCCAGGCTGACCTGGAATTCACTATGTAGTCTCAGGGTGGCCTCAAACTCAAAGCAATCCTCCTACCTCTGCCTCATGAGTGCTAGGCTTAAAGGTATGTGCCACTATACCCAGCTCAAAGTATTCTTAACTGTGTTTACAAGTTGCTATTAAAACTTTCTTTCATTCCAGTGAGGTTTTGGGATGTTTTAGTTTTTCTAATTTTTAAAATAAATAGTAATTTAGCACTGTATTTGAATCACAGTAAATAGTTTTCATAAAACACAGAATTAGCATACTGAGTCATAATCCAAATTAGTCAGAAAGTTAGTTGGAATCAGGTTTTAAAGCCAGTCTCAGCTTCTACACATATCTGCACTGTATGTACCATGTCATATATATGGTAGGATATGGGAGAGACTGGATTTAAGAGTATCATTAGCAATTTATTCCATAAATGTAACATGCTCATTTGAATTTTGAAGAATGAGAATAAATGTAAACTTAAAATAACCAAACAGAATCTTTTACATTGAAAGCTAGTGGTTGTTTAGGATAATTACAAGGTACAACAAACTAGTTATTAGCCCTTGATCACCTGATCGATAAACTTAATTCCCTTTATTACAATTTAGTCTATAATTTACCTTCTAGAGATTATAGTAAGTATGCTATATGCATTTCTTTGAAACTGCATGTTTAAAATTTTATTTCTTGTGAGTTTTTTTTTCATCTTCTTAATTCTTAATGAGGGATAAAGTTCAGAGTAGACCAGAAATAGCATTTAGTGTTAAGCTCTTTTACCAGAATTCTCCTAAGTACAATGAAAACAAATATACTGTTTACCTGGGAATTTCTCTGAGTCTTCCAAGTTTTATCTTAAAGAATAGTGTAAATTTTGTACTCTCCATTTTGCATACGCATTTTAGAAATATGTGTCTTTTTTTAAGCTTTTTTAAAAAATTTTATTTATTTATTTATTTGAGAGTGACAGACAGAGTGAGAAAGAGGCAGAAAGAGAGAGACACAGAGAGAATGGGCGTGCCAGGGCCTGCAGCCACTGCAAACGAACTCCAGATGCGTGCGCCCCCTTGTGCATCTGGCTAACGTGGGTCCTGGGGAGTTGAGCCTCGAACCGGGGTCCTTAGGCTTCACAGGCAAGTGCTTAACCGCTAAGCCATCTCTCCAGCCCAAAATTTGTGTCTTAATATAATGTTTAAAGTACTTAATTTTATTTAATGTAAGGTTGACCTCAGAAGACATGCATATTTATTTAATGTCTTTCACGGTGATGCAGAACTTAGTATAAATGAAGTAGTTAAAAAGATTAGATAGTTGGGTATATAGGACTACACTATATATTTTATTCATATGCCTTAGCAGTTAGTGGAGAACTGAAAGACAGCTGTTGTTCTTGTTGAGGATAGGTATATTAACTGTCCTGTTTCTAATTTGCTTATTGGTTGCCTCCTCAATTGCTCTAATATCCTTGTTTTCCCTTTATTCAATTTTAATTAAATGTCACAAATCTAATGGAAAGTTTTAATTTTTTTCCAGATAATTTTTTTTAATTTAGAGTACAACCCTGAGGTACTTATGCTCAGTGATTCTTGTTTCCTGCTCCTTATCCTGCGTATCTCATGGGCTTGAATTGACAGTGGATTAGTTACTTTTCTTGTTGTGACATGAACCAACTGAAAGAAGGAAGGAAGGAAGGATTTATTTTGGCTCACAGTTCAAGGGCATCATCCAACATGGTAGAAAAGTTATGGCTGCATCCACCATCAGGTAGCAGAGAGAGATGAATGATAATGCTCAGATTGCTTTTCTTTTTCCTTCAGTCCAGGACAGCAGGCCATGAAATGATGATGTTCACATTTATAGTGTATTTTCCTGCTTTAGTTAACCCAATCAGAAATTTTCTCATAAACATGCCGAGAGTTTTGTCTCCTAGGTGATTCTAGATCCTGTCAAATAGACACTCAAATGAACCATCATGGACAGTAACCATACTTGCTTGTAATTAGTAGAATATGGCAAAAGTGACTCCCATGCTTGTATTATATAGGCTAGGGTCTAGCAGACTGCAGTAAGAGCATCTTTTGCTGGATGTGAAGTAGAGAGCCACATGGCTAGGATATGAGGGTGGCATCAGAGTCCTGTGAACTGCTCATTACCAACAAGAAAAACAAAAACAAAAGGACCTCATCTAAGGTTTTGAAACTCAATATGGCATCAGTATTACCTGAAACTTATTAAAAATGTAGGTTCTTTCTGGAGGACAGTTTGATAAAAACACATTTGCACTTTGGTACTCTAGGAATTTCTCTTTATAAAGTTATGAGATTATACAAAGAACTACATGTAAAGAAGGATATTGGATTACTGTTACTTAAAATAGCAACTATTCAGAGCAATTTGAATATGCAAAAATTAGAAGCAAATTGTTTCCAAAATAATTAGGATGTGAAGATAACTGAAGGGCATGTTTTCACGGAATATTTAATGTACTAAAGGAATGGTTGCTCTATAAAATGAGATAGAAACAGTGTGTAAGCATTTTGCAGTACTTGTTTTATTTTTAAATACTATGTAAATGTACAAAAAGACTAGAGGGAGGATACATAATCATGTTACTGTATTTGTGGGAGGGATATTAGGTGATTTTTATTTTCTTTGGCTCTTTCCATATCTACATTTTTGTACAATGAATATAATCAAATAATAAACTTGTAAGAATAAAAAAATGTAGGTTATCCATCCTACCCTGACTTTCAGCATCATAATGTGTGTTTTCATATGCTTCCATGTAACTCATAAATATGTCAAAGTATAGAAAGTACTACTCTAAGATTCTTTTATGTGTAGTCTTGTATCATGTTAAATTGCAACTTTTTTGTATTTGTTATTTCCTGTGTACTATGACAGATTTCCAGGTTTCAGGAACTTTAAGTTTATTCTTCTTTCTCCTGTAGTACTTGGCATGGTATCTTATAATAAATTACTTATTTAAATGAATTGATTCTAGGAGGATTTTTCCTGTTTTCTGGAAAACTTTAATTTTCATACTTAGCCTCAAATCTGTAGGTCATCATTTTGTTGATAAGGCAGGAAACTTGTTAAGCTGTTTATAGACATTAGAAATTTTCCACTAGGAGATTCTAATGGCTTTAGATAGCTCTTAATGGATCAAAAAGTCTCTAATGGCATTTTTATTCAATGTCTTAAGATGCAGATTGTTTTCTCACAATGCAAAAATGTAATTGCTGACTCAGTGTCAGAGCTAATGGGTGCCATTTATCTATTTCCTCTGACCTTCAATTCAAGACGAGGATTAAGAGCACTCTGTGCATTTATCAAAGACATTTACTTCTCTAATATTTTTCTAGTACATTTCTATCAGCTACTTTCTTCTTGCTAGGACAGAATACATGGCCAGAAACACCTTAGGGAAGGAAAGAGTTCTATTTCTGTCCTTTGTCTTTGAGATTCTTCATGGTCAGTTTTGCCTTTGTACTTAGCAAGTATGGACAGTGTAAAATATCAGAGATGCTTCATATAGTCAATCCAATGCATTATAAAACAATTTAAAAAAATGTATGTCTGGGCTGGAGAGATGGCTCAGTGGGTAATAGTGCTTGCTGTGCAAGCATGAGGGCCTGAGTTCAATCATCAGCACCCATATTTTATAAAAAGTTATGCATGGCCTCATATGCACAGACACCCCGGTATGAGGGGTTAGAAACAGGAGGATTCCTGGGCACCCCTGGTCTGCCAGTCTAAGTGAAAAATAGTTCCAGGTTTAGTGAGAGACCCTGTTTCAGGGAAATAAGAGCAATAGACGAAGACATTTTCTCATCTGCCGTCTGCATATGTGCACGTAGGGCATCTGTACACTCACAGACACGCACACCACATATACTATGTATATGCAAACACACCAAAACAATCTGTGTCCAGTATGCCTCTTAAAAATGCACATGTGAGCAAGTCCCTACCCTGGGAAAAAAATCACACTCACAGTGATATGGGAAATTAGAGTCCTGGGCAGCTTTGCCCTTTCAAGCAGGATTCAAGTTTCCATTTTATTGTCAGTAAAGGTATCTGTAAGATTCTTAGAACCATTTCAATATGAACTCTCTAGAATTTTAGAGCTGATGCTGAAAGGAACCCTTAATATCACCTGATTCATCTTTCACCTTTCTCTATGACAGTAATTTATAAACTTCTATTGTAGAACCAAAATTAGCTTTTATTAAAGTATAATTTATAACTATAAGGTATAAATATGAATATATTATATATATAATATATTTATATATTATAATTATATATATTTATAATATATATAATTTATTATATATGTAATTACAAATAAATAAGCTGAATATTTTATTCCTCAATAAAGTGATGAGAAACAAGTTTTTTGCTTCTTATTTCAGCCTTCCAACTTGAAGTATCTTCTAGGTTAAAGAGCCAAATAACAAAAAGTTTTTCTATGATTTTATGGTCTCTGCTCCCCACAGGACCAAGGTTACTGATGTTAGGAATTGAACTCAGATGGTCTGAGGACCCTCAGGCCTTCTTGCTTGAGCAGGAAATGCTCTTAATCACTGAGCCGTCTCTCCAGTTCTCAGAACTTTTCTAGAATAGAAGGTTAAGTAGGAAAAATGATGCTTTCATGTAGAGTCTACTTACTGCAGGGGGCTAAGAAGGATTAAAAAAAGGACCAGAACCCCAATGGCTCAGGGTGGTGATAAAATGATAGCTGTCCTAATTCTTAGGCAATGAAAGGGAGGCAATAAATAGGTTATAATTAACATTAAGAAATCAAAACGAATAGCAGTCAGCAGCAGTTAATAATAATGAACATCTAGCACACTAACAGATAAAAAAGGGCAAAGAATAGTAGAGATGATCAATTTCTCTTGGTGGTATGTCAGAAGAATAAGGTGTTAATGAAGTGCCAAAAGGGCTGCTTTTAGGTAAGTGTGAGTAAAAGAGCCACAGAGGTGGTAATCAGATCAGACTGTCCAGTGAACTAGAACTACCACAGTCTTGTGGGGATGAGATCAGAATAACTCAAGCAAACAATAGAAGAGACAGTTTACAAAGGCATGTAGGTAATGGAAAAGTTTGTCATATCTGTGAAATCATAGATCAAGGACAAATGTGCTTTCTCACCTGGCAAGAAGTTAGCAGTGGCCAGCTGCATAAAGAAGACATCTTGAGTGTTGTTCCTCCTTTACTTACAAGTCACTTAGCAAAAGGAAGGCTTATCCCCTGTGGTATTTTTAATAAAGTGGAGAACAGAGGGCCTGAAGAGATGGTGTCAGAGAAAGCTGAAAAGTACTGTAAGAACAGCATGGTTTTAAATTTTTTTTTGTTTATTTTTATTTATTTATTTGAGAGCGACAGAGAGAAAGAGGGAGGGAGGGAGAGAGGGAGGGAGGGAAGGAGAGGAGAGAGAGAGAGAGAGAGAGAGAGAGAGAGAGAGAGAGAGAGAGATGAATGGGTATACCAGGGCTTCCAGCCACTGCGAACGAACTCCAGACGCGTGCGCCCCCTTGTGCATCTGGCTAACGTGGGTCCTGGGGAATTGAGCCTCCAACCAGGGTCCTTAGGTTTCACAGGCAAGCACTTAACCACTAAGCCATCTCTCCAGCCCAGAACAACATGGTTTTAAAAACACAAGCTTGACTGTCTGCATCCTTGGGTTTGTAAAGATGTTAGTACTATTCTTCTAACTTTGAAAGAAATGTGTAGTTGCACACAGAATTGGAAGCTACAAATTACAATGGCATGGGCCTATATATTCTTAAATCACCATTCTTTCAGTAACTATAAATCATTTGATTAGTCATCTGTCAGTTTTTTAGTCTAGTATTTAATTTAGATAATTCAGTATAAGGACTAACTGCACCATAATAATTTAATCCCCCTTTTATTTCAAGCAAATTTGTTACTCAAGGACTTAGTTCTGTCCTTCTTGGAATGTGTTCTCTAACTGGTAATATGGAGAGAAAGAAAATGATATTAATACTATGAAAATTTGTATCTTGGGAGCTAAGGATGTAGTGCAGTGGTACAGTGAGCCTGGTTAGCATTCAGGAGGTCAGTATTCAGCACCCTTCCTCCACAAACACAAATTCCCATTTTGATCCTTGCTGTTCCTATGTTGATATGAACAGAAGACAAAATGGGAAAAGCAAAACAAAACAAAACAAAACTAACTTTGGAAATGTGACTTTTCTTTGCAGATGGAAAGAAAACTGATTATTTTGTTTATATTATACATGAATAAAGTTCTGTACATATTCAGGTAATGATCAGTGTTATATTCTTTTCAGGATAGTATCAAATTTAAATTTCCTAAAGACTCAAGGCATGAAAAAGGTGTTTTAAAAAAATAAAACAATAGGGCTGGAGAGATGGCTCAGCAGTTAAGGCACTTGCCTACAAGGCCTAAGGACTCAGGTTTGATTCCCCACTACCTATGTAAAGCCAGATGCACGAAGTGGCACATGCATCTGAAGTTCATTTGGAATGGAGTGCCCATTCTCTGTCTCTGCCTATCTCTCTCTCAAATAAATAAAATTAAGAAAATGAAACAATAGTTTGAAACATAAAGTAAATCAATGTGAAGGAAGTGCCAATTGACTTCAGGTTATATATTTACCTCTGAGATAACTCGTTTAGAAAATTTGCAAGTGGTGCTGTAGCAATGCCAGCACTGCATTGCTACGTAGGCTCTCATTGCTGCACATTATGTCATTGGTTCAAAATGCTGTGGTGTGGTTTCAGCAGTAGTATGTTATAGATGTTTTATTAATAAATTACTTGAGGTGGCTTGCCAGGAGCAATGCTGGTTCATGATAAGACTTGTGAGGGGTCTCAGATTTTGCTCTGTACAAAGCAGCAAGCAAGTCTGTTGCTAGTATATGAATAATGGTTGAAGACACAAGACTTCTGAGTTGGAGCCCAAGGATGTTTATTACTCAAAGCATCATAAGCATTGTGATCTTCATGTTGGTTTGAGTTGCTCTTCATTCCCTCCCAATCCACCAGGAACAGTGCAGGTGTGCCTTACACAGCTGCTGTGCCTGGAGAAACACTCCCAAGAAAGCTTGTGGCCTCACTGCTCTTATAGTAAGCAAAATTAACCAGCTCTTTGTTAAGTGGAAGAAGTTGCCTTTTCTTTAAAGGTTGCATACTATGAGCAAGACTCCAGAAATGATTTTTGAAATAGCAGTCAGGGTATTGCATTCTTGGCATGCCCAACAAGAGTATGTAGAAATTCTCAGGCTTTGAAGTACATTGTCTCTTAATGACATGTGTCATGATTAAACTGTAGACTCAGGTCTGCTGAACTTCCTTTCTGGAATTCCAGTTGTAAAGGTGACAAGGATAAGCCTTTTCCCCCAAATTTTAATTCCAGGATATCTTGAAACTAGTCCTATTGGTTTATTCACTATATTCAGTCACAAAAAGAGTTTAGCAATTATAAAGGCAAGTAATGGGAAACAAAGCCCAGTTTTGACAATCTTACTGGATTCTTTCTCAAAATCTTCTGGAATTTTAAGTAGCTTCTGCCAGTTCAAGGAGCCATGATGGTGTTTTTGAAATGACGCTTCTTGTCACAGTGACCGTAGAACATACACTATAATACTCTGGAGTATAAAATAGGAATCATGAAGAAATAAGGCAAAAGTGGTGGGTGTAGTGGCTATAGGAAAAAAACATAAATGTAGCATATTGGCACCTTTAAAAGGTTAGCATAGAAAACCTTTGTTTTATTTTTATTGATTAATTCAATTAGAATTTGAACTTTCAAAGGACTTTAGAATTTTAAATCCAGGCTTCTCTTTTTACTAGAAATGAGATATAGCATCATTAAATATTGCTCAAGAACAAATTTCTGTTGACCATGTACAGCCATGTACATCATTACAGTCATTCCCTCTTATTTTGTTTACAGGAATCAGTTAGGAAACATTTGTAGAATTACTTCATATTATATATAAGTTATATTTTCTTTCTCTAGAGATATGCTAGTGGAGAGAGACACTAATTGAATTTGATAATACTATATTAAAATCATAAATTCTTGGGAAGAATAAATAATTAATGTAGCTTGGGAAAAGGGAATATTTTATAAAGGTATTGACATTTCAGTGGGTATTTGAAAGATTACAGACAGGGGCTGCTAGACAAGAAATGGAGTGGAGGGGACTCCATACTCCAAGCTGAGGCAAATAATGCATGTTATGAATGAAAGTGCATAAGTTGACTAGAAATGACAGAAAGGTTAGATGCAGCTCAGGGTAACTTGACTTGAGAGAAAGACAGGAAGCATACAAGTTAGGAAATGCTTAGATACTGTGGTGAATGTGGACATTCTTTCTGGGAAAGACTGATGGTTTTAGATAGATGGGTGAATGTGGCATAAGGGAAAATATTGATTCAGAAAAAAATAGCATAAAAAAGGATGTCAGAAAAGATAGTCACAGTAGGGATTTGAGAAGTAGGCATTGGTAGGGGGGATCAGATAGGATGAAGACTGAAGAAGACCTTCTGCATTTGGAAAGAAGAAAGTCATTAATGTGTTTTATCAGAGCCATTCCAGTTGACTATGGGAAGTGGAAGCTAGACTGCTAAAGGAAGGATTCAGATATGAGATAATGAGGACAACACTTGTTTATGTTTCTTCACTGTAAAATTAACAACTTGTATCATAATCTGTTTTAACCTTTCAACCTTGCAAGTAGTTATAATAAATATCATTTTCATAACTTTGTAATTATTATAATTATCTATATGTAATTTAATTAGACATTTTAGTTATCCATAATTATTTAGATGTATAGATATAATAATTATAAGTAATCTATAATTATTCATATTTTATAAGTAGTTTTGCAATATAATATTGCTGTGTAATATTAGAACATCTTATCTTAAATATGATATTTGTGTATACATATTTTTCTTTAAAAGGTTGCTTACAAATCAAGTTATATGGTTATATTTTTTTTAGAGACTACAAGGTTTTTATTATTTCTAAGTGTTAATTGTAGCCAAAATATTTACATTGATGACTTTTTATTGTTGGTATGGTAGGAGTATTTTTAATGACCTCACATTTTACTTAAACATTGTAAGAAAGAAGGTATTTGAAAACATTTACCCCTTCTCTTTCTCATAAGGATTGATATTGAATTTTTTTCCTACATAATCTCAAGTAGTAGTTTTGAAATTGAAGTTTATAGTTGAGTAAATGTCAAACTACATTTCTGAGGAATGGATTGGCTCAGAATGAACTTAAACAGAATTTTTAACTTGAGTGTTTGGATTTGGGGAGTTGGAAATTCTAAGTTTTGAAGGAGAAATTGAAAGAGAACTTTATCTATAACCTGTGATATAGTTAGTCAGCATCCACTTATCTGCACTGTGGAAGATTGTCCCCTTCCAGGTGGGACTTCTCAAGTCTGGCTAGGAAATTGCCTTTGCCTACATATAGCAAAGAAAGGGTACAGCATAGCTTGTTGACATCTGAAAGCATTCTTTCCGACATCTGAAAGCATTCTTTCCATCTGCTCATGCAAGAGAATGAACTGAGCATCATCTGCATTTCAGACAAATCCTCCTCACAATTAGCAAGACTAATCAGATGAGCAAAGGTTGAGGCCAAATTAAAGAAAGTGACAGTGGCATTCTAAAATTGGTCTGCAGATCTGCAGTTCAAATGGCACTTAAGTTTTCTTTGTGTTTAAATGAAATTGAAAGTATTTTAATAATTGAATAAATTAGCCTATGATTATAATCATTTACTTGAAATTAATAAACTGAGTTCACACCATTGCCTAGCATTGTTTCCATTTACAAGGTTGAACTTACTTTTATTGTTCGTTATATTGGACTTGTTAAGTTCTCAGAAAGTGGTGGAGAGCAGGTAATGAGAGAGAACAGCAAGTTTAGATGCAACATTGAACTGAAATGCAGAGGATCTGGGAGCTTGCAAACTAACTGACATCTGAACAGATATTGAACATAAAATGTTCATACTGTAAAGGAGCACAAAATTGAGAGGGTGGAGAAGCACATCTAGAGGAAGGGAACAATGTATTTGAAGGCAGAGAAGCGAGTAAACATAGCTTGTTAGTGGAACAGATTAGAAGCGTTTCCACTCCCACCAGTTGCAATCAATCCTGTATTGCAAAGAGAAAGCATGGCAAGAAGAGGGCTGCACTGGTGGAGTGTGGCAACCTGATCAACTGGATCCTCCATGGGTGTTACTAATAGGACATTGTGTGAAACAGATTTCTGGGGGCAAGTTTGGACATACGAATAAAGGAGAACAGATTTTTGTAATTCTAAGTAAGAGATAGTGGTAGCCTTAGTTAGGGTGGTGTGTGTGAAAATGAACAACCTTGGTGCATAGGAGAACTGTTTTAGGAATAATGAGTAGCTCCTGGAGGTAGAGTGAATAGGTGGAATAGGGAAGAGGGAGGGATGACATTCAGTTGAAGTGGTGTCTGACTGTCCTATTTCTGTTTCAGCAATAATCAAGATAGTCATTCTACCAAAGAGGATTGGGTTTTTGTTATGATTTCTTCCCTAACTGGGTGAAGTGTGGTAGGAAGAAAGGGACTGGAAAAGAAGAAGATATTATAGAACTTGGAAAGAGGAAGGTGCTATTATCATAGGCTTTAAAGAAAGTATTTATTTTTTAATTATTTTTTTGGGGGTTAGCACACAGGGCATACTTACACTTTTTCTCATTTATTTCCTTCCCCACTACCTTCTACCATGCCTCCTTCCCCTCCAACTGGGTTCTTATCTTTTCTGAATTGGTCTCTTCCTTCCTTTTTTTTCTTCCTTCCCCTTTTCTTCCTCTTAATTTTTTGTGTGTATGTAGTATGTTTTATGTGTAGTGAATGTGTGTGTGTGTGTGTGTGTGTTTGTACATGTGCATACCCTATGTACATGAGTGCTAAAGCCAGAGTGGGACATTGGGTGTCTTCTACTATCTTTCTTCTTCATTTCCCTGAGACAGAGTCTCTCACTGAACCTGTAGTTCACTGTCTTATTTTATTTTATTTTATTTTATTTTCATTAGACTGGCTAACCAGGGAGCCCCACTGATCCTTCTTTTTCTTCTCCCTCTGTGAGCCAGTTCCTCAATCCCCTACCTTCTGCTTTACTGTTACACGTATTGTATTACCTTCTCTGTTTTCTACATCCCTTAAGATCTCTTTCTCCCTTTTCATGGTCTTTCTAGTTTCCTGAACTATAAGCACACATATATAATTACTATGCATACACACATATGTATGCTTGCAAATCTAGGTCTATGTGCTGTTTTAATGGTCAATGAACATAGCTTCTTGTAATGAACTCTTTTGTGTACTATTTCTTTGTCTTTTCTTATGGTATGTTATCCCACATTTTAACATGGTTATGTTTGAAAGGAATTTTGAAATTATAGTTTCCTCCCACAGGTGAGGACATTGGTGCTCTGAGAGAAGAACTTATATAGTGACAGAAGTAGAACCCAAACCCTATGATGAGCGCTGCATCACTTTTTCTCAGTGCCTAGCCAGCTCCATGGGGATTGGTATCATAAATACAAATAGTAGGAATAACTAAAGCTGCTGGATATACCTACCATGTGACCATCATGATAGTGAGTTTACCAAAATGGTCCTTTTGACTTAAATAGCTGTTGATTGATCAACAAGCAAGGCCAGTACATAATATACTGGAATTTTTATTACTTAGAAATAGTAGCCTTATATGGTAGGTTAACATGGGGACTAGTGTGAACTGTAAAAAATGGTAGTGGCAAAAGTATCCAGGAGAGGAAAGTTGGGATATTGTTAGGTTCCACAGATTTAAGAGGTGGTCAAGGATATGGTTGTTGTAGTTATGGAGAGGAAAGAAGAGAGCTTGTTAAGAAGAGATTGGAAAGGTAAATTATGTGAGTTATGCATAGGAAGAGTAGTAGAAAGATCACAATAGTAGACTGGGTAGAGAAAAACACAGAACAAAACTAAAATCAAACAGAGCAATATATAATAACAAACAAAACTGTCTTAGAATATGTAAGAGTGGAGATCAAAAAGGAGGTACTAAGATAAAAACTATAAAAAAATGACAGAAGTTAGCTCTAATAAGGAAATGATTAAAAAGGCTAAGCATATTAGATGTGCATCAAATCTAAACATTCTGCATTCTTGGTTTTTGAATTCTTTCCCTCCCTGTGAACCTGCTCTGACATGGGAGGTGTGACTCAACCCTCTAGAGCCAATACACATATTGGCCCCATGGAGATCAGACCAGTTACTTTGTGGAGTGACCTATTCTGAGTTGTGAAAGTGATCACCTCCAAGTTCAAGTATTTTACTTTATGATGAGCTCTATTCTCTTGTTCTTGATGGTTGGAGATTGTTAAGTAATTCATTGGGATGGTTAGGCAAATTCATATACTGAATTTAATTCAGTGTAGTTAAATTTATTTAAACATTTCAACTATAGTCGCAAAAAGACTTGGCCAAGAATTTATATCTTATTTCTTGAGCATTTTTTGACCAATTAGTTTACATTATTCTATTTCTGATTGTTTTTTCACAGGATAAGGCCACAGCTTGCCAAAGAAAAGATTGAAGGATGCCATATTTGTACATCAGTCACACCAGGAGAGCCTCAGGTCTTCCTTGGAAAAGATAAGGCTTTTACTTTTGATTATGTGTTTGATATTGACTCCCAGCAAGCTCAGATCTACACCCAGTGTATTGAAAAACTAATTGAAGGTTGTTTTGAAGGATACAATGCTACAGTCTTTGCTTATGGACAAGTAAGTACCATATTGTTTTTGTGGGAATTATATTTCATTTGCTCTTTCATTTTTATGTCTTGAGGATATGCTGAGTCTAAATATTCACTATTTTTTGTTCTTTTGTTCAGACTGGAGCTGGAAAAACATACACGATGGGAACAGGATTTGATGTTAACATCATTGAGGAAGAACAGGGTATTATTTCTCGTGCTGTTAAGCATCTTTTCAAGAGTATTGAAGAAAAAAAAACCACAGCAATTAAAAATGGGCTTCCTCCTCCAGATTTTAAAGTCAATGCCCAATTCTTGGAGGTAATAACTAATTATCATTAATATCCTTTAAATTCCATCAGTCCCACCAGGTCCCTATTATCTTAAGCTATTGGTCTCTAATACAGTGTCTTGCGTATAGTATTTGATAACTGTTGTTTGAATGAATTAGCATTAGTGTTTGGAGGTAATAAGTGTACCTTAACTCATATGCACTACTGTTGGCTTTGAGTAAAGGTACATTTAACATTGTTTTTTTTCATAATTTTTCTTTATCAATGATAAAAAGCTTACAAAGTCCTGGGAACTCAGCAATTCATTCTAAAGAAAGTAGAGGAATGGAAAAATAGAATGTGCCACTCTAATCTAGCTGAGAAGGCTGGTGTCGTTGCAAAGCACATGAGACACTTTTGACCCAGTGTCTTAGGTTCGTATTCACCTAAAGCATCCTAGTCAGATGACAGAGGTCTGGCAAGGAGACATGTAGGACTTGAGTAATACAGTAGTTAGATGGACAGTGGCATTTTATTCTGAATTAAGTATTGATTTTTAGGCATATTAAGAAGGGTGTTTTGGGCTGGAGAGATGGCTTAGCGGTTAAGGCATTTGCCTGCAAAACCAAAGGACCTCAGTTCGATTCCCAGGACCCACATAAGGCAGATGCACAAGGGGGCACATGTGTCTGGAGTTCATTTGCAGTGGCTGGAGGCCCTGGCGCTCCCATTCTCTCCACCCGCCCCCAATTAAATAAAAATAAATTAAAAAGTCTAAAATGTAGGACGACAATATGATCCTGCTACACACCCAATAAAATCAAAGCCAGATTTTCATAATAGGCAAGTTATGGAATTATTCTAACATCCATCAATGAATAAATAAATGCATGAAGAAAATGTGGCAGAGATGTACACATGCACGCGAGTGCACGCGCGTGCACACACACACACACACACACACACACTGACATATTAGTCAGCTGTGGAATGGAATTATGTCATCTGGAGGAAACTGGATGGAATTGGAGATCATTGTATTAAGTAAAATTAGCCAGACTTGGGAAAACAAGTGTCACATTTTCTTTCAAATAGGAACAAAGATTAAAAAAAAAGAAAGAAAGAAAAAGAAGATATGGAAAGAGAAACAGGGAAGAGGGTGAGGGGAACAAGGAGATAGGAGAAGCTAGAAGGACAATGAATATGATTAAAGTACATTGTGTACATGTCTGAAATGACACAAGGAAGCCTATTTTTGTGTGCAAATAAGATATGTTAGTATAAAGCAGAAAATAAATGAATGAAAAGGTGCTAAAAAGAAGAATTGTGGGACAAAAAGAAATGTCTTTTTTTTTTGTCTTGAATTGTAAAAATTCTTAACCTCTGACCTTAGGATTTATCTGCATTTGCTATATATTTGCCCAAGTCTGTTTATGTGTATTTTCTAGGCCTTAGTCATGTCAAGTCTTTTTTTTTCTTTTTTTTAAATTTATTTATTTTTTCTTTATTAGTTAGTTTTGTATTCAGCAAATACAGTCAGTTTGGTACCATTATTAGGCTCATCCGTGACCTGCCCCCTCCCCTTGTCCCCTCCTTGTTGAGGTATGTGGGTCATGCATTGTGGAGTTAGCCCACAGTTATGGGTAAGCTAAATGTCTCTGCATATCATGACCCAACATGAGACTCTGACATTCTTTCTGCCACCTCTTTCGCAAAATTTCCCTGAGCCATGTTGGGTTCATTTTTGGTCTGCTTCAGTGATGGGGTGTTGGTGGCCTCTGAGGCTCTGGCTCTCTGATTTGGTAGGAGTTGACTTTTCTCTGTGCTGATCTCCTTCCCCCTTGTGCTGGTATCCAGTTCATCAGGAAAACAGCCCCCTTGCTTGTTTCTCCAATTTTTCTTACTTTCAGCTGAGGCCCTTTTGAGGTATGATGGGGTGGCTCTCTCCTTAGGATCTACATCTATCTGAAAAAGAGAAGCAGATTCTCCAACGGAGAGTAAGTTAGCACCAGGACAAAAGAGATAAGTACTTTCCATGATATAGGAATGGAAAAAGACATCCGGAACAAAACAACATGAACTTAAACTGTCACTCAACCAATGGGATCACATGAAGCTGAAGAGTTTCTTTACAGACAAGCATACAATAAGCAAAGCCAATAGATCACCCACGGAATGGGAGAAACTCTGATCTGGAAGACAAGATCAAGATACAAGAAGCCAATAGAACTCCAAACAGACTGGACCAAAGGAGAAACTCTCCAAGACATATTATCATTAAGACTCTAAACACTGACACCAAAGAGAAAACCCTAAAAGCAGCTAGGGAAAAACAGCACACCACCTTCAAAGGTAACCCCATCAGAATTACTTCAGACTTCTCCATGGAAACCCTGAAAGCTAGAAGGGCCTGGAATGAAACACTGCAAAGTCTAAGAACCTATGGCTTCCAACCCAATCTACTCTACCCAGCAAAAGTATCCCTCATAATAGATGGTGAAAGAAAAACATTCCATGACAAAACTCAGCTTTACAATTATATGAACACAAAACCAAGCCTACAGAGAGTATTTCAGGAAATTCTCCACAGAGAAGAAACAAATAATCAAACTCAAATGCCTACAAGAAGCAGATCACAACAACCAAACTCAGAGTAGGCACAAAAAACTTCAAAGTCCATGAAAACACCAACCCACATTTACCATCACAATATGGCAGGGATCAAATCAAATCTCACAGTCATTACCCTAAATATTAATGGTCTTAATTCACCCATCAAGAGACAAGGCTAACAGGATGGATCAAAAAATTAGACCCCTCAATCTGTTGCCTTCAAGAAACCCACCTCACCATTAAAGACAGACATCTCCTCAGGGTGAAAGGGTGGAAAATAATATTCCAAGCAAATGGGAATAAGAAACAAGCAGGCGTAGCTATTATTAATATCAGATAAAATAGACTTCAAACCAAAAATAATCAAAAGAGACAAAGAAGGCCACTTCCTACTTATCAAGGGAACGATCCATCAAGAGGATATTACAATCATAAATCTGTATGCACCAAACACAGGGGCACCACAGTTCATAAAACAAAACCTACTTGACAATAAAACAGAAATAACCACCAACACCATCATAGCTGGGGACTTCAATACACCATTATCAGTAATAGACAGATCATCCAAACAGAAACTCAACAGGGAAGTAAGAGAGCTCAACAAAACCATAGATAACTTAGACCTAATGGACATCTACAGAACCTTCCATCCCAAATCCACAGATTACACATTCTTCTCAGCAGCCCATGGAACATTCTCTAAAATAGACCATATACTGGGTCACAAAGACTGCCTCCACATATTTAGGAAGATTGACATAATTCCCTGCATGATATCAGATCACAATGCTATATTGCTAGAAATCAACAACAAAAGACCCACCAAGAATCCCAACGGCACCTGGAAACTGAATAGCACACTTTTAAATAAAAGGATAGTGGATGAAATAAAAAATGAAATTGCAAAATTTCTGGAATTGAACGAAAATGAGAACACATCGTATCAAAACTTATGGGACACAATGAAGGTGGTCCTCAGGGGAAAACTCATAGCACTCAATGCCTTCATAAAAAAGACAGAAAGGTCCCAAATCAATAACCTAACCATCCACCTAAAGGCACTGGAAAAACAAGAAAAATCCAACCCAAGGAGCTCCAGAAGGAAAGAAATAATTAAAATCAGAGCAGAAATCAATGAATTGGAAATCAAGGAAACAATTAAGATGATTGACAATTCAAAGATCTGGTTCTTTGAAAAAATGAACAAGATTGACAAACCCCTGGCCAATCTGATCAAGCAAAAAAAGGAGAAGCTTCAAATTAACAAAATTCAAAATGAAAAAGGAGAGATCACAACAGACATAAGTGAAATTGGGAGAATCATCAGGACTTATTTCTAAAACCTCTTCTCCACAAAACTGGATAATGTGGAGGAGATGGATAAATTCTTGGACACATACCATCTACCAAAGCTAAACAGAGAGCAGATTAATCACCTCAACCAACCCATCACACTCATGGAGATTGAAAAAGTAATAAAAAACCTCCCAAAAAAGAAGAGTCCAGGACCAGATGGCTTCTCAGCTGAATTGTATCAAACCTTCATGGGAGAACTCAAAGCAATCTTCCTCAAACTGTGCCACACAATTGGTGAACAGGGAAAGCTACCCAACTCCTTTTATGAAGCTAGCATCACCCTAATTCCAAAACCAGGCAGAGATGCCACAAGAAAAGAAAACTACCGGCGTATTTCCCTGATGAATTTAGATGCAAAGATCCTAAACAAAATCCTTGCAAACCGAATCCAACAACACATCAAAAGCATATCCACCTTGACCAAGTGGGATTCATTCCAGGAACACAGAGATGGTTCAACATATGGAAATCTGTCAATGTAATACACCACATAAACAAGGTTAAACATAAAAACCACATGATCATTTCGATAGATGCAGAAAAGGCCTTTGACAAGATTCAACATCACTTCATGTTCAAAACATTGGAGAGAATTGGCATGGTTGGTTCATATCTCAACCTAATAAAGGCAATATACGAAGCTCCTAAGGCCCAAATAATACTTAATGGAGAGAGACTGGAGGAATTCCCATTAAGATCAGGAACAAGACAGGGTTGTCCACTCTCACCTCTGCTTTTCAATATAGTACTGGAAGTCCTAGCTCAAGCAATAAGACAGGAGAAGGAAATAAAAGGGATACAATTTGGAAAGGAATAAGTTAAGTTAGCTTTATTCGCTGATGACATGATTATATATTTAAGAGACCCGAGAGACTCCATCCCAAAACTCCTGAAGGTGATTAACTCCTATAGCAAAGTAGCAGGATACAAAATCAATGCACAAAAATCAGTAGCCTTCCTTTATGCAAATGACAAAGATACAGAGAAAGAAATAAGGGACATAGTCCCATTTTCAATTGTAACAAAAAAAATAAAATACCTTGGAATAACGTTAACCAAGGAAGTGAAAGATCTATACAATGAAAACATAAAAACACTGAAAAACGAAATTGAGGCCGACTTGAGAAAATGGGAAGACCTCCCATGTTCCTGGATAGGCAGAATTAACATTGTGAAGATGACAATCCTACCAAAGGCAATATACAGATTTAATGCAATTCCTATTAAAATCCCTACAGTGTTCTTCACAGAGATAGAAAAAATGATCTCAAAGTTCATATGGAAATGCAGAAGGCCTCGCATTTCCAAACATATCCTCAGCAAAGGAAATACCACTGGAGGCATCACCATACCTGACCTAAAGCTATATTACAAAGCCATAGTAATAAAAACAGCATGGTACTGGCATAAAAACAGGAGTATAGATCAATGGAATAGACTTGAGGACCCGGACTTTGGGTCAAGCAACTATAGCTACTTGATATTCGATAAAGGCCCAAACAATATAGGCTAGAAAAAAGAGCATCTTCAACAAATGGTGCTGGACAAACTGGATGTCAAGTCTTTTACTATACTTATTTTTGTAAATGAGTCTAATATTCACTTGTATGTATAATTGCCTTATTCACATTCATGCAATATTTTGAAGAAATAGGTGTTGTCTTAAAGAATGTTAAGAATATGGATAAAATACAATAGACAGTATATGAAGTCTCATAATTCTCACAAAACAATTTCTACAAAATTAACTATATAACTTTTCTTTTGACAGCTTTATAATGAAGAGGTCCTTGATTTATTTGATACCACTCGGGATATTGATGCAAAAAATAAAAAATCAAATATAAAAATTCATGAAGATTCAACTGGAGGAATTTATACTGTGGGAGTCACAACACGCACTGTGAATACAGAACTAGAGGTAGCATCTATGTTGTTATATAGCATAAACGGCTTTATTTTAGCCATCTTCATTGATAATATACTTAAGATCAGTAAATAAGATATATACCCTTAACTGCAGCACAGTTACGATATTGTCCTTTTTCCTCATCCTTTGTCACTGTCACACATGTCATGCTGATGACAAAAGTAGCATATTTATCGTACCATCAAAATAATGCAAGGCAATGTCTATGCAGTTTTCTTTCATAGGCAAAGAGATTAAATCCTTAATGCAAAAGGATGAGACCATAGTTCATTTGTACTTTTGGCTTGTGGCATGTATATGATAATATCTTGGCTTATGTAGGAAAAGTGATATAAGGTATGAAACAAGTTTAAAGAGAAGATAAATTAGTCAAAGTTAATTCAAATTACTGTTCAGTTTATATCAAAGCATTCTACTGTAACAGTTTTTAAATGAAAGCTGCACATATCACCAAGTGGAAAACAATGGAACTCGATGTTTTCACTTAACTAAAAACAATTCTATGAGAAATGCTCTTTTGATATCCTTAATTTTGTGAGTTTTTGCCACTAGCTCAAGCATTAGGTGTTTTGTGTAAATATTGCTGCAGTAAAGCCTTCCTCTCTTTGCAGATGATGCAGTGTCTGAAGTTGGGGGCTTTGTCTCGCACCACTGCCAGTACCCAGATGAATGTGCAGAGCTCTCGCTCACATGCTATTTTTACCATCCATGTGTGTCAAACCAGAGTGTGTCCTCAAACAGATTCTGTGAGTTATTGGCCCTTACTTCTTACATGTTCAGTCTTTATCTCTTAAAATTTCATGTATCCCAAAGAGGGTATGTTTTACCCAAATCCAGTTTAATTCTTCCTTGTCCAGATTTCATTTTCTCATTTCATTTAAATTGAAGCTGGTCAATTTCATAAGATTTTAGGGGGAACAGAATCTGTCTGACATGTCTGTAGAGCACGATGTGACACGTGGCACTCAGTCATGGTGGAGAACCTGTGCCTGTGAGGACTCTGCAGTCATTTTCCTGTATCACCACAAGCAGAGCCTCAGTTCGTAGCAGTTCCATTCTGCCCTTCCACCTTCTTCTTCTTTCTTTTTTAATTTTTGTTTATTTTTATTTGTTTATTTGAGAGTGACAGACAGAGAGAGGAAGAGGGGGAGAGAGAGAGAGAGAATGGGCATGCCAGGGCCTCCAGCCACTGCAAATTCGAACTCCAGATGCATGTGCCCCCTTGTGCATCTGGCTAACGTGGGTTCTGGGGAATCGTGCCTTGAACCGGGGTCTTTAGGCTTCACAGGCAAGCGCTTAACTGCTAAGCCATCTCTCCAGCCCCCTTCCACCTTCTTTATGACATTAAATCTATAATTTCCAGTAAACATTTCTGCATTTATGGTTATATTACTATATGATTGTTTCTTTCGCCATGGGTGAAGGTAGAGGATATTTGGTCCCACTGTAATGGAGTGTTTTTCACTTATTTTTTTAATTGTAGGAAAATGTGACAGATAATAAGATGATGTCTGATTCATCCCAAATGAGTGAATATGAAACCCTGACGGCAAAGTTCCATTTTGTTGATCTGGCAGGATCAGAAAGATTGAAAAGAACTGGAGCTACTGGCGAGAGGGCAAAAGAAGGCATTTCTATCAACTGTGGACTTGTAAGACTAAAACTTTATGCTGCAGATGCCACTTTTTCTGCTGTCATTTTCTGATTATTTTAGTTTACTTTTTGTCTTTGAGACTGGGTTTCAGTATTTAGACCAGGCTGGTCTCCAACTCACAATGATCCTTTCTACCTCAACCACTGCTGTACTGAAATTACAGGCACGTGTCATCATGCCTGGAATTCCTTTTTTCCATTGCAGTTCATACCATAATGGAAATCTTTCATGTCTGGGACTGCGATGTGGTAGTTGTAGTGAACTCAGCGATTCGCTGACTCTCTAACCTCATATAGGGACTCATGTTATGTGCTCTATCCTTCCCCACTCCACCGTGCATGTTTTTGTTCTGTCTATAAATTAGTCTGCATTAAATTTCATAGAATGCCTGAAAGTTTATGCACATAAAAGAATTACTTGAGAACTTCTTTACACATTTTAAAATATACATTCAAAATAAACATTGAATATTAAATATCTCAGGGGATAAGACCTAAAAATAGCTTTTGTTAATATCCATAACTTATTTTATTGACTCTGATATGTATAATAAAAAATTTCTTTATTTTTGAAAAGGGAGGGGGTTCTCATGTAGCTCAAGCTGGCCTCAAGCTCAATGTATAGCTAAGGATAGCCTTGAACTTCGGATCCTTCTGCCTCCACCTCCTGAGTGATAGACTTATAGGCATGTACTACCATGCCAGGTTTATATGATGTTAGAGATTGATCCCAGGGCCTCATGGATGGTAGCCACTCTACCATTGAGCTGCATTCCTAGCACCTTAAATGCTCTTTAGTAATTTTTTATAGACTATATTAGGAGTTAACTATAAATTTGAAAAAATTATTTGTGTGAGTGTATGTGTGTGTGCATGTACGCACACACATGAGTTTGTTTAGAGGTCAGAGGGAAGGTTTTGAGCCGATCTTACCTATGCACCTCATTTGAGGCAGGGTTTCTTGCTCTCGATTCTCTCAGCTTTTTATGCTGTGCTATGCTTGCCACATCAAAAAATTTGTCTGTTCCTCCCATCTCACTGTTAGGAGTACTGGAATTACAGAAGCCTGCCAGAGCTCCTGGCTTTTTACCTGGGCCCTGGGTATTGGACTCAAATCATTTCATTTAAACAAAAAGTGCTTTTTGTAGTGAGCCATTCTTCCATCCCTAGAAATTAAACCATTGTATCTAGGGGTATTTTGATTGGTAAACATCTTGAAGTTTATTTAGAATAAGGTTCTGCTATGTTCAAGAAAGTGTTGTAAAGTGAACTTTTACATACTAAATCTTTCCTTATTGTGTTCATTATGAAATTGGACACTTATTCCTATAAGAAGTAACAGTATCCCTAAATTCCTAATGCTGAAAATATCAGGTTGTGTGCTTCCTTCTTAGCTTTCCCCCTGTCTTAAAGCTTGGGGGGTGGGGTTCCTTTCCTCACCATTGTCCAGTTACAATGGTGACTCTTCCGTGGGGAATTATCCACTAACCTTCCAATACCAACACCCACTTTGATGCGCCCTCTTTGTGTTTCAGTGTCCTGTCCTGCATCCTGGACTTTGAATATTGTGTTGGATTTCTTAAGGGTGCTGTCAGGAATAGATAAAATCCATTGCTCTGCTTTCCTATTTAAGTAGAGTCTTAGTGTGTCAGTTCTTATAGCTGTAACCTTTCTGGAAAAGGAAGATCAGAATACAGCCACTTGAGCTGGGCATGGTAGCACACACCTTTAATCCCAGCACTGGGGAGGCAGAGGTCAGAGGATCGCCGTGAGTTTGAGGCCACCCTAAGACTACATAGTGAATTCCAGGTCAACCTAAGCTAGAGTGAGACCCTACCTCAAGGGAAAAAAGAAGAAGGAGGAGGAGGAGGAAGAGAAGGATACAACCATTTCATGCATAATGGTTTGACCTTCACAATGACATGATTATGGATGTTGTATTACTGGAAGCTTGGAAGCTTGCATGACCAGAGTTTTGGATAATGTTTATTGTGTAGGTGCTAGTTCATTAACAGTAGGAAAGATAGCATACATGGGAGAGAAAGTGATGATAGAGTGCAGTTTTGGCTTAGCTTTTTTAAAACTGGATGCTGAACACACATTGTTTTGTTGTATTTCTAAGATTAGGTTTACTTATATAGAATGTCATAGTCAGAAAAATGACACTACTTTTTTTACTGTGGCTAAAGGAGATTTTAGTCACATAAAGGATCTGTATTGTTGAAAGAAACTTTCATAGACGTATAAGCTAACTAATCATTTTATTTCTTCATTGAGTAGAGGAGAATTTACAACATGAATTAATCTTTGGGGGAAAGAACCTAAATAGTTAGTTTTGTCAATCTTCTAGCATTTTAAATATCTGAACAGAAGTTTAAATATTTTTGAGTCATAAGAACTGTGTGAATAGCATATACAACTAAATTAAAAAATATTTTATTATTTATTTATAAGAGAGAGAAAGGGGCGGATAGAAAGAGAATAGGCATGCCATGGCCTCTAGCCACTTAATGAACTCCAGATGCACGTACTACCTTGTGCATCTGGCTTACATGTACTGGCTTCATAGGCAAGTGCCTTAACCACTAAACCATCACTCCAGCTATTATATAACTAAATTTTGAGTACTATTAGTTAATAATAAATAATATAGAAAACTTTTAATCTTACATGTATTTAAAAATATAAATGTAAAATAAAAACCAAACAGATGTTCTTGATTTTTTCATGTCTCAATTTTATTTTCTCTAGGCTTTCTTTATTGAAAGAGTTATAATTAATAAATTTATATGATTTTCCTCTTTTTTTTCTCTCTACTTCTTAGTTGGCCCTTGGAAATGTAATAAGTGCATTGGGTGACAAGAGCAAGAGAGCCACACATGTCCCCTATAGAGATTCCAAGCTGACAAGACTCCTACAAGATTCCCTTGGGGGTAATAGGTATGTATAAATGAGTTATGAATACTTACATTTTTTTCTTTTAAATTACTTTTATATATAATTACAAGATGATTTATAAGAACTGCCTTTATTATAAATGAAAATTATAGGATGAGGAACTAATAATTGTATTAGGTACTTAAAATCAGAGTTACTTTATATCTATTTTAAGTAGTCCATATAATATTGTTTTTAGTGGGTGTTACTGTTTCCAGTTTTTAGATAAGAAAATTAAAATCCAGAGAGGTTAAATAATTTATTCAGTCGTGTAATTTGTAAATGAAGTCTACAGTATATCCATAGTTTGCTTGAAGTTGTTACCATGTGGTAGATCACCTAAAAAATTGTTAAAGAAATAAATGTTGTCTTCTAAGTAATTATAAAGTGGTTTAAATATTATTCATACATTTTTACAAAGTCAAAGTATGTTTTGTATGTCAAAATTGTCAAAAAATGTCAACTGAAATGCAATGTTCATAGATTATTAACTTTGCTAATATCAGTCATATTCCTTTCTAATTCTTTGTACTGTTCTGTAATGTTTCACTCACTAAATACATCCTTTTGAACCTTTTGACATTTAAATGCAAATGTAGCACAATCAATAAGTCACAAAAGAGAAGCTCAACAAATTTGCTATGCAGTGTTTTCAGTAGTCTAATAAACCATCTTTACTGGAAAGATCAATGATATATAATGATCTAACAATCAAATCTCAACTTTTCCTTTTGGACAACTATTATTTAAAATGTTCTAAATAATTTTATGCCTATTTAGGTTTGAAACTGGTTTAGAAATAGAATATTATTTATATATTTTCCTTTCTAATGGAATACTGGCACTATGTACACACATTCATCGTTTAGTGTATCCTACATATGAGTGCAGTTTTGTTTTACATTGTTGCATTCTGTATTTTCAGTCTGAAGTCCATTATCAATCTGGGTTTCATAATAACAAGATAAAAACCTGATTTTAAGCCAAGTTTACAGTTTTTCAAGTTTCTAAATTTTACCATTTCCCTATATTTGTTAACTAAAACAAAGCAAAGATGATAAATATCCTCCCTTTATAAGGCATATGCCTGCAAAACCAAAAGACCTAGGTTAGAATCCCCAGTACCTACATAAGCCAGATGCACAATGTGGCACATGCATCTGGAGTTCGTTTGCAGTGGCTGGAAGCCCTGGTGCACCCATTCTCTCTCTCTCTCTTTCCCTCTCTCAAATAAATAAACAAAAAAGTATTTTTAAGTTTACATACTTTTGAACATTTCAATACTTTTGAAAGGCTGCTTGTTCTTTAAGCACTCTATAAACTATTTTCATCATGGGCCTTGACTTTCTGTTGGGTTTTATTCAGGCTTCAGCTCAGCATTCTCAGATGATTCCTCACCATATTCCTTATGAGAGGAAACTTTTTGAAGAGGTTACTCCTTCTAATTCCATCCTCTGTTTCTGTGTAATCTTTTAGAATTGAACTTCTTAGTTCAGCAGTCTTATGCTTTGTTTACATTTTGGAAAGCATAATAGCATCATTGTTTTGGAGGCTCATACAAATTAAACTTAAAAAGTTAGATTCAGCATTATTTTGGAAATAAGTTCCATATATTTGTGTTCATAATTTAGTGTAGTATTATATTTACCAAGCTAGCTTTTATACATTTTATATATTTGTAATGTTTAGTATAACATTATGTAAAATAGCATTAGATTTCAGTGAAGTTATAGGATATAAAATCAACACACAAAAATCAGTAGCTTTCCTACATACCAATAATGAATTCACACAGAAGGGAATCAAGAAAAAACATCCATTTACAATTCCTCCCCCCCAAAAAATTAAGTACTGAGGAAACAACTTAACTAAGGATGTGAAAACTTCCACAATGAAAGCTTCAAGATACTGAAAAATGAAACCAAAGAAGATCCCAGATGATGGAAAAGACCGTCCATGCTCCTGGATTATCAGAATTAACACTGTGTTGATGGCTGTATCTATTACCAAAAGTTATCTATAAAGTCAACATAATTCCCATAAAAATTCTTATGGTATTCCTCACTCAACTGGAAAAAACAATCCAAGAATTCATATGTAAGCACAAAGACCATGAATAGCCAACACAGACCTAAGGAGAATGAGCATACTGAAGGAATCACAATACCTGTTGACAAACAAAGACACACATGGTACTGGATTCAAAATGTATGTGTAGACTAAGGAGCAGAATAGAGGATCTAGAAGTAAATCCATGCAATTTTGTCCTCCTAATTTTTGACAAATGAGCCAGAAATACTTGGGGAGGGGGGCTATTTAAAAAATGGTGTTTGCAAAACTGGATATTCATCTGTAAAAGAATGAAATTAGATTCCTGTTTTTCACTTTGTATAGAACCGAATTCAAAGTCCATCACGGATCTTAATTTAAAACCTTAAATGTGGAAATTGCTAGAGGCAAACACTTTAAGATATAAGGAAAGGCAGAACTGTCTGCAAAGAACACACATCACCCCAATGATTAGCAAGTAGGACTATGCACAATTAAGTTTCTGCACAGCAAAAGAAACCAACAGCAAAGCGGACAGACAGCCTTCAGAACCAGAGGCAATCTTTGCCAGCAGTACTTCAGACCAGGTCTAAGAACCAGAACTATAAAATGAAACACCAAAACCTCAAAATGATTAGTCATCAAATGGGCTAATGAAATGAACAGACAGTTCACAGAAGGAGAAACAAATGGCTGATAGACTTTTCTTTTTTTTTCCTTTTTTTTTTTTTTAAATATTTTTTGTTTATTTATTTATTTGAGAGCCACAGAGAGAAGGAGGCAGAGAGAGAAAGAGAGAGAGAGAGAGAATGGGCGCGCCAGAGCTTCCAGCCTCTGTAAACGAACTCCAGATGAGTGAGCCCCCTTGTGCATCTGGCTAACGTGGGTCCTGGGGAATTGAGCCTCGAACCAGGGTCCTTAGGCTTCACAGGCAAGCGCTTAACCGCTAAGCCATCTCCCCAGCCCCTGATAGACTTTTCAAAAAGGCTTTAACCTCTCTAGTCTCATGGAAAAGAAAATTAAAGCCACTATTCCATTTAGGCCAGCATTGTTATCAATAAAACTGGCATGAAATGCTGACAAGGATGTGGGGGAAAGCAGCACTCACTCACTGTTGGTGGAAGTGCAAACTAGTACAGCCATTATGGAAATCAGTATGGACGTTTCTCAAAAGTTAGAAAGAAATAGAACTTCCATATGACCCAGCTATACCAATCACTTTTGGTCCTGTGCCATAAGGACTGTAATCTACTACAAAGATATTTGCACATCCATGCTCATTATTTTTCTATTCAAATAGCTAGTAAATGGAACTAGCCTAGATTCTCATCAACAGATGAATAGATAGATAATGAAAATGTGGTACATATTTTACTCGGCAGTAAAGGGAAACAAAATTATAAAAATTATCGGAAAATGGATAGATCTAGAAAAAATTATATTAAGTGAGGTACCCAAACTCTGATAACCCAAAACTGCATGTTCTCTCTCACATGCAGATCCTAGCTTGTAACATTTATATGTATATAAATGGGGACAAATGGATAAAACCTAAAAAGCTGGAGTGGTGAACAAGAGTGGGTAATAAGAGATGACAAGGAAGGGGGTTGAGGGAAGGACAAAATGTCATAACTCTTAAATAGAAAGGGGCATAGGAAGACTAAGGAGATGAGAGAGGGAGGAGGTAAATAATGATACCTAAAATTGTACATGCTAACTAAAAACTGAAATCAAAGAAAAATACAAAGTGTGAATAAAAAAATTATATTTTTATACAATGTATATGTCATTGATACTGTTATGTTGTGTTCTACTATACATCTGTAGGATAGAAAGTATACCACTGTATTAGCAATAATCATTTCTAGGTACATGGTTCATACTTTTTTGAGGTAGGGTCTTGCTCTAGCCCAGGCTGACCTGGAATTCACTGTCGTCTCCGGGTAGCCTTGAACTCAGGGTTGTCTTCCTACCTCTGCCTCCCTAATGCTGGGATTAAAAGCATGCGCCACCACGCCTGGCTGGTAAATGTTATTTTTTTTAGACGGAATAATCATTATTATATACAAAAACTTTAAAATTAGCTTTAATGTTTGAACATTTAATAAAATCTTTCTTGAGTCATGTATCTTTAGAATTTTGCTTAATATATGTTACTTTATAGTGGATTGTAGTCAGCTCCTTTTATTCCTGGCTTTCATAGTTCTTATAAAGCCCTTAATCTCAGTGCTTCTGAAAATATTTATGAAGGGCAAGACTCCCTCCCCAAATTGTGGTAGGTTAATATTATACATGACTAATCTCAGTTTGCTCTGTTTGTGACCCATAGTATGAATTTGAAAACACCTGGACTTGTCTGTACTTTATTCAGTGAGATAAATTCATTGATAACAGGAAGGTCAAATGCTGTAAAGGTTTCTAAAATGTTCATTGTTAATATCTATGCTTATTGTAGACCATTAGTAAGTAACTTGCAGAATGGTATTGCACTAGAGCCTACAATTCAAGTTGTCCATGATCTTTAATCAACATTCATAAATCCTCAGTCTTAGTTGATGATTACTGGTTGAGTGTTTGTACCCTGGAATACTGAGGTCTTTGTTCAAAAAGTCTTTCTATGTGCCCACATTGTGGAATGTTCTCCCTAGTTTTCCTCTTGTCATTTGGTTTGATAGTTTTTCAGGTCCTATATTGAGGCCTTTGCTCCATTTGGAGTTGAGTTTTAAGCAGGATAAGAAAGGAAGATCCCGATAACTTTTTCTACATGTAGTTATTTGGTTTCTTCAACATCATTTATTGAAAATGCTGTTTGTTTTTCTTTTTTTCTCCAGTGTGTGTTTTTAGCCTCTTTGTCAAAGATCAGGTAGCTGTATTTGATCTTCTATTCCAATGACCTATTTGCCTATTTTTGTGACAGTACTATGCTGTTTTTGTGCATTTTTAAAATTTAAATTTATTTTTTTAATTTATTTTAGAGAGAGAGAGGCAAACACCTTAACTGCTAAGCCATTCCTCCAGCCTTTTTGTTGTTTTCATTACTATGCTTTGTAGTATATCTTGAAATCAGGTATGGTGATACCACCAACAGTATTATTTATTTTTCTGAGGACATTTTTGGCTATCTGAGGTCCTTTGTGCTTCAATATGAAATTTAATTTTCTTTTAAGAATTTTATTTTCATTTAGTTGCAAGCAGAGACAGAGTGAAGAGAGAAAGAGAAAAAAATGAATGAATGAATGAGAATGGGCATGCTAGAGCCTCTATTCACTGCAAATGAACTCCAGATACATGTGCCACCTTGTGCATCTGGGTCCTGGGGAATTAAATCTGGGTCTTTAGGCTTTGTTGGCAAGCACCTTAACTGCTGAGTCATCTCTCCAGTCCTCAATATGAGTTTTGAGGCTGCTTCTTTTTCTATTTTTTTATTTTTATTTTTGTAGTCTGTGAATACAGTCAAATTGATACCATTGTTAGCCTCCTCCCTGTCCGCCCCTCCACAGGGACCCTCCTTGTTGGGGTATATGGGTCGTGTATTGTGGGGTTAGCCTTCAGTTTAGGGTAAAAGGAAATGTTTCTGCGTGTCATGACCCAATGTGTAGCTCTGACATTCTTTCCGCCCCCTCTTCCGCAAATTTCCCTGAGCCATATTGGGTTAATTTTAGGTCTGCTTCAGTGTTGAGATCTTGGTAGCCTCTGTGTCTCTGGATATCTGGTTTGGTAGAGGTTGATTGTTCTCTGCGTCTATCTCCTTCACCATTGTGCTGGTTCCCGATTCACCAAGAAAATAGCATTTTTGCATATTTCCCCAATTATTCTTAGCTTCATCTGGGGTGGTTCTCTCCTTAGGATCTGTGTCTATGTGAAAAAGAGAAGCAGATTCTCCAATGGAGAGTAAAGTTAGCACCAAATACATGTGATAACCATTATTTTTTAGAGAGAGTTTAATGGAGAGTGGGCTAATTTTTGGATATGGTTCTGACTTGTTTCCCAGCTCCAGCTATGGGTTCCATTCCACTGAGCAGATCAGTTAGCCAAATCGAGAGCAGTTGTTTTCCCACCATGGCTGTGTGCCATTAATGTACTTATATGAGCATCACATTAGGTTGTTTGCTGCTAAGTAGGTTAGACCATGGGTTACTTGGACAGAGATGTGGTATATCTACATGATGGAATTCTACACAGCAGTTAGGAAAAACGACACAATGAAATTTGAAGAAAAATGGTCGAACCTGGAACAGATCATTCTCAGTGAACTCACCCAATCACAGAAAGATAATTGCCACATAGTCTCACTCATCTACAGCTCCTAACCTGAATCTACCCAAGATGCCGACATACCTAGCAAGCATCTCAAGGACCGGGCAATAGGGAAGGTGGGGAGGGAGGGAAGGGAAGGAAGGTGGCGGGGGACACAAAACTGGACCCAAACGGCCATGCTACCATAAAACTCTACATCCTAAAAGACAGACCAAATGGTTGAACCTTCACCAGGCCCTTAGAGGGAACACCAGATTCACAAGACCCTGGAGAGGGTACAATGAAAACTGACCTTTATCTGTTTCTGTTTCTGTTTCTGTTTCTGTTTCTTTCTCTTTTTCTCTTTCTCTTCCTCTTCTCTCTCTCTCTCTCTCTCTCTCTCTCTCTCTCTCTCTCTCTCTTTCTCTCTTCCCTTTCTCTCCCTCTTCTCTCTCATCTCTCTATGTCTTTTATATCACTTATCTTTTTCTTCCTTCTCTTCTTGGGCGCTGACCTGTAACTCCAGGTACCAGCAGGTGGATATCATCCATAATGAGCTTTTGATCAGGGAGACCTACAAGGTTTCCCCAAAGAAGACAGATTTATGTCAGAGCCCATAATGACCCACCATAGGTTAGTGGTAAGATCCTACTGCTGAAGACACCATACACTGTTGGCATGTTACATGCAGTGACATGGCTGGAAGCTAGAAGAGAGTCAGTCCCCAGACAGTGCGTCTGGTGCCGGAAGGTGCTGCATGAGCGACTGGGGGGAAATGAGAGAAAAAAAATGAGATATACAAAGGATACAGGAGGCAGAAAGAATGTAGTTAAATGGAGGGCTAGAGTCTTGGTCCAGATGATACTTCAGTTGAATATAAGAGCAAATATAAGTGAGGAATTGATGGGCTGGAGAGATGGCTTAGTGGTTAAGCGCTTGCCTGTGAAGCCTAAGGACCCCGGTTCGAGGCTTGATTCTCCAGGACCCACGTTAGCCAGATGCACAAGGGGGCGCACGCATCTGGAGTTCATTTGCAGTGGCTGGAAGCCCTGGCGCGCCCATTCTCTCTCTTTCTCTCTATCTGCCTCTTCCTCTCTCTGTCACTCTCAAATAAATAAATAAAAATGAACAAAAAAAATTTTTTAAAAAAATAGAAAGAAATAAGTGAGGAATTGATATGCGTTGGAAAAAAAGAGAAAGATATAGAATGAAATCTATTTTTATGTACTATACATATGTTTTAGGTTTTCGAGGTAGGGTCTCACTCTAGCCCAGACTGACCTGGAATTCACTATGTAGTCTCAGGGTGGCCTCGAACTCACAGCACTCCTCCTACCTCTGCCTCCTGAGTGCTGTGATTAAAGGCATGTGCCACCACACCCGGCTTATACTTTTTATATTTTTGAGATGAGGTCTCACTTTGTTAACTAGGCTCCTGTGAACTTGTAATCCTCTTGTTTTAACTTTCCTAGTTGCTGAGTTTACAAGTGCACATTACCACTCTTGGTAACTGTTGGCAACATTTCTTTTTCTTTCTTTTTTTTTTTGGCTTTTAGAGTTAGGGTCTCACTCTGGTCCAGGCTGACCTAGAATTCACATGTAGTCTCAGTGTGGCCTCGAACTCACGGCAATCCTCCTACCTCTGCCTCCCGAGTGCTGGGATTAAAGGCGTGCACCACCACGCCCGGCTTTGGTAACATTTCTTTACACTGTGCAGGGATTACTGGGTAAAGAGGGGGAGCAAGAGACTATTAAGGAGACTACCAACTAGGATTGGTAGATGCTAATTTTCTACTAGGGCAGGTTAATTCAATCTTTGATTGTAGTTTCTTTAAGAGCAGGTATATCCATTTATATGAAAAGAGATGGCAATGAGATAAAAGTTTAGAAACACTAACAATAAGAACAAATTGAAGTACTAATATGGGCCAACCAGAGGTATCCAGTGTGCTTCATCCCAAGTACTGTTGTCATGTCTGGATTAGGCTGCTGTGGACGAAGGAAGTTTGAATGGTTTCAGAGGGTTCAGTCTGTGACTTTCTGGCCTTGTGTGGTCAGGGAGAGCATCATGGCAGCAAAAGCCTGTGGCAGAGAAGTACTGTTCAATCCATGGCTGATGGAGGGAGGAAGGGAAAGTGGTGATATTCTGTCTTACATTTTGCCCAGTAGAACCACCTTGGATTTCATTGACAGATATAATGTTGGGGCATAATAAGCATTTTATTATCTCATTTTGATTGACAGTTCAGTCTATTCTGGCTGTAAAGTAATGTTTTCAAATCTTTTCTGTGTGTTATCTGGTTAGAAACTCTGAAATTTTGATCAGTTACAAATGATAGTATATTCCTGTTGTTTGACTATGATTGTATTTTGTGTAAAGTGCTTTGACGACTCAAAAGTTAGGATACCAGAGATTAAATAAAAGTAAGAAAAATTTATGTTACTAAAATAAGCAAATAATGAAACTATTTTTGATTTTCAACCTGTCATTTATAGTTAAAATAATTTTAGAATTATTGTGTATATTGCTTTAAAAAGATTTTGTAAAGAAGTAAGAAACAAATATATGTGTTTAGCCTTTCTCAACCTATTGTGCTTCAAAGAAGATAAATTAAACCCTTTCCCCCCCCCAGTTTTACCTAAGGCAACATTTTTTCCCCTTTAATATGGTCTTAATGCATGTGGGCTTTTAAACTTACTTTATTTTTAAGTTAGTAAAGTCAGTCTTTTAGATCTTTAAGAGAAGATACTATTCAAATGGTAGAATTTTAAAATAAGTATTTTAGTATTCACTTACATTTATATAACTAATTATTATTTATAACTTTCAGCCAAACAATCATGATAGCATGTGTCAGCCCTTCAGACAGAGATTTCATGGAGACATTAAACACTCTGAAATATGCCAATCGAGCTAGAAATATCAAGAACAAGGTGATGGTCAATCAAGACCGAGCCAGTCAGCAAATCAATGCTCTCCGCAGTGAGATCACACGACTTCAGATGGAGCTGATGGAGTACAAAACAGTAAGCTGAAAAAATTGACTTTGCATGTTGTAATGTATTTAATACTGGCATAGAATGATGTTTTAAATGTCTTTATTTATATGCATATGTGTGTGTGTATGTGTGGAAGTGGTGCGCCATGGCACGTATGTGGAGGTCAGAGGACGCCTTATTTGAGACAGGGTCTTTGCTGCTGCAAACAAATGCCACTCCTGCTGGCCAGTGAGCCTCAGTTTCTCTTGACTCTGCCTCTCACCATCATAGGTGCATTGGTATTACAGATGTGCCCTCCACTTTAAGATTTTGTGTTGGTGCTGGGGAATCAAACTCAGGTCAGTAGGCTTTGCAAACAAGAGTTTTTTAACCACCACTGAACCATCTCTAACCCCATGATGTGTTTAGTGATGACCTGCTTTCATGTGTCTTTGGAAGTATTTTAGAAGGATTCTTTAGACTTCCTTGGGGTTAGAACTGATACCCATTTTAATTTAACTAACTTCTCCAAAAGGCTCATTACCCAATCCATATTTCAGTGACTAATGCACTATAAAGGGTTGTAGTGGGGGAAAAATGTCTTTTGCCTTGGGGCTGGGAAGATAAAAGAGCCTTTTGGTTGTAGAATTGCATACATAGTCCTTGAATGTCTTTAAATAAAATTCTTGTGTATTTAAGGCTCCTCAATCAACAAGGAAATATTTTCTTTTCTAGGGTAAAAGAATAATTGATGAGGAGGGTGTGGAAAGCATCAATGACATGTTTCATGAGAATGCTATGCTACAGACTGAAAATAATAACCTGCGTGTAAGAATCAAAGCCATGCAGGAGACTGTGGATGCACTGAGGGCCAGAATCACACAGCTTGTGAGTGATCAGGCCAACCAAGTTCTCACCAGAGCAGGTATGTGTGTAGGGTGTGATGAGGAAGGGATTAACTTCAGAAGTGCAGGGAACCTTATTTCTTCATTATGCATACAATCTGTCATTTTAAGTTAAATACTTAATTTTTAAAAGTAATGCATTCTTCTTAAACCATATGTGCCTTATGCATCATATTATTTTATTATGGTACTCTCATGTAATTTGAGAAAGATTTTTTTTTTGTAGGAATTATATCTTAATTATTACTTTGTCTCCAAATGTTGCTTTGTGTCCTGTTTTGTTGAAAGCTTCCTTTGTGTGTGTGTGTTGATGGGGCTCAAACCTAGGGCTGCATGCTAGGCAGTCACTCTAATTCTGAGATATAGTTCCAACATTAAAGCCTTCATTTGAGAGGAAATTTTTCATTTCATATTTTACCTTGCAGGTGAAGGGAATGAAGAAATTAGTAATATGATTCATAGTTATATCAAAGAAATCGAAGATCTCAGGTATACTTTTTTGTAACATATAAAGTGTATGTTGGCTTTTGGTTTTGCAATAGTTATAAATCTCTATTTGTTGGAATTAATGTTCAGTCGCTAAGGGTGAATATCAGCCCTTTGGTCATGTTAAATATAGAGGACTACAGAACCAATATTGAGAAAATAGGAGTGGGAAACAGATCAGGGACATCAATCATTTCTGAAAGATACTTAGCTTCCATAGTTTGCCCTGATGCTGAATAATTTTCTCCTAGAGCAAAGCTCCAGTCAGCCCCATGGGGGAGCATCTAAGTAGCTCAGGTCCAATTTATAGAAATTGGCCAAGTAGGAGGAGGTCATCCTTTGTACTACCCTAACACTTCCTCATCTTGAATTTGTGTGACTTGGGCTCTTTTTGTGTGACTTTCTGGCTTCACAAAGTACACTTCCTCCCTGAAATGTTTCAAAAATGAAAAATAAATGAGTATTCTAATACAGCAACAATGTTACTCAAATACTGGTAACTGTCATTGTGTGTGTGTGTGTGTGTGTGTACTTTTGCAAACTTTACTGTTTGGCAGAGGCCTTTGGGGTATCACACCTGGTTCTGTGCAGTAGCCAGTCTACAATTGCACCTTTTACCTCCAGAATTTATTTTCAGTACAACCTTTCCACACACCATAGACCTTCTTTTACCATGCTTTGAGATACAAATGATATCTCAATTCTAAAGATCCTCTCTCATTCTGAAGTGACTTTTTGTTCATCATTTTTTTTTCTTTTGAGAGCGACAGACAGAGAGAGAAAGAGGCAGATAGATAGATAGAGAATGGGTGTGCCAGGGCCTCTAGCCACTGCAAAGGACCTCCAGATGTGTGCGCCCCTTGTGCATCTGGCTAACGTGGGTCCTGGGGAATCGAGCCACAAACCGGGGTCCTTAGGCTTGACAGGCAAGCGCTTAACCGCTAAGCCATCTCTCTAGCCCTTGTTCATCTTTTTTATGACACTGACAGATGGTTGCCACTGATGGTACTTTTTGCTTCTGGCAGTCTGTTTTCTCTCCTCCACCATATTATTCTGGGACTGTACCTAGGCTTGATCTCACTGTTTCCCAAATGGCATGACTGGTGTCATTCCTTCCTAGAAACATGCCTGAATGTTTTCCACTGTCAATAGCTGAAAGCAGCATCTGACATCTTCCTCTTTGAGTTTGCAGCTCAGATTATCCCTTAAGGTGTTCAGAGAACAGAAGCAATATACAGGCTCCCTAGTTCAATCACTAGTCAACCTTTTCTGGTAGAGGTTAATACTTCATTTCAAATTCCCAACTTTGATATCTCCTCCATGGCTCTTTAATTAGGTATTTCCTCACCCTGGGGAGTAGTATTCTAGAATCTCAGGATTGTAAAGTATAATATAAAAATAATTAACATATTTGATAACCATTAATGAACTTGGAATTCAAATGTGATTATCTGAATTGACATTTAAGCTTCTATTTATTAATGAGATATATGACTTTGACCAATACAGTTAATATCTCTGGGCATTATTTTGTCAGTCTATAAGAAAAAAATATACTTGCTAGTCTTGCAGTTATTAGAGGGCTCAAGTGAAAGAATAAATTGTAAAAGTTCTGTAACTGAAAGGTGATGGAAAGGTCCACAATGTTGTTTAGGTATTGAATTTTACTTTAATCCATATTTTTGTCAAAATGTATTTTCATGAAGTCTTCCATAGACAGTTCTTTGAATTACATGAAAATCTATATTGATATGTTGCCACTTAATGTTTTTATATTAAATGTTATTCCTCTAATTATAAAATCATAGTGACCTTTTCGGTATTTTGAGATAGTCTCACTCTAGCCCAGTCTGACCTGGAGTTCACTGTATACTCACAGTGATTCTCCTACCTCAGGCTTCTGACATAGTGAATTTTTAATAAATTTATTTGTCACATTATTTGTGAAGCAATAATAATTTAATCCCTATCTTTTGGTGCATTAACATCTTATGAAAATTAAACACATAGGAAAATATAAAAGATGAAAATTGTAATCACTCATATGTGCACAATTCTAAGAGTTGAAAACTGTTGTAACATTTGGATATATCTCATCAATTGTTTTTCCATGTGTTCTTTAACAAAATTGGCATCACTGTGTATATTCATTTTGCTATATGTACTTTGAAATGTGACATTGTATCATGAACATTTTTTTTTTTTTTTTTTTTTTTGGTGTTTTGAGGTAGGGTTTCAGTCTAGCTCAGGCTGACCTGGAATTAACTGTGTAGTCTCAGGATGGCCTCGAACTCATGGCGATCCTCCTACCTCTGCCTTCTGAGTGCTGGGATTAAAGGTGTGTGCCACCATGCCTGGCTATATCATGAACGTTTTTTAGTAAATGTTTTCTAAAATGATTTTTCATGATTCCATATATCACTATCTTCTGGTTGCAATTCACTGTGTTTACGTAATTATATTATTTCTGATTTTCATGTATTTATTTTAATGAGAGAGAGAGAGAATTGGTGTACCAGGGCCTCAAGCCACTGTTGTCAAACTCCAGATTCATGTGCCATCTAATGTGTATGTGCAACCTTGCGCTTGTGTCACCTTGTGTGTCTGGTTTATGTGGGATCTGGAGAGTCGAACATGAGTCCTTGGGCTTTGCAGGCAAGTGCCTTAACTACTAAGCCATCTCTCTACCCTTGTAATTTTTATATGAATAGTTATTTTTTGTTAATTCTGTTAGGAAAATTTTAATTAATTTGTAATTGTTCTTATAACAATCATAGAGAAAGCATAGGTTTTAGTTGCCTTTTACAGAAGGAAGAATGGGGTTTTTAGACACTGATGATTCTAGATCCAGTGATTGGCAGCTGAGAGGCAAGCTGGCAAGCCCTCAGTCTGTTTCTTTCTTCCAAGGGAAGTCTATACTTACCCTCATGTCTTATGTTCTCTCTCTATTAAATAAAATATAGGCAATAGTAAGGTTGTGTGTGTGTGTGTGTGTGTGTGTGTGTGTGTGTTAGAGGTGGAGGTAAGTGGGAAGAAAGAGAAAGAGTAGAAAAACATGCCCCCCCCCGCAGCCTATGCAAAAATGAGCTTTTTAAAAATGTAGTTGGGCTTTATGGAAGTGAGTCCTTAAAGTTTCAGCCCTTACCAAATACAAATCTTGAAACTAAGGTAAAACCCAGCAAAAGGTACCATTTTTTTTTTTAGATTTTATTTTTATTTATTTATTTATTAGAGACAGAGAGATAGGGGGAGACAGAGTGAGAATGGGCATGCCAGGGGCTCTAGCCACTGCAAATGAACTCCAGATGCATGCGCCACCATGTGCATCTGGCTTACATGGGATTTGGAGAATCGAACTGGGGTCCTTAGGCTTCATAGGCATGTGCCTTAACCGCTAAGCCATCTTTCAAGCCCAAGGTACCATTTTTTTTTAATATAACAATAGCAATAATTAAAATGCATGGCCTTATCTCAGCTGATTGTTATATGTTCATTTGCTTTTGACATTGTTACTATATTTAAGATGTAGAAAATCAGAAAATAGTGCTTCTACTTTTTCTTCTGCTGTTTGACAATAATGAATCTTGGTTTTGAGTTTTATTGTTAACCTGAGTTCCTCAATGTAGGTTGCCTTCTTGACTTAAAAAAAGTGATAGTAGCTGGGCATAGTGGTGCATGCTTTTAATCCCAGCACTTGGGACACAGATGTAGGAGGATCACCATGAGTTCGGGGCCACCCTGAGATTATGTAGTGAATTGCAGGTCAACCTGAGCTAGAGTGAGACCCTACCTCAAACAAACAAAAAAGTGATAGTATTATGTTCAGAACTTTGTTTAAAGCTATTTTGTAATCTTAATGAACCTAGCGATTGATATGTAGTTAGTTATTTCTTTATCATTTTTTGGTTCCAGGGATTGACCTCAGATAAACACAGACTTTACCACTAAACAATACTCCAAGACTCATTTAACTACTTAGAGATACTGTAATCATTTTTCTGTTCACATATGACACCAAATATATATTATAGAAATTTCCTTAAACATTGTATGGGATATTGATGTGAAACATGTCCACTTATTTAAGTATGTTTTATCTCTATAAGGATTTAGAAGTATCATGAATAATTTTGTTATACAGTGAAAATGTCAAGCCGAATATTCTTTTCAGATTTTAGTGGCTGCAAATAATCTGGCATTTCCCATGGAACTAGTTGAAAATATGGCAAAAGTGCTTAGTAACTTAATGTTGAGACTGAGATTAGGAAAATTTTCTTTTTAGAGTCTTGTCTCAATCACGCAAGTGCCAAATTAACTTTGAAAATTTATTGCATTGAAATTGGAGTATTATGTTCTTGATAGTTTATATTTACTGAAAGTGAAGGAACTGGCCTCAAGTCTCTCTGAATCCCCCTTTTTTATTCTTGGGTCTAAGATCTTTACAGTCTCATCAGTCTCTTTTTACATATTACGGATACATTCTCCTTTTGTCATTTTTAGGACTGCTCTACCAAACAAAAGAATGCTTTCATTATAAACTCAGGTTTCCTTAGTGATACAAATTTTCCCATGAGGTATTAAGGAACTAAATGTCTGTCAGCCATTTAGGCTCTGCTTTGATTGACTAGTCGTTGAAATGTTTTAGAAATGTTATTTTAATGTGATGAATGAGGAATTGAATTGTGGGGACCATGCTGCTTGTGTATTTTGGGTAGTAGGTTTACAAAATAAGGACAGCATGCTCACTGGCCTGAATTCAAGGAATTGAATTTCCACTGGCACTTGCATATTTAGCTTTTTTTTTTCTGAACACATAAGTGCGTGATTTCAGGTTTATTATTATTCCATCAGTAGACTTCAAAAATATCCTAAATGCTACCTGGACGTGGTAGCGCATGCCTTTAATCCCAGCACTTGGGAGACAGTGGTAGGAGGATCACTGAGAGTTTGAGGCCACCCTGAGAGACTACATAGTTAATTCCAGGTCAGCCTGGATCAGAGTGAGACCCTACCTCGAAAAACCAAAAAAAAAAAAAAAAAAAAAAAAAAAAAAAAATCTATCTATTGCTTATCTATCATCTATCTATCTATCTATCTGTCCACACACACATACATACATACATACATACACACACACACACACACATATATATCTCCTAAATGCAGCAGGCTGGAGGGATGGCTTAGCAGTTAAGGCATTTGCCTGCAGAGCCAAAGGACCCAGGTTCAATTCCCCAGGACCCACATTAGCCAGATGCATAAGGGGGTGCATGTGTCTGGAGTTTGTTTGCAGTGGTTGGAGGCCCTGGCGTGCCCATTTTTTTTCTCTCTCTCTCTCTGTCTCTCATTCGTTCACTCTCTCTCTCCCCTTCTCCCTCTTTCTCTGTCCAATAAATAAAAATAAAATATTTTTAAAAAATACCCTAAATGGGTTGGTAGCTGTCTTAGCAGTTAAGGCATTTGCGTGCAAAGCCAAAGGATCCTGGTTTGACTCTCCAGTACCCACATAAGCCAGATGCACAAGGGGGCGCAAGCATGTGGCGTTCGTTTGCAGTGGCTGGAGGCCCTGGCATGCCCGTTCTCTCTCTTTTTCCCTCTCTCTCTCAAATAAATCAATAAATAAAACATATTTAGAATTTCTTTAAAAAATATCCTAAACAATGTTTGTAATTGCTTTCATTTTGAAAAAAATAAAACTACCTTATAACATTGTTGTAATGAATTTCAAAAAACTTTTTAATATTTGAAACAGGGAATTTTATTTTAGGCAGTTTAATACTTGTATGTGATATGCTTTGAACATAGTCACCCTCTGTTTCTCTCTTATTCTCTTTCCAATACAGCTCATTAAAATGCTCCCTAGTTCTTTCTAGAACTGTCAGATTCATAAAAACAGAAGGAAGAAGGGTGGGTTCCTGGGGTGAGGGAAGCTGGGAGAAGGAGAGTTAATGTTTAATGCATGAAGGGCTTCAGTGTGGGAAGATGAAGCCCTGGAGATGGATGGTTGCACAGCAGTAGATATATGATTTGTAATAATGCAAACACGTCTGCTTAGATTAGAGATGGCCAGAATAATATATTTTTGTCATGTTTTACCACAATAAAAGCTGTTCCATACTTAATGATATTTTTATTCACTAGGGCAAAATTATTAGAAAGTGAAGCAGTGAATGAGAACCTTAGAAAAAACCTAACAAGAGCCACAGCAAGATCTCCATATTTCAGTGGACCATCAGCTTTCTCTCCTGCTCTCCTGTCTTCAGACAAAGAAACCATTGAAATCATAGATCTAGCAAAGAAAGACTTAGAAAAGCTGAAAAGGAAAGAAAAAAAGAAGAAGAAAAGGTAGTATAAAATCATTGAATATTTGAGTTTTTTTAGAATATTTTACTTGGTAATTATAGTGAGTATCATTGTCATATATATGAATACCAAAATAATTATGTAAATTATCTCACATTACACTGATATACTTTTAAATCATTTATCTCTTCTTATTTGTAAGAAGACTAAGTTTACCTATAACTGTGTGGTAAGAGTTTTGCTTGGCTATGACAAGGTAAATTTCCTATTCGAATTACTGTGTTATTTCTTCAAATCACTGCTTTTGCATTCCATTCATCCTGCTTTCTGAAAAGCTTCTGTGTACCATTATAACAGTGATTTCATACTTTCTCATTTCCTAATATGATTAAGTATGCTCATGGATAATCTAATTTCTGTCTAGATTAGTTTAACCAAAGGCTAAACTAATCCATCAGAATGTCATTTGGTCTCTTAAGTATTTTGTGTGGAAGTCATTCATGCTATTTCAGGCTTTCTGAACAAGGAGTCACTCAGCTTTTCACCACTGCTTTAGGCTCTCTCTTCCTTGTCTCATGATAATGTCTCCTGTTAGAATCAACTGGGTGCAAAGAAGAGAAAGAAAATAAATATTTGACCACTGGTAATGTGTGAGTGGTTAAGTTCTCATAAATTATTTATATATTTATACATTTATTCTATAGTGCAGTCATTATTTATTAAGACTATATTTGAAAATACAAGTAAAATTAAATTGTAGCATTTTTGGCTAGATATTCAAACATAGGGCAATCTTATTTGTCACATGGATTGTTGCTGGAGGAGGCTTTGTAGAATTATTGTTGACTTTTTAACTTGCTACTTCGCTCATTTTAGGAGAAATTTATTTAGACAACCAGATATTTTGGTCAGTCAGCTTATCAAAGTTATTGGAGGCTTAAATACTTCAGATTCACTCTGTTTTGCATCTTTTTGTTGAAAAAGAATTATTAGAGGTTGGGGAAATTGTTCAGTGGTTAAAGGCACTTGCTTGCAAAACCTGCCAGCCTGGGTTCAGTTCATCAGCCATCCACTTAAAGCCTGATACAAAAAGTGGTTCAAGCCAGGCATGGTGGCGCACGCCTTTAATCCTAGCACTCGGCAGGCAGAATTAGGAGGATTGCTGTGAGTTCGAGGCCACCCTGAATGAATTCCAGATCATCCTGAGCTAGAGTGAAACCCTACATCAAAAAACAAGAACAAAAACAACAACAATAAAAACAAAAAAAAGTAGTTCAAGCATCTGGCGCTGTTTGCATTTGCAAGAGACCCTGGTATGTGTGTGTGTGCATATGTACACACCCACACACACATACACACCCACACACACCTTTTTAAAAAGAATTACCTAAATTATTCCAACAAGAAGTTGTATATTTATGGCTGGGGCATTGCCTTCTTCAGCTGTTAAATATTTCTACAGCTTCAGGGCATGTATCATCGTTAACTCTACCTTTATGGAGAGCAGTTGAAGAGTAAGGACCATAGAACATGTAAACTAGCATCAACATACTGCACATACCGTTTTGGTTTTGTTTTTTTTGTAAAATTCAACTCTGGCTCAGATAATTTTTGTGAGAATGCACAAGAGTGATCAGCACTCTTGGCTGACAAACTAATGGAAAAATATTTTATCCATATTTATCTTTACTTCTTTACTATGGAATCCCTGTCCATCATAAGGGAAACAAAATTGAAATAAAATAGAAATTATTTCTAAATGAGTATTTGTAAATAATTTAGTGAGTGACAGATGTGATAATAATAACTATGGTAAAGAAAATAGTCCATCTTATTAACTCACCAAGCAACAGGTTTTAATATGAAAATATCTACGTGAGGAAAATAAATTACTTTCTAATAATTAAGGTTTAGTTGGGGATAAATATTGTTAGACAGAAAGGATAAGTCAGATAAGAAATTTAAAATTTAGGATGAGAAAAATAAATTAATATTTTCTAGCTAGACATGGTAGCATACACCTTAACTCCCAGCAATCAGGAGGCTGCAGTAGGAGGATCGTCATGAGTTCAAGGGCAGCCTGGGGCTGTAGAGTGAGTTTTAGATAAGCTTGGGCTAGAGTGAGAGCTTACCTCAAAAAAAATTAAACAAAAAAGAAATTAATATTTTCTAAAAATTAATAATCATAGAGTGCTTAAAAATATAATATAAAGCCCTTTTACACAATGCTATAGTGAGTCTATTACACTGACATCTGTATCATTTAACCTAGAAAATTGTGTGCTGTAAACATAAGTATAAGTGTAGAGAGTCAGTTAATGAATCCATATTATTATTCATATAAATTTATGGAATTTAATGAAATTTGTCTTATATTCTATAGAAAAATGATTTTTAAACATTTTATTTATCTATTTTATTTATTTATTTGAGACAGAGAGAAGGAGGGAGAGAGAGAGAGATATAGAGATTGAGAACAGGCGTGCCAGGGCATCCAGCCACTGCAAACCAACTCCAGACGCATGTGCCACCATGTGCATCTGGCTTACATGGGACATGGAGAATTGAACCTGGGTCCTCAGGCTTTGCAGAAATACGCCTTAACCGCTAAGCTATCTCTCCTGCCCTAGAAAAGTATTTTATATTAAGATAGTAATTGTATTTTATTCAGCTTAGGTCCCCATATCTTTTAGCCATATGTATTATAAATCCCTATTTTAGAAATTTTAGTCTTGGGCATAGACTTGAAACAAAACAAACACACCATAAAGCAAGAGTCTCAGGAATCTTTAGAATGACTGTGGCTTTCTTAAGGAGTCTCCCACCAGAGCTCTGCAGAGGCCACAGCTTCCAACTGCATTGTGAAGTTGCTACATAGCTCTCACATTTATCATATTTAGCTATTCTATCTATCAGAGACCTCATTTAAAAACTTGGGTTAAATACAATGAGAAATTATTTAGAAGTTGTGTCTATTCTCCTCTAGAACGTTATACAAATATATTGTGTCCATTTCACCCCCAAAATGATTTTTGCTCATTTTATACTGTGGTCAGAGCAACTTAGGAGGGTGCAGGAATGGACATATATGGAGAAAGAAAACTTTCTCTCTCCTTCATGGGAATAGGACAACTTTTGACATCAGATAAATGTCAGTTTTTGATTTAGCTCTTCATTCTTACTTTTTTTTGTATATCTCACCCACCCCATTACTTCTACCCATTCTTCTTTTGCTATCCAGTGATTATATAATTTTTCCCTACCAAAAAATGCTACACATTCATTTTTATTTTTATTTTTTGAGGCAAGCCCAACAGACTGGCTTTTTTTTTAAATGCAAGAGAGAGATAAGGAAAGAGTCTGAGAGAGAAATGGTGCACCAGGGCCTCCAGCCACTGCATTCGAACTCCAGACACATGCACCCCTTTGTGCGCATGTGCAACTTTGTGTGCTTGTGTTACTTTGTGTGTCTGGTTTACGTGGGACCTGGAGAGTCAAACATGAGTCCTTAGACTTCACAGGTAAGCGTTTTAACTGCTAAGTCATCTCTTCAACCCTTGTCCCCATTTTAATACTGTGATTTTTCCCTTCTCATATCCATGAATTCAAACTCAGGTGCATTGCCGTCTAAATAAAGGAAGTCATGTCAGTGGAAATGAACACCAGTGAACTTCCTTTTGGGGATGTTTGTAATAAAAGATGCATTCATCCAAACAGAAATTTCAGGCAGTTGAAACTAGAGAAATAAACCAAGGAAGAATTTTTTGTTTTTAATCATCATTTTACTGCGATTCTTAAAGCCTAAATGGCATGTGGCCTTTAGGTTAAGCTCTGTTGAAGGTCAGAAACTACACTTATGTCCCAGGAAGACACACACACATGCTATTGCACATGGCTGTTATCCTGCACATCATTCTTTACAAGAGCTCTGGTCAATAGTTGGTAGGTGGGGTTTTAAGGTATTCTTTACTACTTTGTGCTTAATTTTTATTGAACTATAAAACAACTCAGAGCTGTAGCTAGTAAGGAAATGGAGCTTCAAGACTCATGGCAGTCCTGTTAACTAGTTTATTTGCCTCTCAAATAACTGAACAGATTGTGTTGCCTGTTTTCTGTTACACAAGTGTCAGAATTGTTAGCAGAGTCTCCTGACCCCTTCTTTGTCTCTCTTGTCCCTTTTCACACTAGATGTAGCACAGTAATAAAACAGTTTTTAAATAAAAAAGGTAAAATCTTCTAAGAAATGGAAAATAATTTGATTATTAGCTTATTTCTTGCCCTCCACCTTTGTCTTTTGTACTAGTGATGGCAATGTTTACTTTTTTTTGCACTGTAACTCAGTACGTATTTTTAAATTATTTTTTATATATATAGAGAGAGAGAGGGAGAGAAAGGGAGAGAGAGGGAGAGAATTGGCACACTAGGGCCTCAGCAACTGCAATCAAAACCCAGATGCTTGTGCCACCTAGTGGGCATGTACACTTGTGCTTGCCTCTCCTTTGTGCGTCTAGTTTATGTGGGATACAGAGAGTTGAACATGTGTCCTTGGACTTTGCAGGCAAGTACCTTAACTGTTAAGCCATCTCTCTAGCCTGATGGCAATGTTAACTAAAGAGGCCTTGGGGAAGGAATTTAAAATTTATCTGCTTTTTAAACTCATATTAGCCATATATTTTAATACAACTCTCTTGCATAAGGCAAACAACCCTTCTATATTGAAAATAGCAAATCTGGGCTTGTTACCATGGAGTCATATCCTTTGAGCCATTGTAGATCATCATCACCAATATGACCCTAGATTGGACTAATTTTTTCGCATTGTTTTGTGCTTATAGATGAATAAACTTTACCATTCACACATGTAGTCTCATACTTTTTGGATATCTGGCTTTAAATGACTTGAAATATAAAAAGCTTTATGTATCTTTCAGACTGCACTATATTTGTACTTAGTGGTGTTGGGTTGAAACTCCAGAAACCCATAGCTTTTGTAAGCATTGGCTTTTATTTTTCTAGTCACTGTTCTCAGTCATTTGTTTCCATGTTAATATCAATCTGTAGACTTTTTTTCTTAGATTTCTACACTCATCACATAGTAACATATACTTGATTGTAAGGAACAATCACAGATCAAAAATAATCACATGAAAGCACACAGTATAAAATTAAAATCTGAATGACTTAATGAAATAATACATGACTCAGGTTTCATCTTTTCATTATAAAATATTAATAATTCAAAAAATTGGAATCTGGACGAAGTGTGTGTGTGTGCTGTGTGCAGATTGCTGTGTGCTTGATTGGAGCCTAGCACATCTGTTTGTTTGTCTACATGACAAATATCAACATATTCCATTGAGAAAAGATCCTCAATTTTGTATTGAGAAACCTTTAAATTAAATATGAAAGTCTAAGTTTGTAAATTTATAGTTTTTCTTATACTTTTCCGACTAAAAATAGTCTTGCTAATGGAAATTATTGAATTTCCCATTGTATTTCCACTTTTGCCTTAGATACACCTTTTTGGTTGTTCATTTATAATAATTAATACTGTAAAATAACCCCATATTTTGAGTTTTTATTTTCATTTAATAAAATTATATTTTTCAGTTATAGCATAACAGCCATATTCATCTGCTCATAAAACCATTTCATATGTATTTTGACATAAGTTACTGTTTTAATTAGATCTAGTGATGTTCATATGTATATTAAAACAAAAACGCAAGTTTTAAAAATAGTACCAGTATGTAGTATTAGTATTTTTGCATTGTGGTATAAAGGCATTACTTTGTGAAGTTCTTTTAAAGATGCCATAAAAAAGTCTTTTGAAAAATTTAAAGGGAAGAGGGATGTTGTTGAAAGTGGGACTTTTTTTTTTTTTCAAATGGTGGAAATTGAGAAAAATTAACTGTATCAAACTAAAACAGCAATGGCATCCAAACGTTTACTACTTATCAACTTGCATAAATTGAAAATGCAGTTGACTGTTAATTTCAACAGATAGTCTATATACTCTTCTTAGATGTAATATTACTTGAGTTTTTTACTTTGTATCCATACAGAATGTACTGCCTTTTTACTGTGTATTGTCATTTAATGATATCTTTTAAAATTTATTTTAAAGTCTTCAAGCTCATGCACCATTTTTACCTTCTTACCACTTTCGCTTTTTACTGTCTGGTTTGTCCTTCATTGGCTTGGCCTTCCAATACTGTGCCTCGTGGTTTTGAAGGCTACAGAAACTTGAGGAAAGCAATCGAGAAGAAAGAAGGTTGGAATATTTTCCAGGTTTTTTTTAAATTAAAATGTCATTTAAATATTTGATTACCATTCGCAAGGAAATGCGGTATAGAATTGTAGATTGCTTCAGATTAGATTAGCTGTATATTCCTAAAAGTAATGATTTTTATAAAAATAACAAAAGTAACAGAAAATTTCAAAAGTACTTCTTACAGAATCAAATTCTCAGTACTTACTTGGATTAAAATTTAAGCAATTTCATTTAATTTCAGAATAAACTATCATCATCATGATTATGTGTAAATATACAATTGTCCAAACAAACCTAACATTTGACATAAAAAAAAAAACAAAAAAATCAGCAATTCTGTGTCTTTCAGAAACTTGTAAGCAGAATGGGAATTATTAATTGGGTGGAAGTTGACATTTTGTTATAGTATATGCCAACTCAGGGGTGGGCCCATCTTTCTTCTCTTCCTTATTTTGTAGTCTTTGTTGGAACACAACATTAAATGGCAAAAAACCAAAGGAAACTGTGGCCTTACTACAGATAAGATTAACAGTGACTCTTAAGGGCAAACTAGAGAAACAGTTTTGCTTTAAAAATGTGTACTAAGTGAGCATCAAAATCAGGCTCCTCTCCTTTCTCCCATTTGACATTCAGCAGCATTTAGAAGCCTATTGCTAAATTCTGTGTAAGGGAAACTTACCTTTTACTGGCTCAGGATTATTATTATTTATTTAAATTTACATGAAAAATTTTGTACATTTTTAGATATCCATAGGTGTTTTAGTAGTCAAATTAGTAAAAGAAAGATTGAAAGAATATGTAATCATTTTAGCAGCAGCGTATTAGAAATTCATCTCTAATTAAAATGGGAACTTGGTAAATTGTATAAATACCTGACTAATTTACTTTAAATGTCTTATATCATAAATAAATATGCTATTTTATAATATATGCTCTATGGTTCTATTCTTTATGTTAAGATTCTAAAATTTCTAATTTTTTATTCTATAAATCTGTAATTATTTAAGAAAGTATTCTATAATTAGAATATAATTCTAATTCTCCTGTCAATTACATCGGAAATCACCTGCTCATTATTGTTAGGTTTATATATTTATCAATAGAATTAAATTATAGCATTACAAATGTGAATTTTCCCTTGTTTTGGAAGTGGTGCAATATGATGCATCTTCAAAGTTACATGTGGAAGCATCTCACCACATTAAAGTATTCAAGTCTGTTAAATAAATGTACTCAATAAACAGAGGTTGCTTCTGATTTGTACACAATCACTACTGGACAGCAAATACAGAGAGATTAATGTTCTAGGGCTACTTGTCAATCTTAAGTGGATATATATAACTGAAGATCTTGATAACAGGACAATTCTGGTTCAGGACCACAGGTGGAGCCTGACAAACTATATTAACAAGCTTGTAGTGAGGTGGATGCTTTGGAGTATAGGGTTCTATAATGCTGGCCTGGGAGGACACCTGATTTCACACCCTTTGAGTAGACACAGTTCCCCAGGCCACAGTTTCTTTTTTATTTGTCAAAGAGGGATTAATTTAATGTTCCTTCCAACTCCCAAGTTTGGCTTCTTTGTGAAGTATGAATTTAGTTATCTTCTATTGCTGCTTAGATTTTATTTTAGGTGTCAATTGGTCTGTTTATTGGGGATACAATAATTATCAGTACCAACAGATTTTAAAAGTTTAAACCTTTTAAATAATATTTAGAGAATATACACACACACACACACACACACACACACACACACACACACACATATATATATACACACATATAATCACTTATTTTTTTTGTACCATAGTGGCATCAGTGACTTTAATTAAAAGATAACACTTCTCAGCCTGGGCATTGTGACTTAAGGGAACAGAGGAAGGAATATTTAGTGAAGTGTTCAGAAAAGTTTTATGGGTCTAAGCCTGAGTAAAAGGAGACTTTGGATGGAACTTGAAGTAATGAAGGAACCAAATATAATGAACATTATATACTGCAATTGGTGCAGGTGAGAAAGCACCGGGAAGGGAGCAGGAAGGCCTAATGAGACATGTCTTCCCCACACATTCTCTGATCCTTTGGCCTAAAACTCAAGTATAGCACTATTTAAGTATATGTTGCTATCCTTTTAAAATGACATAATAAGTGATAATTTCTGTGAAAATTTTACTTTGAAGTGTGTGAGAATGGAAAATCCTAGTATATTCTATGCAGCAATGCATCTTGTAAAATTATTGTCATAAATGTTCAGTCTGAATGGTTCCGAGTTTCCCTCAAGTTCATTTTTCTCTAATACAATGCCTTAACAGTGCTCAGGAAGCCTGTTCTAATGTACTTGACTCCAGTTGGGACTACTTTATTGTGCTATTGTTACTGGCACATTCTCCTCATCCCACAGCGTGTCATCCCTGCAACTTTATGCATCTTTCAAATCTTACTATTCCATTCTAGTTTAGTGCCTGAGATACATAGGCATGTTAAAACACAAGTGTTCATGTAATGCATTGGAAACAGATGTTAGTTCCAACCCCTGAGTACATGGAATGAAAGGTTAAGCCATGCACATGCTCCTCACTCCAATGAGTTAGTTAGCTGAGTAGGGATGAGGGAGATCATGTAAATAATCACATGAATAAACATAAGTTACAAATGCTAGGAAGTGCTTATAAATTTAAAATATTTGTATTCATAGAAATATTTATGAGAACAGGGACTGACAGTTAAGTAATAATAAACGGAATTATGTAATAACAGGGCCTGAATCAATTCCAGTTGTTTTCTTAGGAATTAGAAATGAATACATGTATTAAGGTAATATTTAATCTTGCAGATTATCTGAAAGAAATGGTAACTATCATAAAGTTGTTCTGAAAAAAAAATTAAGTTCTTTCTAGAGGAATTTTATTTGGAGAATATTGCCTTACCTGAGCATTCCTTTCTTCTTCTTGCAAATTCACTTAGTGTTCATTGCCTTGTTTGGTTTAGTGTATGAGCCTGATGAACAGAAGTATGACTTCTGTGCATAGTTTATTGTGCTTGGTCAACCCAAGAAAGATCAAAGTGATTTGGGCATGCATAAACTTTACTCACTGGAGTCCTCTGTTTTCTCTCTGGACCACCATAACTATTATCTTACTGTAGCCATAACCATTATCTCACACCTCTGTACAGGTATGGCTGTAGGCATTACATAACTGAAGAGGAAACTTCCAATTTTATGAAAAATCTTATGATAGATCTGGAATTTCTAGCTCAGTCAGAGGACAGCCTGAATTTAAGACAGTTTTGAATGCAAAACCTTACTATGCTTATTGCCTAAGAAAATACCAGAATACTCTGATGATTATGACCAATGTACATATACTCCTTGGCAGAGTTATTTTGGATCTTTAATTTTATTCTTAAATTTATTAGGGTATCAATAAAAATAGAGTTTTATAACTGTCTGTTTCCATGAGAAAAGTTCTCATGTATTCAGATGGGAAACAAAAATGTCTGTTTTTATTTCTTTTGAATTTTGTTTGCCACATATTATAATTAACTGACCAGTACTGTTCCTAGTTCTGAGCTGTCTTGTCACATTTTAGCTTCAGGGGCTGAGTTATTTCTAGGTAATAAAGGTTAAGTTTTAGTGTTGGTCAAGTGTTGATATTCATTTTTCCCTAAGCATCAGACAGGATAATTTTGCTTAGTCAAATAATTAACCTTTTCAGTTTGTTTTCTTATAAATTGCTGACTTTAAAAAATATCTGAGAAAAAAGTGTTTCCTTTGTACTTTAATACCATACTTTTATGTTCTTGCTTTGTTTTTAGTGTTGTTGGTAAAGAAGATAATGCAGATACAGACCAAGAAAAGAAAGAAGAAAAGGGTGTTTCAGAAAGAGAAAACAATGAATTGGAAGTGGTAAGTATGGAAGCATGGACTTGTAAATTTTATTCACTAGGCACGTTTATTTACCACATACATAGAAAAGGAAAATAGTTGTCATACATTCCATGTATACCTTGAGGACTTTTTTTTCAGAAATGCAAGTTATTAAATATTGCCAAATGGTGTGTTGTGAAAACAGTGTGTGCTCATGGAGATATAAAAAATATGAGATGGGCTGGAGAGATGGCATAGCAGTTAAGGTGCTTGCCTGCAAAGCCTAAGGACCCAGGTTCAATTCTCCAGGTCCGGCAGATGCACATTGTGGTACATGCATCTGGAGTTCATTTGCAGTGGCTAGAGGCCCTGATGTGCCTATTCTCTCTCTTTCCCTCTGTATCTAATACATAAGTAAAAAATGAAAAAAAATGAGATGAAGTATTAAGACAAAATTATTATATAACAATATTAAAATTTTGGCAAGATTTTTAACTAATAAAATAAAATCTCGAGTTGCTGTGCATTGAGTTGCTTTGCCAATAGTGTGTTATTAATGCTCACAAATCACATTTTAGGAAGAGAATCAAGAAACGAGTGATCATGAGGATGAAGAGGAAGAGGATGAAGAGGAGGAGGAAGAGGAGGATGACATTGAAGGTGGTGAAAGCACTGATGAATCAGATTCAGAATCAGATGAAAAAGGTACGTGACCTTTAATATGAAGGCAGAATCATGTTGGGAGCTGTTGAAACTACTGTAGAAAACCTGTAACATTCTCCATTACATCCTTAGTGAAAGCAGATTTTGAGACTACTGATTTTCCATGGCTCATGTGCTAAGCACTTCATAAGTGCTCCTTCTCCCACTAGATTTTGTTGTGTGATTTTCCATTCTTCTTTTGTATAAATAGCTTCTGTTGTTTCGGCCAAGGTGAACACTCTCTTGTTTACCTTTTCTTTTTTTCTTTTTTTTTTTTTTTTTTTTTTTTTTTTTTCCGAGGTAGGGTCTCACTCTAGCCCAGGCTGTCCTGGAATTCACTATGGAGTCTCAGAGTGGCCTCGAACTCACGGCGATCCTCCCACCTCTGCCTCCCGAGTGCTGGGATTAAAGGCATGCGCCACCACGCCCGGCTTTGTTTACCTTTTAGATGTTGGCTTATCTAGGAATATTTTTCAGTAGCTGTCAAGTGAACATCTGAATGCACATGGTGGCTTTCACATTCTTGTTTGATAAGTAAAATTACCATCACTTGGCCTGATTCTATGAATTTTGTTTCCTTCTTTTGTAAATAGCCAATTATCAAGCTGACTTAGCCAATATCACTTGTGAAATTGCAATTAAGCAAAAGCTGATTGATGAACTGGAAAACAGTCAGAAGAGACTGCAGACCCTTAAGAAGCAGTACGAGGAAAAATTGATGATGTTGCAACACAAGATCCGGGACACTCAGCTGGAAAGAGACCAGGTGCTCCAAAACCTAGGTGAGGGTGACAGTGATGTAGATAAAAGTTCCCAGGTGCTCTGAGTCCTAGGTGAGGGGGACAGTGATGGGATGAAAGTTCCCAGGTGCTCTGAGTCCTAGGTGAGGGTGACAGTGATGTAGATAAAAGTTCCCAGGTGCTCTGAGTCCTAGGTGAGGGGGACAGTGATGGGATGAAAGTTCCCAGGTGCTCTGAGTCCTAGGTGAGGGGGACAGTGATGTAGATAAAAGTTCCCAGGTGCTCTGAGTCCTAGGTGAGGGGGACAGTGATGAGATGAATGTTCCCAGGTGCCTGACTCCTAGGTGAGGGGGACAGTGATGAGATGAATGTTCCCACAGGGTTCAAAGTATAGGTGCAGTTGGTAGTTTATACATATGAAAGTTCAAATGAATCATTCAGTGCATTTTATTTTTTCCTTTCAAGGAAGCATTTAGAAACTACATCTTTTTTTTTTTAATTTTTCACTAGTTAGTTTGTCCTTTTAATTTTATAAATTATGCATGGCCTATAACTATACTTTTGACTGTATTAAGCACTTCTTGCCTCATTAGTGTATTCATTTCTTTTTTTTCATATTAATATCTGTCTAGGCTACTTATTTTATTCTTTGTGGTTATGTTAATGCTTGATTTGTAGTAGAGTTATTTTTTTACTGTATAATTTTTTATTGACAAAATCTATACTTATAGACAATAAACCATGATAATTCCCTCCCCTCTCCCACTTGCCCCTTCAAAACTCCACTGTCTGTCATATCCCCTCCCTCTTTCCATTAGTCCTTCTTTAGTTTTGATGTCATCATCTTTTTCCCCTTTGTGAAGGTATTGCCAGGCACTACGAGGTCATGGATATCAAGGCCAATTTCTGTCTGGACAGTTGCATTGTGAGGAGTCTTACCCTTCCTTTGGCTCTTACATTCTTTCTGCCACCTCTTCTTTGTAATGGACCCTGAGTCTTGGAGGGTGTGATAGAGATGTTTCAGTGCTGGATACTCCTTCTTCACATCTCAGCACTATTGTCTTTTGGGTCATCCCAGTGGTCACTGCCATCTGAAAAGAGAAGCTTCTCTAACCAAAAGTGGTAGTAGCATTAATATATGAATATGAACATTAAGTATAGTGCTTTCAGGGCAGCTTGGTGAGCATAATATATGCATTTCACCAGACAAGAGCAGGATTTATACCCCTAAGGCTCATTACCTCCCTTGCCATAGGCTTTTGATTAGGTTTTCAGTACCAGGCATGTATTCCTTCCCATAGAGCAGGCCTCTAGTCCAATTGGAGAGCAGTTGGTTTCCCCTAGAGCAGACATGCCACTATTGCACCTGTTTGGTCATGTGGCCTTTCTGGCCAAAATTGAGGCTTCCAGTTTCTACTGTTTTCACTGCTGATGACTTCTGTCACCCATAGGGCTGCATGCAGTGCAGCTTTTTCCAGCTTACAGTCAGCTGGTCTACAGAGAGAAAATTTTTCTGCTCAGCCCCAGCTTGATTTCTCAGTGACCTTGCCTCTCAGGCATGTGCAGTCTTCAGCAGGTCTTATCATCTGTTTCTTGTGGGAAACCTAAGGCATTGACAATAGTAGGTGATGTATGGGAGGCAACAGGGACCTACCTGGCCAACAACTTACTGGAAGATATCCCATCCCTGGCACTGAACATTTTCTAGTAACAATCTATGGTTTCTAGATGTGCCATTGTCCAAAAAAGTAGGTTTTCATATGTCTTATTCAGAATATCTTGAATTTTGATTGGCTCTTCCCCCACCCTTCTTTTACTTAATCTCTTCCCCTGGCCTCGTTTTGGCCATTCCACTCCCTGTAATCTGTTGGAGTCAAGTTTGCATTCCTGGCAGAATTCACCTGACCAAGAGCAAGCAGCTTGTGGGAAAAAGGGTCTATTGTGGCTTAAAGACTTGAGGAGAAGCTTTATGATGGCAGGGAAAATGACAACATGAGCAGAGGGTAGACATCACCCCCTCTCCAACATCAGGTAGACAACAGCAGTAGGAGAGTGTGCCAAACACTGGCATGGGGAAACTGGCTATAATACCCATAAGCCCAGTCCCAATAATACACCGCCTGCAGGAGCCTTTAATTTCCAATTGCCATTGGCTGGGGACACTAGCATTCAGAATACCTAAGTTTGTGGGGGGGGGGCACCTGAATCAAACCACCACACACATATTTACAATACCATCGCCTTAAGTCCTTCCCTCTCCTCCCTCCCTTATAGCCTTTTTGTAGCTTGCTGGCGTCTGCTACTGATTTTTGGTTCCAGCTCAAACACAAGTGTAAAGATTTGTAGGTAGGATCCACATATGAGAGAGAACATGTGATGTTTGGCTTTCTGGGCCTGGGTTACCTCACTTAGTATGATCCTTTCCAGATTCATCCATCTCCCTGCGAATTTCATAATTTCATTTTTCTTTACCACTGAATGGAACTCCATTGTGTAAATGTACCACATCTTTATTATCCATTCATATGTGGATGAACATCTAGGCTGGTTCCATTTCCTAGCTATTGTGCATAGAGCAGCAATAAACATGGTTGTGCAAGTATCTCTAATATAGTGAGACTAGTCCTTAGGATATATGCCTAGGAGTGCTATAGCTGGCTCATATGGTAAATCTATTTTAAGCTGTCTGAGGAACCTCCACACTGATTTCCACAATGGCTGTACCACCAACAGTATAGAAGGGTTCCCCTTTTTCCGCATCCTCACCAACATTTATTGTCGTTTGTTTTCTTGATGATAGTCATTCTGACAGGAGTGAGATAGAATCTCAAAGTAGTTTTAATTTGCATTTCCCTGATGGCTAAGGATGTTGAACACTTTTTCAGATTTTTATATGCCATCTGTATTTCTTCTTTTGAGAACTATCTATTTAGTTCCTTAGCGCCCCCCCCCCAACTTTTTTTTGTGAGGCAAAGTTTTATTGGGTAAAAAAGAAAGAACAAGAAAAAAAGCTTTGTGCATCAGGTTTGCATTCCAGAGGTCAGGATCTCAGGATGCAGCCCCAAACTGTTCAGAGTGTCAGCTTTTACTGGAAATAATAACATGATGTTAATAGATAAAACAGGATGGGAGTTAAACCATAAAGTTACTGTTAAAGGGGGGGGGCTACTACAAGAAGTCACAAGGTATTCATTACATAGATCACATAGGCAGAACTGAAGCAAGAAACATTCTATGCTATGTAATCACAAAGGTATTTAGAAACAGAGAGGTACAGGAAGGTCATGGTACATTGCACAGAGGGGTCATCCCACTTCTTAGATAACAGAAAACAGAACTTCTCCTTTATCTGTCAGGAAGATCAACTTGGGTGGTGGCCTCCATTATGTATGCCTAAAGGCAAGGGCTGCACAGGAGGATGTTTAACCAGATCTGTTGTATCCCTTTACATTCATTTTCCATTTCCCCTCTGATATGACACTAAGTCAAATCATTGATTCCTGTAGAACACTGTCTAGGGCGTTTTCGTCTAAGGGGGTGTATTGTGTTCGCAATACCATAAGTTGAACATAACTTATTTTATTCTTTATATATCTACTTAGAGCATAATAATGCAGGGTCCTATGGTAAGGCCTAAGAGCAGTAGTTTCAGGGGACCAGCAATAGAAGAGACAAGGGAAGTTAGCCATGGAGACCAACTAAACATAGACTGCAGCCAATTATTAGTAGCTTGTCTCTGAAGTTCTTTTTATTTGAGATTTTCTCTAACTAAAGCCAGTGTATTTTGGATTATTCCCAACTGATTGGCATAAAAGCAACAAGTTTTTTGCAGTCAGGTTCACATTGCTGGTAGAAATCACCCAACCAAGAGCAGCTTGTGGAAAAAAGAGGTTTATTTTGGCTTACAGGCTTGAGGGGAAGCACCACGATGGCAGGGAAAACGATGGCATGAACAGAGGGTAGACATCAACCCCTGACCCGTATAGGGTGGACAACAGGAACAGGACACTGTGCCAAACACTGGCATGGGAAAACTGGCTATAACACCCATAAGCCTGCCCCCAACAATACACTGCCACCAGGAGGCGTTAATTCCCAAATCTCCATCAGCTGGGAACCTAGCATTCAAAACACCTAAGTTTGTAGGGGACACCTGAATCAAACCACCACATTCCACTATTGGCCCCCATAAACTGATAACCAAACATGATTGAAAATGCAATGAATTCATCCGACTTTAAAAGTCCCCATAGTTTTTATCAATCCCAATGATATTCAAATATCCCCATAGTCCAATATCTTTTAAGTGAGCCATAATACCAAAAAATAACCTCAAAAAACCCAGAATAGCACAGAATAAACATCGACACTGCAAAAGATGGCATTTGGCATAGTAAAGAAATACTCCAGCAATACATGATTTAAACAGGGCAAATACCAAACTCTGTAGCTCCAAGTCCAACAATCTAGCCAGTGACAAGTCTCTAATTATAACCAGCAACAAGTCTCTGGAGTTTCAATTCTACCCCTCTAGCTAGGCTACTCACAGTCCTGGAAAACTTCATCTGGAGCCAGCAGCTTTCCTTAGCAGCCATCTTGTGGTTCCGGCATCTCCACTGGGTCTCCACTGAAAGTCATGGTTTATCCTCATGGCTCCATGGGGTCTTTATGCAGGCATCCAGCAAACCTGCTTCACACTGACCATGGCCTTGTTAGAAACTCAATGACCTTCTCTTTCCTGCCTTTCTTATACTCCACAATACCAGGTAGGGTGCCAATTTGTTAATCCAGGGGGGAATAAAGCAGACTTTGAAGAACAGGACACTCCTTGAGCACTCAGGCCCTTTCAAGAGAGTCTGCATTCTTTCTATTGCCCCAGTGCAGGTCAGCTGGCCCAATCTCAAATATTGGAATCTCTCAATTGCAGATGAATGAGCAGCAGTTCACCCAAATATTTTTTTTTTTCTGTGCCATGTTCCTCTGCTCATACCAGTTCATTTATATGCAAAGCAACCCTGCACAACTCCTCAGGACATGGACATAACAGCAAGCTTCTCAAACAAACTGCTAGCCCAATCCAAGCAAAGCTCTTTCTCACCCTCATAAAGCAAACCTCACAGTCCATAGTTCTTACTGCATTCAGGTCTTTCAACATAAACAGCAGCTCGGCAACAGGCCAGGCAGGCACATGGATCAGGGCAGCAAGCGCCGTGGTGGGATTCTGGCTGGTTTCCTCCTTTCTGGCAGATCTGGGTCTCTCCTGCTTTTCCAGTGTGGCCAATAAAAGAGTATACACCTTCACTCTTTGGAATAAGAGTATACTTTGCTGTGGTTTTGCTTAAATCCCTCCCTCCGCTGGTTTGGCATAACTCCTATGCCACTATCTTACCGGGAAGTCCCTCTCTGGAGTTTTTTGTTTTTTAAATAAAATCTTTGATTCTTTTAAATGGATTGAGTAGGTAATAAAAATGAAAATGAGCTAAACTCCTCTGAGAGAAAATAGCTTAGCGTCTCTGTTGTGCTGAGGTTTAAGCCTGTGGGAGGGAGTTCTTCTCCAATGCCATAAGCTGCAGATGTGTGAAATAAAAATCTGTGTCTCACAAAACAATACTTCTGATATTCAGGATCAGTGGAATCCTACTCAGAAGAAAAGGCAAAAAAAGTTAAGTCTGAATATGAAAAGAAACTTCAAGCCATGAATAAAGAATTGCAGAGACTTCAGACAGCTCAGAAAGAGCATGCAAGGTTGCTGAAAAATCAGTCTCAGTATGAAAAGCAATTGAAAAAATTGCAGCAGGACGTAATGGAAATGAAAAAAACAAAGGTATTGATTACATTTTCCATTAAATTTTGATGTTGAGAATGTTTGTACTATTTACAACAAACAAATTATGTGGCTCTTTCCTTCTTTGTGCCATGAAAAGTAACCTAGTCTTAAAAGTGATGAACTGATCACCTTCGCTTTAGCAGTTAGATCTTGTTTGCAGTAGGTATCTGTCAGAAACCTTTTCTTCAGTGTAGCTGAGAAAATCCATCTGGTCAGTGTTATAATTGTTTAGAAACAGACCCTGGGACACAGTTTCTTTGGGGGAAGAGAAGTTTATTGTAGCAGTGGCTTGGAGCACAAAAGGAGAAAGAGGGAGTGGAGAAAAGAGAGTAAAAGGGTGTATCACTGGGGTAGCCAGTGTAGGAACTTAGCAAAACCTGAAGTAGGTTAGCAGAGGAAGAGGTTAGCAGAGGAAGGGAGAAGTGGAGTCAAACCAGGTCTGAAAGGAGAAATGGAGAGAGTGAAAAAACAGAAAAGCTAGATAAATAGAATGGAAAATGAAAGGAGGTAAATGTGCATTTGAAGAGCAGGAAAGATAGACAATGAGAGTGATACAGGAATTTTGGAGTGCCTTGTATGCCAATGCATGGACAATTTGGGGTGTTTCCAGATCCTTATCTTATAGACCAGAGGATAAGGTTCAGAAAGATTTTATTATAGCTTAAATCTAATGAGGGGGGAAGGGAAGGGGGTGGGGCTTAAGCCCAGAACATAATAGAGGAACATAAGATGGTAAGATGGAGTTCTTACCTAGGAAGGCAAGACCTGGTTTCAGAAGCCCCATAAAAGAAGGTGGAGCTCTTGTGCAAGAAGGGGTTTGGGAAGCCCACCTCGAGGCTCAGGTCAGGTTGTGGATGTTTAGGAGGTCATGGATCTCCGGTTTTACCAGTCTAGTTCTGGCTTCGGGTGTGTACAGTCATCATTTCTTCTCAGGAATCTTGATTCTCTAGGAAGGGAATAGACAAACTCCCTGAGGGGGCAGAGATAAGGAAAAGTCAGATTCCTCTGACATTTATGACCTGTAGTAAAGTGTTTCCCCCCACAGACCCAAGGACAGTTCCTGCACTTAGCTAAGAGAAAGCTATTCACTTTAGATTTTGTCCCCGCTAAGCCAATTTCTGTCTCCTATCAAGAGGATGAGATACAGAAAGATAAAGGGAGAGACAGTGACAGAACAGCCAGAGATACAAAACATACACCTTTTGTTAAATTTCATAATTAACTGAATGTTAAGGATAAGAATAATAGAATACTAATCAATTTGGAACAAATGTTTTGGAAACATAGATGTATTAATCTTCCAAAAACACTAATTGACTAAAGAATATAGCAAGACCATGTTTTCATGTTAGGTATTAAAATTGTGAGAGCTTCTCTCCATGTGATCACTGACTGCATATTGTAAGAGTAGCTTCAATAGATGTGTATACTTAATTTTAGGTTCGCCTAATGAAGCAAATGAAAGAAGAACAAGAGAAAGCCAGACTGACAGAGTCTAGAAGAAACAGAGAAATCGCTCAGTTGAAAAAGGATCAACGTAAAAGAGATGTGAGTAAACTTGTCTCCATTTTGTCAGAAGATTGTTAGAAGAAGATGGTTTAATAAAAGAAAGAACTTTGTATAACTACATTAAGGGAAGATTAAGGACAAGTATTGATAGAGAAACTTAGGGAGTCTTGAGAGCAACCAAGCTTTTCTTGAGTCTTGATTGGACAATAACTCAGGAGTTAGGATACTGGACTGTCATGCTCACACAAAACTTACACTGAGTCAGAGGCCTTTGGGCTCTTGTTTTATAAATTTTATAAGTAAAATCCACAGGCCAGAGGATAAAGTTCAGAAAACTATTGTTATAGCTTATAGCTTCAGCAGGGAGAGCAGTAAAGAGAAGGGAAGCTTAGTAGGGAAAGGAGTGAATTCAGAGCTGTTGCTCAAGAACGGGGCAAGAGTAGGTTCTCTGAAAATGGGGTGCTCAGAATTTAAGACAAAAAAAATATGCAAAACTCTTGCCTAAGAGATGGAAAAGGTAGTTCTGAAAAGTGGGAAAGTTGACCACAAGACTTGGGGGAGCATGTTTTATGTGAGCCTCTGGATGAGCAGCTGATCTGGTCAGTTTGCTCCTGACCTGAGGTGTCTGGGATCAGGTTCTAGGAAGGGGATTAGTCCCTTTAAATACCTTCATCTCCCAGAAAAGGAAGAGATAAGAACTGAAGCATTTATCTACCTCCTCTGCTGAGATAAGGAAAAAAAAAAAAAAAAAAAAAAAGCCAGCTTCTTCCTTCTGACATTTCTGACCTATAGGAAAGTGAAATGACCTAGATTTTCTTCTTGCAGCCCCAGTGACGGTCTCTCCTTTAGCCAAGAGAAAGCCATTTACTTTGTGGGTCTTATCACCCCTAAGATGCCTCAGCTTTAATTATATATATAAAATGATACTTATTATAGCATGTGAATTACATGCTATAAAGCCACTCAATGTAAAAACATTATGACAGTTTCATTGTTAGGGATTTGTACAGATGTGCTAGAGATAATGACCAGTCCTTATTAAAAGATGCTTGTTGACATAAGCCTTCTACTTCCATGGCTTCAGGTTTTAAAAATTAGTCTAAAATCAGATTCTGTTATAAAGTCTAGGTTCTATTATAGAGATATAAGGTTGACTATCACATAGAAAGCTCACATTCCTCTCTTGTATTTGTTGTGTTATATATATGTTGAGCTCTTTCTGCTTTGCTTCTGTTGTTTTTCAGTAGAAAGAAATTTAATGTAGTTTCAAGCTACTTTAATTTTAGTTTTTGGTATTTCATTCATATGAAAATATTTATTAGCTTTGCTTCTCTGTTAGTAATTGCAGTCAATTATGCATGTATTGCAAATATCTGAAGTGAGAATATGGATGAGCATCAAATACATGACCGTTTGGATTTAGCATACAGATAGAAGGGGTTTTTGTCATAGAACAGAACTGAAGTGCTGGAAGGGATGTGATAATCACCAGTTTCTAAGCCTTGTCAAAGAGCACAATGTTGAATAATTGATAGAACTCAAATGAGATCTGCATTCTTTTTCTTTCTTTTCTTTTTTTTTTTTTTTTTTCAGGTAGGGTCTTGCTCTAGGTCAGGCTGATCTAAAATTCACTACATAGTCTCAGGCTGGCCTTGAACTCGCAGTGATCCTCCTACCTCAGCTTCCTTGTTAGTGCTTAACTAAAGGCATGTGCCACCATACCTGACTGTGTATTCCTTTTCAATCCAAAATTCTTTCTCATTTATAACCCTGTTGAATGACTGGAAGCATATATAATTAGTGATCTTTTATCATCAATGATGATGTGTTTTATTGCCCATTTACAGTGTCCATCATCATGAAAGTCCCTATATCATTGTAAAATGCTAATTTTGAGTGTGTTCTCCTATGTTTAAAGCAGTTTAAGATTGTTGCATGTAGCAAAAGATGACTACTGAAAACATTGTAAACCATGTTGCTTCCTGTTTGTGCCTCATTCAGCAAATAAAATGCAATGTCTACGGAAAAAGGTTTAAACACATTTTCAAAGTATTTACAGAAATACTTGTAAATAATAAGCATTATAGTGTTTATAGTATTTGTTAAAGTATAACCAAAGGTATAAATAAAAATATAATAGAGATAACTTTCTAATTTTTAGGTAGGGATGGGTTTCAGTATGTTTCTGCATTTGCCAGAATAAAGTAGGTATGTTCATTAGTAATGGAAGACTGTTAACTTAGATTCTGTTCAGAACTCATGTTTTCTATGGATAAGGGGTATATGTTAGCAAAGGAGTAGGATATACTGTGTTTCAGTTTACTGTTTCATCTTATTCAATATTATTTTACAGCATCAACTTAGACTTCTGGAAGCCCAAAAGAGAAATCAAGAAGTGGTTCTTCGTCGTAAAACGGAAGAGGTACAGTAAGCAAGTTTACTACCTAGAAGAAACATTCTGACTTTTAGATAAATAGTATGTTTTTTTTTTTTTTTTTTTCCCTGTTTTATGGTGTTGCCAGTGAATCAGGGCATTGCACATAAAAGACAAGTGCTCTTCCACTGTGCTACATCCCTACCCTTAGGTAATGTATTTCTACAGATTGGGATAAAACATTACCTCTGATGCTATTTCAGGTCACGGCTCTTCGTCGGCAAGTTAGGCCCATGTCTGATAAAGTGGCTGGGAAAGTCATTCGGAAGCTGAGCTCATCTGATGTCCCTATTCAGGACACAAGCTCTAGTGCCGCTTCAGTAGAAACAGATGTGCCCAGGGCAGGCACCCAGCAGAAGATGAAAATTCCTGTGGCGAGAGTCCAGGCCTTGCCGACACCCACAACAAATGGAGCCAGGTCCTTCTTGATCCTTGCTTTCCTTGTGGGCATTCATGAACAAGCCTTATTACTGGATGTGCACAGTCAAATAAGTTCATAGGTCATTATATTTTTCTGTTGTAAATTATTACAGAAAAAAATATCAGAGGAAAGAATTGACTGGCCGGGTGTTTACTTCCAAGACAGCCCGCATGAAGTGGCAGCTGCTGGAGCGCCGGGTCACAGATATCATCATGCAGAAAATGACCATTTCCAACATGGAAGCTGACATGAACAGACTCCTCAGGGTACAAAAATAGATACTAGACGTACTCTTCTTAGCTGTTTTGACTCTTCAAAATTTGTTCCTTGGGAGAATTGAGTGCCTGCTATGTTGTTTTGTCTTTGATTGTACTGTGTATGTGTAGGTGAATGTCATTTCTGAAAATCCAACCTGTTTTTTTCCATAGCAACGGGAAGAACTAACGAAAAGACGAGAGAAACTTTCAAAAAGAAGAGAGAAGATAGTCAAGGAGAGTGGTGAGGGAGATAAAAATGTTGTCAGCATCAGTGAGGAGATGGAGTCAGTCACTGCTAACATAGATTACATCAATGACAGCATTTCTGACTGTCAAGCCAACATCATGCAGATGGAAGAAGCAAAGGTGTGCAACTTAAATGATTTTGGGAGAATGTGGGGCAGGGCAGGATCTCTAGTATAGGCTGGCCTCAAACTCCCTATGTGGAGATGACCTTGAGTGATAGGTTACAAGTATGTACCACCACACCTGGGATCCTAAAAAAATGCTTAATGGCATAATGAAAAGTAATTTTCTATTTTTATCTTTAAAATAACTTTGAGTTTTGATATGAAGGAATTTTCTAATTATTGGTTTAATCTGACTCTTAGGTTTTTACATAAGTCACATTTCCTTGCTGCTCACTTGATTGTTGACATTGTAATATTGTTTATTGGGTCACATTTATCATTTATTATATCTTGCCTTGGATTCTTAAGTACTCAGCTGTATTTATTACTGCTAGAGTAGATCATGCATTTCTTGGTTCAGGGATGACATATTCTATTTTTTTAAGCAGCCTCTTTAGCTGATCAAATACTGTCAAATAAATTCAATAGACTCTTGTCTGCTGTTAAAATATGTACAAATTAAAGTAATGGTCATTACATACTGGTTTGATATAGGAAGAAGGTGAGACATTGGATGTTACTGCAGTAATTAATGCCTGTACACTTACAGAAGCCCGGTACCTGTTAGATCACTTCCTGTCAATGGGTATCAATAAGGTAAGATTTAACTACCCTGGTTTTTTTGTTTGTTTGTTTGTTTTGTTTTTGTTTTTGTTTTTCGCGGTAGGGTCTCACTCTAGCTCAGGCTGACCTGGAATTCACTGTGTAGTCTCAGGGTGGCCTTGAACTCACAGTGATCCTTCTACCTCTGCCTCCCGAGTGCTGGGATTAAAGGCGTGCACCACCACGCCCAGCTTACTATTCTATTCTTGAAAACCTAAGTTTTGACCAATACAGTTTTGCTTTTCTCTCTCCAATAACCTTTCTCTTTAGTAGTAATGAAGGAGATTCTTCACTGGAAAATATACATGAAACCTTTCTATAGAGTTAGAAAAAGTTAGCAACATTTAGTTCAATTTCATTAGCTCATTCTCTGTTATGTTTCTGAATTTGAACCAATAAAGAAGAAATAATTCTTATTCAATCTTAGCAAAAAAGAGAGATTATCAGCAGAAACATATTTTGTATCATGGCTAAGTCTTTACAGCTCAAAAGAAAATTAAACAGAAAAACTCACTTGTATGCTCCCTCCTTTTTTGAATGCAAACACACTAATTTGTTACCAGTAAGAAACTTTGCCCCTATGTTGAAGGTGGTAACTCCTGACTCACTTGTTTTCCACACTGGTACTATGTTAGACCATTTATATTCTCTCCATTTTTACTGTATACCAGGGAGTGGGTACTTATTCATAGCATTTTACATGTAAGGAGACTGAGAAGTATGAGTACAGCATATTGGACAGGGAAACTTCTCTAAGATCTCTGAACTAGTAAGAAGAGAAGATGGCATGCATCAAGTCTGTCTGATGTTAAAGCCCATATACCTTATGTGCTTGCTGTTTGCTATGGGAGTTTATGAGGTAGATTTTGTTCTGTGGAAATGTAAGACAACTTGTTGTGGTGGTGGTTGTTTCAGGGTCTTCAGGCTGCCCAGAAAGAGGCTCAAATTAAAGTACTTGAAGGTCGACTGAAGCAAACTGAAATAACCAGTGCCACACAAAACCAGCTCTTGTTTCACATGTTGAAGGAGAAAGCAGAACTGAACCCGGAGCTTGATGCTTTACTGGGCCATGCTTTACAAGGTAGTTGTGACCAAACTTAGTTCCGTGTGGTGCATGGAAGCTTGGCTTTTCGCACTTGCTGTACTACAGCTCCTTTATGACTTATCTGAATAGATGCTATACTTACTTGTGCTTTTTATAATTGTTCTTTAATTTGCATGTGTATATAAATTTGGGGGGGAGTAATAACTGTCATTCCAAGAAATGATTACCAAGTTAAAAAAATATTACTTAACCTTATCGAGCAATTAGTTTTTATGGATAGGGAAACAAATCAAGTTTCTTAATTGCTTATTTAAATTACTTAAAATTAAAAGATTAACCAAGTTTTTTTTTTTTTTTTTTTTTTTTTTTACTTTACTCTGCATACCTAGCTGCCCTAAAAATACATGTCAGTGTCTGTTATGGCATCTATTCTGTATATCTTAGAAATGGGACATATCTTGTATTGTGAGAGTTCTTTAAAATTGGATCTGTTTTGATTGGAGTATTGCTTTTTGTTTCCTTCCGCTATTGTTTATACAGATCTAGATAGCGTTCCACTAGGTGAGTATGTTTAGCTTTCTGTGTACCCTCAGCTGCATGAATTACTAATTGTTCATGTACACTAATTGTGGTACATCTACTTAAAAATATTTATCAGTGGCTCACTGGTTTTTGCATGATCTCTTTTCAAATGTATCTATGATCAAAAAATACTAAGTCATTTCTTAAACATTCTTGGGTTAAAAGATTTTAGATGTTTAAAGAGGGGTGCTTTAGCTAATGGTCCCATTATGAGCTCCAGTTTCATACACCCTCTGAGTTTTTATCTTTCTTGTGGGAAAACATTGAATATATGTTTCTTTTTAATATTTAAATATATCTATTAACTTGCATCTACTGTTTTAACCTCATAGATAACTTCCTTTTGTGTATATCATCAGAATATATTAGCTACATTCTCATCTTTTATTTTGTAAAATGGAGCATACTTTAAAAAAAGATTACAAGTTGAAAAAATCCAAAGGATTTATGTGAATATGCAGATGCTCTATTTGTAATCATAAACATATTTTCAGTTAGAAGGTCATTTAATATAGAAAAATTTAGCCTGCTGTCTCTTCTCTTATTTCCACATGAACTATCCCTGTTTATTAGCCACATCTTTGCCTCTTTTAGTGATAGCATAGTAGAACCAGCAATGTTAGGGAAAATTTGTTACTTGTGATAGGTTTGAATAGTAATTTTACAATAGTTCTTACAATATCCAAATAGTTTCCTGTCCTTCCATATATGGTTGGAAAAATGTGGGCAAATTCAGATTTTGATTTCACAAGACTATCAAAAGTACTCATCAGATATAAAATAGATCCACCTCATTGACATGCTGAACTAGAATGGCTGACACCCACACACCTTTGCAAATAGCCCACACATATTAACAGTGTTAATTTGTCATTTATTTAAAGCAACAGGTGGGGACTTTGCCAAAACTGAATGAAATGACATCCGAATTGAAAAAAAAATTTTTTAAACTCTGATCATAACCCCCCCAAATATACATCTATTAAAAGTTTTCTAAATGGGCTTACTTAAATGAGAGGAAAGCAACTGAAAAATTAAATGCAGTTATCTCTCTGTGTTATTAGAATAAATACAGTCTAAACCCACATTTATTATTATTTTTCAATGATAAGCTGTAAACACAAATGAAATGCAGGAACTTTGTGATTTTTATATTTCATGTTACTGTCAAAATAGTAAACTGCATTGTATATAATATAACATATGTAGAGAAAAGAAAGATATTATTTATAACTATCCAAGGTATGACAAGCTTTGGTAAAAGACCAGTGAGTACCATTAGGGTGGATTAAAAGGAACTATGGATGGCTGTTTGAGGAACTGCCATTATACCAGCACTTTTGGCATTCCATATGTTGTCAAGACAAATTGCTTCTCTGCTTTCTTCCTTCCCATTCCCTTCTTCTATTTATTCTCCCTTCTTCCCTACTTGGCCCTCTTCTTCCTCCCCCCTTTTCTTCACTTCATATTTTCCTCTTAACCCTCCTCCTTTTCTCCTTCCCTTTCTACATCCTCCTGTCCTTGTTCAACTTGTCCTCTTCGGTTTGTCTTCTTAGTGTCTCAGTTTATATAATCTGTAACTTAGAAGAAAAATTCTGTGATCTCTTTTCGTGCAGATAATCTCTAGATTGCCAATGTGAGGAGTGGTGTTAACTTGTATAACTTTCTGCTGGCAGTTTGCAGACATGGCAGAAGCAGGGGCTGCAAATGTAGTGAGTTCATGTAGCCTACAAATTATGACAGAAAATTTTTCTAGAGATTAGGACTATAATTTACATAAAATGAGGTGAGGTGATATGGGAATCTTGGGGTGTATTTCAGAGCATTGGAACCTTGTCTTAGCTCTTGGGTGGGCAATAACTCAGGAGCAAAGGTCCTACAAACTCAAAGGTCACTCAAGGCTTTCACTAATTCATTGGCCTCTGGAATCTTTTCTTATGAATTCAAAGAATTGAGATCCACAGACCCGAGCATAAAGCTCTGAAATATTTCATCGGATTATAGAAAGAACTTAAGGAAGGAACTCTTGCCTGATAGTGGGAAAAGAGGGGGTTTTCAGAAATGGGGAAGCCTGCTTTGAAAGCCAGGTTGGGATGTTTTCTGTGAGCCACCTGGATGAGTGGCTGGTCCAGTCAGTCCAGTCCTGATATCAGGTGTCTAGGGTCAGGTTTTCTGGAAAAGGCCTAACACTTTACGTTCTTTCAGGAAAGGAAGGCATAAGAATGGAGACACTTATTTCCCTCCTCAGGTGAGGTTTCAGAAGATGATAAAAAAACAGATTCTCCCTCTGGCATTGCTGACGTGTAGTAAAGTGCACTGACCTAAATTCTCCCCCACAGGCACAATTACATTCCTCACTTAAAAAAAAAATTTGTTGTTTATTTTTATTTATTTATTTGAGAGTGACAGAGAGAGAGAAGGAGGCAGAGAGAGAGAGAGAGAGAATGGGCACGCCAGGGCTTCCAGCCACTGCAAATGAACTCCAGACGCATGTGCCCCCTTGTGCATCTGGCTAACGTGGGTCCTGGGGAATCAAGCCTCAAACCGGGGTCCTTCGGCTTCATAGACAAGTGCTTAACCGCTAAGCCATCTCTCCAGCCCACATTCCTCACTTTTATTTTTGGAGCCCTATCACCCCTAAACTGTCTCATGAGGAGAAGCATGGAAGTATAAAATTGAAATTAAACTGAGAATTTGTCATAAAGGTGTACTTTTATAGACCTATTTACTTAGCTCTTCAATTTTATCTTAAGCATTAAGCTGGGTGCTAGGTCCAGAAGTAAGTGTAACTCTAACTTTTCGCCCTGGAACTTTATGCCCTGGTGAGGAGGACAGACCATGATGAGCTTATGACATACTGCAGTGAGGACAGTGATGAGATATATACAGAGAGTGGAGCCACCCAAAAGAATGGAAGTGTTGATGAGACCTTTTTAGAGGATGGAATTGAGCTGAAATATACTAGAAAAATAGAGAAAAAGAAAGCCAAGGAAAAGATAGTATTGGCTGTGGGGAGAGGGGCAGATAAAAGTCCTTGTAAGAAAAGAGGCACAGTGCAGATAAGGCCTGCAGCCATGGTACATGAATATGAGAACTTTGCCTGCAACTATATCATGGTACATGTCTATGAGGCCTTAGCCTTGCAGAGACACCCATGGTCCATGAACATGAGACTTAGCCCTGCAGAGACATCCATGGTCCACGAACACGAGGCCTTTGCCCTGCAGAGACACCCATGAGCCATGAACATGAGACTTAGCTGTGCAGAGACACCCATGGTACGTGAACATTTGGCCTTTGCCTGCAGATCATAGCCATGGTCCATGAACATGAGGCCTTTAAGAAGATTGGTGCTCTGAGGTTGTAAGTACATGACCTGTGATGATGGAATTTAAGCTTAGAGGTTAAGCCAGGGCCAACATCCCATAGTACCAGGCTTGTAATCTTAGAGCCTTTGATGAACATTTTCATCCCTACCTATATCAAGGTTAGATGCTTTCTAGAGTTTACCGTATAGTTGTATTTGTGTTTAAGAGTTAGGAGAGCAGTGTGATAAGGATACCCAGCTGGATCATAAGGGGGAAAGGCACAGATGGAGCCTGTATGAGTCCATAAGCAAGCTCCCTTTGCTGTCTCCCACTCAGGAAAGGGCACTCAGACTTCAGGTTGTAGGAACAAAAATGTAGCAAGCAGTATGTATACCATATCAGTGCCAGGGAAGTCCAATAGACATTAGCACTGAGCATTTTTGTGGGGATGGTAACATTCGTGTGTATTTGACACATACCAGAATTCTAGACCCCTCAGAAGGAAATCATGTAACTTGGTACCAGCCATATAGGATTTTGGGGTTCAGGAGGGTTCCCCCAGCATTTATGAACCTTAAGTTTTGGATTCTGTCCTAACTTTAATAAAGAATTATTAAAGAAAGACTCAAGAAAGATAAATTATGTATTATTAAGTTTATTTAGGTGGAAATCACAAATTGTGGGGTTTATTTAAGGGAGAATGGGGTCTAGGAAGAAAGGCTAAACACATAGAAAGTAGGAAGCACACTCTTGTATAGTTTATAAGGTTCATTTAAGAGAAATCTTTATAAAAGGACTGGAATAGAGTTGTAAGCACATGAAGGTAGAATGTATATGTATATGTAGAGAGACTCAGAAAACACACATGGCATCCTCCCTGTGCTTCCTGAAGAGGGAGAGTATGAAAGCAGAAGAGAAATTGAGGTCCTCTAGGAAGAACTGGAGTAGAGCCACAAGCATGTGAACTTGAGAGAAACTGAGACTTTTAAAGAGAAATTAGGGTAAAGCTGCTGGCATACAAAAAGCAGAATCTAGGAGCTTGTGTTGGGAAAATTGGGAGGAACCCACATGGCAGTTAAGAGAACAAACAGTGAGAGGGGCAGATCTCAAGGCCGAGACCAAGAGATTCAGAGGGGAAATAAGTAATAATGAGAGTTACACTCATGGTTACCCTGAGTTTAGAGAAATTACAAAGGTAGCAAGCCTACAGTTACTGAGAGAACCCATATGGTAGATTTGGAGTGTAAGAAATGTACACACATTGTAGATTCAGGAACCAGAAAGTCATGCATTAATCAGAGTAGTTATCACAAACTATAAAGCAGAGAGAAGTGGCAATTTAAGAACAAGAAATAATGCACTGCCCTTCCACCCCCTCCCAGCCTGGCTCATGTGTGTTTAGCAAACATAGGATAAGAGCTGGAGAAAGATACACACACACACACACACACACACACACACACACACACACACACACACACACACACTGAGGGTCTTAGAGAGAAGAGAGGGAGAGGCTGGAAGACAGCAGCCTGTATATCATCAGATTAAGGTATGTAAGGGGAAGACCTGATTGGCTGGTAAATTTGAAGGGTGAACCTGATGCTCAGCCCAGTTGGGTCAGCCCTCCCAGGTAGTGCAGTAGACTGTGGGAAGCAGGGGGCGCTGTGGATCAGTCTCAATCAGACATTTTTGCCAAGAGTTTCTGGTGCCAGGGCAAACCAGCTGGCACTTCCTGGTTCTCCTTGAGCCTCAGTCCCTAATTGAAACTGCCTCAAAAAGCTAGCTTTTTTCCTACCCTTCTTCAATATTGCTACAATCTAGGCATGGCGAGGAACTTTGTTAGCTAAGTGTTGACCAAGTACATTCTTGAGAGCTAAGTTTTCAGCTGTCAGCCAGAGTACAGGTTTGTAATCGCATGTTTCTAATGAAAATACTCAAGGACTGCTGTATTAATTCTTTTCCATATACTACTTTTTAATACAAAAGTACATCTTTAAAAATATTTTATTTTTATTTATTCACTAGAGAGCGTGAGTGAGAATGAGTGCACCAGGGCTTCTAGTCACTACAAACAAATTCCATGTACATGTGCCACCATGTGCATTTAGCTTACGTGGGTTCAGGGGAATTGAACCTAGGTCCTTTGACTTCGTAGACAAGCACTTTAACCGTTAAGCCACTTCTCCAGCCCAAGATGCATCTTTCATTTAAAAACCTTTCTAAAATGACCAGTAAATCCCACCATTTGTTTAACTTCAGCGAAGTTAGATTTGAAGGTATACCCTGCTGTGGGTGAACTTTAGAACATGTGGGGGTTGGGTCTATCTCTGTTTGTATCTGAATGCTGCTCTGATGCATCTGATAACCTTGGGCTGGAGTTAAGATGTTAGAACTAGAAGCACAGCAGTGAGATGATGGTGTTTTCTGATGCCTGGCTAACCAGAGTGCCTTAGACCATTAAATTTTTTTTTATTGATAACTTCCATAATTATAGATAATAAACCATGATAATTCTTTTTCCCCCACTTTCTCGTTTGTAACTCCACTCTATCATATCCCCTTTCTCTCTCCATTAGTTTCTCTTTTATTTTAATATCATCATCTTTTTCTCCTATTATGATGGTCTTGTGTAGGTACTGCCAGGCACTGTTAGATCATAGATATCCGGGCCATTTTGTAGCTGGAAGAGTGCATTGTAAGGAGTCCTACCCTTCCTTTGGCTCTTATATTCTTTCCGCCACCTCTTCTGCAATGGACCCTGAGCCTTTGAAAGTGTGATAGGGATGTTTCAGTGCTGAGCACTCCTCTGTCTCTTCTTCTCAGCACTATGGTGCTTTTTGAGTCGTCCCAAGGTCACCGCCATCTGAAAAGAGAAGCTTCTCTAACCAAAAGTGAGACTAGCATTAATATATTGGTATGAACATTAAGAGAAGTGCTTTCTGGGAAGTCTGGTGAGTGTAATATACACATTTATAGCAGCCATTACTCCCTTAGGGCTTATGATCAGTTTTAGTCCTGAAGACTTGCTAAGTTGGTGACTCTAGGTGGGTGTTGAAGTGAGCTTCAATGTGTCTGGGATGAACCTCCAGACCAGACACAGTTTATAGCAGGAAAGGTCTATTTAAAGCTTACAGATTCAGGGAAAGTTCCATAATGGCAGAAGAAACTGCTCCCCTTTATACAGATCCATGCACGCTGCATATCTTTAGGCTGGAATTCCAAATCCACCCCAAAACACACCTTAGGGCTGAACCCTAGGGTCTGCCCACAGTGATACTTCCCTCACCAGGTGGCTAGAGATCTAAAGCTTTAAGAAATTACTGAATCTACTGGGGGACATCTGTTCAAATTACCACAGTGGGGTACTCTTACCAAATATTTTTATGTCAAGATATAGTTACCTATTAATAAAGCATACATTTGTAAAGAGGAGTTAACTGGTTTTTACGAACTTTAAACTTTGGTTTAATGTTTAAAGTTCCATTTGTTTTCAGCACTCTCTATATGAAAATACCAGAAAGGAATAACTGCTTTCATATTGTTGCAGTCAGGTTCACATTGCTGGTAGAAATCACCTGACCAAGAGCAGCTTGTCGGAAAAAGAGATTTATTTTGGCTTACAGGCTTGAGGGGAAGCTCCACGTTGGCAGGGGAAAACAATGGCATGAACAGAGGGTGGACATCACCCTCTGGCCAACATAAGGTACACAATAGCAACAGGAGAGTGTGCCAAACACTGACATAGGGAAACTGGCTATAACACCCATAAGCCCGCCCCCAACAATACACTCCCTCCAAGAGGCGTTAACTCCCAAATCTCCATCAGCTGGGAACCTAGAATTCAGAACACCTGTTTATGGGGGACACCTGAAGCAAACCGTCACATTCTACCCCTGGCCTCCATAAACTGATAACCATACATGATGTAAAATGCAATGCATTCATATAACTTTAAAAGTCCCCATGTTTTTTATCAATTCCAGTGATGTTCATACATCCCCATAGTCCAAGGTTTTTTAACTGAGTCATAAAACCAAAAAAAAAAAAAAAAACACCCCAGTCCCCCATAATGGCACAGAATAAACATTCACACTGCAAAAGATGGCATTGGGCATAGCAAAGAAATATTCAACCAATACAAGATTTAAAACAACAAGAGTAAACATCAAACTCTGTAGCTTCAAGTCCAACAACTCTAGCCAATGACAAATCTCCAAGTCCAATAATTCTAACCAGCAACAAGTCTCTGGCATTCAAATTCCACCCCTCCAGCTATGCTACTCACAGTCTTGGAAAACTTCATCAGGGCCGGAAGCTTTCCTTAGCAGCCGTCTGGTGGTCCCAGCATCTTCACTGGGTCTCCACTGCAATCCACGGTTCATCCTCATGGCATCATGGAGTCTCCATGCAGGCATCCAACAAACCTGCTTCACACTGCCCATAGCCATTTCCAAAACACAAGACCGTGTTGAAAATTAAATGACCCTCTTTCTAGCATTTCTTATACTCTACAATATCAGGTAGGGTGCCAATTTGTTAATCCAGGGGGGAATAAAGCAGACTTTGAAGAACAGTACTCCTTGAGCACTCAGGTCCCTTCAAAAGAGTCTACATTCTTCCTGTTGCCCCAGTGCAGGTCAGCTAGCCCAATCTCAAAGGTTGTAATCTGTCAATTGCAGCTGAATGGGCAGCAGTTCACCCAAAGATTTTTCTTTCTGTACAATATCCCTCTGCTCATAGAAGTTCATTTCTACACAAAGCAACCCTGCACAACTTCTCAGGACCCAGGCATAACAGCAAGCCTTGAACAAACTGCTAGCCCAGTTCAAGCAAAGCTCTTTCTCACCTACATAAGCCAAACATCACAGTCCATAGTTCTTGCTGCATACAGGTCTTTCAACTCTGACCAGAATAGTCCATCAAGCTGTACTTATAGCACTGTGAGGCATCTCTTACTTAGGCCAAGATTTCAAATCCTTCCACATTCCTCTTGAAAATCGGGTCCAAAAGGCCAAAGCCACACAGTCAGGTATCTAGCAGCAACCCCAGTCCTGGTACTACTTTACTGTTGCAGTCAGGTTCACATTGCTGGTAGAAATCACCTGACTAAAAGCAGCTTGTGGGAAAAAGAGATTTATTTTGGCTTACAGGCTTGAGGGGAAGCTCCACGATGGCAGGGGGAAATGATGGCATGAGTAGAGGGTGGATATCACCCCCTGGCCAACATAAGGTAGACAATAACAGGAGAGTGTGCCAAACACTGGCATAGGGAAACTGGCTATAACACCCATAAGCCCACCCCCAATAATACATTCCCTCCAAACCTCCATCAGCTGGGAACCTAGCATTCAGAACACCTAAGTTTATGGGGGACACCTGAATCAAACCACCATACATACATAAGTAAACAAGTTAGGGTTATCATTTTTTGTTGTTGAGGCAAGGCCATCAGACTGGCCTTTTCTTTTATGCAAGAGAGCAGGGTGGGGGAGAAATGGAATGCCAGGGTCCCAGTCACTACAGTTGAACTCCACATGTTTGCACCCCCTTGTGTGCATATGTGCAACTTTGTGTGCTTGCATCCCTGTGCATCTAGGTTACTTGGGACCTGGAGAGTCAAACATGAGTCCTTAAGCTTTGTAGGGAAGCATCTTACCTGCTAAGCGATCTCTTCAGCCCTGCCATTTGTTTTTAACTTTATTTTCGATATTATCAGCTAATTAAGTCACTTTGGCAAGTTGATTATCCTGGTTGGGGATTAAATCCTTGAGTCTCCTTTGAATGATAGTTCTTCAAGGCCACCATTTTCTTCCCTTCAAAAAGTAAACTACTGTGTGGGTTTGAGATGTGGTTCAATATCAGATGATACTAGATATTACTAAACTTCTATGAAGATGTCTGCTACATGGAGTGAGAAAGTAAACATCCATGGAGAGGCAGAAATGAGTTGATTGATGTGCCACCATCCACTTTGTGATATAAAATTGAAAATTAATATTTATGGAAAATCATACATATGTATTTGTCATAATATTCTTCTTAGACTTGTGAATGATTTTATCATGAAATATATTCTATTTTAAAATACATGGTCACATGCCTAAAATCCTAGCACATGTGTGGTGGTAGGAGGATTAGGAGTTCAAGGTTTAGCAAGTTTGAGGCCAGCTTGCACTACATGAGACCTTGTCTCAAGAAAAATAAAAAGTTCCCAGCATGGTAACACATGCCTGTTACCTGTAATCTTAACCATCAGGAGGCAAAGGTAGGATCACCCTAGTCTATATAGTGAGTTCCAAGACAGCCTGGGCTGCATAGTAGGGTCAAAACCAAACCAAAAGGGGTGGGAAACTAAAAACTCGCAGAAAGATGAACAACAACAACAGAAAATTCCAACACGATGTCAGAGGCCTGCTTGCAGTTTCATAGTTTACTTTTTGTAGCTGTTTTATTTACTGATGTCCTACTAGTTTCATTTGGTTTCCCCTATTGTTTTTTAGTTACTTCAATTATTTTCAAATAACAGTGGTTTATGCAAAGTAGTATATAAAACTGTTGCATGCAAACCTATTGTCTGTGTCTTCTGTGTATATGTGAATGAAATGCATGCTCTTATGTGACTTTTGGGTCTTTACAAACATACTTGAAGGCAAAAATAAAAATTTAAAGAGGAAAAATAAGTAAGTTGCCATAATTGTTAAAGCTTATAATTATGTTTGCACTTAGATAATTTTAATGATTGACATAGTACCCTAAAGGAATCTCATGTAGCATTTATTTTAACTGTTCAGTTTTAATAAGTGCATTTGCATGTTTGACTGATACAGGACAAATATGTGTGTGTGTGTGTGTGTGTGTGTGTGTGTGTGTGTGTATGTGTGTGTAATAAAGTATTTATTTGTACTCAATTCCCATTCATGTCTCACAACTTAAATTTATGGTTTCCTATATTGAATACATCTCTCATACTAGCACAAAGGAGTTTCTTAGAAATATTTTTCTACAGTTTTGTTTGTTTTGACTCACTTCTAAAACCTAAGTGCCCATATTGAGATATTGAACTGATATCTGTATCTTTAGCATAGGGATTGTGGTCTCCATGCAAACTGTGATGTAGATAATACTTGTCTGTCTTGATCCTTTTTTTTTAGAAAATGTAGAGGACAGTACTGATGAGGAAGCACCCTTACAAAGTCCAGGATCAGAAGGAAGGTAAGAGAGCCTCTAGAGATGAAATAGCTTGGAATTATTTCTTTGATGCTTTTAAAGCTCTCATTTTGTTGCATTAAACATTTACCATAAAACAAATAATTCTTAATTTTATGGTCGAAATGATAGCACTAGAAATGGTAATATGGAGGCAAAGCTAAGTCATGCTTAACTGCCAAAAATTTTAAAATGAAAATATGGGAATATTTAAGAAAGAAAAAGGATTGATTTTTTAATAAATTCATCTTGATTTTTGTAAATGTTATTTTTCTGTGTTTTTCATAGACTTGGCCTTTTCATAGTTGCAGACATACAGGACATACAGTATTATAAAATAAGTCTGCATGTTATCTCATGTTTAATTTCTTATTTGAATATAGCACACTGTCTTCAGACCTTATGAAGCTTTGTGGTGAAGTAAAACCTAAGAATAAGGTAAGAAAAACTATTATTTCCAGGTAAATAGTTGATTTCTCTGTTGTTTCTTATGTTCACTGTTAAACTCATAGAATTCAGATTGATCTCTTAGTAGAGTAGTAAGTAGACATACATTTTCTCAGATTCTCTCATTTGTAAGAAATTTAGGTTTTTTTTGTTATATTTTCCTGTGATACTTGAAAAAATTTTTTGAAAATTTTGTTTGGTGAAACTTAAACATTATTCTCACACTGTTTCTACTTGACAAAATACAATATGGAGGCTTATTCTTAAATTGTTGGTTAGTTAAATAGTAGACCTAACGTGCCCAGGTGAGTCATTTAGATTGGTGGGTATTTTGAAATTTTAGCACTCTAGTATATTCTTAAGTGTTTGTTTATTTTGCTTAGTATCTTGAGATGGTTTGAATATTAAGCTGACCCCTAATAATCAAGTGTTAAAAACTCATGAGGATGTAATGCTTACTTACAGGATTTTAAAACTATAAATGGTACATGCTGTATAGGAAACACATGTTGCTTTTGTGATTGTATGTGGTTTATTTGATATGAGATAATTAACTAATGATCTTAATATATTTAGAGGCAAAAGAGTTATTGTAGTTCTTAATAAATGTTGGTTGAATTAATGTATAGAATTCCAACCTGGAAAGGAGTATTGTTCAAATGGATTGGATAGATTTAAAACCCACAGCAGTTAATGGTGTGATATAAATGAATAATTTGGCTAGGTATAAAATAATGAGTGAGAAGGTGAGTCATGAGTTGCTATGATTACTGAGAGATTAATCATGCCCCACTCAAACAAACAGGTACCATCAGGTTTTGATAACTTTTTGTCATGTAAGAATATGAGCCAAGGCTCTCAGAGCCTCCATTTTTTTTTTTTTTTTTTTTTTTTTTTGAGGTAGGGTTTCACTCTAGCCCAGGCTGACTTGGTATTCACTACGTAGTCTCAGGGTGGTCTTGAACTCACAGTGATCCTCATACCTCTGCCTCCCGAGTGCTGGGATTAAAGGCGTGTGCTACCATGCCCGGCTAGAGCCTCCATTTTTTAGTATGGTTTTTTTATGTAAAATACTTTTGTCCTTAAAATACCTGGAATGCTAGTAAAATAATCTCCCTATTTTTATAGATGAGCTTTGAGCTAATGGCTTAGCAGCATATAGTTTAAATTTCATTGATAGTAAAACTTAAAACATCCTGATATGGTTTGGATCTTGCCTAACCAGAGAATCTCTTATGGTAACTTTCAAGGCCTAGGCCTGTCATAAGCCCAGTGGGTCATGCCCTTGTGAGATGCCAGAGAGTCTGGATTGATAGCCTAAAAATCACCTGAAGAGCCATTATGGTTAGGAATTCCCAAGTGCAAATTTCTTTCTGCCCTGAGACCCTGGCTTTGTGTGGGGTAGGGGAGTGAGTGTAGTGGCTCTAGAGCTTTCTCTTTCCAAGATGTTTTTGAGGTGCTACCTGCTGCTTTCACACCACGAAGATGCTGAAAAGACTTGACAGAAATTCTTTCCCATTCTTTGAAAACACAAAGTTAATTCCATAATTTTAAATAGGTGTATGTCAACACTGTGTTAGTTCAGGGAATAGAAAGTTGAATAAAATAAAGTGCCTGTCCTCTGCAGGGTGTTCATTTAGTAAAACACATGTCAGGTTAACGCCTTAGTGGATAGTAACATTCTAACTCAGAGCTGTCACAGTGTGTTCACTTGGTTTTCAAAAGGAATGAAAGAAATTAATTTGGATTGCACAAAAACAACTATTTTTACCTGCCTCCCTCACAAAAGATGGTGATGAATTATCTAATGGGTTAAGTAAACGTGCATGTAGAGCATCTGTAGGGAAGAGTCTCAAAAATCAAAGATAAAATTTTATATTGAAAAAAAACATTTAAGCATGAGATAAATCAGAATTTAGTTGAGCTTCTCTAATAGATTTTGGCTTAATTTCTTCCTTTTTTCTTCCAGGTTTCTTCACTTTTTCTTCCCCTTTCCTCCCTCTCTCCTTCTGTCCTTTCCTCCCTCCCCTCCTTCTCTTCCTTCTTTCTCATTTATTTATTTTCTCTCTTTTGAAAGGCAATCACTTGTTGAGGGAGCTGGCCACTTAGCAGGACAGCACAGTGACATTGGAAGCAAGGCCATATGGCTTTGGATCCAGCTTGGTCTCTCCTGTTTGTATGACAATGGGCAGATTGTGTGGCATCATTGTCTTCCAGTGTCCTCATTTGTGATTGAGCTTGCCCATCCACAACTAATGTAAGGGTTTAGAACTATGTCTGGCCCGTAACTGCAATTCAAGTGTTGGCTCCCACTGCAGCCTTGAAAGATCTTACCTAGCTATAGTTCTGGCTTGTCACTATCTCACCTTCTCTGTTTGGCACACACGCAAAGGAAGACACGCTAAATATTTTTACCTGTTTCAAACTAATATAAATCTCTGTTCCCTAATCAAATTCTGTGCAGAAGTTTGCTTCTGATCGCTTTTCCTGTCATTTCTAACTAGGCCCGGAGGAGAACCACCACTCAGATGGAATTGCTGTATGCAGCAGATAGCAGTGAGCTAGCTTCAGACACGGGTGCAGGAGATGCCTCCTTGCCTGGCGCTCTGACTCCAGTTGCAGAAGGCAAAGAGCTTGGAATGAATACAGAGACAAGTGGTACTTCTGCTAGGGAGAAAGAGCTTCCTCCCCCACCTGGCTTACCTTCTAAGATAGGCAGCATGTAAGTCTGGCCCAGCTATACTAACTTTCTTTTGGCTTTTTAAAAATAATATGCATGTTGCTAGTTTTTATTTATATTTTTGAAAATATATAAATAGATCTCTGAGTTTTTTCTATTAGGTTTTCTTTCCTACTATAAAATTCTGTTAGGTATTGTCTTCCTTAATTTTTTTTTTTTTTTGGACAAAGTAATGTTTAAGATGAGATGTTCTTTCTTGAATTTCTTCATTTTGTCTTGAAATTTGAGGATAATTCCAAAGAGTTATGATTTTTTTAAGTTATGTATTACAGATAAAACTTACTTAAAAATAACTAAGTTAAGTTGTACAAATAAAGCCATTATATATAAACAAGGTTTTAAAGACCCAGATTTGCCCCAAATTACCTATATCCTAGTTCTAAGACCCTGGTCAGGATAGTAATTTATTTATTTTTTTTTTTGAGGTAAGGTCTCACTCTCGCCTGGCTGACCTGGAATTCACTATGTAGTCTCAGGGTGGCCTCGAACTCATGGCGATCCTCCTACCTCTGCCTCCCGAGTGCTGGGATTAAAGGCGTGTCCCACCATGTATGGCTAGGATAGCAAATTTTTGATAGCCCTTTTAAGAAAAAAAAAAACTCATTCAAAACAGCATATTTTGAGTTCTGCTTATTCACTAGATTGAAGTTCATTGTATTTCTGGGATGAGCATCTGCACAAAGTATTTTTGTTGTCATTATTGAGGTACAGAAGGTAACAGTCTCTTTCTTGTTTATAATATTTGACACAATAACAACAACCCTTTTATTCAAAACAAATCTTGCTTGTATTTTATTTTGAGAGCAAAGAAAGGTTGCCCTACACATTCTACACATGTCAATAAGTGTGTGCACCTCACATGTTTCCAAGTTTTGGTAGTCATATTAAAATTAGATGCTGTTTCACTTATAAAGATTTCTCTTTATTTGGTTTTTTGAGGTAGGGTCTCACTATAGCCTGGGCTGACCTGGAATTCACTGTGCAGTCTCAGACTGGCCTCGAACTCACATCAATCCTCCTATGTCTGCCTCCTGAGTACTAGGGTAAAAGCATGCACCACCACACCCAGTTTATAAAGATTTTTCATGTCTTTTTTTTTTTCAAATGAACCCTGGGTTTCTGGAATAAATCCATATCTGTATTGAGGACTATTGTTCCCAAAGGCAACCACATAATATATGACTACAAATAATATAAAATAACAAACTTTTCACCCTTGAGTATCTGTTTTCCACTTAGTAATCCCATTTGCTCCCTTTGGCAGAACTGTCTTGCATGTGCTTGAGGTGGCATATGTTAACTAACTGTTGGATACTGCTAACCAGTTAAAGCCGTGGCTTCAATGCTTGTGCGAGATGAGAGTAAAGGAAATGCTGTGGTGAAGGTAGTGATTTAGAACTGAGGATAGATTTTTAGGAACTTGCATGTGTTCAGCGTGTAGTTTGTCTTATGAGTAAGGTCTTTTGGAACTCCAAGACTAAATCTGTGGCCTGGAATCCAGATTCAGGTAATATATCCTTTTGTCTTTTGTAAATGTATCTTTTATGACAGATTATAGAAAATATATTTAGACTCTACCTCTTCATATGCTTGATTTACTTTTAAATTTTCATAAATTTAGAGGATTGAATTCATAAATCCTTTCATTTTTTAAAAAATTTAGTTAGTTTTGTTTTTGAGAAAGGTCTTATAGCCCATGTTACATAGATATAATTTGCCTGTTTCTGTTGAATTCAGTGTCTCAAGAAAAATTTAGAAGTGAAGGAATAGAATAAATAAATTAATTAAAAATCACCGAGGGCTTGGAAGATGCCTTGGTAAAATGCTTGTTGCTCAAGTATGAGGACTCAAGTTTTATCCCCAGCATCCAGGTGTGGTGGTATGTGCCAGGAATCACACAACTGGGGGTGCAAAGACAGGAGAATCTCTGGGGCCCAATGGCCAGCCAGTCTAGCCTAATTGGTGAGATCCTGGCTAATAAGAGGTTCTATATCAAAAAGTTAGATGTTGTTCCTGAGGATAACACTTGAGTTTGTCCTCTGAACCCCCCTCCCACACACAAACCCGTCCATACACAGATACACACACTCTCGCATACACAAACACACACATAAAAATAAATAATAAATAAATTAAAAGGTAAATTGCTCTCAAGCTTTGTGAATCTATCTCCTTACCTTAAGGTGAGTAATCTGATCTGAACTCTCAATGATACTGTTTTAAGTTGGCAATCTTTCGGGTATGGGCTTCAGCTTTTACCAGGCAGGTGTTCCTGCCTCTGCCTTTACGGTTCTAGGATTATAGGCATGAGCTACCACTTCTGGCTTTTAATATTTAAAATTAATGACAGAAATACCTTTATTACCAAAATATACACAATGACTAATCATTGTCTAGATATAGTTCAGTGAAACCATTGTGTCATTACTGTTTGTGTGTGATTACCTATATTCTATTTTTGAGTATGCTTGATTATTTATATATTAAATAATATTGTTTCTTAGACTCTGGTATTTTTATCCTTATGAAACCATAAAGGTAATTTTCCCTCACCTGAAGCAACTTCCAATGAAACTTTGATACTTAAAATATTTATTCTAGGAGATGGGGAGACAGTTAAATAGTTAAGGACACTTACTTGCAAAGCCTGCTGGCCTGGGCTCAATTCCCAGTCACTCAGGTAAAGCCAGACACAAAAAATGGTAAAAGTGTAAGATCTACAATTTAAAATTTTGTAGTGGTGGAGCTGGGGGGATGGCTTTGTCAATAAAGCGTTTGCCTCACAAGCATGAGGACCTAAAATGCTGGACATTGTGGCATGTGATATAGTCCTTGCACTGGGATGGCAAAGACAGATTTCTAGAACTCATTGGCTAGCTAGTCTAGTCTAATTGGTGAGCTTCTGGACAATGAATGACCTGCCTTAAAAAGAAATGGTTACTATTTCTGAGGAATGACACCCAACATTGGTCTCTGGCCTCCACATGTGTACACACACACATGCCACCACATGGATACAAACACTCATACACACATGCACACCACACGTAAATAGATATGCAAAAAATGTTGTACCTGCCAGGATTCTCTCAACTAAGTAATATGTTATTTTCCTATGCTAGTTTTCCTTTTTCCCAAGTAATAATCCTCTTCAGGTTCTATTCATTAATCTACTAAAACCCTTAGACTAGATTTCCAAAGTAATGGTTATATTTAAAAATAGATAATTAAAAATTTTCTATTTCAGTTCCAGACAGTCATCTTTACCAGAAAAAAAAGTACCAGAGGCTTCTCCTGTAACAAGGAGAAAGGCATATGAGAAAGCAGAAAAGTCAAAGGCCAAGGAGCAGAAACAGTGAGTTACTGATGCTTTTTATCTTTTAGATAGTTTAACACATCATTGGCACCTGAGAATAAAGGACAATATTGAATTGTTGGCTGTGGTTATGATTTACTTTTCTAATCCAGTAAAGTCAGCTGCTGGCTTGGCTGAGTGGTCATACATATGCCTACTAATATCTTTGAGCAGTTTTCCCCTTCTTCATAGCATAACTTACCTTTTAGTTATTGCTGTGTGTCACTGAATTAATATTTATTTGGTCTGAGTCTTATTAAATTTATATTACAGTAGTCATCTTGATATTAATTTTGACTATCACCTGATAAAAGTGACATTGACTTTATTTCTGTAGAGTGGTGACAGAATTCTCATAGAAATTGTAAGGTGTGCCAGTTGTGTCATTTTCTGCTGTTCTCTCACTTTTGAATCGTTGGCTTATCCGCAGTTGTTTCTCTTGTGTGTTTGTAAAGGTTAGCTTACACAGCAGTATATCATATAACTGCTGATCCCTTACCTGGGTGTTTATAAGTTACAACACCACAGCATGTAGAAGTTCTGTGGATTAGATAAATAACTCATGCAAAATGAGCCCCAACTTCTGTCATCCTCCCATTTCTTTCTCAAATTACAGTTTTTCATGGGGTAGGTGGGTCTTAGACATGTCCTTGATGTTGAGCATCTGTGCCCATCTACATTTAAATATTAGTAGGTATTGGTGCATATCTTTAATTCTTTTTATCATAAAGAAGTATACATAGATTTTCTGTATCTTAGTGGATAATCTTTTTTGAAATTATTTTTAACAAATTTATAGCTCTATATATCTTGATTATATTTTCCTGTGATTGCCTTCTCTTGTCCTTTCCTACTTCTGCTGAAATACTTCTTCCCAGCTAGTCCCCCTTCTACTTTGATGACGATGATGATGATGATGATGTGTGTATTTGTGTGTCCCCTGCTGAGTTTACTGAGGGTTGTTTGCATGAGCTATGCATGGATGTGTTGGGGTTGGTGGTATTTTGGACCACAGGCAACTTACCAGTGGCTACACTAGTGAAGAAAATCTCCCTTCCTTAACTAGTAACTGCCATTAGCTCTTCAGAGAGGGGTGAGTCCCCATGAGCATTTCTCCCTGACATGATTGAATATTAAGGGCTCCAATCTTGTGCAGGTCTTGTTTGGGTAACCACACCTGCTGAGATTTCATGAGTGCAAAGGCCACAACACTTCTTCCCTTCTCCCTATCCTCTGGCTCTTATATTGTTTCTGCCTCCTCTGCCATGCTATTCTGAACTAAGCTAAGCCTTGGAGGGGTAATACAGATGTCCCATTTAGTGCTGAGTACTCAATAGCCACTAGTTACTTACTCTCAGTACTTTGACTAGTAACTAGTGACTCTGTAGTTACTACTGCCCTTAGTATAGAATCTTAATTCACTCTCTTCCCTGTGCAAAGAAATAACACACTCTCCATATTGACCACTTGTATTGCTGACTTGAATATCATACAAATTATCCTTCTAATCATCCTTGTTTCCTGTAGTTTTCAAAAAGTAATTTGCCTGTTTCTGTTGAACCAGTCTTATAAATGAACGAGAAACAGTAGAATGGAACAGACAAATAATTTAAAAGTCATCCCAATAGGAAAACAGCTCTCAAGATCTTTGGTCTGCTTGTTTATCTATAAAGTGAGCAATTTAGTCTCAGCTCTAAATTGTATAATTATAAATTGGTTTGCTTTGAGGATATGAACTTCAGATTTACTAGGTAGACTCCTTTTTTGTAGTGCCATCTTGTGGCCAACATAACAAAATTCAATGAAAAACATTTTTTTTTACAATATTTCAGAGCATTTTATTTCTCAAAAAAAGGAAGAAAGGAAGAAAGGAAGAAAAGAAGGATATTTTTTAAAAGCATGTTCTTTTAATTTTCCTAACAAAGCATAACCAATTAAAGCTGCCTGTTTGATGCTCTTTTCTCTTGTAGCTCAGATTCTGGAACTTCAGAAGCTAGTCTCTCACCTCCTCCTTCCCCACCAAGCCGGCCCCGTAATGAGCTGAATGTCTTTAGCCGTCTTACTGTTTCTCAGGGAAACACATCCGTTCAGCAGGATAAGTAAGTTATCATAGAAAAGTACCCCAACTTCTTATACAATATGCTGCTCCCTCCAAACACTCTAGAAACACTGTCTGTCAGGTGAACTCTTGACACATTTCATATATTGTTTAAATGAAAAAAAAACCAATAGCCAAACTACAGCAAACAATTTTCCTGCTGAACATTATTGTTCCCTGTTGCAGATTTGCATTGCTATGCTATCAGCACTCATCTTGCCTTTTCTTTTGCAAGTAAATTAGGATTCAAAATCTCTTGAAACCACTTGAAGATTAAATTTCTTACAATTCTTTTGTTTCTGTAAACCTACAAGAACTTCCAATCCTAACAGTCTGTGTAGAAACGTGACAACTTGTTTAATCTTTGGAAGATGCAACAACTTACAAAGGCTAGTTTTAGGTGTAACAAGTTACTGACATTTGGTTGTCTAAATAAATCTACCACAAAACTTCAGTTTTGTAATTGTGTTCATGGAATAAAATAACAGCCATCGAATGCAGGGTGTGGGGCTGGAAGGTGGTTACGGTGCAGGAGAAGAAAGATGGGTGTAGAGAACATAGTTTTATTAAGTCATACAGAGCCAGAATCTTTCTTGCAAGAATTTAACACTAACCACATTGCCCTGAGGCCTGAGGTCTTCATGAGCTTGGACTTGTCTGCTTGGATCCTGAATAGTAGCTTTGTGAGTGTGTGCATGATGCCCATCCTCCCTGACTCCCGCTGTTTCATGCTGTTAGCTCCTTGCCTGTGTCATCAGTCTTGAAGTTTATAGGATGCCATTTCAGATCTCTGCAGCATGTTCAGATTCTAGTAAATGGCTCTATAAATGTAATCATGTATCATTTTAAAATAATTTTATCTGCTTAATTTATGAATAATTTATATATTTTTAGATTTTAATATATTCAGTTGATGGCATATCCTTTAGATTCTGTTCAATTACTACATTAACTGAGGAAGGTAAAACATTAAGAATATGTTTGGGAAGTCCATTCTTACTAGTTATATGAAGAATTACTAAATTTTGTCTACCTTGCATTCTTTTTAAAATTTATTTATTTATTAATTTATTTTTTGAGGTAGGGTCTCACTCTAGCCGAGGCTACCTTGCATTTTTAATAGTTATGAAATTTTCTATCACAAGCTGGGTGTGATGGCTCACAAATGTAATCCCAGCACTTGCAAGGCTAAGGCAGGAGGATGAATATGGGTTCCAGGCAGACAAGGCTACATCGTGAGTTCCAGGACAGGCTGAGCTGCAGAGTGAGGCCCTGCGAAACAAATATTTCTTCTGTCCCTCTTGATAATCTTGATAATCTAACCAGTTTCATATTTTGTTACTGAAACATTTAATAAAATAGCACAAATTAGTTAAGTTAGACTCTACTGTCAGATGTACTAGCTAAAATTTTGAATAGATTACTACACCTTCAAAAGCTCCCCCACCTTTTTATTCACTGTCCTTGGGGATTCTTTATGTAACTATGATACTTCACTTGTAAGATACAGACTCCATGCTTTGTTTCTGGTCACGTTCCACACCAGCATTTACCTGCCCTCCTTCTCCCCAGGATGTTACACAAACTAAATAGAAATTTGTAAAAACCAAACTAACTGACAGTCTTGGAGATTCAGGGCAGGGCTAGCGATATTTTTTCTAATATTAGGTTTCCACTGAGGGGTCCCATGATCAAAAGAATTCAGCATTTTTTTGAGATGAGTTAAACACCAATTCAAACATTTGATTGATTTACTTTCCATGAAAGTACACAATGTAATTGTGAAACTTCCACATGAGAACCTATCTAAAATAATAGCTGCTGAGATAAACTCATTAATAGTTAATTGAAATGGGATCCCCCCCAAGTACTTATCCATTGGAACAGAGCAAACCTGGAAGTACTTGGTATTACTCATTTCTATGGCCTCAGCTTTAGAAGTAAAGCAGTCTATCAGCCAATAACAGGAAGGAAGTTTCCTCCCCTCCCCATGTCTTAGTAGAAAACCAAAAGTCTGATTCTTTAGCTTTACTTTATACTTGCGATGTCCAGTGCCAATAAAGAGCTGGGCACTGTAAAGGAAATGTTTGCTGTGTTTCTGTTGTTCATGCTGCTGGCTTTTCAGTCCAATGTCAGTACCTATACCTGTATTGACATCTGTATTCTTCTCCTCATAATTCTAACTCTTTCACTGTAGGTCTGATGAAAGTGACTCCTCTCTGTCGGAGGTACACAGGTACTTTCTCTCCATCTTTCCTATGTACTTCCATCTTGCTAATGTTCTAAACAGCTCCCAGGCACGCAAAGTGAACCTCATGTTTTGTTGCATGCCCTGTTTGTTCTGTGCCATGTCAATTCACTAACATTTTAAAACATTATGTTTAATGTGCTTTCTGACAGTTGTTCTAGTTAAAATAGTGGCAAACACTTTATATAAAAACAAGCTGTGGTGTTTGTTTTCTGGGTATAATCTGAATTTTTTTTTTTTTTTTTGGTAAAGGATACTATGTGTTATGAACACTGCTCCTCAGTGATCATTTTCATTGCTTCAAAGTCTGGGAGGTAATTAGGTATCTTTTCTTGTTAGTTTAGAAATTTTAAATAACAAGTTTACCTTATAAAGATATACTAAAACATTAGAAGTATACTATCATACCCAAAATAGAAAGAACAAAAAAGATAAAGGAACTCATATTATTTTTTAACTGATGCAGTTTTAAAAATAGCAGCTACATTTTTCATGTCATAGATTAGTGGGGGGGGGGCTCTTGATTCTTTTCCTTTCTCTCCCATCCTTTGTCCACTTGTCCTTCTGTGTCTTCTCTCTTCCCACTTATCTCCCTTTATGACCTTTTTTTTTTTATTTTTTAGTAATCAGGAAATCCTTTAGAAGGTGGACATAGGAAGACAGATGAAACTAATCTTATAGTTTTATAAGAATCACGGATTTCCATGGAACAGAATATAAGTATTTTTCCCTTTTCAGTTGAGCTCTGTTGTACAAATTTGTAGTATTTAATCTTAAGTTAAAGAAACAACTTTAAAAAGCTATTTTTTGAAATGGCAATGTATATTTTATTTTTCCATTAAAATAAATTTAATAATAAATAATAATAATAAATAAATAATAACAGAAGCAAATAAATGCCCTTCCCAATGAAAGTGGTAATGTATTTACTAATCAGATAAAATGTATGGAATATTAGCACAATGATAGCTATCTTTTACCCTACATACTTACTGTCATATTTCTATTTGTTTTTAATTTACAAACAAAAAAACAAAACTTAAAAAAACTGTTTTTTATATTTCACAATGTAGATTAATTAAAATAGAATAAAAGGAGATAAATGTAATTATGCAATGTCCATATTTTTCTGTTATCTTTGGTATAGGGTAATCTACATAAACTATTAGCCCAAATGTAATGAATACTTGAGAATATTTAATTTAGTAAAATTCCATTTTATATTGATGTTATTTTTCTTCAGAAGACTGAGTGATGAATGGTTAAAATACACAAGAATGGCAGAAGTCTTCTACTTTCTAAGAAATGTGTCAAACATGGCACTGGGGCAAATTGTTAAATTACCTTCATAATATCACCTTTGCCATGGCAGATGGCAAAGTGTGGGTGACAGTCTTATAAATATTATGTCCTTTCCCAGTGGATGTGCTATTATCAGCTTCATTCTAGTTTCATCTGCTTTAAACTAAGAAGACTCCTGTATTTTCATATTCTTAAAATGTGGCACCTAGACTTAAAGCCCATTCTAGATGTGTGGGCAGAGTGGAAGGACTGCCACATCCTCCTGAAATACTTACTTCTCTAGAACAAACCAATGGGAATCTTGGCAGAATAATCACAAATAATTAATCCTTTATCATAGATTTGAAAGATACAGCCCCTTAGTTTTTAATCCCAGGTTTCTGTAGATCCTCTTTTCTACTTGTATAGTTCTATTATTTTTTAATAGTTATTTTATTTGCAAGCAGAGAAAAAGAGAGAGAATAGGCACTCTAGGGCCTCTTGCTACTGCAAGTGAACTCCAGATGCATGTGCTGCTTTGTGTATCTGGCTTTACATGGGTACTGGAGAATTGAACTCAGGCTGTCAGGCTTTGCAAGTAAGCTCCTTTAACCACTGAGCAATTTCTCCAGCCCCAGTCCTATTCTTTGACTTAAGTGTTATCTTTAAATTATAGCCAATGATTGCTTTAGTGATAAACAGGTACATAAGATAAATAAGTTTCAAAAATACTTCTATTTATTTATGAGGAAGAGAATGAGTATAGGCACCCCAGGGCCTCTTGCCACTGCAAATGAACTCCAGACACATGCACCACTTTGTGCATCTGGCTTTTGTACATACTGGGGACTTGAACTTGGGCCTGTACACCGTGCAAGCAAGCATTATTAACTGCTGAGTCGTCTCCCCAGCCAATGGTTTTGTTTTGGTGATTTTTAACCCCCTAGGCAACATAATACAACATACAGCTCTTTAATATATCCATTTAGTTGGTATGCTATCTCTGTCATTGGGACTAAAGAAATGCTGTTTAGATATTTTATAGTTTGACTCTGTGGGCATGATTCCTTAGCCACAATGGGACTGCTTTACTAGAGCAGTCCCACACTTAACTCCATTGCCCTTAAGGATGTCATTTGAAAGGCTTGGCTTGTAGGCATATAAAAATGTGTATATAGAATTCCTGTTGTTTGCTATTAACCCTACAAAGAACTTTCCCCATGAAATTGGTGAGCCCAGGTTATGTCTTACTCATGAGCATTCCTTTTTAAATGTTGATAATGATCCGGCTAATATTTTGCCATGTGAGACTAATCAAGAAATTTTGACCCATCTATAATTTCTAGAGTCTTCTTTTTTGTTTCCCTTAATCATAATAATAATAATAATAATTATTATTATTATTAGCATATGTTAGTTATATATAATAATGAATTGTGTTGTCGTATTTTCATGCATGTATATAATGCATTTTTATCATATTCACTCCTTATTGCTGTTTTCTTTAGTCCTCTCCCAGTCCTGTAATTCCCTTCCCTCTTATACTTTCATGGCATCTATCATCTGTCTGCCTGCCTATCTGTCTATGTACTATCTATCTATCAGTCAATCAATCAATCAGTCATCTATCTGTTTATCTAGTCAGATAGTTATATGATCCAATGAGTTGTATTAAGGCTCCTTACCGGATGCTTCCTTTACAGGATCATGGGCTTCTTACCATTGGTACACCACTGAAGGAAATATACTCTCTCTCTCACAGTGAGCATCATTGCCTAGAGATACTACAGAGGGGTGAAGACTAATGAGCCCTCCCCCTTAACTACCATTATCTGTCTATAGGTCCTCAGGGAATGGTGGGTCCTCCTGGACACCCTCCCCCCCAATCTTCTAATCACATCTGCTGTGAGTTGAGGAATGCAGCAGCAGTACTGTACTATTTCACTCCTTCATCCCGCTATTACATTCTTTCTGCCCCTCTTCCCCTGCCCCTGAGCTTTAGAGTGGTGAGATCGATGTCCCATTTATAGCTGAGGATTTAACAGTTCCTTTTTCTCAGCACTTTGACCAGTTAGGCGTCTTTAGTTACTGCTGCTTACTGCAAGAAGGAGCTTCTCTACCCAAAGCTGTTGGTATTACTAATCTATGGGAATAAACATAATTATTTAGACAGCAATATGATGGGCACATCATATTCATTTACCAAAATGTTAATAATGTTTACAGTATCAGATGAATCCTCCTGTAGAGCAGTCTTCAAATCCAATCAGACAGCAGTTAGTTACCTATATCACTGACTTGTCACTGTTGCACCCATGGGCACATCTTGCCTGGTTGGTCAGTTGTGTAGTTCTCAATGTGCACTGCTGCGTAAGATTGTTGATGACATTTCCCTCACAGCCCAATGCACAACACCCTTCCCAGTATGAGAGCTAGCCAGTAAGGAGAAAGCTTCCATTCTGTTTCCATCTTGATCTCCCAGTATCCTGCAACCAAAGCATGTGTTGTTGTCTTCTAGTTCTGGTGGGCAACCAGTATTTGTGAAGATTGCCTGCATCGTTTGAGATGGCTAAGAAGCCTTTTTACCAACCACTCATCAGAACATAGCATATTCCTGGCATTGCTTGTCTCCCTTTTGAAAATGGGCAGTTACTTAGAGCACTGACAGTTTTCCCACAAGAACACATAGACTTTCTAAGCACTATGAATAATAATGTAAAAATAGAAACATTTGAGGTCATTGGGTAAGCTTCCATTGTCAAAATTCACATATCTAGGGCGCATATTTCTTCATAATCACCTCTACCTCTTACCTCTTGAAGATTGCTTTTTCATAGATGATGGAAAGAAAACACTCTTTTCTCCCTACATTTAATCCAATATTATACCATTCTGCTTTATGTAGCTGTATTTCAACATGGTTTTATTCTTCTTAGCTTTTTGAGCAAAACAAACATCATGTCTTAGTTCATTCTCGTCTTGACCCTTTCCAACACAATTATTTTAATTCAGACCCTATATTAATCACCTTCAGAATAGGGACAGTGTTTAGATAATCCTCATTATTCTATACTGCATAGCCAAAAGCAGAAACTCCAGAAATATTAAATGTATGAGAAAGCTCCCTAAAGAGTACCACTGCTAGTTTGCACTGTTAAAATCTGAAATTATTGAGGACTTTTTCTTATGCTAGTACTTTTAATCATCTCCTTTTTAATCATCTTTTCACATTTTAATCATCTTCTCTTAAATTTCCTTCCATGCAATCATTCCTGTGTTGTCTTCTATTTGTTTGAAAACTGCTTTCTGTGTAGTTTAGGTAGTACTCATTATAGTTTCTCCAGTTTGGCAGATAATTACAATTACACTCCAGTATGAATTAAAGTTATGACTTTCAGTTATTCCTTGTTTTTACTTCCTTGTCAGGATAAGGAAAAGTTGTCAGAGAGATGAAATCCTTAATCCAGATTTATGTCATAGATTTTTCTGTTTCCAGAATTGTTGTAAGCGGTTGCCTAGTTAATAGGTGCACACTGGCATGACTACTCCTACTCCACACGTTACCTCTGCTCCTTTTGTGTTGCTTTTGCTTTTTGAGGCAGGGTCTCACTGTAGCCCAGGCAGGCCTCTGACTCACTGCATCCTTCTACCTCAGCCTCCTGAGTGCTGAGATTTTAGGTGTTAGCCACCACACCAAACTCTGTTCTTTTGATTAAGAAACAATCAAGGGAGCAGTCTGGTTTTTATTAATAACTACTTATAATGGATTTTTAAGATGGGGGGAGATGAATTTGGGGTCACGGGTCACACAATAGAGCTATCAAAGTAAATTTCTGTTTTTCCCCACCTCAGGGGCATAATCAACCCATTTCCTGTTTCCAGAGGAGTCAGAGCTTCTCCCCTGCAGTGTGTGCACATAGCCGAAGGGCATGCAAAAGCTGTGCTCTGTGTGGACTGTACTGATGATCTCCTCTTCACTGGATCAAAAGGTGCTAGTTGTGATCTAACACTGAAAGTTATATAGCTTAAAAAATAGTTACATATTAACAAGCCCTTAACAAGTCAAGCTATTTAATTCTAGTAAGAATCTGATAAACTGCTTCAACATCTCAGTTATATAAAATATAAAATCATTGCTTAGTGGAAAAGAAAGTAAAACCACTGTTTATGTTTTGTGAATACAATCTGAAAGAATGCATCTCCCTTTGGAAAGTGGATAGCTACTATTTGCAAGGTTCTGGGATTTAAAATACAAACTTTTAAAAGTCTATTAATATTTTAATAAAACGTGGGGCTGGAGAGATGGCTTGGCAGTTAAGGCGCTTGCCTGCAAATCCTAAGAACTCATGTTCAAATCCCCAGGTCCCATGTAGCCAGATGTACCGTGATGCAAGCATACAATATCACACATGTACCACAAGAGGGTGCATGCATCTGGAGTTTGTTTACAGTGGCTGAAGGCCCTAGTACGCCCATTCTCACTGTCTTTCTCCCCCCCAATATACAATGTGATTAAAACAAAAAGAGTAAGACAATAGCAACTTACATTTCTTATTTACATACCAGACATTGTAAGACATGATACCAATATGTATTGTTTAATTCTTATAACCCCAGAAACAAACATGTCACATCCTCATGTTACAGTTGAAAAATTCAAGATTCAAGAGATTACTATATTTTTCATGTGTTAATTTAGCTTGTAGATAGAAGTTACAATATTGAGAAACCTAGATGGACACATCTCTACTCTTACACTTTCATCTGCTTGGTACAGTTGCAAACAATCAGATATCAACTATAAATGCTTTGAAGAGTTTAGGAGTTTCAGAAAAGGCAGAGATGCTCAGCTATTAGGATTAAGGAAGGCTTTAACCAGAAGGCAGTTAGGATGAACCTAATAGGGTGATTTGGATATGACAGGTAAAGGTAAATAACCACACAACAGCAGAGACTTTCAGGTATACATGGGGTATGCCTGGAAACTAAGTCTTCGTTGGCCAGGGAAGATAAAAAGGAAACATGCATAGGAATTTCTGGAGGTAGTAAAAAGCTTTCTCTTTTATTTTATCATACTAATCCTATTTTAGCATTTAGTGATATTCCAAAATTTAGTTTTATTTGGAAATATTTCTTGCTCATTATGAAGAAAGTATAAGAATCTGGGTAGAACTTCTAAGTTGAAGATAAATTCCCTAAAGTCTGCGTTTTAAAATACACCTTTTAACAATATTAACGTTACCCTTCCAGTAATATTGCAGGAATACAAAACAGAGCACTTTTGTGCTTATGGTTTTGGGCCAAGATAGACATGATAGTCATTAATCTACTGGAAAGGAAAGACATGTATGTTTACTACTGTAGGCAGTGTTGTGAGGAGGGAGCCAAAGAAGAATGTTCTGAAGAGGCTGAATTATGATTGCTGTAAATCCAGTTTAAAACAAAACTCTTGATATGACTGTTTCAAAATTTTATTTAATCATTTAAAAAATTTATTTAATTCTCACAATCCCAGTGAAATACATGTTGCATTTGAAGAGACTTTTAAAAAAAATTGTTTATTTATTTGAGAGTGACAATCATACAGAGAGAGAAAGAGACAGAGAGAGAGAGAGAGAGAGAGGGAAAGAGAATGGGTGCATCAGGGCCACCAGCCACTGTGAACGAACCCAGATGCATGTGCCACCTTGTGCATTTGGTGTACGTGGGTACTGGGGAATGAAGCCTCGAACTGGGGTCCTTAGGCTTCACAGGCAAGCGCTTAACGACTAAGCCAACTCTTCAGCCCTGAAGAGACTCTTGATTCAAGAGATTTAAATAGATAGGATTGAGGATTTGGCTCACTTGTCATATAAGCAGAAGAACCTGAGTTTGAATCTTTAGCACCCACATAAAAGCCAAGTGTGGAAGTGCATGCCTGTAGTCCCCATGCTGGGGAGGCAGATACAACAGGACTCCTGGGTCTCCTGGCTAGTTAGTGTAGTTGAATTGGTAAGCTACAGGTTCAGTAAGAGACCTTGTGTCAAAAATAAGAGGGAGAGCAATTGAGGAATACACCTAAAGTTGACCTCTGGCTTCCATACACACTGCAACACACATATACATGTGTACACACACATAAACATACATACACACATACATGCAAAAAGACATTAAAATAGTTTTCCTCTGGTTATTTAGCTACTAAGTAGAACCAGATTTAGAAGCCTAGATAGATTTCTTTCTAGTCCAGCACCCAGTTTGGTACATTGCAAGAAGCTAAACATAATGCATGTGTTCCACATCTCAACACTATACATCTAACCAAAATGCATACACTCCACATCTCAACACTGTACATCTAACCATAATGCATACACTCTACAACACTATACATCTAACCATACACTCCACATCTCAACACTATACATCTGACCATACACTCCACACTGTATATCTAACTATAATGCATACACTCCACATCTCAACACTATACATCTAACCATAATGCATACACTCTACAACACTATACATCTAACCATACACTCCACATCTCAACACTATACATCTGACCATACACTCCACACTGTATATCTAACCATAATGCATACACTCCACATCTCAACACTGTACATCTAACCATAATGCATACACTGTACATCTAACGGTAATGGATACACTCCACATCTCAACACTATGCATCTAACCATAATACCTTGCCTATTAAATGATTATGGAGATTCATGGATCAGTTTATGGTACCTCTTACAAGTATGATTTCTATTTCTTTCTCATAGGAGGGTAATTGTTTAAATAATGTTTACTGTTAAGAAAACCTAAAATAGTTTATATAAATAATATTTCCTCTGTTTTTTTTAGATCGTACATGTAAAGTATGGAATCTAGTGACTGGCCAGGAGATAATGTCATTAGGGGTTCATCCTAACAATGTCGTATCTGTAAAATACTGTAATTACACAAGTTTGGTCTTCACTGTGTCAACATCTTATATTAAGGTGTGGGATATCAGAGATTCAGCAAAGTGCATTCGAACACTGACGTAAGTAATTTAAAAAACAAGTAGCATAATAAGAAAATAAGGGGGGGTTATATGCATATTCTTGAATGGTTGGTACAGCGTTCATAATGAAACCCCAGATAAAACAACCAAAAAAATGATGGGTACAATAAAGACTGGAATATTAAGCAGAAAGAGATAAACTATATCTGACTTGTGGTTAAGTATACATGACGTATTTTCTTCCACATACGAAGACATTACATGGTCATATTGTTTACTACTTTATGGAACTAAATGATTTATATTACTTGCTTTAAATAACCCTCAACCCTTGAAAAAAATGGTTGAAATCACTATTGTAGCTAGAAGGGAGGTATATGTAACCTTTAATTAATAGCTATTGAATTATCAAGCATTTCTTTGAGAAATGACACTACCGTGATAGCACAAAATTTTCTAAGTGCAAATTGTGGTTGACAGTTGGGGGATGAATTTGTGTTGTGTGTATTGTTAGAAACATCTTAAAAATCTAAAACAAGTAAGTATTCTTTTGCCATGAGATAAACAGATTGATTTACATGATGGAAATTGAGGTGAGGAGCTGGAGAGATGACTTAACCATTAAGGCGCTTAGCCTAAGGACCCAGGTTCAATACCCCAGTACCAGATGCACAAGGCGGCACATGCATCTGGAGTCCGTTTGCAGTGGCTGGAGTCCCTGGCATAAGCCCATTCATTCTCTCTCTCCCTCCCTCCTTCCCTCCTTCTCTCTTTTGCTTTCATAAATAAATAAATAAAACTAGGTGAACCATGTAATTGTTTACATAAGAAAAGGAAAAGTTACATAAGAAATGGGAAAGTTAAGTAGTAGAGATTATTAACTGTTAAGAGCCAGTTTATCATTTGAGAGCTAATACTTATTTTCCATGTGAACAGAACACATTTGAGGGAAATTTTATAAAGAACAGTATATCTTAAATTGGAAATTTCTCTACTTACTTGAGAAACTAAAGTCAAAACTTGAAAAGACTGTTTATAACTCAGTGTTTTAGAAGTTAGAAGAGATGTTTCAGAATTTTAAAAATAACATGTAAATATCTAAGGAAGTAGAAATAAGCTATGTTTAATTCTTTAGTACATAGTAAATAATCTATCTAAACAAAAGTGGCAAACAATTAAAAGGTTGCCTTGTATGTATCTTTAATCCCAAGAAGTCTTTTTTTTTTTTTTTGGTTTTTTGAGGAAGGGTCTTACTCTAAGTCAGGCTGACCTGGAATTCACTACATAGTCTCAGGCTAGCCTCAAGTTCATGGTGATTCTCTTACCTCTGCTCACAAGTGCTGGATTAAAGGTGGATGCCAACATGCCCATCCCCAAAAGTAATTCTTATATGCAAATGGACTACTGGCAATCCAGGCCTACAATGGGTGTCTGGAAAGTGCAGTGTGATTTATCTTTGACATCTAATCATTTTTGAAGTATGTTATAGTCATCCCCCAGTTCAGAGTCTGGGATTTCTAGGAGTATGATATTTATGCACATTCAGAGGCAGGGACCTCTAGCATTATAATAGACATGTACATTATGAGTTTCAGACAGTGTTGTCCTGCTTCATTCAGTCACATATTCACATAGAACATGTATTCACAGGTGTGGCTACTTGGGTGCTGTGCTAGGCATGGGGCATATGGAGACAAGAGCACATAGTTCCTGTTGTTGCCTGCAGGATCCTTAGAAGTCTCCTGTCTTGAAATGTGACTTGTTTTGTTTTGTTTTGTGTCTGTGAAGGTCTTCAGGCCAAGTTACTCTTGGAGATGCTTGCTCTTCTAGTAGCAGCCGGACAGTAGCCACTCCGTCTGGAGAGAATCAGATCAACCAAATTGCACTAAACCCAACCGGTACTTTCCTCTATGCTGCCTCTGGAAATGCTGTCAGAATGTGGGATCTTAAAAGGTAGGATTTTTAGAAAATGCTTATGACACATATAACTTCAAATATTTATCATGTTAATGCTTATAAAATCTAACTTTTATGATCTTAGAAGTAAATCAATTTTAAGTACAATACCCATAAATGTCTCTTTTGTCCTCAATAGGAAGCTCATAATTTTTCCTTCCTTTAATTTCCAGTGCTGGTGGGAAAAGTGGATAGAGGAAAAATAGAATTATGGAATAGTCTTTTAATATTTGTCTACAAATTGTGTTATTAGGAAGAGTTGAAGACTTTCATCTAAGTTTCACTTTTTAAAAAATTGTTGAACATCATTTTAAGATTTCAGTTTATAAAATTGATTTAACTTTGAGCACAAATCCTCACATAAGATATATAAAATTACAAATTATATTAGGAAGGGAAAGTCATTAAAAATGAAGAAAAATATCAGACATTTCATATCTGCTTGATTTTTATTTGCTATTAAATGTTCAAGCTTTTATCCTTTAGGTGTGCTTATTTTCTCTTCCTTTCTAGTTCCTAACATTTTGGCAGCAGGGGAACATTCACTTGTTCTATAACAAATAGTTACTCAGCACTTACTACTATGACAGGCATTGCCCCAACATTATGGGAGGTACTGGGAATAAAGACTGAGCAAGATAAGTGTGGTTTGTACCTTCTTGGAGCTTATGTGGTAATAGGGGCCATCTATCATTTCACAGTACAGGGAACGTAGTGATCTTGGAGTTTTTGTGTAGTAAAGGCTACTTATCAGTCTATAATTCAGGGAATATGATGTTTTACTCATCCAGAAAGAACTTTTCAGTGATAATACAAATGGGTATTTATTTGAAAATGTTGAATAAACCTAGTATTATATAATACTATAAAGCATGACCAAAAAAGTACCATCCCTATAATTCATAAATAAGTAGATGATGGGGAGGAAGCACACTTCTCAATAGTGTATTAGGAATAAAATAAAATGACAACAGTTCTTATTTGTGAACATTTTTTAAAAAGGAGTCAAGGATGTTCCTAATTCTTAAGATATTACATTTGCTGGGCATGGTGGCGCATGCCTTTAATTCTAGCAATTGGGAGGCAGAGGTAGGAGGATCGTCATGAGTTCAAGGCAACCCTGAGACTACATAGTGAATTCCAGGTCAGCTTGAGCCAGAATGAGACCCTACCTTGAAAAAATAAAAATACAAAGATATTACATTTGACTTGTACAATGGAGGAAGGTTTTCAACATTATACAAAGCAGAAAAGATAATAGCTTTTTTTTTTTTTTTTTGTATTTTTGAGGTAGGTTCTCACTCTAGCCCAGGCTGACCTAGAATTTACTATGTAGTTTCAAGCTGGCTACGCACTCAACAGCAGTCCTCTACCTCTGCCTCCCGAATGCCAGGATTAAAAGTATGTGACACCACACCTGACAACAGCTTATATTTTACTGATGGCTAGATCTTTTGCTAGCTGGTTGATTTCAGTAACATGAGTGAATCTAGATGCATCCTAACAAGTAATTATAAGAACAGTTTTTAAGACACTTTCATGTTTTTAAAAACTTTTTGTAAACTTTTGTATTGTTTTTATTTATTTATCTGAGAAAGAGACAGAGATAGAGAGATTAAGAATATGTGTATGCCAGGGCCTCATACTGCTACAGACAAACTCCAGATGCATGTACCACTTTGTGCATCTGACTTTATGTAGGTACTGGGTAATCAAACCATGCCTGTCATGCTTTGTAAGTAAACACATTTAATCATGAAACCATCTCTCCAGCCATGTAACTGTAATGTTAATATCCTAAAAACTTAAGGCATTGATGTATTCTAGTCACTTTGTGGAAGGGGTATGATACAAATTCGCTGTTATCTTCTGACAATTGATCTTGCACATTTTTTGGCAATAGTATTTTTCTGTTAGCTCAGTGAGAACCCAAATGTGACAGCCTTCTAATTGTTAGCATTATAGATGTGTACTACTATGCCACCTGATATATTCTTCTACCAGTCAGCTGTCTGATCATTTTCATATCTACAATGGTTGATGAAATGGGACATCTATTTCCTGATATACAAATGTGGGCATATATGCCAGTGAACTAATACATGTATCTCTATATGTACATATGTGTATATATGATGTTTGTGTTTATTTTGTGTGAAAATTTGTATATAACAAAATAATCTTCCTCCTTCCAGTTTTATTTACTTTGTAAGCAGTGATATCATTGTTTTACTTAAATATAAATTGGGTCATAAGCCTGTCATAAATTCAGATATTTCATAGATTAAAGATTACCTAGGGGAATTAAGATTAGCTTTTAGTAATTTCTCAGAATTTTGCATCTGTTTTTATTTATTCCCTAAATTGTATTAATCAGCTTTGGAATAACTTACACTGTATTACCATACTTACAGAATATGTTAGTTTAGCCTTTTCTTTTTTTTCCTCTTCTTTCTCTCCTTCCTTCCTGCCTGCCTGCTGCCTGCCTTCCTGCCTTCTAGGCAAGCCCAACAGACTGGCCTTTTTTAAGAGAGAGAGGTGGGGGAGAGAGGGTGGAGGGAGAGAGAATTGGCATGCCAGGACTTGGCCTTCAGCCACTGCAATGGGATTCCAGATACAGATGCATGTCCCCTCTTGTGTGCATATGTGACCTTGTGCGCTTACATAACTGTGCATCTGACTTATGTGGGACCTGGTGAGTCAAACATGAGTCCTTAGGCTTCACAGGCAAGTGCCTTAACTGCTAGGCCATTTCTCCATCCCAGCTTAGCCATTTCTATTTAATTTTCAAAATTGAGAGCTGAGATCAACAAAGAAAATTAGTGAATAACTTCATGAGCAAATAGGTATTACTGAGGTCTAGTCTTAGGCTCTATCATACTGAGAAATGTTTTCATCTGTCCTTTCTCTTCCTTTTTACAGGTTTCAGTCTACAGGAAAGTTGACTGGACACCTGGGCCCTGTTATGTGCCTAACTGTAGACCAGATTTCCAATGGACAAGATCTAATTATCACTGGCTCTAAGGATCACTACATCAAAGTATGTATTATATAAATTTGAATTACATTTTATTTCATGATGTTTTTAAATTTTATTTTTGGCAATCTTTATACATGTATATATTTTGATCATTTTCCTTCCATTCCCTTCTCTCTCCCCACCCACTGAATTCTTTCTTGTTCTCAGCTAGTCCTTCTGTTTCATTGTCATGTGTGTGTGTGCATGCATGCATGTTAACCACTGAGTTTAATCAGGGTTGTTTATTTGAGCATACATGGATGGGATATTTGTCATCACATGTTTACCAGTGGCCATACCACAGAGAAAAATGTCTCCCTCAGAATCTCTTAACTGAAACCACTCCTCAGGGAGGGATGGGTGCCTCATGCCTTCCACCACCATCCTTGGCAGGATATTGATGGGTCCAATATTGTGCAGGTTTTGAATGGATCAACACAGCCACTGTGAACTCATGAATGCAATAGCCATGTCCCGTCTGGAAGACAGCATTCCATAGCACTCCTTACCCGCTGGCTCTTACATTCTTTCTGCCTTCTCTTCTATCATGTTCCCCAGTAATTAGTGGTGATATAGATGTCTCATTTAGTCCTTAGCATTCAACAGTCACTTATTCTCAGCTCTTTTAAGAAGTTTTGGGTCTCCTCAGTAGTCACTGCAAAAGGAAACTTCTCTAACCAAAGCTGAAAATAGCACTAATCTTGGTGTGAGTTTCTATCCAGCCTGCACTAAGTTGTGAAAACAGCTCCCTCCTTACTGCACTCAGCTTGGATTGGCTCTGCTCTTCTGGCCTGGACTCAGCTTGGCTGGGTTCCATGCTGTGTAGAAGAGGGGGAAGTGGGAGCCCTTGGCTTCCTGTCATCTCCTGTGTTTGTGGTAAATAGTGCATGAGAGGGAAGATTGTAGAATGTTTCCTGGTGGTGGTCCCAAGGACCCATTCTCTGCCTAGCTTCTAGTATGTGTGGGGAAAAGCACTTACCCTCAATGTCACTACTTTTGCATGGGCAGTGCTGGAGAAGCATGTTCAGGCCCTAGCTCTACATATCATATCAATCATCATATCATATCATATATCTACAAGTGTATCATGCAGATGTGCAGCGCTCTCTCCTGCTTCTCAGCACAGAATACCTCGCCTAATAAGTTCCTTTACAGATTGTAATAGTCAGCTCCATGCTGCTGGGATGAACCTCCAAACCAGACATAGTTTATGGGAAGAAGAGATTTATTTGAAGCTTACAGATCTAGAGGAAGTTCCTAATGGTGAAAGAGGTTGTTTTCTTTTCATAGATCTGAGCAGAGAGACACCGCTAAACAGCCAGCACCGCGCCAAAAGCAAGCACCAAACCTCAGAGATTCAGAGCTCACTCTTCATACCATAGGCTAGAATTTAGATCCACCCCCAGTGACATCCCATACCCCCTGCCAGTAGCAGGAGTCAGCCTGCTGGGGACAGAAGCTGCAAATTCAATCTTAATAGCACCTGAGTCAATGGTGGGCACATCAAACTACCACACAGATCTTGCCTCTAGCAAGAAGAAAAGCATATTGTATATCATCTTGCCACTTTTCTTTCCCTGGGTTTCACGGAGGAGCCTTCTAATCCTCCATCTTTATCCAGCTAAGTTCTAGTGATATTTTTGAAGTATTCCCTAATCTAAAGTCCCTTTCTCTGGGCTGAAGAGATAGTGTAGCAGTTAAGGCACTTGCCAGCAAAGCCAAAGGATCCAGGTTTGATTCTCCATGACCCAGAGAAGTCAGATACGCTAGGTGACACGTTTCTGGAATTTGTTTACAGTGGCTGGAGGGCCTATATTGCCCATTCTCTCTCTCTTTATCTGTCTCCTTCCCTTTCTCTCTGTCAAATAAATAAATAAAAACAAATTATTTTAAAGTCCCTTTCTCTGAACTAGTTTTCTTTTGCTGCTTTTCTACATTTTGACTTTTTCTACAATCTTTTCTCCACCTATAGTTACTGATTTTGTATGGTTTTCTTAAAAAATATTTTTATTTATTGTGAGCAAAAAGAAAGAGTGGGCATGCCAGGGCATCTTGCCAATACTTGTACCACTTTGGGAATCTAGCTTTATATGGGTACTGGGGAATGGAACCAGGCTAGCAGGCTTTACAAGCAAGTGCCTTCAACCACTGAGCCATCTGCCCAGCCCTGTCCATTTGCTTGGAGACAGCATCTCATGTGATCAGGCCTTAAATTTATCAGAGGGTAGCATTTGAACCAATCCTATTGCTTCGTTAGTGTAGGGATAATGTGCCCAGGTTAATGCTAAGAATCAAGCCTCGGGCTTCACACAAGCTAGGCAATCACTCATCAAGTGAGCCATACCCTCAGCCTCTAAGTTTGTTATTGTTCAATCATGTTTTCTCATTTTCCACTGGAGGTAAGGTTGGCAGGGGTTTTTAAAGATCTTTTTGTTTATTCTTGACTTTTAATTGGATCTTGTCATATCCATCTTTTATTTTTTTAAGCAGGACTGTACCCAGCTTTATTAAAGACACCTTTCATAAGTAGCCATGTTTTTTTCAGACAGAATATGGCAACACTTACAGTCTTTCAAACTCCCTCTTGGGTGGAACCAAAAGAGGAAACCTCTATAAACTCTGCTGAAGTCTCCATGTGATGCCGTAACAGGGGAAGTTTAGAGTGAGGGATGACCTTTACATTGAGCATGTTTTTGAACAGGGAGAGTTTGGAGTAAGGGCTGAACTTCATATTGAGCATATTATTGAGCAGAGACTGGAGTGAGGGCTGACCTTCACAGTAAGCATGTTCTTTGACAGTTTTCCCCAGCCCATCCTGACTTCAAAGAAATGAAATGAAGCGGCAGAATTATCTTACAATCCATAATCTTTTAAGAAAGGAACCTGTGTTCCTTTGAGGCACACATCTCAGTGATGTTACTGCAAAGTACAGATCAGGTCCCAACAAATCTCTGGTCTTAAGGGAGTTAAGTCTATGTTGATGGTGGAAGGGGAGAACAGTAAAATGAATTTTAATGAATGAGTTTTCTCGTGCCATAAGGTATGCTAAGATGGCTTTGTGTCAACATCAGGAAATCCCTCCTCCTTGGAGCTCAGAGGAATCTTTCAAAACTAGTAGGGAAAGGTGGTTTTCCCATTAGTCTAGCTTGGGAGATATTTTGCTAGTGACACATGCTCCCTTGCCTCACCAAAAATAAAAACAAGGAATTTTTCAGTGTGCTAACTGCAAAGGTCTAAAAAAAAATTTAAAAAGTATCTTGCATGTTTATAAAACTTGATAAAAATAATATTGAAACTGCATAGTGAGTAGAAGCCCACAGTTATCAAAGTGCACATTGGCATCTTTAGCATCTTCAGTGTTCTGTGCCTGGTCTGGTTGGGCATCTTCATGTTCCACAGGACTGTTCCCTTCCATGCCAGCACCAGCTTTCCCTTTTTCCCTTTGGTCTCTTTCTTTGCAGGGCCCTTTTTAGGTTGGGGCCTTGTAGATCTGCTCTGAGGCTTGTCCTTATCCTTGGTTTATCTCCCTTAGCATGTCCATCATCCTGTTTTATGGGCATGGTGGCAGTGGGGGTAGCGAAGTATGGGCACTGAACATGGGAATGCAGCAGTGAGTAGCTTTGGTTTTCCCCAGGGTTGGGGGTGGGATGTAGGTGCTGCATGTGGGGATGCAGCAGCGAGTGGCTTTTGTCACTCCAGGAGTTTGTCTCTGTTTCTCTGTTTCATAGTGCCTACTTTTATTACTTTTTAAATTAAATCATTAACTTTTTTTTAAGACAGAGAGAGAAAGAGAGGATGGGTATACCAGGGCCTCCAGCCACTGCAAATGAACTCCAGCCACGTGCACCCCCCTTGTGTATCTGGCTAATGTAGGTCCTGGGGAATTGAACCTGGGTCCTTTGGCTTTGTAGGCAAATGCCTTAACTGCTAAGCCATCCCTCCAGCCCAAATTAAGTCATTATCTTTTATTCTGAGCATACTATGGTCTTTAGATTTTTATAAAATTAGTAGGTGAGAATAGGTGCATACTGTGATTCAAGAAATGCTACATTTGAGATAGTAATAGAGCACTTCTACAATGCAGGCCAGCAGGCTGTTAGAGGATGCCAGTCACAGCAAATGTCAATTAAGATGAGAGATGCAGATTTTTGAGCAACTCAACACAGAAGCAAATGCTCAAGAAGTTAAGAGTTGAGGGATTAGGCAAAAGACAGTTGATCAAGACAGCCTTTAGGAACAATAGGAATAAAAAAAGATGATATGATCAGAAAGTAATGTAGGAAATGTAAGTACTTTTTCTACAATTAAAAATATTATTTAGGGCTGGAGAGATGGCTTATCTGTTAAGGCATTTGCCTGTGAAGCCTAAAGACCCTGGTTTGATGCCCCAGTACCCGTGAAAGCCATATGCACAAGGTGGCACATACATCTGGAATTCATTTGCAGTGGCTGGAGGTCCTGGTGAGCCCATTCTCTCTCTCTGTCTCTCTCTCTCTGTCTCTCTCTCTCTGCCTTTTTCTCAATTAAGTAAAAGTACTTTAAAAATTATTTATTTATTCATTTGGTGGGGAGGTATGGAGCCATGTGGAGGACAATGTTTGGGTCAGGTCAGTCCTTGCCTTCCCCTTGAAATAAGGCAGAGTCATTGCTGACCACTGTTTGTTAGCCTCTGGAAAATTCTGTTTTCTGTCTTCCTTTCTTGCCAGAGGCTCACAAAGATTATTTAATCCTACTACAGCTTCTGGCTTTTTAAATGGGGTCTGCTAAATTGAGCTCAGGTACTCAGAATTGTACAGCAAGTACCTTATCCACTGAGCCATCCCCCCAGCCTCTTTTTCTACAAATTTTGATCCAGAAATGAGAGATGAATTAATGACTTGAAAATAAAACTCAAGAGAAAAGCGTTTTGTATTTTCAAGACTTGAACTATTTCTGTGTTTTATGTGGGATAGTTGGAGAGGGAAAATGATGATGGCAGTGGAGGTAGTTGATGAAGGTCATGGATATGAACTTTGGTGGTCAAGTACATGCTAGCCTCTGAAGAAGGGAAGGGTAAAAACTATGTTAGGAGATACAAGGAAACTTTTAGAATGGAAGAGAGAGACCACAAAGTGTACTTTTAATTACAATATCCTTTTTAGGAAAGTACAAGGATGTTGGCCAAGAAAGGTGAGAATAACTGAGAAAAATGATAAGGTTTTTTTTTTTTTTCTTCATTAGTTAGTTTTGTATTCAGCAAATACAGTCAGTTTGGTACCATTATTAGGCTCATCTGTGACCTACCCCCTCCTCTTGGCCCCTCCTTGTTGAGGTATATGGGTCATGCATTGTGGAGTTAGCCCACAATTATGTGTAAGATAAATGTCTCTGCATATCATGACCCAACAAAAATGATTAGGTTTTGAAGAGCCACTTGGGGATGACATCCAGGACTGAAGAGCTACTTAATTTGATTAAATAACATCACATTGTTTATTTCATTTTCAAATGGTTTGATATGTAATATTTTGATTATTGAATATATTATTTGTTTATTCATACATGAAAAACCTATTTGCTTTTCTTAAAGCTTACAGACGTGAAAACATGTATGTATGATATGTAAGCAAAATTAGTGTGAAATAGGTCTCAAATTCATCGTAGGTGTTATTCATATGATGTCAATGTAATTCACAGATTCTGTTGAACATATGTGGGTATATTCACATGAAGGTGCTTATTTAAAATTTAAATGGGATAACTTTCTGCTTCTTTATTTTAGATGTTTGATGTAAGTGAAGGGGCTCTTGGAACTGTGAGTCCCACCCACAATTTTGAGCCCCCCCATTATGATGGCATAGAATCACTAACCATTCAAGGAGATAACCTATTTAGTGGATCCAGAGACAATGGAATAAAAAAATGGGACTTAGCTCAAAAAGACCTCCTTCAGGTAATTCGGAGCCTTCCCATGATGTGGAGTGGCTATTTCCAAACCACATAGGAGTCTATCCAGGAACTTAGGTGGTTTCTATGTGGATATTTGTTTAAGGATAATATTAATCAGGGTTTTCTCACATGTCATTTTTTTTTGTCACCAGTTACTAGTTACTAACTGGAAGAAGAGAACAATTCAACACTTAATGCTAGATAAGAGAAGACACTAGTAAGAGTTGAAAGATCTGGAATTTCTGTTTATTTGTATATATAAAATGTAGCCAGCCTTGGAGTGGATAGTTGAAGTTGTTCATTTCTTTATGTATTTACATTTCAAAGAGTGTAGTTAACCTGAGATCAAGAGTAATATAAATGATTCTTTAGTTATCAGAACATTTTCATGAGCTCAGGAGGTGATGCTTTCATGTCTTATAGGATAATTAGGCTATAGGATTGTGCTAATAAATTCAAATGTTGATATTTCACTAACTCCCAGGTGAAGAAATTAGTTAAAAGGTGAAGTTGTCCCAATTTTAATGTTTTCCTTATATATGTTGCACTGTGTATACATAAAGATTTGTTATAGATTATCTTTCTTGCTTATACCCAGAAGGCAAATGAAATGAACAAGCAGCATGAATGTTAATAGACAAATGATGGCATTACATTCAGAGGCTTCCTTCCTTAGACATGCATTCATGGTTGTGGTTTTCATATTGTCAATATAAATATGTTTATAAATATATATAGTCAAATAATATTTCTTATAAATTTTTGTTCATCATCAAATATATAGATTAGCTACAAAAAAACTTTAAGCTTCTATGTTCTCTACCAATGATTTCATGAGTCAGTCTTTATAACCTGCTTACCTATTTGTAGCCTTCAAATTTGCTTTATTACATACATTTTAGATAAAGGAGAGATAGCTACTGCTGATGAGGAGAATATGTTATTTTTAAAAAAAATCTGGGGCTAGAAAGATTGCTCAACAGTTAACGTGCTTGCTTGCCAAGGCTGACAACCTGGATTTGATTTCTTAGTACCCATGTAAAGTTAGATGCATAAAGTAGCACATGCATCTGGACTTCTTTTGCAATGGCAGGAGGCCCTGGCATGTCCATAGTCATCCATTCATTCATATTCTTTCTCTCTCTCTGAAAGTAAGTAAAAATATTTTAAAATTCTGTGGATTGTCTTAAGTTTTTTTAGTTTCTACAGATTACTAATATTATAAGTTTCTCATACAGATGATGATGAAAATTAGGGAGTAATTATAAACTTATTTCTTTGATCACTGAGTGATTGTATGGAAAAAATTCAGCACCCCAAATACTGAGTTATATCAAAATAGGTATTTACATTAATTTTGGTATGACCATGTCAGTTCTGGAAGATTCTCTTAAAGTGCGGATTTCCCTTTTCTCTCTCAGCAAGTCCCAAATGCACATAAGGACTGGGTCTGTGCCCTGGGCTTGGTACCAGGGCATCCGGTGTTACTCAGCGGTTGCAGAGGAGGCATTTTGAAACTCTGGAACATGGATACTTTTGTGCCAGTTGGAGAGATGAAGGGTCATGACAGTCCTATCAACGCCATATGTACAAATTCCACTCATATTTTCACTGCAGCTGAGTAAGTTTGTCCTTCCTGCTTCTTCTGTTCTTATTGGTTGTGTGTGTTCAGATTTAACAAATACTTTAAACTATAAAAATGTATAACATTGAACAAAGAGAATCATTCCTGTATCACAGTCCTTTCAACATCTGTTTTAAGGTGCCTAATTTATTTCCTTTATTTTATTTATTTATTTTTGAGATGTGGTCTCACTATATAGCGCAGGCTGGCCTGGAACTCATGATCATCCTCCTTTAACTTCCTGAGTGGTAGGATTGCAGGGATGTGCCATCAAGCTTGGCTCCTGTGTGTGTTTGTGTGTGTGTGTGTGTGTGTGTGTGTGTGTGTTAAGCATTTGTGTACAGATGTTCGCACTCCATGTGGTCTAAGTAAGGTAGACAGAGGAAGATGTTGAGTGTCTTCTTCTATCACTCTTCACCCTTTTTTCCTTGAAACAGTTTCTTGCTGAGCCTGCAGCTTGCCAAGTTTTGATTAAAAGCAGCCAGCCCCCAACTCTTCCTGTCTCTGCCTCCCTCAGCACTGGTTACAGGCATATGCAGCCTCCTCAGCATTTTCGTGTGCATTCTAAGGATCAAGCTCAGGTCTTTGTGCTTGCACAGCATGCACTTTTACCTGCTGAGCCATCTCCTTGGCCCTCTAATGGATATTTTTTTTATGTTCACTGAGAACACTGAACTCAGGCTTCTAGGGTTTTACCATAGTGTTCATGCTCTGTATATCAAGAAGTCTATAGCTAGATCTTTTCTTGATGACTTAATGACTAATTTCTAATGTTTTCTGTTTAGAGAAAGGCAATAAATTTGCTATTCTTCATGTTTAAAACAAACTATCTCTAAAATCTCTGTGCATCTTCCTTCCTTTAAAATATAAGCAGGTAGTGGTAACTATCTACTTCCTCCCTCCTCTGTATGGCTGAACTGATTGGTTCCTTTGTTTGGTTGTTTACTTGAAATGACTCCGTGTGTGCCAGAGACACTGCTCTAGACTGAGGAGAACAGGTGCAAACTCTACTTTCTATCACAACAGGGAGGATCAGAGAGGAAATAAGTGAGTTCCTGCAGTGATGAAAGCTGGTGCAAGCACAGGGTTACTAAACAGTGGGCAGAGATGGCTCCACTAAGATATGCATTTAGGAAGATGCTCAAAGGAGGAAGAATGATGATGTGATCATTAAATATGGATTGCACTTGACACTATCCAGTATGATTGTTTTCCTGCTGCTTCTCATAGAGTAGAAACTAGACTTTGCATGTGCTTTGCTTACAGCTCAGTTCTAGATTTTTAGTTAAGCCCAAGCCCTCACACATGCTAGGCAACTGCTGTAACAGCTATTCCCTGGCTCAGGTGATGATTAGTATGCTTTCATGATGCTTTTTCCCAACATGCACTTCTTTTTGATGCTCTCTACTTTTGCTTATTTACTTGCTTAATTACTTACCCCTTAGTAATTTACTGAAAATCATATTCCAAGTAGTGGGACATGAAAAATAAGACTGCCTTGTATCACTGAGGCCTGGAAGTTGATGTGTGATATGAGCTGTTCTTATATCTCATTCATAAGATCTTATTTTTGAAAATTGAAACATTTTTACAGTTTACCCAAGGTATATTGGATGTAAATATACTTTCTACAGCTATCCAAAAGCATAGGAAGATAGCTAATAAAAATCTAAAAATTCAAAGCCCCTACCTGCCTTTTGGGTTAGCATTAGAGATGGAACCCAGAGCCTTGAATATGTTAGGCAAGTACTATACTATTGAGCTACATTTCTAGTCAAAAGGCCTATTTTATTTTATTTATGTGCTTACTTTGGTGTGTGTGTGTGGCAGGTGTAGTGTGGTGTGTGTGGCAGGTGTAGTGTGGTATGTGTGTGGCATATGTACATGCACTATGTGGAGGTCAGAGGAGAATGTTGGGCATCCTTTCTTCTTTGCCTGCATATTTCCTTGAGACAGAGTCTTTCATTCAACCCAGAGCTGCTGTTTTTGGTCAGCAAGACCCAGTGATTGTGTGGTCTCTGCCCACTGTTCCCCTGCAGAATGGGATTACAGATGTTCATGGCCATGCCCAGCTGTTTTCTTTTTAATGCAGGTTCTGGGAAATTGAACTCAGGAGGTCTCAGGTATTCATGGTTACATGACAAGCCCTCTTACTCATGGGGCCATCTTCTCAGCCCCCAAGGGCCTATTTTAAAATGAGTTCTATTTATTTGTCAAACATAGTATCTGTCAGACATTTTTAAGTGACTTACTTGCATTAACTCATTCAGTCCGGATAAAAGGCATTAAAAAATAAATGTTATTATAATCTTTGTTTTACAGATAGGAAAAAATGAGATAATTTATCATTTAAAATCTTTTTATGTTCACTCTGTTATATTTGTTGTTTCTGGCTATGGTAGCACTGAGGGATGTGATTCCTGGTCATATTTTTTCCTGCTTTTTTATGTCAAGTAATTTTTAAAATTAAGTTTGGAGTATTACAGCCTTGCGTTTTGAGTGTTCTGGATCTGTTGAATATTTTCAGTGGGCTGTTGAATTGCTAGTGGTTCTGTTTCATCTTTTGAAGGCAGGTTGAGCGTTGCCTTCACAACAGGGCTAATTAATTTTTCTCATTATATTTGTCTTCACTAATTTCTACTGCCCACAGGAATTCAGTAACATCCTTCTGGTCAGAACTTGAGCTCAGCATAGTCCTTTGTAGCTATCATTTCATTTTCTGCAACCTAGCAGCTTGTTTTTGTCATGTGACAGTGTCACACTACTCATGTAGGACTTGGTTCTCAAAAGATTTAGGGACATCCTCTGGATATATAGAAAGTTCTTTCCTTGGGCAGATCTCTCTGCAGAATTCCAGACTTTGTTTTTATCTTTTCAGCTCTGATTCTATGGTTTTCTGTTTGGTCCTCCTTGCTGTGCTGTGTGGTTTTGGGCATTTTCTAGGCAGAAAGACAGAACTATCAGAAAGTTAATTCCCATATTCCTTTTCTTGGTGATCATAGCCCAGTATGCCTCACCCAATGTCTGAAAATAGTTGTTCTGTATCTGTCAAGTTTTCTCTTTATCTGCAGTAGAAGAGTTGACCTGCAAGTTTCTGTCACAGCTAATAGTGGAGATTCACCTCTCTTAAATTATGTATCTCCTAAAAAGTCTACATACACTATAGTCTTCTAGGATTTTCTTTGTCTTTTATTTATTCATGGTAGGACCCTTAATTTTTCCCTTTTTTTATATGCCAAGAGGGTATAGGGTTTTTTGAGTTGTGGGGGGTCTGTGGGGTGGGGGTATACATGAATATCACTGGGTGTCCTCCTTTATCTCTTGTCTGCCTTATTTCCTCGAAACAGAGTCTCTTACTGAACCTGGACCTCACTGCTTTTCAGTTAGACTGTCTGACCAAGGAGCCTCAGGGATAACTCCTGGGGGTTACAGACAAGTACAATTATGTCTGTTTTCTGGGTGTTTTGGGGGGGGGGTTGCTAGGAATTGAACTCAGATTTTTGCTCAGCAAGAACTCTTGACCACTAATCCCTAGCCTCAGATTTCATTTAAAAAATTTTGTTTTGAAAAGTGTATCTTGAGCTGGAGAGATGGCTTAGCAGTTAAGGCACTTGCCTACAAAGCCGAAGGGCTCAGGTTCGATTCCCCAAGACCCATGTAAGTCAGATGCATAAGGTAGTACATGCATCTGGAGTTCACTTGCACTGGCTGGAGGCCCTAATGTGCCTATTCTCTCTCTCTCTCTCTCTCTCTCTCTCTCTCTCTCTCTCTCTCTCTCTCTTTCGCTCTCTCAAATAAATAAGAAATTTTTTTAAAAGAAAGAAAAGCATATCCCAACCACCTAAGACAGTTACCAACATAGCAGGTTCTGTTTAAACATTTGCAGAGAGATGAATAAGTGGAATGGCTAAAAAACTATACAAAAAATCATCTCCTATTGCTTTTTTCCATGTATGTGAACTATATGGATAAAGAGAAAAATAACTTGTCCATGCATGTGAGCTGTGTGGATGGAGAGATGATAACTTGGCCATGCATGTGAGCTGTGTGGATAAAATCTAGAAAGCCTAGTTGTCATTAACCCTGCCTTCACCATGTTACCACCTAATTCCCTTTTCCTAGGAATGTTCAACTTGATAATTTCTTAGGTGACTTTGCATATACAATTCATTCTATGCAATTTCTTCATTTTCTTTGTGTCAAATGATTATCTATCATTTCTATCTATGATTTCTATGATTTCTATCTATATTTCTATCTGTGATTATGACTGGCCCAGTAACCATATGCTAGGTAAAAGAAAAAAATCTGGGACATAATATTCTCCCCACCCCTTTTTAAAATATTTTAGTTTTACTTATTTGAGAGAGAGAAAGAAAGAGGTACAGAGAGAGAGAGAGAGAGAAAATGAATAAATGAGAATGGGTGCATCAGGGCCTCCAACCACTGCAAATGAACTCCAGATGCATGTACTGCCTTGTGCATCTGCCTTATGTGAGTCCTGGGGAATCTAACCTAAGTCCTTTGGCTTTGCAGGCAAGCGTCTTAACTGCTAAGCCATCTCTCTAGCCCACCCCACCCCTTTTTTGGATGTATTTTTAAAATTTCTAATTGACAAGTGTTATATCTATGGGATAATAGAAATATTTTAATTTCCATATTCTATATTAGATGGATTAGTAATCCACTTCTTCCAAGGCCTCTGGCTTTTTTTTTTTTTAATTTATTTGAGGGGGACAGACAGAGAGAGAAAGAGGCAGACAGAGAGAGAGAGAGAGAGAGAGAATGGGCGCACCAGGGCCTCCAGCCACTGCAAACAAACTCCAGACGCGTGCGCCCCCCCTTGTGCGTCTGGCTAATGTGGGTCCTGGGAAATCGAGTCTCGAACCAGGGTCCTCAGGCTTCACAGGCAAGCGCTTAACCGCTAAGCCATCTCTCCAGCCCTTTCCTCTGGCTTTTTTAATGGACGTTCACTCAAAGAGTTCTTCATGTAAACTTTATCCAGCTCCACTCTGGCCAGAAGCCCCACTATATCCTTCCGCTGGGCTGTTGTGCTTACTGATTAAAATGACAAGTACAAGTCCAGATCCAGAGTTTAGAGAGTGGGGCTCTGGACCAGATGGAACAGATTCACATCTTACCTCCTTTTTGTTTATTTTGTGACCTGGGCCACTATTTCCTCTTGAATAACAAAGGCCCAGTAATCCCAGCTACTGAGAAACAGACATTTTAAGACCAGTCTAGGCAACACAGTGAGACTATCTCAAAGAAAACAATATTTTACAACAATACCTACCTCTAGTACTAGTCAAATGGAATTAAATATGTTAATGTTTATAAAAGGCATATAGTGACAATGTCTGATACAAGTAACTTCTTGATAATATATGCTAGTATCTTATGCTTGTTTTCTCTGCAACAATGTACATTTTTACTTAAAGGACCATTTAGGAAATGTTTTCATAAGTAATTCTGCCTCTGTTCATATGGCTATTTTAAATTTATTATTTTGCAGTGATCGAACTGTAAGAATTTGGAAGGCTCGCAACTTGCAAGATGGTCAGATCTCTGACATGAGTGATCTTGGAGAAGATATTGCCAGTAATTTAACATGAATGAAATTAAGTCATAAACTGAATACTGTGATTATGCTCTGTGTTCCTTATTTAAAATGTCCTGGAATTATTATTAATGGGATTAACTGGAAATTATATCTCAGTCCATCTGCTGAATATAAATGTACTCTAATAAAAGTGTGTGCTAAATTTTAATATCAATTAATACATATGATTCCTACAATTGATATAATGCTTGAATTGCACTTATATTGTGTCTGGATTTTTTTTTTTGGCCTAGCTATAAAAAGACACCTTCAAATTATATGAGTAACCATTATCTACTTTTGTGCAGTTGGAATATATACTCAGAATATAATACTTGTTAACTCATTCATACAATGCATTCAAATGACCTACATATTTGAATGTATTAGTACCATTAGTCAAATTGTGGTCCACTAGTCACAAATTCCTATCAGTATATAGAGAATAGAGGGTTTCAAATTTCAAAGTTCTTTTAGTATAATGGAAACAATAAAATGTGGAGGATGTTAATTGATTTCTCATAATTGACCTTAATCTGCTAACAAAGGATGTTTAGTGTTTTGTGTTAAATGTTGGCATTTTACTGTATTGACAAAAAAATGCCATTGTGTGCTACCTTCTGTGCTCAGGACTAAATGCTGATGAATTGTTTTTATTAGTGCTGGGCTTAATGTTCTGTGATGTTGTAACAGAAAGATATGTTGATCTATTTTCCTATGGAGTTAACTTCTATTATCACCTTTTAATTTCTTTTTTAATAGTTTCTTTCTTTATCTAATTTTTATATGCTGCTAAATATATTTTAAATATACTGTGTTTGCACAGCTTGGTAACTATGATAAGGACTATTATTATTTGTGGTGGGAAAAACTGTAAATAGGTAGATTGTAATGAGAGACTATCTTGCATTGTGCCTGTATGAATTTTTAAATGATTTTGAAGGATGTATAATTTATCTCTCTGCTCAGAATATTAATTTGTAAATTCTGTCATTTAATTTTTATGTAGATGTTATAACATTTGAAAATGTTATGTGATTTTTTTCAGTGAAAGTATTTGCTTGTAAATGAAAGCTTAGCTAGTGCTTAAATAAATGTGTTGTTATAAATTCTTTTATTTTATTATTTTTTTCTTATTATAAGTAAATTGCCAGTATTGGTAAAAACTGTTTTGTCTGTGTGTTGCAAAAGGAAAGCCTGCTTTAGTTATCTAGCAGTTCCCTTCTTTGCTTATGAGACATGAAATACTCTTGAATAATTTAAGCTGTAACCTCATCATGATGAACCATGGAACATCTCTTTGAATAAATTAAATCAACAGATGTAATGTGGAGATTTGAACTAGGTAATAAAACAAATGGAAAATTACTATGGTGACTGCTCAGGTGGTGGTAGCCTGCCTGCCTTCAGAGAGGAAGTGGGTGGTATTACTGTAGCTGAGCTGAGCTGAGCAGGCAGAGGGGCTACAGAATGTGCTTCAGGTCTTCTAGTGGTGTGCTGTTTTTGACTTAGGTCCAGAATGTTATTCTTTGCTTTTTGTTAAATGCACATATGTTTCTCTACCCTCCCTTAAATATATGAACTGTTCTATAGAAAAAATATTTTTTTTTTAATTTAAGGAAGATACTTGCTTATGAAGCCAAAGCTTATCTAGGAATGGTGGTTCATGCCTATAATCCCAGGCTAAGATAGGAAGATTGCCATGAGTTTCAAGGCCAGCCTTGAGTACAGAGTGAGTTCCAGTTCAACCTGGGCAAATGTAAGATCCTGCTTCAACAAAATTATTTTATGAAAAAAAAAGCAGGAAGGGAGGGAAGGAAAGAGGGAACAAAACTTTTGTCTACTTTGCAATTTTGCTTCATTGTGTAAGAAGAGACCTGGGAGAGAACCAGGACCTATTTCAAGTCTCTTGGAGTGTTTCTTTTTGCAGGAATTGGCAGCTCATTAGTTTCACAATTCTTTTTGTAGATGTGTATTGAATGTATAGTATATAAAATAAAATAGCAAAAAATAAATAGTAAAATCAAGGTGACACCTTTTAAGTGTAGACACACAATAAAAGAGGACTTCTATAATGGCTCAGTAAGTGCTCAGATGGGATAAGCCTGGCTGTTTTCACAGCTGCTGGATGTGGGCAGTCCTGGCTGCAGTCCAACTAGAAGCCTTGAAACTGTTTGCTTGTGCCAAATACAAAGCCCAGTGCCTAGGTTACTTTTTAAGATGCTTCTCAGTTTATAGGCAGACTTTTATAAAAATTTAAATTAAAAGCATCAGCATGTAATAAATTGCCCAATGCTGCAGTTCCCTTTCTTTAATTTTTAGAGCAAGGGAGAGACAGAGAGAGAAAGAGAGGGAATTGTTGTGCTAGAGCCTCAGCAACTACAATCCAAGGCCAGATGCCTGCACCACCTAGTGGGCATGTGCGATCCTGTGCTTGCCTCACCTTTGTGCTTCTGGCTTATGTGGGATCTGGAGAGTTGAACATGGGTCCTCAGGCTTTGCAGGCAAGTGCCTTAACTGCTAAGCCATCTCTACAGCCCATGCTGCAGTTTCTTACTTTTCCTTCCTCACTTGTGTTCTATATCTTAAGCTAAAAGTCATTTCAAATTCTATTTTCATGCTCAGAATAGGTTATTATATTGATGTGGTTTGGGGGATTTGATTTGATAACCACTATTCAGTTGCACATAATTGGGTGTATCAGTTACTTTCTTGTTTCTGGGTCAAAATACCTAACTACAGGCAGCTTAAGGAAGGAAAGAAGTTGAAGTCCGTCTTGGTAGTGAAAACATGGCAGGGCAGGAAGCTAATGTCACTTGGTCATATCAGTAAAAAGGAAGTAGAGAGAGAACAGCAAACAGGGCCAGGCTGTGACACCTCAAGGCACTCCCACAGTGACACACTTCTTCCAGTAAGGCTCTACCTTCTAAAGATCCCACAGCTTTCCCAAAGAGTGCCACTTTGCTGGGGACCAAGTGTTCAAACACATGAGGCTGTTATGTTCAAGCCACTAAGTTGAGATTTTGCAGTTTACATATAAATTATATATATAATGTGTACCAATTACTATACATAAGCATTCTGATGGAAAAGAAAGGCTTATTTATCCTAATCCAACTGGTAATGAGATATTTTACCCATTAAAAAAATTTAGCAGCTATTATTAATCTCTTTTTTTGGAGGAAGAAAGTAATTATAATTGACCACATTTATTGAGCATTTACTTTCCCTTTGGCTAGGCATCACCTCACATGGGTGAAAATCATGAATACCTTTGATAGTCAGAAGCACCCAATTTCAGGGATTTTTAATTATGGTACAAAGTGTGTCTTCTAGAACTGAAATATAGTACTACATGTCATGGGGGATTCTACCAGATAAAATAGTGACAAATGTCCACAGTATCATATGTGGCAGATAACATGATCTAAACCCCATCTAATAGAAATCTATGCATGCTAGATATAGGAAAATCAAAGACTGCATTTCTCAGATTTTCCTTTAGCTGTGTCCTACATTAACCTGTCATCATCAAGAACATGCACCCAGTCAACAAACTTAATGAGGGCATGAACAAACGGCTGAATGAAATGGAAGAGAATCAAAAAGAACTCAGTAGACAGCTGAGTGAAATGGATGAGAATTAGCAACAACAAAGAGAACTCTAAATAGACAGTGGAATGAACTCAAAAAGGACATGATCAAATGCAGGAATGAGTTCCAAGAGACAATAAGCAAGCCAAACCAAGAAATGGAGAATGAGATTCAATACATAGAGGGAGATGCTAAAGAAAAACCTAATGGAAAACAAACATGAAATAACTAATTTAAAAGGCTCCCAGCAAAGCCTCACTGACAGAATCAATCATGTGAAAAACAGACTATTAAGACCTAAGGACAAGACAGAAGAAATAGTTTGGGAGACCACAATCAGTGGCAAGTTCCAAAAGATGTATGAACAGAATATATAGCCTTCTTAGCTCATGGAGCCTTCACTATAATAGTTCATATATTAGGTCATAAAGAAGTCTCCACAAATTAAAGAAAATTAACATAACTCCCTGTGTCATATCTTATAATGAAAATAGATATCAACAACAAGAGAAACAACAGAAAATACACAGTCCTGGAGATAGAAAAGCTTGCTATTGAACAATGAAATGGGTCATAGAAGAAACAAAAAAGGAAATCAAAAAAATTCCTAGAACTGTTTGAGAATGAGAAAACAAAATATGAAAACTTATAGGACCCAGTAGGACAATAAAAGCTTCCAAATCAGCCTGGACTAGAGCAAGACCCTACCTTGAAAACCCAACAAGACAGAGGGAGAGAGATTGGGAAGAACCAGCTTGCAAGGGTGAAGAAAGCTTTACCCTAAAAGCATAGGTTGCTGATGATAAATCCTAGTCCCAGGATTGGCTTACCCCTACAGACACCTGCTGATCAGGGGGAACCATGATGCCCCCTAAACAATGTAGGCCATTGCCAAAGCCCTTGGTTACCCACCTGAACTAAATGGTAAAATGAGAAATTATGCTAGAACTGAAATGGAAGACAGCTCCCTACAGACTAACTCCCCTAGTGCTGGAAAGTGCTATGCAAGCTCCTGGGGGGGATAAAGGTCACCCACAGCATGAACAACAGTGGATCTGGCAAGCTATGAAATCAACCAGCTAGGCAAGATGCCCACACCATTGTAGACCACTATGTAAGCTACTATTATGTAGGCACACAGGCTATGGGGATAATCAACTGAACTCTGATTGGATATAAGGCCCTCTCAGTGGGAGGAAATTTATACCTGGTACTGAAAATCAAGTCAGAAACCTATGGCTTGAAAGGCCATAGACTGTAGAGGGAAGCTTCCACCAGTTTTGGCTAAAAGGATATCTTATTCCTTTCAAAAAAATCTGAGTGTTATGCCGGGTGTGGTGGTGCACGCCTTTAATCCCAGCACATGGTAGGCAGAGGTAGGAGGATCGCCATGAGTTTGAGGCCACCCTGAGACTCCATAGTGAATTCCAGGTCAGCCTGGGCTAGAGTAACACCCTACCTTGAAAAAAAATCTGAGTGTCTATGTTTATTTATCCCCATTAATCCATGATGTTCTCACTCTTGGTTGAAGAATCTGCTTTTCACAGCTGGCAACCAATACCAGGGAGACCCTAGACCCATAAATATAACAGGGACAAAAAAAAAATCCAAGTGCCTGACATGAGACTAGTCATCTCTACCACCTTTTCCACAGCTCAGGAAACATTACAGAGAAAGTGGTAGATTAAATAGGTGCTGCTCACTACTAGCCTGGGAACCTCCTACAGGGAGATTGTTGTAGACACCAAGGAGACACAAAACTCATCCACGCAGAAAACCACAGGCTGCTGAGAACTCAACACTAAAGGAGACTTATAACACACCCTCCAAGGCTCAGGGTACATTGTGAAAGAAGGGGAGGAAAGGATGTAAGAGCCACAGTATGGGAAGGAGAATCAAGAGGTCATGTCTCCTCCCCACAACACTGACTGGCACCTTTATGACCACAAAATGATAACTGATAACTCCACTGAAGAGGGCCTTCTGTGGAATGGGGACAGGGGAGACAAAATATAAGAGTATAACCTGATAAAAAAAAATCTGCCTAATTTTCAATATGTTCATATAATAAAGTTCTCAATAAAAAAAATGATTACCCTTGGATTTCCTTAATCTATGCAGTTGATTTTGATTTGAAAGCAGTGTTTTTCTGTTGACTGGAATCTTGCTATTTGAATGGAATCTCCTTACACACTGTAACTATTCATTAGAATCATTTATCCTCTGTCCTCTGACAGTTCTGTTCCCTAGGAGTTCTCCCAGCTATTCTGCTCTGTCTTTCTCTCTCCACTGATTTTTCCCTTTGGGTGCACAGTGCTGTTTTTTACCTTGTTTGCTCATGATTGTCTACCTTAGTGGTCAAGACAAGCTGACGATGGGGCTCTGAGCTCTATGCAGTAAGGCTGGAACCTGCAACAAATTGTCAGGGTTCTGTTGATGGCCTCCAAGCTCCCTGGCCTCCCACTCTGTAGGTGTTAGACTTCCCCCTTAATGTACTGTGTAGCTGCCTCTGTTCTGGTGGGCTTGGAAGATTTAGGGCACCCTCTGGGTAAAGCAGGCATTCAGAAGTGCTGTTCTCCCTGAAGCAGCCACAGTTCTGCTTTCTAGCAACTTGATCAGACAGACATGCTCTCAGTCTGGTGGTTTGCTCAGTACAGGGGAAGGGAGAGCATCAGATAGATATTTTCATGTTTCCTCACACTCTGAACCAATCGACTTTCCTGACACATAAGGCTCGATACTTACTCCAGAGTTTGGAGGGGTTTGCTGTTGTTTTTGCCAGTAGTGTTTTGGAAGTTGGACTTTTATGGAGGCTGTATATGTGTGGCTAAAATGTACCATGGCCATGAGTTCAAAAAAGAAACCTCCAGTAGTGGGGAAGGGGTTGAACAAATCTAAAAGGAATTGGTCATGGGATTACTTCAAGAATGAAAATGGTGGGTCCAACACAGGGAGGCTAAGATCAACCTGGAAAAGTGCAGAAAGAGGTCATCTAGGTCACAGAGCATTAAGAGGTGTATGGAGTTACAGTGGTAAAGAGCAGCTAATCTGTAGAGTATGCCCCTCCTATCATCACCAACAACCTTCAACAAAGGCTCCCCTAGACTGTACCCTTACCCAGTTGGATCTCTTTGACTCAAAGACCTTAAAAAAGAGATTCATGATATTCTTTTGCACTTGAGCCTGCCCTGATTATAAACTGGAGGATAGAGAAAAATGGCCACCATAGAGAAATATTAATTTTAATACAATTTCACAAATAGATTATCTGTAAAAAAAATAATAATAAAGGTAATTGTTCTGAAGTGCCTTATGTATGGGCTTCCTTTGTTCTAAGAGTCGACTCAGATTTATGCAGGAAGCCCAGTATGGATTCAGTATGCTTAGCTGCCCTTATATCAAGGCCAGCTACTGAAGGAGACTTGGGAGAAACCTAGCTTCTTTTGAGCAGCTTTAGTTAGAAACAGGAGCCTAAAGAGGGAACCAGAAGATGTTGCCCCTCCTTGGCAGGAATGGAACTCGGTGTCTGATCCCGTTTCACCCATAATAGCTGCAGCAACGCCTGCTGCCTCTTCTAGCACAGTTACCTAGGTGGGCTAGCCTTTGAGTCAGCTCCTTGGATCTGTGAACCAATCAGGTCTTCCCCTATATACCTGAGTCTGACAAAAGAATCCATTTTTAATTGACTACAAAGGCTTGTCAGTACTGATCTTCACTTGCTTTCTCTCTCTCTTTCTCTCTCTCTCTTTTCTCTCTCTCTCTTCCCTGTCATCTCTTCTGTTTGGACACATATAAGTATAAAGTATACCTCTCTCCAAGATGGGGAGAGGTTCCCCCCCCTTAGCCTGGACATTTCCCTATTTTGTCCTCCATCTGTGTCCTGTTTTGGGGTAACCTCTCACTATAATTACCTGTGTGATTCATCTTTGATCTCTGAGTCCACCACATGTGTACTTCTTTTAAACTCTGGATCTATCACGTGGGTATTTTCTCTAAATTCTGTGCCTTCTATATGTGTGATTTCTCTAAACTCAGGGTAACCATGGGTGTAACTCTCCTTATTACTCATTTCTCATCTGAATTTCCTGGTCTATGATTTGGCACTCTCTCCCTCCTATTCTTCCTTAAGTCATCACCAGTTAATTTCTTCAATGTGGAAACTCAGGGCAGATGTTGTGCCTCCCACACAAGTGTGTGTTTTTTCTAAATCTCTCTACATGAGCTTTTAGAAACTGTCTTCCATGTGCTTGTGACTCTGTTCCAGTCTTTTCTTAGATCCCAATTTCCCTTAAATGAATCTTATGATTTATTCTTTCTAAATAAACTAAATAATTCCTAATTTATCTCTCTTTAGTCTGTTTTTATCAATTCCTTATTAGAAATCAGATAAGGACCTAAAATTAGGGTTCATAAGTTTGAGAGACCCACCTTCTGAGCTCCAAAATTCTGTATCACTACCAGAGGCCTCTGAGAGGTACAGCCACTTATAGAACAGAAGCAGGCTTCCTATCCTTCTTGCCCTCCCTATTCTGAGGCCTGAAATCCTGCCAAGGCCACCAGTCCTTCCTCTGGAATATGTTCTTGCTACCATTGTAGGAGACACAAGTATTGATCAGACAGGGAGACCTACAAGGGTGCATACTCCCTTTTCAAAATAGAAGTTGATCTTGGAAATTGTTTAGAAGAATTGACAAATACAACAAAGCCTTCAAAGGACTTTCCCAATTCTTTCAGTTAGCCTGGAAGGATACACTATTACTTCTAAATCATACCCTGAACCCAATGAAATGATTATTACTATGCAAGCTGCTAAAATTCTGGGGATCGTGTATATGAAATAATGCAAACTCTGCACAAATACAAATTGAAAACCAGTTCTCCATGAGAAGACAAGCAGTCCCACAGGATGAACCTCACCTGGACTATAATTGGCTCCTGGGAGACTGAAATGAACATATTTTCTGTCTTGTATCTTAGAGGGAGTCCCAATAACTCAATCTAAGCTTTAAATCATTCTAAGTTTTCTCAGGTTACTTAGGGACCTAAAGATATACCCTAAGATTTTCTGGAGAGGCTGAGAGGGGCTTTAATTAAGTTCATATGCCTGGGATAGGTCCTGCCTCTATGGAAGGTGATTTTGTCTCAAGGGACTGCTTTATAACTATGTCTTTCCAAGATATCAGACATAAATTAGACTTTGAACCTTCCCTCGACAATCTCCTTAAAACCACTAATAAAAACTTTTATAATTGAGACCTGGACGAAATTAACTAAAAGGATGGGCACAGCAGGAAAAAAACAAAATGAAACTGTGGCCCTTCTGGCCAAACTGTGAGAAGTTAACCCAAGGCTCAGGAGAAGGAAGAAACAGCTTCTGCCTATTTTTACTGTGGACCAAGGACTTCAAATGAGACTGTCCCAAAATTAAGAGAAAGGTCTATAAAGGCATGTTCAATATGACAAGGAGACCACTGGAAATCTCAGTGCCTCCATGGGCAAAGTTCCCTTGGTTCTGAGTCTGCCTCCCCTCAATGGTTCAGCAAACAAAGCCAATGAGCTGAAGTTGCTCTGAGTATCTCTCTGCACCTCCCACATCCCAGACAGTTATATCTGAGCAGGATCCTCAGGCAACTATAATCATAGAAGAAGGGCCTATTAACCTTCTCCTCAACATGAGAGCCAGTTTACTTCTTTCAAATTCTGGCCTCCTTCTAATGACTGAATAACAAAATAAGCAGTATCAGGAAAGCCCCTGATTAGAAACCTCTCCCAACCTCTAGGTTGTAAATGGAAAAGTGTCTTTTTTTTTCACTCATTCCTTCCTAATTGTGCGTGAGAGGTCCCACTCTTCTTCTAGGCATAGATTTCCTAGCTCATATGCATACCACTATTCTCATTGTCCCAAAGAAAACTTATTTCCTCCAGATAGAAGCAAACATAAACTTCAAATTCTGGGCAACTCAAGGGAAGGTTGGCCAAGCCATCTAGTCCACACTATTTCCCAATATTTTCCCTATCAGAGGAAACATCCTCTCTGGCCAGAAGCCTTACAGAGATTAAGGATTATGACTAATACTGTTAAGTTGCAGGGTCCCCTAAAGCTCTGCAATAGCCTATGCAACATCTCCATACTAAGAGTTCAAAATACAAATGGGGAATAGAGACCTGTACAGGACCTTTGCTTTATTAGTGAGGCTGTAGTCCCCAGCTATCCAGTCATCCCCAATCCCAGCATCTTGCTGACACAGAATTCTGAAGGAACTAAATGGTTCACAATTCTAGACTTAAACTATCCCTTCTTTTGCATTCCATTTCACACTGAGTCCCAAATCTTTTGGTATTTGAGGGTCCCTCATACATGGTTTGTTAAGGTGGACAGTGCTGCCCCACAAGTTTAGAGATAGCCTCCATCTATTTGAGAAGACATTAGCAAAGGACCTGTATGAATTCTCCCACACTCAAGTTCAGTTCCTTTAATATGTAGATGACATCCTTCTCTGTGCCTTCACAGAGGAGATTTCACAAGAAGGCAGTAAGGTACTTCTTAATTTTCTGGCAGAAAAAAAAAGCATAAAATCTCAAAATCAAATGCCCAAAAGTGCCAGGACACTGTAAAATAGGGGGGTTGATTTTTTTCAGAAGAGAGTAGGGCATTGAATGAAGAAAGTATAAAGTCAATTGTTTCTTACCTACTCCCCAAGACCATCCCAAATAGCTTAGAGGTTCTTGTAAGTTGTAGGATTCTGCCAGTCATAGATATTTCTGGATATGAAAAGATAGGTCACTCCTTATTATCAGCTAATAAAAGATAACCAGGCACCAGGAACATACTTCCTGACATGGGAACCAGAGGCTCAACATGCCTTTAACTAGCTAAAACATGCTCTGCTAGAGGTCCTATCTTTGAGCCTTCCAATTAAAAAATTATTAACTTTTATGTATCAGAAAGAAAAGGGATAGATTTGAGAGTTCTGACTCAGGCCTGTGGACTGGTGCAGTAATATTAGTTACTTTAGCAAAGAATTATCTGTCAGACAAAGGATGCCCAGTCTGCCTCCAGGTGGTAGCTACAGTAACTCTTAATTCCTGAGGCTACCGAATTAACTCTGGGGATGATCTGACTGTAGATACTCCTCATGATTCATCAAGGTCATTATTCTTTAAGAGAACTTTCTAGCTAACTGGTAATTTATATCAAGTTTCCCTCCCTGAGGGATCTGCTATTCAGATAAATCTTGTTTTTCACTAAATCCAGTTGCTTTCCTCCCATAGGTAGAAGGAAGCCTAGAAAATAACTGTGAAGAAATAATCTTCAGAGTTATATGGCCCAAGAAGACCTTAAGGAGAAATCATTAAAAAAAAAAAAAACTAAAATTTCTTCTTTACAGATGGAAGGTCTTTTACAGAATAAGGAATCCACAGAACTGGCTATGCCATAGTCACCCTCAATGAGACAATTGAAAGTGCACCGCTCCCTCCAGCCACCAATGCTCAGCCGGTAGAACTGGTGGCTCTTAGCAGGGCACTTGAACTAAGCAAAAATCAGAGAGTTAATATTTACACTGATTCTAGATATGCCTTCTTGGTTGTCCATGCTCATTCCCCTTTTTGGAAAGGGGGACATTATCTGACAGCCTGGGATCTCCAATTAAATGGTACCAAGACAGCAATCATCTTTTGACTATAGTCTTTTCTTCCTCTTGAAGTTGAAGTAATGCACTATAGAGGGCATCCAAAGGGGCTTGATAAAACCTCAGAGAGAACCAGGTTGGCTGACCAGGCTGCAAATGCAACTGCTAAGAGACCCCTTCCCACACAGCTAATGGAGGTAGGTACCCCTTGTTTGGGAAAGTGCTGTAGAGGAAATATGTCTCCAATATTCCCAAGAGAAGCCCCATGAATACCAGCCTTACAACCCACTGGACAGAAACGGAATATTGCTCTTAACTGAGGGTAATCAGTGGAAAATTCTTAAAACTCTTCATAAACTTTCCACCGGTGAACAGACTCAACTCATGATGGCACAGATGCTATTTACAGGAAAAATATCTTTTAAGGGCCTTTAAACAGGTTACCAAAACCTGTGAAATATGTCAGAAAAAATAACCCTCTAATAATGAGGTAGCCCTTTCAGATCCACATTACACTGGAGGGTACCTGGAGGAGGCCTGGCAAGATTTCACCCAAAGTGTAGGGGCATACAGTATCTCCTAGAGTGGGTAGATACCTTTAACAACTGGGAGGAAGCTTGCTGGTACAGAACAGAGAAAGCCTCATAGGTTGTAAAGACATTAGTGACTGAGATCACTTCCAGGTTTGAACTCCCCAAGAATCTGCAGAGTGACAGTGGCTCAGCCTTCAAGGCAACTGTCACTCATGGGATCTCTAAGACCTTGGGAATATAATATCACCTACACTTTGCCTAGAGACCACAGTCTTCTGAAAAGGTAGAAGAAAACTAATAAGATTCTCAAGAAACACCTAAGAAAATTGTCTCAAGAAACCCACCTTCCAGGGATGACTGCTACTCAGCTCTACTGTGGATCAGAAATACCCCCAGGCACTCAGCTTAAACTCATACAAAATGTTATATGGGTGACCATTTCTCACTAATGATTTTCTTCTTGGTAAGAAACTTCTGCTCAGCTACAAGGTACTGTGGCTCTGGCCCAAAACTGTAGTACCTACATGGGATTTGCAACTGAGGGACTGGCTCACCATCATTCCATTCTGGAGATCAAGTGTTGGTCAAATCTCTCCCCTCTCTCCCTTTTCTAGAACCTGGAAGTGACCTCACACTGTGATTTTACCAACCTCAACAGCTACTGACACACTCCAAATCCTGGACTGACCACTCTCAGTTAAGCCTTAGAGGCCCGAAGAAAAGCACAAAGAAGATCCTAATAAGGCAAACATAGACAGATACTCTTGTGAGTCAAATGAGGAATTAAAATTCCTCTTCAAAAGGAAAGAAAGATAAGTCTGGTTTCTCTTCATTAAATATGCAATATTTTCTGTCTTTAATGTTTTCTAGCTTTTGTTTCTACTGACTACACTCAGGATGAAAATTCATTCATTGTATGAGCCCAAGAATATGCATGGGATAGTGATCTATACAACTGCTGTGTCTATGAACTCCTACCCACTTCCAGAACCTCTGGACTCCCATGCTGGAGATCTCCTCCCTCTTCCTGAAAGAGATGACTGGAACCATTAACCTGGCCAGAGCTATCTTCCCCCACACTTAATCAGGTTACAGGATGGAATGTTCTCAGTGGCCTATTATATTCAACAAGAGACAAAAAGGGACATATAAAGAGATTTTCAAGAGAAGAGACTGATGAAGCCCTATGGAAGTATGTTGGTCCCCTCCTCTCTAGTAGCCCTGGTCCCACAATTAAAAACAAACAAACAACTGTAGATATAAAGATGGCTATTTTCAGACCTGGGATACATATATGTGGATGATTCTACCAAAGTCCATTTAAGTCAGAAAGCTCCTTTGTGCTGGGAACAATGAAGTCATACTCATTTAAAATCCAGAGATGTTTTATATGCAGGATAGGTCCCTCCTGACTTATGCCAAAACTATCATACTTCTTCCATCAGAATGGCTTGCTGCTGAGTGAATCCTGAGGTCAAGAATGTTTTGGGCAGCTCCTAATGACACTCAATAGCAGTGTGGCACTAACCTCTGGCCCCAGGTACACCCAGGATGGATTCAGAAATGTACTATAGGATTTCTATGGATGAAGAGACAACAAATGAAAACTTTAGATCACCCTACCAGTTTATCTATGTTATAACACCACTGGGCACAGTATTTTCTGTTAGTATGATCATCTAGCTTCTGTATTTATCTCATTTACAAGTCTTAAAGACATCATTTGGCAATATTGAAACTTGCACTAAATATACAAAAAAAAAACTTTAAATGATAGAACCCACAGAATTTCCTTTCTTAATTCTGAAGTTCAAATGATGAGAAATTCAATTATATAAAACCATATGGCTTTGATATTCTCACAGCAGCTCAGGGTCCTTATAGCATTATCAAAGTTGAATGCTGTGTATAGATACCTTCCTGGTAATCCTGCTAATGTCTTACCTGCTTTACAAGGTCTACAAGAAACAAAATAGACCATGTCAGGTACCATCATGCCATTTGGTGAACAGTTTTGGAAATAGATTTATGGGTCTTCATGGTGGAAATAATTATGCCTCTTCTAATCCTAATAGTAAGTGTGATAAAATTGGGGCCTTGTGTACATAACTGCTATTTTAATTCTATGTCCTCTCATTGATGGTCACTCCATACTCACATGGCCTTGGGAAAATCTGACTCCATCTATATGGGTCCCCTTGATTGCCCTCCAAGACTTGAGTGTCTACAAGATTACAAACCTTAAAGACCCTTTTGTGCCCCAATTTTCTCAGTACACATTCCTCTGTGACTGCTTCTGCTTTTATTCTTTCTCCCTAAAGATTCTTTCTCTCTCTTTATCTATGAAACAGAGACATTATTCCCACATTAGACAGATAAAACTACCAATACAGGCTTGAGAGATAGCTTAACGGTTAAGGCACTTGCCTGCAAAGCCTAAGAAGTTATGTTCAAATCTCCAGGTCTCAAGTAAGCCAGACACACAGTGATGCAAGCACACAACACTGCACATGTGCACAAGGGGGCACATGCGTATGGAGTTCATTTGCAGCAGCTGAAGGTCCTGGTGCACCCATTATCTCCCCCACTTCTATCTCTATCTCAAAATAAATAAAAAACTACCAATAAACTTTTGAGGTTCCCCCTTAAATGGGCCCAGTAGATGGATACCCCAACTGTCATATCCAATGACACGATCAGTCATTGCCCTAATTTCCTAGCAGAATTTAGGGTTACCTGCTTAGATGGGGGAATGGTAAAGAATTAGAGATAGAAATTGGCTAAGCAGCTGACAAGGCTCATAAAGTGAACAGATTTTTCCTTGGCTAGAAGCATGAAATGTCCTTGAGCCTGTAAGGGATTTCTAGTTTTACCTTTATCTCACTTATGATAAAACCTGACAGGAGGGTGTGCATAAGATTACTAGACACCTGAACATATGGGCATGCGATCTGGATTTTCTTTATCTCTTTTATCCTCTAAAGGAATCCTCATTCTCTTGAAACTAGTCACGTGGCTGTGAATATGATTGCAAGACTCCTGAACATATGGCTTGTTTTTCCTTCTGTCTTTTGTCCCTAAAGGAATTCCCCTTCCCATAAAAGCCTCAATCAGAGTGACCAGGTGGCTTCTTCTTCCCATCTCTGGGGACCCTCCTGTCCTAGAGAAATTTTGCTATCTTTTCTTCTCCTAAGCTCTATAATAAAGCTTTCTAAACTTAACTCTCTTTGGACTGTGGATTTTATTCATCAAATTCATAAGACAACTAGGAGGATCATTGTGAATTCAAGGTCAGCCTGGGACTACAGAGTGAGTTCCAAGTCAGCCTGGGCTAGAGTGAGAACTTGCCCCAAAAAAGCAAGAACAATTTAGCAGTTTTCTGTGGTTCTGTTAAGTCACAGGGCTCTGTCATAATGCAATTCTGTCCATTTTTTCACTTAATCTTTGCATTTGATTGTAACTCAACTATCATATCTTATTTCAACATGACTACTTTAAACAGTCATGATCCCAGCTGGAGAGATTGCTTAATGGTTAGGGTGCTTGCCTACAAAGCCAAAGGACACAGGTTCGATTCCCCAGGACCCACGTAAGCCAGATGCACAGGTGGTGCATGTGTCTGGAGTTCGTTTGCAGCAGCAAATGAGCAGAGTGCCCATTCTCTCTCTCTCTTTCTCTCTTTCTCAAATAAAATAAAATAAAATAAACCAGTATTAAAAACAACCTGAGAGAAGAAATACTTTAAAAAAAGTCATGATCCCCAAATATAGAACAAATTCTGGTACAACAAAGAGGTAGGTCTCTTTCCTTCATACAACCCATGCTTGTTTGTATTCGTTTACTATGTTATTTAACTTGGATGCCATGCCAAATAGGCTTCCAGCTTCTTATGAGAAAAGGCTGAATTTGTTCACCAAGTATTCTTTGCATTAAACACAATATCTGATGAGTAAGACCTCAATATGGATTTGTTGGATGAAAGAATGACTATGTTTTAGGGTTAAGATCATGAGTTTTCTCTTGGAAGCTTGGCAGGAGATGCTGGCAGGAAGCTGAAAAGAGTGTCTAGCAGCTAGTTTTACAAGAGGAAAAGTTCACAATGCCAAAAATGAATAAAAATATGACACTTATCAGCTGAGTATTTGAATTTGGGCTTTGCTTTTGTTCACAACAGGTACCAATAGTAATTTTTTTTTTACATTAAAGCAGTGACAATATTAGGCTTAAGTGAATAGTTTTAAAGAGAAATATGCTGATAAGTTGGCAGGAATTTCATACTTCTGAAATTTAAAGGAAAAGTTTAAACACTAGAATCCTATCACTGAACTGTTTAAAAATATGATCAGAAGGAAAGAAAAATTACACAAATGATAATAAAATGTTATAAGCTAACCAGTAAGAAATAAAAGAGGCAACATTATCCTTCCTATTAGGAGTGATGAATGACTGGTAGGAGCAACTTCAACTGTAAGTTATGTGTCATGGTTGGCACAAAGGTCTTGCACATCATGCCGAGGAACAAGTTTTGTCCCGTGCCTAGCGGAAAGCCCCCAACATGTTTTCTTCAGGGAAATAATGTAGTTATTTGATGTCTAGAAATATTACTCTGAATATAGTGTCAAGTACAGGGAAAGATCTTCTGTTCCCATAATACAGTCAATTCTTACTATTAGGTTAGTTCCAGAACACATGGCAGATTTTTATATAGCCTACACATATCTTCCATGTCACTTACAACACCTAATAAAATGGAAATTCTATATAAGCCATTGTGACACTATGGTTTAGAGAATAATGGCAAGAAAAAAATGCTTGTAAATATTTAAAAAATATTTTTGATCCACAGTGAGTTGAGTCCTTAGATATCATAACTGTGTAGATGGAGACCCAATATACTACTTATAGTAGTAGCCCACAGGTTATATATGAATAAAAGTAGAGGAAATTGAAAAAGGAAAAAGAGAATTATTTTTCATGAAGTTTTCATGAAGTAAGAGGCACAAAAGAAATACTGTTCTCAAGAAGTAGTTTACTTAGAGACTTCACTCTGCCATAACAATTTGAGTTCCCCTTCTTTGAATCTTGACTCAGTAATTAGCTGTATTAAACAATACACTTAAACAACAATGAAACTACAACTTTCAAGATGATCCTGATGAGCATCCAGTACAGGCATCCATGGGTTTAGAACATAGATGAGCCACCAAGGAAGACTTCTATTGTGACAGCTCTTCTATACTGTTTTCCCTACTTCATAGACTGACAGTGGAAAATAAAAGACCCTGTTGGTCACTCACTCCATTCATTAATATTTTTAACAAGAAAAAGACCTGGGTAGTAACAACTATAACAACCTAAAATAAAATGGAGAAGAATTAAGTGGTCACTTGCTCATTTGCCAAGTTTGGACAAAAGCCAGATTTTAGTAAAGGCATGAATTAGAGCTCTCCATAAACTCAAACTTTGTAATCATTTTAGCTTACAAAACTGAAAACTTTAACCTGTTTAAATGGATCAATAATATTTGGTCTATTCACCTTAACTGAGGATGTTTCATTCTCCCAGTGTCACTGTCCTGGAGGCCACTGGATGATGAGTTGTTGGTGGCTGAAGCTATTTCTTCTAGGGACATTGGAGGAAAGGATACATGATAGTAACATGACCATTGGAACACCCTGACCTTTCAATCTGTGGATTACCAGGAAGCTCCTTTTTTTTTTTTTTTTTTTTTTTTTTAGGCTACTTTTATCTGAATAATCTGTAGATCATGCTGTTCTGGAAATGTTGATTAAAAAAAAAAAAACCTCAAGAACAATGTCTTAACTTTTCCACCAGGGGGCAGTGATGTCCTCTGTATGATGGTGGCTAAAACTAGAAAATTCATGGCTGTTTTTGGACTTGGAGGATGTATGAGTGTGAAACTTCAATTAATTCTGACAACTCGTGGACATTAGGGTAGTTTTGGAGCAAAGAGGATGGTTCATTAGCATATGTAGAACCAAAGTGATTGAAACAACTAGAGTAATTTGGAAAAAAAAGAAAAAGGCATGAAACCACAGAAGCAAATTTTCTAGAACAGGTAAGGGGGAGAATTATTTCTGAAAATCTCAAACTTTTAATGAGCATATCTTCTGTGTTCTTGTGACTAATTTTACCTCAGCTCTTTGAGAAATATTTGGCTACAGGAAGAATAAAACTGTCTCTACTGGGTGAGTATAATGGGCATAGCCCTTAGTAAAAGTAGAGGAACAAAAGGGTATTATGCTAGAAAAAGTAATGGGCTAAGCACGACAAAGTTTCTTCAATCCTGGTAGTGTCCTTTAAGTGGCTAGAGGACTAGAGCTTACTATAATCATGCTTGTTCTGCCACTCACTCTATATGAGCTTGACTATGTTACATGAACCCTTTTATCATCACAGTTATTTATAAAATTAACCATTTGGTTAGGGGAGCTTCTAGACACATCATAACCCCAAAATTCTAAATTTTCTGTAACACAAACCTATTACCACATAGATACCATTGACATAACTCAGAATAGTCTGAAAGAAGGGGTTTTCAGCATAATCAGATTTACCTGCTTTATCCAACAGCGTCAACATTGTTTTGAGAAGTCAGGACAAACCAAGTAGGCTGGGCCCCACTCTTTGGAGCTAGTAGTTAAGGAGAAGAAAGCTAACTGCGCAGAAGTACAGATGCTATTTGATTACACAGAAAAAGTCAGACAAGGGGAAAGGGGTACCAAGGTGACCTCTCACTGAGACATGAGAACAGAACACTAGGGAAGAAAGGTTGCTGGGCGAATATTTAGAGAAGGTTATTCAACAGCAAGGACAAAGGCTTACAGATAATTCAGGAACAATGGGCACAGCGAGGATTTGCTCACTCACTGATTCCTTCAACAAATATCAATTTCTAATCACTGTGCCATGTGTGGTTCTGGCTGTGGGACTAGAGTTTCCTTGAATTCCAAAATTTGTGTCTTCAACATGTCAAAGCTGTTCTTTAGCATACCCTTTTGCTGAGCACCCACTTGTCCTGGACACTCATGCTAAGCATTTTGTGGGAAACTTGTTGAAATTAATTTTCAAAATTATCTCATAAGATTGTTCCATAAAGAAGAACACAAAACATGGTACTAAGAAATGTAGAAAAATGAAGCCTAATTATATATATTTTAGATTTTACTGAATTAGATGGAAGAACTCACTACTTTTTTTTCGTAAATAACTATAGTAAGAATGTTAGCTGAGTGACAAAATTAATATTATTTAGCCAAGTCAGGTAAACATTATTTAATTTCTCTATGCCTGTTTTTGTGTGAGAGAAATAACAAGTCCATATGTGGAATTACAGACTTGACTATTACAGTTGATTCAGAGTTGGGTTAACTGTAAGGTAGTGAGTATTCCAGAGGAAGTCAGAAAAAGTGTAAATGAACTGAGGTAAGATGAAGAGAAATTGAGGGCATTGTGCCAAGGGGGACAATGGACAAATACCTATTTTTTTTTTTAAAGAAGGAGTTCATTTGGTCTAGTCTAGCCTCAAATTTCATATGTAGCCAAAGATGATTCTTAATTTCTGGCCTTCATTCGTTCCCTGCCAGGATGAACAGACATTAATTTATGCCTCCCCAGGACAATTTAACTTAATGGGCTAATATTAGACTACACATATGATAGATAGTTAAATTGAAAGGTGATCCAAACCCATAATTCTAGATATTTATAAGGTCAGTGTAACAGAGGACATGCTTGTTTGGCTTTTTTTAGTGCTGAGGATCAAACTATTTCAGAAACATAAACAAACATGTTTGTCTTTCTACAATGTCACAATTCATTGACTAACCACAAATTCATATGGCATGCCAGTTTTGCTGGCAGCAGCCTGCCAAGTCCCTTTTGATAGCTGGATGAGGCAAGCACACATTCTTTTATTACAATATCTAATAATAATCACTCTCAAATCACACATTACACAACATACACCAAATTTATCTCTCTCACTCTCTGTGAGTGTGTGTGTGTGTGTGCATGCGTGCACACGTGCATGTGGGCATTACAGAATTTCTATAAACACATAGAGGCCACAGCAGAGTTTGAGGAGTTCCAATGAAGAACTGAAAACTGAAGGTAAGCAGGAGGCTGTAGTGATAGAGGCCTGTTGGAGGAGCTGCTACAGAGACAAGTGGCAGGGTCTGAATTGCATTGACCCTCAAAATCTAGTCATGTTGCTGAAGCAAGTTGCTGGACTATGAGGGTGTATGAGTGAAGAGTGGGACTGGGTCAAGACACATGACTGGGCAGTCAAACAGATAGCAGATACAGATGAATGGGTGAATGGGCAGGAAGATGACAATTCTAGTAGGTCATGTCAAAAGTTAGAATAAAACTGAGCTGAGGCCCCTGGGACAGGCAGGAGTTCTCTGGATGTTGGTGTCTTCATACACACGCCAAGTTGTGCAATGAAAAGTTTGTGGGCCTGTCACCATCACAATGTTAGGCATCTTTTGATGGGGCATCAGTTAAGGGTGTTTCACTTTTCCTTAGTCTGATATATTTGATAAGCTCTTCTACTCAGTTTTCTGATCTTAATACATGCATGTGCTTATACTGTCTCATTTTACTTTGATGAATTTAAAAGGTAGCACCTTTTTTTAGTTTTAAGAATAAATTAATACTCTGTGCATTGTGGATGGCACTGTACAGATAGTGATGTTTATGTGACCACCAAGATGTAGAGTTATTTTATTTCTGTATTTGTACACAAAGTGGAATCAAAAGATGTTTATAAGATGGAGTCTTTCAGAACAAGAAGTGGTCTGTAAAGCTGCTGCTATATGCGATACAGAGGCACTCAGAGCAGAGGACAGCTTTATCTCAGCAGTAAAAGAACGGTATTATCATAAAAGAGGGATCTTCAAAGCCTAGTGTGCTAGTTACCTTCTCATTGCTGGGACAAAGCACCAGACCCAAAGCAGATGATGGGAGGAAAGTTTTTATTTTGGGTTAGAGCCTTGAGGAGATGCTTCATGATGTCAGGGGAAAGTATGGTATAAGCAGAGGCTAGAGATCACTTTTGCCACAGCAAGTGGAAAACAGCAGCAGGAGAGTGAGCTGATCTCTAAAAAGGGGGAAATGGATACAACACCCAAAAGCTTCCTCCCCAAAAGATACTTTATCCAGCGAGCTCCACCTCCCAAAACTGCCACAAGCTGGGAACCAAGATTTGGAACACATGAGTTTATGGGGGTCATCTGATTCAAACCACCACATCTAGCAACTGATTCCATTTTACTTTAGGAAACTGATGACACCCACTGAATCAAGTCCTTGCTAATCTGCCAAAAGAGAGGAAGTGAAGCCAGGTACAGTGGCCTGTAGCTATAAATATGTAAAGAACCAATACATAGACAGAAAAGTTATTATGAAGCTTTTTGAAATAAAAATTAAAGTACTGAATTAAAGCAAGTACAACAGGAATGAACCCGAAGGACAGTGAACAGAACTGACAAGATGTGGTTGTAAATGGGATATATATGCCAAAGAAAAGATCAGTTAGAAAGACATCCACATTTTTTATTTGAATGGTTAAGAAAGTTTCTTTTGGGCTGCACAGATGGCTTTGTGGTTAAGGCACAAGTCGCATGATTTCTATTATCTGTGGTTCCTGACCTGGACCTGCTTGAGTTGTTGTCATACCTGGCAGGCAACTCAAGACCCAGATAATAGGGATGGAAGGGTTTGGGAAGAGAGGAAGGGGTAGAGAACAAACACAAAACTAAATCCAAAATAAACTGGAACCATAGAAACCTTTATCCTTGGAGATAGACTAAAAGATAGAACCCTTAAAAAGAGTAAGGGGGAGCACCTGAAAAGAAGAGCCCTGGAGACGGTGGGATGAAGCCTAAGCTTAAGAGAACTTTTTTTTTTTTTGTCTCTGGCCTGTAACTCCCAGTTCAAGAAGTTGGTTGCTCTCCACATTGCACTATTGATCAGAGAGAACAATGAGGTCCCCAAATCAAAACAGCTTTCTGTCAAAGCACTTAATTACCCACCTAAGGCACAAGCTAAGACCTGATTGCTGAAGACACCATATGTTGCTGACACAGAGTATGGAGAGACCTGGCTGGGATCCAGAAGAAAGCCAGCCCCCAGACAGCTAGCCTATCTACTGCTGGAAAGCCCTACATGAGCTATTGGGGAAAGTGGCCAACAAAGATCTGAGTAACCAGAGGTCTAAGCCACTCAAAAGCAAACACCCTGACAGTATGTAAACGGCAGTGCAATAGGGGCACACAGCCTTGGTGGGTAACCAATAGCTTTCTGATTGACTAAGATATCTTTATATATATATATATATATATATATATATATATAGACAATTGATGGGGCTGGAAGGATGGCTTAGTAGCTAAGGTGGTTGCCTTCAAAGACAAAGGACCCAGGTTTGATTCCCTAGGACCCACATAAGATAAATGCACATCTGTAGCTGGAATTCATTTGCAATGGCTGGAGGCCCTGGCATGCCCAATTTTCTCTGGCTCTCACAAATAAATAAATAGAAACTTTTTTTAAAAAAGTTTAAAAAAAGCAATTGATAAAAGTGTGATTATCTCATTTCTCCATTGAAACTTCCCATTGGATTCCCACTCCTAAAATGTTCAATTGTATATGTTTGGGTCAAGAATAAAGGACTCTGAGATGAACAGTTTCTTGAGGTCATAGGATTTATTTAACACCAGGCAAGAGAGTGGTGGGATCTGAAATGAAAGAAGCTTTGGAATGCCCTGTAAGGTAATGGTGGTAGTGATAAACTTTCTCAGGAAGGGTTGAGGGAATCTTGAACTTCAATTGAAGGGCTTTGCAAGGGGTGTGTTGGACTAGAGGAGAAAGCTGGGCATTGTTAACCCTAGCTTGTGTGATCCAGTTACCTGGAGTGCCTATGCAACTTGGAATGTCATGTCTCCATCCAGGACTGGAGGTGGAAATGTGGAATATGTCCCTTTGACTGGGAGGAGGGAGCATTCCTTACCAAGCCCTGGATAGCATCACTCTGGGGAGTGGGGCTTGGTTATTTTCCATATTTGCCAAAAATCCATAAGTGAGGATTGCAAAGTTATAGATTTGGGCACATTGGAGTGCCTGTCATAGCTATGAAGAGAAGGAATTCAGCTTGCCTAAAGTCTAATGAATTGAAGTAATTGAGATATTTCTAGTGGTCACACCATGCTGTTTGTGATTCACAACCAATCACTTTTCTTTACTGGATTCTGCCTTCTCTCTCTTATGCTCATGGGGCTAGAGCCACCCATCTTAATGATATTCCTCCCACATGCCCTGTGCACTCCTGCACAGTGACCTGTGCTTAGGTCATATTTTTGTGAAGAAATCCTCATGCTTTACTACCTAGATTTCTTCAGGAACTTTAACTGATATACAACATCACCTTTTCTAGTAGTCTTATCTACAAGTTTAACACCAAACTGCTCAATACCTTCACTATGCTTTTTTCTTGGCAGGTATATTTTAGCTTTTTTTTCATTGTTTTTATTTGAAACAGGTTCTTACTCTGTAGCCCAGAATATCCTTAACTCACCATGGAGATCAGGCTGGTCTTGAACTCATTGTGATCTGCCTGCTTTAGCCTTCTTTGTACTTATAGGTATAAGTCACCATGCCTAGCTTAGATATTGTGGTGATTTATTCAGATGTCCCCCTTAAACCTAGGTATTCTGAATGCTAGGTTCCTAGCTGGTGGAGATGTGGGAATTAACACCTCCAGGAGGCAGTATATTGTTGGGGGTGGGATTATGGGTGTTACAGCCACTTCCCCCTTGCTAGTGTTTGCACATTCTCCTGTTGCTATTTTTCCACCTTATGTTGGCCAGGGGGTGATGTTCACCCTCTGAATGCCATATTTTCCTCTGCCACCACGGAGCTTCCTCTTGAGTCTGTAAGCCAAAATAAACCCTTTTTCCCCCAAAGCTGCTCTTGGTTGGGTGATTTCTTCCAGCAATACAAACCTGACTGCAACAGTAATGTTGGTACTGAGAAGTGATGTCATTTATTGTTAGACACCTGACTGTGTGGCTTTGGCCTTTTGGAGCTGATTTTTGAGAGGAATGTGGAAGGATATAAAACCTTCGCCTAAGAGATCACTTGCAGTTCTGTAAGTACAGTTTGATGGACTATTGTGGTCAGCATTGAAAGACCTGAATGCAGTAAGAACTATGGGCTGTGAGGTTTGGCTTGTGAGGGTAAGAAAGAACCTTGCCTGGACTAGGCTAGAAGCAGTTTATGTGAGAGGCTTGCTGTTATGGCTGCGTCCTGAGAAGTTGTGCAGGGTTGCATTGTGTAGAAATGGACTGGTGTGAGAAGAGGAATATGGCACAAAAATGAAATCTTTGGGCTGAAACTTCTGCCTATTCAGCTGCAATTATTAGAGACTACAACCTTTGAGATTGGGCAAGCTGACTTGCACTGGGACAACAGGAAAAATGTAGACTCTTTTGGAGGGGCCTGAGTGCTCAAGGAGTATCCTGTTCTTCAAAGTTTGCTTTATTCCCCCACCCTGGATTAACAAATTGGCACCCTATCTGATATTGTGGAGTATAAAGAATGCAGGAAAGAGAGGGTCACTGAGTTTGCAACACAGTGTTGTGTTTTGGAAATGGTTATGGGCCCTATGAAGCAGATTTGTTGGATGCCTGCATGGAGACCTGATGGAGTCATGAGGATGAACTGCGGATTGCAGTGGAGACCAGTGGAGATGCCAGGACCACGAGATGGCTGCTAAGGAAAGCTGCTGGCCCTAGATGAAGTTTTCCAGGATGGTGAGTAGCCTAGCTGGAGGGGCAGAGTTGGAACTCCAGAGAATTGTTGCTGGTTAGAATTGTTGTACTTGGAGATTTGTTACTGGCTAGAGTTTTTGGACTTGAAGCTAAAGAGTTGTTTGGTTTTTTTTTTTTTTTTTTTTTTTTTTTTTTTTTTTTTTTTTTTTTTGGAGGTAGGGGCTCACTCTAGCCCAGGATGACCTGGAATTCACTATGTAGTCTCAGGGTGGCCTTGAGCTCATGATGATCCTCCTACCTCTGCCTCCCAAGTGCATTAAAGGCGTGTGCCACCATGCCTGGCAAAGCTAAAGAGTTTGATGTTTACCCTCGTTGTTTTAAATCTTGTATTGGCTAAATATTTCTTTGCTATGCCCAATGCCATCTTAGCACTGTGAATGTTTATTTTGTGCCCTTATGGGTTTTTGGGTGACTTTTTCTTTCGTATTATGACTCAGTTAAAAGAACTTGGAGCTGAGCATGGTGGCACACACCTTTAATGCACTTGGGAGGCAGAGGTAGGCAGATCATTGTGAGCTCGAGGCCACCCTGAGACTACATAGTGAATTCCAGGTCAGTCTGAACTAGAGTGAGACCCTACCTTGAAAAACAAAAACAAAAACATAAACAAAAACAAAAACAACAAAAAAAGATTTTGGACTATGGGGATGTATGAACATCACTGGAATTAATTAAAAACTATAGGGACTTTTAATGTTGCATGAATGCATTCCATTTTATATCATATATGGTTATCGGTGTGTGGGGGCCTGGGCTGGAATGTGGTGGTTTGATTCAGGTGTACCCCATAAACTTAGATGCTCTGAAACCTAGGTTCCCGGCTGATGGAGATTTGGGAATTAACACCTCCAGGAGACAGTGTATTGTTGGAGGTGTGCTTATGGGTGTCATAGCCAACTCCCCCTGCTAGTGTGTAGCACACTCTTATGTTGCTATTGTACACCTTATGTTGGCCAGGGGGTGATGTCCACCCTCTGCTCATGCCATCGTGGCGCGTCCCCTCCAGTCTGTAAGCCGAAATAACCCCCCCTCTTTTTCCCAAAAGCTGCTCTTGGTCGGGTGATTTCTGCCAGCAATGAGAACCTGACTGCAACAGGTATCATATTTTAGTACACTAAATATTTTACTTATTTTTCTATTTCCCCCCTTTTCTTATAATTTTTATTTATTTATTGGAGTCAGAGAGAGAGGGAAAGAGAGAGCGAGAGAGAGAGCAAGAGAATGGGCGCGCCAGGGTTTCCAGCCCCTGCAAACAAACTCCAGACATGTGTGCCTCCTTGCGCATCTGAGTATGCCCCTTTTTATAATGCAAATTCAATGTGACAAAATAAATGAATATAAATTTAAGATCCCCTTGTCTAGGAACTCATTTTAAGGAAAATTCAGTTTCAAGGAATGTGTCAGAATTTCAAATGAACCAAAATGTCAAGAAAAAGGACAGAAATAAAGACTTTGGATATGGCTAGCAAGCAGCTACTAGCAGTGCTAATAAGAGGAGAGGCACAAGGCAACAAAAATACTACAACAATCTCAGGCTTAAGGAGAGGTGAGGATGGAGTGAGTACCTGTCAGTCCAGAGGGTCTGGGGCAGTGAGTAGATGGAACCCCAAACATGTGGATCCTTTGGTGTCTCCTGCATATCACTGAGTTGTGGCTGCAGCTGTGACTGAGAGGTGCTGATTGCCCTAGCTCTCCCACCATCATCCTGGGGTTGGCTCTGGTGCCCACAATTCTCACTGTACTAGGGATTTCAGAAACATGTTCTTATACCCTGTGTACATTAATGCTTGTATTTAACTTGGTACATTCATCTTTCGTTGCCTTCCAATTTTTTTTCTCAATTTTTATTAACATTTTCCATGATTATAAAAAATATCCCATGATAATACCCTCCCTCCCCTCACTTTCCCCTTTGTTTTTGTTTCTGTTTTTTCCTTTTTTCTTTTTTCTTTATTAGTCAGTTCTGTATTCAGCAAATACAGTCAGTTTGGTACCATTATTAGGCTCATCCGTGACCTTCCCCCTCCCCTTGGCCCCTCCTTGTTGAGGTATACGGGTCATGCATTGTGGAGTTAGCCCACAGTTATGGGTAAGCTAAATGTCTCTGCATATCATGACCCAACATGTGACTCTGACATTCTTTCCGCCCCCTCTTCCGCAAAATTTCCCTGAGCCATGTTGGGTTCATTTTTGGTCTGCTTCAGTGATGAGGTGTTGGGGGCCTCTGAGGCTCTGGCTCTCTGATTTGGTAGGAGTTGATTTTTCTCTGTGCTGATCTCCTTCCCCCTTGTGCTGGTATCCGGTTCATCAGGAAAACAGCCCCCTTGCTTGTTTCTCCAATTTTTCTTAGTTTCAGCTGAGGCCCTTTTGAGGTATGATGGGGTGGCTCTCTCCTTAGGATCTACATCTATCTGAAAAAGAGAAGCAGATTCTCCAACGGAGAGTAAGTTAGGACCAGGACAAATGAGATACCCCTTACTTTTTTTTTTTTTTAATAGAGAATTTAATACGTGTAGGCCCTCTTGTAGCCCACAATTGATGGTAGCTTGATATTGGAGAGTGGGTTTACGTTTGGATCTGGTTCTGACTTGTTTCCCAGCTCCAGCTATGGGTCCCATACCAGTGAGGGGATCAGTTAGCCAAATTGAGAGCAGTTGGTTCCCCACCATGGCTGTGTGCCACCACTGCACTTGTGTGGGCATCTCAACAAGTTATTTGCTGCTAAGTAGGTTAGACCATGCGTTGCTTTGACAGATATTGGTCAATTTCCCCCAGTCGCCCATGTAGCACCTTCTGGCACTAGACGTGCTGACTGTCTGGGGACTGACTCTCTTCCAACTTCCAGCCATGCCATTCTAGTTTGCAAGTCAATCACATAAGGTATCTTCAGCAGTAGGGTCTTACTACTAACCTTTGGTGGTTCATCAAGTACTCTGACAGAAATCTGTCTTTCTTTTAGGAAACGTTGTAGGTCTCTGTGATCAAAAGCTCATTGTATTTAAGTTGGTGTATTCATCTTTCGTTGCCTTCCAATTTTACCAGCGTATAAATACTATATTCTCAGTAACATAATCAGCCTCAAACCTACTTAAACTCCTTTGGGATTCTCCTTTCTCAAAACTTAGTGAACTTTCCCTTTATTGAAATGGAAAACTCTACTTGGATTGATGAACTCATTTCTTTAAAAAAAAAATACATTACTTCCCAATTCTTTTATTTTTTTCATCTTCTTTGTAGCAATAACTTTTTTTTGGTCTATATTGAACAGAAGTACCAGTTTTTAACCCTGATATATCAGAGTATAAACTAAAATATGAGCAGAATGCTTTTCAGTCGAGAATATTTTTGTTGCAGAGTTAAATTGACATTTCTCTTTTTGCCTCTTTCCATACCTACTGCACTGCCTCTGTGTGCCGTGTTGTACAGTGCTGTTTAATAGTATGTCTCTAGATAATAAAATCCCATTGCCTCTCTCAAAGGAAATGAAATAAGAAAAGAAAAAAGAAAATCTTTGCTCACTAAGGAATAGAAGGGAACATACACAGGAATTTGACTTCTGGCTAAAAATAAACATGTTCATTTTTTCCAAAAGAAATAAAATAAGTAAAAGATAAAACATGGAACCTCAGAATGGCAGTTTCATGCTGCCTTTCACATAAGAGAATAAAGGCTGTCAATAACCCAGTGGAGTTTGTTCTTTCAAGTAAAAAAAGAACCCGCATGTTTACTCCCCAAATACCTTGAAGTTAAAGTAAGCAAGGTTTATTTTCCTTCACCACCATTTTCTACTTCAGGTTGCTATTCCTAACAATCACTAGAAACCAGCAGGCAATTCTTATAGAAGTAAGCATTCAAATGCAAAAAGCACTGTGTCATCCACACTGTAGGAAATATTCATACTTTTAATGCATTTGCTATAGACTTGTTCTTTTATTTTCTCCATTCATTTTCATTTCCTTTCTCTTTCAAATGGTTTTAAATTAAAAAAAACACAATTCCTTACATAATGAATATTGCTATCTAGCATATATTTTAGTTGAAAACATTTTGATAATTTCTGTTTTCATCTTTTTGAAGTTTTCTCAGAAAATATGGTTATATTTCTATTTTCATACTTATCCACTGATAATTATCAATATAGATTAACAATATCATGTCTAGTGGATGTCTGTTATGATTGAATTGGCTGTAGCTTCAGCCAAACCACTCATTCCCTTCCACCTGTGTTCCTACTCATGTCTGATATTAAGTTTAATTCCTTAATTCCTTCACCTTATAAATTTAAATTGTGACCTTAGTTTTCTGTTTCTTGTTCTCTTTGCTTGCAGCAGGGTATCTTACTGTCTACTGTGTGAGAGGAAAACAGCAGGCCTTTTCTTTTGTCTGACTTCTACCCTTCTCTGTGATCTACTTTATGTCAGTTAGAGGTGTGCTTTTATCTTACCAAAGTTATCAGACTGCATTATATTCAGAAACCATGGCCAATTCTTATATATTTTGGTAGTATATTAAATATTATACTAGAAAATAATAAAAATAATATGATGTTAATAATATGAATAAAATTCAATCTGATAGTAGAAATGCTAAGATTATATCTCGTCTATTGCAACATATTGAATTAGCTTGGGTTCTACAAAGAAACAGAACTAATAGTACATATATGTGTGTATATGTGTATTAAACATAAATATGCCTACACATAAAAAATTGGCTCACTTACTAAAGGAAGCTGGTAAATACTATGAACTGCAGTTCAGAAAGTAAGGGGGAAGATAATTTAGCTTATAATCTGAAAGGTTAGCAGGATGGAGGCATAAGAAAATCAGTTCTTCAGTTTGCCTCTTACACAGGAAAGGATAGATGTCCATATTGACTCAGGAAGAATAAATTCCTTCTTATTTATGGGAAGATAAGTCTTATTATTCTATTTAGGCCTTCAGCTGATTGGATGACCATCCACATTAGCAAGGGAAATCTATTCTACTCATTATGTTTATTTAAACGATATTTACATCCAAAAACACTATAAAAGAAATATCCAGAATAATATATGTACTTCTCAATTTAGAAATAGATCAAGTCCCTATGTGTTTATCATAAGCTGAAAAATAATAAATAAGTCAAAAGTATATTTCAGGGTCTAAAGAGATGAAGCTGTGGTTAAAAGCTATCTAGGCTTAATCTTTCAACCACCCATAGGCATTTCAGGTGGCAAGAGACTCTGGAGCATCCATCCATACACACATGTACTTGTTTCCATGTGTGCATCCACTAATGCATGCACATGCATGCATAAACACACACAAGAAAATATTTTTAAAGTGTCTCCCATATATAGCCTACCAAATTTTTTAGTTTAGCAACATAGTAAACTATACAGAATTGGCTGTGACACTTTGTGATCATGTTACTGCCTGAGATCTATAGCTCACTCCCAAGTATTACAAAAGAATAGTAGATATTTGGGAGCCTGAGAATCCAACAGATAAATGCTTCCACATTAGAGCAAACTGAAACAGAAGAAGAGTGTTAAAAAAAAAAAAAAAAAAACTTTACCCCTCCCACTACAAGACTGCTCTCCTGCCACGATGTCTCCTCCAACCAAGGATATCTTTCATGAGGGAAGGTGAGGAAACAATTAGTGAACACAGTTCTCTCAACCATGCAGGCTGCTGCTTTGGGAGCTGCACTTGTCTTTCTTCTCTTGGAACTCTTAGGTCATCACAACTAGGTGTCTAGAAAAGGATGGAGGTATTAAACAGAGTCTTACATATGGACTACATAAGGAATTCTACCCAAGAGATGTTTAATCTGTGGGTCTTCTAGCTAGTCCATGAGAATCTCAAATACCCTTCATGCCCCTCCCCTCATAGTAGCTTTCCAAGTGAGCTGCTCTGCATGGCAAGGCAAGTATCTCCTGCATATAAACATTGAATTATGAGAATATACAGAAACTTTGGCATTTTATGGCACACAACTAGCAAAAAGAGAAAGAAGATGGACTACCTTTGGCCATGCTTAGAAGATGTATTAGCTACTTTTTATTCCAGTGACAAATTGCCTGACAAAAGAACTTAAAGAAGGAAGTGCTTATTTTCACTCACATTGTGAGAGTCAGTCCATCATGGTGAGCAAAGTCATGGCGGCTGTTGCAGCCTGGTTCGCACTGCTGGCAAAAATCACCCAACCAAGAACAGCTTGTGGGGAAAAAGATGTTTATTTTGGCTTATAGGCTCGTGGGGAAGCTTCCTGATGGCAGGGAAAACAAGGGCATGAGCAGAGGGCGGACATCAACCCCTGGCCAACATCAGGTGGACAGCAGGAACAGGAGAGTATGACAAAACTGGCAAGGGGAAACTGGCTATAATACCCATAAGCCCATCCCAAGAATACACTGCCTCCAGAAGATGTTAATTCCCAAATTTCCATCAGCTAGGAACCTAGCATTCAGAATACCTAAGATTATGGGGGATACTTAACTTAAACCACCACATTCTGCCCTTGGCCCCCATAAACTGATAACCGTACATGATGTAAAATGCAATGTATTCATCGAATTTTAAAAGTGTCCATAGTTTTTATCAATTCCAATGATATTCATACATCCCCATAGTCCAAGATCTTCTATCTGAGCCATAATACCAAAAAATTACCCCCAAACCCATAATGGCACAGAATAAAGACTCACACTACAAAAGATGGCATTGGGCAGAGAAAGAAATATTCAACCAATACAAGATTTAAAACAATCAAGGCAATCATCATACTCTGTAGCTTCAAGTCCAATAACTCTAGTAAGTGACAAATCTCCAAGCAACAAGTCTCTGGTATTCCAATTCCGCCCCTCCAGCTAGGCTACTCACAGTCTTGGAAAACTTCATCAGGGCCGGCAGCTCTCCCTGGCAGCCATTTCACAGTCCTGGCATCTCCAATCTCCACTGGGTCTCCACTGCAACCCATGGTTCATCCTTGTGGCCCCACGGGGTCTCCATGCAGACATCTAGCACACCTGCTTCGCACTGCCCAAGGCCATTACCAAAACACAAGACAGTGTTGCAAACTCAGTGATCCTCTCTTTCCTGCATTTCTTATACTCCACAATACCAGGTAGGGTGCCAATTTGTTAATCTGGGGGGAATAAAGCAGACTTTACAGAACAGGACACTCCTTGAGCACTCAGGCCCCTTTGAAAGAGTCTACATTCTTCCTTTTGCCCCAGTGCAGATCAGGTGGCCTAATCTCAAAGGTTGTAAACTCTCAGTTGTAGCTGAATGGGTACCAGTTCACCCAAAGATTTTTTTCTGTGCCATATCTCTTTTCTCACACCAGTTCGTTTATATTCAAAGCAACCCTGCACAACTTTTCAGGACATGGGCATAGCAGCAGGCCTCACACAAACTGCTGGCCCAGTCCAAGCAAAGCTCTTTCTCACCCTCACAAGCCAAACCTCACAGTCCATAGTTCTTACTGCATTCAGGTCTTTTAACTCTGACCAGAATAGTCCATCAAGCTGTACTTATAGCATTGCAAGGGGTCTCTTAGGCCAAGGTTTCAAATTCTTCCACATTCCTCTTGAAAATCAGCTCCAAAAGGCCAAAGCCACACAGTCAGGTGTCTAGCAGCAATCCCACTCCTAGGTACCACTTTACTGTTACAGTCAGGTTCATGTTGCTGGTAGAAATCACCCAACCAAGAACAGGTTGTGGGAAAAAAAAGAGGTTTATTCTGGCTTACAGGCTCGAGGGGAAGCTCCATGATGGCAGTAAAATGATGGCATGAGCAGAGGATGGACATCAGCCCCTGGCCAACATAAGGTGGACAACAGGAGCAGGAGACTGTGCCAAACACTGGCATAGGGAAACTGGCTATAACATCCATAAGCCTGCCCCCAACAATACACTGCCTCCAGGAGGCTTTAATTTCTAATTGCCATCAGCTGGGGAGACTAACATTCAGAGTACCTAAGTTTATGGGGGACACCTGAATCAAACCACCACACTGGCAAAGGCTTTAGGCCACTGGTCATATTGTATCCACAATCCAGAAGCAAAGAGCAATGCATGCTCACTTTAAGCTTGCTTTCTTCTCAGCTCAAAAAATTACACCTTCTATATTTAGGGTGGGTCTTCCCACTTCAATTAACCCAAGTTACACAATTTTTCATAGAAATAGGCTTGTCTCACCGGGTGTGGTAGTGCATGCCTTTAATCCCAGCACTCGGGAGGCAGAGGTAGGAGGATTTGAGACTACCCTGAGACTACATAGTGAATTCCAGGTCAGCCTGGGCTAAAGTGAGACCCTACCTTGAAAAACCAAAAAAAAAAAAAAAAAAAGAAAAAAAGAAAAAGAAAAAGAAAAGAAATAGGCTTGTCTCCTAGGTGATTCTAGATCTTGTCGATTTGACAATATCAACCATCACAGTAGAACTGTGAGCAGTCAAACAATCTTAAGGGTCCTTCCCCATTGTGGAAGGAAGAGAATGTAAGAAATGTGAAATACACACATACACACAGTAGTAACCCAGGATGAGTGAGTCACTGGTTGTGATGATTGGCGGAAACACTGCCAGTGAGTGAAGGCTAATGAAATGATTGACTTTTTGTACCTGGGGATAGAAACTGAAGGCTTCACAGACCAAGAAGACACAACTCCACCAAAAGAACTCAGTTCCTCAAGAACTGTAAGCCATGGAATTATTGACAAATCAAGATAATTGTTTTTAAGAAATCTCAGAGAGCTAGAAGAGTACACTGATGATTCAACAAAATCCCATAACATATATGAAACAATTAGAGGCTCAATAAATAGATTAAAAAAACCAAAATGGCTAAACAAAAATTATGGAGCTGAAAAATAATACTGACTAGAATTACAAATACAAGAGAGGATGTCAGTACCTGAAGACAGGCCATCTGAGAATATGTTTATGTATATATATATGGAGAGAGAGAGAGAGAGAGAAGAGATTGAGATTATTTTTAAAAATAACTGAAAAGAAATCTCAAATCTGAGGACAAAATGGACATCCAAGTAAATAAAACTTAAAGCTCCCAAGATAGTTTCATCTACAAAAAAAAAAAAGGCATTTTGACCCACACACTATAATCAAACTATCAAAACTAAAAGAGAAAGAAAAATTTGAAAGTAGAGGCTTATCACCTCATATGGTTTTTAGCAGATTTCACAAAAAACTACTTTCTAGGTGAGGAGGGAGTAGGTTGATATATTCACTGTACTGAAAGAAAGAAAGGAAAAGAAACTGCCAATCAAGAATACCTTATTGGGGGCTGGGGAGATGACTCAGCAATTAAAGCATGCAATTGCAAAGCCTGCCAGCCTGGGTTCATTTCACAGTGCCCACAGGAAGCTAGCTACACAAAGTGGAGCATTTGGAGTTTGTTTGCAGTGGCAAGAGGTCCTGGTATGTCCATACTCTCTCTCTCTCTCTCTCTCTCTCTCTCTCCTCTCTTTCCCTCCCTATTGCAATAATAAAATAAGTAAATTATATTTTTAAAAAGTTTTTTTGTAAAACAGCCTGTTCAAAATGAAGGTGAAATAAATATTATTTTTAAAAATTGTTGAATAAGCTGCTTTGTATTTCTTAGTTTTCTTTACAAGGAGATAGTTCTTCATTGGTTTAGGGTGGGGCTGAAAAGACGTGGTATGAGTCAAACACATTGACTGCTTTGAGTAGCTGCTCAGACTGTTTGCTCATTTTCATCCTTTGCTTATTCTGTTTAAAATGACTTTAAAAATCCAAGGCTGGCTGGGGATGGTGGTGCACACCTTTAATCCCAGCACTCGGGAGGCAGAGGTAGGAGAACTTCCATGAGTTCAAGGATACCCTGATATGACTACATAGTGGATTCCAGGTCAGTCTGGGCCAAAGTGAGACTCTACCTCGAAAAACCAAAAAATAAAAATAAAAGATAAAAAAAAATCCAAGGCTGGACTTTTTAAAAGTTAAGTGGAACAGACATAGCTGTTTACTTCAAGACTTATGGATGAAACAAGGTTCAATTTTTGACCATCACATTATCAGAGTTTTGTTGACTTGGGATTCAATACATTGAGTGAATAACTGATTTTTCCTAGCCATCTGTACAAATGATAAATCTTGTACAATCAGTCTGTACCATTAATTGTATGAACATCAACATTTCTCAGTTATAGAAGCTGTAGATTTTACTAGATGTAGGAACTTTTATAGATGAATCACTAATGGCTGTGTTTTTAGTAAAGAGCTCTCTGGTGAATTCTACTTTCTTTTTTTTGTCTTGAGATAGGTTTTCTTTGCAAAGCAGGCAGCCTCAAACTTGTTATCTAGTCAAGGCTGGTCTCGAACTTATGATCCCCCTGACTTTATCTTCTGAGTGCTGGGTTTACAGCCATGTGCCACCACCCTTACTGGAACTCTACTTTCAACAAGGGAAAATAGGGCTAGTTACCTCCCTTATAGCGTGACTACTTTCATCCTGTGAAGAGATAGTAACTTTAAGCACAGTGTGTCAATCCTGGGTCTTTCTACCAATGGCTGTTTGAGGGGAGTGTATGTGCCCTTCCTTGGCCAGTATTTGTTAGAGAAAGCCTGCTAAGTACTTCTGAGAAAGACTGCTTTCTTTGGTTTGTCCTTCCTGCCTGAGCTGCTGTTCTCTCAGGACATTTTATTTGTACATTCATTAGCCACTTGGACACCACAGTGTAACAGCCAAAATGATTAAAGGCAGCAGAATAGAAAGAGAAAAAGACCCAGGGATTCTTTTAGCCACAGAATCACTTCTAGAACTAATTATCTTCAGATTTAAATAAGAAGCTTGCTTAAACTTTCAGCTATCTTTGGTCAGTTTTCTCTCTTGATACCAAAAGCATCACAAACTAAGTAATATGATATGAACGATAGAAATCTGCGTATAAAAGATTCCAAGAATTTAACACCAGAAGGCTTTTTTTTTTGTAAAAATATATTTGTATTTAATCAGCCAAGTAAAAATCTGGAAAGTCCAGTCAAGTATTCCATTAGTTTTTCTTTTGTCTAGGTCACCCTTTATGCTGCTTACATTCTGTTGAAGGGTGGTATTAGACACTCTATTTTTGGAATGCTATTGAAACTTAAATGAAAGTATTTTTAAATGATAACAAACCCTAACATAATACTTCCTGTAAGGGTTGTATGAAAGAGACTTTTATATGCATATGTTCTCTTGAATGGCAATACTGAATTATATAATTGCCTTGAACAACATGAAAAAAGATACATTAATTTCTCTTATCTTAGACTAGAAATTTAAAATTATTTAAAAAATTCATAATAAATTCAGAAACGGTGACAATTTCTGTTAAATATATGACTGAAAAATAACAACATATTTAAAAGACTGTGTTATCTTCCCTTTTAAGAATAACATAAACCTCTAGCCAGGTTGAGAGAGAGAAAGAGACAGAGACAGAAAAACACACACACACACACACACACAGAAAGAATACAAATTACAATATCAGAAATAAAATTGACCCATAACTAGTGATCACATTGATGTTAAAAACAATTAAAATATTATTGATATCTCTATGGCCGAAAATTTGATAACTTAGATAACATAGACCAATTGATAAAATTAATATTCATAACTCTAAGTATTCATAACTCACTCAAAACACACAGAAATGCAATAGTTTATTCTTAGTTTAATATTTCATGCTAAGTAACAGAGGTTGCCAAGGTTACCTATCTGAGGCAACAGTACTTCAATTGTAATTTATTTCCTCTGTAAATATCACACCAATGATTGACACTATTTTGCAGGCCTACTTATGTGGCATGGTGGAAAGATACAACATATTTTTTTTTTTTTTTTTTTTTGGTTTTTCGAGGCAGGGTCTCACTCTAGCCCAGGCTGACCTGGAATCCACTATGGAGTCTCAGGGTGGCCTCGAACTCACAGCGATCCTCCTACCTCTGCCTCCCAGTGCTGGGATTAAAGGCGTGCGCCACCACGCCCGGCTTTGTAGATACAACATATTTACAAGTGACTCAATGAAACATTTTGGAAGAAAAACTGTCAGGCTGAAACACAGACTTAGTAGAAGACAGCTGTGAAGGAAGTATAGTAATTATCACATTTTACTCATTTATTCTTATTCAGTCTCTAGCTATGCAGTATGTTCTTTACACTTGACTTTTTACCAAAGACTCTTTAGTCCCCTTACAAACAGAATATTTACTTAAAGTAAATTTATACATTTTTATAAACAGGTATAAAATATAAATATTTTGAATTATATAAAATGGGGTTTACTGTTATGTTCTGTTGTTACTTTCATCAGCTCTTCTCAAACTGATTTTATAGGAGTGACCTGGATATCTTATTAAAATTCAGATTGTACATTTCTAACAAACTCAGGTGATGTTGAAGTTGCTAATGTATGGACCATTCTTTGAGTAGCAAAGTTTTAGAATGATCACATGGAGATGCATTAATTCAATGTCATTGAAGAAAAGAATGAAAAATTGGCAAGGCTTGTAAGATGCAGTTTACATTTTTAAAAAGCAAAATGAAAACTAATAAACAAAAAAGAATATTTTAAATCTAAAAAACAAAATGAAAAACTATGTATGATTATTTGCATTTTCTGGAAGCATACATGTAAAAGCAGTTCTGAATGAATATAAAAGAAAGTTAATTAGAGATAGAGGAAGACAATGGGAGTGTGGTAAGGACACTTTCTTTTGTGAAATATTTAAAATATACATAGATTATAAAGAAAACTATGAGGAAAATAAACCTCCAAAATATAAAAAAGGACTTAAAAATATTTGTCAGCGATATTCTTCCTTTCTCAACATGGGTTTCGTGAAGACAAATGAATGAATTCTGTTTTCTGATCCAGCATGTTGACCCGTATCTTTTGACTGGATAGTTGAGTCAATTGATATTAAAAAAAAACTGAAAGTTCTGAGTTAATCACTGCTATGTTGATGATTTTTGTGGAGTTTGGTGTTGTCTTAATCTTTATTTGCTTTAACAACTATTTTATCTTTGATTAATGTTTTTTCCCTCCTGTAGCCTCTTGGATATGGTTTTTCTTCTCTTCAATGAGAAGTATTCCATCTAGTATTCTCTGTAGTGCTGGATTAGTGATCATATATTCATATAGCTGGAATTTTATCATGGAAAGCCTCTTTTATCATTCTAATATGAAAGATAATTTTGGTGGGTATAGTAGTTTAGGTTGGCGGTAGTGATTTTTCAATATTTAAAATGGTTCATTGTAAGCCCCTAAGGCTTTTAGAATTTCCATTGAAAAATTAGCTGATATTCTCTCTTTAAGCTTTTATTATACTGTATTTTGTTTTGTGTGTTTAGTACGTTAACTGTAATGTGATACAGGGAATTTCTTTTTTGGTCCTATCTACTTGGTGTTCTGTGTGCCTCTCATACCTGTACAGGCCTCTCTTTTGTCAGATTTGGAAATTTTTCTTCCTTTTTTTTTTCTTTTGGTTTTTCGAGGTAGGGTCTCACTCTAGCCCAGGCTGACCAGGAATTCACTGTGTAGTCTCAGGGTGGTCTCAAACTCTCTGCAATCCTCCTACCTCTGCCTCCTGAGTGCTGGGATTAAAGGTGTGCACCACCACACCTGGCTTCTTCCATATTTTTATTGAAGATATTTTCTATACCCTTCATCAGAAGTTCTTATTCTTGTATGCCCATCATTTAAACACTTGGTCTTTTTAAGGTTTCATACATTTCACTCCTGTGCCTTTCTGTCTGCTTTTAATAAATTTTGCTTCACACGGCCTTATCCTGAATTGCTTTTCTGTGTTGGAGACAAAGTTCCAATTTTACTTTAGGCAAGGTCCTGCTTGACTAAAGAAAGAAGCTCAGGTTGCTACAGGTGACAGTATGGAGCTGAGTCATCACCCCTACTACCTCTGACACTTTGACTATAAATAGTGTATGTAAAAAATTATCAGAGTAAGCTGGGCGTGGTGGCGCACGCCTTTAATCCCAGCACTCGGGAGGCAGAGGTAGGAGGATCGCCTTGAGTTCGAGGCCACCCTGAGACTACATAGTGAATTCCAGGTCAGCCTGGGCTAGAGTGAGACCCTACCTCGAAAAACCAAAACCAAAACCAAAAACAAACAAACAAACAAACAAAAAAAAAAATTATCAGAGTATAATATATTGTAAGAGTTCAGGTAGTTGTACTAATCAAATTATGAATCTTTCTTCATTTAATCAGCTTTATCATCTCAATAAAGCAATTATACCAGGTATAGTCCTATGAAGTAGGATAACAAGATTTGACAGTCTTAAGAAGTTTCCATTTTTCATATACATAGTGGAGTTTGTTTTTAATGAATGACTTTTGTGAAGATTTATGGTTTTAATTTTTACTGTGTAGTAGAGTACAATTTAGAATGTGACAAAATGTATGAAACAAACAAAAGATGTAATTTTAACATAATACTACCTTAAAAAAAAAAAAAAAACATTTTAAAAGTGACTAGAGAGTTGTCAAAGCGCTCGCTGGGAGCTTGTGGAAGGAACGGCTCGCCTGCTCTGCGCCAGTGGCACTGGGCCACACAGTGCATCCACGCTGTTCAACCCAGGTCAAAACCGCGGTGAGAGCATGGGCGTAGGATTTGACAAGTAGAAGTGCCATTGAACCCGGACGGGATTCTATGGTGAAAACTGTTCAACGCCTGAGTTTCTGACAAGAATAAAGTTACTGCTGAAACCCACCCCAAACACAGTGCACTACATACTTACGCACTTCAAGGGAGTCTGGAACATTATCAGTAACTTTCCTTTCCTGCTAAATTCAATAATGAACTACGTGTTGATGTCCAGATCACATTTGATTGATAGTCCGCCAACTTATAATGCACACTATGACTACAAAAACTGGGAAGTCTTCTCTAATGTGTCCTACTATACCAGATCCCTTCCTCCTGTAGCTGATGACTGCCCCAATGAGTGTGAAAGGGAAGCAGGAGCTTCCTGATTCCAAACAGGTTCTGGAAAAGGTTCTCCTGAGGAGGAAGTTCATCCCTGGCCCTCAAGGCACAAACATGATGTTGGCCTTCTTCGCCCAGCACTTCACTCATCAGTTCTTCAAAACAGACCATAAACAGGGCCTGCATTCACCAGGGGACTGGGTCATGGGGTGGAGTTAAGCCACATTTATGGTGACACTCTAGATAGACAACATAAACTGCGCCTTTTCAAGGATGGAAAATTGATACATCAGGTTATTGATGGAGAGGTGTACCCGCCTACAGTCAGAGACACTCGGGTGGAAATGATTTACCCTCCTCACACCCCTGATCGCCTGCGGTTTGCTGTGGGGCATGAGGTCTTTGGTCTGGCGCCTGGCCTGGTGATGTACGCCACGATCTGGCTGCGGGAACACAGCGGAGTGTGACGAGCTGGCGCAGGAGCACCCAGAGTGCAATGATGAGCGGCTCTTCCAGACTGGCAGACTCACTCTGACAGGAGAGACCATCAAGACTGCGATTGAAGACCATGTCCAGCACTTGAGTGGTTATCACTTCAAACTAAAGTTGGACCCAGAGCTGCTCTTCAACAAACAGTTGCAGTACCAGAACCGCATTGCTGCTGAGTTTAACCCCCTTTATCACTGGCACCCCCTGCTGCCTGATACCTTTCAAATTGAAGACCAGGAGTACAACTTTAAATAGTTTCTTTACAACAACTCCATACTGGTAGAACATGGACTGACGCACTTCATCGAGTCATTCACCAAGCGGTCCGTGGACAGGGTTGCTGGTGGCAGAAATGTCCCGCCTGCAGTGCAAACAGTGGCACAGGCATCCATTGACCAGAGCACACAGATGAGACACCAGTCTCTTAATGAGTACCGCAAGCGCTTCTCCCTGAAGCCCTGTGAATCGTCTGAGGAATTCACAGGAGAGAAGGAAATGGCTGCAGAGCTGGAAGCCCTCCACGGGGACATTGATGCCATGGAGCTATATCCTGCCCTTCTGGTAGAAAAGCCTCGTCCTGACGCTATCTTCGGGGAGACCACGGTAGAACTTGGAGCGCCATTCTCCTTGAAAGGACTTATGGGTAATCCCATATGTTCTCCTCAGTACTGGAAGCCAAGCACTTTTGGAGGAGAAGTGGGTTTTGAAATCATCAACACAGCCTCCATTCACTCTCTCATCTGCAATAACGTGAAGGACTGTCGCTTTACGGCCTTCAGTGTTCAACAGCCACAGCCTGCCAAAACTGTCACCATTAATGCACGTTCTTCCCACTCCAGGCTAGATGACATCAACCCCACAGGGCTACTTAAAAGGTGCTCAACTGAACTGTGAAAGTTTATTGATCATATTTATTTATTTATATGAACAATTTCTTTTAATTTAATTATTTAATATTTATAGTAAATGCCTTTTGTTACTTAACATCTTCTATCACAGAAGGCAGTATTCTTGGAAGATGCCATATTTGTGAAGACTTCTGTGTCACCACTTTAAAATGTAATGTTTTCAAGTTGAAGGGAAGACAGCTTTTATTCTTTTTCAAAAGCCAGTGGAAAGTGAGTCTTGACACTTCTTACTTGAATTTCAATACATATTATATTTTAATAAGAGTAAAAGTAAAGATTTAAATGCTGATGCAAAATGGACAATGCTGCAAGTATCTGCAGAGCTCCTGTTTTCATTATGTCTTCTGTGCTACATTAGAAGCAGCTCAGGTGGAATTTCAAAAGAAATTCTGCACATTTATATGCCACCAAAAAGAAAAGGTACAAGCGCATTTTAAATGATAAAAGCCAAATCACTCTAACTTTAAAAACTGTCTTAAAACAGAAATTTTAAATTTCTAAGTTCACAGTTTAACATTACTTCCGAAAACTTTTATTTTGTACACTATGGTTATAAAACTTGTACCCATATAAAAAAAAGTGATCATCAAATCTTTTAAGTTACAAATTATATTATAATTTCTGGTTAAAAGATTTTGCATCAGAGATTGATTTTTTTCAGTAGGGGTAAACATCTATTTGTTGTGACTATCACAACTCCCTTTTAAATCAAAATACCAATGTGTTAAGGTGATGGACCACTGTAGTTCTATCTTATAATATTTTCTATAAAGGATTTGTTTCCATGAATAAGAAAAACCTATTGCAGCTAAAGATTTTACAAATAAAACACCAAGAGCAAAGAAGGATCCTAAATTAAAGATAAAATTTGGATTTAAACATTTGAAGGCAACTTTCTTACCCTGTCTACTGTTGGCCAGCTACTAAATAGATTTTGCTGTGAGGTTAATGATTTACCAAGATGACTTGAGTAAACTATTTTCTTTGATTTTTTTTCTCTTGTACAATGTGATTGGGTGGTCCATATCGCAATGCAAAAGGTTTCAGTACTGTCATAAGCCTCTTCCAAGTGTTTAAATCCATTTCATATTAATTTCATCTGAATCTAAATAAACAAATTCAATAAGTGAATCAAGCCTGGCTACTGGCGTGCTACTCCTGTTAGGTTTTTCTCTTCTGGTCATTTTGCTAGAGAAAAAAAATCTATTGCTCAGTTTCCCTTTGGATTCATTTTTCTGATTTTAAGATCAGAGTTCTTCTATCTTTGAACTCTGCTAATATTTCTTACTTGAATTTTTACACATTCACGTAAACCTCAGCACAGGACTACTACTTACCTCCTCTTTGGAGGAATAAACTTATTTTAAGTGAAAGGCAAAAATTTTTATTTATAATTAATTTTGCCTACTAATACTCAAGGACTCTATAAAGAGACAGTGCCTAAGAAAGAACTGTAGGGATTCCTCAGTGTAAGAAAGCTAAGTTTAAGCTGGGTGTGATGGCACACACCTTTAATCCCAGCACTCAGGAGGCAGAGGTAAGAGGATCGGCATGAGTTCGAGGCCATCCTAAGACTCCAGAGTGAATTTCAGGTCAGGCTGGGCTAGAGTGAAACCCTACCTTGAAAAACCAAAAAAAAAAAAAAAAAAAAAAAAAAAAAAAAAAAAAAAAAAACCCTGATGAATTTAGATGCAAAGATCCTGAACAAAATCCTCACAAAACGAGTCCAACAACACATCAAAAGAATTATCTACCTTGACCAAGTGGGATTCATCCCAGGAACACAGGGGTGGTTCAACATACGGAAATCTGTCAATGTAATACACCACAGAAACAAGGTTAAACATAAAAACCACATGATCATTTCGATAGATGCAGAAAAGGCCTTTGACAAGATACAACATCACTTCATGTTCAAAACATTAGAGAGAATTGGCATGGTTGGTTCATCTCTTAACATAATAAAGGCAATATACAAAGCTCCTAAGGCCCAAATAATACTTAATGGAGAGAGACTGGAGGAATTCCCATTAAGATCAGGAACAAGACAGGGCTGTCCACTCTCACCTCTGCCTTTCAATATAGTACTGGAAGTCCTAGCTCAAGCAATAAGACAGGAGAAGGAAATAAAAGGGATACAATTTGGAAAGGAAGAAGTTAAGTTAGCTTTATTTGCTGATGACATGATTGTATATGTAAGAGACCCAAGAGACTCCATCCCAAAACTCCTAAAGGTGATTAACACCTATAGCAAAGTAGCAGGATACAAAATCAATGCACAAAAATCAGTAGCCTTCCTTTATACAAATGACAAAGATACAGAGAAAGAAATAAAGGACATAGTCCCATTTTCTTTTTCTTTTTCTTTTTATTTATTTTTATTTATTTTTTATTTTTTATTAGTCAGTTCTGTATTCAGCAAATACAGTCAGTTTGGTACCATTATTAGGCTCATCCGTGACCTACCCCCTCCCCTTGGCCCCTCCTTGTTGAGGTATATGGGTCTTGCATTGTGGAGTTAGCCCACAGTTATGGGTAAGCTAAATGTCTCTGCATATCATGACCCAACATGTGACTCTGCCATTCTTTCCGCCCCCTCTTCCGCAAAATTTCCCTGAGCCATGTTGGGTTCATTTTTGGTCTGCTTCAGTGATGAGGTGTTGGGGGCCTCTGAGGCTCTGACTCTCTGATTTGGTGGGAGTTGATTTTTCTCTGGGCTGATCTCCTTCCCCCTTGTGCTGGTATCCGGTTCATCAGGAAAACAGCCCCCTTGCTTGTTTCTCCAATTTTTCTTAGTTTCGGCCGGGGCCCTTTTGAGGTATGATGGGGTGGCTCTCTCCTTAGGATCTACATCTATCTGAAAAAGAGAAGCAGATTCTCCAACGGAGAGTAAGTTAGCACCAGGACAAATGAGATAACCCTTACTTTTTTTTTTTTTTTATAGAGAATTTAATAGGTGTAGGCCCTCTTGTAGCCCACAATTGATGGTAGCTTGATATTGGAGAGTGGGCTTATGTTTGGATATGATTCTGCATAGTCCCATTTTCAATAGCAGCAAAAAAAAAAAAAAAAAAAAAAAAAAACCTTGGAATAACGTAAACCAAGGAAGTGAAAGATCTATACAATGAAAACATAAAAACACTCAAAAAAGAAATTGAGGGGGACTTGAGAAAATGGAAAGACCTCCCATGTTCCTGGATAGGCAGAATTAACATTGTGAAGATGACAATCCTACCAAAGGCAATATACAGATTTAATGCAATTCCAATTAAATTCCCTACAGTGTTCTTCACAGAGATAGAAAAAAAGATCTCAAATTTCATATGGAAAGGCAGAAGGCCTCGCATTTCCAAACATATCCTCACAAAAGAAATACCTCTGGAGGCATCACCATACCTGATCTAAAGCTATATTACAAAGCCATAGTAATAAAAACAGGATGGTACTGGCATAAAAACAGGAGTATAGACCAATGAAATAGAATTGAGGATCCAGACTTTGGGTCAAGTAACTACAGCTACTTTATATTTGACAAAGGTCCTAACAATACAGGCTGGAAAAATGACAGCATCTTCAACAAATGGTGCTGGACATACTGGGTAACCATATGCAGGAAATTGAAACTTGATCCACACATCTTGCCATGCGCTACACTCAAGTCCAAATAGATCAAAGACCTCAATATAAGGCCAGAAACTCTGCTACTACTGGAAGAAAATTTAGGAAGTACTTTCCATGATATAGGAATGGAAAAAGACTTCCTGAACAAATCCCCAGGAGCTCACAATCTTAAACAGTCACTCAACCAATGGGATCCCATGAAGCTGAAGAGTTTCTTTACAGACAAGCTTACAATAAGCAAAGCCAATAGATTGCCCACAGAATGGGAGAAAGGATTTGCTAATTATCCAACTGACAGAGGCCTAATCACTAGAATCTACAAAGAACTCAAAAACCTAAACAATCAAAAGTCAAAAACCCACTCACAAAATGGGGCAAAGAGCTGAACAGGCAGTTCACTGAGGAAGAAATACAAATGGCAAACACACACTTAAGAAAATGTTCATCATCACTAATCATCAGAGGAATACAAATTAAAACAACTATGAGATTCCACCTTACCCCAGTAAGGATAGCAAACATCAAAAAGTCAAATAAAAATAAATGCTGGTGAGGATGTGGAGAAGAAGGAACACTCATCCACTGTTGGTGGAAATGTAGGATGGTACAACCACTTTGGAAAGCAATATGGAGACTCTTGAATAAGCTGACTATGGGGTTACCAACAGACCTAGTTATTCCCTTACTGGGCATGTACACTAAAACCTTTAAACTACAGTCCAGAGAGATTTGCTCAACAATGTTTACAGTGGCTCAAGTCATAATAGCTAAGAACTGTAATCAACCCATATGTCCACCACTGAAAGAATTGATAACTAAGATGTAGTATATCAACACAATGGAATTCTACACAGCAGTGAGAAAAAAATGACAAGTGAAATTTGAGGAAAAATGGTTGACCCTGGAACAGATCATTCTCAGTGAACTTACCCAATCACAGAAAGATAATCATTGCATAGTCTCACTCATCTATAGCACATAACCTGAATCTACCCAAGATGCTGACATTCCCAGCAAGCATCTCGAGCACTAGACAATAGGGTGGATGGGGAGGGAGGGGAGGGGTAGGGCAGGGTGGGTGACACAAATCTTGACCCAAACAGCAATGGTACCATAAAATTCTACATCCTAAAAGGCAGACCAAATGGTTGAACTTTCACCAGGCCCGTAGAGGGAACACTTGAGCCACAAGACACTGGAGAGTGTATGATGAAGTCTGACCATAATCTCCTACAGCCTCTCTCTCTCTCTCTCTCCCCCCTCTCTCTCTCTGCCTTCTCTCTAACTCTTTTATATTAGTTATCTTTTTCTTCCTTTTCTTAGTGGGCACTGACCTGTAACTCTCAGTGTGGCTATCATCCACAATGAACTTTTGATCAGAGAGACTTACAAGGTTTCCTAAAAGAAAGACGGATTTCTGTCAGAGTACTTGATGAACCACCAAAGGTTAGTGGTAAGACCCTACTCCTGAAGACACCATATGTGGTTGATACATAAAATGGAATACATGGCTGGAAGCTGGAAAAGAGTCAGTCCCCAGACAGTCAGCACGTCTAGTGCCAGAAGGTGCTACATGGGCGACTGATGGAAAATGACCAATATCTGTCCAAGCAACTCATGGCCTAACATACTTAGCAGCAAATAATCTGTTGTGATGCTCACACAAGTGCAATAGTGGTGCACAGCTATGGTGGGAAACCAACTGCTCTTGATTTTGCTAACTGATCCCCTCAGTGGAACAGGACCCATAGCTGGAGCTGGGAAACAAGTCAGAACCATATCCAAACATGAGCATGCTCTCCATTATCAAGCTACCACCAATCATGGGTTAGAAGAGGGCCTACACCTATTAAATTCTCTATAAAAAAAAAATAAGGGTTATCTCATTTGTCTGGTGCTAACTTTACTCTCTGTTGGAGAATCTGCTTCTCTTTTTCAGATAGATGCAGATCCTAAGGAGAGAATCACCTGATCATACCTCAAAAGGGCCCCAGGTGAAACTAAGAATAATCGGCAAGACAAGCAAGGGTGCTGTTTTCTTGGTGAGCATGGTACCAGCACAAGGGTGAAGGAGATCAACACAGAAAACAATCAACTCCTACCAAATCAGATATCCAGAGACGCAGAGGCCCCCAACACCTCATCACTGAAGCAGACCAAAAATGAACCCAACATGACTCAGGGAAATTTTGTGGAAGAGGGGGCCAAAAGAATGTCAGAGCCACTCATTGGGTCATGATACGCAGAGACATTTCTCCTACCCTTAACTGTGGGCTATCTCCACAATGCATGACCCATAGACCTCAACAAGGAAGGGCCTGGGGGAGGGGTAGGGCATGGATGAGCCTAACAGTGGTAGCAACCCGACTGTATTCACTGAGTACAAAACTAATTAATAAAAAATAAAAATAAAAATAAAAGTAAAAATAAAAATAAAAATAAAAAAAAGAATCAAAATGCCCTCCTGGGAACTGGGATCCAGGCTGGTGTATAGAGTAAGTGCCTTTGTTTGGTGTCCCATGAACTATGCCAGGTCTTCACTGGGCTTTGAGTTATTTTGAGGAGTTTATTAAAGTTAATGACCTTGTGGGAAGCCTTCTGAAGGACCACCAAGAGGCAGACAACCATCTGGTCCCAGGCCACCTCCTTGTGGAAGGGGCAGGTGGGTCTTGAGCAGTAGGTGCAGGGGCTTTGTAGTCCCAGTTTGGGTCTTCACTGGTGTGGTGGTTTGAGTAGAATAGATATCCCCCAATATATTCCTTTGTTTATTTGTTTGTAGTTTGCATCTTTAGCCACCTGGCTGGAGGCAATGTCACTGGGTGGATCTTAAGGTGTGGTGGTGGGTTTTAGATTTCAATCTAAAGATATGCAAAGTGTGCCTGGCTGGACTTCCTGAAGTGTGCTGTGTGGATTTCGGCTTATACCTCTCTCTCTGACCGCTTGGGCCTGTGAAGGCAGGCCAGCTTCTTCTGCCATTTATGGAACTTCTCCTGGATCTGTAGGCTTCAATAAATATCCTTTCCTCCATAACTGTGCCTGGTCTGGAAGTTCATCTCAGTGAACCTGAAGCTGACTGGATAGGTTGGATCAGTTTTATGGATATCATTGGCATGGACCTGGGCAGCCATCCAGGCACACCCAGGTTCATCTGTGGTGAGAGTGGTAGACAGGATGACATAGTAACATGACAGGGCCTGATATGATCATAGGCCTTACGGTAGAAAAGTTATTTAGTATAGTGGGCAGCATCAGAAGAAAAGGATCCTAGGTGTGCTTCAACTTCAGACAGGTCAGGCGTAGATAATGGGACATGGACGTATACAATTTCCTCTGTTCCCACCACCTCAAATAGAGGAAAAATTCCATCTGTGCATGAGCAAATGTTTTGAGCAGGAGGAGAGGGGAAGGTGAGGGCAGATGTGGGTTGGGGGATTGAGGAGAAGCATGAGGAGCAGTAGGGGGCAGGTCATTGATGGCATCTGGATTGAGTGCTAAAAGTGGGAAAGGAGAAAGAGGTGAAAGGTGCTGAATATGATTTTGCCCCCAAGGCCTTAGCCAGAAGAATCTGGCGAGTCTGGCAAGCAGAGTAGAGAGAAGGACAGGCATGCAGAACAAAAAAAAAATGCTTAAATACAGAGAATTTCAGACCACTTGCCTGTGCAATGACAGAAGTTATGTAAATCAGTAAGAATTTGAAAATGGAACGTAACATTTTCAGGCCATATAGACCCATTGTCCAATTTATATTGTGGCCAAGCCATATTACAGTAAAAAATTAGGTGGTGAAGTTTAATGTTGTTCTGTAGTCTCAGTGGTGTTAAGTTTTTAATGAGATCATCCAGGGGTGTGGTGGGAACCAATTTAGAGGCTGTGTTTCCCATCTCAGGTGAGAAGGAAAGGGTGAAGACACTGAGAGGAGACAGGAAAGGAGGAAAGCGGAGTTGGAAGGAAAGAAGTAGAAAATGGAGGAGGAAAGGGTCCTGAAGCTGGCAAACCAAGCCAAAGGTGCACCTTAGGCCTTGGTAGTACAGAGAGAGAGAGAGAGAGAGAGAGAGAGAGAGGGAGAGAGAGACCTGAGGTGTTGAGAGTGCATCTTTCTTGTGACCTGGTTGTCCAGAAGTGGGTGAAGGGTGTAGCCTGGCATGTTGACACAACTTAGACAAAAGATAAACACGAGAACAGGCCAACCCATGAGAAGAAGGGAGGAGATGAATAAGGGGAGAAAAAAGAGGCCCAATTGAGGTGGGTGGGAGAGCTGGCACCAGGCAGAGATGGCCCAAGACCTTCAGAGGGTCAGTGGTGGTCTGGCCAGAGAAAGGAGGTCTGGCCACCTAAGAAGGCAACCAATCACAGCACCAGATGTAAGGTTCATAAATGACCAGACCATCCAAGGCCATTCTGAAGCAAAGTAAATGTTTTATTAAGGAAAGATGTGAGACACCAGGCTGTCTTATGAGAGAAGAGCACAACATTTTGAGTTGGCAAAGGTTAGGTGTTTCTTTTTAATTTAATTTTTATTTATTTATTTGACAGAGAGAAAGAGGGAGAAAGAGAGTGAGAGAGAGAGAGAGAGAGAGAGAGAGAGAGAGAGAATGGGTGGGCCAGGGCTCCAGCTACTGAAAGGAACTCCACACACATGCACCCTTTTGTGCATCTGGCTTATATGTGTCTTGGGAAATTGAACCTGGGTCCTTTGACTTTGCATACAAATGCCTTAACTGCTAAGCCATCCCTCCAGACCAAAGGTTAGGGTTTTTTTTTCCTTTTTTTTTTCCCTTTTTTTTTTGTTTTGTTTTGTTTTTTTGAGGTAGGGTCTCACTCTAACCCAGGCTAACTGACCTGGAATTCACTCTGTATTCTCAGGGTGGCCTCAAACTCACGGTGATCCTCCTACCTCTGCCTCCTGAGTGCTGGAATTAAAGGCATGCACCACCACTCCCAGCCAAGGTTAGGTTTTATAAAACCTTTTTGCTGGATGAGGGGTAGAGGAATGTGGGCTTGTTTGTGAAGTTAGGTAGGGGAGTTTCTTTAGGGGAATTTACTGTTAATCACAAGTTTATGGTCAGTTAGGGTGTGTCCCCAAAACAAAAGTCAGGTGGCTTTTGAGAAAAGGTAAACAGGAAACTGTGGCCTAAGGACAAAGGAAAACAGTGGGTCAGGTAGTTTCTGAGGAATACAGTCAGCTTGGTTCTTGTACTTCCCATAAGGTTGCTTCTCATAGCCATTTTCTTCAGCCCCAGTAACTCCATCTTGGAATCTGGTCCGACCTATCAGTTAGCATGTCATAAATTCAACATACTACTGGTGAACATCAAGAAGTCTGTTAGGAGTCTTCACCACTGCTATTTCAATAACCCTAGGGCAGCCCGACACCTGGTTGGCAATCTCTCTGGGAGGAAAGTTCAAAGAAGTCCACTGCCTTTATACTTTCTAATGCTTCTCCCATCCTCCTCTTCTTGAACATAACCCCTCACCTCATATTTTCAGAGTCTTGGCTGCTGAGAAGGGAAGCGTCCCTCTACAACTAAGATTTTTCTCCAATAAATTCTAATTACTCTGTCATAGATATTTCTACCTGTCTCCTGTTTCTAACATTTCTTCCTTCTTTGAATTTTATATGGAGGAATGGTAAGAGGAAAAATAACCTTAATGCTAGTAGAAATAAACCAAACAGAAACCAAAATGCTTGCAGAGAGCTGAATGTAAGCAATAAACTGAACATTCAAAACCAAAATGTTTTCAAAGCACACAAACAAAATAGATACCTTCACCCAAACACTTTGAAAGCAAACTAAAAGGAAGCACTCTAACAATAACAACAAGAGAGAATTCAAAAACCAGCTTAGAATAAACAAGTGGACTGTTTACCAAATCATGAGAGGCTTGAGCCCCTGAATATACTCAGCACCATGCACTAAGTACACAATACAGATGGTTGGTCACAAGGGGTCCACACTGGTACCTGGTTCCCACCAGGTGCATCCTAAGTAGAAGTGGCTTGTCCTTGGGGGGAGGCACCCACATCTGCCACCATAGCTGTCAATGCAAAAGACACAGCTCTCACCACAAAGGAGATAAGAGATAGTTTAAGGAGCAAATTTGAGTGACAATGGCTCAAGAACAGGACTTTGATTACACCAATTCCATGTTGCAACATGTTAACAATTTCATGAAGGTTTAATAGTCATAGAACAAAAGAAAATCATAAATCACAACACTTTTCAAATATATTAGCTGACCACTGTCAGGTAGGCAGGTTATAGCAAAGCAGGGAAACTCCACCACAGGCTTTAAGTGCTATCTGATGACGTCCTTAGCACTTGGGTTGGTGGAAGCTGGTGGTTATATTAGTACATTCCAAAAAGATCACACTTGACCAACTGCTAGTCACCTGGATGGTGTCTGACACACAGGTGGGCAATAAATGGCTATTAAGTGGCTAAAGGTAGTCCAAGGTAAATTGGCTCTGGTCTTTAATGTTTTATCTCTACAGGAGATCTATCAGTCCATTCAGATTTATCTGAGGCAGATGTAGCACTTTTTAGGAACATCAGTTTATACCAACAAGGGAGTGAAAGTGTTCAGAGCAAAGAAAGTGAGGAGGGCACTCTGAACCACCTACTCTGAGGAAGAAAAGGTTTTAATGTTGTCTCATAAAGGAGTAGGAGGGGGAGTTGTATGGAGTATCTTGTCCCCACTGTATGGAGTGTCCAGCTTCATGTGTGATGGCAGTTTTGCTGGAGCCGTACCTCCCCAACTATTGGAAGGTGGATTTGTGAGCTCTTGTTTTGGGTCTACAGGTATTAGTTTCCAAGGAGGAGATTTTTTCCTCCCAGCTCAGGTACAGAAGGACCTAGGAATTATCATAATAGATGGTGTTGATTCTAAGATCCCAATCCAAACCTCAGCTTATTTACAAGGAGTGGTAAAAAAAAAAAAAAAAAAAAAAAAAAAAAAAAAAAAAAAAAAAACTCCTTAAAACCTCAATTGTGGCAAGGCATGGTGGGGCATGCCTTTAATCCCAGCAGAGGTAGGAGGATTGCCTTGAATTCAAGGCCTCCCTGAGACAACAGTGAATTCCAGGTCAGCCTGAGCTAGAGCAAGACCCTACCTTTAAGAGTAAAAGAAATAAAAATAAAACCTCAATTTCCATAATAGAAGAAAGATTTCTCTGAGCATTGCAGCAGGGCCAGAAAGGTTGAGGGAGAGTAGGGGTGAAAGGAGAAATTTCTGAAACCTTTACATTTTTCCTAGGTTCCATAGGAGAGATAGTAGAGTGGATGACTCACCACCTCCTTTGGTCAAAGTTGGTCTGGTGTTGGATGATCTTGTGGATATGGCAAATATCCCTGTATGGCTGGAACTGAGAAGCAAGAAGGCAAAGTTTTAAAGCAGGCAAGTCACCATATGGGCTGTCAGAGAACTGTTCCAGCCACCTGACAGCTTTGGGAACTCACCAGTGAGTAGCCTTCACCTTGGTGTTGTAGTCCTACCTAGGGAGTTGCAGTTCTCACTCAACTCAGTGTAATGAGAGAGACAGAGGGTAGTTCAATGTGTGTGTGTGTCGGGGGGTGTGTGTGTGTGTGGAAGCTGAGGATGCCTCAGAATCTAGGAATTTGTTGCCTATTGCTCCCTGGGTTACTGGAGGATCCATACTCCAAGTACCAAACATTAGGGGGCAAAAGCTGGGAATGAATGTAAAATGAAACAAGAGGAGAGCACTGAGATCAACATCAGACATAGGCTTTGTTCAGGAAATTCTGAGAAAAGCACTGGCCAGGTGTGGTAGTTTGAATAGATGGCCCCCAATATATTCAGTTCTTTATTGTTTGTAGTTTGCATTCTGCCACCAACTGGCTGGAGGCAATGTCACTGGGTGGATCTTTAGGTGTGGTGGTGGGTTTCAGATTTCAATCTAAAGATCTGCAAAGTGTGCCTAGCTGGAGTTCCTAAAGTGTGCTGTGGCTTTTGGCTTTTTGGTTTGTGCTTCTCTCTCTGTCTGCTTGGGCCTGTGAAGGCAGGCCAGCTTCTTCTGCCATTATGGAACTTCCCCTGGATCTGTAAGCTTCAATAAATATCCCTTCCTCCATAACCGTGCCTGGTCTGGAAGTTCATCTCAGTGAACCCAAAGCTGTCTGCTACAGAACTTGGTACCAGGAGTGGGGTGAGATGAACCTAACTATGTGAATGTTGATCTTTTGGAACCTTTGTTTTGGAGGAATAGGCATGGACTTGGTGCTTGCAACTGAAGATGTCTTCTGGAGTGGTAAGCCAAGTTTTATGGACTATTCTGATGAGAGTATTAGAATGCTAAGTGCAGGCAGCATTGACCTTCAAGGCTTGGCTTATGAGCTTTCTAAGGGGAAGGAAAGACTGCAGAGGACTTTGTTGGAATTGGGCTACTGGCATAAGGGCTGGTTGTATCCTGATGCCCAGGCCCAGAGAGTTTGATCAAGGTTAAATTTGTAATGGACTGATGTGCTTGGCTAGAGATTTAAGATTTTAAGCTGGAAAACTTCAAGCAAGTTAAAATTATAGGCACTGAGACTGGTTTTAGGTTACCGAATCTGCTATTGTCAAACACATTAGCAGTCTTAAAGGAAGATGGTCCAATTGCTTTACCATGGAAAGGATACCTGAGGAAAGACTATCATAGAAATGCAAATACTTTTGAAAGAGTTGACTGTAGAAGGAACCTGCTTTTCAAGGTTTTGATTTATTTTGTCTGTGAATTAAGAATATAGCTGTGTCTTGCACACCTGGTATTGGTTTCAGAAGCATGAAAAATGCGAGGAGTGGTCATGAATTGCACATGCTTTCAGGAGCTGCCACTGAGATGCGGCATGAAGTAGGGCCTGATGCCCTGATAGGCTGAAAAAGCCTTTGGAAAATGCGAGGAGTGGTCGTGAATTGCACATGCTTCCAGGAGCTGCCACTGAGATGCGGCATGAAGTAGGGCCTGATGCCCTGATAGGCTGAAAGAGCCTTTGGAAAATGTGAGCAGTGGCCGTGAATTGCACACGGTTTCAGGAGCTGCTGCTGAGATGTGGCATGAGGTAGGGCCTGATGCCCTGATAGGCTGAAAGAGCCTTTGGAAGATGGACCATGGTTTGCATGAAGACTTCAAGATGTTTTGGATATACCAGGACTATGCAAGCGCTACCATATAGTGCACTGTTGGCCTGGGATGGAAGTGTTCCCTGGCTACTCTGCCCAGCTGGAGGGACAGAATTGGAAAATCTGGAGACTGTCAAGTCTCTGGTTATGTTGAACTTGAACTGCAGAAGTTTGATGTTTGATTGATGGTGGTTGAGTTTGCATTGTTTTAGTCTCTCCTTGCTATGCCATATGCCAGGTGAAAATGTTTACTCTGTGTCTTTATATGTTAGAAGTGTTTAACTTGTTTGATTTTACAGTTCTTAATATCTTAAATCGGCCAGGACAGTGGGGACCTTTGAAATTGAACTGAGTACAATTTACAATGTGTAATGGTTATAAATCTATTGGGGGCCAGGGGTGGAATGTGGTAGTTTGAATAGATGGCCCCCAATATATTCAGTTCTTTATTGTTTGTAGTTTGCATTCTGCAGCCAACTGGCTGGAGGCAGTATCACTGGGTGGATCATTAGGTGTGGTGGTAGGTTTCAGATTTCAATCTAAAGATCTGCAAAGTGTGTCTAGCTAGAGTTCCTGAAGTGTGCTGTGGCTTTTGGCTTTTTGGTTTGTGCTTCTCTCTCTGTCTGCTTGGGCCTGTGAAGGCAGGCCAGCTTCTTCTGCCATTATGGAACTTCCCCTGGATCTGTAAGCTTCAATAAATATCCCTTCCTCCATAACTGTGTCTGGTCTGAAAGTTCATCTCAGTGAACCTGAAGCTGTCTGCTATACCAGGCAAGCCAGTAGCAGCTTCTCTTACAGACTAGGTGGTTCTCGTTGGGCACTGAGGTCATTGTAATTCTTGCCTGAGGGAAGGTTGGCCTGGGGTACTTCTGAGAAATGATAGACAGATGATTTGGACCATTTCAGGGAAATGAAAGAAAAATCATTTGCAATGAAGATAGGTGTCCTGGGCCACCTCTGACAACCAGAACTCACACATTATAAAATGGTAATCAGAGTTCACAGAATGGAAATGTTCTTGTTCTAACAACAACCAATAGTGAAAAGCAGAGAAAGGCCCATATTAAGAAGGGAAACAGAGATCCAGTGATCCCCACGTCTATCTTGGTTGTACTAGTCTGAAGTTTGGATTTCAACTGAGGGCAAGAGGAATGTATAGCTTAGCAGTCCAGGTCCAGATGTGGTCCCACCTATGTCTAAATCATTATTGTCTTGGCTACCATCTATCCTGCAAGATGGTCAGGTAAATTGTCAGCACTGTGTGAAATCTCTTCCTGGGAAACAAGTTTTCCTGCTCTGGCTGGCACCAGGTTTCAGTCTTTTCCTTCATCCCTTTCATGCCTAGGGAAATCCAACTCCTTAGGGACCATTATTTCAATAGTTTGATAGTTAAAGAAAAGGAAAGGTGTCTATCTGTGAGGGAGTCAGGTAGCTTTATTAGGAAGTTTAGGATTACTAGGCCCCAAAAGTAAAGGCAGAAATGTATGCCCTTGCAGTCTCCACTTTGCTAGAGATCAGAGAAGCTGACTTCTCCTTTATCTCTTGCCTAAAGGAGTTCCCTAGATCTGTTTTTCCACAAACAACCTGAGCCCCTCCAGGGAGGGAGGTCCCCTTTCCTAGAATTTAAATCTAATCCTGACATTGTGATCGGTGAAATTCAGCCCCAAACTTGGCCTCACAGTTGGCATCTTCCTGAGCCAGCCTGTGTCCTAGAACAATCAGCTGACTCTGGCTCACCTGAGCCAAAATGTGAAACCCACCACAATAAGGTTATAAATAGTTATGTGCCAAGGGACAAGCCTCTCTCTCCTGGCTGCCTGACCATCACTCCTGAAGCTCCAGGTTCTGGTAAGTCTTCCCTCATCTCAGATCAATTGGCTGAGAGGATGGGAGAACCCCCTTGACCCCTCTGTACCCCCTCCTGACCTACACATGGCAGGCGCTCAGACCACATGCATGGGTCAATTTTCCTTCCCTTGGTTTTGTACTTCCCTAAATAAACATAAAATTTAATAATTATCCTTCTCAGTTTGACTTTCTCAGTTCTTTGGTTAAATACAAATACCAACTCAGGGTTTGGGATTCAAGGACTTTCATGGACTCCCCACAGACCCCATATAGTATCATTTGCTCAAGCATCTGTCTAGATTATCTTCACTCCTGCAAGGACAGTTACAGTTGCATTTTGAATATGTTCCAACATGAACCTTATCATTCAGGGAAAATCATTTTAAATTACTTAACAACACAATATTATCCCATATTAATTGAAAATTCCTTTGATTCTACTTTAAGATTGTCTGTAGCATGAAGAAAGCAGGTTGGCCTAGCTAGATTTTTAAAAAGAGTTGTTTTTGGGCTGGAGAGATGGCTTAGCGGTTAAGCGCTTGCCTGCGAAGCCTGAGGACCCCGGTTCGAGGCTCAACTCCCCAGGACCCACGTTAGCCAGATGCACAAGGGGGCGCACGCATCTGGAATTCGTTTGCAGTGGCTGGAATTCGTTTGCAGTGCCCTGGCGCGCCCATTCTCTCTCTCTCTATCTGCCTCTGTCTCTCTCTGTCTGTCACTCTCAAATAAATAAATAAATAAATAATTAAAAAAAAAGAGTTGTTTTTAAATAAAGTCTTATTGATTTCCCATTACCCTTTTCACAGAATTACCCTTTCACAGAAACAAAATAAAATAACTTAAAATGTTTAGGTATAATGTTTCTTCTTATCCTTTTACCACATGCATCTTATCTAATATTTTATCTGCTCAGAAAAATCTTCAACTCAAGTTAAAGCCTTTATGAGATTTTCACAGAAAGGAAAAACAATGGCAGGGTGATCTGGACATTTCCTATTACTTGTAACCCTGCTGAGAAAGGAAGTAAGCTTCATCACAGGCATTTCTGTGTTCTGAGCACTTACTACATCATAATAAGGCAGACCTGCGTGGTCACAGGGAAGAGCACATAAGTGTAGATAATTACTAAGACTTCAGTGGGTAATTATAGGACTCCAGCACTTTAACCAGAATAGAACTCCTAATTAACTCAAAAGCCTAACTTCACAACATCAGGTACAGTTATCAAAGAGATTACACAGAGTGATAAAACCTAAGACTACTTGAATGTAAAAGAGATACAAATAATTTTTGAAAACTGCCCACTAACGTTATTTCTGATGTTGTTGGGTTTTTATTCTCAACAGGGTCTGAGGAGATGGCTCAGGGGACCAAGTGATTGCAGAGCAAGCTGCAGTGCCTGAGATAAAAACCCTGGGCACTATGTAAAAGCCTGAAGCTATGACATACCTCAGTGATCACAGCACACAAACTGGGAGATGGGAGTTGGAGACAGGAGAACGTCCCACAAGCTCATCAACCAGCTAGTCTGGTAAATGCAGCAGTGAACTACAATGACAGGCCCTGCCTCAAACAAGGTAGAAAGCAAAGATCTATACAGATGCTATTCTCTGACCTCAACATGTGCACTGTGGCATGCACATGAATCCCACACTCACACACATGAGCATGCACATCTCTCTCTCTCTCTCTCTCTCTCTCACACACACACACACACACACATGCACACCACAAAATAGCTTTTAAAAAATTTATTCTTAGCATGTCTGTACCACTCTGGTCTGACTGCAAGTTGCTGTCATTATGCATCAATTCATTTGATAAAGTCATCCAAAATTCTAACCTGTCTTGAAACAGGCACTTAGAACCTGTTTTTGCTAAAAGTACTTAGTCTTCACTTGGGACCCTAAGGTAGCTAAAAGTAGAATGAAAGCCAGACATCTTTGTCTTCATTTTACGTATGTCTTCTTTGCTTTGGGTCATTTGCTTACTACTCGCCAGTCATCATGTTAACCACACATTGTCTGTCTAATCTGTCATTCCTCCTCAAGACTAGGTTATAGTCATTGTCCTAAACCTGCAATCATTTTTAGATTCTAGGAACCTCAAAGGACAGACAACTAACTGCCTCTGTCCAGATGAGGGCACTTAAGTTCCTGAAAAGTGTTGCATCTATGTTGATTAGGGCTGAATGGACTGATAAAACTCCAGTGATCATGGAGAGATGGAATGTTCTTGCAAGATCTGAGCCAAATTACATTGAGCTACCTTTACTCTCTTAATAGCTATTTATTTCCCACCTCTGTGTTCAGTATAATATTCAGTATAATATTAGTTGATCAGGTGAAACTTTTTGAAATGTATTAACACCACTAGCTTCCACCAACCCAAAGTCTGAGAATATCATCAGGTAGCATATGAAGCCTATAAGAGAGATTTTCCTGCTTTGCTGTGACATGACTGCCAATGTTTCTACCAGTGCATTTGAAAAGTGCCTTGGTTTATGACCTTCTTTTGTTCTGTAACTATAAAAACTTCATGAAATTGTCAACACATTAGAACATGGAAATTGGGGTAACTGAATCTGTTCCTGGGTCACTGTTACTCATATTTGGCTCCAGAATAAGCTATCTCTTATTCTCTTTAGGATAAGAGCTGTTTGTTTTGCATCAATAGCAATTATCCATGAATGCAAGGCTATACCTTAGAGCAGAAGTAATCATATTGTAGGAAACAGATTAGTGCCCTAAGGCAATGACAAATTAAAAGCATTAATGGATTAGCATTAACATTGAAACATTAACATTAAAAAATTAACAGATTAAAAACATATTCCTTGGGTTGAAGAGATAGCAGTTAAGGTGCTTGCCTGCAGAGCCAAAGGACCAGGTTCAATTCCTTAGGACCCACATAAGCCATATGCACAAGGCAGCACACACATCTGCAGTTTGTTCGCAGCAGCTATAGTTCCTGGCTTTCCTAGTCTCCTCTCCTCTCTCTCTCTCTCCTTCAAATAAATAAATAAATAAATAAAAATAAAAATAAAATATTTAACAAAGATAAAACATATTCCTTGTAGGACCAAAGCTGAGAGAATGATAGGTCAAAGATGGTTGGGACTATACTTTCACTAAGACTGCATAGTTTATTATTATTATTATATTATTTTATGAGGTATCTCTTGGCCTCTATTTAAAATATTTTTATTTATTCATTTGACAGAGAAAGAGAGAGAATGAGAGAGAGAGACAGAGAAAGAGAGAGAGAGAGAATGGGCACACCAGGGCCTACAGCCACTGAAAACGAATTCCAGATGCATGCACCTCCTTGTGCATCTGGCTAACGTGGGTCCAGGGGAATCGAACCATGGTCCTTTGGCTTTGCAAGCAAAAGCCTTAACCACTAAGCCATCCCTCCAGCCCTCCTGGCCTCTATTTAAACCTAACTTCACCTCATTATTCCAAATATGGCCGTGGGGGTCCCTATGCCCTCTTATCTGTCCTTCTTTGCAGTATGGTCACTTTAAGAAATTGTTTCTCCCTGCATTGTACCACTACTCAGCTCTATAACTGACACAAGGAAAAGAAATGATTGAAAACTAACCTGTCAGAACAATTGGGTCCTAGACTTTTACCCTAAAAACTCTAGTCACTTTTTTTTTTAGTGAAAATTTATTTTCAGAAAAGGTTCTGAAATAGTATAAAAATAAACAACCATTTGTTTCAAGACTTGTATTTTACATAATTTAATTTAAATACATATTTGTCTGAGGCATGGAAACATTCACAAACACAGCCTGAATTTCCAGGCTCAGTCAGCAGGTTCAACCAACTTGGTCTGTTTAGCAACATATGGTTAACATTCTTTTTTTAATACAATCTTTCCAGATATTGACTATTTCTTAATCTTAAACCTTTTAGTATAAAATTTTAAATGTTTTCCTGAGCAATTTCCCTTTAATCAAATTGATTTGTCCTTTCTCTTCCTAAGACACACATTTTGAGTTATTCACAAAATATTCCCAGTGTTTTACACAGGATATTTTCTCAATAAATTAAGACTGAATGAATTAAGCATCCACAAGTCCTACAAAAATAATGGTCATCATTGTGGCATGTTCAGGTCAATAAGACAGTGTTGGGCTGGAAAGATGTCTTAGCGATTTAAGGCACTTGCCTGTGAAGTCTAAGAACCCAGGTTTGATTCTCCAGGTCCCACATAAGCCAGATGCACAAGGTAGCACATGCATCTGAAGTTTGTTTGTAGTGGCTAGAGGCCCTGATGTGCCTATTCTCTCTCTTCCTGCCTCTCTCTCTGTCTCAAATAAAAATAAATTTAAAAAATTTTAAATGAGACAGTGTTCTCTGTGGTCTGGCACAGAGGTAAAGTATAAAAACATTCATTCTAACCTTGCACATCTCACTATACCAGATCAGTGTCTTAAAATTTTCCTCATGAAACAAACTAATAATCTCCTTTAATTGTTTACATCATTATTCATAGAGGTAATCACAAACATATACTGATTTTGACATAATGAAAAATCAACAATTGTAGGCTTAAGCATAGTTTATAACAATAATGTCCAAAAGACAAAAATAATTATTTCAATAAATATTAAGTAATATATAGTATCTTTGTTGACAATGAGAGGTAGAAAATTATCACCATTATTATTTTATATTCATTATTATTGTCCAGAACTACTCACAAATTGGTTTTGTTTTTAAATATGGAAAAGCATTCATCAGAACACAAACAACTTTCTTTTCTTTTTTTTTTTTTTTTTGGTTTTTCTTCTTTTTTTCTTTTTTTCTTTATTAGTTAGTTTTGTATTCAGCAAATACAGTCAGTTTGGTACCATTATTGGGCTCATCCGTGACGTACCCCTCCCCTTGGCCCCTTCTTATTGAGGTATATGGGTCATGCATTGTGGAGTTAGCTCACAGTTATGGGTAAGATAAATGTCTCTACATATCATGACCCAACATGTGGCTCTGACATTCTTTCTGCCCCCTCTTCCACAAAATTTCCCTGAGCCATGTTGGGTTCATTTTTGGTCTGCTTCAGTGATGAGGTGTTGGGGGCCTCAGAGGCTCTGGCTCTCTGATTTGGTGGGAGTTGATTTTTCTCTATGCTGATCTCCTTCCCCCTTGTGCTGGTATCCAGTTCATCAGGAAAACAGCACCCTTGCTTGTTTCTCCAATTTTTCTTAGTTTCAGCTGGGGCCCTTTTGAGGTGTGACGGGGTGGCTCTCTCCTTAGGATCTACATCTATCTGAAAGAGAGAAGCAGATTCTCCAACGGAGAGTAAGTTAGCACCAGGACAAATGAGATAACCCTTACTTTTTTAATAGAGAATTTAATAGGTGTAGGCCCTCTTGTAGCCCACGATTGATGGTAGCTTGATATTGGTGAGTGGGCTTGTGTTTGGATATGGTTCTGACTTGTTTCCCAGCTCCAGCTATGGGTCCTGTACCACTGAGGAGATCAGTTAGACAAATTAAGAGCAGTTGGTTCCCCGCCATGGCTGTGTGCCACTATTGCACTTGTGTGGGCATCACAACAAGTTATTTGCTGCTAAGTAGGTTAGACCATGAGTTTCTTGGACAGACATTGGTCATTTTCCCCCATTTGCCTATTTTTATGCCAGTACCATCTTGTTTTTATTACTGTGGCTTTGTAATATAGCTTTAGATGAGGTATGGTGATGCCTCCAGAGGTTTTTCCTTTGCTGAAGACATGCTTGGATATCCGAAGCCTTCTGCCTTTCCATATGAAATTTGAGATCATTTTTTTCTGTCTCTATGAAGAATAATGTTGGGGTTTTAATTGGAATTGCATTAAATGTGTATATTGCCTTTGGTAGTATTGCCACCTTCACAATGTTAATTCTGCCTATCCAGGAGCATGGGAGGGATTCCAATTTCTCAAGTCCCCCTCAATTTCTTTTTTGACTGGTTTTATGTTCTCATTGTATAGATCTTTCACTTCATTGGTTAATGTTATTGCAAGGTATTTTATTTTTTTGTTATTGTTGCTATTGAAAATGGGACCATGTCCGTTATTTCTTTCTCTGTGTCTTTGTCATTTGCATATAGAAAGGCTACTGATTTTTGTGCATTGATTTTGTATCCTGCTACTTTACTATAGGAGTTAATCACCTTCAGGAGTTTTGGGATGGAGTCTCTCAGGTCTCTTACCTATACAATCACATCATCAGCGAATAGAGCTAACTTATCTTGTTCCTTTCCAAATTGTATCCTTTTTATTTCTTTCTCCTGTCTTATTGCTTGAGCTAGGACTTCCAGTACTATATTGAAGAGCAGAGGTGAGAGTGGACAACCTTGTCTTGTTCCTGATCTCAATGGAAATTCCTCCAGTTTCTCTCCATTAAGTATTATTTGGGCCTTAGGAGCTTTGTATATTGCCTTTATTATGTTAAGATATGAACCAACCATGACAATTATCTCCAATCTTTTGATTATGAAGTGATGTTGTATTTTGTCAAAGGCCTTTTCTGCATCTATTGAAATGATTGTGTGGTTTTTTTTAACCCTGTTTATGTTGTGTATTACATTGACAGATTTCCATATCTTGAACCACCCCTGTGTTACTGGGTTGAATCCCACTTGATCAAGGTAGATAATACTTTTGATTGGTTGTTGGATGCGGTTTGTGAGGATTTCGTTCAGGATCTTTGCATTTAAGTTCATCAGGGAAATAGGCCAGTAGTTTTCTTTGCTTGTGGCATCTCTGGCTGGTTTTGGAATTAAGGTGATACTAGTTTCATAGAAGGAGTTGGGTAGCTTTCCCTGTGCTCCAATTGTGTGTCACAGTTTGAGGGAAATTGGTTTGAATTCTTCCATGGAGGTTTGATAGAATTCAGTTAAGAAGCCATCTGGTCCTGGACTCTTCTTTTTGGGGAGTTTTTTTAAATAACTTTTCAATCTCAATGAGTGCGGCAAGTTTGTTTATGAGATTAATATGCTCCGAGTTTAGCTTTAATAGATGGTATGTGTCCAGGAATGTATCCATCTCCTCCGCATTATCCAGTTTTGTAGAGTAGAGGTTTTTGAAATAAGTCCTGATGATTCTCCCAATTTCACTTATGTCTGTTGTGATCTCTCCTTTTTCATTTTGAATTTTGTTAATTTGAAGCATCTCTCTCTCTCTCTTTTTTTTTTTTTTTTGCTTGATCAAATCTTGTTTATTTTTTCAAAGAACCAGCTCTTTGTATTGTCAATTTTCTTAATTGTTTTCATAGTTTCCAATTCATTACTTTCTGCTCTCATCTTAATAATTTCTTTTATTCTGGAGTTTTTTAGGTTGGATTTTTTTTTCTTGCTTTTCCAGTGCCTGTAGGTGGACAGTTAGGTTACTGATTTGGGATCTCTCTATCTTTGTTATGAAGGCACTTAGTGCTATGAATTTTCCCCTGAGGATTGCCTTCATTGTGTCCCGTAAGTTTTGGTACGATGTGTTCTTATTGTCATTCATTGCTAGAAATTTTGCAATTTCATTTTTTATTTTGTCCACTATCCATTTATTGTTTAAAAGTGTGCTGTTCAGTTTCCATGTGCCAATGGTATTCTTGGTGGGTCTTTTGTTGTTAATTTCTAGCAATATTGCATTGTGGTCTGATATCATGCAGGGAATTATGTCAATCTTCCTAAATATATGGAGGCAGGCTTTGTGACCCAGTATCTGGTCTATCTTAGAGAATGTTCCACGGGCTGCTGAGAAGAATGTGTAGTCTGTGGATTTGGGATGGAAAGTTCTGTAGATGTCCGTTAGGTCTAAGTGATCTATGGTTTTGTTGAGCTCTCTTACTTCCCTGTTGAGTTTCTGTTTGGATGATCTGTCTATTACTGATAATGGTGTATTGAAGTCCCCAACTATGATGGTGTTGGTGTTTTTTTTTTTTTTTTATTGTCAAGTAGGTTTTGCTTTATTAATTGTAGTTCCCCTGTGTTTGGTGCATACAAATCTATGATTGTAATATCCTCTTGATGAATCATTACCCTGATAAGTAGGAAGTGGCCTTTTTTGTCTTTTTTGATTATTTTTGGTTTGGAGTCTATTTTTTCTGATATTAATATAGCTATGCCTGCTTGTTTCCTATTCCCATTTGCTTGGAATATTGTTTTCCACCCTTTTACCCTGAGGAGGTGTCTGTCTTTAGTGGTGAGATGGGCTTCTTAAAGATAGCAGATTGGGCATCTAATTATCTGAACCACCCTGTTAGCTTGTGTCTCTTGATGGGTGAATTAAGGCCATTAGTATTTAGGGTAATGACTGTGAGGTTTGACTTAATCCCTGTCATATTGTGCTGGTATGTGTGGTTCGGTGTTTTCATGGATTTTGAAGTTTTTTGTGCCTTCTCTGAGTTTTATTATTGTGATATGCTTCTTGTAGGCATTTGAGGTTGAGGATTTGATTCTTTTGTGTGGAGAATTTCTTGAAATACTCTCTGTAGGCTTGCTTTTGTGTTCATATAATTGTAAAGCTGAGTTTTGTCATGGAAAGTTTTTCTTTTACCATTTATTGTGAGGGATACTTTTGCTGGGTAGAGTAGTTTGGGTTGGAAGCCATAGGTTCTTAGGCTTTGCAGTGTTTCATTGCAGGCCCTTCTGGCTTTCAGGGTTTCCATTGAGAAGTCTGATGTAATTCTGATGGGGTTACCTTTGAAAGTGGTGTGCTGTTTTTCCCTAGCTGCTTTTAGGATTTTCTCTTTGGTGTCAGTGTTTAGAGTCTTAATGACAATATGCCTTGGAGAGTTTCTCCTTTGGTCCAATCTGTTTGGAGTTCTGTTAGCTTCTTGCATCTTGATGGGCCTTTCTTTTGATAGAGTGGGAATGTTTTCTTCAATTATTTTGTTAAATAAGTTCTCCATGACTTTGGTCTGAATTTCTTCTTCTGGTATTCCAATGATCCTGATATTAGGACGCTTAAGTGTATCCCACAATTTCCTCATGTTCTGTTCACTGAAATTTTTGAATTTATTGAAACTTATTGAAACTCCCGAACTGTTTCTTCCATCTTGTCTTTCAGGTCAGAGTTTCTATCCTCCACATGGCTCACGCTATTCTTGAGAGCTTCTAGAGAGTTTTGGACTTGTTCAAATAGGTTTGCCTTTTCTACTACTTTTCTATGTATCTTTTCCATCCCTCTGTCAAGCTCCCTTTTCACATCATTTTTTGGTTTTCCTGATGCTTCTTGGAATTCAACCTTGCATTTCTTTATGTCTGCATTAAGCATTACCAGCTGATTTTTGAGGTCCTCTTCTTTTTCACTCTGCTTCATATCTCTTAACTGTCTTTGAATTCCTTCCATTTTCTTATCTATTAGGTCTAGTCTAGTGATGGCAGCATCCACATGAATATTGGTCATTTGTTGCTTTTGTGCAAGTTCTACCAGTAGCTTGGTCAGGATGGCATTGCTCATAGATTCATTTTGGTGTTCTGATCCTAATGACTCTTCTATATTTTGATTACAGATGTTCATTGTAGAACTGGGTGATCTAACTGGATTTTCTTGCATTTCATTTTTCACATTATTTCTTTTGCACTGTCATCTGCCCATCACAGTGTATAGGCAGGGAGAGTAGGACTGTGGTCTCGATGGGTGGGGGAAGTGGTGCCTCTTGGGGAAGCTGGCCTGGACTAGAATGCTGCCAAGCAGAAGGACTGAGTGGTCTTGAGGTAACATGTTGAGAGACTAAATATAACCATTTTAAGTAAAAAGGCCCAGGCCTGACTTATATAGAGAAGTAGCTGGCTAATGTGCTGACCTTTGCTTCTGTAAACTTTTGCTTGCTTGCTCAATTGCTGCCTTTCCCCCTAAAGTTTCTGAGGAATCTCCAGTTCAAGGACATTGCAGAAACACTCCACTGCAGGGGGGTCCCTGGCCTCCGACCACCTGCTTAGATAAGAAATTGAGCAATCTCCACTTCAAGGACATTGCAGAATGTACCACTGCTTGCTTAGCTGATCACAATAGAGATTACCTCATCTGCTTGGAGTGTCCCTAGCTCCTGCCCCCAACTCTAGCTCCTGCCCCCAACATTGCCCACCGAAAACCCAAGCCAATCAGAACTGTTTAAATCAACCAATCATGTATCTATCCCCTACTTCTTTGTTCAAATTCCTATATGAACACCTTCCCCCAAAAGGAAGGGGCTCTCTCCCTCACTACCGCTGTGCCGGACTGTGTGGATGGAGCCCAGGCCTGGGCTTGCAATTAAGAAATCTGTTGCTTTTACATTCGAGTGTCTTGGCTTCTGTGGTGGTTCTCTGGGTGACTCGGGGTCTTGGCACAACATATTGTTGGCACAACATATTGGGGGTCCCCAGAGACCCCCCCAACAAACCCGAGACCCCGAAGGTTTCTTCTCCCACTGACCGGGTAAGTTTTCCACTTGAGTGCTCTCTTTTTTCTTTCTCTCTGTAGGCTAGCTGCATCTGTTTTCTGATCAGGTCATATGTCCTGGTGGACGCACCATAAGGACAGACCTGGAGGAGGCACAAGACATCCTGCCCCCTCATCTGAGTGGGGGCTCTGTCCCAGACAAAGATAATCTGAGTGGGGGCTCTGTCCCGGACAGAGCAAACCTGCTAATCTGAGTGGGGGCTCTGTCCTCTGGGACAGAGAAAACCTGCTAATCTGAGTGGTGGCTCTGTCCCAAACCGAACAAACCTGCTAATCTATAGTGCATGCATCTGTTTTTTGGGGGGCTACGTGTCTGTGTCTTGTGTGTCTTGTCATTGCCCTAATCCTACGGATGTTCCTCCCCTGACTCAATAACATGGGACAGATTCCTTCCTCTCCTTTAGGACTCTGTCTTGCACACTGGAAAGATGTCAAAGCAGTTGCCCATAACAATGGGGTAAATATTAAAAAAGAGACAAATGGATTATATTTTGTTCCTCTGAATGTCCTACCTTCAATGTAGGATGGCCACCAGAGGGGACCTTTCATCTAAATACTATATTTGAGGTTGAGAAAAATTGTTTTTTGCCCTAGGAGTGGACACCCTGATCAAATCCCTTATGTTGTGACCAGGAGGAACCTGATAGAAGAGCCTCTCCTCTGGCTGAAGTCTGTCCTCCCTTCCTCGCCCCCTCCTTTACAGGTGCTGGCAGTTACACCCAAAAGAGACACCATGCCCACTGCTGAAGCCTCAGCCCCAATTCTTGCGGGGGCACTGATGAGATAGACAGGGTGGGTGAGTGCTCTCCCAGAGGGACTGGAAGACATCGGCCCATGTAGCCTTGCCTCCATGTTTTTGAGGGCTGGCAGGTTTCTCTTTCTCCTCCTTCATTTTTGGTTCATGTCATCGCGTGGGACCAGACATGACGAACTGGCAACTGATGTCTCTTGGCCAAGGCCACTCTTTGGTATTGACTGAAGGCCAGCTGTCCTCTCCCTGGACCCTGACAGCCCATTGGGTGTTGGCAAAAACCCTCTATCTATTTCTCTCTGACACACACACACACACACACACATGCACAAACAGTAACACATCGACCTCTTAAAAGCCTGTAGGGCAGGTCGCAGGTCTCTTAAACTTGTGGACAGGCTCACGCCTGGATCTTTGGGGAATCCCCCATGTGCTAATCACCCCTCAGGAATGTTGCCCTCTGTTCTTGGAGTTTCTAATCTTTGTCTGTCATGGGTACCATTGTCTCCCCCCCCCATATATATATATATATCAGATTCATGGAATAAGAGCTCTTCTGAAAGATAAGGGAATTCCCACAGGGAGGTAGGTTCCTTTTGGGAAGAAGTCCTCCAGGTCATCTCTGGATTTCTGGGCATCCATGTGGACTGGCATAGCTTATCTGGCTAGGAAATGAAAAGTTCAGGAAGGAAATTTCACCTCACTCCCTTTAAGCAGTAAAACTACAAGCCAGCTTTGCAAGTGCTCCAAAGCGGCTTTGGTCAGAGTCAGGTGGCAGACAGACAATGGCACCTCTGCCCTGCCCATGCAGGTGCTATATCTCCACCTGCTCTCCCAGTGGCCCCCGAGTGGGCTCACTCCTTCAGCAGCCTCCCAGTGGACCGCATTCTTCTGAGGCCTCCTGGCAGTCCTGGAGGCCCCCACTTTCCCCATCAGGTAGTCAGAATCCTTGGCCACCCAGCAGTCTTCTTGGCCATTACCTCCACGTGTAGTAGATTGGACCCGTGGTGAGCGCCGGGGCTAAGGCAAGGCAGACCTAAGGTGATACAAGCCCCACCCAGCCACAACAGTGCCTCAAAACGTGACAAGAAAGAAAAAAAAGTCACATTTAACTACAGCCTATAAGAACTCAAGTTTTACGTAAAAATAATGTGTCAACTTTGTTACATGATATCATAAATATAATTACTAAATTTATGTTCTAGGTAAACTTCAACTTTCATAGAAGATTATTAAAAACAACAGAATTCTCTCTAAAGTGGTAACTTATAATTTGTCAGGTATTGAAAAAAAATTTTGTAATGTACTTAAAAGGATGAGGCAACTGACCTGACTTCTAGGCCAGCCTGCCTCAAGATAGCAACAATATTTGCCTTAGTTTAATGTCTTGTTGGTATTAATGGCATAAAATTGTCTTTAGACTACTCACTTGTTAGTGAGTAATAGGATTAATTAATTTGGTGTAGTTTTTCATAATAGCCTTGTAAGAAAGGTGGTTAATAATGGGATGAGATAAATTGATTGAAGGAAGGGAAGGAATTTTTCAATGCTGGGACATAGAATGCTCATTAAAAATGCATTTTCAGTGGTACTTAGATGAGAATGTTAAAATATGTAAATAAAGATGTACATATATAGGAAAGAATTCTCAGGCTAAACCTAAACACCACGCCTAAAGTTAGAGATTTTTCAACTGTTTACACACTCTTAAGGATACTCTAAAAGTTTTATATAGGGACATAGTCTTAATCTAAGTTCATCTTACATTAGACACAGGTGATGCCTATGCTAGATGGGTCACAAAGTCATAAGTACAGATGTAATTAAAGGTTTAACCAGGTTCAACATAGACAAGAGTCTATCACCTTGTGTTTTGCAAATGGGTAAATTTGCTATGTAGAAACAAACAACTTCAGAATAGGATAAGGAATGTCAGGATGCTTATCTCTCTGCTCTGTAATTTCATTTTTTTCTTGTTTTCCAACATATGCTACTTAAATTCATGGAAAGATGGACTCTGAAAATATGGATGGAACCCCCTTTATCTCAGACCCCATACAAGTTTAAGCCAGGTGTCCCCCAGACTCTGACTAGAGACAAAATGGCCAATTGTCTCTGACAAAGAAAAAGGAGTACAGCATATAACTGTGGTTCTCTTTAGTTCTTCTCTTTTGAACACCTAAAGTCACATCTGTTAGATAAAGTTTCCCACTAGACAAAATGTTAAATAGGTAAACTGAGTCAAGGTAATTGATCAGGTAACAAACTCCTTACATAAGACAAGCATCAGGCTTATCTAATGTGTATGTTAGGGTAAGGGCCCCTTAATTGAAACATTTAATTGGATTAAATCTACTGTTTACCTGATGCCAAGGTTTTAATCAGTGGAGAAACTGTGTCTTATGATAAGGCCTCACTCATTAACAGGTCACTGATGCTAATTTGTTATGATTTAAGGGTTATAAAACTTGTTTTAAGACTCTCTCAGTAAAATAAATTAGGTTCCTCTTTTCATCAAGGTCTTAACTATTTTTAAGATAAAGGCTCACATAGAAGTGGTTAATTTCCAAAGGTGAAGTACTCATACCTAAAGGCATTGTGACTTTAGAGATAGCTTCTGTCTTATTTATGCTAATTCTATTGAATGGTCATAACTAGGTTTAATCACTTAGGTTTAAGTGATTTAATTTCAGTAATGATAACTTTCATCTTCCTGGGATATGTTGGGATAGCTTGCTTAAGCTTTATCAAATTTAAGTCATGGGTAAAACATAAAATTGTTTATGTTAATAAAAATTTCTGAGGTACATAAAATTAATAGCTATCAAGTTTAAGCCAAAATCATGGGTTATCAAATAATGGTTTTTTTTCTTTCAAAAAGATTTATCAAGTTTTATATTAGAATTTAGCTAGCTGTTTTTTTTTTTTTTTTTTTTTAATTCAAGCTCTGTGGTTCTGTTTCCAATGTTCTCTGGGTAATTTATACCAACACAGGTATCTGAACTAATCAAAGGTGTTTTCAAACACAGATGCTAACACTTTATATTGTCTTACTTGTCCTTTTCTGACAATTTCTAGGTTAAATACGTTAGTCTGTAAATCAATTGGTACTGTTTGCATGACTGGTAGCAGGTTCTGCCTATATTTATAAATATTAGATATTTAAAATATAAAATGTGCCTACTTTCTATACCTCATATATAAGGCTTATGCTGCCATAGTACAACTAAAATTTTAAAGATGGGACAAAATGATTTTAGAAGCCCTTGTGCCATTCTTTAACTAAGTCTGTTTCAGTAACCAAATGTGCTCTATATGTACATACATCCAGGCTGGTGTAACTTCCTTTCTAAGTGTGTTAATTACCTACGTAGAAGCCAAAGCCAATTGGAATCATCAGGGCAAGAGGCGCCAATATTTTGGCCTGTGCTCCCAGGTCATGATGCCACTGGAGATAATGGGACACTTCTACAGTGGTCCCCAGGTAAGTCACCTGTCTTCCTGAGTAGGGAGGATATGGAGACCCAAACAAAATTGGTGTACAGTCTGAAACAGGAGAGTCACAATTGAGGAACAATCTGTCCTGCTGACTTCCCAAAGAAAGGAAAAGTACTTGGCCAGCACAGCCCTGAGTCATCCTAATAGACAGAAAACACCAGTAAGATATGGGGCTACTCCTGGGTCCCTAAAGTCTCCTTGGAGAGCCATTAATGACCTCCAAAATTAATCCTTAATTAAATTTGGCTATCTGCATGGTCTTAAATACTCAGAGAGAAATGTATAGCCAAAGATAAAAAATACCTTACACATATAAATGGCCTATTAAGTAACAGAAAAACTTTCCAAGGGGGGAAATACACATTAAAACATCTTTTTCCCATAGTTTTAATTCTATAATACAAAGAAAACCAAACATAGATGTTCAAAGGGTTATTTTTAAACCTAAAATATGTAAATAATCTGGGAGACAGGGTGTCACCATTGCCGCGAGACACTAGAACCCTGCTGGAAGGGACCCTATGCTGGAAGGGACCCTAAGTCTTCATCCTGACCACACCTACCACTGTGAAGATGGATGAAATTGCCACTTGGATTCATCACACCCACATCCGACCAGCAGATCCACTGGTTGAACCTGAGGACTATCAGCCACAATAAAAACACAGCACCCCACTCAAGCTTCAACTCAAATGCTCCTGATCCTGACTGTGCTCCTAACTGTATGTATTGTGGCAGCTACTCCCCACCAAGTTTATAATCTGACTTGGATAATAACCAACACTGCCACAGGGGGAGATTGCTTACTCCAAATCACATCTTGCACCACAGGGAACCTGGTTTCCTGATTTGTTCTTGGAACTCCATCAACTAGTGGGTAACTCATGGGACTCTGGCAAATCAGGATTTTTTTTTTTATTTCTACGTATGCCCCGGGCACTTAGGGAAAGCAAGAATCAAAGGGGGTTGGGGGGGGGGGGACTTGAAGCCTTCTACTGTGCTGGCTGGCAATGTGTGTCTACTGGAAGGGTATATTGAAACCCACCTACTAAGAGGGACTATATATGGCCTTAGGAAAGAATGTTGTTTTCATATCAACCAATCAGGTATAATTAGAGACTCAATGGAGAAGATACAAGAGAATTTGGAAAAATGAGGGAAAAAAAGCTAATAGAGGATGGTTTGAGTCATGGCTCAGTCATTCCCCATGGTTAACAACTCTGCTGTCTGCTTTAGCAGGGCCATTACTTTTATTTTTTCTGGTAATCACAATAGGACCTTGCATTATTAATAGATTAGTTGCTTCTGTTAGGGAATGCATTAATAAAGTACAGCTTATGGTTTTAAGATCACAATATATACCATTAGACTCCACTCACTAACTCAATTGGGATCCAAGATTGGCTCCTCATGGTACATAGAGAGGGGGACATGAGAGACCAAATATAACCATTTTAAGTAAAAAGGCCCAGGCCTGACTTAGATAGAGAACTAGCCGGCTAATATGCTGACCTTCGCTTCTGTAAACTTTGCTTGCTTGCTCAATTGCTGCCTTTCCCCCTAAAGTTTCTGAGGAATCTCCAGTTCAAGGACATTGCAGAAACACTCCACTGCGGGGGGCCTCTTGCCTCTGACCACCTGCTTAGATAAGAAACTGAGGAATCTCCACTTCAAGGACATTGCAGAATGTACCACTGCTTGCTTAGCTGATCACAACAGAGATTACCTCATCTGCCTGGAGTGTCCCTAGCTCCTGCCCCCAACTCTAGCTCCTGCCCCCAACATTGCCCACCGAAAACCCAAGCCAATCAGAACTGTTTAAATCAACCAATCATGTATCTATCGCCTACTTCTTTGTTCGAATTCCTATATGAACCCCTTCCCCCAAAAGGAAGGGGCTCTCTCCCTCACTACCGCTGTGCCGGACTGTGTGGATGGAGCCCAGGTGTAGGCTTGCAATTAAGAAATCTATTGCTTTTACATTCGAGTGTCTTGGCTTCTGTGGTGGTTCTCTGGGTGACTCCTGGGTGACCAGGGTCTTGGCACAAGAACGTAGGTGGGTCGATCAGCCTGAGCTCAAGCACAGTGGGAAGCTGAAGCAGCTTGAGGCAGATGCCAAGCAGTGCGAGGTTTGGCTCTCACTTGCCAAAGCTGCCTGAGCTCCTGCCTGGTAGGAGCATCAAAGTTGCCTGAACTGTCACATGGTGATGCGCCAGAGCTGCCTGCGCTCATGCTTGGAGGGACGCTGAAGCACCAAGCACCAAAGCAGCCTAAACTCAGGCATGGAGGAACACTGGGACCCGGAAGCACTCTGAGCTCGCCTGCAACAGGACAATGGTGGTCAGCCAGCACAGCAGACAGGGAAGGGTTGGCACTTGAGCTGGCGCAGCCCGACAGCAGAGTGAGCCTGACCTCGCGTAGGCAGATGGAATGTGCCTTGGCTGCCTGTGAATGGGCAGTGGCCAGAGCAGTAAGTGGGCAAATCAGCACAGCAGGCTAAGCTTGCACAAGCAGCACGTGTGTGGCAGGGAAATGGAGCCTAAGCTCCAGTGGGCCAGCATGCGGAGCCTGCCCAAGGTCATGCGTGGGCAGGGTTAGCAGGGCAATTGACCCTGTGCAGTGAGGCAAGTGGAACTATGTTAGCCTGGGTCCCCTTAACTACAGTAAGTGTGGGAGTATCCTGGAACTGGGACTGTGGGTTCTGCGGCTGCTTGGGGGAATTGGGAGACTGGTGCGCTACCTGCGAGCAAGGGAATCAGTGATTCCCTTTTTTGCCCCCTCTGTGGCCTCCCACTGGCAATCTATTAGAGATTTCTCTCCCGTAAAAGATCCATGAACCCTTAATACCTTGCCTTTTTTACCCTGGGGCTGTGTGGTGCAGTTAGGCAGTCACCATCTTTGCCGCAAGTTTAGGCATTTTGATTCTTAACACTCCTTTCCTATCTCAATATGCCTCTGACATTTGAAAAACCTCAAAATGACCCTAAATATGCCCAGGGAGATCTGATTAAAATAGCCTTGAAGGTTTTAACAGCCAGGAAGACCAGGAGTGGACTGATAGTCTGGGAAGGGTCAAACAAAAATACCAGCTCCTAGCTGCTGTTTTCTGGGCAACTCCAAAGAAGACATCAAGGTCCCAATAATCACCACCAGGATCCTGCAGCATCAAGTGCAGCATCAATGGTTACTGGGCAAGAGCTTGCCCCAACCCACACTCACTGCCAGGACTCCACCCTCACTGTGGACTCCAGGACACTGGAAAGTCAACTGTCCCTCCCTGCCACACCAAGGTAGCCCAGCCCTTTTCCCTCAGCCCCCACAGGAGCTTCTCTGTGATATCCTTATCCTGGAAGCTGAAAACTGAAGGTTCCCTGGGACCTTGGCCCCTGGCAAGACTTTCCACATCACAATGGAGGAGCCCAAGGTAACCGTCCAGGTGGAAAGTAGGCCTGTCTCATTTATATTAGGCATATAAGCCACGTGTTCAGTACTGCCATCCTACTCTGGCCAGGCTTTCCCCTCACAGATCTCTGTGGTGGGTGTAGATGGATGACCTCATTCTCCTCATATTACTGCTCCTCTGCCCTGTGATATTTGAGACATTCTGCTCTCCCAACTCTTTCTGTGATGCATTCTTGTCCTGCTCCACTTCTAGGCTGAGACATCATGCAAAATCTCTCCCTCTCCATGAACTCCCACTCACCCATCATCTTCATTCTCACCCCTGACCCCTTCCTTACCAAGACCCCCAACCCTCCCATTCCTGCTTCTGAAATTGACCCCCGAGTGTGAGACACTTCATTGCCTGCTGTGGCCTCTCATCATCTACTTGTTTGTATCAAACTCAAGGATCCTACAATGTGTTGTGCCAAGTCCCCTGACCAGGAACCAAGACCCCTGGTCATCCAGGAGTCACACAGAGAACCACCACAGAAGCCAAGACACTCGAATGTAAAAGCAACAGGTTCCTTTATTGCAAGCCTAGGCCTGGGCTCCATCCCTACAGTCTGGCACAGCGGTAGTGAGGGAGAGAGCCTCTTTCTTTTGGGGGAAGGGGTTCATATAGGAATTCGAACAAAGAAGTAGGGGATAGATTTTAAACAGTTCTGATTGGTTTGGGTTTTCAGTGGCAAAGTTGGGGGCAGGAGCTAGGGGCACTCCAGGCAGATGAGGTAATCTCCATTGTGAAGGGCTAAGCAAACAATCTATGCACGTAGTCAGAGGCCTGAGGCCCCCCACAGTGGGGGGTTTCTGGAAGGCCCTTGAAGTGGAGATTCCTCAGTTTCTTATCTAAGCACATGGTTGGGGAGGCCGGAGGCCCCACAGTGGAGCGTTTCTGGAATGTCCTTGAAATGGAGATTCCCCAGAAACTTTAGGGAGAAAGGCAGCAATTGAGCAAGCAAACAAAGTTTACAGAAGCGAAGGTCAGCACATTAGCTGGCTAGTTCTCTATCTAAGTCAGGCCTGGGCCTTTTTACTTAAAATGGTTATATTTGGTCTCTCAGATGTTTCCTTGTAGGCCCCAATATCCAATCTCACTCAAATACTGTCAGGGACTTAATCCCATTATCTCTTGTCTCCTTCAGGTTAGCCTCCTCTACCCTACCTCTTTTCCCTACAATATGCTTATACTGCCAGTCATCAAGCCTGATGGAACCTACCACTTAGTTCAAGACCTTCACTTAATCAATGCTGCTATCTTAACCATTCACCCAGTAGTGTCTAACCCATATACCCTTCTCTCTCACATTCCTTATTCTACCACTCATCTCTCATTGTGGACCTCAAGGATGCTCTCATCTCTATATCTCTTCAGCCTGACTCCTGTGATCTCTTGGCTTTCACCTGGGAAGACCCTGACACCCACATTGCAACTCATCTAACCTGGACTGTCCTCCCCCAAGGGTTTAGAGACAGCCCTCACCTGTTTGGCCAAGTTCTGTTCATTAACATCCTGTCCCTCAGCCTGTCACCTAGCACAATTTTACAGTATGTGGATAACTTTCTGATTCTCACCCTTTCTTTTGGACACCAGACAACACCTGACCAAATGTCTCAATTTTTTACATTCTAAGGGCTAGTTTTCCCATTAAGGTTCAACTCTCTGTAACAAAACTTAAGTACCTTGGTTTCCTCCTTACTCCCACCTCACAACAACTAATAATAAACCAGAAACAACATCTTTATTCCCTCTCCCCTCCTACCTCTAAGGAATAAGTCCCGTCTTTGCTTGGTTTCACTATGTTTCTCAGAACATGGATTCCCAATTTTCCCTCCTATCAAAACCACTGTATGACAAAGGTAAGGGGACCTGTGGGTCCCTGGTTCCTCAGGGGGCCATTACCCACCAGCTCCCTGGAGGCATACAGGCAACTTTGGAGCAGGAGCAGGTTCTTGAGTGGGCATGAGTGCAATGGGAAAACCATCCAGGAAGCAGCTTCAGAGAACAGCTCATTTATTTGTCAGGAGATTGAGCTTTTATAAGCAGTTGAGATAGAGAGAGCAGAAAGAGGGTCCTAAGGGGATTGGTGGGTTGAAAGGTTGCTTGCCTATGCCTAGATAGCATATAGGGATGTTCATTCCAGCATGTAGGTGAAAGGCAAATATAACCATTTTAAGTAAAAAGGCCCAGGCCTGACTTAGATAGAGAACTAGCTGGCTAATGTGCTGACCACTGCTTCTGTAAACTTTGCTTGTGTGCTCAATTGCTGCCTTTCTCCCTATAGTTTCTGGGGAATCTCCATTTCAAGGACATTGCAGAAACACTCCACTACAGGGGGTCCCTGGCCTCCGACCACCTGCTTAGATAAGAAACTGAGGAATCTCCACTTCAAGGACCTTCCAGAAACACTCCACTGCAGGGGCCTCTGGCCTCCAACCACCTGCTTAGACCACTGTTTGCTTAGCCCTTCACAATAGAGATTACCTCATCTGCCTGGAGTGTCCCTAGCTCCTGCCCCCAACTTTGCCCACGGAAACCCCAAGCCAATCAGAACTATTTAAATCAACCAATCATGTATCTATCCCCTACTTCTTTGTTTGAATTGCTATATGAACCCCTTCCCCCAAAAGGAAGGGGCTCTCTCCCTCACTACCGCTGTGCCGGACTGTAGGGATGAAGCCCAGGCCTAGGCTTGCAATAAAGAAACCTGTTGCTTTTACATTCGAGTGTCTCAGCTTCTGTGGCGGTTCTCTGGGTGGCCGGGGGTCTTGGCTCCTGGTCAGGGGACTTGGCACAACATAGGGAGAGAGTCAGGTGATCTCCATAGTGGTAGGAAGAGGTATAGGTTACAGGTCACAGGGGGATGGGGCTGTGTGAAGACTGCTGGATGATACCATATAAGGAGTTTCCTAGCCAGTTGGCCAAAGGTCACAGGGCTATGAGCAAAGCCTAAGTCTTATCATGACATCCAGGCACCCTGGGCTGGGGGACAGGGAAGGAGTGGCCCTACTTCCAGCTGATCTCTAGGCCTGAGATTTGTCTGGGGCCCTGGCTCACTGTGACCCCTGAGAATGGGGGGAGGAGCATTCCTGCTAGACCTGGGACCAAGGTTTTGTCCAGATTTCAGGCTACTGCAACCTCTCTGTAGCCTGGGGGCCCTAGTCATGTCTAATAACATAGGCTTACTTCAACCCAGGGCCCTGCCTGTGTCTGACAGGGCCCACATGACCTGCATGAACTGCTTGATCTCAAGACTGAAATAGATACTGCTTTTTTTCTCCTACAAGATCCTGTCCTGATAGCACCAGCTTTAGCTCCTCCCAATCTCCAACAGACCTTTTATCTCTATAGCACTGAAAAGGGAAGAATGGCACTGGGAGTTCTGGAACAAATGAAAGACCCCTCTTTTGCCGTGGTGGCCTAGCTCTCCAAACAATTGGAAACCTCTGTCTGGGGCTAGCAACCTTGCCTATGATCCTCAGCAGCACTCCTGGCTCAGGAAGTGCAAAAACTCACCTTTGACCAAAAGCTCACACTTCTTTTATCTCATAGGTCCAAGAATCTCCTCTCTAACTCCTGCCTGTCAACCTTAGCCCCATCAAAACTTCAACTTTTTCATACTACCTTTCTAGACAACTGTAGCAGACAGCTACAGGTCCCTGAGATGAACTTCCAGACCAGGCACAGTTATGGAGAAAGGGAGTTATTGAAACTTACAAATCCAGGGGAAGTTCCATAATGTCAGAAGAAGCTGGCCCTGCTTTTACAGGTCCAAGCAGAGATAGAAAAGAAAAGCCACAAGCCAAAAGCCATCCAACACACTTCAGGAACTCCAGATGGAATTAGGTACTTTGCATATCTTTAGAATTTCAAACCCACCACCACACCTTAAGATATGCCCAGTGTCACCTCCTCCAGCCAGGAGGCTGCAGATCCAGACTACAAACTAATAAAACACTGAATATATTGGGGCCATCTATTCAAACTACCACAGCATCCCAAACATTACTTAAGACTCCTTATCCCTCTTTCCCTTCCAAACCACCTTGACTGTTGGCATAAGGACATCTCTCAGTGTTGGCCAGGAACTTTCAAAAAACAACTCTATTATTAAAAAACCACACTATGCCAAAAGGAATCTATTTTGGTGTGATTCCACTCTGTTCACCTGCATATCCCCCCTCCCCCATACACATCCTCTACATCCCAGTCACTCTGGTGCAGAGCATCACTATATATACAGAAAAGGAACTGATGCTTCTCCTCCCCAAGCAGGCTCACTGGTATAAGGGGGCCATTCATCTGCCTGTGATGGTAGGGGTGAGCATAGAGGCCTCCATAGCAGTTGTGGGGATGGCCGCAGGAGGGCTCTGTCATGGCTTACTCTCCTATGAGAAACTCTCTGCAGAACTAAGCATCACAGTCCAGGGGTCCACTGAAGCCCTAAGGCTGATACAGGAACAACTTACCTGTCAGCATCAGTTGTCTTACAGAGCCACGAAGCTCTAGATGAAGGCACCAAACTGACACCATAACAGGCTTCAGTAAGGTGCCACTTTAAGTAGGCCTAAGTTTCAGTTTCCTAGAAAGGCAGGCGGGACTTCTGGAAAGGGCCTGCCCTGACATGTAGCCAGGAAGATAGCCACCCAGAGGCTGAGTCAGTTCCTGGACATGTCCCTTTCATGCCTTCTGCCCCAACCAATCAGAGATGCACAACTGTAACTGCTGCTTGCCTAGCCAATCATTTTTAAAATTACCTAACCCACCTGAAATTCCCATAGACCTAGCCCACCAAAACCTTAGGACCAATCAAAACAATACAAGTACAGTTACTGCTCAAATTAGCCAATCATGTTAGAAAAGACTGAGCCTACCAAAATTCCTCTAGCTGTGCTTTAAAGGAGCCTGTGAGCTCCTCTTAGGGTCGCCATTTTGCATGAATGGTTGACCCCCACATGCTGGCTGATTCTGCAGAATAAATGCTGTTTGCTTTTACATACTATTTGAGTCTGGGGTCTTTCTTCAGCGATTCTCAGACCCTTACATTTGGAGGCTCGTCTGTGATCACTGAGGCCCCCTCCAGATTCAGTAATGGAGCATTTTCAGGAGAGCATTTGGTTCTCTGTCGATTGGTGAGTTGAAGCAGTTTTTGTGATATGTGTCTCTGGTCTGCTCTGTTCTTTGTTTCAGTTTTGGTAAACCTGGCATCCGGGGGCAATCTGGAGGCCCATGGAGGTAAGGCCAATGAGCCAGTAATTACCTTGGGGCCAGGGGGTTCTGAGACCCCCATCTTTTGGAGCCTGAGAGCTCCAATTTGGCAGAGCCGTTCACGGGATAGGCCACCATCTGGTGGAGCTGGAAAGCTTCAATGTGGTTGAGCCTGAGAGAGCCAGTCTGACTCTGGTTTTGGTAAGTGCTGACAGGTTGCACCTGTCTGGCATAGCCCATTTATGGGATAGGCCATCATCTGCAGTGTTTTGGTTTCTTTTTCACTTCCTGGGAAATTTGTTTTTGTGTCTGTGTGTCTGTGTCTTGTTTGTCTCTTTCTGGTTTCTTGAAAGTTTTATTGAAAGGTACTATGGGACAGGCAACAAGTTCCACCCCACTGTACGTAGCCCAGTCACATTTCAAGGATTTCAGATGCCTGGTGGACAATGTAGGTTTAAACAGCACAGTCAGGGAAACTAACCATCTTTTTCAGGAATGGCTGACTTTCAATGTGGGATGGCCAAAGAGAGGCACCTTCCACCTCCCCACGATTTAATCCCAAGGTTAAAGGTATTGTGTATGGGAATCCTGGGCATGCTGACCAGGTCCCATAAATCACAGCCTGGCAATGCCTGGTAGAAAGCCTCCCTCCTTGGTTGAGCCCCATTTTGCCACCAGTCCCAGCCATCCTGTCTATTAAGGAATCTAAACCACTGGAGGATCATAAGCCAGCAGTCCTGCCCCCTTCTGCCCCTGAGGAGGACCTCTATCCACCTCCCTATGTACCTGCCCCTGTGCCAGGACCTGCACCACAAGTGGCAGCTGCCGATCTGGGCCCAAGGGAAGGAGGAGGAAACATGAGTTCTCCCCATACACGGGCCTGGACCACAAAACAGGCAGACCCCACAGCGGTTACACTGCTCTTGAGAGCAGTAGGCCCCCTGATCAGGATGGTTTGTACCACCAGGCCCATCTCCAAATAACCCTCTTGCAGTATGTAGACGACCTTCTTATAGCAGCCTCAGATGAAGAAGCCTGCCACTCAGCCACAAAGGCCTTGCTGAGAGAATCGGACTGCAAGAGATACCGAGTTTCAGCCAGAAAGGCACAGCTCTGCCACAGGGAAGTAACTTACCTTGGGTACATACTCAAGGGGGGGGGGCAACACCTGGTGTCTAAAGCCTGCAAAGAGACAATCCTCAACATTCACCACCCCAGAACCCAGTGACAGGCACATGAGTTCTTGGGGTCAGCGGGGTTTTGTAGACTCTGGATACCCAGATTCACAGAGATTGCCAAGCCTCTCTATGAGGCCATAAGGGGAGAGAAAAATTCCCTTGAATGGACCCCAGAGAGGGAAAAGGCCTTCCTCCAATTGCAAAAGGCCCTCCTTGAAGCCCGGCATTAGCTTTGCCAGACATCCACAAACCTTTCCATCTTTCCATTGATGAGAACAAAGGCATAGCTAAAGGGGTATTGACTCAAGCTCTTGGCCCTTAGAAGAGACCGATTGCTTACCTATCAAAGAAATTAGACCCAGTGGCAATGGGATGGCCCCCCATGCCTCCGAACAATAGCAGCCACTGCCTTATTGATCAAAGACTCAGATAAACTGACTTTGGGCCAAACCCTGAGAGTGACTACTCCTCATGCTATTGATGAAGTGCTAAAGCAGCCCGTGACAGGTGGCTAACCAATGCCAGACTGACTCATTATCAAGCTCTTCTTCTCAACCCCCTCCAAGGGTCCAATTTTTTGCCAATCAGGCTCTCAATCCCACAATACTGTTACCTGACCAGGATCTGGACAGTCCCATACATGACTGCTTAGAGATCTTGAGCAGTTCACAAAGGACTCTACCAGATCTCAAGGATGTTCCCCCAAAGGGGCAGAGCTGACCTGGTATACAGATGGAAGCAGCTTCCTTAAGGATGGTGTCCCATATGCAGGAGCTGCAGTGACAATGGAAGAAACAACTGTATGGTCAAAAGCCCACCCTCCAGGTATGTCTGCCCAGCAAGCTGAATTGATAGCCCTGACCAAGGCCTTGAAACTAGGCCAAGGAAATAGACTTAATATCTATAATGATAGCCGTTATGATTTTGCAATGGTACATGTTCATGGGGCCATTTATAAGGAAAGGGGACTATTGACAGTAGAAGGAAAAACCATTAAAAATAAACAGGAGATTTTGGACCTCCTATAGGCTATATGGCTCTCCAAAGAGATAGCAATCATGCACTGCCATGGTCACCAGAAATGAGAGGGTCCTACTTCTAAAGGGAATAGCAGTGCTGACAAGGCGGCATGAGAGACAGCCCTCCAGGTTGCTGCTACCCTGGTGGCAAAATTGCCTCCAATGGTGGTGCCAATCTTGCCAGAGACACCAAACTACACTGATTCAGAACTAGGGAGGATTAAGACCTGCATGGCAGCCTATAAGGAACAAGGATGGTATAAGATTCCTGATGGAAAGATCATCCTCTCATTGGACTTTGCCAGCCAAATCATCAGACAAATACACCACAGTGCTCATCTAGGGCAACAGAAGATTGAGAACTTACTTAGACAGATACACCTTAAAGTATTTTACTTGAGACAGAAGGCAGCAGAAGTCATAGCCCAATGCCATGCCTGCTGCCTGGTAAATGCCAAACGCAGAGTTTCTCGGTCGGAAATCAGGGAAAGAGGAACCCGACCAGGAGTAAATTGTGAAATTGACTTTACAGAGATAAAACCTGTTTTATATGGATACAGGTATTTACTAGTATTTATAGAAACCTTTTCAGGATGGACTGAGGCTTTTCTAACTAAGAATGAGACTGCCACAACTGTGGCCAATAAATTATTGGATGACATCATCCCAAGGTATGGTTTACCTGTTCTTTTGGGGTCAGACAACGAGCCAGCCTTCATCTCACTGGTAGCCCAGGCCATAGTTAAAATTGTGGGGACAAATTGGAAACTCCACTGTGTATATCATCCCCAGAGTTCAGGGCAGGTAGAAAGAATGAGTTGGACCCTAAAGGAGACCCTAACTAAATCAACTCTTGAAATTGGCAGTGACTGGTGTCTCTCCTTCCCTTTGCCCTCTTCCAAGTTTGGAACTCCCCTTATACCGTGGGGTTGACTCCCTTTGAAATCAATGGCTCATGTCATTCCTCCACTCAACATTGGGTCACTGGAACTACTGGAGGCAACTTATAAAGTCCTCAACTCCTCTGGGCCTGAACTTAATAAGGCCTGCTGGTTGTGTCTCAAACCACAACCTCCTTTCTACAAAGCCATAGCAATACCAGAAAATTATTCCACGGCTACAGAAGCAATAGCCTGCCATTAGCAACAATCAGGAAAAGGAAAATTAACCCTCTAGTCAGTGACAGGGAATGAGCTTTACATTGGAGATCGGGTTCCTCAAGCCTACTCCTATCTATGTAACCCAACTCAGTATCCCACTGGTTCTGGGTACTTAATTACCCCAGAAGATAGATGGTGGGCTTGTACTACAGGATTAACCTCCTATGTCCATACCCAGGTCCTTAACCAAACAGGAGAATTCTGTGTATTAGTACAGCTGATTCCCTGCATAGTCTACTACCCTGACCAAGATGTTCCTTCACAATGAGAGCCAATGGGATGGGAAAATTGAGACATCATTACTGCTGTTTTATTGTCTATTCTTCTAGGCCTTAGTTTAGCTGGGGCAATAGGCACTGGCACCTCCGCTTTGGTGCTTCAAGACAAAAACTATAAATACCTAAGGTCAGCCATCAATGCAGATTTAGAACAATTAGAAAAATCAATCAGCCACTTACAAGACTCTCTCTCCTCCTTAGCTAAGGTAGTACTGCAGAACAGACAGGGACTAGACCTACCATTCCTCCAACAAGGTGGTCTCTGTACTGCCTTAAAGGAAGAATGTTGTTTCTATGTTAATCACTCTGGTGTTATAAAAGAATCCATGGCCATACTTATAAAAAGACTACATGAAAGAAAATTGGAAAGAGAAAAATGTCAAGAATGGTATGAGTCCATGTTCAATTGGTCCCCCTGGTTAATGACTTTAGTTTCTGCCATAACTAGTCCCCTTATTCTTTTACTGCTTGCCCTCACCTGAGGACCTTGTATCATTCATGTTTTGTTCATGTTTGTTAAGGATCACTTAGCTACAGTACAATTAATGGTTCTGAGACAACAGTACCAACCTTTGGATACTTTAGATACATCTCAGGGATTTGAAAAGAGGCCATACATCAAGGGGGGAATGAAGGGATCAAACTGATGCCATGACAGACTTCAGTAAGGCACCACTCTAACTAGGCCTATGTTTCAGTTTCCCAGAAAGGCAAGCAGGACTTCTGGAAAGGGCCTGCCCTGACATGTGGCCATGAAGATAGATGCCCAGAGGCTCAGTCAGTTCCTGGATGTGCCCAGATATGTTTCTTTCATGCCTTCTGCCCCAACCAATCAGAGATGCACAACTGTAACTGTTGCTTGCCTAGCCAATCATTTTTAAAATTACCTAACCCACCAGAAATTCCCCTAGACCTACCCCACCAAAACCTTAGGACCAATCAAAAGAATACAAGTACAGTTACTGTTCCAATTAGCCAATCATGTTAGAAAAGACTAAGCCCACCAAAATTCCTCTAGCTGGGTTTAAAAGGAGCCTGCAAGATCCTCTCAGGGTCGCCATTTAGCATGAATGGTTGACCCCCATATGCTGGCTGATTCTGCAGAATAAACACACTTTGCTTTTACATACTATTTGAGTCTGGGGTCTTCAGCAATTCTCAGACCCTTACATTAGACATCTTGACAGCTGACAAAGGAGGGATGCACTTCTTAAATGAAGAATACTGATATTATGTTAACCAATCAGGCAATGTAGAACTTGAAATTAAAAAAAAAAAAAAAAGCAACTTAAAAGTCTGGCAGATCAACTTCAGGTAGGAATGCCACCTACTGCAGAGTCATAGAATATTATCAGAACTGTTTGGCCCTGGCTCTTGCCACTGCTGTGGCCCCTGACTGGACTATGCCTATTGTTCCTCTGTGGATGCATGCCTCCTGAAGTGCATCCAAAATCAGTTAGGCCAACTTACTCATCAAAAGTTTAACTCTATTACTGACCTCTCCCTTCCCTATTCCGTATCAGCCTCTAGTTACTGCAGAGCCATATTCCACTGCTGGCTACAAGGGGACCCACTGACTGTAGGATCCAGCATCCCCTAGAACACTCATTGCTCCCACTCAGCATGAAGTAGATAGAGAAGCCCAAACAGTGCCCCATTATCATTAATAAAAGGCTGGAATGTTAGGTCAGACCAGGTCCCAAGATGGAGTCTCTTTGGCCTTATGGGAAAATACAAGAACCAAGCTGACTACATTCCTTAGAAACCACCTGACCAATCATTTCCCCTAGGCCACAATTTCCTGTTTACCATTTTATCTCAAGAGCCTCCTGATCTGTTTTGGTGACACACCCTAACTGCCTGACCATAATCTTGTGATTGCCCCTAGGACACAGCTTTTTGTTTTCCTTTTCTCAAGAGGCACCTGACCCCTGTCTTGTTGAAACACTTCAGCTGCCTGATCATAATCTTGTGATTAACAGAAAAATTCCCCTAAAGAAACTCTCCTACCAAACTTCACAAACAAGCCCTCCATTCCCCTATCACCCACCTAGCAAAAAGACCTTATAAAACCTAACCTTTGCAAACCCAAAGGTGCTGTGCTCTTGTCTCATGAGACAGCCTACTGGCTCACACCTTTCCCAAATAAAATTTTACTTTACTTCAGAGTGGTGGTGTGTGGGCTGGTCATTCATGAACATGATATTAACTATCTCCTTCAGGGAGTGTTTGGGAAAAAATTCTGCTGTTTGGTACTATAGCTGGTTTAATAATTATTAATAATTAATAATAATTAACTTGCAAGAATTTGGTAAAAATTGGAGAAACCTAACTAAAACTTGCCCTGGCCAGTGGGGAGTTAAACAAGGACCTGAGGGGAAATTAACCTGGACGAGAGACAAGACAGACACAAAGAAGGAGACCAAGTCTAGAGTCTGATCAGGTCTCAAATTTTATTTTTTACACAGTGGTTATATAAGGGTAGGAAAGAGGAAGTAAGATGGCAGGCGTGATTTAGGGATGTGGGATTGTTAGGGAACCTAGAGGAAATGTAACCAGGTGCTTATCTACTCTTGCCTCAACGGCCTGACCGCAAACTGGCCTCTTGTAAAAGATAAGGTTCTGCAAACAGTCTGCTGACTGACATTCCAGAAGTACCTAACCACAAGCTGGATGGACCAGCTTTCTGATAAATGAGTCAACTTAAGAATAGGCCCAGGCAAAATGGAGAGGCTTTTGCTTCATGGCTCCTGACATCTCCTCCCTTCTTTTACACAAAAGAGGGGGAGGCCCGCTATTCAGCAGTGGGCTTTAACTAACTGGGGGAGAATTGACCTGACTCCTCCCATGGGCTGTCATCTTTTCATCCCACAATCTTGGCCCTTGGTACCTTTTGGGGAGGGGAGGCAGGGCCTATGTGATCATAATAGGTGTGGTACCAACCTCCAATGCAAGTCAGGTTTTTCCCTCAGGGAATTCAGAAGCAGTCAGAAAGGGACCTTCCCTTGTGGTGCTCTGCCTTGCACCCATGTTGGTGCCCATATCATACTCACTTTATTGTGAGCCGATATGCATAGGTCTGAATCCTATGCAGCTCCTAAAGGAGGGGAGTCACCTGGCACATCAAAGCCCTGATCAATCAGGTCCAATTGATGATAGTGGATTTGGATCGCACGGGATGTAAGGGAGTGGACCTGTTGTTTGATGAAGTGGAAGAGCTTCCGATCAAAAGTGGTCCCAGTGTGAATATGAGAATGAGGCTAATTAGGGGTCCAGCTAGGGGCAGGAGAAGGGGGAACATGGAGGACTTTCACCAATCGTCAGCAGCTGATGAAAATTTTAATTTTTGGAGATCTAGGCTGACCTCATGTAATTTTTTTACTTGGGTTTCTACTAGACCCGACTCATTAATGCAATAGCAACATTCTTCTCCCAAAAAGAGGCAAGTGCCTCCCTTTTCTGCGGTGAGCAGATCTAGTGCTTGCTGATTTTTTAAGGCTACTTGGGTGATTGATGTTACCTGTCTTTCTAAGGAGGAGAGGTACTCAACAGAAGTTTCTATGGCTAATTGGAATTGTTGGGATAATTGTGCTGTAGAACCACGGAGTAGCCTAGGGCTCCTCTGGCAAGGCCGGCAGCCACTGTGGAGGCTGCCAGGGAGATGCCCGCCACAAGGGGGAGGAAGACAGCTCTCTTTTGATGATAGGCAGGATGGAAAGCTGGCTCCACAAGTTCGGCAGGAGTCCGAAGTGTCAATTGTGGCACTAAGGTTACTGGAAGGCAAAATTGGTCAGAGGGGGATCTGGAGATATTTTTGTAGAGGGTTCCATTACACCAAAAGAAGAACCCTGGAGGGGTATAGAGTGTGGAGGAGTTAAGGGAGAGAGTCTTATTGCAGAGGGGAGAATTGCCTCCATAAGAAAAGGGGAATTTGTCATGAAGAAAGTCAGAAAATAATGGAACTTCTGGGATGGGGTTAATGGGATACCCTGGGGTAGAGGAAAGATTAAGGAGGGCAGAATAAGGAATAGCCATAAGAGGGGGGCGCCCGAGGGCAGCGAACAGAAAACAAGCAGAGAGGTTACCAATTTTTGTCATTTTAGCAACCATTAGGCCTTCTCTGAGCAGGGTTAGCCAGGAAAAGGGGTGGAGGTAGAGGATAACTGTGAGCAGAGTTCTTTTTCAGCTTGTAGTATGTTAGAGTGTACCATGGACTGAATTTGGACAAGGCTACACCAAATTTAGATCTTGCTAGAGGGCCATGTTGTATCTCTGGTCATATACATGGCCCCTTGGACCATGGGGGTCCAAGGTGAGTCCCAGGGATCCCAGATGATGAGGGAATACCTACTGTTAGTGCACCAGAATTTATAGCCAGACCATCCAGAGCCCAGGACTTGACCCTTGGTGGGGACGGAGGCTCTCCAAATGGTACACCAGTGCCAAGGGCACCCAGCGCTTTTCTCAACCCAAGCGGTTTTGCATTTATTGTGTCTTTGATTGTAGAGGAAGCATAGGATGGGAGCGACCTTATTTGGGTGGTTTTTAAAGTCTGTAAAATTTAATAAAATAGGCTTGGCGCAACCTGTGGGCAGAGAGTCGGCAGTAGCCAAAACGTGTCCAAAGTGTCATGTCTGATCATAAGAGGTCCAGTTTTCCATGAGATAAAATCACCAGGCAAATGGAGATGTGGATGGCCAAGCGGCTGGGAGATGTAGCAGTAGCAACAGGCACCAGGTGAAGGTCGTCATTGTGTTATATATGTCTAGGAAGAAGCATTTGCAGGATTAAAGTGAGCACAACATATAGACATACGAGCACAGCACAGACACAGAGGGCCCAATAGAGAGCTATGTGCCCTTGATGGCCAGAGGAGCCTGTATCCTCCAGGGACGGTTCAATGATACCAAACACAGTGTGAATGGGAGTCGGCCTCTCCAGTAGGTTAGCTGTGTCCTCTGGGGCAGAGTCGTCTTGAGGTCCTTCCAGCTTTGCCCTGTCAGGGAAAAAAGGAGATTTTCTCAGGGAAGTGTTTCTTCCCTGGATATGTAAGATGTCATTGGAGGATCATCAGCTTGTTTTACAAGTCTCTCTGGCAGCCATCTTGCAGCATTTTCTTTGGTGTCAAACAAGCATACTGATCCTCGGCCCCAAATGAGTACTAGGTCTGGGCCATTCCATTTCAAGGTTAAAGGATCATTCCACATGGCTTTGGCAAAGGTAGTTTTTGTATCCGTGTGCCAAAAGCGATCAGCAGCTGAATTTCCCTGAGTATCAAGAGTCAAAAAGTTTAGGACAAACAAAGCATGATGAAGGATATTTCTTGGAGAGCCTTTTATGGGATATAAATCCCCCATTTTTAATTTTTGTAGGGTATGTTCAATAGTTTGATGGTCTCGCTCAACAATTCCTTGACCCTGGGGATTGTATGGTATGCCTGTAATATGTTTAATTTGTAGTTGATGACAGAAATCTTGGAATTTTTTTCCAATATATCCATGACCATTATCAGTTTTAATAATTTGGGGCTTTCCCATGACAACAAGGCAATTGAGTACATGAGCAATGACATTTTTTGAAGCTTCTCCAGCATGGAGGCTGGCAAAGATGAATCCACTAAAGGTATCCACAAGTAACATGGAGGTACTTAAGATTACCAAATGAGGGAACGTGTGTTACATCCATTTGCCAGATCTCATTGGGAATCAGACCTCTAGGGTTTAAGCCCAAGTGGGGGATGGGTAGGAGGGTGACACAGTTTGTGCATTGTTTGACTATCTGGCAGGCTTGTTCCCTAGTGATTTTAAAAAGAAGATGCAAGGTTTAAGCGTTAAGGTGATGTACAGAATGAGCTGCTTTGGCCTGGGCCATAGGATCGAGCTCAACAAGGAAGGCAAACTGGGTGGCTTTATCAGTCATGGCATTGCCTGTGGCTAGAGGCCTACGGAGTCCAGAATGAGCACAAATATGGCCTATGTAAAAAGGGTGTTGCCTAGAATGTATGCATTGCTGAATGGAGAAAAACACAGGGGTGGCGATTGTAGTGGGTTTTATGTATGGCATGGTTTGTAAAAGGGGGATGGATTAAGCAATATAAGCACTCTCAGTATACAGATTAAAGGAAGTGTTTGGAAGTTGTTGAAAAACCTGTAAAACATTAAAAAGCTCCACCAGTTGAGCAGAGTGGAATGGGGATTGTAGGGAAGTGGTTTGATTGTCTGCAGTGAAGGCTGCCACTCCATTAGAGGAGCCATCAGTGAAAACTAGGGGGACATAAGGAAGGGGTCAGGGAGAGGTCAATGTAGGAAAAACAAATGGTTGAATTCCAGAAAGTGGAGAAGCTTGTTAGCAGGGTAATGATTATCAAGGGATCCCTGAGAAGAGGTGCAAGATATTGCCCAGTCGTCATCATTTTGTATTAGCCACTGGATTTGGGTAGTGGAATAGGGTAGAACGAGTTTATCAGGGTCCTTACCAAATATTTTTCTGCTTTGGTCATGTCCAATTTTTATTAATTCTGCCACCCACAACGTGTAAGGGGTAAGGACTTTGGGTGGCGAGGCGGGTAAATGGACCCAGAAAAGGGGCCCCTCCTGCTAGAACACCCTGATGGGTATAAAATCAGTGGCACAAATGACCAGGAGAAGACGCTACTCATAAGAGATGAAGGTGACCCTTTCGCTCAGAATTGTGGCCTCCACTATTTTCAGAGCCTCTAGGGTGAGGGCCATTAATGAGTGGCTAGAGGCAGGGTCTGGATCTCCTTTGAGGATGTCAAAGAAGGGTTTAAGCTCTCCTGTACTTAGGTTGAGATAAGGCCTGAGCCAATTGATATCTCCTATTAGTTTTTGGAAATCATTTAAAGTTTTTAGATGATCAGTTCTAAGTTGAATATTTTGTGAAAGACTTTTCTTACGAAAAAGTTCAAAGCCTAAGAATAAGTAAGGGGGTTTTAATTGAATTTTATCAGAAGCTATATGAAGACCAGCTCTAGTAAGGGCCCTAGAAAGTGCTTGAGAGCAAATAAGGAGTTCAGTGGGATCAGGTCTGGCCAAGAGAATGTCATCCATATAATGAATGATATACAAGGAAGGCCATTTATGTCTAAATGGATCTATAACTTGAGCCACAAGTTTTTGACAGAGCGTAGGTGTGTTGGCCACCCCTTGGGGCAAGACTTTCCATTGGAATCTCGGCATAGGGCCTCTAAAATTTACCACAGGTTAACTAAATGCAAAATGCTGATGATCCTCAGGGTGCAAGGGAATTGTAAAAAAGCAATCCTTTAGGTCAATAATGATTTTACAATATCCTGCAGGAATTGCCCCTTTAGTGGGGAGGACTCTTTGTAGGGTTCCCATAGGTACCATGGCCTTATTAATTTCTCTAAGGTCCTGGAGCAATCTCCATTTTCCAGACTTTGTTTTTATAACAAAGTTAGGAGTATTCCAAGGAGAGGTGGTAGGTTCAATATGGCCTGCAGGAAGTTGTTCCTGCACTAACATCGTGGCTGCAGCTAATTTGTCAGGAGTTAAGGGCCATTGATATACCCACACAGGTTTTGTTGTTTTCCAGGATATCTTATCTGCATGGGGTACAGGCATGTCAACAGACATTAAGATAAATTTTCGTAGCCTATTCCAGTATAATCAGTCTTTATAGTAACTAGGATTGGCTCCTTTGCTCCCTGAGAATATTTGTACAATCCTTGTCCTGGGTGGAAGCCTTGATTAAACATTTGGTGAGCTACCAACTCATCAGGGCTGCACATAATGAGTTTCATTTGAGAGAGGATGTCTCGGTCCCAGAGATTAATGGGCAGGCCTGTGACCATATAAGGTCGAATGGTGCCTTAACTGCCCTCCTTATCCTCCCATTGAGTAACTTCAGAACTTTGTAAGGGGTTAGAGGCCTGCCACTTCCTTTGAGATGGGTCATGGAAGCAGTGAGAGGCCAAGATGCAGGCCAGTCTTTACTGGAAGTAATTGTGGCATCTGCACCAGTGTCTATAAGAACTTCAAAGGTTTTTCCTTTTAACTTTAATTTAAGAAGGGGTCTTGTTTGAGTGACCTCTTGTGCCCAATAAATATCTGATGACCCAAACTCATGGGGGCCTCTCTTTTCTTTCTGGCAAGGCGCCTTATCATTGAGGGGCAATAGTATTAACTGAGCAATCCATTGGCCAGGAAAAAAGGTAATAGGCCCCTGAAGGGCAGTAGCCATGAGTTTAATTTCCCCAATATAGTCATTAGCAATGACTCCTGGAGAAATGGTGAGGCCCTGAATGGTTGAACTGGCACATCCCAAGATAAGGCCAAAAGTGTCCTGAGGTAGGGGGCCAAAGACTCCCATAGAGAGGATTTGTGTTCCCATCTCCGGTGTTAATATTGATTGGGAGGTGGAACAGAGGTCCAATCCTGCACTACTGGCGGTTGCCCAGGAGAGTGCAGTGATGTCATATTTTGGGCCGATTGAGGAACAAACCTGACAACCCCAGGGTTCTGTCTGGTATGGGTCTTGGGGCCCTGGGGTGGGCCCCGTAAGAAGTTTCCCTGCCTCTGTGGTAGAGGTTTACCCTGTATATCAGTTTTAGAGTGACATTCAGAGGCCCAATGCTTGCCCCGCTTGCATCACGGGCACAGATAGGATGGGAGCGGCCGCTCAGCCTTAGGGGCCGTGCATTCTCTGAAAAAATGACCAAGTTGTTTGCAATTAAAACAAGTTCTGAGCTCGTCCCCCTGGGTAAAATCTTTAAGGGCTGCTCCTATGGCTAATCCAATGCTGTGGAACGTAGGGTCTATGTCAGCACAGAGTGTGATAAAGTCAGAAATATTTTTGCCATGGCGATGGGGGCGTATAGCCACTTGGCAGGCTGAGTTAGCATTCTCTAAGGAAAGATGTCTGACAAATTCATTGTCTGTTTCCTCCTTTCCCATGAGGCATTCAGTGGCCTCTGTAAGGCAGCTGATAAAATCACTATAAGGCTCTGGTGGACCCTGTCTGAGTTTAGCAAGAGAGGTGACAGCTGATCCTTTAGAGGGAAGGCTATTCCAGGCTTTGACAGCTGCTTGTTGAATTTGTGTAAGTAGTCCTGGAGCCATTAATCATTAACAGTAAGAAAGTCCTCACTGAGATATTCTAACAGCGAGATAGTGAAAGGAGCAATAGGACCATATGAAGAAACAGCGTTTTTTAAATTCTTTTATATGTTTAAATTTAAGGCAGCAATATCACTGGGCTTTAATGAGTAAAGTTTCATTCCCTTCCTCATCCTCAGTCCTTCCTGACCCAGCAGGTTCCTCTGTTTCAGATTCTCCCTCCCCCTCTTCTGGGCTTTCTGGATCCTGCGGCTCAGCCTCATTAGGTTTTCCTTCAATAGGTTTAACTTGGGAGCGAGTTTTACTTTTGGTTTTAGTTTTATGAACAGGGCGAGTGAAGGGGGAGCATATTTCTAAATCAAGATCGCATAATTGCTTGAGCAGTTGTGACCTTTCCTTCTTGGCTTTGAGGAGCTTCTTAAGAGACAGTGCCTCCTGGGAAAGTTTAATAGTGGCTTGTCTAGTTATTTCTTCTAGATCGGAGGGAGCTTCAAGCACTGGGGCACAAAAAGGAGGTGCTATGTTATAGTGTGGTGGCCATATACCCAAAGGTGCCTGGGGGGCCAATCAGGGGTGTGATATTTGGCATCCTCGTCCTCTAATTTAGTCTCTTCCTCTGGGGAAAAGTATTCATCATCAGGATCGGTGGTTTTTAAGTCAGACAGAACTGGATAGATAGATCGCGGGAGAGGGTTGCTAGGTGGGGGTGGGTTACTAGGTGGTGGATCATAGCATTTTCTGGCATAGGAATGGTGATAGAGGGACAATTGGAACCTGGGGAGGAGGGGCAGGTTGGTGGCCTGCAGCGCAGTGCGAAGCAAGAGCCGGGGCGGGATTCTCTGGGACTTTGTTCTTATGGGAGAGGGAGGTCTGACTGCTGGTGAATTTATTTCTAAGGAATTTCTCTGGGACCTCCTTCTTATGGAGGGAGGTCTGACTGCCGGTGAATTATTTTTAAGGAATTTCTCACTATCTGTAATTACTTTTGAAACATCAGGGTGATAATGGCGGACCTGTAATACATCATTTATGAGATTCCAATAAGAAAATGCCTGCACCGGAACCTTTTCAGGATCAAAAGAGCAGTAGTAATCATTTAGGCAGTCACCAACATGGTGCCACCGCGTTTCATCTATAGTACCTTCCTGGGGGAACCAGGGGCAGACATCTTCTAAAAAGACAAAGAATTTCACTAAATCTTTTTTCTTAACCCATGTTCCTTGTGTCTTGAGAGAAGTTTAAAGCCCTTCAACAAACAATTCATGCTTATTTAATGCTTGTCCCATAATTGTGTTGCTCTTCTTACCTTTCTGGATCTGTATCACAGGCGGGCACTCCTGTGGTGATCTGCATGCGGATCTTCACTCACCGGTGAGGTGGCGATCCAATGGGGGGGGGGGGGGACAGCCGTCCACTCAAGCGACGTCCAGGTCATACTTTGTACCTTGAGCCCCACATTCAGGTGCCACTTGCCCCGGCCAGCGGGGAGTTTAAGAAGGGCCCAAGGGGAAATTAACCTGGATGAGAGACAAGACAGACACAAAGAAGGAGTCCAAGTCTAGAGTCTGATCAAGGTCTCAAATTTTACTTTTTACACAGTGGTTATATAGGGGTAGGAAGGAGGGAGTAAGCTGGCAGACGTGATTTAGGGCCATGGGATTGTTTGGGAACCTAGAGGAAATAGTGATTTTGGGCTGTGGGATTGTTAGGGAACCTAGAGGAAATGTAACCAGGTGCTTATCTCATCTTGCCTCAACAGCCTGACCACAAACTGGCCTCTTGTAAAAGAAAAGGTTCTGCAAACAGTCTGCTGACCGACATTCCAGAAGTACCTAACTGCCATCTGGATGGACCAGCTTTCTGATAAATGAGTCAATTTCAGAACAGGCCCAGGCAAAATGGATAGGCTTTTGTTTTGTGGTTCCGACAAAAACTAAATTGGGTTTATATTTCCCACAATGGGTTTGTTTCAATTTAATATTTTTTCAGAAATTCTAAAGTCTTAGGCAATAGTATTTTTTATTCTAAAAAATAAATATATAGTCTGCTGTAATTAGAATTTTAAAACATATAAGACAATGATTAAACTGGAAATTCACAAACTAATCAATAAAAGTTCTAGAACTTATATCTAAGTTAAATGGAGATATCAAAAATAAGTAATAACAAATTTTGAGATGTTCTCTCAGAACCAATGACAAATTGTGTGGATTGTAATTATTTTAAGTCTCCTCTCATATCTTTGACCTTATCTCTTCCCTCTCTCTCCAAGCAACACAAAATACCATATAAAAAGAAAATATTGTTATTGTGATGGATAAGGAAATGTTGCAAGGAGCTGTTTTATAATATGTGAAGGATTTGTGAATCACTGACCTTGCTGGAAAATAAGTTTGAACACAGTTGGACTCTTGTAGTTATCAGGCCACTTAAGAAACTGCCCTAATCCCCTCTCAGTGGGTCATCAGTAAACAAAAGAAAAGGCTCTGTCTGTCCATTATTCAGAAACAGCCCTAATTCCCTCTCAGTGGGTGGTCAGCAAACAAAGGAAAAGGCTCTGTCTTCCATTATTCACTCCCAAAGAAAAGTATACTACTGGATAGAGACAACCTAATGTTTGTTTATCCCTGCCCCCACTGCCCCTTGGTGTACTCTATTAAAATCTGTGCTGTTGAAATTGGTTCTTCTCTCACATCACCCTGGTCAATCCTGAATTCTAACAATATGGAATTGGTATAATTAAATGGACAATCTGTAAAGCACTGGTATGTGGAAAGAAGAGAGTGCACTGATAAATTGCAGGACTTTGCAAATGTTATCTCTGGTATGCTGGATGTAGAGAATTTTAAGGACACCAAGACCCCTGTTTGATTTTATGATACCAGGCCATTTGCTTGACTCCCTGTTTCTTTTAGTTATACCAGGCCATTTGCTTGAGTAAGACACCCACTAACTACTTTTTCCACTTTTGTAACTAGGCTTGACTTGTTAGGATAACAGAACTGAAATGGATAGCAATGTGATTGTAGGCATGTAGACTTGTATGTTTATCTTCATAAACCCTGACCAGAAGGAACTCAAGGCTGCCTCTTGAGTTACCAGCTCAAAGTGTAATCCTGGCCAGAAATAAATGCCTCTATTTCACGAATATCATATTTGTATTGGACTGGTGAATCTCTGAGTGACCCCAGACCCATTATACTTACTTGTTGTAAGATAAAACCTAGAAAATTTCATGTTAGTGAGGCAGGATTTGGGGGTTCAGGAGGAGTAGCCTAAGGTTTTTTAACTCAAATTTGGGGTCCTGACATATTTTTTAATGGAGAATTGAAAAAATTGGATTCAATAGGGATAAATTATGAATTATTAAGTTTACTTTGGGAGCAACACAAATCGTGTGGTTTAAGGGAAATTGGGATTGAGAAAGAAGGCTAAAGTCATAAACATGTGGAAAGTAGAAAATGTGTATTGATGGGGTAAACACAGCATTGTCTGTGAGATTCATTTAAGGGAAATTGAGGTTTTTAAAGAAAGACTGGAGTGGAGCCACAAATCCATGGAAGATAGGACCTAGAAGCTCATTTGGGGAGATTTAGGAGGAACACACATAGCATACACCTTGAGCTTCCCCATGGAAGAAAGTTAACAGAGCAAATGGTGGTCACTTAAAGAAGAATAGCAGAGGGAAAATATCAAAGCAGAGGTGAAGAAATTCAGATAACAAATGAATAACAAAGAGAATTATACCCATTGTTGCCCCAAGTTTAAAGAAACTACACAGGTAATAAGTCCAGAGTTAGAGAAAACACCCACATGATAGATCTAGAGTGTAAGAGAAATACACATCTGGTAGATTCAAAGACCAGAGGAAAATCATACATGTAATTAAAGTGAGAAGTTGCCCCAAAGTATAAAGCAGAGGCAAGCAGAAAAACTACACAGACCAAGAAACAGTGTTCCACTCTCCCCTGCCCAGCTGTGCTGTGTGGGTGGGAGTGATTCACATGTGTCTAAGCATCACAGCTGTTACAGTCAGGTTCGCATTGCTAGTAGAAATCACCCAACCAAGAGCAGCTTGTGGGAAAACGAGGTTTATTTTGGCTTATAGGCTCGAGGGGGAAGCTCTATGATGGCAGGGAAAATGATGGCATGAGCAGAGGGTGGACATCACCCCTTGGCCAACATAAGGACCATAGAAACAGGAGAGTGTGCCAAACACTGGCATGGGGAAACTGGTTATAATACCCATTAGCCTGTCCCCAATAATACACTGTCTCCAGGAGGCATTAATTCCAAATATCCATCCGCTGGGAACCTAGCATTCAGGACACTTAAGTTTATGGGGGACCCCTGAATCAAACTACCAGATTCCACCCTGGCTCCCATAAACTGATAATGACACATGATGTAAAATGCAGAGCATTCATCCAATTTTAAAAGACCCCATAGTTTTTATCAATTCCAATGATGTTCATACACCCCCATAGCCCAAGATCTTTTAACTGAGCCATAATACCAAAAACTAACCTCAAAAAACCATAATGGTATAGAATAAACATTCACACTGCAAAAGATGGCATTGGGCATAGCAAAGAAATACTCAAGCAATCTATGATTTAAACAGGGCAAACACCAAACTCTGTAGTTTCAAGTCCAACAACTCTACTTAGTGACAAATCTCCCAGTCTGATAACTCTAACCAGCAAGTCTCTGGACTTCCAATTCAGCCCCTCCAGAAGACATTTTCCCCTAAAAGATCCCACATCCATGTTCTCTGGTGCGCTTTCATGCTCCTTCTGAATGCCCCTTCCTTTATCTGACTCTCAGGCTTAAGTTCATACTAAGATATATTTAATTAAATCTTCAACTCTGCTTCATATTACCTCTTCCTGAAATTTCATAAATCCTAGATGTAATCTGAGTTGAGGTCCCAAAAGGTCTAACAGAACTCCTCAGGCTGTTAAAAGTGACATTGTGTGTCTCAGGTTTCCTCACTGCTGACATTTTGGGGATTCACAAAAGATTCATCTAAAACATTGTAGATAAGTCTTGATAAATTACTACTTCTCAACCATATTCTTGGATTGTATGATACCTTGGTTTCTTTGCTTTAATTTTTTTTTTTTTTTCTGGCCAAAAGTTCAGATAGCATTTTGTGAGTGCCACTGGCATCAAAGATAAGAATCCCCTAAACTCCTATACCCCTTTCCTGGGTCAGATGAACAGTACATGGATTTTCCAAAGGACATCATGTAAGAGATGATCTCCTAGATGTCCTAAGCTACTCTCTTGTCTCCAAGAAAGCAACCCTAATCACAGTGAGAAAGCTACTTCTAAAAATAGCACATTCTGGATTCTAAACCTTAAAAAATGGCCACTTCTTGCCTAACCTTTCCCTGCCTGCTCATTGCTCTTATCTAACCTGTTCTGTAAACTGATAACCTCAGGCAAAGAGACTCTCCCTAAATGTGACTCTACCAGTCTGCTTTCAGCCTCACTTAGTAGAACTTGTATTGCTAGCTCATCTTATGAGCCTGATCTGTCTTTAAATCTACATCCTTGCTAGATGACATTTTAAAGAAAGTTTTCCTACCTTTCAAGACAAAAAAGATAAATTTAATACAAGAATAATGTATTTCCATCCATGAAAATTTATCCCCCTCTACTCTTTAGCTCTCAAAACCAAACAGGGCTAATTATCTGCTGTTGATCTATATAATAAGCTTCACCTTTGATCTTTTGTGTTGCTGTGTCTTTCAACATCTGAGAGGACAAAAACATTCCATATAATTGCACTTTCTTGGGGTGCACCTAAAATTTATGTATTTATGTCATGTGTGTCCATGATCTTTTAAAAACTATTTGATTTTTATTTGTTTATTTGAGAAAATAAAAGAGAGAGAGAGAGAGAAAATGAGTGCACCAGGGCCTCTAGCCACTGTAAATGAACTCCAGATGCATGTGCCACATTGATCTGGGTCCTTTGGCTTTATAGACAAGCACCTTGACTGCTAAGCCATCTCTCCAGCCTCATGATCTTTTTATGTGTTTGTTTTTGTGTGTTGTTTTGTCCAAAATAAATTGACAACATAACTTTCCAAATATATAGATAACTTGTGCCACTTCAATCAATTTTTCATTATATTTATTTTTGCTCTTAATTTATTTTTGGTACACCAACTTAAGTATATGTGAAAGTAAATGGTTGTTGTTGCTGTTGGTTCTTTTTTTTTTTCTTTTTTTTTTTTGAGCCAGGATCTCTCTCACTCTGGCTCAGGCTGATTGGATACTCACTCTGTAATCCCAAACTGGCCCTGAGTGCTCTGATTAAAGGCATGTACCACCATGTCCTAGCTTCGATCAAAATGTTTTGATGCTTCCTGAAAAATATTATCTTTAGATTTACTAAATATTTCATGATACTGTCATTGATATTAGTTTGGGTGATGTAACATTCATTAAAAGATGGAAGTTTCATTAAGCTATAGCTGTTAATGTTGGGTACATAGATTTTGATGATTTCTTTGCAAATCAGATTTTGCAATTCTACGTCATTGTTTTTCCATGGTCATAGGTAATAAAAATATCAAAATAGCCGGGCGTGGTGGCGCACGCCTTTAATCCCAGCACTCGGGAGGCAGAGGTAGGAGGATCGCCTTGAGTTCGAGGCCACCCTGAGACTCCATAGTGAATTCCAGGCCAGCCTGGGCTAGAGCAAGACCCTACCTCGAAAAAAAAAAAATCAAAATACCTCTAAATAGTACTAAAATTCCCTTATTTGGATTGGTTACAATGGACTTTTTTCCAGGATTGATGTACAAGTGCCAAATATAAAATTTTTCATTTTATGTGCTTTTTGGGAATATTTAAATATCCTTTTTACAGTGGGGATTACAGAAGATGTGACCTCCCCCTACCACATAAATAAATTTGTATTCATAATGTAGATATGTTTAACTGTGTGTAATGATTATTGGCCATGATATTGTCTTAAACTAATATCTTATAATTTTTTGATGAATTTTAACTTACAATTGTGACATTAAGATATAAAAATTGCTATTAGTCTATGTTTTCCTTCAAAACAGTTTTTTTTTTTTTAGGTTTAAAAAAATCTTATCAACATTAAAAAAGTCACCTTACAGCTGGAGAAATGGCTCAGTAGTTAAGGTGTTGCTTGCAATGCCTAATGACTCAGGTTTGACTCCCCAGTACCCACATAAATCCAGATGCACAAAGTAGTGCATGCATCTAGAGTTCATTTGCAGTGGCTAGAGGCCCTGGCACACCCATTCACCCTACCCTCCTTGCAAATAAATACAACTAATTTTAAAAGGGCCATTTTAAAGGCCGTGTTTTAAAATATAAAATTTCTGCTTTATTTCTATTAAGCTTTTTAAAGCTAAACTAATAACTTAAAATAAAAACTAACAATGATAGATCTAAATAAAAACTACAAAACCTTTGGTTTTTATTCAATCTAGTTCTCAATATAGTTATATGTTTTGTCTATGTCTTCTTTTTTCTCTTTTTGGTTTTTTGAGGTAGGGTCTCACTCTAGCTCATGCTGATCTGAAATTCACTGTGTAGTCTCAGGGTGGCCTTGGACTCGTGGTGATCCTCCTACCTCTGCCTCCCAAGTGCTGGAACTAAAGACATGTGCCACTGTGATGGGCTTTGCTTTTATTTTTATAATGCTTATATCATATCCAATTAACTTATAAGTAAATGGTCACATAAAGACTATTAAGTTAGCCCAAATTCTTTTTAAAGAATAATAAAAATTTTAAAGAAAAAAGGTATACATAATTAAGCAATCTTAATGAAGATTTTATCTGATAAGTCCTTGTCTTAACTCAAATTATACAAAAGTTCTGTTGCTTAGATTGGCTCTCAGGACCAATTGCTCCCACCTCGATGGTTGAGGAAAAGAATGTTTCCTTTAGACCTGAAATACAAACATTGAGATAATGGCTTATCTCTGCTTTCTTTGAGTAATTAAAATACTTGAGTAAATAATATATTTTCTATAGAGTTTTACAGATTAACCATTAAAAATATGTTTTAAAACAGAGATGTCAAGATGTTATCCTGCCTTGATTGCCTTTGATAACATTTTGTTCCCCCACGAAAAGGAGAAAGCCACTCCCTCCTATCAAGAGAACAGGTCTTAGAGATGTAAAGGAAATAATATGTATTCCTAGGTCTAAGTAAAATGTCTAGATCAAAAGTTATTCAATTTCTGAATGAGATATATTTAAAGAAATCAAGGTTATTAAATTTCTATAATCCAAAATTCAAACTTTGTTGAATATGATTCTGCTTTTAGTAATGTTTACAAAATGCATGATTCTCTGTTTCCAATAATAGATTTCTTCAACATTACTCTAGCTTTATTAACACATATTAAATTATTTACAAAAATTTTAAATTTATGTTTTCCATTAGGTTAGGTCTTTATTTTGTTTGCTAAACAGCATCTACTTGCATACTTACAACAAATTTTCTTAAATATTGTTCTGTTCTTACCAATTTTTATAAAAGTAGCTTACAGGGATTTTATATTTCATCCTTTTACTAACTTAAGCCTCTAATAACCTATGGTTAAATTATATCTAAATGCTAAGTTTGTATGCTTTTCTATTTAGATAAAGCCTTTGCATATTAGATTACAAACTTATTTTAATAAATATAAACTTTAATTTGTCTATAAAATTTGACCTATTATTACAAATTATTATGCATTTTAAAAAATTAATCGTCAAGTTTACATGTTAAATAAACAAATGGCACTGATAGTTTGTCAACACTTACCAAAACAGGGCTGGAGAGATGGCTCAGAGGTTAAGGTGCTTGCCTGTAAAGCCTAATAACCTGGGGTTCCATTCTCCATTGACCCATGTCAAGCTGAATATACAAAATGGCACATAAAATCAATACAACTATGTGCCCCAAAGAAACTGTTCATGGTTTTGTAAATTCCAAATATAACAGTCTGGTATTGTGACTCAGATTTAGAAATCTCAGGTGTGATCTTTTTGGAATGTACTAGCAGACCCCCAGCTTCCACAAACTCAAGGACTAAGAATGTCATCAGATGGCATCTGAAGCTATGGTGGAGATTTTCCTGCTTTGCTGTAACCCGCCTACCTGATGGTCAGGCAGTACACTTGAAAAGTGCCTTTCTTTTGTTCTGTAAATATAATGCCTTCATGAAACTGCTAAAATGTTGGAACATGGAATTGGGGTAACCTAAATCTGTGTTCCTGGACCATGGTCACTCATATTTGACTCCATAATAAAGTATCTCATATCACCTTTGAGGTGAGAGCTGTATCTCTTCCATCAACAGTTATGACACCTAAGGTGGGGCCCCAAAACAAGCTACTTCCACTTAGCGTGTGCCTGGCCTGTCAGAGCCAGATACCAGCATGTGTCTAAACTACTGATATCTCCTTGAGTGCAGGTTGGTGATTTTGTTCTGGGGCTTGGAGCTCCTTTGATTTGGCCATCGGTTTACATGTTTATTCTGAGCTGGTTTTAGGATCCCTCCCCCTTTTTTTCTTGGATACCTTCTTTTTGGTTTGCTTTCAAAGTGTTTGTTTTAAGGTACACATTTTGTTTGGTTTGAGCATTTTGACTTCTGTTTTGTTTGTCTCTGCTAGCATTAGCATTCTTTCCTCTTACCACTCTTCTAAAGAAGGAGGAAATGTTTAGGAAAAAACTGCTATTTGGTACTCTACCTGGTTTGAAAATTGTGTTAATATAACTTTCAAGTACTTGATTTAAAAAATGGGGAAACCTAACTAAAAATAAATTGGGCTGAGTTTTCCCAGAGTGGGGAGCATTTAATCCTAAATTGGGTCCATTTTTGCTTTTGTGAAATGCTAAAGACCTAGGAAATAGTATTTTTTTTTAATTCACAAAAGGTATACATATGTAGTCTGCTTTAATTCAAATTTTTAAAAAGTCTAAAAATTAATCTTGTAACTTACAACCTAATCAATGAGTTCTAAAACCTATATCTAAGTTGAAAAGAGATATCAAAAATAAGGAAGATGGCTGGGTGTGGTGGCACACGCCTTTAATCCCAGCACTTGGGAGGCAGAGGTAGGAGGATCACTGTGAGTTCAAGGCCACCCTGAGACTCCACAATGAATTCCAGGTCAGCCTGGGATAGAGCGAGACCCTATCTCGACACACCAAAAAAAAAGTAAGATTAACAAAATTTTAGAGGTTATCTCAGAACCAATGTTAAATTGTACTAATGATAAACTGTGTGTAATATGGACCTCTAAGGCCCAGAGTGAACTCACCAACATGCCCTCAAGGAGACAACATCAGTAAGTTGAACACAAGGGGCCCATGCTAGTATCTGGTTCTGACAGACTGGGCACATCCTAAGTGGAAGTGGCTTGTGTAATCTAAATATTTTTAGTCTTCTTTATCATATATTTCTCTGCCATTGTCTCTCCTCTCTCTTTCCAAGCAGGACAAAATCTTGTATCAAAAGAAAAGATTGTTATTTATTATAAGATAAAAAGTAGGGGGTACTTAATAGGATGGTATTGTATATATGTAAGTAGAAGAATAGATTAATGGGGGTGAAAAGACGCAAGTGAGGTCAGGGGAAGAGACTGAGTAAAGGAAAGGTGGAGAGAGGGCTAATCAAAATCTAAGAGAATATAAAGAAATCATATGGAAACCTAATTGTTTGGACAATGGAACACTCAGGAGCCGTAGATTGTTGCTAGAAAATTTTAAGTGCCAGGGATGGGATACCTTCCAGTGAGTTGTTGGCCAGGGAGGTCCCTGATGCCCCCATACATTATAGGTCATTGCCAAGGCCCTTGGTTTCCTACCAGGAATAGATGGTAAGACCCTATTGCTAAAGACTTGGGCTGCAAGGCCACTGAGAAATCCTGCTGGAGCTGAGCTGAAAACTTCCTTCATGTAGACTAGCTAACAGAAAGCTGGAAGAAGCCATTCTGCATTCAGTTCAATGGGAGAGGGAGAAATCACCAGTGAAGAACTCAACAGTGGACACTGCAAGCCTTATATTTTGCCAGCCAGGCCAAATGAGCCAACAGGTGCAATAGTGGCATATGTGTCATGGTGGAAACCAACTGCCCTCTAATTGGACTGGAGGCCTGCTCCATGGGAGGGAATACATCCCTGATTTTGAAAACCTACAACAGGGGTAGTCATGAGCCCTAGGGCTGTAACGTCTGCTGCTGTCTGGCTAAATGCATATACTATGCTTATCAAACTGCCCAGTAAGCACTTCTCTTAATGTTCATACCCTTATATTAATGCTACTCTCCCTTTTGGTAGAGAACCTTCTCTTTCTAGATGGCAGTGACCTTCGGATGACTCAGAAGGCATCATGGTGCTGGAAAGAATATCTCTATCACACCTTCCAAGGCTCAGGGTCTATTGTGGAACAAGTGACAGGAAAAACATAAGAGTCAAAGGAAGGGTAGGACTCCTTACAACAGGCTCCCTCCAGAAACAAAATGGCCTGGATATCCATGACCTCACAGTACCTGACACTACCTGCACAAGACCATCATAATAGGAGGAAAAGATCATGGCATCAAAATAAAAGAGAGATTGATTGAGAGGGGTAGGGGATATGATGGAGAATAGCATTTCAAAGGGGAAAGTGGGGGGAGGGATGGCATTACCATGAGATATTGTCTACAAACATGGAAGTTGTTAATAAAAATTAAATAAATAAATTTTTAAAAACCTAGGGAATTACATTCTAGATGAAACTCTTCATTTGTAAAGACACCAGTGTTCTCAGCTGTATTTTCACTCTTTTTCTGAGCAAGCCTTCCTTTGCCTAACCCTCTTGCTTAAGCCTACATTAAGATATATTTAATAAAAGCCACACATGGTGGCGCACGCCTTTAATCCCAGCACTTGGGAGGCAGAGGTAGGAGTATTACCAAGAGTTTGAGGCCACCCTGAAACTACATAGTGAATTCCAGGTCAGCCTGGGCTAGAGTGAAACCCTAACTCAGAAAACCAACAAAAAAAAAAAAAAAAAAAAAGAAAGGAAAAATATTTATTTAATAAAATCTTCACCTGTGCTTCAAACTGTCTCTTCCTAGAATTACATAGATCCTAGATACAATTCAAGTTTTGTCCCCAAAATGTCTAAGGGAACTCCTCAGGCTGTCACAAGTGACAATGTGGAGCTGTGTCTCAGTCTCCTTCCTGCTGACATTTTGGGGGCTCACAAAAAGATCCATCGAAAAGTATTATAAATCTTGATAATTATTGCTTCTGCTCAACTGTATTCTTGGACTGTATGTTATCTTAGTTTCTTTGCCTTAATTTATTTTCAGGCCCAAAACCCATATACTGTATAATGACTGTCATGAGGCACCAAAGATTAAGAATCCCCTAGATACCTATACTCCATTCCTGAGTCAGATGGAACAGCACATGGCTTTTCTGGGGGACCTCACATAAAGACTGATCCCCCAGATGTCCCTGAGAGATCAGCCCAAAACAGTGAGAAAACTACTCTTAAAAATAGCACATTCTAGATTTTAAATATAAAAAAATAGAGAAGACAAACTCTTACCTTCATATTTTATAAACCCTTCTATATTTAAACATGTTTAAAATTGTCTAAGTTGTTAAAATTTTTCCTTGGTAGATTTTATTTTTTAACATTTTTATTTATTTGAGAAAGAGTGATAAGGAGGGAGAGAGAGAGGGGGGGGGGGAGAGAATGGGCACACCAGGGCCTATAGCCACTGCAAATGAACTCCAGATGCCATCTGCTTTACATGGGTACTGGGGACTCAAACCTGTGTCCTTGGGCTTCATAGGCAAGTGCCTTAACTGCTAAGACATCTTTCCAGTTCTCTTGGTATATTTTAAATGATAAAAAATAATGCTGATGTTGGTTTCAGTACAGCTGTAAATGAGGGTGATGTTACATCTTTTTGTTAGTTTGCTTATCCATACTGAACCATGGTTTCATACTTAAAGGGATTCAAGTTTTTTTGTCATTATTCACTATAACTTGGATACAGAAAAAGCTTCCAGATTTACATTAACAAAGGTTTATTTTAACCTTCTAAAAGAACCCCATGCTTGGATACCTCTTTTTTTTAAAATGCAAATTCTTGAACAAAAATAAATAAATCTTTTTTCTCCCTCAATATATATATTCCAAATATTATTAAGGTACAGCCAATTAGATTACTAATACTTCCTATGACATATTCAAACTTCTCAAATTTTAATTTAATTATAACTTCATTTACTCTTAGAGATACCAAAAGATTTGAGTCAACTCTTCTTAGCTAAATTATAAAAAAGATGTCAATCTTATTCCCTTTTATACCAGGCTGCTCTCTCATGTTTACTAAGATTTTTCTGATTTCCAATGTCATAAGTGCAAACACGGAGGATGCCAGTTGAGTTTCCTATTTGCCTACTTCTACAGTCATTTTCAGCAGATCCAATTCCAAATGGTTTCAGAAATATCTGTTGTTACTTCCTCAATAACCATTCTGATTCATAGGCCCCTACTTAGCCTGCTAAGTTGATTCATTTGGGCCACCCTAGCATGTAACATGTACAAAGATAATGAAATGTTAGATAGAGTTCAAGAGCTCTCTACTCAGTTCCTTCTCTCTCCTCTACCATCTGGGACTTTGGCACTGTCTTCTGGTTTGGTAAGCTTCTCTCCCTGCCTGTGTCCCTTCTGAATTCACTTGCCTCACTAACACCTCTTGCTAAACTGCTTCTCCAGACTATTCCCCTGTCTTGTCTGGTACTATGCCAATTCTTGTCAACTCCATCGCTGTTCATCAGTGAAACCCCTCCCCTTCATTAGATTGGTGACTATGTTTTCTGCTGCACAGATGTGGGCCCCCTTCATCCAAAAGGGGAGGGACCCTTCAAAATTATTTTGATCACTATCGCAGTTCCAGATCTCCAGGGATGGTCTCACTGATTTCATTTCTCCTTACTAAAGAAAACAGAGCCTCCCCCTCACTTCAAACCCACTGAATCTTTTCCCCCTGTTTTCTCTTTTGTAGAGATTTCTTATAAATAGGAGAACAGCCATTTCCAGGACTACCTCTTGGGATCAGATATAATCCTTACTCTTACTATAGTCCCACTGAGCTACACATCCATCTTGAACCCCACAACCAGAACCATGTGACCACATCCTACTCCAATAACATCCCTACCATGCTTTTTAAAATAATGACTAAGTTGGGAATGCTAGAGCCAGAATGTATCCATTTTGTGAACTCTAGTTACCATTTTACAATGTGTGCAGTTCTGGTTCTGAGTGGCCAGAGCACCCATCTCAATTGCAAATGAATTATCATTTCCTTGAAATGGCCCAAATCACCTTATTATTTCCCTGAAGTGGCCCAACTCAACCCTTCATCAGACAAGAATTCCAGTGACCCCATTGCCCTGATAACAAGCCCCTGGTCTGTAAGGAAAGTTGCTCCTGGCTTGCCTGGCCAGAGCCCTTTCAGACTTTCCTAAAAAAAAAAAAAAAAAAAAAAAAAAAAAAAAAAACCGGTCTCTGCTGATGAACTAATTCTTTTTCTCTCATTGTACTTTCTGCTCTTTCCCAGCTTTGTTCCTCACAGACACCTCTTAAGTTGCCTTGTTGGAGCTAGGTGGTTGAGCCTAGTCTGTTAGGACTGCCAGTGCTGGGGCTTAGATCCTAAAGTCTCTGGTATCACAACTATTATGATTGAATGTAAAGCATACCCCATAGACTCATTTATTTGAGTACTTAATACCCAGTTGTTGTTGGTGTTCAGGAAGGTTGAGGAATGTTTATAAGGTGGAGCCTTTAAGAAATCCACTCAGTGGAAAAGAACCCATAGCTGGAACTGGGAAGCAAATCAGAATCCTATGGAGACTAAGATTATGAACTCCAGTGAAAAGCTCCCACTACTTTTGCTGGGTAGAGTAGCTCAGGTTGGAAGTTTTTCAGACTTTGAAATGTTCCATTCCAGGCCCTTCTGGCTTTCAGTGTTTCCCTTGAAAAATTTGATGTAATTTTGATGGGATTTTCTTTGTATGTTGTGGATTGCTTCTCTCTTGCTGCTTTTAACACACACACTCTCTCTTTTTTTTCATTGTTAAGAGTTTTAACTATGATGTGCCTTGGAGAATTTCTTCTTTGGTCCTGTCTTTGGTGTTCTGTGGGCTTCTTGTATCTGGATGAGCCTCTCTTTTTCAAGATTCAGAAAATTTTATTCAATAATTTTGTTGAGTATTTTCTCTATGCTTCTGTTCTGGATTTCCTGGTCCACACTGGGAGGTGGGAGGAGCCCAGATACAGGGATGTTCCAGATACAGGGATCCCGCCTACTCACTCCATGCTGCTGTGCCTGTCGCATACTGTCTGCAAAAGGAACCCAGACCCTGGAGCTGGGAGGAGCCTGGAAATGGGTCCAGCCTACTCATTCCAGGCTGCTGAGCCCACCCACACACTGTCTGTGCAAAGAACTCAGACCAGAGAGCTGGGAGGAGCCCAGAAATGGGCCCAGTCTACTCACTCCAGGCTATGTGCCAAAATATATATATATATTTTAAAAGTAGGACAAACATGTACATGTAGACTACAGAACACTTAAATGTGGCATGTTATGTTTGCACTAAGTGTAGCTAATGACACATGATGAGGTAAATTAAAATGTGACATGTTTACAAATTTAGGTGATAAAGAAGACTTCTCTACATAGTTACGTCTGTGATTATATCAAAGAATGCTTATAGGAAGATCATCTTTGAAGTGATCATTCAGCTTTTTACGGCTCTCATATCTGGAGCATTTCTGCAAATACGGTAGTTTGTTAAGCTGGATTCAACACTAAGCCAAATATGAACCTGCTCTTGGTGACAACTAGAATATGTTGTCATCAATAAACACAGCACAATTAAATCTCAAGTCACTGGCCCCTAGGTAGGTGTGATATGGACATAAGGATTTTTATCACATTAGCCTGTGTAGCCTAGTCCCTAATTAGGGATGCATTATGCTCCAAATACATTGTATTCTTACACGTACATGGTGCATTTTGCTTCCAATCCCCTCCTGTCAAGTTCTTTTGCCCCTCCTCCCCCACACTTCTTTTACTGAATCCCTTCTTTCCATGGAGTCCTTCTGTTTTGACGTCTTTTATTTCTTCCTCAATTGATAGTCTGTCCTGAAGAGATTCACATTTGTTACATTATTATAAAAAATAATTTCTTTCCTATGTATTAAACACCAGCATTCAGTGTTGTTGAGACACAAGTAGACCTTGTAAGGATTTTTATGGGTAAATGCAGAAAACATTTCTCTGATGTGATCCAATTGTATATGCGTTTATAGCTTAGTGATTCTTTTGGACTATAACACTATACAAGTATTCCTTGGAACTCCCCCCCCCTTTTTTTTAACAAACTGCAGAATCTTATCTGTTCTATAAATTGGAATTCTAGAGTAGGATTTAAGAAAAAGTAGTGGCAAGAAGTTTCCAAAGTTGACCTTAGGCTGTTGGATCTAATCCCTTATAATAAAATGTTAATGCTCATGTTCATGCATACATAGGAGAGAAAAGAAATAAGTGGGCATATTCAGTGATACTTCCTGTTTCAAAATTCTAGAAGATGGAAAAAAAACTAGATTTTTTGGATTGCTTTGCTTCTTTTTTGTATTTTATTCTGTATTAATACATGTCCTTAGTTTTGGCTAAACTTTCACATTGCCTTTTTTTCCTTCATCTCCCTGCCCCATCCTCTGCTTTTACACACTCCTATTCTTCCTTTGACTTTAAAACCACTTAATTTCTGCTACATTCCCTATGATTTTCTCTTGAATTCCACCTCTTTTTGCCTTTCCAAGGGTCCTTCTCTAGTTTTCTGCTATCTGTATACTCTCACTCCTAAATAACACACATGAAGTTAAGTTCTGCATATGAGAGAAAACAGGCATTTTGTCTTCTACACCTGAATTACCTCAGTTAATATAATTTGTTTCTATTCCCTTGCTATTGCAAAAATCCCAGAAATAAACATGGATGAGCAAATCTCCTGTAGTAGGATACAGAGTCCTTTGGGAATATACTCAGTACTACAGCTGAGTCATATGGTAGATCTATTTTTCACTTTGTGAGAAATCTCCCCATTGATTTCTATAGTGGCTGTACCATTTACACTCCCACCAACATTGAGTAGGACTTCTTTCCCTACGCCTTCACTAGTATATGTTATGGTTTATTTTCATGGTGAATGCCGTTTTGACAGGGGTGTGATAGAGTCTCAAAGAAGATTTAATTTGTATTTTCCTGATGGTTAAGGACATTGAACACTTTAAAATATTTATTGTCCACTTGTATGTCTTCTGAGAACACTGCACATTGTTTGATTAGACTATTTATTTTAGAGTTATTTCATTTTCTGAGTTCTTTGTATATTCTAGATATTAATCCTCTGTCAGATGTACATCTTGCAAAATTTTTCCTCCTTTCTACAAACTGTCTTTTCACTTGGTTAACTGTTTCATTTACTACATAGAGCCTTACAATTCCACGAGTTCCCACTTATCCATTGCTGAGCTTGTTTCCTGGGAGACCAGAGTCCCATTCAGAAACTTCTTGCCCATTCTGATATCTTTTAACATTTTTTTTTTTTTAAAGGCAGGGTCTCGTTCTAGCCTAGGCTGACTTGGAACTCAGTCTGTAGCCCAAGCTGGCCTAACACTCATGACTGTTCTTCTACCTCAGCCTCCCAAGTGCTAGGATTAAAGATGTGAATCACGAAGTCCAGCTATTTCCTATATCTTGAAGCATTTTCTCTAATGTTTTCTGTAGACATTTCAAAGTTTATGGCCTAATGTTAAGGTCCTTGATCTATTTTTAGTCAATTTTTTTGTGCAGGGTGAGAAATAGGAATCTAGTTTCTTTTTTCTGAATGTAGATACCCAGTTTTCCCAGCATAAGTTGTTAAAAAATGGCTTTTCTCTAACGAGTAAAATAGGCATTGATATTTTCCTTCCAAAGTCACATAGCTGTTGTTACAGTTTACTGTCAACTCTTCTGTTTAGTTCCACTGATCTACAAGTTTTTTTTTTTTTTGTACCAATATTATGCTGTTTTTGACATTTGAAGTCTGTAATACAGCTTGAAATCAGGTATTGTGATACCTTGTGCCATATTTATTTATTTTTGCTCAGGATTGCTTTGGCTATCTAGGATTTTTTGTGGCTAAAAATAAGTTTAAATTACTTTTTATTTCAGTGGAGATTGGTATTGGAAATTTGATGGGGATTGCATTGAATCTGTAAGGTACTTTTGGTTAGATAGCCATTTTTGCTATATTGATTCTTTCCATCCTTGAACATGGGAGATATTTCTATCTTCTAATGTGTTCTTTAATTTCTCTATTAAGTGTTCTTATTATAGAGCTCATTCACTTCCTTCATTAGATTTATTTCTAGGTATTTTACTTTCTCGAGGCAATTGTGAATAGAGTTGCTCCTCTGATTTCTTTGTCAGTTTGCTTGTTATTGATATAAAGAAAGGCAATAGATTTTGTATGTTAAATTGTAACCTGCCACTTTGTTGAACATGTTTATTAGATCAAACAGTTTCCTGATAGAGATTAAAAGTCTTTAATGTGTAAAATAATATCATCTGCAAATAAGGATACTTTGACTTCTTTTCCTGTTGGAGTCTTTTATTAAAATACATTTTCTTTTTGAAAAATATTTCTTTACTTGTTTGAGAGAGAGAGAGAAAGAGAGAGAGAAAGAGAATTGGCACTCAAGGGCCTCTAGCCACTGCAAAAGAACTCCAGATGCAGAAATCACCTTGTGCTTCTGGCTTTATGTGAGTACTAGGGCTCGAGTCCTTAGGCTTTGCAGGCAAGAACCTTAACCACTGAGCCTTTTATTTGATTCTTTTGGCCTGGAGAAATGGCTTCATGGTTAAGGCACTTACCTGCAAAGCCAAAGGACCCAGGTTCATTTCCCTAGGACCCATGTAAGCCAGATGTACAAGGCGGTACATGCATCTGGAGTTTGTTTGCAGTGGCTAGAGGCCATGGTATGCCCATTCTCTCTCTCTCTCTCTCTCTCTCTCTCTCTCTCTCTATCTGCTCTTTTCTGTCTCTTCCTCAAACAAATAAAAATGAAATATTTAAAAATAATTTGCTTTTCTTGTTTTATTATTCTAGCTAAGACTTCCATTTTTGTATAAGAAAAAAAATGGACACCCTTCTTTTGTTCATGATTTCAATGAAAATATTTTGAGTTATTCCCTATTTGCTATACTGTTGGCTATAGGATTTTTGTGTAAAGACTTTATTACTTAGGATATGTTCCTTCTATCCTAGTTTCTTAAGACTTTTATCATGAAAGGATGTTGGAGTATATCACAAATGTTATCTATATCAGTTGAAATGATCATTTGATGTCTGTCTTTAAGTCTATATAATGTATTACATTTATTGCTTTGCATATATTGCACCTTCCCTGACTTTCTGGAATAAAACCAACTTGGATGATGGATTTTTTTTTGATGTATTCTTGCATTCTATGAGCAAGTATTTTGTTGAAAACTGTTGCATGTATATTCTTCAGGGAGACTAGTTTATAATTTTCTTCTGTTTGTTGTGTTGTTATTGCATTTTAGTATCAGGACAATGCTGGCTTTGTAAAAGATTTGGTAGTGTTCTTTTCTTTTTCTTTTTCTTTTTCTTTTTCTTTTTTGGTTTTTCGAGGTAGGGTTTTGCTCTAGCTCAGGCTGACCTGGAATTCACTATCTAGTCTCAGGGTAGCCTCAAATCCTCCTACCTCTGCCTCCCGAGTGCTGGGATTAAAGGCATGTACCACCATGCCTGGCTTTTTTTTTTTCATATTTTATGAAATAGTTTGAGAAGCATCGTTATTAGATATTTTTGGAATCTGGCTTAAAAAGCTGTATTTTAATGGCTTGTCTAGCTTACTGTTATGTTTGGTTATCTTGTTATTTTAGTTTACATGCTTTTGTGAGTTCTTTCATTTATTTTTGTGAATATTTATGCATGTGTGTGTTTATATGTATGTGGGTGCATGTGTGTCTGTGAAGGTGCATGTACACATATGTATGTGAGCATTTGAGGACAGAGGAAAATCTCAAGTATCATTTCTCAGATGATTATGTTTTGGAGACAGCATCTCTCATTGGCCTGGATCTCATCAAGAAGGCTAGACTGGCTGGCCAGCAAGCCCCAGGGGTCTGCCTGTCTCCACCTCCCCAGTGCTTGGATTACAAGTGTTCACCATGATTCTTGCTAGATTTTTGTTGGTACTGGGGGGTCAAACTCTGGTAACCATACTTACACAGGAAATACTTGAGTGACTGAATTACTTCCCCAGCCTGTTTTAGAGATTTCAAAGGTTTTTTTCTATGTATATATAATATGCTTCAAATTAATTATAAATTTGAAGAGTTTTGAAATGGGCATTTGAATTAGGTGTCCCCATAAACATATGTATTTGGAATGTTTGATATCCAGCTGATGGCAATTTGGGAATTAGATCTTTACTGTTGGAGGCTTGTTCTTGGGGGCAAGCTTATGGGTGTAATAGCAAATTTCCCCTTACTAGTGTTTGGCACACTGTCCTGCTGCTGTTGTCCACCTAATGTTGGCCAGGAGGTGAAGTATAGCCTCTATTAATGCCATGTTTTGCCCTGCCATCATGGATTTTCCCCTTGAGTCTATTATCCAAAATAAACCCTTTCTTTCCATAAGCTGCTTTTGGTCAGGTGCTAGAAAGCAACAAGAAGGTAACTTCAAGAGTAAAATTGGAGGCTGGGGGATGGCTTAGTGGTTAAGGTGTTTGCCTGCAAAGCCAAAGGACTCAGGTTCAATTCCCTGGAACCCACATTCACTAGATGCACAAGGGTGTGCACGCATCTGCAGTTCATTTTCAGTGGCTGGAGGCCCTGGCGCGTCTGTTCTCTCTCTCTCTCTCTCCCTCTTTCTCTGTCAAATAAATAAATAAATAAAAATCAAATATTTAAAAAAAATCTTTTTGTTTATTTTATTTATGTATTTATTTGAAAGTGACAGACAGAGAAAGAGACAGATAGAGAGAGAGAATGGGCATGCCAGGTCCTCCAGCCACTGCAAACGAACCCCAGATGAGTGCACACCCTTGTGCATCTGGCTAACGTGGGTCCTGAGGAATTGAGCCTTGAACTGGGGTCCTCAGGCTTCACAGGTAAGTGCTTAGCCACTAAGCCATCTCTACAGCCTAGAAATAAAATATTTTTTTTTAAAAGAGTAGAGTGGGTTGTTACTGCTAGAAATATGACTGTGTAACTTTTGGACTTTTGGAGCTGATTTGTGGGAAAATATGGAAGCATCTGAAACTTTGGTCTAAGAGATGCCTTGAGTTGCTAAAGGTAGAGTTTTAGGGACCATCCTGGTCAGAGTTGAAAGACTTGAATTCAGTAAGAGCTATGGAATATGAGGTTTTGGCTTCTGATAGTAAGAAAAAGCTTTGTAGGGACTGGAAAAGAAGCAGTTTATGTGAAAGCCTTGCTGAATTCCACCTGTCTCTGTTCTAAGAATTTGTATAGGGTTGTCTTGCATAGAAATGGACTGGTGTGAGCAAATGGATATGACACAGAAAGAAATGAAAGTTTTAGACTTGAGACAGCCCCCATTCAAGTGAAACTGTTTGAGAGAGCACTACCAGTGAGAGTGGGACAGCTGTTCTGCATTGGGACGGTAGAAAAATGTGCACTCATTTGAAAGTAAGAGGCCTGAATGCTTAAGGACTGTCCTCCTCTTCAAAGTTGGCTTTACTCTCCACCTGGATTAAAAAATTGGTAGCCCACCTGGTACTATGGAGTATAACAAATGCAGGAATGAGAGTGTCATTGGATTTGCTACTCAATTTGATTTTTGGAGATGGCCATGGGCAATATTGGGTGGGGTTGTTGGAAATCCCTGCATGGGGTATAATGAAGCCATGAGGATGCACTGTGGCCTTCACATAGTCTAAATGCCAGTACTGTGAGGATGCTACCAAGTAGAGCTGCCAGCTTTGGATGATTGTTCCCTAAGCTGTGAGCAGCCTAGATGGCAGGGAGGAACTGGAACTCTGGATTTTGTCACTGGTTAGAGATGTTGGACTTAGAGATATAGAAACCTGATGCTTGCTGTGTTTGTTTTAAAACTTGTATTGGGTCAATCTTTGTTTGCTATGCCCAATGCCATCTTTTCCACTATGAATGTTTATTCTGTGCCACTACAGGTTTTCTTTTCTTTTCTTTTTTTGGTTTTATACTTAGTAGTTAAGAGACTTTGAACTATAGCAATGTTCAAACAGTGTTGGGATTGATAGAAACTATGAGGACTTTTAAAGTTGGACTGAATGCATTGCATTTTACATCATGTATCAGTTTATGGGGGCCAGGGGCAAAATGTGGTGGTTTGAAATAGGTGTCCCCCTTAAACTCATGTGTTCTGAATGCTTCATCTCCAGCTGATGGCAATTTGGCAGTGGTTTCCTTACTGGAAGAGTGTTTTTTGGAGTGGGCTTATGGGTATTATAGCCAGCTTCTCTTTGCAGTGTTTGGCACACTCTGTGGGCACTGTTGTCCATCTGATGTTGGACAGGATGTGATGTCCAACTTCTGTTCATGCTACATTTTCTTCTGCTATAATGGAGTTCCTTCTCAAGTCTGAAAGCCAAATTAAGGAACTTTCCTTTCCTCCCATAAGCCATTTTTGGTCAGGTACCTTATGTTATCAACAAGAAGGTAACCACTACAGCATTAAATTCCTTCCATCTTTAGCTGTCACTGACAGTTATTTGTCTGTACTGGCATTATGCCCATAGCTTTTTTTAAAAAAAATTATTTTTATTTCTTTATTTGAAAACAGAGAAAGAGAGAGAGAGAGAGTAGAGAGACACAGAGAGAGAGTGTGCATGTCAGGGCCTATAGCCACTGCAAATGAACTCCAGATACATGTGCCCTTTGTACATCTGTATGCCCATAGCTTTTATTGCTAAAGGATTTATAAAAAGTCTGTATCATGTCTTATCACAGAAGTTTCTAGAAAGTAGGCCTGTAATTTTTCTCAAGTATATTTTGATAATTTTAATGTCAAATAATTTAAGGTGATAGATGGGTAAGAGGCAATTTGTTGATTTTTCATTGATATTCATTTTACATGTTAAATATGAGGTATAAAGTTATTTTTATAACTTTCCTCTTCAGTGTTTTATATGTCAACACATATTACCTGTGACTTCAATTATTTTCAACGACTACTTACAACATCGTAAAGCATGTTGCCTTGATATTATTAGGTGACTCATAAGCTTATTAGTGAATACAGAACATAAAATATTGCTTTCCTGTAAATGTCAGCAGTGTCGGGGGAAATGATATCAAACATCAAAAGTGCTAGCAATATCATCACTTGTTAAAAGACATTGCAAAAAGGGGGCAGAAAGAAAGTAAAAGCCAAAAAAGTGCTTTGCAATGCTATTTTACAAACACAAAATGGCCATGATATTTATGACCTCAGAGTGGCTGCATAGACTTGATTAGTAGGGAAAAAATGATGACATCAAAATAGAAGAGAGGCTAGTTGGAAAAAAGAAAAGATTCAGTAGAGGGGGATTTTAGGAGGAGATAAGGAAGGTGGTGGGAGAGGATCATAATCATGGTATATTATCTATATGTATGGAGGTTGTCAAAACCTTTAAGCTGGGCATGGTGGTGCATGCCTTTAATCCTAGCACTTGGGAAGCAGAGGTAGGAGGATCACCATGAATTCAAGATCACCCTGATACTACATATTGAATTCCAGGTAAACCTGGGCTGGAGCAAGACCTGACCTGGTAAAAACAAAACAAAAAAAGGTATTAGGCAGTGATTTTGAATATTCAATTTTGAATATATATATATATATATATATATATATATATATATATATATATCACAGCATTTTGTAATGCCACTAATTCTTTTCTTATTTTTTTAAGTTTTATTTATTTATTTATTTATTTGAGAGAGCAAGAGAGGAAAGGAGGGAGAGAGAGAGAGAATGGGTGTCCCAGGGCCTCGAGCCACTGCAAGTGAACTCCAGACACATGTGCCACCTTGTACATCTGTCTTATGTGGGTCCTGGGGAATTGAACTGAGGTCCTTTGGCTTTGCAGGCAAGTGCCTTAACTGCTAAGCCATCTCTCCAGCCCCTGCAATGCCACAATTCTACATATAGTATTTTTCATGCATAAATAAGACAACATATATTTTATATAGCCTTCTTGTTGGGTAATAATAATAATAATAATAATAATAATAAAGAATGACATAAGGCTGGAGAGATGGCTTAGCGGTTAAAGTGCTTGCCTGAGAAGCCTAAGGACCCATATTCTATCTCTCTCCAGATCCCATGTAAGCCAGACACACAAAGGTGAGGCAAGCACAAGGTTGCACATGCACACTAGGTGGTGAAAGCATCTGGAGTTCACTTGTAGTGGCTGAGGCCTTCACACACCAATTCTCTCCCTCTCTTTCTCTTTCTCTCTCTCTCTCTGTCTTGCTCTCTAAAAAAAAAGCAGGAAAACACAAGGTGTTAATCCTTGTGTTAAAATGATGTTTTACAAAAGAATGACATAGGGGAATTGTTTTTGCTATTTGCTAGACAGTGCAAGATTGTAAACATAATCTCTGTTGCTTAGCAGTTATTTTCAAATACTCAACTACATCGTGAGCTTAAAGATGAGTTGTGTGGGCTGGAGAGATGGCTTAGCGGTTAAGCGCTTGCCTGTGAAGCCTAAGGACCCGGTTCGAGGCTCGATTCCCCAGGACCCACGTTAGCCAGATGCACAACGGGGCACACACATCTGGAGTTCCGTTTGCAGTGGCTGGAGGCCCTGGCACGCCCATTCCCTCTCTCTCTCTATCTGCCTCTTTCTGTATGTCTGTCGCTCTTAAATAAATAAAGAAAAAAATGAAGAAAAAAAATTAAAAAAAAAGATGAGTTGTGTTTGGCTAACCTAATGCCTTGTGAATTTTATCATATTTTAAACTTAGATGATTTGAAAATCAGGTGATATAGAAAATAGGCAATTCTGGTACAAAAGGCTTGTATTTCTTCATGACTATGTTGGTATATTGCTGGGAAAATTGTTTTAGGTTGTGTGTTAAGCAGGATTCTCTGTAGAAATAGAAAAAATACAGTGTATATATATGCATACATAGAGAGAAAATGCATATACCACATGCATACACATATAGAGATTTTTATTTATTAGAATGGTTGGCTTACATGATAGGTGCTGAATTACCCAACAGTGACCATCCACATGGTGGAGAGGCACAGAAGCCAGTAAATATGAGTTTATTATATGAAACTCAAAGTTCAAATTTGGTACTGAAGCCTTCATTTCCTTGTAGAGTTACTGGTATCTACTTCATGTTTGAAGGCCAAAGAAGCTAGAGTAGGATGATAGCAGTAATAGACATACTTTCTTATGAAGAAGAACTGAAGGTAGGCAAGTATGGTAGTACTCCATAGACTCAGGTACGTTATGAAAGCTTATAATTTGGCTCTCTAGCCACCTAGCTGGAGGAGGTGTAACTGGAGGCTGACCTGAATTTCAGCCCAAAGGAATGCAGAAAGTTTAAGTTTTGTGGGTGTCCTGCTTGCTACTAGTTTTGTGCTAGTTGATTTTGGTATTTACTGGCTGTTTGGTTCTTTATCTATCCTTGGATATATGGAAGCAGCTTATTTTACCATTTGATGGAACTTACCCTGGATATGTAAACTTGAATAAATTCCTCCCTTTTGTAAACTGTGCCTGGTTTGGATGTTCATCCAAGCAATGTGAAACGGTCTACTATAGCAAGTGACATTGCTTCTTCTCAGATCTTTTGATACCTGACATGATAGTCGATTTTGATTGTCAACTTAAATAGATATAACATAAGCTAAGACATACTTCTGGGACTATCTATATATATAAGGATTAACTGAGGGGAGAAAACCAACTGTCAGACTGGGCAGCACTTTCTGGTCTGAGGGAAAAGTGTGCTGCTTTTTCCTGGCTGTGTTACCTTCTTGCTGGCAAATGCATTTATCCTGGTATTGCTGCCACTACTTCCACCATTTTTTGTAGATACTGAGCCCAGTTTCTTTTGCCTTCCAGCAGCTCTCCAGGAATACTCCAGGCCTTCAACACCAGATTGGAATTGCTGAGGTATTCAGTTCCATGGCCTGAGTAGCTCTATCAAGTCCTCAGCCTCTCCAGTATACAGGTGGCTATTGTTGAACTATGTAACCCTTAGTCTGAACTACCTAACCCAATCCAATACATTTCTTTTCACATATATTCATTCTATCATTTCTGTTCCTGTAGAGAAACCAGATTAGTGTATCTGGAATTCTATTGGGAGGTATCAACCACTTTGAAAGCTGATCCTCATCTGGTCAGTCATTCTTCTCTGGAAATACACTCAGAGGTGTGTCTCTTAGGTGATCCTAAGTTCTGTAAAGTTCACAATCATGGCTGACCATAACAAGTCCACAGTTTATCAGTTTGCTACCCAACCAAATCTATTTTTGTTATGCTTAATTTCCAAATGGAGACAATAACAAAATCATAATTTTACTTAACATGCCACAACTATTTCACATACAACTAAAAACATGTAACTAGACAGAATAGATGCAAAGTACCTTGAGGAATGTTTGTTTTTACTATCTTATAACTTAAATATGATCATTTACATTTAATAACACTTAAGTATTGTGGTGGTTTGATTCAGGTGTCCCCCATAAACTTAGGCGTTCTGAATGCTAGGTTCCCCAGCTGATGACAATTGGAAATTAAACCCTCCTAGAGGGTGTATACTGTTGGGGGCAGGCTTATGGGTGTTATAGCCAGTTTCCCATGCCAGTGACTGGTACACTCTCCTGTATGCCAAGACGTGTGGTCCATCTGCTGTTGGCCATGAGGTTGATGTTCACCCTCTGCTCATGTCATCATTTTTCCCTGCCTTGATGGAGCTTTCCCTCCAGTCTGCAGGCCAAAATACACCCCTTTTTCCCCACAAGCTGCTCTTGGTGGGGTGATTTCTGCCAGCAATGTGAACCTGACTGCAACAAGTATTCATGTTAACTCAATCACTAGTATATGGTAAAGGGATGTATATTATATGTGTATATATGTACAACCATGTTCTTAAAATAGGAAAGAAGCCCTCAGGATAATCCTTATTTCTGTTAGTGGTATCATGGCTGTAGGTTTAATTTATAACTGTCTTTTGCTACCCATTCTGCATCTACTCCACCTCAGCATGCATCTTACTAAGTCTTGACTATTTATCTGCAGGGGTGGCCTACATCTTCATTCCAAAGGCTCTGGGCCATTTATCAAGTATTTCATTGACCTTAATCACAGGACATGGTAACAATAAGAGATCTGAAAGGACCTCTTCAATTCTTCACTATTCTTCCTTAACTCCATTATGGAATAGTAGTCCAATTACCCACTGGAAGTCTGGATCAATCATCACTGCTAGTACTGAAACTCCTTGATTTAAGGACATCAGAAGCCCAAAATAGGCAAGGAGAAGTCTTAACTTCTAGTTAAATGGAATATTTGTTGCGTTATCTTATAAAAGAACTCATCTTTCTAGAACCAAGATCTTGAGGCCAACAGAGCACAAAATTATTAGAACAGGGATGAAAATTTTGCTGGAAGGTCACTCAGGGTGATGGTGAATGGTACCATTCCCATTTTCAACCCATGATTCCTTGACATGTGAGTATTAGGTATGGGTGAAACTGCCATATACTGGATGCTAACTCAGAGTGTTCAGTGTTCTGGAGAATCTTGTTTAAACCCTTAAAGATATTGCTAATTAGAGGGTATGGTAACTGCATCTTGAAAAGGACTTCACACCATTCTATTAAGCTAACTACCTCAAGATGTTAGGAAGCATGGTAAGGCCAATGAATGCCATAAATAAGAGCCTAGTGCCACCGTCCTTTATTGTGAAGTGAGTTCTTTGGTGACACAATGCTATGTTGGTAGATAAAGCATTCTGTACATTCATGGATGGTAGTTTTCACAGAAGCATTACATACAGAAGAGAGAACCGAAACCCTGAATATGTGTCTACTTCAATAAGAACAAAGCATTGCCCCTTCCATAATGGAAGTGGTTAATGTAATCAATCTGATAACCTGCATGGAACAGAGTAAGTGAAGTTGTGTGTTTTCCAAAATTGAAATGGGCTCCTGGCACCATTGTGCTTCTTTGTTGGTGATAGAATGGGCCAAGTGAAAAAACATTCTTCACCTTAGAAGGATTATTTCTGCATTCCCAATACCACTGGACTTCTAGAAATATTACTGAGGTAGAAGGCCCTTGAATTTTGGCAGATTTATTTCCTATCCTCTAATGTGCAAATGTTTTGTCAACAAGCCCAGAGTGAATTACTGCCCCCCTGCTTTCTTTGTCCAATCAGTACAATTTTATCAATGAAATGGACCAATGCAATGCTTTCTGAAAGAAGCAGGCAATCAAGAGCCCTTTCAACCAGCTATGACACAGGATCAGATAGCTAATATGCCCTTGATATTGGACAGTGAAGGTATACTACTATCCTTGTCATCTGAAAGCAAATCACTTCTGATGGAACTTATGGACAAGCATGGAGGAGCAATCATTCATGTGATCAATAGCTGAATACCAGGTACCAGGAGATATATTCATTTGCCCAATCAAGGAATTCTCATCTAGTAATGCAGCTGTACTTGGTGTCAGCATTGAGTAAATTTACAGTTGTCAACTCTTTCTCTAAAATCCATCTTTTTTTTTTTTTTTTTTTTTTGGATAGGGTTTTGCTCTAGCTCAGATTGACCTGGAATTCACTATGTAGTCTCAGGGTGGCCTTGAACTCACTGAGATCCTCCTACCTCTGCCTTCCAAGTGCTGGGATTAAAGGTATGTGCCACCATGCCCAGCCAAAATCTATCCTTCTTTTGTATAGACCAGACAGAAGAGTTAAAGGATGATGTGGTAGGAACCACTACCTCTACTTCTTTTCAAGTCCTTGTTAGTGGCACTAATTTCCATAATCTCACCAGGGATGCAATTTTAGTTTTGGCCCATTGTTTTTCCTGGAAGTTCTAATGGCTTCCATTTGACCCTTGCAGCCATTATAACCTTTACTCCATAGGTCAGGGAACATATGTGGGAATTTTGCCAACTCTTAAGTTTATCTAACCTAATTGTGCACTCTAGGACTGGGTAAATAACCACAGGGTGAGTTTATCAACCACTGAATCTACCATGAATCAGACTTTGGTTCAAGTTCCATTATTTAATTGTCTTCCCTAAATCCTCACTTTGAGTGGAAGACCATAATGTTGTTTGTAATCAATATCAATTCAGAAGCAGTGTCTGGTAGGCTTCCAAAGTTCTGATAATTTCCTGTTCCCTAATACACAGTTATCCTGCTAAAAGGCTATAGGTCTCTTTAGGGAAGGATGGAAGATTGATGGTAAACCTTATGGTAGTACACTAATGTCTTTCCTTAAGAGGACCTGAACTCTTACTCATTTAAGTGCTGAAGGGGGATACTATTAACTGGCTCAAGTCTACAAATTGGTTGAGGCACTGTGATTCTTTGTGGCTATGATTCATGGTAGTCTGACGTTCATTTGCTCTGAAAGCTTTCTGCTTTTACTGATTGAGCAGCATTTTAGTAGGATTCCTATCTATCTCACTTCTGGGAATATCATGAATTAGGCAGTGTCATATCTCTACATGAGTCAGACCATGTTGACCATTGCTTCATGTCTGTTTTTTATCATGGTACTATGCTCACCTTGCTCTCGGGGATTGAGGAATGCCACTTGGCCCTTGTAACCATGTTCTCTAATTAGACTCACTACATTTAAGTTACCTAATGCAGTCTGTCTGGCTCCCATTGTAAGACACGGCAAATAGAAGAAAAATGACTGCCTTTCATATATACTGGTGCTCCTTTCGTAAGTCTGCTTCTTACAGTGTTAGTGTCAGTGAAGGACACATCTTCTGGCCCTTCTCATTGTGGAGGAGTAGGTTTTGCATGGTAAATATCCTCTAGATTTTCAGTTTACCTGAACCTTTTAATCTCTCCATCAATATTTCATCAGTATGAACTAAAAATGTCAAGCATCATCAGCTCAATCACAGTAGAATGTTGTTTGACTCACACTTTAGCTGACAAATCAAAGAAACTGCTATCACTTTTCTAAAAGTTGTGTAATCTACAATAATAAAATTATAATGACTACTTTGTAGACTCTTTGTTAGTCAGGGCTCTTTAAAGGAATAGAACTGATAAAATGAATATTCATTATAAAGATTGGCTTAAATGACATTTTTGTGGCAGACCAATAGTGGATGACTGCAGGTTATAGAGAGCAAGAACCTAGTAGCTGGTTGACTCAGCAGTCTAAATATGGTGTTAAAGGCATGAAAGATCCTAAGGTTTATAGTCAGGATGCTGTCCAGATTCCTGATCAGAAGTTGCTGGGCTTGGTCAAAGATGAAGGAATAATCAACGGTACTAGACCACACATGGTACCACTAGTCTTCAATCTACATTAGAAGGCTGAAAAAGCTGGGTTCAAATATCTGCAAAGGATTTCAGCAACAGAGTAGATGCACTTACTAGCAATAGCAAAGGCAGACAAGAATAAGGAGACCTGTTATCTGTAGCTTCTTATTTTTTTAAAGAAATCATTTTTAATGTTTTATTTATGCAGGAGAGAAAGAGAGAGAGAGAGAGAGACAGAGAGAGAGAATAGGCACATTAGGGCCTCTAGCCACTGCAAATGAATTCCAGATACATTTACCACCACGTGCACTGGGCTTATGTGGGTACTGGGCAATTGACCTAGGTCCTTAGGCTTTGCAGGAAAGTGCCTTAACCACTCAGCCATATCTCCAGCCCTGGAGCTCCTTAATATCTAGTCTAACATAAGGACTACACCATTTGGAGAAAAGTCTCCCCCACTTCAGTTAACCCTTCCTAAAAATGCCCTCATAGACATACCCAAGAGGCACACCTCTTACTTGATTCCTGAGATATAGGACATGGGAGAAATAGTAAGGGAAACAAGGATTTTATCTTCTCTCTCTGCACCTCAGCTAGCAAAAGTCTGCTGACAACCCATCTTGTGGTTGTCTCTCCTTTAGCAGGAACTGCCTCCTTTGTCTGTCTCAGACAAAAACTTTTTATCCTTTTTCCTCTATTCTAAAAGAAATCCATTTATTGTAAAATGGTCTAGGTTTTGAGCCAATCAACATGTTCTCTTTGCTAAACCTCACAACACAAAGTTTAAAGTGTAAGATATACCCTCCTTCCTGAGCATTCCTGGTGTCTTGCTTATCTTTCCTGAAACACCTGATCCAATCAAGCTGACATAGAATTTAACCATTACAAATTCTTATCAATAAATTCATGCTTGAATAAACCAGCCATGTCACTATCAGCCACAGAAGTAGTACATTTATTTTTACTGGGGAAAGAAATCTTTGCATTTGCAATTTGAAGTGTATTAGACCCATAGCTTTAACTGAAGAGGGTCAAAGAAATTGTATCTGTTCAGTTCATGGCTTGGGCTAAATTTAGTTCTTCCATTGTTAAGTGGTAATTTAGACTTATCTAAAAATATTGGGCATAGCACAAAAATAACCCAGGGTAATTTGTTAGACTTGATCCCATTACAGAGTCTTTTCCTTGTTTTTCAGTACATGTGTATTTTATGGTAAGTGAACAGTTTTTTTTTTTTTTGCATTTTTTCAGTGCTATGGATTATACCTAGGACTTTGCATACGATAAGCAAGTACCTTACCACTGAACTACATCCCTAGCTACACATTTTTTTTTATCTTGCCTCGGGTATGATTGTATGGCAATTGATAGCTTTCCTTTGTTGTTTGTATAATTTTCAGGTTGATCAAATTAACACTGTTTGAGTCTTATTTGATGCATTTTGGGGTCAAGAACTGTCCTAGCTCTAAGACTTAATGATTAACTGTCATTTTCCTTCATCTAATATATAGTACTAAGTATGTCACTGTACTATAGAAGTACCTTTTTGCCTTGCCCTCTCCAAGGATTCTTACACAAAACTGTGGAGTACCCTTTGAGTATTGATTTCTGACTTTTTTTTTTTCTTTTTTGGCTTTTCAAGGTAGGGTTTCACTCTAGCCCAGGCTAACCTGGAATTCACTATGTAGTCACTGTGTATTGGCCTCGAACTCACAGTGATCCTCCTACCTCTGCCTCCCAAGTGCTGGGATTAATGGTGTGTGTTACCATGCCACACCTGAGTATTGATTCCTAATCAACATCAGTAGCCTTCACTGCTTCTGGGAATTCTCAGAATTAATTCCTTCATCCCTGACCAAAGTGTTGAGAACTCCCTCTCTAGAATCTGGACAGCATCCTGACTATGAACATAAATCTCAATGAGTGTTGGAGTATTTTATTTCTTTCTTTATAGGTACTTTATCTCATTGGGTGTGGAAACACACACTGGTAATCCTCGAATTTTGAAAGCAGTGTCAGGAGGATCTTCAAGGTCAGCCTGGGCTATATAATGAGTTTCAGGTCAATCTGAGCTATGAAGCAACACCCTGTCTCTCAAAACAAAAACAAAAAGAAAAGGAGAAAGGTAGGTACCTTATCTGTCCCTATTCCATGTCCCCTCTTCCACCTACTTTAATCTTCTTAGATTTCACAAAAAGTTGGGAAGAGATCATTGTCTACTCTTAGCATCTGTTACAATTGAGAAATATGAGCTTGTAGTGGATTCTGATGTATTAATCTGCTGTGAGTTAGATTGGTTGACTGACTGATTGACACCTTTAATATTTTACTAGTGGTTATTTTACTTGGGGCAAGTCACACTGCTGAAATTTTACCCTGTACCTTTCCTTTAGATGTATTTGTTTGTTCCACTTGTTCTGATGAAAACAACTGAAATATGAAATACACCTTCAGACCTTTGTGTACTCTATGGTAAAAGTAAGAAATATCTTGGTTCTGGTGGTGGTAGTGGTAGTGGATTGCTTTTTGCTATCATACTAAAGCATGCTCCCCAAAATTAGAAATATTTTTTTACTTCCCAAGTAGAGATTCAAGAGACCTGACCCCTGTCTACCTCCCATCTCGTATTCTCTGCTATACTTCCCTACCATCCCCCCCACCCCCGGCTAATGAGTTTTATATGCTGATCTTGTTATTTCTCGTGTAAATCATATTTCTTCCTGATCTACAGGCTTCACAGACTGATCTTTCTTAGAAAGCTCTCCACCCTAGGCCTGCATGGTTTGTATCTCACATTTGGTTTAGTCAGCTTTACCAACATTCTTAGAATACTTAGAAATTTTTGTTGTGTTTTGAAACCATTTTATTTAGGGTTCTTTACAAGTTCACAGCTTCTACAATGAAGTTTCCTAGACATTCACAAAAAGCTCGCAAGGAATCATCAAGTACTTTACTTCAGTCTTAGAAATGAGCCATCTTGAACCAGTTTCTCTGACTAAGCAACAGGTCAGTGCAGTGATACAAGTCTCTCAGGAACAGTTTTTGTTTTATAACTCTATGTAATTTTAATACAATGTCCCTTGTTTACATATATATATTGAACATCTGTCCAGATTACTATTTTACTATGCTTTGTAAATATGTTATTTCAAATGGAATTTATTATTTTGTCAATGTTGAAAAAATTATAAGTCAAATAGCAATTATAGTAATAAAGGGTATTGTGGAAAAAATAAATTCAGCCTGATTTAATTTTATTTTCCTTCCACCCTTAAATTTTTATTCCTGTACATATTCCCTAGACATCTGCTTATATGAGACAAGAAACACAAAAGTTCTTAAAGAGAAATGTACCTCATTAAGGCTAGCACTACAGGTTGGGAAAATAGCTTGAAAGGTAAAGTACTTGCTTGACAAATATGAGGACCTGAGTTTAATTCCCCAGTACCCATGTAAAATGCTGTATGTGGTGACCAACTTCTGTAATCCCAGAAATAGGAAAGCAGCTAATTTGGCAGCTGGTATTGCCTAATTGGTGAGTTTCATATCATTGAGAAACCCTGTCTCAGAGGAGATGGATGACATTCCTAAGGATAATACCCAGAAGTTCACATATATGCATAAACACATGCACATGTAGTCACATGCATACAAATGCATGCACATACAAAGTTTTAAAAAAGGAACACACTGCATACTTTGTCTTTAGGAACTTACTGTGACTTGAGGCTAGTTATAGGTTGAGAGGTCTGGATGGGTGGTGAGTCCTGAGGATCATGAGCATTGTCTTGCTTGTCATCTCCTTCAGGGAAGCTCATTGCTTTTTCCATAGACAATGCAGGATTAATTCCTTCAGGTAGTAGGGGAGCAAACAAACTGCAGGGCATGGGAATGGGATGAACCATCAAGGGTGAGGAAATTATTTACTAAGGTGAAATGACATATCAGAATCTGAGAATTCATTGCTTCACCTCATCAGGGTCCCCTCACACATCTCCATTTCAAGTTACATATACTACTCTTTGCCAATCAGTACCCTTACTTTTATTGCAGACTCTCTTTTGAGATGGACACTTAAACTTACGTTGTAAGTCAGCTAGTTGCATAATGAAGGTTTGGCTTTTTTTTTTTTTTGAAGAAATATTTTTATTTTTTACTTGCAAGCAGAGAGGCAGACAGAGAGAATGGGCACACCAGGGCCTCTAGCCACTGAAAGCAAACTCCAGTTGCATGTGCCACTTTGTGCATCTGGCTTTATGTGGTTACTGGAGAATTGAACTTCAGTTATTAAGCTTTGCAGGCAAGTGCCTTAACTGCTGAGCCATCTCTCTAGTCCCATTGGATTTGGTTTTTGATAACTTCAATTCTGTGGTAACTGGAGGGAAGATTATCAGGTCACTGGAAGCCTTAGGTAATTTTTACTCCTCAGGAGCTGGGAAATTATATCACTAGGCTCATTATTTTCCATTATTAGTTTATGAAGCAACCACCCAGCATCATTATAGTCCTTACTTTTTATAATGTTCAAAAGTTTTATATAAAGTCCCTAAAATGGACTTCCAGCCAAGATGGTGACTGCCTAGCTGCGCTGCAAATCCCAGGTAAAGAAAGGCAAGATATTAAGGGTTCATTGGGCCTTTTAGGGGAGAGAAATCTCCAATAGATTGTCAGAGGGAGGGCACAGAGGTGGGGGAAACAGGGAATTGCGGATCCCCTCGAGGGCGGGTAGACCACCCCTCCCCCCAAATAACCACCGTGTCCACAGCGCTGCAGCTGCCGCCACGTGTCGATCGATCCCTGCGTGCGGAAGCTTAGACTGCTCTGCACACTCGTCCACTCGCCCACTTACTGAGTGAGCCCTGTCCAACAGCAACTGCCACACAAGCTCAGACTGTGTCTCTTGCTTGCGCCAGCTCAGGTGTCATCCCCTACCTGTCTGTCACGCCGGCCGTCTACCATTGTCCTGTGGCAGGAGAGCGCAGACTGCTTCTGGGTCCCAGTGTTCCCAGCCAGAGTTCGAGCTGCTTCAGTGCTTGGTGCCTCAGTGTCACTCCTAGCTCAAACACAGGCAGCTTTGGCACATTACCACTTGAGAATTCAGGCAACTTTGGTGCCCCTGCCAGGCAACAGATAGGCAGCTTTGGCAAGTGAGAGCCAAAGCCCAGGCTGCTTGGCAACTGCCCCAGGCTGTATAAGATTCCCATTGTGCTTGAGCCCAGGCTGATACGACCACCTATGTGCCCATACACTGTCATGGGCAGACCACAGCACAGAAAAAAATCACATGAAAAATCAAATGCAAGAAAATCCAGTCAGATCACCCAGTCCTACAATGAATACATCTAACCAAAACATAGAAGAACCATTAGGATCAGAACACCAAATTGAACCTATGAGCAATGCAACCCTCACCAACCTACGGGTAGAACTTGTAGGAAAGCAACAAAGGACCAATAATCATGTGGATGTGGCCATCACTAAACTAGAACTAATAGATAAGAAATTGGAAGGAGTTCAAAGAGAGTTAAGAGATTTGAGGGAGAGTGAAAAAAAAGAAGACCTTAAAAATCAGCTGGCCATGCTAAATGAAGACATAAAGAAATGCAAGGATGAATTCCAAGAATCATCAAGAGAATCAGAAAATGATGTGAAAAGGGAGTTTGACAGAGGGATGGAAATTATACATAGAAAAGTACTAGAAAATGCAAACTTAATTGAACAAATCCAAAACTCTCTAGAAGCTCTCAAGAATAGAGTCAGCCAAGTGGAGGATGGAAACTCTGATCTGGCAGACAAGATAGAAGAAACAGTTCCAGAGTTCAAAAATTTCACTAACTTCAAAAGTTCCTGTGAACAGAACATGAGGGAATTGTGGGATACACTGAAACATCCTAATATGAGGATCATTGGAATACCAGAAGGAGAAGAAATTCAGACCAAAGGCATGGAGAACTTATTTAACAAAATAACTGAAGTAAACTTCCCCAGTTTCTTAAAAGAAAGGCCCATCAAGACACAAGAACCCAACAGAACTCCAAACAGACTGGAGCAAAGGAGAAACTCTCCAAGACATATTGTCATTAAGACTCTAAACATTGACACCAAAGAGAAAATACTAAAAGCAGCTAGGGAAACACAGCACACCACTTTCAAAGGTAACCCCATCAGAATTACTTCAGACTTCTCCATGGAAACCCTGAAAGCTAGAAGGGCCTGGAATGCAACACTGCAAAGTCTAAGAACCTATGGCTTCCAACCCAAACTACTCTACCCAGCAAAAGTATCCTTTATAATAGATGGTGAAAGAAAAACATTCCAAAACAAAAATCAGCTTTACAATTATATGAACACAAAACCAAACTTACAGAGAGTATTTCAGGAAATTCTCCACAGAGAAGAAAAAAATAATCAAACACAATTACCTACAAGAAGCAGATCACAACAACCAAACTCAGAGAAGGCACAAAAAACTTCAAAGTCCATGAAAACACCAACCCACATTTACCATCACAATATGGCAGGGATCAAATAAAATCTCACAGTCATTACCCCAAATATTAATGGCTTTAATTCACCCATCAAGAGACACAAGCTAACAGGATGGATCAAAAAATTAGACCCCAAAATATGTTGCGTTCAAGAAACCCACCTTACCACTAAAGAGAGACACCTCTTCAGGGTGAAAGGGTGGAAAAGAATATTCCAAGCAAATGGGAATAAGAAACAAGCAGGTGTAGCTATATTAATATCGGATAAAATAGACTTCAAACCAAAAATAATCGAAAAAGACAAAGAAGGCCACTTCCTACTTATCAAGGGAACAATCCATCAAGAGGATGTTACAATCATAAATCTGTATGCACCAAACACAGGGGCACCACACTTCATAAAACAAAACCTACTTGACAATAAAAGAGAAATAACCACCAACACCATCATATCTGGAGACTTCAGTACACCATTATCAGGAATAGACAGATCATCCAAACAGAAACTCAACAGGGAAGTAAGAGATCTGAAAAAAACCATAGATCACTTAGACCTAACGGACATCTACAGAACTTTCCATCCCCAATCCACAGACTACACATTCTTCTCAGCAGCCCATGGAACATTCTCTAAAATAGACCAGATACTGGGTCACAAAGACTGCCTCCACATATTTAGGAAGATTGACATATTTCCCTGCATGATATCAGATCACAATGCTATATTGCTTGAAATCAACAACAAAAGACCCACCAAGAATCCCACTGGCACCTGGGAAGTGAACAGCACACTTTCAAACAATAAATGGATAGTGGATGAAATAAAAAATGAAATTGCAAAATTTCTGGAATTGAATGACAATGAGAACGCATCATACAAAAACTTATGGGACACAATGAAGGCTGTCCTCAGGGGCAAATTCATAGCACTCAATGCCTTCATAAAAAAGACAGAAAGGTCCCAAATCAATAACCTAACCATCCACTAAAGGAGCTAGAAAAACAAGAAAAATCAAACCCAAAGAGCTCCAGAAGGTAAGAAATAATTAAAATCAGAGCAGAAATCAATGAATTGGAAACCAAGGAAAAAATTAAGAGAATTGACAAAACAAAGAGCTGGTTCTTTGAAAAAATAAACAAGATTGCCAACCCCTGGCCAATCTTATCAAGCAAAAAAAGGAGAAGATTCAAATTAACATAATTCAAAATGAAAAAGGAGACATCACAACAGACATAAGTGAAATTGGGAGAATCATCAGGACTTATTTCAAAAACCTCTACTTCACAAAACTGGATAATGTGGAGGAGATGGATAAATACCTGGACGCATACCATCTACCAAAGCTAAACACAGAGCAGATTAATCACCTCAATCAACCCATCACACTCATGGAGATTGAAAATGTAATTAAAAAACCTCCCCAAAAAGAAGAGTCCAGGATCAGATGCCTTCTCAGCTGAATTCTATCAAACATTCATGGAAGAACTCAAACCAATTTTGCTCAAACTGTGCCACACAATTGGTGAACAGGGAAAGCTATCCAACTCCTTTTATGAAGCTAGCATCACCCTAATTCCAAAACCAGGCAGAGATGCCACAGGAAAAGAGAACTACCTGCCTATTTCCCAGATGAACTTGGATGCAAAGATCCTGAACAACATCCTTGCAAAACAAATCCAACAACACATCAAAAGCATTACCCACCTTGACCAAGTGGGATTCATCCCAGGAACATAGGGGTGGTTCAACATATGGAAATCTGTCAATGTAATACACCACATAAACAAGGTTAAACATAAAAACCACATGATCATTTCAATAGATGCAGAAAAGGCTTTTGACAAGATACAATATCACTTCATGATCAAAACATTGGAGAGAATTGGCATGGCTGGTTCATCTCTTAACATAATAAAGGCAATATACAAAGCTCCTAAGGCCCAAATAATACTTAATGGAGAGAGAGTGGAGGAATTCCCATTAAGATCAGGAACAAGACAGGGTTGTCCACTCTCACCTCTGCCTTTCAATATAGTACTGGAAGTCCTAGCTCAAGCAATAAGACAGGAGAAGGAAATAAAAGGGATACAATTTGGAAAGGAAGAAGTTAAATTAGCTTTATTCACTGATCCCAAGAGACTCCATCCCAAAACTCCTGAAGGTGATTAACTCTTATAGTAAAGTAGCAGGATAGAAAATCAATGCACAAAAAGCAGTAGCCTTCCTATATGCAAATGAAAAAGATACAGAGAAAGAAATAAGGGACATAGTCCCATTTTCAATAGCAACAAAAAATAAATAAAATACCTTGGAATAATGGTAACCAAGGAAGTGAAAGATCTGTACAACGAAAACATAAAAACACTCAAAAAAGAAATTGAGGGGGACTTGAGAAAATGAAAAGATCCCATGTTCCTGGATAGGCAGAATTAACATTGTGAAGATGACAATCCTACCAAAGGCAATATACAGATTTAATGCAATTCCAACTAAAATCCCTACAGTGTTCTTCACAGAGATAGAAAAAATGATCACAAATTTCATATGGAAAGGCAGAAGGCCTCACATATCCAAACATATTCTCAGCAAAAGAAATACCTCTGGAGGCATCACCATACCTGATCTAAAGCTATATTACAAAGCACAGTAATAAAAACAGCATGGTACTGGCATGAAAACAGGAGTATAGACCAATGGAATAGACTTGAGGACCCGGACTTTGGGTCAAGCAAGTATAGCTACTTGATATTCGATAAAGGCCCGAACAATATAGGCTGGAAAAAAGACAGCATCTTCAACAAATGGTGCTGGACAAACTGGATAACCATATGCAGGAAACTGAAACTTGACCCACACATTTCACCATGCACTACACTCAAGTCCAAATGGATCAAAGACCCCAATATCAGACCAGAAACTCGAATACTACTGGAAGAATATTTAGGAAGTACTTTCCATGATATAGGAATGGAAAAAGACTTCCTGAACAAAACCACAGTAGCTCATGAACTTAAACCATCACTCAACCAATGGGATCACATGAAGCTGAAGAGTTTGTTTACAGACAAGCATACTATAAGCAAAGCCAATAGATTACCCACAGAATGGGAGAAAATATCTGTGGGTTATCCAACTGATAGAGGCCTAATCTCTAGAATCTACAAAGAACTCAAAAACCTAAGCTGTAAGAAGTCAAATGCTCCACTCACAAAATGGGGCAAAGTGCTGAACAGGCAGTTCATTGAGGAAGAAATACAAATGGCAATCATATACTTAAGAAAATTTTCATCATCACTAATCATCAGGGAAATGCAAATTAAAACAACTATGAGATTCCACCTTACCCCAATAAGGATAGCAAACATCAAATAAAAATAAATGCTGGTGAGGATGTGGCGAAGTAGGAACACTCATCCACTATTGGTGGGAATGTAAGATGGTGCAACCACTTTGGAAAGCAATATGGAGACTTCTGAAAAAGCTGAGTATAGAGATACCAACAGACCCAGTTATTCCCTTACTGGGCATCTATACTAAAACCTTCCAACCACAGGCTAGAGAGATATGCTCAACCATGTTTGTAGTGGCTCAATTCATAATAGCTAAGATCTGGAATCAACCCAGATGTCCATCACTAGAAGAATGGATAACTAAGATGTGGTATATCTACACAATGGAATTCTATACAGCAGTAAGAAAAAATGACACAATGAAATTTGAGGAAAAATGGTTGAACCTGGAACAGATCATTCTCAGTGAACTTACCCAATCACAGAAAAAAAATCGCCACATACTCTCACTCATCTACAGCACCTAAACTGAATCTACCCAAGATGCCTTACATATCCAGGAAGCATCTCATGGACTACAGACTAGGATGGAAGGGGAGGGAGGGGAGGGCTTCAAAGGGGTGGGAAACACAAATCTAGAACCAAACCGCAATGTTACCATGAAATTCTACTTACTGAAAAACAGACCAAATGGCTGATCCTTCACTAGGCCATTACAGGGAACACGGGAACCACAAGAGACTGGAGAGGGTAAGATCAAGACTAACCTTAATCTTCTACATCTTCCCTCCCTCCTTCTCCCTCTCCCTCTCTCTCTGTCTTCTCTCTAACTCTTGTATATTAGTTATCTTTTTCCTCATTTTCTTAGTGGGCACTGACCTGTCACTCCCAAAACCAGCATGGGGCTATCATCCACAATGAACTTTTGATCAGAGAGATCTACAAGGTTTCCTAAAAGAATGACAGATTTCTGTCTGAGTACTTGATGACCCACCAAAGGTTAGTGGTAAGACCCTACTGCTGAAGACACCTTATGTGGTTGACATGCAAAGTAGAATGGCATGGATGGAAGTTGGAAGAGAGTCAGTCCCCAGACAGTCAGCATGTCTAGTGCCAGAAGGTGCTACATGGGCGATTGGGGGAAAATGACCAATATCTGTCCAAGCAACTCATGGTCTATCCCACTTATCAGCAAGTAACTTGTTGTGATGCCCACACAAGTGCAGTAGTGGCACACAGCCATCGTGGGGAACCAACTGCTCTTAACTTGGCTAACTGTTCTCCTCAGTGGTACGGGACCCATAGCTGAAGCTGGGATACAAGTCAGAACCATATCCAAATATAAGCCCGCTTGCCAATGTCAAGCTACTATCAATCATGGGCTACAAGAGGGCCTATACCTATTAAATTCTCTATTAAAAAAGTAAGGGTTAGCTCATTTATCCTGGTGCTAACTTACTCTCTGTTGGAGAATCTGCTTCTCTTTTTCAGATGGATGTAGATCCTAAGGAGAGAGCCACCCCATCATACCTCAAAAGGGCCCCGTCTGAAACTAAGAAAAATTGGCGAAACAAGCAAGGGTGCTGTTTTCCTGATGAACCGGATACTACCAGAAAGGGGAAGGAGATCAACTTAGAGAAAAATCAACTCCTACCAAATCAGAGAGCCAGAGCCTCAGAGTCCCCCAACACCTCATCACTGAAGGAGACCAAAAATGAACCCAAGATAGCTCAGGGAAATTTTGCAGAAGAGCGGGTGGAAAGAATGTCAGAGCCACATGTTGGGTCATGATATGCAGAGTCATTTATCTTACCCATAACTGTGGGCTAACTCCACAATGCATGACCCATATACCTCAACAAGGAGGGGTCAAAGGGTGGTGGTAGGTCACGGATGAGCCTGTTAATGGTACCAAACTGACTGTATTTGGTGAATACAAAACTAAATAATAAAGAAAAAATTAAAAATTAAAAATAGAATAAAATAAAATAATAAAATATGTACAGGATGTATAATGTTTGCTGCATGCACTTTGAATAGTTACATCACTAAATTCAACAAATCTCTTTCAGTCTTTTATTAAATATTGAAGTCATAATTACATTTTCAAATCCATGAAATTATTCATTTATATCATTTGAAATGGTTCTAAAACTGTGTTGTCTACTAATTTTTAGGTTGATTTAGTAACATAGATGCTGCTAGATGATGATGTGTTTTAGTATTTAATAAACTTAAATGAAGTGCAACATAAAATAAAATAAAATAAAGTCCCTAAAATCCTGGCTTCTCCTAAGAGTTTAATCAGAGTCATCAAATCCACATAACTACATAGTTTTTAAAATAGTTCACAGCATGGGTTATCAGTGCCTTCCTTGTTAACAGAAGTGTTGTCAACAAGTTTAGTTTTGGTTGGATTTTAGAGCCAGCTCCATATATAAACCTATTGGAGAAATCAGTTGTCATAGTTCTGCTTCTCTAGGATGACTTCTGGTACTACAGTTTGTACCAGGCAGGGTTCTCTAAAGAAACAGATACTAATATAAATATGTTCTCTCTCTCTCTCTCTCTCTCTGTGTGTGTAGGCAGGTAATAACATAGGATTTCTTTGATTGGCTTATATGAAAAGAGATGGAGGAGAGTCCAAATGACCATCTACATGCTAAAGGGACAGAGCATCCAGTAGCTGCTTACAAATTTTTAAATTATTTAAAAATTTCTATTTTATATACATTATAATAGTTTATACACTTTATCTCTTCTCCCCAACTTCCATTATCCTGGGAGCCCTCATCAGTGGGGTTATGGCAATTACTGTGGTATCATGAAGGCCTAAGTCAGTCCTGTAGGGTAGTGGTGACTATACCTCAGGGTATTCCTACCCACTCTGTGTCTCTTACAGTCTTTCCACCCCCACTTCCACAATGTTTTCTGAGTCATGGCAAGCCTGTTGGGTGTCTGATTTAAGTTGAGTTCTTTGTAGCCTCTTGTTTTCTGCTTTCATATGTTTTGATTAATCTTTATGTCTGTCACCATAACCCTGGGGCTTGTTGTCAAGCTAGCAGTAAATAAAAGCCATATTCAGGACGTCACTTCTGCAATTTGTCCTGGGCCCTTGCAGATGTGGTAGAGGTGGCAGGTCTTATGGTAGACAGTCACTTATCTTCTTGTCTTATTGATGGATCTAGGCTCTCCTCCATTTTCTCTGCCATCTGTAAAATAAAACATATTCTTCAAGTTTGAGAGCCATTTGCATTAAAGGGGGTATGCAAAGTTGCTTAGGAGATTTGTGGAGTGCCAGTCTACACTTTCCTGACCATAAAATTCTGACTTGGTTTCTAGTACTAGGTATGAGTTCCCTCCCACTGTGTGGGCCTTATGTTCAATCAGAGAATAGTCGGTTACCTGTAGAGGCTACATGCCACTATTGCATAAGTGTGTGCTTCTTGTCTAGCTGGATGATTCTGTTGTCTGCAGGGACCCTTGCTTATTCATACTATTGGTGATCATTGCCATCCCTCAGCTCCAATAAGGCTCTCCAGCACTATGAGGGATAGGACGGAGGGAGCTAGTTTCCCTTTCAGATCTAGCATGATACTCCAGTGTCCTGTGACTGCTTCCTGTTGTGTCTTCAACAATAGGGTCTTACCTTCAGCGCTGGTAGGTAATCAAGTGTTTTGGCAATGGTCTACATTATTCTGGGGACCTCATGGGTAACCCTGGCTAACAAATCACAATGTGTGTGGGGGAAATAACCCAATTATGGGCCTTGGATTTACCAGCCAGAGTCTGTGGTTTTCATGTTAAGCTTTTTCCCTCTTCTGTCCAGACTGTCCCCCTCCCCTTTTATTGGTGGTTCTATTTTGTAGAATGCTAGGAAGAATGAGGGTTCCCAAGGAACCTATTCTTAATGCTGTCTTATTTTTTGTGTATTTCTCTGCCCACCCTCCTCACTCCATACCTCTCCAATCCCCTCCCACTCCCAACATTCTGTCTTCCCCTCAACCAATTGGGAAACCCCTCTTCTTTCTTCTCTTTCCTAATGTCACTGTCATATTTTGCCCATATTCCTCGTGTTAACTGGCAACTGTACTCATTTCCACTTGATTCCAATTAGGAAGCAAAAATGAAGGAGTACATGTGGCTTTTGTCTTTCTGTGTCTGCACTGTAAGGGTCCGAGAATCACTGAAGAAAGACTGTAAACTCAAGTAGTATGTAAAAACAAAGAGCGCTTATTCTGCAGATCAGCCAGCATGTGGGGGTCAACCATTCATGCAAAATGGCAACCGTGAGAGGACCACGCAGGCCCCTTTTAAGCACAGCTAGGGGAATTTTAGGAGGGTTAGGTCATCTTCTAATGTCATTGGCTAAGCAAGCAGCAGTTACATTTGTAAAACTTTGATTGGCTGTGGCCCAGATTTTACCATCCTTGGGCATGTTTAGACATGTTTTAGAAACTTTGCAAGAACTGACTCAGGCCCCTGGGTGACTGTCTTCTCCGGCCATATGTCAGGGTTGCTGTTGATTAACAGCCCTTTGTTCTTGGTTTTTCCCAGAAGTCTTCCCTGCCTCTCCAGGAAACTAAAACTTAGGCCTACTGTAAACTGGAGTAAACATGATCCTCTCATTCCCCCCCTTGAGATAGGTTCCATTTCATATGTAAGACCTGCAAAAGGGGAGGACTCCCCTTGCTCTGTCTCGGGAAAGGCAGCACCCCAAATCACTCACGAGAAACGGTCTTGATGCAAACAGCAAGAGGACTTTTATTCCAGTGCGCTGGGGCCCACAGTCATAAGCCACACAGGGGTAGAGGGCTGTGGACCCCGAGTGCAGGGTCAGGACAGCTTTTATTAGGGTTAAAACAAAGCCCACGCATCATGAACCAATCATTCCATAACCTCGGGTACCCGCACAGTGTTGACCAATCAATGTGTAACATCTTATGGCTCTTAGGCTAATCAGTTTAAATTGTCCAAGCCCACACACCGTGGACCAGTCAATTTGTAACACACCATAATCTTCTTCCTATAGCCTCAGAGGTCTGCATTTGCACAGGCTCCTGGGTGGGGGTGACAAATTGCAGTTAAGATAGGTCACTCGGGCCAGAAAGCAGGTTCTGGAACAGCAAGAAGTGTGACCTTTTACCCATCCACTGGCAGAGAGCCGGGTCTGGAATTTGAGGTATTTAGGGCTTCATAGGAGGCTGGGGTTAAGGCTCCTTTGGAGTGAGGTAGTGAGAAATCAATCATGACTATTCTAAACCAAAAAGGGGTCCAGGCCTGCCTCAGATAGATAAATGGCCGGCCAAATGTGCCAACCCTTCCCCCCCCAAAAGACCCCCAAAAGTTAGAAGTTTAAAAATACTATTGTTGTGCCAAGTCCCCCGGTCACTCAGGAGTCACTCAGAGATCCACCACAGAAGGTGAGACACTCGAATGTAAAAGCCTAGGCCTGGGCTCCATCCCCACAGCCTGACACAGCAGTGGTGAGGGAGAGAGCCCCTTCCTTTTGGGAAAGGAGTTCATATGGAAATTCAAACAAAGAAGTTGGGGGCAGGAGCTAGGGGCACCCCAGGCAGGTGAGGTAACCTCCATTGTGATCGGCTAAAGCAAACAGTGGTGGCCCCCTGCAGTAGAGTGTCTCTGGAGGGTCTTTGAAGTGGAGATTCCTCAGTTTCTTGTCTAGGCAGGTGGTTGGGGGCCAGAGCCTCCCACGGTGGAATGATTCTGTAGTGTCCTTGAAATGGAGATTCCTCAGAGACTCTGGGGAGGGGAGGGCAGCAATTAAATGGGCAAGGATTGCAGAATTGAAGGGTTGGCACATTTGGCCGGCCATTTATCTATCTGAGGCAGGCCTGGACCCCTTTTTGGTTTAGAATAGTCATGATTGATTTCTCACTACCTCACTCCAAAGGAGCCTTAACCCCAGCCTCCTATGAAGCCCTAAATACCTCAAATTCCAGACCCGGCTCTCTGCCAGTGGATGGGTAAAAGGTCACACTTCTTGCTGTTCCAGAACCTGCTTTCTGGCCTGAGTGACCTATCTTAACTGCAATTTGTCACCCCCACCCAGGAGCCTGTGCAAATGCAGACCTCTGAGGCTATAGGAAGAAGATTATGGTGTGTTACAAATTGACTGGTCCACGGTGCGTGGGCTTGGACAATTTAAACTGATTAGCCTAAGAGCCATAAGATGTTACACATTGATTGGTCAACACTGCGCGGGTACCCGAGGTTATGGAATGATTGGTTCATGATGCGTGGGCTTTGTTTTAACCCTAATAAAAGCTGTCCTGACCCTGCACTCGGGGTCCACAGCCCTCTACCCCTGTGTGGCTTATGACTGTGGGCCTCAGCGCACTGGAATAAAAGTCCTCTTGCTGTTTGCATCAAGACCGTTTCTCGTGAGTGATTTGGGGTGCTGCCTTTCCCGAGACAGAGCAAGGGGAGTCCTCCCCTTTTGCAGGTCTTACAGCCCTAGAAAGCTCTTGAGAGCAAGTAAGGAGTTCAGTGGGATCATGTCCGGCCAACAGAATGTCATCCATATAATGAATGATATACAAGGAAGGCCATTTATGTCTAAATGGATCTATAACTTGGGCCACAAATTTTTGACACAGCGTAGGGCTGTTAGCCATCCCTTGGGGCAAGACTTTACATTGGAATCTTGGCATAGGGCCTGTAAAATTTACCACCCGTAAACTAAATGCAAAATGCTGATGATCCTCAGGGTGCAAGGGAATTGTAAAAAAGCAATCCTTTAGGTCAATAATGATTTTACAATATCCTGCAGGAATTGCCACTGGAGTGGGGAGGCCTGCTAGTAGGCCTCCCATAGGTACCATGGCCTTATCAATTTCTCTAAGGTCCTGGAGAAATCCCCATTTTCCAGACTTTTTCTTTATAACAAAGATAGGAGTATTCCAAGGAGAGGTGGTAGGTCAATATGGACTGCAGCAAGTTGTTCCTGCACTAACGTCGTGGCTACAGCTAATTTTTCAGAAGTTAAGGGCCATTGATCAACCCACACAGGATTTGTTGTTTTCCAGGATATCTTATCTGCATGGGGTACAGGCATGTCAACAGCCATAAGGATAAATTTTCATAGCCTATTCCAGCACGATCAGTCTTTATAGTAACTGGGATTGGTTCCTTTGTTCCTTGAGAATATTTGCCCAATCCTTGTCCTCTGTGGAAGCCTTGATTAAGCATTTGGTGAGCTACAAACTCATTTGGTTTGCACATAATGAGTTTCATTTGAGAGAGTATGTCTCAGCCTCAGAGATTAATGGGCAGGCCTGTGACCATATAAGGTTGAATGGTGCCTTGATTGCCCTCCTCATCCTCCCATTGTGTAACTTCAGAACTTTGTAAGTGGTTAGAGGCCTGTCCACTTCCTTTGAGATGGGTTATGGAAGCAGCGAGAGGCCAAGATGCAGGCCATTCTTTACTGGAAATAATTGTGGCATCTGCACCAGTGTCTATAAGACCTTCAAAGGTTTTTCCTTTTAACTTTAAGTTAAGAAGGGGTCTTATTTGGGTGGCCTCTTGTGCCCAATAAATCTCTGATGACCCAAACCCATGGGGGCCTCTCTTTTGTTTCTGGCAAGGTGCCTTATCATTGAGGGGTGTAGCAGACAGCTTCAGGTTCGCTGAGATGAACTTCCAGACCAGGCACAGTTATGGAGGAAGGGATATTTATTGAAGCTTATAGATCCAGGGGAAGTTCCATAAAAGCAGAAGAAACTGGTCTGCTTTCACAGGCCCAAGCAGAGAGAGAGAAGTACAAGCCTAAAGCCAAAAGCCACAGCACACTTCAGGAACTCCTGCTAGGCACACTTTGCATATCTTTAGATTGAAATCTCAAACCCACCACCACACCTAAAGATCCACACAATGGCACTGACTCCAGCCAGGTGGCTGCAGATGCAAACTACAAACAAACAACTGAATATATTGGGGTCCATCTATTCTATTCAAACCACCACAAGGGGCAATAGTATTAACTGAGCCATCAGTTGGCCTGGAAGAATGGTCATAGGCCCCTGAAGGACAGTAGCCATGAGTTTAATTTCCCCAGTGTAGTCATTATCAATGACTCCTGGAGAAATGGTGAGGTCCTGAATGGTTGAACTGGCATGTCCCAAGATAAGGCCAAAAGTGTCCTGAGGTAGGGGGCCAAAGACCTCAGTAGAGAGGATTTGCGTTCCCAACTCCTGTGTTAATATTGATTGGGAGGTGGAACAGAGGTCCAATCCTGCACTACTGGCGGTTGCCCGGGAGAGTGGAATGATGTCACATTTTGGGCCGTTTGAGGAACAAACCTGACAACCCCAGGGTTCTGTCCGGTATGGGTCTTGGGGCCCTGGGGTGGGCCCCGTAAGAAGTTTCCCTGCCTCTGGGGTAGAGGTTTACCCTGTATATTAGTTTTGGAGCAACATTGAGAGACCCAATGCTTGCCCCACTTGCATCACGGGCACAGAGAGGATGGGAGTGGCCACTTAGCCTTAGGGGCCGTACATTCTCTGGAAAAATGACCGGGTTGTTTGCAATTAAAACAAGTTCTGAACTTGTCCCCCTGGGTAAAATCTTTAAGGGCCACTCCTATGGCTAATGCAATGCTGCGGGACATAGGGTCTATATCAGCACAGAGTGTGATAAAGTCAGAAATAATTTTGCCATGGCGATGGGGGCGTATAGCTGCTTGGCAGACTGAGTTAGCATTCTCAAAGGCAAGATGTCTAACAAATTCATTGTCTGTTTCCTCCTTTCCCATGAGGCGTTCAGTGGCCTCTGTAAGGTGGCCGATAAAATCACTATAAGGCTCTGGTGGACCCTGTCTGAGTTTAGCAAGAGAGGTGACAGCTGATCCTTTAGAGGGAAGCCTCTTCCAGGCTTTGGGAGCTGCATGTTGAATTTATGTAAGTAATCCTGGAGGAAATTTGGCTTGTTGTTCATTTGTATCATAGGGGCGGTTGCCCAGATGTGTATCTAGCGTCCAGGATTTGGAAGAACCACGAGCGGCCAAATTACGGCGGTCAACTTCCTGGCACTTCTCAGTGTAATCATCTTTCCATAGAAGAAAATCATCCCTAGTTAAAGTAGCTTTAGCTAACATAACCCAATCATTAACAGTAGGCAAGTCCTCACTTAGATATTCTAACAGCGACATAGTGAAAGAAGCAATAGGACCACATGAAGAAACAGCATTTTTTAGTATGTTTAAATTTAAGGTGGCAACATCGTTGGGCGTTAATGAGTAAAGTCGCATTTCCTTCCTCATCCTCAGTGCTTTCTGACCCAGCAGGTTCCGCTGTTTCAGATTCTCCCTCCCCCTCTATTGGGATTTCTGGATCCTGCGGCTCAGCCTCATTAGATTTTCCTTCAATAGGTTTAACTTGGGAGCGAGTTACAGGAAAGGCATGGAGAGTTTTACTTTTGGTTTTAGTTTTATGAACAGGGCGAGTGAAGGGAGAGCATATTTCTAAATCAAGATCGCGTAATTGCTTGAGCAGTTGTGACCTTTCCTTCTTGGCTTTGAGGAGCATCTTAAGAGACCGTGCCTCCCGGGAAAGTTTAATAGTGGCTTGTCTAGTTATTTCTTCTAGATCGGAGGGAGCATGAAGCATTGGGGCACAAATAGGAGGTGCTATGTTATAGGGTGGTGGCTGTGTACCCAAAAGTGCCTGAGGGGGCCAATTAGGGGTGTGATATTTGGCAGCCTTGTCCTCTAATTTAGTCTCTTCCTCTGAGGAAAAGTAGTCATCATCAGGATCGATGGTTTTTAAGTCAGACAGAACTGGATAGATAGATCGCGGGAGAGGGTTACTAGGCAGGGGTGGGTCACTAGGTGGAGGATCATCAGCATTTTCTGGCATAGGAATGGTAATAGAGGGACAATTAGAACCTGGGGGGGGGGTGGTAGCCCTCAGCACAGTGGGAAGCGAGAGCCGGGGAGGGGATTCTCTGGGAGTTCATTCTTATGGAGGGAGGTCTGACTGCCGGTGAATTATTTTTAAGGAATTTCTCACTATCTGTAATTACTTTTGAAACATCAGGGTGATAGTGGTGGACCTGTAATACATCATTTATGAGATTCCAATAAGAAAACACCTGCACTGGAACCTTTTCAGGATCAAAAGAGCGGTAGTAATCATTTAGGCAGTCACCAACACGGCTCCACCGCTTTTCCTCTATAGTACCTTCCTGGGGGAACCAGGGGCAGACATCTTCTAAAAAGACAAAGAATTTCACTAAATCTTTTTTCTTAATCCATGTTTCTCGTGTCTTGAGAGAAGTTTAAAGCCCTTCAACAAACAATTCATGCTTATTTAATGCTTGTCCCATAATTGCGTTGCTCTCCTTACCTTTCCGGATCTGTATCACAGGCGGGCACTCCTGCGGCGATCTGCATGCGGGTCTTCACTCACCGGTGAGGTGGCGATCCAATGGGGGGGGGGGGCAGGTACGGCTGTCCACTTGAGCGACATCCAGGTCACACTTCGTACCTCGAGCCCCACATTCGGGTGCCACTTTCCCTGGCCAGCAGGGAGTTTAACAAAGACCCGAGGGGAAATTAACCTGGATGAGAGACAAGACAGACACAAAGAAGGAGACCAAGTCTAGAGTCTGATCAAGGTCTCAAATTTTATTTGTTACACAGTGGTTATATAGGGGTAGGAAGGAGGGAGTAATCTGGCAGACGTGATTTAGGGACATGGGATTGTTAGGGAACCTAGAGGAAATGTAACCAGGTGCTTATCTATTCTTGCCTCAACGGCCTGACCGCAAACTGGCCTCTTGTAAAAGATAAGGTTCTGCAAACAGTCTGCTGGCTGACATTCCAGAAGTACCTAACCACAAGCTGGATGGACCAGCTTTCTGATAAATGAGTCAACTTAAGAACAGGCCCAGGCAAAATGGAGAGGTTTTTGCTTTATGGCTCCCAACAGTCTGCTTTTATCCACATACAGGTGGAAAGGCTTGTAGATATCTGGTAGGGCCAGTGATGGGGCCCTAAAGAGTGTCTCCTTGAGCTGGCAGAAGGCTCTGTCCATCTCTGGAGTCTGGTCCAAGGCATTCTCCTGCCGCCTTGTGATCTCATAGAGATGCTTAGCAATTTCCATGAATCCTGGCACCCAGAGTCTATAGAATCCCTCTGAGCCCAAGAACTCATGAACTTGTCATTGAGTTTTGGGAATGGGGATACTGAGGATTGTCTTTTTCCAGCCTGAGGCCGCAAGTGTTGGGCCCCCTTGGGCATGGACCCTGGGTATGTTACCTCCCTTTGGCAGAACTGTACCTTTTTCATAGACACTTGATATCCCATCCAGTCCAATTATCTGAGCAAGGTGCCAATCACCAAATGATAGGTTTCTTCATCTGGGGCAGCTATAAGGAGGTCATCTACATACTGTTGGAGGGTTATTTTGGGGTGTGCCTGCCAGTACTTACCCAGGTCTTCATGGAGTGCCTCATTAAAGATGGTGGGTGTGTTCTTAAACCCTTGTGATAGCTTAGTCATGTCAGCTGTCCATTGAAACCAGGCTGCGGGTCGCTCCATTCAAAGGCGAACAAGGGTTGGCAAGCCAGAGCCAGTGGCAGGCTGAAAACTGCAGCTTTAAGATCCAAGACCATATAGACATCCCACTCAGGTGGCAAGCTGCTCAGTAGGATGTACGGATTGGGCACTGTGGGGTCTTCTACTCTTTTATTAACTTCCCTTAAGTTCTGTACAGGTCGGTAGTTGTTGGAGTGGGGTTTCATTATGGGCAGAAGGAGGGTGTTCCAGGCATACTGGCAAGGAACTAATATCCCTTTTTCCCAGAGTTGGTTTATGTGAGGTGTTATCTCCACTTTTGCTTCCCAAGACATGGAGTACTGGCAGACTCGGGCCTGACTAGCATCAGCTTTTAGTTGTACCAAAATTAGGACCCAATGTTTAGCTAGCCCCATCTGATTTCTTTCTGCCCATACTCCTGGAATTTCCTCCCACTATTTTTCCAAGTATGGTTCCTTGGCAGCCAGAGGGGGTGGGGTATTCTTCCTCTAGAGATGCAGTCAGAACATGTATGGGCCATTTTTATTAAAGAGCTGTAGTCCTTCAGGGATAAAATGGATTTGTGCCCCCTTCTTGGTCATGAGGTCTTGTCCCAGGAGCAGGTATGGGCACCCTGAGATGACCACAAATGGATGGGTTATCTTTCCCATTCCCAAGTACACTTTTCTTTGGGTAGTCCATGGATATTGGTTAGTTCTGGTGCCCCCCTGGACCCATGTTTTCTTGTAAAACAGGGGCCCCATAGGTTGTTTTAGGATGCAGTGTTGTGCCCCTATGTCAACTAGGAATGCTACTGGCTTCCCCTCCACCTTTAGGGCTACCCAGGGCTCATGGAGGGGATGTGAGCCCTGACACCCTCAATCACTCAGTTCTTCTATCTCCAAAACTTCTGCTTCTTTCTCCCTCTGCTTTTTAGGGCAGTCATTCTTCCAGTGTCCTATTTCTTTGCAGTAAGTAAAATGGTCTTTTTAGAGATGGGATTGTCCCTCCTTTTTTTGAGGCGTTTGTTTATCTTTTCCCCTTCCATAGGCTATATCTCATAATTCTTGGGAATCAGATCTTTCTCTCCCTGTAGCTGTCAGTAGTACTCTGGCGAGTCCTTTTGTTTGCCTATCTTCTGGAGTCTCCCTAATTGTTGTAGACCTTTTCTGCTATGGCTACAAGCTAGGCCATTTGCATACCCATGAATCCATCCAGTTGTTAGAGCTTTCTGCAGATATCCAGTGCCACCTGGTTGACAAAAGCCATGTTCACAGCGGACTTGTTTTCCTTCACTTCAGGGTCGAGGTGTGTAAATCTGGTAGGCCTCCAACAGTCACTCTAGGAAGGCCACTGGGCTTTACTCTTTACCTTGTATGACCTGGCCTAATTTAGACAAATTTGTAAGCCTTCTGGTGGCCTCCCAGAGACCACCCATTAGAATCTCATGGTAGACCTTCAGCCTCCCCTTACCTGCAGGGTTGTTAGGGCCCCAGTTCATCCAAATCAAGGGAAAAGCTGTGTCAATGTTGGCCTGGAGAGCTGGCTGTTTGGCCCTGGAACTGACTTTCTGGCTGCGGTTAGCACCTGTTCTGTTTCCTCCATTGTGAAGAGTACCTGAAAAAGCTGTTAGCAGTTGTCCCACATGGGTTGGTGGGTAATCATTACAGTCTAATAGGTCTAGCATGGTGGAGGGTTTCTCTGAGAATTTGGGATTTTATATTTTCCAGTTATATAGGTCACTAATGGCAAAAGGGATGTGGGCCATATACTGTTGGCCCTCCTTATCAGGGGGGCTGGATGCTAGTAAAGGCAGCACAATCATGGTGGAGTCTGCCTGTCTTGCAGTCCAGGCCCGTGTATGAGGAGGACTTATCATATTCCTTCTGTCCTCCCCTGGGCCCGGATCGACAGCGACCACCTGTGATATGTATTCTGGTGTGGGGATAGGTACATGGGGAGGTGGGAAGAGGTAATCCTCAGGAATGGAGGGGGGTAGGGCTGCCAGCTTGTGGTCCTTCAGTGGCCGTGACTCCTTAACTGACAAGATTGTTGGAGTCAGTGGCAAGAAGGGTCTCAGCCAGTACGGGGGCGCTCTACCAGATATTGCCAAACAGTGATGTACAGGACCTGGTCAGGATGCTGAGGATTCCCATACACAATACCTTTAACACAGTAAATGGTGGGAAGGTGGAAGGTGCCTTCCTCTGACCATCCCACTTTGAAAGTCAGTCATTAATTCCGGCAAAAGATGGTTAGTTTTCCCTGCTGTACTGTTAAACCCAGATTGTCTTCCAGGTGTCAGAAATCCTTGAAGTGTGACTGGACTAGGTCCAGTGGGGTGGAACTCCAGCTTGTCCCATTGTGTCTCACAAGAAAGTAGAAAAGGATGAACAAGACACAAACACACAGACACAGCAACAAACCTCCCCAGGGAGTGAAAAAGAAACAAAAACGATGCGGACAGTGGCCTATCATATAAACAGGCTCTGCCAGATGGGCACAACCCATCAGTATCTATCAAAACCAGAGTCAGACTGGAGTTCCCTGGCTCCAACAGATGGGGGTCTGGAGCATCCTTGGAACCCCCTGGCCCAAAGGTAATAATTGGCACATCCATCTGACTGTTGTGGGCCTCCAGATTGTGTCAGGACACCAAATCCACTGGGAAAACAAGGAACAGAGCAGAACAAAGACAGACAGTACAGAGGGGTGCCCCAATTCACCAATCAGCAGAGACAATTGCTCCCCTAGAAATGCTCCACTATTGAGTTGGGGGTTCTCCAGCAATCCCAGGTCAATGTTGTGTCAATGTTGGCCTGGAGAGCTGGCTGTTTGGCCCTGGAACTGACTTTCTGGCTGCGGTTAGCACCTGTTCTGTTTCCTCCATTGTGAATCCCAGGATGAGCCCCCAAATGTAAGGGTCCATGAATTTCTGAAGAAAGACCCCGGACTCAAATAGTATGTAAACTCAAAGAGCATTTATTCAGCAGAATCAGCCAGCATGCGAGGATCAACCATTCATACAACATGATGACCCTGAGAGGAGCATGCAGGCTCCTTTTTAGCACAGCTAGGGGAATTTTAGGAGGCTTAGGTCATCTTCTAATATGATTGGCTAAGCAAGCAGCAGTTACATTTGTAAACCTTTGACTGGCTGTGGCCCAGATTTTACCATCCTTGGGCATGTTCAGACATGTTTTAGAAACTTTGCAAGAACTGACTCAGGCCCCTGGGCTACTATCTTCTCCAGCCACATGTCAGGGTCTCTTTTGATTAATAGCCCTTTGTTCATGGTTTTCCCCAGAAGTCTTCCCTGCCTCTCCAGGAAACTGAAACTTAGGCCTAGCTGTAAACTGGAGCAAATTTGATCCTCTTATGCACAATCTTGCTTACAATTATTTTTTTTCCAAATTCATCCATTTTTCTGAAAATTTCATTATTTCATATATTTTTTACCATTGAGTAGAATTCCATTGTTTATATGTGCCACATCTTCATTATCCACTCATCAGTTAGTTGATGGGCATCTGAGCTAATTCTAATCCTGGGCTAATGTGAATAGAGCTGCAACAAACATGGTTGTGCAAGTGTGATGGTTAAGTTTGTGTCAACTTGATCTGTTTAGGAATACACAGACATTCATCATAAGTGGGTCTCTCAGGTTGTTTCCAGGAAGGGTTAACTAAAGGAGGAATCCTTCCCCTGGAGTTAGCCCTTCACCCAGAGTGGGTGGCCTCTCTTGGAGGGGAGCGTTTATCTAAGGAAGCTCTGGGAAGAAAAGTATTCTCCTCCCCTCCCACCTGGCTGCCAGTGCTGCTTGCTGCTTTCCTGCGTGAACTGAAGACCAGTGTGGACTGAAGACCCTCATGGATTGAAGAGCAGCATTTCTCCAGGACTCCACCAGGCCTTCAGTGCTGGATTGGGACTGATGGGGCATCCAGCCTCATGGACTGAGCAGCTACCGGGTTCCTTGATTCTCAGGTCTATAATCTGCTATTGTTGGACTGTCATAGGTTAATCCAATAAATTCCATTTTTGGTTTATTTTTTATTTGAGAGTGACAGACAGATAGACAGTGAAAGAGGCAGATAGATAGAGAATGGGTATGCCAGGGCCTCTGGCCACTGCAAACAAACTCCAAATGCCTGAACCACCTTGTACATCTGGCTTACATGGGTGCTGGGGAAATCAAGCCTTGAACCAGGGGCCTTAGGCTTCACAGGCAAGCTCTTAACCACTAAGCCAGCTCCACAGCCCCTAAATTCCCTTTCAACACAATTCATGCTTTCAGTTCTGTTCCTTGAGAGAACCCTAAGTAATACAAATTATGGTGCCAGGAGTGGTTCTAGAGAAACAGAATTGTAAGGACGGATTTCCCTAGTGGGCTGCATGCTCTCTGCAGTTGGTTCTCCAACTTTGGTGCCACTAAAGGCTCTACTGGTAATAAGGATAGTGCTTTTTACTGGTAATGAGAGCACTTTTACTGGTAATAAGGAGGGCACTAATAATACATGGTATGAACTATTTAATGAACTCCATAAGATAGATGTATTTGGTGATCCTGAGTCATATCTTGTGAAGAGTAAGGAATTTAGTGACTCTGTATCTAGAACTTTTGAATATTTCTGGAAAAATAAGGTGAATGATGATGCTGGATGGTTCCTTCTAGCATCTATGGATAAAATATTGAAAGAAAATCAGAAGCTCCAAAAGGAAATTTCTAAGCTTAAGACTCACATACATGATCTAAGGGAGCCCTGGGGAAGAGTCTCCTCTCTAGCCGGAATAGGGCTCAAATTGCAGAAAACCAAACCCAAGCTCTCATTCTAAGATTGGCTAACTTGCAATGTAAACTCAATTCCCAGCCTCACAAGATATCAGAAGTTAAAGTGAGGGCACTGATTGAAAAAGAGTGGGATCCTACGACTTGGCATGGGGATGTGTGGGAAGACCCTAAAGAATCTGGGGACATTGAGCTCTCAGATTCTGAAGAAGTTGTTTTGCATAAGAATGTGGCCTCCCCTTTAGAGGAAGTTGCATTCCCATCCCCACATTCTGAAGTCTTGGCCTCTCCATTTGTGCCTGGGGGAATTAATCCTTCCTTGTCTGAGGAACCAACCATGGTCCTCCCTGCAGGAAGAGCTGATGCTTCTTAGTGCCCAACCATCTTTGCCTCTAGGCCTATAACAAGGCATAAGACTAGGCACAACCCTAAAGGTGAGCTAAAATGCATGACTCAGGAGGAGGTGAGGTACACCCCTAAAGAACTACAGGAGCTTTCTAACTTATATAGGCAGAATCATGGGGAATATGTGTGGGAATGGGTTTTAAGGGTGTGGGATGATGGTGGAAGGAATATAAGATTAGATCAGGCTGAATTTATTGAAATGGGCCACTGAGCAGAGATTTTAGATTTAACACTGCAGCTCATGCAGTTGGAAAAGGTGCCAAAAGTTTATTTGAGTGGTTGGATGAAATATGGATCCAAAGATGGCCTACTGGGAATGAGCTTGAGCTGCCTGATATCCCTTGATTTAATGTTGATGAAGGGATTAAAAGGCTCAGAGAACTTGGAATGCTGGAGTGCATTTGCCATGTAAACTCATCTTTGACCCCATAATGGCAGTGTACAGAAGATGTGCCCTTCACTAAGATTATAAGAAACAAATTTGTGATGGCAGCACCAGCATACTTAAAGTGCCCAGTCATTTGGTCTTTTATGTAAAGAAGACATCACAGTGGGAGCCACAGTTGCTGCATTAGGTGACTTAGATGCAATGGATTTTTTTTGGGGGGGGGTTCGAGGTAGGGTCTCATTCTAGCCCAGGCTGACCTGGAATTCACTATGGAGTCTCAGGGTGGCCTCAAACTCATGGTGATCCTCCTACCTCTGCCTCCTGAGTGCTGGGATTAAAGGCGTGCGCCACCACGCCCAGTGTTAGATGCAATGGATTTAACTGGATCTCAGAGTAACAAGGGCCAAGTGGCAGTGCTGAATCACCAAAGGCAAGGTGATCATGTTTACTGTAATGGCCAGCAGAGGCAAAACAATGCTTATAACAGTATGACTTGCGCTTGCATAGACCTTTGGTACTGGCTGATTACTCATAGTGCTCCCAGAAGTGAAATAGATAAAAAGCAAACTAAGTTCCCCCTTGATCTGTATAAGCAGAAAAATTCTAGAGCAAAGGAACAAAAGTCCACTTTGAATTATAGCAACAGAGAATCAAGGCCGCTTAACTAGTTTCCAGACTTGAGTCAGTTTACAGATCCTGAGCCCCTTGATTGAAGGGGTGGCTGGGTCCCCTTGAGGAAGGACCCTCCTGCAATTCCCAAAAGTTTCAATACTAAGCTTAGTCCTATCCTGCCGGGTCCCCTGGCAGGTAGTGCTGAGGAAGCAACAGGCCCACTGGTTCCTCCCAAGGGGTTGAGGAGGATGAGTGTCGACAGCCAGGAACACACCACCAAGCCGGGAGTCTCATCAAAGCAGGAACTCACTTTATTGTTAAAGGCGGTTGCCTATATAGTGTTGAGAATGAGGGTGGGGATTCTAGGATGGGAGGAGAGGTAAGGGACAATAGTGTACCGGGACTTTTGAAATGATTGGTTCTAAGTGCGCATGCGCGGGAATTCCAACTCCTACATGGAAGTAACAGGCCAGAGGCCATTAGGTGTCTTGCTGAGTCAAAGCTGGCCAGAGGCTGATTGCCAAACTTTAGGTAGGCTCAGGAAGTTCCACTAGGCCTTGCGTCTGGGCCTTTCAAGGCCCAACATCTCCCCCTTTTGTTTTTGTAAGAGCATTAGTCACCATGGCCCCTGTCTTAGGTTGTGCCCCTCTGGGGATCTTACCCATCACTGGGTACCAGGTGTTTAGCTCACTGAGAACGCACTCCATGGCCTGTCTTAGGTTGTCTCAGTCAGTCTGAGATCTTACCTGTCATTGGTCACATGGAGGGCAGAGGAGGTGGCAGTGGATCATATGAGGAACTTAATTCCTGAGTTGCCAGCCTGTGATAATGTATCTCAACCTGGTGGATTTTTATTGCCTCTAGCTGCTGGTGAATGAATTTTGTAATTTTGTTAATTACACAAGGCCTGACAGTGAGGATAAGGAAAAGGAGAAGGAGGGGCCCAAGTAGGAGGAGAAGGTAGGGTAAGAAGCCATGTAAGCCCATCCACAGTGGATTGTCTTGAAGGTCCCACTGTCTCCTCTCCAGGTCCTCTTGAAGCCTTTTGATCTTGCCCTGAACAATTCCTGATCTATTGGTGTAGAAACAGTATTTTTCCTATAAAAACAAGCATATGCCTCCCTTTTTGGCCATTACTAGGTCTAGTCCCCTCCTGTTTTGTAGGACTACCTCAGCCAGGGAATCTAGCTATTTTTGGAGATCAAGGATAGTACTGGACATGGCTTTTATGTCACTGATCAGCTGGAGAGAAAGCTTTTTGTAGAGATGGGCTGCCATGCCCATCCCGACTGTCCCAGTGGCCATGCCTATGGTTACTCCCAGCCCAACAAGTAAAGGTATCATTTGTATAGCTCTCTTACATCTCCCTCTGACATAATCTAAAGAGGGTATAGGGAGGGCTTCATCTCCAGGAATGATGTCTACATCTGGGATTAAGTTGGCTGGGGCACAAAGGCCCATCTAATTGGTGGGCAGAAAGTCACAGGTCATCCCGCCCTCACAAACAAAGACCATCTCAGGAGGTGGGCAGCGTTGAAGGAAGGATTCATCAGAAGGAAGGATGAATGTATCCCACATCTGTATTGGAGTTATTAGAGTAAGGCAGGGGCCCAAATGCAAGTTCCAGAAGGAGACAATGGGAAAAGCTGGATGGGGATGGGGAAGGTGACTGAGCAATTTTTTTTAGGGTCGTATGGGCAACTGTAGTTGTATCATTGGTGATTACTGCAAGCAGCCAGGGAGGCCCAGGTCAGAAGCAAAGCCAGAAATCCTCCACAAGGGATGGAGTTGTTTGGTTTAGTAGGGTGAAGAGCATTTTAGGAACAGTCCTCAGGGGTGGGTCACTCCCTGGAAAAGCGATTGTCAGTGTCTTCTTGTTGGAACAAATATTTTAGGTCCCTCGCTGGTATCCAAATGGGTCTTTTTTTATCTTGAGGGAAGACACATCCAAACCCTCTCCCTGCTGTGAGGAGTGGGTCTGGTCCTCTCCAGGCCCCAGTCAATGAGTCTCTCCATCTGACCTTAATTGAGTTGTATGTGACAGAGGATGACCAATGTTTTTGGAATGGAGACATTTTCTCATTTCTAGAAAAATTTAAAATATTTAAGGTGAATAATGCTTTGTTTAGCTGATCATGGGGGGGTAGTGATTCCCCCTTTTATTTTTGTAATTGTGATTTAAGTGTTTGGCTTGGCCTCGATGGTTATATGGAATGCCTGTGGCATGTGTAATTTGCCAGGTCTGGAGGAAACTTGTAAAGTTTTTACTTACAAAGCAGGGGCCGTTATCTGTTTTTACTTGATCAGGCAGCCCAAGAGTGGCAAAACATTGAAGCATATGACTAATGGCATGTTTAGATTTCTCCCCAGCAACATGCATGGGAGAAAGTATCAACTGATAAGAAGAAAAAGCCAAAAGCCACAGCACACTTCAGGAACTCCTGCTAGGCACACTTTGTGTATCTTTAGATTGAAATCTGCAACCCACCACCACACCTTAAGATCCACCCAGTGACATTGCCTCCAGGCAGGTGGCTGCAAACTACAAACAAATAAACAACTGAATCCCCACAGTCTTAACCAATTTAAGATATTAAGACCTGTAAAATCAAACAAGTTAAACACTTCTAACATAATCTAAAGCCAGTTTCTGTGCCTGTAATTTTAACTTGCTTGAGGTTTTCCATCTTAAAATCTTAAATCTTTCAGTCCAATATCTCTAGCCAAGCACATCAGTCCATTACAAATTTAACCTTGATCAAACTCTCTGGGCCTGGGCAGCAGGATGCAGCCAGCCCTTATGCCAGTAGCCCAGTTCCAACAAAATCCTCTGCAGTCTTTCCTTCCCCTTAGAAAGCTCATAAGCCAAGCCTCGAAGTTCAATGCTGCCTGCACTTAGCATTCTCAGACTCTCATCAGAATAGTCCATAAAATTTGGCTTACCACTCCAGAAGACACCTTCAGTTGCAAGCATCAAGTCCATGCCTATTCCTCCAAAACAAAGGTTCCAAAAGATCAACATCCACATGGTCAGGTTCATCTCACCCCACTCCTCGATACCAAGTTCTGTAGCAGACAGCTTTGGGTTCACTGAGATGAACTTCCAGACCAGACACAGTTATGGAGGAAGGGATATTTATTGAAGCTTACAGATCCAGGGGAAGTTCCATAATGGCAGAAGAAGCTGGCCTGCCTTCACAGGCCCAAGGAGAGAGAGAGAGAGAGAGAGAAGCACAAGCCTAAAGGTCAAAAGCCACACAGTGTGTCCACTTGGGACATATGACCCATTCAGAAATACAAAAGCTGCAGATGCAGCTTGCCGGTGAACCAAAAGTGAAAGGAAAGAGAAAGAGAATGCGGAGATGTTGACAAGCAAGTACAGGTTGTAGAAGCAAAGTTTAGTACATTAAATATGAAGACTGCCTCATAACTTATGAGGGTACACTCACCCACAAACGCACACCTATTGACCTCCTCAACGAGAATGCCTCACATGGGGCACCAGTTTGCCGGGTTCCTGTAGCCCCACATCGGGCGCCAGACTGCCTGGCTCCCCTGGCAGGTAGTGCTGAGGAAGCAACAGGCCTGCTGGTTCCTCCCAAGGGGTTGAGGAGGAGGATGAGTGTCGATGGCCAGGAACACACCACCAGGTCGGAGTCTCGTCAAAGCAGGAACTCACTTTATTGTTACAGGTGGCTGCCTATATAGTGTTGAGAATGAGGGTGGGGATTCTAGGATTGAGGGAGAGGTAAGGGCCAATAGTATAATGTGACTTTTGAAATGATTGGTTCTAAGCGCACGCGCGTGCGGGAATTCCAACTCCTACGCGGAAGTAACAGGACAGAGGCCATTAGGCGTCTTGCTGAGTCATAGTTGGCCAGAGGCTGATTGCCAAACTTTAGCTAGGCTCAGGAAGTTCCACTAGGCCTCACATCTGGGCCTTTCAAGGCCCAACACTATCTTTCCTCAGAGGGACCTGCAGCTTTTTGCTACGGTAATTATACACTGGGGATAAGGAAATAATCAGACCTTTTGGGGCTTTCTGGACACTGGCTCTGAACTGACATTGATTCCAGGAGACCCCAAACAGCACTGTGGCCCTTCAGTTAAATTAGGTGCTTATGGAGGTCAGATGATCAATGGAGTTTTGGCAAACATTAGACGGACAGTGGGTCCAGTGGGTCCCATAACTCACCCTGTGGTTATTTCCCCAGTCCCAGAATGCATAATTGGGACAGATATATTTAGGAGTTGGCAAAACCCTCACATTGGTTCCCTGACTTGTGGGGTGAGGGCTATTATGGTTAGAAAGGCCAAATGGAAGCAATTGGAGCTCCCTCCACCAGGAAAAATAGTGAACCAAAAACAGTATCGCATCCCTGGAATTAATTATAATTAGTTGAATACATAATAAGTAATAAATTAATTAAATAATCAATCAATAAATTAATTAATTAAAATTAATGCCACTATAAAGGACTTCAAAGATGCAGGGGTGGTGGTTCCCACCACATCTCCCTTTAACTCTCCAATTTCACCTGTTCAGAAGACAAATGGATCCTGGACAATGACAGTGGATTATTGGAAACTTAATCAGGTGGTGACTCCACTTGCAGCTGCTGTACCAGATGTGGTTTCTTTACTTGAGCAGATTAGCACATCTCTTGGCACCTGGTATGCAGTTGTTGATCTTGCAGATGCTTTCTTCTCCATACCTGTCCACAAGGACCACCAGAAGTAATTTGCTTTCAGATGGCAAGGCCAGCAGTACACCTTTACTGTTTTATCACAAAGTTATATTAACTCTCCAGCCCTGTGTTGTAGTTTAGTTCACAGGGACCTTGGTGGCCTGTCCCTTCCACAAGGTGTCACATTGGTCCATTATATTGATGACACTGTGCTGATTGGATCAAATGAGCAGGTCATGGCAGCCACTCTGGAGTTGTTGGTACAACATATGCACATCATGGGATAGGAAATAAATCCACCCAAAATTCAAGTAACTTCCACCTAGGTGAAATTTCTAGGAGTTCAGTGGTATGGGGCATGCAGGGATATTCCTTCTAAGGTGAAGGATAAGTTGTTGGATTTGACCCCTCCTACCACTAAGAAAGAAGCACACGTCTAATGGGCCTATTTGGATTTTGGAGACTGCACATTCCTCACATGGGTGTGTTATTCCATCCCATATACCAAGTGACTTGGAAAGCTGCTAGTCTTCAGGGCCCAGAACAAGAGAAGGCTTTTCAACAGGTCCAGGCTGCTCTGCCCCATGGGCCATATGATCCAGCATATCTGATTGTACTCAAGGCTTCAGTGGTGGGTGAGAGTGCTGTTTAGAGCCTTTGGCAAGCCCTCATAGATGAATCACAGTGGAGGCCCTTGGGATTCTGGAGCAAGGCCTTGCTATCATCTGCAGACAATTATTCTCCCTTTGGGAGACAGCTCTTGGCCTCCTATTGGGCCTTAGTAGAAACTGATGAGCTGGGTGTTATCTTACCCACCAGGCCATAAAGTTGGATGTGCACAGCAGCAGTCCATCATCAAGTGGAAGTGTTATATCTGTGATCAGGCTCAAGCAGGCCCTGAAGGTACAATTAAGTTACATGAGGAAGTTGCCAAAATGCCTATGGTTGCTACTCCTGTTACAATGCCTTCTGCCCCTAAGCATGCAATGGTTTGGCTGGATTGTCTGGGACTTGGAAGGAGCACAATTAGAAAATTGGTGGGAAAGACATTTGGGGAAGGTGTATGTGGATAGAACTCTCTGAATGGGCAAAGGATATAAAGATACTACTGTCCCATGTTAATGGTCATAAGAAGGTGACATCATCAGAGGATGAATTTAATAATCAAGTAGATAAGCTGACCTGTTCTCTGGAGAGTGGTCAACCCAATCAAGGAAGTATAACAAATGGCCCAGATCCTTCAGGACTGAAGGTATGGGTCACTCCTCCAGATAAAGAACCAAGGCCTGCTGAGGTGATTGCAGAAGGTGGAGGAAATACAAAATAGGTAGTAGAAGAAGGCAGCTACAAATACCAGCTAAAGCCATGTGACCAGTTACAAGAACATGGACTGTAATTGCCATGAGTGTTTCTTTCTTACCTTGTTAAGAATGTTTGTACATATCTATACCAATATTAAGATTCTTTTGTTTTTCCACTATTTCTGTATTAGGTAATTAATACTGATTAAGATCATATCACTAGTTAGACACCATTGAATTTATATTTGACTTATATTAGAGACTCAGCATTCCTCATGGAACCTTGCTTTGTATGGGGGGGGGAGGAGATTGTTCATTTCCAGTTATATGAGGGATAGTTATGTCATGTTAGGTAGATGTATGACCTTGTTACTGTCTTCATTTGGAAATTAAGTATGATATAAAGAGATATGGTTTGCTGTCAAGTTGATAAGGGGTGGACTTGTGATGGTTAAGTTTGTGTCAACTTGACCTGTTTAGGAATACACAGACATTCATCATAAGTGGGCCTCTGAGGTTGTTTCCAGAAAGAATTAGCTAAAGGAAGAATCCTTCCCCCAGGGTGAGCCCTTCCCCCAGAGTGGGCAGGAAGGCTTTATCAAAAGAAGCTCTGGGAAGAAAAGTATTCTCCTCCCTTCCCACATGGCTGCCGGTACTGCTTGCTGCTTTCCAGTGTGGACTGAACACCAGCATAGACTGAAGACAAGTGTCTCTCCAGGACACCTCTAGGCCTTCAGTGCTGGATTGAGACTGCTGAGGCATCCAGCCTCATGGACTGAGCAGCTACCAGGTTCCTTGACTCTCAGGCCTATAATCTGCTATTGTTGGACTGTCATAAACTAATCCAATAAATTCCCTTTTAATACAAATCATTCTATCGGTTCTGTTCCCTAGAGAACCCTGACTAATACAGCAAGTATCTCTGTAGTAAAGAGTGGATTCCTTAGGGTATATGCTCAGGAGTGGTATAGCTGGGTCAAATGGTAGATCTATCTTAATCTTTTTTTGGAGTCTCCATACTGATTTCCTTAGTAGTTGTGCAAGTGTGCCCTCAACTAGCATTGGGTGTAGGTTCCTGTTTCCTCACAGCTCCCCAGCTTTGGTTGTCATTTGATTTTTTGATGAATGCCATCCTGACTGGAGTGAAATGAAATCTCAGAGTTGTTTTTATTTGTATTTCTCTGAAGACTAAAGATGTTGAATATCTTCTTATGTTTGTAATGACCATTTGTATTTCTTCCTTTGAGATTTCCATGTTCAATTCACTACTACATTTTTTAAAAAGATTTTTATTTATTTTTTAAGTTATTTTATTTAATGTGTGTGTGTGTGTGTGTGTGTGTGTGTGAGAGAGAGAGAGAGAGAGAGAGAGAGAGATTGAGAGAGGGTGGGGGTAGGGAGAGAATGGGCAAGCCAGGGACTTTGGCTGCTGCAAATGAACTCCAGATGTGTGCGCCTCCTTGTGCATCTGGTTTGCTTGGATCCTGTGGAGTTGAACCTGGGTCCTTTGGCCTTGCAGGCAAATGTCTTAACTGCTTCACCATCTTTCCAGCCCCTCTACCCCATTTTTTTGATTGGCTTATTTGATTTTTTTTTATTGTTTAGCTTTTGAGTTCTTTGAAGATATTAGATCTATGTCTTTGTCAGAGGTATAGCTGGTGAAGATTTTCTCCCATTCTGTGGGATGTCTGTTGACTCTGTTGATGGGTTGCTTGTCTGTAGAGTAGCTTTTTTGGTTTCATGAGGTCCCAGTGGTTGGGTATTGTATTTTCTTGGGCTACTGGGCTTATTCAGGAAGTCTTTGCCTATGCCTGTATTATGGAGTGTTCTCCCTGATTTTTCTTCTAGATTTTTTGGTTTCATGAGGTCCCAGTGGTTGGGTATTGTATTTTCTTGGGCTACTGGGCTTATTCAGGAAGTCTTTGCCTATGCCTGTATTATGGAGTGTTCTCCCTGATTTTTCTTCTAGATTTTTTAAAAAGAGTTTCAGGTCTTGTATTGAGGTTCTTAATCCATTTGGAGTTTACTTTTGTGCAAGGTGAGAGAAGAGGATCGAATTTCATTTTCTGCACATGGTTATCCAATTACTCCAGCACCATTTGTTGAAGATACTGTCTTTTCACCAAGTGTATTTTTGGCCCCTTTGTCAAAGACTGGGTAGCTGTAGTTGCTTGGATTTTAGAGATGGGTCTTCTATTCTATTCTGTTGATATGTGTATCTGTTTTTGTGCTAGTACCATGCTGTTTTATGTACTATGGCTTTGTAATATATCTTGAAATTAAGTATGGTGTTACTTCTAGATGCATTTCTTTCACTGAGGATATTTTTTGGCTATCTGAGGCCTTCTGTTCTGTATGAATTTTGAGATAATATTTTTCTATCTCTGTGAGGAACATTGCTGGAATTTTTATAGGAATTGCATTGAATCTGTACAATGCTTTTGGTTGGATGGTCATTTTCATAATATTAATTCTTCCAGTTATTTAGCATGAGTGGTCTTTCCAACTTATTGCATCTTCCTCAATTCCTTCTTTCAGTGTTATTATGTTTTTTTCTGTATATGTATTTTACTTCCTTGGTTAGTGGTATATCAAGGTACTTAATTTTTGTGGTTATTGAAAATGGGATAAACATCACTTATCTCTTTATCCTTTTGAGTTTCTTAAGTGTATAGGAAAACTACTGATTTTTATGTATTGGTTTTTGTAACCTGCCAGTTTACTGAAAGAATTCATCACTTTTAAAAGGTCTTTTGGTGGAATCTTCTGGGTCACATATATAATGAGTCATGTCATCTGCAAATTGGGCTAGTTTGAGTTCCTACTTGCCAATTTGGATCCCTTTTATTTCTTTCTCTTATCTTATTGCTTGAGCAAAAACTTTAAGAATTATGCTGACAAACAATGATTAGAGTGGGCATCCCTGTCTTGTTTAGATCTTAAGGGAATGTTTCAAGGTTTTCCCTATTTAGTATGATCTGGGCCTTAGGTTCCTTATAAATAGCCTTTATTATGTTAAGATATGTTCCCTACTTCCCTATTCTCTCCAGTATTTTAATCATAAATGGGTGTTTCATTTTGTCAAGTTGCTTTTTTTGTGTGTGTCTATTGAAATAATGATATGCTTCCTGTATTTAAGTTTATTTATGTGGTGAATTACGTTTATTGATTTCCTTATGTTGAACCATCCCTGCATTCCTGGAATGAAACCTACTTGACTGAAGTGGACGGTACTTTTAACGTGCTCTTGAATTCATTTCGTGAGGTTTTTTTTAAAATTTTTTTATTTATTTGAGAGTGACAGACAGAGAAAGAGGCAGAGAGAGAGAGAGAGAGAGAGGGAGAGAAAGAGAATGGGCGTGCCAGGGCCTCCAGCCACTGCAAACGAACTCCAGATGTGTGCACCCCCTTGTGCATCTGGCTAATGTGGGTCCTGGGGAATTGAGCCATGAACCATGGTCCTTAGGCTTCACAGGCAAGTGCTTCACTGCTAAGCCATCTCTCCAGCCCTTTTGTGAGGATTTTATTGATAATTTTTGTGTCTAAGTTCATCAGGTCTATAATTTTCCATTTTTATTGGGTCTCCACCTGGTTTATGTATTAGAGTAATGCTGGCTTTATGGAAGGTATTTGGAAGTATTCCCTATTTTTCAATTGTGCAAAACAATATGAGAAGTAGTGGCTTTAGTTATTGAATGATGGATGGTTTGGTAGATCTCAGCTGTGAATACATCTGGGCCTGGACTGTCTTTTTTTTTTTTTGTTCTTGTTACGAGTTTTAAAATTACGTTCTCAATTTTATTAGAAGTAATACGTTTTCTTAGGAAGTCTATGTGTTCAGGACATAGATTTGCAAGGTCAGATGAGTCAAGGAATTCACCCATTTTCTCCAGGTTTTCCAATTTTATGGAATACAGGTTTTTGTAATATGTCCTAATAGTTCTACCAATCTCATTGGTATCACTTGTGATGTCTCCATTTTCAATTCTAATCTTGTTGATTTGAGTCTTTTCTTTTTTCTACTGTGATCATATTGGCCAGTGGTTTATTAATCTTTTTTTTTTTTTTCTTAAGAACTAGCTCTTCGTTTGGTCAATTAAAAAAATAATTTTCTTTATTTCTAATTTTTTGATTTCTGCTTTATTTGTGATATTTTCTTCCTGTCTGGTACTTTTGTGCTTGTGTATTTCTTATCTTTCCAGCACCTTCAAATGGATGTTTAAATTATTTGAGATCACTCTGTTTTTGAAATGTAAGCATTTATTGCTATAACATTCTCTCTTAGAACTGCCCTCACTGTGTTTCTTAAGTTTTGTATTTTTAGTTCTGTTCATTTCAATAAATTTATTGATATCCTTTCTGACTTCAGTAAGACAGTCATTGTCAGAGTGAGTTGTTCAGTTTCCAGGATTTGGTGTGTTTTCTGATATTACTATTGTTGTTTATTTGTAGCTTTAATGCATTGTGGTCAGATATATTGCTGGAGATTATGTCAATTTTTCTGAATTTGTGGAGTCATGCTTTATGCCTGAATATATGGTCTGTTTTGGAGAAAGTTCCCTGAGCTGATGAGAAGAATATTTACTCGGTAGAATTAGGTTGGAATATTCTGTAGATATCTGTTAAGTCCATTTGATCAATGTTATTTAGCTGTGTTGTTTCTCTGTTTTCTGTGTGGAGGATCTGTGTATTGATGATAGTGGGGTATTCAAGTCTCCTACTATTATTGTACTGGGACTTATATCTGTTTTATTTTCTAGCAAGTTTTGTTTTATAAAATTAGGTGTCCCTGTGTTTGGTGCATATAAGTTTATGATTGTAATATCCTCTTGTTGAATTGTTCCTTTAATGAGTAGGAGGTGGCCTTATTTATCTCTTTTGATTAGTTTTGATTTAAAGTCTATTTTGTCCAAAATCAGTACAGCCCCTCCTGCTTGTTTCTTGTTTCTGTTTGCTTGGAATAACTTTTTCCATCTGCTCACCCTAAGGTATTGTTTATCTTTTATTGTAAAATGAGTTTCTTATAGATAGCAGATTGATGAGCTCTGCTTTCTGATCCAGCCTATTAACCTGTGTATTTTTATTGGAGAGTTAAGCCCATTAACATTCCTGAGTTATAATTGTGAGGTGTGAGTTAAACCCTGTCATGTAGAAGGTTTTGTGGCATTTGGTGTTTACTTGGTCTTTGCATGCTTTTATATCAATTCTAGCTTTGGTTGTTTCTTTTTCTCTCCTCATGTTCATGTTGATTTCTCTCCTTAATATGGAGTGTTCATGCAATATTCTCTGTAAGACTGATTTGGTGATAATGTAACCATATAGCTTGTTTGTATCATAAAAAGTTCTTTCCTCTTCCATTATGAGGGATAATTTTGCTGGGTATGGTAGTCTGGGTTGGAAGCCATGGTCATTCAACTTTTGAGATACTCCATTCCACGTTCTTTTGGCTTTAAGCATTTCCACTGAAAAGTCTGAGGTAATTCTGGTGGGCTTACCTCTGTATATAATGAGTTGTTTTTCTCTTACAGCTTTCAGTATTCTCTCCTTGCTTTCTGGGTTTAGTGTTTTGATTACTGTGTGTCATGGGGTGTCTCTTCTCTGGGCCTGTGTATTTGGCATTCTGTCCACTTCTTGTACCTGGATCAATCTCTCTTTTCTAAGGTTGGAAAATTTTTCATCAATAATTTTTTGAAGATAATCTCTATGCTCTTCACCTTTATTTCTTTCCCTTCTTGTATGCATATTATCCAAATATTAGGTCTTTTTAAAGTTTCCTAAAGTTCCCTCATGTTCTGTTTCCACATTTTATATTATTATTATTATTATTATTATTATTATTATTATTATTATTTTGGTCTTGACAATGTTTTTGGAATCCTGGTCTAATTCCCCTGTCCCTTCCTTGGGTTCTGAAATTCTGTCTTCCATGTGGTCTGCTCTGTTGGTGACACTTTCTCTGGATCATTTTAGGAGGGTTATTGCATTTCTGTTTTTTGTTATGCTTTGCTTCAGCATTTCCATCTCTTGGTTAAATTCCATTTTCATTTCTTGATTTGACATTTTTATTGTCACTTGGAATTCATTCCTGTATTTGGATATGTCCTTGTTGAGCTTGTTCCAATGGCCCATGAGCTGATTTATTCATTGATTAGCCTCAAATTTTTTTAGCATTCTGTTGATTTCTTTTTGATTGCCTTCAATTTCATTAAGCCAACTATGGAGTACTGCTTCCTGATTCTTTTTGATTTTCTTCAGCCATGGATTGAGTTATTTTGTTGTTGTTGTTGATTGTCTTTTTTTTTTTTTTAAATCCATCTCTTGAGTTCTTTTTGTTGCCTTTATTCCAATTCATTGACCCAAACTCTGATTCCTAATTGAAATTCTTTTTGCAGTTTTTTCTTCCATTTCCTTAAGCCATTCTTGTTGCTCTTGTTTGGTTGCTCTTTGACCAGTTTCTCCTCATTCCAACATCTCTTTGTTCATAGTCTCATTAAGTTTGTTTAAAATGTTTGCTGAAATTTCACTTTGGGCTTCTATGTCTTTTGTTGGACATTTCCATTGTGAGATTAGGTATTCTTGCTGGGGATCCCTTTGCTGGATTTCCTGTGTTGCCTGTTTTGTGTTAGGGTCTACCCATCTCAAGATGAGTTGTCTCACTGAGGATTAAGTAATAGCAGCTTTTGTATGTTACGTGACCTGGTCTCACTTGATCACCCACCTCACTTGAGTCATTGATATGCCTTCCCTGTCAGAAGGCTGAAGAAGGTGGAGTGTGATATCAGCAATGACAAATGCACTTTCTCAATAAAACAAAGGTGACACTGTTTTTTCCTCAAACCTTTTTATATTTGGACTATCTAGTGGAAGGTACCCTCCATTTTGAGGGTGGGTCTTTCCCTCTTAGCTAAAAGTTTCTGGAAATTTCCTCAACATCATGTCCAAAAATGCATCTCTTAGGTGATTCTAAATCCTATCAAGTTAATTTTTAGATTCCTTGTCATCCACACATGGTATGCTCTTATTCTAACATCCATCCCTCTTAGCTCAGTAACTCTTTTACCTGATCCTATAGGCAAACATATTTTTAACATTCCGCATGGGTTCAAATGACAGATGACCTGATGGCATGTCAATCCTTACTTAGCTGTAGACATCATTGTTCTATTTGTTGAGTTGCTGATATTGAACACTTAGTATGTTTCAGAATTCTATAAAAATTCTCATATCTACTCAAGAAGATTAACATTGTCCTTGCCCTCAATTTGCGTAGGGCGATTGTGGGGTTGCCAATCTGAGGCCAAAGTGTTAGTTATGATGTAAATCAGAGTTTTGTTTTTTCAATGATTCATTTACAGAGTGCTACATCTTCAAGATTTAAGCACTAACAACTGAAATTTGCCTTCTGTTAATGTTGACCCCATATAGGATATTGTTTATAGAGTTAATATTTTTGAGACAGCGTTTTGCTCTAGCCAAAACTAATCAATAACTCATTCTGTAGCTCAACCTGGCCTTGAACACATGGCAACTCTTCTACCTCAGCTTCCCAAGTTCTGGGATTACAGGCATGGGCCACAATTCCTGGTTGAATTCATTTTTATTTTAATCAAAGGAATATCAACATTCGCTGGGTGTAGTGGTGCATGCGTTTAATCCCAGCACTCGGGAGGCAGAGGTAGGAGAATCACTGAGTTCGAGTTTGATGCCACCATGAGACTACACAGTGAATTCCAGATCAGCCTGAACTAGAGTAAGACCCTACCTCAAAAAAAAACAAAAAAAGAAATATAAACATTTGCTTTAAAAATAAACTTTGTACTGTATATTGCTCGAAGAAGTTACCTCTTGTATTTACTTGGGAATTTACCAATAATATCCTTCTCTTCCTTCATTTACTCTTTTTAATTATTGACTGTCTTCCTGGCAGTTGTGTATTGAGCCTCTTACTATACCGTCCCCTCATTTTCATATTCCTAGTTTCCCGACAGAATTATATCACTTTTTAAGTTATGATGTCTATTTATTTTTCTTCTTTCCAAAAATGGGATAAACATATTTATAGAGCTTGACCTCATAAGTCAAAGATATGCAGATTAAAGTTACAATTAAACAATGCTACATTCTCAGTAAAAAGGCCAAAAAGACTGAGAAGTCCAAATATTGGTAAAGATGAGACATGACTTGGATTTCAGACACTGTTCAAAAATATGTTGATACTTCCATCTTGAAAAACATCATAATATGACACTTGTGACCCAACAATTACATTCATAAATTCTTAGCAAAAATTAAGAACAAAAAGTGTGTTTTTAGCTGGGTGTGGTAGTGCACACCTTTAATCCCAGCACTTGGGAGGCAGAAGTAAGAGGATCACTGTGAGATCGAGGACACCCTGAGACTCCATAGTGAATTCCACATCAGCCTGGGCTAGAGTGAGACCCTACCTCAAAAAAAAAGTGTTTTTCAATAAGAGGATGAAATATGAATTTGTATTTCCTGATGCATAAACAATGAGGGAAAAACATTAATTAGAATTCACAGTGCATCCAATTTGAGATGCCACATTGAAGGAAAAGAAAGTTCTATATAAGTATCAAATGTAAAATATGACTAGCTACACAACTAATGCTAATGAAAACAAGAAAGTGAATATTGATTGCTAAAGTTTCTTTTGTTTATTTACTTTTTATAAGTTTTAAAATTTATTTATTTATTATTATACAAAGAATTAGGTTTCATTATAGTGTTTTCAAATAATTTTTTTTTATTTTTTCCCTTCCTCCTTCCCCCTCTTCCCCTCCTTAGTTTTGCAAGACCTCTAACGTCCTGTTCCACTTTCATAATATACGCTTCCTTTTGTCCTTCCCCCAAACCTCTATTCTTTTCCTTTCCTGGTTTCCTATTTTGAAGCACAACACATACTTATTCTCACATCTTATTACACATGCATGCAGACATTAAAGTTAGGACCCACAGATAAATCATGTCAGTTTTGCCTTTCCGAGCTTGGGCTACTTCATAGTATAATAGTTTCCAATTCCATAAATTTCCTGAAAATTTTATAACTTCATTTTTCTTTACAGCCACATAAAAATCTATTGAGTATATATGCCATGTTTTTATCAGGTTATCAGTTGATGGACATCTATGTTGATTTCATTTCCTAGGTATTGTGAGTAGAGCAGCAATGAATATGGATGTGCAAGTATCTTTCTGGTAGAATATAGGGTACTTTGTGTATATACCCAGTAATGATGTAGCTGGGTCACATGGTAGTTCAATTTTCATGTTCTTGAAAACTGTTCACACTGATTTCCAGCCTGGCTATACCAGTTTATCTCCCACTCCCCCACATACACACCAACAGTGAATAAAAGTTCCCTTTTCCCCACATCCTTGCCAGCATTTGTTATCATTAGTTCTCATGATGATAGACATTCTGACTGGATTGAGATGAAATCTCAAAGTGGTTTTAATTGGCATTACCTTGATGGCTAAGGATGTTAAACATTATTTTTAAACATTGACGGATATTTGTGTTCTTCATTTGAAAATTGTTTGCTCATTACATTAGCTCATTTACTGATTTGGAAGATTTTTGTGGTGCTCAGCTTTTACAGTTCTTTATAAATTCTAGATAACATTCCCTGTCACAGAAAGAGCTGGCAGTGATCTTGTCCATTCTGTAGTCATCTCATTTGTTTAGCTCATAGCTTTCTTTGCTCAAAGAAAACATTTTTTTTCCTCCAAATTTTTTATTAACAAATTCCATGATTGTAAACAATATTCCATGGTAATGCCCAGCCTCTCCCCATTTTACCCTTTGAAACTCCATTCTCCATCATATCCCCTCCCACTCGCAATCAGTCTCCCTTTTATTTTGATGTCATGATCTTTTCCTCCTCTTATGATGGTCTTGTGTAGGTAGTGTCAGGCACTATGAGATCATGGATATCCAGGCCATTTTGTGTCTGGGGGGAGCACGTTGTAAGGAGTCCTACCCTTCCTTTGGCTCTTACATTCTTTCTGCCACCTCTTCTGCAATATACACTGAGCCTTGGAAAGGTGTGATAGAGATATTGCAGTGCTCAGCATTCCTGCCACTTCTTTCGAGCACCATGATGCATTCTGAGTAATCCCAAGGTCACTGCCATCTGAAAAGAGAAGATTCTCTACCCAAAGTGAGAGTAGCATTAATTTAAGGGTAGGGACATTAAGAGAAGTGCTTGTTGGGCAGTTTGATAAGCACAGTATATACATTTAGCCAGACAGCAGCAGACGTTACACCCCTAGGGCTCATGACTATACCTGTTTTAAGTTTTAAGTATCAGGGATGTATTCACTCCCATGGAACAGGCCTCTAGTCCAATTAGAGGGCAGTTGGTTTCCACCAAGACAGATGTGCCACTATTGTACCTATTGGCTCATTTGGCCTGGCTGGCAAAATATAAGGATTGCAGTGTCCACTGTTGAGTTCCTTCACTGGTGATTTCTCTCTATCCCATTGAACTGAATGCGGAATGGCTTCTTCCACATTTCTGTCAGCTGGTCTATATGGAGGAGGTCATCAGCTCAGTTCCAGCAGGATTTCTCAGTGGCCTTGCAGCCCAAGTCTGTGGAGTCTTCAGCATAGGGTCTTACCATCTATTCCTGGTGGGAAACCAAGGGCCTCGGCAATGGCCTATAATGTTTTGGGGGCATCAGGAACCTCCCTGGGCAACAACTCACTGGAGGTATCCCATCCCTGGCACTGAAAAATTTCTAGCAACAATCTATGAGTCCTGAGTGTTCCATTGTCCAAAAAAGTAGGTTTTCATATGATTTATTTATATCCTCTTAGATTTTGATTAGCCCCCCCTCCACCTTTCCTTAACTCAATCTCTTCCCCTGATCTCACTTGGACCTTTACACCCCCATTAATCTATTCTTCTACTTACATATGTACAATAACATCCTATTAAGTACCCCCTCCCTTCCTTTCTCTTCCCTTTATATCTCTTTTCTAGCTTTCTGGTCTTTGCTACTGAGTTTTCTTCCTACTCACAGAGAAGTCCAGTCATCTGTAGCTAGGATCCACATATGAGAGAGAACAAGTGAGGTTTGGCTTTCTGGGCCTGGGTTACCTCACTTGGTATAATTCTTTTCAGATCATCTATTTTCCTGAAAATTTCATAACTTCATTTTTCTTTACCGCTGAGTAGAACTCCATTGTATAAATGTGCCATATTTTCTTTATCTACTCATCAGTTGAGGGACATCTAGGCTGGTTGCATTTCCCAGCTTTTGTGAATTGAGTGGCAATAAACATGGTTGAGCAAGTATCTCTAAGGTTATGAGATGAGTCCTTAGGATATATGCCCAGGAGTACTATAGCTGGGTCACATGATAGATCTATTTTTAGCTGCCTTAGGAACCTCCACACTGATTTCCACAATGGCTGGACCAGACTGCATTCCCATCAACAGTGTAGAAGGGTTCCTCTTTTTCCACATCCTCACCAGCATTTATGGTCATTTGTTTTCATGATGGTAGCCCATCTGACAGGAGTGAGATGGAATCTCAATGTAGTTTTAATCTGCATTTCCCTGATGACTAGGGATATAGAACATTTTTTAGTTGCTTATATGCCATCTGTTTTTCTTCCTTTGAGAAATCTCTAGTTCCATAGCCCATTTTTTAATTAGATTGCTTGATTTCTTATTATGTAATTTCTTGAGTTCTTTGTATATCCTAGATATTAATTCTCTATCAGATGTATAGCTGGAAAAGACTTTTTCTCATTCTGTAGGTTGCTTCTTTGCTTTATTCACAGTGTCTTTTGCATTACAAAATCTTTGTAATTTCATGAAGCGCCAGTGATTAACCTGTGGTTTTACTGCCTGAGCAAATGGGGCTATATTCAAGAAGTCTTTGCCAAGACCAATATGTTGAAGTGTTTTCCCTACTTTTTCCTCTAGCAATTTCAGAGTTTCAGGTCTGATGCTAAGGTCTTTAATCCATTTGGACTTAATTCTTGAGCATGAAGAGAGAGAATAATATATTTTCTCCCTTCTACAGATACATATCCAGTTTTCCCAGCACCATTTGCTGAACAGGCTGTCTTTTCTCCAATGAGTGTTTTTGGCACTGTTATCAAATATCAGGTGGCTATAGCTATCTGGACTTACATCTGGGTCCTCTATTCTGTTCCATTGAACTAAATGTCTGCTTTTGTTTCAGTACCTTGCTGCTTTTGTTACTATGGCTCTGTAGTATAGGCTATAATCAGGTATGGTGATACCACCAGCCTTATTTTTGTTGCTCAGTATTATTTTAGATATTTGTGGTTTTTGTGACTCCAAATGAATTTTTGGATTGTTTTTTCTATTTCTGTGAAGAATGCCATTGGAATTTTGATGGGGATTGCATTAAATGTATAGATTGCTTTTGGTAAGATTGCCATTTTCACAATATTGATTCTTCTGATCCAAGAATAAGGGATGTTTTTCCATATCTTAGTGTCTTCTGCAATTTCTTGCTTGAGTGTTTTAAAGTTTTCATTGGAGAGATCCTTCACTTCCTTGGTTCAGTTTATTCCAAGGTTCTTTATTTTTTTGATGCAATTGTGACCTGGAGTGATTCTCTGATTTCATCCTCTGTATGTTTTTTGTTAGCATATAGGAAGGCTACTGATTTCTGTGTATTTATTGTTTATCTTGCTACATGACTATAGGTGTTTATCAGCTCTAACAGTTTGCTGGTAAAGTCTTTAGGGTCCTTTATGTATAGAATTATCTCATCTGCAAATAATGATAACTTGATCTCTTCTTTTCCAATTTGTATCCCTTTTATGTAGGTCTCTTGCCTTATTTCTATGGCTAAGACTTCCATTACTATATTAAATAAAAGTGGGGACAGTGGACACCCTAATCTTCTTCCTGGTTTAGTGGAAAAGCTTCCAGTTTTTCCCCATTTAGTAATATGCTGGCTGTAGGCTTGTCATAAATAGCCTTTATTATGTTGAGACATTTTCCTTCTATTCCCAGTCTCTGTAGGACTTTTATCATGAAGGGATGGTGGATTTTGTCAAATGCTTTTTTCTGCATCTAATGAGATGATCACGTGATTTTTGCCCTTCAGTCCATTTATATAATGTATTACATTTATCGATTTGCATATGTTGACCATCCCTGCATCTCTGGGATAAAGCCTACTTCGTCAGGGTGAATAATGTTTCTGAATATTCTTGTATTGTGTTTGCCAATATTTTGTTGAGAATTTTGCATCTGTGTTAATGAGGGAAATTGGTCTAATTTTCTTTTTTTGTTCTATTTTTGCCTGGTTTTGGTATCAGGGTGATGCTGGCTTCATAGAAGGAGTTTGGTAGTATTCCTTCTTTTTCTATTTTATGGAAAAGCTTAAGAAGCAATGGTATTAGTTCTTCTCTGAAGGTCTCATAAAATTCACCAGTGAATCTATCTGGGCCTGGACTTTTTTCTAGTTGGGAGATTTCTTTTTTCAAGGCAGGGTTTCACTCTACCTCAGGCTGACCTGCAATTCACTATGTAGTCTCAGGGTGACCTCAAAGTCACGGCAATCCTCCTACCTCTGCCTTCAAAGTGCTGGGATTAAAGGCGTGCAGCACCACGCTCGGCAGGTTGGGAGATTTTTGATGATGGCCTTAATCTCCATACTTGTTATAGGTCTATTTAAGTGATTAAGCTCATCTTGATTTAATTTAGGTAGGTCATATAAATCAAGGAAATTATCCATATTTTCAGATTTTCATACTTTGTGGAGTATATGTTTTATCGTATATCTCTATGATATTTGGAATTTCTCTGGTATCTGCTGTGATGCTGCCTTTTTCATCTGTAATTTTTTAAATGTGTGTCTCTTCTCTCTTTGCTTTGGTCAGATTTGCTAAGGGTTTATCAATCTTGAGTATCCTTTCAAAGAACCAATTCTTTGTTTCATTGATTCTTTGAGGTTTTTTTTTTTTTTTTTTTTTTGGTTTCTATTTCATTAATTTTTTGCTCTAATTGCTATTATGTCTTCCTATCTACTGATTTTCAGTTTGCTTTTTTCTTCTTTTTGCAAAGCTTTATGGTGAAGCATTAGGTCGTGTACTTGAGACATTTCCATTTTTTAATATAGGCACTTAAAGCTATAAATTTCCCTCTTATGACTGCCTTCATTGTGTCCCAAAGATTTTTGGTATGTTGTGGTCTCATTATCATTTGACTCTATGAATTTTTTGATTTCCTTCTTGATTTCTTCACTGACCCATTCATCATTTAGTAGTGTATTGTTTAGTTTCCATAATTTTGTGTATGCTCTATAGCTTTTCTTGCTATTGATTTGTAGTTTGATTCCATTGTGGTCAGATACAATGCAAGGAATTACTTCAATTTTCCTGTGTTTGTTAAGATTTGCTTTGTGTCCTAATATATGGTCTATTGCCAGGCTCCCCTGGCAGGTAGTGCTGAGGAAGGACCAGGCCCACTGGTTCCTCCCAAGGGGTTGAGGAGGAGGGGTGAGTGTCGATGGCCAGGAGCCCGGAGTCTTGTTGAAGCAGGAACTCACTTTATTGTTACAGGTGGGTGTTTATATAATGTTGAGAACGAAGGCAGGGACTTTAGGGTGGGGTGAGATGTTAGGGCCAATAGCATACCGCGACCTCTGAGATGATTGGTTCTAAGCCTGCAAGGGTGGGACTCTGACTTCCTGTGCAGAAGTAGCAGGCCAGAGGCCATTTGGCCCCCTCCTGACTCATAGCTGGGCGGAAGCAGTTTGCCAAACTTTAGCTAGGCTCAGGAAGTTCCACTAGGCCTCATGTCCAGGCCTCTCAAGGCCCAACAGTCTATTTTAGAGAATGTTCCATGTGCTGCTGAAAAGAATGTGTATTCTGCAGCATTTGGATGAAATGTCCTATATATATCTGTTAGGTCCATTTGTTCTATGACCTTATTTCATCCAGATTCCTCTCTGTTTAATTTTTGCCTGGATGACCTGTCAATTGATGAGAGTGGGGTGTTGAAGTCACCCACTACCAGTGTGTTTGGTATTATCTGTGACCTTAGTTCTAATAGTGTTTGTTTGATGAAGTTGGGAGGCCCCATGTTAGGTGCATATATGTTTAGGATTGTAATGTCCTCCTGTAGGAGTGTGCCTTTAATCAATATAAAGTGACCTTCCTTATCTTTCTTGACTAACGTTGGACTGAAGTCTACCTTGTCAGGTATTAGGATAGCAACCCCTGCTTGTTTTCTAGCCCCCTTTGCCTGAAACACCATTTTCCAACCTTTCACCCTAAGATAGTGTCCATCCTTTTTAGAATGGTGAGTTTCTTCAAGGCAACAAATTGAAGGATCCTGCTTTTTAACCCAGTCTGAAAACCTATGTCTTTTGGTTGGGGCATTGTGTCCATTGATACTAAGAGATACTATTGAAAGACGTGCATTTATTTTTGCCATATTTCTTGTTTTGTCATTCTTCTGGTTTTACCTTTGCTCTCTTGTGTTAACTAGTATTTGAGTATTGTTTGTTTTTTCCAGGTTCCTTATATGTGTGATTTTCTTTCTCTTCAGCATGGAGGATTCTTTCAAGTTTTTGTTTTCAAATATTCCTGTAGCCTGCTTTTGTTGTAAAATGTCCTTATTTCTCTGTCTATTTCAATGGATAGCTTTGCAGGATAAAGTAACCCTGGTTGACAGTTGTTATCTTTCAGAACTTGGAATACATCACTCCAAGCCCTTCTGTTTTTTAAAGTCTGTGTTGAGTAATCTGCTGTGATCTTGTTGGGCTTGTCTTTGTAGGTAACTTGATTTTTCTCTCTAACTGCTTTCAATATTTTTTTCTGTGGTTTGTATGTTTGGTAGTTTGATTATAATATGGTGAGGAGAGGTTCTTTCCAGGTTTTGTCTGGTTGGTGTTCTTAAGGATTCCTGTATCTGCATTGGCACCTCTTTCCCAATTTTGGGGAAGTTTTCTTCTATGATTTTGTTGAAGACACCTACTATGCCTTTGGAGTGAAATTCTTCTCCTTCTACTACACCCTGAATTCTTACGTTTGATCTGTTCATACTGTCCTGAATATCTTGAAATTCCCATTCTTACTTTCCTATTATTTTGACTTTCTCTTTGTTGGACTGTATTAGATCTGCCACCTGGTCTTCTAGTTTAGATATTCTGTCCTTTCCTTCATCCATTCTGCTGGTGAGAGTTTCTACAGAGTTTTTTTTTTTTTTTTTTTTTTTTCATTTCATTAACTGTGTTCTTCATTGCTAGTATTTCTTACTGGTTTTTCTTTGTTATTTCTATTTCCTTATGTATGTCTTGTATTGACCTTTTTATTTAATTTAATTGGTGTCCTCTGCCTTCTTTGATTCCTTTGATTTCCTCTTTCATTTCTTTGATTTTCTCTTTGATTTCTTTGAGCATATTTACAATCATTCTTTTGTAATCTTTCTCAGGCATTTCCTCTAACTCATTCTCACTGGAGGTCATTTTTGATCCATTAATACACTTTGGTGGATTTATATTGTCTTGATTTTTGGTGTTTCTTGTATTATAATGTCTATATATTTGCATCTTGGATTAATTTAATGCTTGGATTTTGTAGTTATCTGCAGTATTATTAGATGTAACAATTAATGTGATGTTATACATCTTCAGGGTAGGAGCTTAAGGTGCTAGGTGTGGCTCTTAAGACTCTCAGAGTACCTACAAAAGTGACCCTTAGTGTTGGGTTTGCCTGCTATGAGAGTATTCAAGTAGGCTAAGTGGAACAAAATATAGGCAGATTCTAAAATTTAACTAAACAAAGTACACTTTCAATGAAAAACAGCACACAGTATTTATGCAAGAGAAGGTATTATGACAACCAGATCCTCTATTGTTCCTTATGGTGTGTGGTGCTCCACACCCTTAATCCTGTCAACTAGGAGGTTAAGATTTCTGGTCTGTTGAGTGTTCCAAGTCAGCTTTTGACCAAGTGAGACCCTTCCCTAATGTACAACAGAAGAGAAAACAAAGCCACTATAAATCAAGAAGCAACAAATAACAAGCCCAAAATATAGCTTATCTAAGAGTAGCAAATCTGACTGTCCATAATATTTGACATATAATTTATCCTGATATGGAAGATGCAATTAGCACTTATGGTTCAGGCCTATATACCAGATTTTTTTCGCGGGTACTGACCGGGTGTAATGTCAGTTACATTTTGGGATGATTTTGTCTCAGTTATGCTGTGCTCCTGCTTGGGTCCCTCTTTGGTGCACCGTGGGTTCAAGTAGGCTGGCTGGGTTGTTGGATTGCTGCTCTGGTCTCTGGAGCTGGGTGCTGTGAGCTCCCTTCTGGTCTCTGGTGCTTGCTGGTGCTTGAGCTGGTGGCGGGGGAGGGGTGGCTGTGGATGTTGGCTCTAGTTCTCCCATTGGTCCATGTGATCCTCTACCTTGTGATCTGCTCCTCTTTTGTTCATTGCAGTCCTCCCTTCAAGTTTCTTGAGTTTGCCAAGAGCTCTGGTGTGAGTGGAAAATCCCCTCACCTGTCTTTTCCTGTGGCTCAAGTTGAGCCTTGCAGTTGTGGCCCTGTGGACCTGGTACTGCTGCTGCTGGAGCCGCTTCTGCCTGCCTATGTGGGATCTAGATACTCTGGATCTCTCCTACTTCTCTGGTGCCATTGGTAATTTCCTTTATACCTCACTATTTAGTAGAAGAGTGCATTTTGCTGGGTTTTTTTTTTTTTTTTTTTTTTTTTTTTTTTTTTTTTGCTTTTTCTCCCCTAGGCTGCTTTGGCATGGTTGGCATGGTTTTGTCTCTGCCATATTAACCAGAAGTCATCAGAGGAAACTTTTTATTTCATGTAGTTCCAGTTATTGATTCTTGGGACTATTTCCTACACTATTTGAAGACTCTTCAGAAAGTTCTTATTTAACTTCCTGTGTACTGCCTATGTTTTCCTCTAATATTTTAAGTGCTGTGGCTGCACACAAAGGTTTCTGGTTTGGTTTGGAATGTTCTTTGTGAAGGTTAAGAGACATAGGTCCATTTTTATTCTTTTCCAGGTACATTTCCAGCATTACCATCACTATTTGTAGAATGGCTTTTGTTCCAAAGTATGTTTTAGATGCCTTTGTTGACAATTAGGTGGCCATGGGTGCATGGGTTTATGTTTCTGTTATGTGTTAGTATCATGTTGCTTTTGTCATTATGGCTCTGTCGTATAATAGGTCAGTAGTTGTAATAACACCAGCAGTATTCTTTCTATTTAGATTTGCTTTGATGTTGCATAGTCCTTTGTTTTATGATATGAATTGTTCAAATGCTTTTTCTAGTTCTGAGAAGGAAGTCATTTGATCTTTGATGGGAATTACATTGATTACTTTTGGTTATATAAGCATTTTCACAGTAGTGATTCTGCCAATTAAGGACTGTGGTAAGTCTCTCTGACAAATGGTATTTTCTTTTATTTATTTCTTCAGTGTCTTAAAGTTTTCCTCATACAGGGCTTTCACATCTTAAGTAACTTATTTTGTGGTGAGCTATTGTGAATGAGACTTTTTGCCAACTTCATTCTCAGCAAGCTTGTTTTGGGGATACATGAAAGCTACTTATTTTTATGTGTTCATTTGGTATTCTGCAACTTTGATGAAGTGTTTTTATTTTTTATTTTTTTGAGTTTTCAAGGTAGGGTTTCAGTCTAGCCTATGCTACCCTGGAATTCACTATGTAGTTCTCAGGCTGGCCTTGAACTCATGAACTCATGGTGATCTTCTTAACTCTGTCTCACAAGCGCTAGGACTAAAGGTGTGTACCATCATGCCTGGATTTCTTTTCTTTTCTTTTTTCTTTTTTTGAGTTAAGTTCTTGCTCTAGCCCACTTCCTGCCCCTCTTTGACAGGGCAGAAAAACAATTTTTTGTAATCGTTGTCTCAGATTAATCAGGTTTTCTTCTTTTGGTACCAGGTTCATGTTCTCCTCTATGACTAACCTTGACAACTTTACTTTTCTCTTCTCTAAACCCATGCTCTCTGAGATGAGCAAAGTTGTATTTATGGTACATGTGGCAGATATGGTTGTTTTCACTTTGATATCCCTGGAGCAGTACACATACACCAAGTCACACTAGAGAAGAATGAGTCTGGTTTCATTTTGATATCCTCAGTGTCCACCTTAACATATACATATACTATGGTGTTGAGACCCTGAGCTGGTTTCAAAGAGACTTTAGCCCTATTTAAGACAACAGAAACACGCAGAATCAGGAATTGTGAGCTCTTGGATCTTCTGGAAGTACCTGTTTGTGATCCAACACAATCAGACCTTGTACTCCTGCCAGAATGAGATTCTTTAATTTCTGCCCTAACTCCTTTCATGCCTTCAAGCAGCACCTGGGAGGCTTGAAGTTGTCTCTGAGCCTCCAGTTCCCACAGCAGAACTGTCTGCCATACTGTGCCATCTCAGCCTCACTGATGTGGTTGCCAGCCTCCTCTTTCTCCACCATGGTGTGACTCTGCCTCAGCTGCTTCACCTGTGCTCTCACAGACTGCTAGCTGGCCTTTGGACTGCATCTGCTCTTGTCTCTTTTGACTAGCTTTGGTTTGAAGTCTACTTTACCAGATATAAGAATAGCTACACTCACTAATTTGCTGTTTCTGTTTGCTTGTTAGATTGCTTTCCATCCTTTAGCACTCAGTTTGTGATGTCTTTTCTAGCTATGTGAGTTTCTTGAAGACAACAGATAGTTGCACTATGTTTTTTTTTTTTTTTCAGTCTCATTCATCTGTGTCTTTTTATTGGTAAATTGAAGTCATTTAAATTTAACATTATTATTGAGAGGGTTTTTCTTATGAATTTTTTGGGTGAAGTTCTGGTTGGCTTGGTTGTTAGTGTTGCCCTGAAAAACTGCTTGTTTCTGCATCTTGAGTACTGGGGCTATATATATAGGTTATATATGTGTAGCCATGCCTAGGATTTGTGTGGGTGCTGAAGATCAAAACACAGGTCCTCATGCTGGTATAGTAGGTACTTAACTTATTGAGCCATTTGCCCAGTCCTAAGAATAATCCATTGTTCTCCTAAAATGACTGTGAGTATCAGATGAGGAAGGAGGAAGGTTTCTCCAGCAGGTACATCAATATACCTGAATACACAGTTGGGAAAACTCAGACATATTCATTTTTTCAGGGATGAACTTCAAATACTGATTATAGTGTCATATTAATGAATTTTGGTAATTAAAGTAGACCAGTCTTTTAGGAATTAAAATTATAATTCATTGCTATGTAAACATGACTTTTCCATACAACTGTTTAACTAGAATTATGTGCTTAAAAACTTCTTAAATTTATTTTATTTATTTTATTTTTTTGGTTTTTTGAGGTAGGGTCTCACTTTAGCTCAGGCTGACCTGAACTCTTGAACTCGCTGTGAATCTCCTACCTCTGCCTCCGGATTGCTGGGACTAAAGGCGTGCACCACCACACCTGGCTTATATTTATTTTTTATGAGAGAGAGAGAAAGAGAGAAATGGTGCTCCAGGGCCTCCATCCACTGCAATTGAACTCTGGTGTGCATGTGCGACCTTGCACACTTGCTTCACTTTGTCTGTCTGGCTTCTGTGGGATCTGAAGAGTTGAACATGAGTCCTTAGGCTTAGGCAAGCACCTTAACCACACTAAGCCATCTCTCTAGCCCTTAAATTCATTTTTCTGATAATGAGTATGAGAGAAAAGTATAGCTACATGATCATGGAAAGTTGTTGTTATTACCTACCACTACATGTTTGAACATTTTTCATTCCTGTGTTTCATTTATATGACTTTGTTTTATTTAAATATGTAATAATTATAATTTTTCATTAAATAATAGTTTGAATAGTAAAAAAGAATGCTGCATATAGACATATACCCATTAACTCTATTTTGAGGGTAGAAAATGATTTTATGTATTTGAAAGATTTACCACATGGAAATAAATTAATATTTTATGCTGCTGACATAAAATACAGAAACTTAGGGGGCTCCTATAATTATTTCAAGTTGTTTTTCCATGAATAGACTGTCCCTAATTTTACAATAAAAATGTAAGATTTTTTTCCATTACTTGTGGCATTTAAAAGCCTCCAACATTATTCACATCTTTCCTTTCCAAGAAGTTGCTAATTTCATCTGAGTAATATTTCTAGGTAGAATTCTTAAATAGGAATAAAAAGTTACTTTTGGCATGTTTGTTTTTCAACAGAAAGGTATACTTGCAAGTTTATGTATAACTTAAGTGTAAAAGTAATATTACTTCTGAAATGAATTAAACTTAATAAAATTGAAAGTATAAAATTTGCTTACCATAAGGCATAAATATTGATTTCTCTATAACTATGAGTTCACCTTCACAAGAAAGAGGAAGGTACTTATGAATGGATTTGTGTTCTAGAGATTCATTAGCAAAGTACCAGAGACTAGGGGCTGTAAGCAGCAGGTTTATTCTCTCATAGTTCTGGAGACTGGAGAGTCCAAGATCAAAGGGATATCACTATTGGTTACTTCTAGGGCCTTTCTCTTTGGCTTAAAGATGACCATATTACTAAACTTTCCTTTGTAAAGACACCAGTTATGATAAGTTGGGGCATATCCTAATGTTTTTATTTTAACTTAATTACCTTTTAAATGCATATCTATGTTTAAATAGCATTATAGTCTGTGGCACTAAGGGTTAAGACTACAATATACAATGTTTGGGATGGGAGTATGAGACCCAGTGCAGCCTTAACACCAAAATTATCAGTGGAGTTATTCACCTACAGTCTATTCTACTTCTTCACTGTTTTTTTCCCCCTCAGAAATGAACAGATGTTTTGTTTGAATATTCCAGTCAAAACAGTGGGCCCAAAAGTTGGGTGTAGATTGTGTTAGATGCATGCCACATAGTAAGGTTTAACAAATAGAGTCATGTGTTTCCATCAATACAATTTACAGTAAATGGTAAGTGCAATGATTACATGAGCTCCCAACATATGCTAAGTATATCACTTTCATACATGCATTTATTGTCTCTCTGGTAACTCTCAGTAATCTTAAGGTGCACATATCACAGATGAGTGAACTAGGACCAAAGTGCAAAATAACTTTCCTAAATTAGGCCCTCTATTAAGATAGTGAACTTTCATTTGAATATCTTATATATCTGATTCCATATTTGTTCTATAATTTTATGTTGGTATACTGGAAAATCTGCTGAACTAATAGACTTTTAAAAAATATATTTTATTATTTTTGTTTAGTTATTTGAGAGAGAGAGAGAAAGAGAGAGAGAGGGAGAGAGAGAGAGAGAGAAAGCAGGAAAAAGAATGGCCACACCAGGGCCTCTACCAACTGCAAATGAACTCCAGGCTGACCTGGAATTACTATGTAGTCTCAGTGTAGCCTGAAACTCATGGCAATCCCTCCTACCTCTGCCTCCTGAGTGCTGGGATTAAAGGCATGTGCTAGCACACCCAGCTAAGCCCCAACTTTTTAAATCATATAAATCAGCTTTGTATTAATTCTGATTTTTACTGAAGCAAGATTTAAATGGGTGAGTATAACAATTCTGTGAAAATACCTTTATTTGCATTCATAGTAATTCAGTATACACTACAATACAGGGTTCAGGGATTATGAAATATTTAATAATATCATGAACAATATAATATAGTCATGACTCATAAGAGGACATAAATATGAAATGTAATATAAATGCTTAAATAGGGATTTAGTTTTTTCATAATAGCTATGCAATAATTTTCATTCTCTAAGACCACATAATTAGATAATCATTTTTGTACTATCTTCTTTAATGCCTTTATTATTATATACTCATTATTGTGTTTTTTAAATGTTTTAAAATGACCAGTTAAAAGGAATTATGCAAGAATTTTCATCCTGAGAATATTAAAATTTTCTTAAATTTTTATGGAAAAAATAAGACATTTTTAATAGAAAGATTACTGAAAGATTCATTCATCTTCAGGTCTCACTGTTTCTATGAATGTAATGTAAGAGCCCTATCATGCATTCCAAGTAGTTTTAGGTTTGCTTTAGAAAATGAAGTCTTTCCATACTGATTATACTGTTGTTACTTTCATGGAGAGAAAATGTATGTGTCAAACACATGCATATTCATATGCAAGTTTTCTTACACATTTGGTAATAATGGACATCACTTTTAGGAAATGTTTCTATATTTCTGGGATATTAAACCCTGTAATTTTGTAAGAACTGTTGAATACATAATGATATTCTATATTAAATATGTGGAAACAAATTTATTTTATGAAATCTTAGTAAGTAGCCATATCTCTATAATATTTTTTAAGTTTTTGTAAGTGCCTTTACCTTATGAAGGTCAGAATAATTCCACATTTATCTTGAAAATCATCAACTTTTTGAAAATGAAGTGAAAGGAATTAATAATGAAAAACTCGGACTTGTTGTGGGTGGAGTTTGAAACTTATGTTACTTTCACTGTTAGCAATTAGCACCCACCTCATAACCTGCGAATTAAAGGTGATAGTAAGAAAGGAAAATAGGCCTGAAGAGATGGTTCAGTGGTAAAGGTGCTTGCCTGCAAAAGCCCAATGTCTCAAGTTCGATTCCCCAGAACCCACATAAAGCCAGATGCACAAAGTGGCATATACCACTAGAGTTGACTTGCAGTGGCTGGAGGCCCTGGAGCACCCATTTTCTCTGTTTTTCTTGTATCTGTCTCTGCTTCAAATAAATAAATACAATATTAAAAGTAGAAAGGAAAATGAAGGGATTTTGGATGTAGACAGTGAAATTATAACAAGTTATTTATTGCACTATGGGAATAAAATTTAAATTATCTTAAATAAAAGAGCACTGATTCCTTTAAGCTAAAGCAATAACACTTTAAGTGAATCTGTACAACTAATACAGATCTAAGTTGATCTGTAGGAAAATGCAAAGCCTATTCATGAATATGTATAATATATATTGTTGCAGTCAGGTTCTCATTGTTAGCAGAAATCACCTGACCAAGAGAAGTTTGTGGAAGAAAGGTTATTTTGGGCTGGAGGGATGGCTTAGCATTTAAGGCATTTGTCTGCAAAGCCAAAGGACCCAGGTTCAATTCCCCAGGACCCATGTTAGCCAGATGCACAAGGGGGCGCACGTGTCTGGAGTTCATTTGCAGTGGCTGGAGCCCTCGTGCACCCATTCTCTCTCTCTCTCTCCCTCTTTCTCTCTTTCAAATAAATAAATAAAATTTTTTTTTTTAAAAAAAAGGTTTAATTTACCTTGCAGGCTTGAGGGGAAGCTCCATAATGACAGAGGAAAACAATGGCATGAGCAGAAGGTGGACATCACCCCCTGGCCAACATAAGGTGGACCATAGCAACAGGAGAGTGTGCCAAACACTGGCAAGGGGAGACTGGCTATCGTACCCATAAGCCCACCCCCAACAATAAACTCCCTCCAGGAGGCATTAATTCCCAAATATCCATCAGCTGGGAATTTAGCAATCAGAACACCTAAGTTTATGGGGGACACCTGAATCAAACCACCACATTCCACCCCTGGCTGCCATAAATTGATAACCATCCATGATGTAAAATGCAATGCATTCAGTCCAACTTTAAAAATCCCCATAGTTCTTATCAATGCTAATGATGTTCAAATATTCCCATAATCCAAGGTTTTTTAACTGAGCCATAATACCAAAAAATCTGCCACCCCAAACTCATAATGACACAGAATAAACATTCATACTGCAAAAGATGGCTTTGGGCATAGCAAAGAAATATTCAACCAATACAAGATTTAAACAGGACAAACACCAAACTCTGTAGCTCCAAGTCCAACAACTCTAGTCCAGTGTCAAATCTCCTGGTCTGATAATTCTAACCAGCAACAAGTCTCTGGAGTTTCAATTCCAGCCCTCCAGCTAGGCAATTCACAGTCCTGGAAAATTTCATCCAGGTCACTGAGTTTGCAACATGGTCTTGTGTTTTGGAAATGGCCATGGGCACTGTGGTGGTTTGATTCAGGTATCCCCCATAAACTTAGGTGTTCTGAATGCTAGGTTCCCAGCTGATGGCTATTTGGGAATTAATGCCTCCTGGAGGGAGTGTATTGTTGGGGGCAGGCTTATGGGTGTTATAGCCAGTTTTCCCTTGCCAGTGTTTGGCACACCCTCTTGTTGCTGTGGTCCACCTTATGTTGGCCAGGGGTTGATGTCCACCCTCTGCTCATGCCATCATTTTCCCCTGCCATCATGGAGCTTCCCCTCGAGCCTGTAAGGCAAAATAAATCTCTTTTTCCCAGAAGCTGCTCTTGGTTGGGTGATTTCTACCAGCAATGTGAACCGGACTGCAATAGTAAAGTGGTACCGAGGAGTGGGATTGCTGCTAGACACCTGACTGTGTGGCTTTGGCCTTTTGGAGCTGATTTTCAAGAGGAATGTGGGAGGATTTGAAACCTTGGCCTAAGAGACACCTTGCAGTGCTGTAAGTACAGCTTGATGGACTATTCTGGTCACAGTTGAAAGACCTGAGTGCATTAAGAACTACATAGTGAGGTTTAGCTTATGAGGGTGAGAAAGAGTTTTGCTTGGACTGGACTAGCAGTTTGTGTGAGAAGCTTGCTCTTATGCGCGTGTCCTGAGAAGTTGTGCAGGGTTGCTTTGTGTAGAAATGAACTGATGTGAGCAGAGGGATATGGCACAGAAAGAAAAATCGTTGGGTGAACTGTTGCCCATTCAGCTGCAACTGAGAGATTACAACCATTGAGACTGGGCTAGCTGACTTGTGCTGGGGCAACAGGAAGAATATCTATTCTTTTGAAGGGGCCTGAGTGCTCATGGAGTGTCCTGTTCTTCAATGTCTGCTTTATTTCCCCCTGGATTAACAAATTGGCACCCTATCTGGTATCGTGGAGTATAAGAAATGCTGGAAAGAGGGTCATTGAGTTTGCAACATGGTCTTGTGTTTTGGAAATGGCCATGGGCAGTGTGAAGCAGGTTTGCTGGATGCCTGCATGGAGACCCCTTGGGCCCATGAGGATGAAGCGTGGCTTGCAGTGGAGACCCAGTGGAGATGCCGGGACCACGAGATGGCTGCCAAGGAGAGCTGCCGTCCCTGATGAAGTTTTCTAGGACTGTGAGTAGCTTAGCTGGAGGGGCAGAATTGGAATGCCAGAGACTTGTTGCTGGTTAGAATTATCAGACTTGGAGATTTGTCACTGGCTAGAATTGTTGGTTTGATGTTTGCCCTGGCTGTTTTAAATCTTGTATTGGTTGAATGTTTCTTTGCTATGCCCAATGCCATCTTTTGCAGTGTGGATATTTATTCTGTGCCATTCTGGGTTTTTTGAGGTTATTTTTTGGTATTATGGCTCAGTTAAATGATCTTGGACTATGGGGATGTATGAAAATCATTGGAATTGATAAAAGCTATGGGGATTTTTAAAGTTAGAAGAATGCATTTGCATTTTACATCATGTATGGTTATCAGTTTATGGGGGCCAGGGGCAGAATGTGGTGGTTTGATTCAGGTGTCCCCCATAAACATAGGTGTTCTGAATGCTAGGTTCCCAGCTGATGGATATTTGGGAATTAATGCCTCCTGGAGGGAGTGTATTGTTGGGGGCAGGCTTATGGGTGTTATAGCCAGTTTTCCCTTGCCAGTGTTTGGCACACCCTCTTGTTGCTGTGGTCCACCTTATGTTGGCCAGGGGTTGATGTCCACCCTCTGCTCATGCCATCGTTTTCCCCTGCCATCATGGAGCTTCCCCTCAAGCCTATAAGCCAAAATAAGTCTCCTTTTCCCAGAAGCTGCTCTTGGTTAGGTGATTTCTACCAGCAATGTAAACCAGACTGCAACAGGCAGTGTTGAAGCAGGTTTGCTGGATGCCTGCATGGAGACCCCATGGAGCCATGAGGACTAATTGTGGATTGCAGTGGAGACCCAGTAGAGAGCCCAGGACCATGAAATGGCTGTTAAGGAAAGCTGGCATTGGTCAGCTGGTCCAATCTCAATGGTTGCAATCTCTCATATAATCGCAGCTGAACAGGTAGCAGTTTCATCTCAAAGATTTCTTTCTGTGTCATATCCCTCTGCATACACAAGTCTGTTTCTATGCACTGCAACCCTGAAGAAGTTCTCTAATTCTTTCTACAACCCTGCAAGGTACATATTACTGCTACTGCATACCTGAAGGAACAGACATAGAAGGGGTATATAATTTACCTAAGTATTTAAGGAGTGATGAGCTAACATTAAACCCATGCCTGACATGTGCTTTCTTGTTGACAAAATTACTTCTTTTGGGGCTATGGAGATGGCTCAGTAGTTAAAGGCACTTGCTAGCAAAGACTACATGCCTAGAATACATTCCCTAGCACCCAGATAAAGCCAGATGCAAAAGTGGCACAAAGGATCTTGCTTTCATTTGCAGACCCTGGCACACACATGCACACACATACACATGTCTACACACACGTGTGCACGTGCATGCACTCACTAACACATACACACACAGCCCAAAATTTTTGTTTTGTTGTTTTTTGAGGTAGGGTCTCACTTGAGCCCAGGCTAACCTGGAATTCACTATGTAATCCCAGGGTAGCCTTGAACTCTTAGTTGTCCTCCTAACTCAGCCTCCCAAGTGCTGAGATTAAGGGTGTGTACCCCCACACCTGGCTCTATTTGAGAATTTTAACCAGATTAAGAAGTGATAACAGGCCTGAGGAGATAGCCCAGTGGTTAAGGTGCTTGCCTATGAAGCCTAATGGCCCAGGTTCAACTCCCCAGTACCCACATAAAACCAGATGCACCAGGTGGTGCATGTATCTGAATTTCATTTACACTGGCTAGGGGGCCCTTGCATGTCCAATCTCTCTCTCTCTCTCTTTCTCTTTATCTGCCACTTTCTCACTCTCTCTCATAGATGAATAAATAACTAAATAAAATATTTTTAAAAAAATCACAACAAGAGCTGTAGAGATAACTCAGTGATTAAGACATTTGCTTTCAAAAACTAATGGCCTGGTTTCAATTCCATAGAACCCATATAAAGTCTGATGCACAAAATAGTGTGTGCATCTGGTGTTTGTTTGCAATGGAAAGAGGCCTTGAAACACCCATATTCTCTCTCCCTCTCTCTCTCTCCTTTCAATAAATAAATTAAAATATTTTAAAAATCACAGCCAGATTTTTAAATAAAATTTCCAAGTGAAATTATTAAATTACTGTGGTAGTTTGAATGGATAGTCCCCAATATATTCAGTGTTTTATTAATTTGTAGTTGGGATCTGTAGCCACTTGGCTGGAGGAGGTGTGATTGGACAGATCTTAAGGTGTGGTGGCGGGTTTGAAATTTCAATCTAAAGATATACAAAGTGCCTAATTCCTACTTAGAGTTTCTGAAGTGGGCTGTGCAGCTTTTGGCTCTTGGCTTGTGACTTTTCTCTCTGTGTTTGGTTCTGTGAATGCAGGCCAGCTTCTTCTGCTATTATGGAACTTTCCCTGAATCTATAAGCTTCAATAAAATCCCTTCCATAGCTGTGCCTGGTTTGGAATTTTATCTCAGTCAACCTGAAGCTGTCTGTTACAGTTACAGTTTTCAAGTTCAGAATGAGAGCTATGGTGGGATGAATGTTAAATGTTCTCCATAGAATCATGCGTTTGAATACTTAATTCCCACTGGTGATATTGTTTGAGAAATTTGTGGTGCCTTTAGCAGGTGTGTTGCTCAGAATGGACTTTGAGGTGTTATAGTCCATCCCTGATTGATGCTTTTGCACATTCTATTTCTTCCCTGTTGATTTGATGATGTAATTCTGCTTTGCTGCTCCTGTCACATGTTCTCTACCATAATAGACATCCTCAAAACTGTAAACCAAAGTGCACATTTTCCTTCCATAATTTGCCTTTGTCTGGGTATTTTCTCCTAGAAATGATAAAAACAAAACCTGCTACAGACATCTGGTACCAAAAAATGGGGCCACTGCTGCAACAACCATGACCATGTGATTCTGCGTGCTTTGGAATTGGTTCAAGGGAGGATATGGAAGGACTTGGAACTTTACAATGCCATAAGCAGAGCTTAGTGGGTCATTCTGGTGAGAATTTGAAAAAATAAAATGCAGAGAGAAGTGTGAACTGTAGAGGCTCAACTTATGAGGTATCAGAGGGGAAAGAGGGCTTTGTTGGGAACTGGATTAGAGGCAGTTAATGTGACAAAGAGAATGGATATATTCTTACCATGTCCTGAGAACTTGAGCAATGTTGAATTTAAAAGTAATGGAATAATGTGTTTGGCAGAGGAAAATATGGAGAATAAGGGCGTGTTTGGCAAAGAAAAAAGCATGTGAACAAGTAACATGGCCCAGGCCCAGATTCTGTAGCTGTTTTAGCTACAATTGTTAAAGAGATTACCACCATTGAGATAGGCCAGCTGCTCTGCATTAGGAAAGGTATCCTGAGGGTGAGATCTGACCCACTGAAGGTTCAAGCCAATAGGAGTGCTTGTTATTTTGAAAGGAAAATCCTAAAGGATGAATGAGAAAGCTCCCTCTTATCCAGGGTCAACCAGCAGATTCTGTTGCTGCCATTGTCCAATAGGTTTCCTCCCTGTCTGGCAGAGGAGTTTGGCAATGTTGCCAGTGTGCTGGTTTTGGAGTAACACCAGTCAGGCATGGAATCAGAGGACCTGGTGGCTGCTTAAACAGTATACCTGGATTGATGTTTCAAAGCTGGAGGGGGCAGAACTATTCAAGCCTTTTGGAGCCCAGAGGTTTTTATCACAAGTCCTTAATGCTGGTCATAGACCTACAAGATTTGATGTATGCCTTGCTTGTTTTTGATCTTACATTGGTGTATTCTTTCATTGTGATGCCCCATCTCGCCCTTCTGTGATGAGAAGGTTTACTTGATGTCATAATGTGTTGGAAGTATATATCTTGTGTTTTGATTTTATAGTGCTCACAAAATTAAGATAGTGTCTTGAGTCTCAGATGAGACTTTGGAATTTTGTACAGTGTTGGGACCAGTAAAAACCACTGGACCTTTAAAGTTCAACTTAATTCCTTTTTCATCATGAGGTGGCAAAAGTCTATAGGAGCCAGAGATGGAATATGGTGGTTGAATGTAAAAAAGCCACCCCCTCACCAACTCATGTGTTTGAATATATAACCACTGTTTGTAAGTTTGTGGAGCGTTGAATATATAACCACTGTTTGTAAGTTGTGGAGCGTAGAAGGTGGAACCTTGCTGAAGGAACTATGTCACTGGTATCAGGGCTTGGGGTGCCATAGTTTTGCACTTTTTGTTGTACTTTTCCTTCCTAGTTCCTTCATGTTGATGTGAAGATGTGATACTGGCTGTCTGATCATTCTTTGACTTCCATGATGGAGACTTACCCTTGAAATTACAAGCTGAAATAAACCTTTTCCTTTCATAAACTGCTTCTCACCAGGTATTTTAACCCATTAGTGAGAAAGTAACTACTACAATAGTCATGTTTAGATAATCGTATTAAGAAATCAGAGAAAAGAAAGGATATTAAATTCCTAAAATAGTAGTCACTGAAAAGAAAATTTACTGTGTCCTTAGAATCCATATATTATATATAAGATCCCTTTTTTAATGAAGCTATTATAGTCAGATCCACATTGCTGGGATGAACATCCAACCAGACATAATTTATGGGAGGAAGGGGTTTATTTCAGCTCACAAATGCAGGGGAAACTTCATCAATGGTAGAAGAAGCTGATCGCTACCATAAATTGAAGTAGAGAGAAACAACTGCGACAAGACAAACACAGAAACTGATAAATAGAGATCATCAAAGCTCAGACTTCTTTCTTCACACCTTTAGGCTAGAATCCAGATCTACCCATTGGTACCCCCCCCCAACCAATAGCAAGAATCTGCCTGCTAGAAGCTGAAGTTGCAAACTCAATTTTAATGAAACATCTGAGTCTTTGGGCCATATATTTACACTATCACATTCAAACTATCACAAAAGCCTTCCATTATAAATTGAAATTATAGTTTTTTCTGAAGACTAGTAATAATAAATATGAAAATATAAGATAGATACTGGCTCCACATTTCAAAAAAAAATTAAACAAATGTAGCCTATATTATTCCCACACCAGCACTGGAAGAATAAGTTTTTTAAGGCAAAGTTGTAGGTAATAATGAAAAGGCATTTGTGTGTGGAAAAGATTAAGCCTGAAGGAAGCCCACTATTGGAGTTTTGGGAGAATAAACATGGTCTCTTGAGTTTTGACATTGTTTTCCCAGCAGGCATTACTATAGTCATTATTAAACTACATCTTCAGGTTGTACCAGCTCTATTTCTCATTTATCATGATCTTCTCTAAAGTTGCTATGACAACAGCTTTGTGTTGCCAGTTAAAGGTAGGCTTGTAAGTGGCAAGAAACACTCACAGAACTGCAGTTATCTGCTTAGTTTGTAGAGCTTCTAATTATTTACATAAATAACAAAATTTACTAAAATTCCAAAATTGAGTTAAAATCATATAAATACATCTTATAAATGTTGTGTAGAGAAAGTTCAATATTTAAAGGATTTCTTGTAAATTAAAATCATGTGCTATCATAGCACACAATATGGCATATTTTCATTGAGATAAAGAAGTGAAAAAAGAGAACAACAAATGCATATTTTTGAAACTTTTCAAAAAATATTAAGTTTTTGAAGGAGAAATTAATCAACTTTCTGCCCACAACTTATTCTAACCAAGAAATTGCAGACCTCCTCCTTTTCATCTATATTGGCCTTCTCATAGTTTAAGAAGTATAAGGATAACCCCTGAGGTCATTAGTACTGAATTGCTAATACTATTGTATATTCAAATAATTCTAGAACGTTCTTTTTATTCTTCACTGATTTTTATTAAGGACATACTAAGTGTGGGTAATCATATGTTGGTATCATCCTTTCCCTTGTCCCTGCCCCCATTCCACTGGGGCCCTCCTCGGTCAGGTTGCAGATATTCCCCATGGGGTTGTGGGTTATGTGTTGTGAGAGCATCAGTCAGATATTGGGGGGGGAAATGCCTCTGGGTAGGATGTACCAACCTTTAGCTCTTACAATCTTTCTGAATCCTCTTCCCCAAAATTCCCTGAGCTGTGTTGGGTGTGTTTTAAGTGTACTTCAATGATGAGCTTTTAAGGATCCTCTGAATCCCTGCTTTGGTAAGTATTGAGTATCCTCAGCGTTTGTCTGCTTCACCCTGGTGCTAATTGTCAAGCTCACCATGGAAGCAGCACTCTTGCTTGTTTCCCCAATTCCTCTGGTTTCCACTGAGCCTTGGTTGAAGTGTGAGGGGTGGTTTATTTCCTTGGAATTTACTACCTTCTTAAAAGAAAAACAGGTTCTCCAACAGAGTGAATTCAGCATAGGTTAAATGGGATAAGTATTATTCATTTAGGGAGAGTTTGATGGATATAACCCCTCTTTTAGCCAAAACCTAGTAGGAGCTTGACATTGGAGAGAATAATCTTTGTATCCACAGGATTCTGACCTGTTTCTCAATTCCACATATGGGTTCCTTTCCACTGAGTGGATCTTTTAGCCAATCAGAAGGCTATTGGCTACCTATGAAGGCTGTGTGCCTGGTGTGCACATCTTGACAGGGTGTTTGCTTCTGAATAGCTTAGACTCCTGTTTTCTTGGACCATTGTTGGCCACTTTCTCCCAGTAGCTCATGTAGCACTTTCTAGCACCAAATGGACTAACTAACTGAGGATTGGTTGTTTTCCAAATTCCAGCCAGGTCTCTCCATGTTCTTTGCCAGCAGCATATGGTATCTTCAGCAGTAGGGTCTTACCTTTTTCCTCAGGTGGGTAATCAAGTGCTTTGATAGAAGCCTGTCATGTTTTGGGGACCTCATATGTCTCTTTGATTATCAGCTCATTGTAGGTAGCAACTGCATTCTGGTACTGGGAGTTACAGGCCAGAACCAAAAAAATTTTAAGGTGAGGCTTTCTGATAGTTAAGGAGTTGTCAACTTGACCTGTTTAGTAATCCACAGAAATCCTTTATGGGTGGGTCCTTGAGGTTGCTTACAGGAAGAATTAACTGAAGGAAGAAGTCCTTCTCCTAGAGTGAGCCCTTCCCCCAGAGTGGGTGGCCCCTCTGAGATGGGAACTTTATATAAGGAAGCTCTGCTTGAAAAGAGCGCTTCCTTCTACTTGCCTGCCTGAGCTGCTTGTTGCCTTCCAGTGTGGATTGAAGACACGTGCAGACTGAAGAGCAGCATCAACTGAAGAAACCAGTGGCTCATATAAGCCAGATGCACAAGGGGGCGCATGTATCTGGAGTTTGTTTGTAGTGGCTGGAGGCCCTGGAGCATCCATTCTCTTCCTCTCTCTCTCTTAAATAAATAAATAAATAAATAAATAAATAAATAAATGAATAAATAAAATATATTAAAGAAAAAGCAGTGGCTCTTCAGGAAGCCTCCAGGCCTTCAGTGATGGATTGGGACTGCTAAGGCATCTGGCCATGTGCACTAAGCAACTGCTGGGTTCCTTGATTCTTGGGCCTGCAACTGCTGTTGGACTACTGTAAGCCAATCCAATAAATTTCCTTTGTAATATAATTAATTGTAGCAGTTCTTTTCCTCTAGAGAACCCTGACTAACACAGGCTTTATCCCATCCTCTCTAGTACCCTTCATTTCAGATGCTTCCTGTATACTCTTCTTGAGGGTTAAATCTTTTAGTATACCTTCAAGGATAAAAGTTCTCTATGGTACCAGTTCATTTTGGGTTTAGTTTTGTGTTTGTTTTGCCCCAATCTCCCCTTCTCTTCTCCCCAAACCCTCCCATCCTTATTGTCTGGGCCTTGAGTTACCTATCAGGTATGTCAATAACTTGAGCTGATCCAGGTTAGGAACTTCAGATAAGTGAGAATATGTGGTGTTTGCCTTTCTGTGATCATGTGTGTTCGCTGAGTATGATCTGTTCCAAGTCTGTCCATTTTCCTACAAATTTCATTGTATAGTTTTCCTTGCAGTTGAGTAGAATTCCATTGTGTAAATGTTCCACAACTTCATTATCCATTCATCCAATGATGGGCACCTGGGTTGATTCCAGTTCCTAGTTACTATGAATTGAGCAGCTATAAACATGGTTGAGCAAATATCTCTGCAGTGAAGCATGGAGAATTTAGGGTAAATGCCCAGTCAGGGAGTAACTGCATCTGTTGGTAGTTCTATATTAATTTTTTTCAGGAATCTCCATATTGATTTCCATAATGGTTGTACAAGTTTACATTCCCACCAACAGTGAATGAGGGTTCCTCTTTCCCAACACTCTCACCAACTTTGATTGTCATCTCATTTTTTTAAATGATTGTCATCCTTACTGGAGTAAGGTGGAATCCCATAGTTGTTTTAATTTGCATTTCCCTGATGGTTAGGGATGCTGAACATTTTTCTTAAGTGTGTATTAGCCATTTGTATTTCTTCCTCTTAGAACTGCCTGTTCAGTTTCTGCCCCATTTTTGAGTGGGTTGTTTGATTTTTTTATTGTTTAGTGTTTTGTGTTCTTTGTAGAATCTAGACATTAGGCCTCTGTCAGTGGCATAGCTATTGAAAATTTTCTCTCATTCTGTGGGTAATATATTGGCTCTGCTTATGGTATGTTTGTGCAAAAGCTTTTGAGCTTCATGAGATCCCATTGGTTGAGTTAAAGCATTCTTAGCATATGAAATTACAATAACAATCAAGTTATCCTTCAAATTCTGAGGAATTTTTGTTTCTTTCTTTGTTTTCCCTGCTTTTAAGAGAAAGACAAAAGTTAGCAGGAAAGCAGAATGGAGAAGGGGAGAAGAAAGAAGAGAGGTAAAGAGAAAAGATAAGGAGATAAGGGTTTTTTGTAAAGGCAAAGGGTCTTCTGGTAACTTCTCAGACCTGGATTGTGATGTTTGGAATTTCTCAAGTTCTGGAATTGTTTAACTATTATCTTAGAATTCTGTGATATAAGTGTTCCTTGAAATTTTACAGAGCTGGTGCAGGATAGAAAGACAGGAAAATTCACACCAGACCCTGGTTGAAGTCTCCAACCAGCTGTAAAGCAAGAATTCCCCATCATAACAATCAACACTTACTGTGAGGCTTGCTGACATGAAAATAATATTCTTTTCATACATAAATATTTCATATTTAAATAGACATTTACCAAGCTTATGGTCTGAATGTATATGGCCTTTTGTAGGGTCTCATTCCTTTCTCCAGACACATTCTGGGAATCTCAAACAAACTATTAACTTTTTTCACAGTAAAGATAATATACCTTCTGCATCTCTATGATATTATCAATCATAGTCCTGTCAAATTTCCCTTAAGAACTACCCTGTGATCTCACTTGGGATCCTTAACAACCTTTTGAGTATAATCATTCCAATATCCACCAAAGTGGTATGTATGAGAATTATAAAGGCAATTAAGTGTGATTCTCCCTTAAGAAGCTCATACCCAAACTTTGGCTTTCTGTGACTCCTCTTTGAGAAGTTTATACCCATGATCCGGGTTGTATATTTCTTTTTTAAAAATATTTTATTTTTATTTATTTGTTAGGAGAGAGGGAGGGAGGGAGAGAGGAGAGAGAGAGTGAGAGAGAGAGAGAGAGAGAGAATGGGCACACCAGGGCCTCTAGCCACTGCAAATGAACACCAAATGCATGTGCTACCATGTGCATCTGGCTTACATGGGATCTGGAGAATTGAACCTGGGTCCTTAGGCTTTGCTGGCAAGCGACTTAACCACTAAGCCAGCTCTCCAGCCCAAGGGTTGTATATTTCTTTCTGAGTACCTGTCTTTCTCTTAACACCTGTGCTTAATATCTATATGAAAATATGTTAATAAAACTCTAACTCTGGTTGATATTAGCAAGTCCTGAAATTCTTTAATGCTACATTTGCCCTATATGAGGTCCTTAAAAGATTAAGAGAACTCATGATTTGAGAGAGGCAGTGTAGAACTGTGTCTATCCCTTCATGCTGGCAAGAGTTACTTTGTACTTAGAATTGATAGCACGGAAAATATCCATATGAGAATATATTCTGACTTCCATAGGTGATAGAAGAAAAGTAAAATCATCTTCATAATAGTGTTCTTCTTTGTATACAAATCACAAATCTGTTCTGCCAACAATTTAAAGTCAAATATAGCTTTACTTCAATGACCATTTAAATTAGTATCTATATAATGTGATATCTATAAAATTTGACAGTCTCTGAGATAAAAATCTACACAGTATTCCTCATGCAAAGATAGTTAATGGAGGCTTCAACATGTTTTGTTTCAAATTCAGGGTCACTGAAGACTGTCACTTTACTTTATATCTTTAAAAATCAAAACAGTTTAAATAATTTCAATCTTTGGAATTTAGGATAAATGTGCCAAACCGTTTATCATAAACCCTATGCCATTAGCAATATATTGTGATGAATAACTATTACACCTGAAATCAAATATGCTCAGACCTCTGCTTTTTTTTTTTAAGTAACCACACCAAATCAAAAATGTGACTTTGGGCTGGAGAGATGGCTCAGTGTTTAAGGTGCTTGCTTGCAAAGCCTAATGACCTGGGTTTTATTCTTCCATAGCCACATAAAGCCAGATGCACAGTGGGGCATGCATCTGGATTTCATTTATAGCAGCTGGTGGCTGCAGCACTCCCATTCTCTCTTCTCTTTCTCTCCTATCTCTCTCTCTCTATTTGAAAATAAATAAATAAATAATTTTTTTGCTATATGCAAATGAACCTTTCTGATGTTTTTTTTTTATTTAAGCAATACTTTTTCTTATAAGGACCATAAACTTGTTCTGAAAGCCATCTTGTTTTTCCTGCTTCTGTGGTTTCCTTTTCTCCTTAGGATGAAAGTTAAAAACATTCCCCACTTTTGTTGTCTCTCTCCTCCTCTGTTCCTGGAGCACACAGTCTTGATGGAAGCACATTGGTGCAGTATGCACAGGCCATAACCAGGATGAGCGGACAGCAAACACATGGTGGCATGAGGTTAGCGGCAGAAGCCACCTTGGATGACATGTGTCCTGGGAAGTGTCCCACAGCTGGAAGTTCCCAAGTGGTCAGAGCAATAAAAATATTTTTAAAATGATGCTTTATCACATTCCAAAATGTAAATTCAGCTCCACCAAGCAGTAGCAAAATGTATGGATTTTGCTGCTTTTATTGTATATCAGTTGAAAAAATGTGTGATATTGTAACTAATAATATTTGGGTATAATTCCCATTAACCATTACATAACTCTTCTAAAAGTTCTTCTTTGGCCAAAATCTACCTTGCTTATGTATTTTTATCCAGTGCCTCCCAGCCTCATCTGCCATTCATTAGTTACGAATTCAAAACACACTTTTGTGAAAGCTGTCTTCGTCTTTTCCTCTTTTCCATTCTCCTACTTATCACTCACTTTAGCTGCAAGACACTTACTATGGGATAAATGTCTTTCTCCAAACACATAATGAAGTTAAGTGTGTATTTTGAGGTGTTAAGAGGCTGTTGGATATTGATATTGGAAAATAGAACCTTTGGAAGGTGTTGTGTTAACTTTTCCTGGGGAGATGTGAACAAATATCTCTTCAACCCAGATAAAGCACGTACAACAGATTAAATTAACAATTTCACCCAAGTCTAGCTTTAGGAACCAATGCATATATTGGGGTTACTTCCAGAACTATGGATAACTCAAAAGCAGCCAGTCGCATTACTGAAAAGTCTACCCACCAGCATGGATCACAACTCATGAAGGCTGCATCCCTCGAGCGCCCAGCAAGTCTTGTCGTAAGCTTAAACGGAGACTCTGTCCCCGGTAGTCCTTCTTCCCAGTAGTCCTTACTCCATAGATAAGTTTGAGAAAGTTCCTTGTGAATCTTACAACTTTCAGCAATTTCCTCAGACTTGTTAGTTCTTTACTTTCTGAGTCCTAATGAGCTGCCCTAAAGGATGATGTGTTTCAGTTTGGAAGAAGTTACTACACAGCAAGATGTATTTAAGGTTACAAGGATCTACTTGAGCTAGGAAGATCAGTTTGGCCATGTGACACCTTTTGCCACCTTGGGACTCTGCAGAGTCCCCACCAACAATGTAACCATCCTCACAGAAATGAAGGTATTCTAAAGAGACTTTTTTGCCTCTCCTTTTGAGTATTATTGAAACAGAGAAATTGGAATTTCCTAAGAAACAGCATGCTGGGAGCAAGCTGCACAGATATTTCACATATTACTGGCAACCTGTCAAACCACTTTATAGGAAAGACTGGTGCAAAGGCAACGATGCATTAGTTATTTGCAGGACTCCACCTTGGCCAGGACTACTTAGCTATGCATACCTCTTGCTCTCTATTTAAACCTGAACTTAACATCAGGACCCATAGTTGGGCTTTGTAGGATCACTGGACATCTTTATTTTTCTTCCTAATGTGGCCATGTTAGTAGTCACAGACACATGAGGAATTTGAGGCAGATCTATTTTAACACTCATTTAAAAGTGCCCTTTTTCTTTCGTCAAAAAAAAAAAAAAGCCTGGGAACTTTTTAAAGGGTATGGTATTCAGGTAGTCTGCAAGTAAACAGAAGAGCCCTACAATATCTGACATTTGTACTAGGCAATGTTGAGCACTAGGTAACTGGGAAACTGGGGGAAGTCTAGGGGAAGAAATCAACACAGACCAGCCTCTGAGTGGGCAAAAAGTTTTTATTACCCTGCCCTGAAAAGCTGACTGGTCTCTGCCTTGCTTTATCTCCAAACCAGCACATAGATCAATGATTGATGATTAAAGCCAGAAGTGGCAGTGAGTTTCTATCGTTTTTCTTTTTATTTATTTGTAAGCAGAGAGAAGGAGAGAGAAAGGGAGAGAGAGAGAGAGAGAGAGAGAGAGAGAGTTCTTGTTAAGTATCTTGGACACAGGACGTAAGCTATGAGCCAAGAATACCACTGAACTTTTCCCACCAGTTTTACAACATACACTGAACACATTTGGGAATGTTCCTTCCCGCCAGCTTTTCCTTTTAAACTATGACCTCCACATGCTCAATAGTATATATATTGAATTGAGCATGCTCAGAAATGTGTCTGCCCTGAAGATCTCTCCCCATATTGTGGGTTTTGAAAACAAAGGAACCTTTTGTGGCTTTGGATGGGCTTAGCTTCCAGGTTAGAGTGCTCTGCAATGAATGATCTTCCAAGTCTGTGGTCCTTTGTCTTTCAACCATGGAAGAATGACAAGTATAGATATAGCTGGAAAGCAAGTTAAACAAGGGTTTATTACAAAGCGAAGCAGAGAGTGAAAAGCCAAACCCAAAGTGAAAGCTAAGCAGAACAGCCCCAATCTAGGAGTTTTGAATGGTTAGCTGCATAATGGCTTGGGTCAAGGGTTTATATAGTTTTGGGGATGTATCAAGTATCAAGTCAAGGTGGATGGGTTGGTTACTGGGATGTATGTGGAGACTTCTGATAGGTTGATAATTTGATACCCTTGGAGATGTAAATTAGGCATCTAGTCAGGCTGAATTAGATTGGTTATTTTGAGCATATGTGAGGAGATCCTGACTGACTGATGACTTAGAAGCAGGCTTGGTTACTTTGATTAGGACAACTGACTCCTGGGAGTCAGTATAAATCAGGGTCCTTTTGACTTTAGTTTCCTCACTATGCTTTCTGCACCCATTATAAAATGTCTGTACTCATTGGCTCTGTAAGACCAAACAGAGCTTCTTCTGCTTAATCTGACTAGCTGCCTGCAAAATGGGGCTATTTTACTCCTAATCCCTCTCAAGAAGAGTATGTAGAAGCTTTACAACTAAGTACCTTTCCTTTTCAAGGGAAAGCATGCTGTTTTGGGGTGCTGTACTCTCCTGTTTGCAAGCAATATTAAAAATAGTTCTCCCTTCTTTGTGTGAACCCATTGTGTTCGGATACAGGTATATTGAATAAATCTCCTTTTCCTGCTTTTTTCTATTACTTGTCTCTTTAATTGGCTTATTGAGGATGGGTGGCTTGTTAGCACTGTCAGGGCCCAAACTTTAACCATAAAATCTCTGGTCACAACATGAAGTCACCATGTGTAATCAACTTCCCTTGAGTTTTTCAGCCTTCAGACCATGAGCCAAATAAGTATTTATATTATATAAATTACCTACTCTCAGATACTCAGTAACAGCAATGGAAAACAGAATAAAATTGCTTCCACTTCAGGGTAAATTCTTTTTAGAAGTAAGCAAAGGATTGTATTTTGTTTGTTTCAAGGTAGGGTCACACTCTAGTCAGGCTGACCTGAAATTCAGTGTGTAGACTCAGGGTGGCTGTGAACTCATGACGATCCTCCTACTCTGCTTTCCTAGTGCTGGGATTAAAGGTGTGTTCCACCACACCAAGCTGGATTGTATATCAAAACAAAAATATACCAGCATTTTGATACTATTTTGGAAAATTACAATTATTTTCTTTACACATCTAGAAAAATGTGAGTGGAAATGGAAACAAGTAAAGAAATGAAAAATATATGAGAATGCCATCAATTGGAGTTATTTCTAGTCTCATTTTCTGTAACACATGGTATAATTCAAATGATAGCCATGAGGAAAACCTTCAAGCAAAATTTCTTCCTTTTGCTGTCAAAGCAAAGCTTGATCTACTTTTATTCTGGATGCTAATTCAGAAAGCTGTCTCTCTCTTTTTTTTTTCTTTCAATGCCCCAAAATGTAAAGTGACTCAGTAATTTGAGGGAAATTGGCACCAGGAATACTTTCTTCATTTGAAGATTTGCTGATTATGAAACTTATGGACATACCTGTCATTAGCCAACATTTGAATACAATTCAAAGTAGATTTTGCAAAAATGCAGGGTTTGTTGGAATGATCCAGGTGAAAAACAAAATTTTATTTAAGTGTGGGAGTTTTCTTCCAGGATTGTTTACATTTTTGCCTTTTGATTATGCTACTTCATATGATGGAAATTTAATGACCATGAGCATTGGAGTCACACTTATGTTTTAAGGAGACTCCACCTTATTAACTCTGCTAAATGAAAATGCTATACATTGTAAAAAGTGCTATACAGTGGTAGCTGCCATAGAGACATCATGATGGTGAGTACTTCTGAATTCTTTTATGGTTGATACTAGTAAGGATAATTTTGAGGGACAGTCAGATAAAAGCATATGCAGAACGCTTTAACTTAACTTGGGACCAAGAAAGACAACTCTGGAATTCTATGCTTACACAATTGGCTAGAAGAAATTTGAGTGTCTTGGATTTGGTATATGAACGGTTAATAGCCTTCCCTGAAAACTAGAGGGAACTAGAGAGTTAATAACAATCCCTAATACCAGCAGGCAATAAAGAAACCTCAGAAACATGTGGTCTTGACAGACTCATCGACTCCCAATTGATAAAGTTCCCTTAGCTCAGAAAACCTTGAAACTGTCTGGTGGGATATCCTCCCTAGATAATTTTTTCTAAAAAAGCGTATTCTGAGTAAAGACACAAATAACTATAGTTCCTTATCTACTTCTTTGGTCCTGAAGTTAGTCTTAGATCCTCTTTATAAGCTTGCACCCCAGCCTGGCCCATTGCTTCAGCCTTCATCCCACAGGAAGGTTGTTGCCCCTCTCACTGTTTCTCTCAATAAACAGTCTGTCCATAGAGATCAATGTTCATTTTTGCTTTTCTCTTATACTTTCCTTACAGTATAAAAGTGATTTTCACAAAAGAGGGATGTTTAGAAGGTTTTCATAAGATAAAATGTTACTGATAAATAAGATTTTATCTGGAAATAGTCTGAACATTTTTTCTTAAATATTTAAGAAAATAGTTATATTACAAGTTCTTATAACTTAAATTCAGCTGAAAGATTTTTTTCAATCCTCCTAGCAGAGTACCATCAAAAGAGATGGACATTATATTTAAAAACAAATCACTGAGGCTCAATCGTTAAAGGTGCTTGCTTGGAAAGTCTGCAGCCCAAGTTAAGTTCTCAAGGCACCCACATAAATCAGAAGCAAAAGTGGCTCATATATCTGGTATTCATTTGCAGGGACAAGAGACCTTGTCATACCCATTCAAACAGAGGCATGCTAATAATAAATTTAAAAAAATGATAATATTACTTTAAGTAATAATTACAGTGGTTATAACCACAAATTAAGCAACAGGGAAATAAATCAATTTTATTCAATTTCTATGTACCATTCACTTTCCTAAGTACTTATGCTGAGATATATATTATTGTCTTTTAAAGGATATAAGAATGAAGGCTTCAATAATTAAGCAATTAATTAAAGGAACATTGCTCCTAGAATATTTTAAACTTATTTGCAAGTTGACTATTGACTTGATTCAACCAATATTTGTTGAGCTCCAATAAGGGACCAGATGCTACCCCCCAAAACAGGAATAGAACAGAAAAACAACAAATGACCTTTTGTGTTGCTTAAATGAAAATGTCACCAACAGGGCTAATATGATTCTGGGCACACATCCACCATTATGCCTCATTCTTCATTGAATCAGCCCCTTAGTTTTCACAGACTTATACCCTAAGTGAGAAAGCCCAGGACCATATATTGTCTGTACCATTGATTCATGAAGCTCTTCCCCTCACTTTGCCCCCTGATTTGATCTCTGCTCTAAGTACGAATAAGAATTCAAAGTCAGACTATTAAACACTTTTGTGGTTAATCTAAATTATATCCTTGCTTAATGTCTTGGTTTTTATTCTGGATTTGAGTCCTATTTACCATTTCAGTTCAGTGCATTCTAATTTTATCTCTGTCTTCAATACATAAACCCTGTTTGAGTATGTGAGGTAAACACAAGAGGCATTTAGCTTATTTTCAGAAGAGGTTGATCTTCCCTGAGACAAATGTCAATAAGAAGACCCAGTCCTAGTTAATATTTTCTCTCTACTTCAATCAAATTGTGTAGCCTTCTACACATTTATGGACATGGATAAAATGTGAGGCTTTTTTATTATTATTATTTCTGCCATGGGGAAGAGGCATGGTTTCTTAGTGATTGCATAAGAAGTTGACAGGGGAGGAAGTGTTATAGAATCACACAGATAAGAGAATCTGAACACTGAGGTTGGAGAATAAATTGAGCTAATTCATTAAACTAGATGTATAGGGATGAAATTACTTGACAAGAGTAATAGTCTGGGAGGGGCAAAATGGTTGCTAAATCCAGTTTTTGATTCAATGTTCAGTATTTTTTCTCTGTCAAAGCATTTCTGTTTCAGTAGTTAAGGTTTCAAATGTACTTTAATTGCATAATATTGGCATATCTAGATGGATATATAGTGCTTTTAATTGCTATCAATTATCAGTTGATTTTTTTTGAAACATTATGTATTATATCAGATAGCATCATCACTGATCTCTCCACTTAATTGGAGTGACTGCCAGCAGGGGACTGGCTCCATTCCATCCCAGTTTATGTTGCTGTAGATGTCTATCTGAAGAAAGATTTCACCAGTGTTGTGTAGTGATCTTTCCTCTGAATTGAAACATTCCCCACTGGAGAGAGGTGGGAGGGTCCTGAGATTCAGAAGGTAAACAAATCTAGGAAAGCTAAAATTTACAAGGTCACAAAAGCTCTCTACAAGATTAGAGAAACAGTGAACAACTTCTTGTGGGGGCACTCTGACTAACCAGCTAAGTCTTGCAGTGAGCTCCTGAGATGCACTTTTGTGGGTTATTACCTATGCTGAGGTGCAATTTTTGATAATGCAGCAGCTGCCCTTGAGTCACCCATGCTTCATGTAAGCAGTCCCTTACCCTGCTCTGTAAGTAACTCCAATAAATTTTTGGTCCTACAAATTTGGATTTTTGGTGCAATTGTGCTTTGGTCTGTTGTTTGTGCCCTATCTGGTGGTAAGTGGAAATATATTCACATCTCACCCAGGGAAAACGTAGACACCACAACTAGCTATCACTATCATTAACACATTTATTATGACAGTCAGGTATAGTTTTCTGGTGACTGCCTTATCATTTGATGTAGTTGTGTTTTAAACTAAACTCATACTATTTAGTCCATTTTGGAGCAAGGAAAATATTGTGAAGGTGAAGATGGAACTGTGTGAAGTACAGCTGCTAGATTTGTTCCTTTTTCTCAAAAAACTTTATTTATGTGTGAGAGAGAAATAGATGCATATAGAAAGATAATGGGCACGTCAGGGCCTCCAGCCACTGCAAACAAACTCCAGAAGCATGTGTCACCTTGTACATCTGGCTTGTATGGGCCCTGGGAAATCAAACCTTGGTCCTTTGGCTTTTCAAGCAAGCACCTTAACCACTAAGCAATCTTTCTAGCTGAAGATTTGTATCTCTTAATGTCAGGTAACTTTAATGTTTTGTTGCTGCTGTCAAAAATATAAAATATTAGATGAAACTTCGTAAGCATATAAGTGTATTGCATGTGCGTGTGTTTGTGGTGTGATATGTGTTGTATTCATGTATATGTAAAAATGCACACTACATGAAGTGAATGTGGAGGCCCAGGGGTGTTCTCTTAGCACTCATCAGCATATTTCTTTCAGAGAGCTTTCTCCTTTTGCAGAAACCCAGGTTCAAGTCAGAAAAAAACCAAGCATCACTGAGAGAGGTTGGAGAATTCAACTTTATTAATGCTGATGGTCCCAGAAGAGTTAGCACTCTAAGCTCAGGACCCCCAGCTGTGGTTGATCAGGGTTTATATAGACAACTTGACATCATTCTGACCCCATTACATTATTGGTAGACCTCAGAGTCCCTGTCTATGTGACCAAGGACTTTGGGGAATAAGTAAGTTTACAGAAGTGGAAGGTGGTTAGCTTGAAGGAGCTTGCTTGCAGTTGTGCCATGGAGAAGAAGCGATAAAAAACTGGATAAGGTGCAAAGTAGAAATTGAAAATCAAGATGTATCCTTGAAGTAATACAGAGACTACAGAACAGGACATGGCTTTGGAGCAGGAGCTTCAGGGCCCTGTTATTTTCTGAGTTGGATTTTCTGGCTAAAATTCTCCCACCGCATTAGCTCAACCCAGATGGAACTGCTATCCATCACTGAGCCCAGCAATTTTCTAGTTCTTCATCCTCATCAAGTAGACTGTGGTTGCAGATGTACAGAGACTCCCAGCTTTCTTATGTTGGTTTTAATGAATTAAACTTGGCTTTCTCCAGTCTGAGAGGTCTGCATGCTTAGCACAAGTGGTCATAAGTACTAAGTCAGCTCTTCATCCCTAATAGAGTTTTAAGTGAACAATATTGCTAATTGTAAGCCCAAAGCTATATAACAGATGTCCAAAGGTTTTTTATCATCTAAGAATGAAACTCAATACTACTGAAAAGAACCTCCTCTTTTTCCTAGCCTCTTGAAAGCATCACTCTTTCTACATTTATAAATTGGCACATTATAGAATTATAATCATGCATGCAGTCATATTTTCATTACTGTTGCAGGAATTTCCTGACAGAATAAGACTCAGAACCATTTGGACAGGGGAGACGAAGATTTATTCACACTAGTGGCCTGACACCCAAGATCTCTGTCTGTAATGATGTAAGCCCTGTGCTTAGGCAAGCAGGGCTTTTTGTATCTTTCTTCTACAAGCAAGCAAGGTTACAGAAGAACACGTGGCATGACTAAGCAGCTACGTAGTTTAAATTTCTTGTACTTCTTGTTCCAGTTATTCCAAAACTATCAGTAACTCACAGTGCAGGCAGGGAACTTATCTCAGTTCAGTGGTTTCTCCCTCTGGGTGATTTGCCAGCAAGAAACTTACCTCTCTGTTCTTTGGTCTCTCCCTGTAGGTGGCTCAGGGTGATAAGGGACTTATTTCTGTTTTCTGTGGGTAACTTCTGGCCTGTTGGGGGCCTTTGTAACCTGGTACAAGTTTCTTTTAATATTGCTATTTTCTGCTATATTACTAACTGCCTGATAATAAATTAGAACAATTCTAACTACATCCAGGTTGGATCATATGATATGATTTTCTTATGTTTTATAACTGAATGCTACTTAGTAATGCATGGCTAAATACATTTTTATAGTATATGCATCGTTATAGGATATGTTTTGAATGTGTTGTTCCTAGAAGGTGTCTCTGGAAGGTTGTGGAAACTGGGAAGAGGAAGTGGGTGACCTATCTGGGAGTGAGTAGATGTGTGTTCACATCTCCTCCAGGGAAAAGTTTCATACAACCAGCTATCATTACCATTACTACATTTATTATAACAATCAGGTATATTTTTCTATATACCTGGGGTATATGAAGAAAAAGTCAGTCTAGATGTCCATCAGTGGATGAATGAATAATGAAAATGTGATACAATAATGCAATTGAATTCTATTTAGCTTCTGGAAGGTTGTGGGATGTCGGGAAGCTTCCACAACCCACTGGGGGCATGCTTTCAGGTCATACCTGGCTCTTACTCCACTCCTTTTCTCCTGCTTCATGGTGGCAATAATGTGAATTGTTCTGCTCTGCTGTCCTCTCACTCTCTGAAAGTATGAGCTAAAATAAATTTTTCCTCGATAAGTTGGTCTGACAAGCAATGATAAAGCTAACTAACAAATACAATCATTTCCAAAAATTGGAGTTATGACTGTAGTGAAACCCATGTGGCTGTTCAGCTTTTGGAAGAGTTTGTGGGAGAAGGGAACTTGGAAAAGTTTAGAGACATCGTTTTAAAAAGGATTAAATATTGTAAGCAGAGCTGAAAGATTAATTCTGGTAAAAGATGAGAAACCAGATGTTGATAGGAATCGCAGCAGAGGCCAGGCTTATGAAGTTTCAGTTGGGAATTGGCTAAGATGTCATTTATGTAATATTTTGACAAAGAATATGTCTATATTTTGTCTGTGTTGTGGGCATCTGAGGTTAAATGCGACAGTATAAATCTTTCAGAGGAAATTTCAAGAAAACATAATATTTAAGCTATAGCATGATTATTTGATAAGAATTTTTATTGTGCAATTTATTGCAAGTGTTTCTATTTGGACTTAAGCTCATGTGATTTTTTTCTCCTTTTCTAATTTTTTTTGTCTTTATTTCCTTTTTTTTTTTTTTTTAATACATGTACTTGGTTCTGGTTAACTCTCCTCCTCCTAATCTCTCTGCTCTCTGCTCCTAACCTCAATATCACTCCTGTTAGGTCAAGACAAAATGGAGTCACTGAGGACAGCAGAAGGGCAATAGAGACATAAGGAAATGGGTCATCCACATTCCTCAAGGAACCACCCAGCCATTATTCCTTCCTTGATTAACAATGCCCCAGATCTAGGTTTCCTGCCCTCATATCTTGTGGTCAGTGTTCTGCTCTCACACCCTAGCTGTCTTAGATCTCCCCTAAAGAAAGCTTTTTTTTTTTTTTTTTCAACTTTTCCCTTCTTCACCTTTCCCCAACTGAAGAACCCTATATATAGGGCACTATCTGGAATTTCAAGTTGGCTGTACTCTGCTTTTGAGAGTCAGTCCTGGCAGCTCATGTTTTCCTTGAATAAAAGCTTTCATCTTTGCCTCAGAGTGGTTTCTGTTGGCTTGGTCACTCCTGGATCTTACATCTGGTGCTGTGACTCAGATAGGAAGGGTCGTGGTTGCTCTCTTGTGCTGCCAGACCTCCTTTCCCCTGACCAGACCACCGAGCTGCCATTTGACCCTCAGAAGGCTTCGGACCATCTCTGCCTAGTACTGGCTTTCACACCCACCACAATTCGGCCTCACTTTTCTTCCCTTCTCCATCACCTCCCTACTTCTTGGTAAGTGTCCTTCTTAGGTTGGCCTGCTCTTGGGTTTAATCCCTCCTTGTGGAAGCCATGCTGGCATGTCAGGCTACACCCCTTGGCCACTTTTGGGCCCCAACCCTAGGTCTCAAGAAAGACACACTTGTGACACTTTGGGTCTCTTGCTCTCTTGTCTACCATATCCTAATGGATGCCTTTTGCTTCAGTTACACCATCTTGAGACACTCCTTCTCCCTCCCTCCTCTCCATCCTGAGCTTTTATCTTCCACTGCCAACAGCTTTTGCCATAGGGAACACAGTCACCCTCCTTGGCCACTAACAGGCTAAAAAGCTGACAGTTGTGACCTGTATGGCCTCTGCCCACGTGGGAGGTGCAGGACCCATTCACCCTAATAGGCCAGGGGGTCATATTGGTGTTCTGTATAAGCCCAGCTTAAGCCCTGGTTCCTTTTATCTCACCCTTGTTTTGCTTTTTCCCTGTCTCCTTAAGAACTTAAAGCCTCTACTACTCTTGGACAACATCTTATCTTTTTCTGCAACTCTGCCTGAGCACAATATAAGCTGGAAAGTGGGTACAAATGGCCTAAGAATGGTACATTTGATTTTCAAATTCTCACTCATTTAAAAAACTTCTGCCAATGTACAGGCAAATGGTCCAATATACCCTATTTTCCACTCTGCATGCATGGCCTTCTCTCTGCTCTACCTGCTGTTCTCACCAGGTCACTTTAGCCAAGATCTCAGGAATATGCTCTCCTTTAACCATTCCCCCACGCCCCCCCCCCATGCTCATCCTCACCCTCCACTTTTGATCTAGATACCATAGATGACCTTGTCCCAACAGCTCCTCTGGCTCCTCCAGCTCCCTCAGCCTCCCCTGACTGCTGTCTGGAGTTATAAAATAGAATAGAAATTTAAAATGGCATTACATAACTTCTGAATAAATGAATGAGTGAATGAATGTGTGAAGGGGAAATGGTTGTATAGAGTCTATATGAAAAGTTCACTTAAAATGAGTGTGTGTGTGTGTGTGTGTGTGTGTGAGAGAGAGAGAGAGAGAGAGAGAAAGAGAGAGAGAGAGTATGTATGTGACTCACAGCCCTAAGGCTGCAGAATGATTTCTATTCTTAGCAGTGCCATTTCATTGTGGGGGATGTTCTCCACTAAGCCCACTGTACTAGATGGAATAGCCAATTTTTACTGTTGAGTGTCCCCCAGAAGGAATGCTAAAAGTAATTGAGATCATGGACAAAAAAATGCAAGATTCTCCTACTCTTAAAGGATCTGAAAGCTGCCTTGTATCCCTGAGGGAAGTCCAAAACTCTCACTGGAATTTATGTGGGGGGGGACTCTTTCTTAGCTTCCCTGCCTTGCAGTGCCAGGGAGCTGCAAGCACAGGGAATCTCAGGATCCTGGCCCCAGCATGATGATGAATGAATGCCAAGTCGCTATAAACAGATGGGGACTTCTTATAAGAAATTTGTAACTGTTTTACATTTACTTTATCTTTCTATGCTTCTATGGAACTACTAACAGACAGCAGCCTCAAGATTTATGTTTAAATTTATAAGTGCTCAATACTAAATTTGTAAAAAAATATTCTAAAATTTCTAATAATATTCAAATCTGCTTTCATATTTTTTAAAAATGTGTTTCAGGAAAGTTATAAGAAACAAGTTCCAAAGTGTATGTTTATTCTGGGTAAATAGTATAAGTCAAATGTGGTACTCCTTCTTAAAAAAGTTATTTCAGAAGGCCTTTTAAGGGGCAAAAATGGTCATAGTAAAAGTGTTATGGTAAGGGCAATAGAAGCTTTTGTTGGTAGTTATGAGATGAACTGACTAAAGAAGACAAACTGAATCAAAACTTTTAAATGTTTGATGAAAAAGATTGTGACAGAGTGGTTACATAGATTGTAAAATGAAAGTATATAGATGAAGGTATGAGTAAAGTATTTAGATGAAGATATGAGTAAGCTTAAACAGAAGGTTAAAGACAAATTACTTAATCATATTATAGACTTTTTGATATATAAAATGACTATTAGCCTAGGGCTTCCATCAGACTAACAAAGTATGGCCCTGGCTGGTAGCAGGATGCTGATGGTATTCAGGCTGTAAACTTAACTTTAACTTATTGATGTTAATCTGGTCATACTAATGGTCATGAAAGACTGAATTTAGAGTACCCACCCAAGTTAACTAGGTTCCTCTATTTGTCAACCTTTTAAGTAAATCTTAAGAGTAAAATTGAGATATTAATATTTAATTCTCTCCTAAGGTTATTATATCTAAAACCCTGTCACACACACACAAAAACTCACAGAGGAACTATTTACTCTTTTTTGTCCCCCCTGTTTTATAAGGAAAAACTGTATTTATCTGTCACACACTTGGAAACTACTTATTTCATGGTGAACAGTAAAAGAAAATTCTAAACAAAGTTATGTTGTGATTTAAGATGTAATTGCTCAATTCCTTCAACAATCAGTCTTAATACTTTAGTTTTAACTTATTTCATTACTGGAAAAGTTTACCAAAATTTCATAGGCAGAATTATAGAGTTGGTTAAGGTCCAAATAGTTATAGCTTGTGTCATAAACTTTTGTGTATGTTTGTGCATTCAATATAGTGCTATAAAATTGATTTGGAAGAGATTAAAAATATTTCTTTTTGGCTCAGCAGTTAAAAGTGCTTATTTGCAAGCCAGATGCACATAATGGAGCATATATTTGAAAACTGCAGTGGCAAGTGGCCCAAACATGCCCATCACCTCTCTTTTCCATGAGATTTGTCTCCTTTTTTTTTTTTTTTATTAGATCATGGCAGCTTAGTCCAGTTCCTCTATTCTTTGGGTATGTTAGATATATCTGAATTAATTCTAGGAACTGACTTATAGATTGGATGGATATCTTATCTTTTAAAAGTGATAAATCTCTGAGATACCAAGGAGAAGTAACATGCTGCATCTGGCTTCTGTGACCTCGCTTAGTGGCTGGACAGTGGTGCTGCCATTTTAAATCAGACAGCCATTTTGAGTAAATAAAGAGCCCAGGCCCGGCTCAGATGAGGAATTAGCTGACTAATGTGCTATTTTTACTTCTGTATCCATGCTTGCTTAGCTATAGCCCTCCTCATTGATTCCTGGGAAGCCTCCACCCAAGAACATTCCAGAGACACCTAACCATGGAGGCCCCAGCCTCTTGCAAAAGATAAGTTCTGCAAACAGCTCTTGCAAAAGATAGGTTCTGCAAACAAGTTACTGACCTAAGATATGTAGGCTGGAGTTCCCACGCATGCCCTCTTACAACCAATCATTTTAAAAGTTGCAATATGATGTAACCTTTCCTTTATAAACTCCTTCCCTTTGAGGGTCTGGGCTCTCTCCCTCACTACCGCTGTGCTGGACTGTGTGGACGGAGCCGAGGCCTAGGCTTGCAATAAAGAAACCTGCTGCTTTTACATTCAAGTGTCTTGGCTTCTGTGGCAGTTCTCTGGGGGACTCCTGGGTGACCGGGGGTCTTGGCTCCTGGTCAGGGATCTTGGGACAACATCTTGGGGGCTCGTTTGGGATCCCCAGAGACCCTGCAACGAACCTGAGACCCTGAAGGTTTCTTCTCCAACCGGTCAGGTAAGTTTTCCACTTGAGCACTCTCTTTTTCCTTTCACTCTGTTGGCTAGCTGCATCTGTTTTCTGATCAGGTCATATGTCCTGGTGGACACGCCATAAGGACAGACCTGAAGGAGGCACAAGATGTCCTTCCCCCTCATCTGAGTGGGGGCTCTGTCCCGGACAGAGCAAACCTGCTAATCTGGGTGGGGGCTCTGTCCTCTGGGACAGAGCAAACCTGCTGGGGAGACCTGCTCCCATCTGTACCGTGTTTGGCATTATTGAGCTGTCCCCGAAGGACTCAGACTCTTCTAGCTACCACGGATCTGAATCTGACTCTGTTTTGTGGGGCCCTGTGTGTCTGTGTAATACTTGTGTGTCTTGTCATTGCCCTAATCCTATGGGCGTTCCTCCCTTGACTTAATAACATGGGACAGATTCCTTCCTCCCCTTCAGGACTCTGCCTTGTGCACTAGAAGGACGTCAAAGCAGTTGCCCATAACAAATGGGGTAAATGGTAATAAAAGACAGATGGATTACATCTTGTTACTCTGAATGGCCTACCTTCAATGTAGGATGGCCACCAGAGGGGACCTTTCATCTAAATACTATACTTGAGGTTGAAAAGAAATTGTTTTTTGCCCTAGGAGTGGACACCCTGATCAAATCCCTTATGTTGTGACCTGGAGGAACCTGATAGAAGAGCCTCTCCTCTGGCTGAAGTCTGTCCTCCCTTCCTCGCCCCCTCCTTTACAGGTGCTGGCAGTTACACCCAAAAGAGACACCATGCCCACTGCTGAAGCCTCAGCCCCAATTCTTGTGGGGGCACTGATGAGATGGACAGGGTGGGTGAGTGCTCTCCCAGAGGGACTGGGAGACATTGGCCCATGTGGCCTTGCCTCCATGTTTTTGAGGGCTGGCAGGTTCCTATTTCTCCTCCTTTATTTTCAGTTCATGCCATCACGCAGTACTAGACACGATGAACTGGCAACTGAAGTCCCTTGGCCAAGGCCACTCTTTGGTATTGACTGAAGGCCATCCGTCCTCTGCCTGGACCCCGAGAGGCCGTTGGGTGCTGGCAAAAACCCTCTATCTATTTCTCTCTGACATGCACACAAACAAAAACCAGTAACACATCGACTTCTTAAAAGCCTGTAGGGCAGGTCGCTGGCCTCTTAAACTTGTGGACAGGCTCACGCCTGGATCTTTGGGGAATCCCCCGTGTGCTAATCAGCCCTCAGGAATGTTGCCCTCTGGTCTTGGCATTTCTAATCTTTCTGTGTCATGGGTAACATTGCCTCCTGCCTCCCACCAATATATACATATATATGTATATGTGTGTGTGTGTGTGTGTGTATGTACATATATACATATATATGCATATATATGTATATATATATATATAATCTCAGACTCACAGAATAAGAGATCTTCTGAAAGTTAAGGGAATTAGCTCTCCCAGAGGGAGGCAGGCTCCTTTTGGGAAGAAGTCCTCCAGGTCATTTCTGGATTTCTGGGCATCCATGTGGACCCACATAGCTTATCTGGCTAGGAAATAAAAAGTTTAGAAAGAGAATTTCCCCTCACTCCCTTTAAGCAGAAAAACTACCAGCCAGCTTTGCAAGTGCTCCAAAGTGGCTTGGATCAAAGTCTGGTGGCAGACAGACAATGGCCCCTCTGCCCATGCAGGTGGCATGTCTCTACCTCCTCTCCCAGTGGCTTCTGAGTGGGCCCACTCCTTCTGCAGCGGCCTCCCAGTGGGCTGCCTTATTCAGAGACCTCCTGGCAGTCTTGGAGGCCCCCCTTTCCCCTTCAGGTAGTCAGAATCCTTGGCCTCCTGGCAGTCTTCTTGGCCATTACCTCCATGTGTACTAGACCGGACCCCAGGTGAGTGCTGGGAGTAAGGCAGGGCTAATCTAAGGTGTATACAAGCCCCGCCCAGCACAACAGTGCACCAAAAAGTGACAAGAAAGAAAAAAAAGAGTCACATTTAACTACAGCCTATAAAGAACTGAAGTTTTACGTAAAAAAAATGTGTCAAATTTTTTACATGATATCATAAATATAATTACTGAATTTATGTTCTAGGTCAACTTCAACTTTCATAGAAGATTATTAAAAACAACAGAATTCTCTCTAAAGTGGTAACTTATAATTTGTCAGGTATTAAAAAAATTGTAATGTATTTAAAAGGAGGAGGCAACTCACCTGACTTCTAGGCCAGTCTGTGTCAAGATAGCAACAATATTCACCTTAGTTTAGTGTCTTTTTGGTATTAATGACAAAATGGTCTTTAGACTACTCACTTGTTAGTGAGTAATAGGATTAATTAATTTGGTGTAGTTTGTCATAATAGCCTTATAAGAAAGGTGGTTAATAATGGGATGAGATGAATTGATTAAAGGAACTGGGAAGAAATTTTTCAATGTAGGGACATAGAATGCTCATTAAAAATGCTTTTTGAGTGGTACTTAGATGAGAATGTTAAAGTATATGGATAAAGATGAGCATATATAGGAAAGAATTTTCAGGCTAAACCTAAACACCATGCCTAAAGTTAGAGATTTTTCAACTGTTTACAGACTCTTAAGGATACTCTAAAAGTTTTATATAGGAACATAGTCTTAATAAAAATTCATCTTACATTAGACACAGGTGATGCCTATGCTAGGTGGGTCACAAAGTCATAAGTACAGATGTAATTGGAGGTTTAACCAGGCTAAACATAGGCAAGAGTCTATCACCTTATGTTTTGCAAAAATTTGCTATGTTAAAAACAAACAACTTCAGAATAGGATAAGGAATGTCAGGATGCTTATCTCTCTGCTCTGCAATTTCATTTTGCTCTTGCATTCCAACATATGCTACTTAAATTCATGGAAAGCTGGACTCTAAAAAGATGGATGGAACCCTCTTTATCTCAGACCCCATGCAAGTTTAAGCCAGGTGTCCCCCAGACTCTGACTAGAGACAAAATGGCCAATTGTCTGACAAGGAAAAAGGAGTACAGCATATAACTGTGGTTCTCTTTAGTTCTTCTCTCGTGAACACCTAAAGTCACATCTGTTAGATAAAGTTTCTCACCAGACAAAATGTTAAATAGGTAAACTGAGTCAAGGTATTTGATCAGGTTACAAACTCCTTACATAAGACAAGCATCAGACTTACCTAATGTGTATATCAGGGTAAGGGCCCCTTCATTGAAACATTTAATTGGATTAAATCTAATGTTTACCTGATGCCAATGTTTTAATCAGTGGAGAAACTGAATCTTATGATAACGCTTCACTCATTAACAGGTCACTGATGCTAATTTGTTATGGTTTAAGGGTTATAAAACTGGCTTTAAGACTCTCTCAGTAAAGTAAATTAGGTTCCTCTTTTCATATCAAATTAAAGTCATGGGTAAAACATAAAATTGTTTTATGTTAATAAAACTTTCTGAGGTACATAAAATCAATAGCTATCAAGTTTAAGCTAAAATCATGGGTTGTCAAATAATGTTTTTTTTTTTCCAAAAAGATTTATCAAGGGTTATATTAGAATTTAGCTAGTTGTTTTGGTTTTAAAAAAGAAATTCAAGCTCTGTGGTTCTGTTTCCAGTGTTCTCTGAGTAATTTGTACCAACACAGGTATTTGAACTAATAAAAGATATTTTCAAACACAGGTGCTAAGACTTTATACTGTCTTGCTTGTCCTTTCCTGACAATTTCTAGGTTAAATGAGTTAATGTGTAAATCAATTGTTACTGTTTTCAAGACTGGTAGCAAGTTCTGCCTATATTTATAAATATTAGATATTTAAAATGTGAGATATTTATAAGTATTAGATACTTAAAATATGAGCTGTGCCTACTTTCTGTACCTCATATATAAGACTTATGCTGCCATGGTACAACTAAAATTTTAAAGATGGGACAAAATGATTTTAGAAGCCCTTGCGCCATTCTTTAACTAAGTCTATTTCAGTAACCAAATATGCTCTATTTGCACATACATCCAGGCTGGTGTAACTTTCTTTCTAAGTGTGTTAATTACCTATGTAGAAGCCAAAGCTGATCGAAATCATCAGAGCAAGAGGCACCAATATTTTGGTGTGTTCTCCCAGGTCATGAAGCCACTGGAGATGATGGGACAGCTCTACACTGGCCCCATGGGAAAGTCACCTGTCTTCCACAGCAGGGAGGATATAGAGACCCAAACAATATTGGTGTGCAGTCTGAAACAGGAGAGTCACAATTGAGGAGCAATCAGTCCTCCTGACTTCCCAAAGAAGGGAAAACTACTTGGCCAGCACGGCCCTGACTGATCCTAACAGACAGAAGACACCAGTAAGCTATGGGGCTACTCCTGGGTCCCTAAAGTCTCTTTAGAGAGACATTAATGGCCTCCCAAATTAATCCTTAATTAAATTTGGCTATCAGCATGGTCTTAAATACTCAGAGAGAAATGTATAACCAAAGATAAAAAAAAATACCTTACACATATGAATGGCCTATTAAGTAACACAGGAGGTTTCCAAGAGGGCAAACAAGCATTAAGACATTTCCCCCCCATAGTTTTAATTCTAAAAAAATAAGCAACAAATATAGATATTCAAAGGGTTATTTTCAAACCTGAAATATGTAAATAATCCGGGAGACTGGGTGTCACCATTGCCGCGAGACACTGGAACCCTGCTGGCAGGGACCCTAAATCTTCATCCTGACCACACCTACTGCTGTGAAGATGGACAGAATTGCCACTTGGATTCATCACACCCACATCTGACCAGCAGTTCCACTGGCTGAACCTGAGGACTATTAGCCACAATAAAAATGCAGCACCCCACTCAAGCTTCAACTCAAATGCTCCTGATCTTGACTGTGCTCCTAACTGTATGTATTGTGGCAGCTACTCCCCACCAAGTTTATAACTTGACCTGGATGATAACCAACACTGCAACGGGGGAAATTGCTTACTCCAAATCACATCTTGCCCCATGGGGAACCTTGTGTCCTGGTTTGATCTTCGACCTCCATCAACTAGTGGGTAACTCATGGGACTCTGGAAATTCAGGAAATTTCTTATTTCTATGTATGCCCCGGGCACTTAGGGAAAGCAAGAATCAAAGGGGGTTGAGGGGACTTGAAGCCTTCTACTGTGCTGGCTGGCAATGTGTGTTTACCGGAAGGGTATATTGAAACCCACCTACTAAGAGGGACTATATGTGGCCTTAGGAAAGAATGTTGTTTTTATATCAACCAATTAGGTATAATTAGAGACTCAATAGTGAGTATATGAGAGAATTTGGAAAAACAAAAGAAAGAAATCTGATAGCAGGTGGTCTGAGTCATGGTTTAGTCATTCCCCTTGGTTAACAACTCTGCTGTCTGCTTTAGCAGGGCCATTACTTTTATTTTGTTGCTAATCACAATAGGTCCTTGCATTATTAATAGATTAGCTGCTTCTGTTAAGGAACACATTAATAGAGTACAGCTTATGGTTTTGAGATCACAGTATATACCATTAGACTCCACTCACTAACTCACTTGGGATCCAAAATTGGCTCCTCATGGTACATAGAGAGGGGGAAATGAAAGACCAAGAAGTTACATGCTGCATCTGGCTTCTGTGACCTCCCTTAGTGGCTAGACAGTGGTGCTGCCATTTTAAATCAGACAGCCATTTTGAATAAATAAAGAGCCCAGGCCCAGCTCAGATGAGGAACTAGCTGACTAATGTGCTATTTTTGCTTCTGTATCCATGCTTGCTTAGCTATAGCCCCCCACTTGATTCCTGGGAAGCCTCCACCCAAGGACATCCCAGAGATACCTAGCCATGGGGGCCCTGGCCTCTTGGAAAAGATAGGTTCTGCAAACAAGTTACTGACCTAAGATAAGTAGGCTGGAGTTCCCATGTGCTCCCTCTCTGAAATTCCTGCGTGTGTCCTCTTACAACCAATCATTTTAAATGTTGCAAGATGATGTAACCTTTCCTTTATAAACCCCCTTCCCTCTGAGGGTCTGGGCTCTCACCCTCACTACCGCTGTGCTGGACTGTGTGGATGGAGCCCAGGGCTAGGTTTGCAATAAAGAAACCTGTTGCTTTTACATTCAAGTGTCTTGGCTTCTGTGGCAGTTCTCTGGGTGACTCCTGGGTGACCAGGGGTCTTGGCTCCTGGTCAGAGGTCTTGGCACAACAGTCTCCTCATTAAGAAAAATATATATGTATATATTAAATAAGGTATCCCATTTCTGATGAACTTTAAATATTGGAAAATTTTTTATGTCTTCATATTTTAGCCCAAAATGTTACTACATAATATAGATTTCTTGTTTATTTTCAATTCTGTTAGCAGATCTTTTGTTCATAGTTTACTTTTTGTAGCCTCATGTGCCTTAAATATGTAAACTCTACTTTTTGTTAATATCAGATTTTTCCAGATATCAGAATATTATAATTTGGTTTATAGAAAGTTCATGATGTTTGATTATCAATGAGAATACATCACCACGCCTGGCTAAAACTGCAATTTTAAGATGATTCTTGTCTTTTACATGCTTGTTCTGCTAGATAAATATCACTGAGGTTATAATCTAAGTCTTATAAAACTTAGTTGTGATTTTGTTCTTAGAAAAACTGAAAAAGTGCCCCATTCCTTCAAAGAATCCACTGTATACAATGTTAATATAGTTTGTCTAAAGATCATGTAACAGTCATAAATATTTCTTTAGTTAAGCCTTAAAATTGTTCAATGGTAAAAGGTACTTATATGAGAAATTACTTCATGTCTGTCATATTGTCTCTAATGTAACTCAACAATGACCAAGTTTTATTTTATTCTTGGGCTATGTATAATCAGTCTCAGTCAAGGTTTAACTTAATTAATTGTCTCATTTCTGATAGATTAAGTTCATTGCTTATAAAAATATTGATACTTAAGACATGCTACCTTCCCTAAAAAATAATCTTAAATTGCTGTTCTCCTTCCAGTTTGGGGTGTAATTGGTACTTACATTGGTATACAGACTAGCCAAAGTTGTTTTCAAAGACAGATGCTAAGTTTTTATACTGTCTTGTCTTTTCCTGGCATACAATTTCTACATTAAAATCAATTGCCTTAAAGTCATTGATTAAAATATTGTTTTCAGGGCTACTAAAATGTTCTGCCTATACTTATAACTGACAGATACTTAAAAGATAGAATGTGCATGCTTTCTATGTTCCAAATATAGCTTACACTGTCACCTGAAAACCACACTTAAATATCAATCAAAATGATTTTAAACTATTGTGTCATTCTCTAACCAGATCTGCTTTGTTAACCAGATATGTTCTGTACCTTTTAAAACTAATCTGTTTTGCTAATCAGATATGTATAGTGTCTCTGAGTGATTAGTAACCATATGTAGAAGCCAAAATCAATTAGAAACATTGGAGTTGAAAGTATAACATATTTTGGTTCCTGCTCCTGGGTCAGAAGGCCACAGGAGATGATGGGACAGTACTAACTTCTAGCTTCTGGTAAAGTTACCTATCTTCTTGGTAAGAGAGGATATGGAGATCCACAGATGTGTATCTGCAACAGGAGAGTTACATCAGAGGAAAATCAGTCCTCCAGGCTTCCCAAAAGAGGGAGGGCCACTTGGTCAGCACAGCCTTGACTTATCCTAGCAGATTACAATGATTAGAGTCATAGAACTCCTTGCAGGTCCATAAAGGATTCTCCTACAGCACCATTATTTACCTCCAAAATATACAGTTAATTCTGGCAGCCTACATGGTCTTAATCACCCAATGAGAAAAATATAACTACAATATAAACAGTGAGTCAGACTAATAGGCTCCCCATCTAATGCTGACTTACAATACTAAATTGTAACATTAACTCATGCTTTCTGCCTCTGCCTGTCCCTGATTAACTTTACCTATCCTTACCCCAGCTCCTCCCACTTGCCTTAGCCAGAATCAGAGCTACTCCTCAGGCTCCCTCCTTCCTTAGCCCTTACCCTATCTCATCCAGGGATAAGTACACTGCCACCCCAATGGACATTTTCAAACTTAAACTCTCTTGAGCTCCTACTCTTCCTCTGATCCCAAAATGACCCTCTGCTTCCTTTCTTGTCCCAACCCCTCTATCCCTTGCCTCTGAATGCTCATCCTCCCTTCACACCTGGCATTTTGATGTCATAGCTGTTGACCAGAGTAACAAGCTCCTTTATTCTCCTTTATGTCTTCTCATGGGGTGCACAGAACCCATCTCCCTCACCTTCTCTATAACAGGTGCCTGCCAGCAACTGCCCTGAAGCCAACTCAATAGAGGTATGGTAGGAGACACGTCTCTGTTTCATTCAGGAGTAAGTTGTAACCACATTCTATACTGATGCTGTCAATGATCTCACCACTCTGCCACCTCTAGCCACCATGAATTTCCTCCTGATCACCTGCCCTGAAGGGAGACCCATCAACTGCATTATCCAGCCTCTCCCATAAAAAGTCATTGCCCTTATAGTCAGCATGAAAAACTTAACCTTTGTCTCTTATCATTAACAAAAGGCTAGAATATTAGGTCAGGACAAAATGGAGTCACCAAAGACAGCAGGATGGCAACAGACACAAGGAAGTGGGTCATACACATTACTCAAGAAACTGCCCAGACATTATCACTTCCTTGCCTAACAATGCCCTAGGTCTAGGTTTCCTGCCCCCTTATCTTGTGGTCACTGTTCTTGTGTCACACCCTGGCTATCTTAGATGTGCCCTAAAGAAACCTTTCCTCACCGTCCCCCAACTGAAGAACCCTATACAGCGCACTATCTGGAATTTCAAGTTGGCTGTACTCTGCTCTTGAGAGTCAAACCTGGCATCTTGTGTTTTTCCTGAATAAAAGCTTCCATCTTTGCCTCAGAGTGGTCTCCATGGTCTTGGTCACTCCCAAACCTTACAACTTCCATCCCCAGCATTCACATTTTAACTTTCACATCCTTATTGTGGTAGTTTGACTGGATGTCTACCAATATATTCAGGATTTTATTAAAGCTTGTAATTTAGATCTCCAGCTACCTGCCTGGAGTAGGTGTCACTGGGTCGATCCTAGAGTCCAGCCCTAAGGTGTGATGATGGATTTGGAATTCCCATATAAAGATATGCAAAGTACTTTGAGCTTTGTCTGGGGTTCCTGGAGTATGCTTTCTTGTGATGCTAGTGGTGGTTTTTCTGTCAGCAGCATGGTCCTGGGAAAAGGGGGCCTAGCTTCTCTGCTATTATGAAACTTCCCCTGGATCTCTAAGCTTCAAATAAATCCCTTCTTCCTTGCATAACTGTGTGAACAACTGAAGCTGACTGCTACACCTACCCTTTTCTCTTGAAACCTCCTTATTTTTTCCTAATCTCAAGGGCTCCTTTCTAATTCTCTGGCCTCTATATACTCATTCCCATAATAACATACATATCTACATGTTCTAAGCTAGGATTCAACTATGAGAGAGAGCATGCAGTATCAGTCTTCATGTACCTAAGTAACCACACTTAATATAATATTTTCTAGTTATATCCATTTTCCAACAAGTGTCTTTTTTCTTTGTGGCTAAATAGAAATCAATTGTAAATATGTACCACATTTTAATTATTCATTCATCCACTGATGGACATCTAGGCTGATTTTATCTCCATGATATTGTTTGAAGATTATAGCAGTAAACACAGATGGGCAAGTATCTCTGTAGTAGTGTACTGATTCCTTTGGGAATATGCCTAGTGGTGGCAGGGATGGCCCATATGGTAGCTCCACTTTTAGCTTTATGAGAAACCATCACTGATGTTCAGTGGCTACACAAGTTTGCACTCCCACCAACAGGGAATAGGACTTTGCCTTCTTTCCCTACATTCTTGCTACCATTCATTTGATACTTGTTCCCTTTTTTCTAAATTTAAGTTAATTTATTCATAGGGAGAGGTTGGGCATGCTAGGGCCTTGAGCCACTGCAAACAAACTCCAGAAGGCATGCATCACCTCGTACATCTCACTTATGTGGGTTCTTGGGAATTAAACTTGCATCCTTTGGCTTTGCAGGCAAGCACCTTAACCACTAAGCTATCTCTCCAGTCCCTGTTACTTGTTTTCTTGATGACAGCTATTCTAACAGGTGAGATTGAATCTCAAAGTAGATTAAATTTGCATCCCCCTGATTGCTAAGGATATTGAACATTTTTATAGATATTTATTGGCCATTTCTATTTATTTTTTTTCAGAACTCTGTTTAGTACTTTAGCATATTTTTTGATTGGGCTATCTGGGTGTTTAGGTTTTTGAGTGCTTTGTATATTATATTCAGTAATCCTCTATCAACTATATAGCTGAAGAATATGCTCTTCCATTCTATAGGCTGTCTCTTAACTCAGTTAATTCCTTCATTTCCTATACAGAAGCTTTTAAATTCCTTGATGTACCATTTATCAATTGTTGATTTTATTTCCTGTGTTATCAGTGTCCCATTCAGAAAGCATCTTCCCATTCTTGAGGAGTTTATCCTTAATTTTTTTCCTCTAGCAGTTTCAGAGTTTCTCACATTAAGTCTTTGGTTCAGTTCTGAACAGGGTGAAAGGGAAGGCTCTACTTTTATTCTTCTCTATGTGGATATTCAGGTTTTTTCTGGGGGAGGCATTTGTTAAAGAGTCAGACTATTTCTCCAATGAGTATTTTTTTAGCATTTATATCAAAAATCAGGTAGCTGTTGTGGCACAGGTTAATGTCAGGATATTTTATTTCATTCCACTGATCTACATGTTTATTTTTGGCCAGGAACATGCAGTTTTGGCATTCAGGGTCTGTAATACAGCTTGAAATCATGTGTAGTGATACTACTCACATTATTACTATTTATTATTATTATTTTATTATTATTATTTTGTTCAGGATTGCTTTGGCCAAGTGAAGTTTTTGTGACTCCAAATGAGCTGTATTTTTTTTTTTTTTTTATTTCTGAGAAGATTTTAACTGAGATTTTGATGGGGAATAGACTGAATCTATAAATTGCTTTTGGTAAGATATTCATTTTTACTATATTAATTCTTCCAATACATGAACATAAGACATCTTTCCATTTCATAATTTCATTAATGTCTCTCGTGAATGTTTTTATTTTTTATTTTTTATTGACAACTTCCATAATTATAAACAATATCCCATGGGAATTCCTGCTCTCCTCCCACTTTCCCCTTTGAAACTCCACTCTCCATCATATCCCTTCCCTCTCTCAATCAGTCTCTCTTTTATTTTGATGTCATGATCTTCCTATTATGATGGTCTTGTGTAGGCAATGTCAGGCACTGTGAGGACATGGTTATCCAGGGAATTTTGTGTCTGGAGGAGCACATGGTAAGGTAAGGAGTCTTACCTTTCCTTTGGCTCTTACATTCTTTCTGCTACTGAAAGTCCCGCTCCAGGGGACTCCCCGGGCTCAGTCTTGGGAAAGATGGCACCCCAAATCACTCATGAGAAATGGTCTTGATGCAAACAGCATGAGGATTTTTATTCCAGCACGCTGGGGCCCACAGCCATATGCCACACAGGGGTAGAGGGCTGTGGACCCCGAGTGCAGGGCCAGGACAGCTTTTATTAGGGTTACAACAATGCCCACGCATTGTGAACCAATCATTCCATAACCTCGGGTACCTGTGCAGTGTTGACCAATCAATGTGTAACATTTTATGGTTCTTAGGCTAATCATTTTAAATTGTCCAAGCCCGCGCACCGTGGACCAATCAATTTGTAACACACCATAATTTTCTTCCTATAGCCTCAGAGGTCTGCATTTGTGTGGGCTCCTGGGTGGGGGTGACAAATTGCAGTTAAGATAGGTCACTTGGGCCAGAAAGCAGGTTCTGGAACAGCAAGAAGTGTGACCTTTTACCCATCCACTGGCAGAGAGCCGGGTCTGGAATTTGAGGTATTCAGGGCTTCTTAGGAGGCTGGGGTTAAGGCTCCTTTGGAGTGTGGTAGTGAGAAATCAATCATGACTATTCTAAACAAAAAAAGGGTCCAGGCCTGCCTCAGATAGATAATATAGCCGGCCAAATGTGCCAATTTTTCAATTCTGCAATCCTTGCCCATTTAATTGCTGCCCTCCCCTCCCCAAAGTCTCTGAGGAATCTCCATTTCAAAGATCCTCCAGAGACACTCTACTGCAGGGGGCCACCACTGTTTGCTTTAGCCAACACCTGCCTGGGGTGCCCCTAGCTCCTGCCCCCAACTTCTTTGTTTGAATTTCCATATGAACTCCATTCCCAAAAGGAAGGAGCTCTCTCCCTCACCGCCACTGTGTCGGGCTGTGGGGATGGAGCCCAGGCTTAGGCTGTATTTTTCATCCTTTCACTACCTCTTCCACAATGGACCCTGAGCCTTGGAAGGTGTGATAGAGATATTTCAGTGCTGAGAACTCTTCTGTTACTTCTTCTCAGCACCATGGTGCCTTCTGATTCAGCCCAAGGTCACTGTCATCTGAAAAGGGAAGCTTCTCTAACCAAAAGTGAGAGTAGCATTAATATATGGGTATGAACATTAAGAGAAGTGCTTACTAGACAGTTTGGTAAAAAATACTGTATACATTTAGACAGACACCAGAAGACATTATACCCCTAAGGCTCATGACTACCCCTGCTGTAGGTTTTCAGTATCAGGGATGTATTCTCTCCCATGGAGAGGACCTCCAGTCGAATTAAAGAGCAGTTGGTTTCCCCCATAACAGACATGCCACAATTGCACCTCTTGCAAATGTTGGCTCATTTGGCCTGGCTGGCAAAAGTTAATGCTTACAGTGTCCACTGTTGAGTATCTTCATTGGTGATTTCTTTCTTTCCCATTGAATTGCAAGCAGTGCAGCTTTTTCCAGCTTTCTGTCAGCTGGTCTACATTGAGGAGGTTTTCAAGTCATTGCCACAGGATTTCTGAGTGACCTTGCAGCCCAAGTATGTGGAGTCTTCAGCAATAGGGTCTTACCATCCACTCCTGGCTGGATCTTACCATCTACTCCTGGCTGGAAGCCAAGGGCCTTGGCAATGGCCTGCAATGTTTGTGGGATATCAGAGACCTCCCTGGCCAACAACTCCCTGGCACTGAAAATTTTCTAGTAAAAATCTATGGCTCCTGAGTGTTCCATTGTACAAAAACATAGGTTTCCATATGATTCGTTTATATCCTCTTAAGATTTTGATTAGCCCTCTTTCCAGTTTTCTTTTACTCAGTAATGTGCCAAAGCTGCCTGTGCTCATACTTAGAGGGACACTGAAGCACCAAGCACTAAAGCAGCCTAAACTTGGGCATGGTGGAACACTGGGACCCGGAAGCAGTCTGTGCTCCCCCACAACAGGACAATGGCAGTCAGCCATTGTGCCTGGCAGGGAGGGGCTGGCACCTGAGCTGCTGCAGTCCAACAGGCAGAGTGAGCCTGAGCTCACGTGGGCAGGTGGGATGGGCCTGGGCTCATGCCTATAGGTGGAGGCCAGAGCAGTAAGTGGGCAAATGAGCACAGTAGGCTTAACTTGCACAAGCGGCCCATGTGTGGTGGGAAAATGCAGCCTGACCTCCTGCAGGCCAGTGAATGGAGCCTGCCCAAGGTCACAAGTGGGCAGGGGTAGCAGGGTGAATGCTCCTGTGCAGTGAGGCAAGTGGAACTATGTTGGCCTAGGTTCCCTTTCCTACAGTAAGTGCGGGAGTATCCTGAAGCTGAGACTGTGGGTACAGCCGCTGCTTGGGGGGATTGGGGGACTGGTGGGCTACCTATGAGTAAGGGAATCAGCGATTCCCCCTTTTTTCCCCCTCTGTGCCCTCCCACTGGCAATCTATTAGAGATTGCTCTCCTCTAAAAGACCCAGTGAATCCTTAATGCCTTTCCTTCCTTTCCCAGGTATGTGCAGCGCAGTTAGGTGGCCGCCATCTTGGCCGGAAGTCAAGAAAATCAGCACTCAAATTTTGATAAAGATTATATAGAATCTGTAAGAAGTTTAAACAGTATTTCTATCTTAATATTAAATCTTTAGGTTCATAAGTATGTCTATTTGTTAAGATATTTAATACATTTCAAAATATTTTGGTATTTTAAATGTATACATGCCTGTTATTAAAGTCATATCTAGGTATTTTATACTTTTATGATAAGGCAGGGGAATTATTTATCTCATTTAATGTATATGATGTTTATTACTAGTATATAATTGTTATATTATCTTATGTCCTGTAATGTTAACTATTTTATAAGTCAATCCTCTATTGTAGCCATGAACTTTTTCATTCTATTCTGCAGAGAATGTAAATTTGTTCAAGAGGTGAGATCAAATACATGTTTCAACTTACCAAAATATAATTATAGGTTGATTGTATAATTTGTTTAGTTTTTGAAATATATTTCAAACTATCTTATTGCAACTTTTATTTTTAAGAGTGCAAGTCACTAAATTTTAGAAACTTCACTTTTTCGTGTTCTTGTCAATGAAAAATTTCATAAAAATCATGTTTATTGAAAAAGCAAGTAAAATTCAGAGGTTTACAAAACTTTTCTGTACCATTCCAGAACAGATTAACTGAATTCTTTCTAGCATTTCTCAAAATCTGCTTGCTATCAAATAGAAAGTATATGCTGCTATGCTGAAGTGGTTTTGGTGTTCATCATCAAGTTTGTCTTAAAAATTCTGCAATTGGGCTGTAGAGAAGGCTCAACAGTTAAGGTGATTGCCTGCACAGTCTAAGGATCTGAGTTTGATTCCCCAGTACCTACACAATGCCTGATGCACAAGATGGATATTTTGCAGTGGCTAAAAGTCTTAGCACACCCATTCTCTCTTCTCTTTCTCTCTCTCTCTCTCTGTCTCTCTCTCTCTTTCTCACCTTTATCCTCCCCTTCTCAAATATATAAGTAAATAAATAAAATATTTTTTAAATATTGTGATCAAGCAACTGTATATGTAAAAATATTTTTGTTTTGAACATTTCAGCATCAACTTCAATTGTTAGAATATCACAGACTGTTAGGAAATAAAGATTGCAGACTGTTTTCATGATGAATTTAATAATGCATTAATTTTCTCAAAAGTGTTTAATTACTGAAAGGATTTATATGACTTAAAATTTGCATTTACATGATAGCTATTTTATAGGCTACTGTATTAGACAGGATTCTTTAGATGAACATAACCAGTAGAATGAATGTATGTTAGAAGGGCTATTTGTTATATTGGAGTACAAGATATGGACTGGGCAGTCCAACAATAGCTGTCTTCTCCTGGAAAAACTAAGAATCTGAGATTCCACTCAGTCCACAGGAGTGGATGCCTCAGAAGTTCCAATCTGGCAATGAAGGCTTGGGTTATTACTGAGAGCAGCTGGTCTTCAGTCCACACTGGAAATTCAAAGAAAATGGGTTCTGATGTCAGCAAAGGATATCAGCAACAGGATATATTGAGGGGCAAAGACAGACAGGGGTCAAGCACTCTTTTTCTGGGATCTCTTTATATATAAACTACCAACACAAGGCCTGCTTACTCTGTGGCAGGCCTTTCCCCATCAGCTAATCTTTCCTGTCCTTACAGACGTGTACAAGAACTATTTATGTTGCTTGTTTCCTAGGCTAATGAAGCTGAAAATAGAGAATAACTTCACAGTTATGTTTGTACTGCATCAAAGGAGGTGAACAAAATGTCTTGAAAAAAGGGTCTAAACCAATCTCATGCTCAGGTTTCTTTGGCCTCATACTTCTGGATCATTGGAATGTTCCTTATCTTCAGTTATTCCCTTTTATTTTTTATATTCTTTCTTTCATATTTATTTAAGAGAAAGAATGGTGTGCCAAGGCTTATTTCTGCTGCAAATGAACTCCAGACACATGTGCCACTTTGTGTGTCTGACTTTACATGGTTACTAGGAAATTGAGCCCAGAAGAAAAGGCTTTGCAAGCAAGTGCCTTTAACCACTGAATAGTCTTTCCAGCCTTTGTCTTCAGTTCTTTTATTGTTATTTATTTTTTAACAGATTATACACTTTTATTCTCCCTCCTTGTTCCCTGGGGCCTTCCTCTGTGGTCTTACGAGATACTGTGGTGTCATGAAGGCCTTAGTCAGTCCCAATGGGATAGTTGGAGGACCACAGCCTCTGGGTATTCTCACCCACTCTATGGCTGTTACAATCTTTTCCCTCTTCCACAATGAACCCCGAGCCATGGAAGACCTGTTGGCAGTCTGATTTAATGTTGAGTTCTTTGCAGCCTCTGGATTTCTGCTATGATAGGTTGTGATTGATGACTGTAACTGCCACCATTAATTTGGAGCTGGTTATCAGATTAGCAGTAAGAGGAGTGTTCATGCCACCACTTCCCCTGCAATTTCTCCTGGAACCTGGGAGATGTGGAAGAGGTGGCAAGTCTCATGGTGAGCAGTCGGTTGTCTTCTGGTCTTATGATTCATCTCTACTCTCCTCCATTTTATCTTCCATAATGGCTTTTGGTATGCCCTGCTCCCAGCCTCTCTTGAGCTGGTCTTGCACTCCCAGGAAGCCACAGAGGCATGGTTCTACCCTTGGGGTATGATCCAGTGCTCATCCCCCCACTCACAATCTGTCTTCAGTTCTTGAATAATCACTTGAAGGTGTATGAACTTTGAACACAAAGAAGCCCCAAAACTTCTTTTGGTGGTCTTGTTACAAGGTTATTTATCAGCTGCTACCCTGAAAACCATTGGGTTTAAACAAAACCACAAGCAAATCCTGGGGGGCCTCCCCACAATGAGCAGGCATATAGTACCTGCACTGCTTTTGCACTCCTGGTGCATGTCTGTGATTTCTCATTGCAGAGATGCTGTCGTTTCCAATGATGTATTTATTATGGAAAAAATATTTGTTTGCAAGGTCATTAGATAAATGGCATAATTTCTAGGCATCAATTTTGAACTGCTTTCCTTGTTCCTCCACCTTTTTTTTAAAGTTCAAGCTTGTTTCCTGTTTTATTTCTTGAAGTAGATTTTAGTACAGCCATTTTTTTCTTTTTGTTCAAATTATCATTACTTATTCTTCACTGGCAGCTATTTTTCTTGGACAAATTATTTGCTTAGTCTCTATTGTGTAGGCTTGCTGCCTGAATTACATATTCTTATCTAATTAGAAAGAGCTTAGTATTCACTTTCTGATTACATTTTAAATATTTAAGTGCACCTAAAGGAAGGAAATATATTCTGGTTTTAAAACCAAACAGGCAATAACTTGTTTTACAGAATATTAAGATTGCAAATAAGTTAAATAAGATCTTAGAGTGTTTTACCAGAAAATTCCCTCAATGCATGAATTTCCTCTAATATCCCATAGAATCCATGCCCATGATGTTAGCTGTGGTGAACCCCATGTAGAACAAAATGTCTGACATACAATAAATCTTCATTCAACTTTTTGTGATAAGTACAATAAAACCAAAGTTTGAGTAACATAATTTCTTTTACTTTTTTTCCCTTTTATTTACAACTTCCATGTTTATAAACAATATCCCATGGTAATTCCCTCCCTCCCTACAATTTCCCCTTTGAAACTCTACTCTCCATTATGTCCTGCCCCCCCCCCACCTCATTCAGTTTTTATTTTACTTTGGGGTCATGATCTTTTCCTCCTATGATGATGGTCTTGTGTAGGTAGTACCAGGTACTGTGAGGTCATACATATCCATACCATTTTGTATCTGGAGGAGCACACTGTAAGGAGTCTTACCCTTCCTTTGGCTCTTACATTCTTTCCACCACCTCTTCTGCAATGGATCCTGAGCCTTGAAGGTGTGATAGAGATATTTCAGTGTTGAAAACTCTTCTGTTGTTTCTTCTCAGCACCATGGTGCCTTCTGAAACATCCCCAAGTCACTACCATCTGAAAAGAGAAGCTTCTCTAACAAAAAGTGAGAGTAGCATTAGTATGTAGGTATGAACTTTAAGAAAAGTGCTTACTGGGCAGTTTGGTGAGCATAGTGTATACATTTAGACAGACACCAGCTCATGACTACCTCTGTTGTAGGTTTTTAGTATCAGGGATATATTCCCTCCCATGGAGTAGGTCTCCAGTCAAATTAGAGGACAGTTGGTTTCCCCCATAACAGATGTGCATCTATTGCACCCCTTGGCTCATTTGGCCTGGCTGGCCAGATATAAGGCTTGCAGTGTCCACTGTGGAGTAACTTCACTGGTGACTTCTCTCTCTCCCACTGAACTGCATGCAGCATGGCTTTTTCCAGCTCTGTCAGCTGGTCTACATTGAGGAGATTCTCAGCTCAGCTTGAAGCACAAGTATGTGGAGTCTTCAGCAATAGGGTCTTACCATCTATTCCTGGTGGGAAAACAAGGGCCTTGGAAATGGCCTGTAATGTTTTGGGGGGCACCCAGCACAACCCTGGCCAACAACTCACTAGAAGGTATCCCATCCCTGGCTCTGAAAATTTTCTAGTAGCAATCTGGCTCCTGAGTGTTCCATTGTCCAAAACAGTAGGCTTCCATATGACTTATTTATATCCTCTTGGATTTTGATTAGCTCTCTCTCCATCTTTCCTTTACTCAATCTCTTCCCCTGACCTCAAGTAGGCCTTTTCACCCCATTAATCTGTTCTTCTACTTACATATATACAATACCATCCTATTAAGTACCCCTCTCCCTTTCTGTCCCCTTTATATATCCCTTCTAGCTTACTGGCCTCTGCTACTGAGTTTTCTTCCTGCTGACATAGAAGTCCAATCATTTGTAGCTAGGAGCCACATATGAGAGAGAACATGTGAGGTTTGGCTTTCTTGGCCTGGGTTATCTCACTAAGTATAATACTTTCCAGATTCATACATTTTCCTGCAAATTTCATAACTTCATTTTTCTTTACCTCATTTAACCCAGATGCCTCTCTGTTTAATTTTTCCTGGATGACTTGTCAATTGATGAGAGTGCAGTGTTGAAGTCATCCACTACAACTGTGTCTGGTGTTATCTGTGACCTTAGTTCTTATAGCATTTGTTTGATGAAGTTGAGAGCCCCCATGTTAGGTGCATATATGTTTAGGATTGTAATGTCCTCCTATTGGAGTGTGCCTTTAATCAATATAAAGTGGCTTTCCTTATCTTTCTTAACTAATGTTGGATGAAAGTCTATCTTATCAGATATTATGATAGTGACCCCTGCTTGTTTTCTATCCCCATTCTCTTGAAACACTGTTTTCCAACCTTTCAAACTAAGATAGTGTCCATCCTTTCAGAAAGGTGACTTTCTTCAAGAAAACAAATTGAAGGATCCTGCTTTTTAACCCAACCTATGTCTGCAAACCTATATGTTTTGGTTGGGGCATTGAGGCTGTTGATATTAAGAGTTATTATTGAAAGGTGTGTATTTACTTTTGCCATTTTTCTTGTTTTTCTTGTTTTGTGTTTCTTCTGGTTTACCTTAGCTCTTGTATTAACTAGTATGTCAGTATGGTTTGTTTGCTCCAGGTTCCTTATATGTTTGCTTTTCTTTCTTTTCAGCATGGAGGATCCTGTCAAGTATTTTCTGTAGAGCTGCTTTTATCTTCAAATATTCCTTTACCCTGCTTTTGTTATGAAATGTCCTTATTCCTCTGTCTATTAGGATGGATAGCTTTGCAGGATAAAGTAACTTTAGTTGACAGTTATCTTTCAGAACTTGGACTACAACACTGCATGCCCTTTTGGCTTTTAAAGCTTTTATTGAGTAGTTTGCTGTGATCCTGATAGGCTTGCCTTTGTATGTGCCTTGATTTTTCTCTCTAACTGTTTTCAATATATTTTCTTTGGTTTGTATGTTTGGTAGTTTAATTAGAATATGATGAGGAGATGTTCTTTCCAGGTCTTGTCTGTTTCATGTTCTAAAGGCTTCCTGTATCTGCAATGGCATCTCTTTCCCAATTTGGGGGAAGTTTTCTTCTATGATTTTGTTGAAAATGCCTACTGTACCATTGGAGTGAAATTCTTCTACTATACCCTGAATTCTTACGTTTGATCTTTTCATAGCGTCCTGAATATCTTGAAATTTCCTTTCATACTTTCCTATTAGTTTGTCTTTCTCTTTGTTGGACTGTATTAGATCTGCTACCTGGTCTTCCAGTTTAGATATTCTGTTCTCTCCTTCATCCATTGTACTGGTGAGATTCTCTACATAGTTGTTTTTTTTTTTTTTTTTTTAATCTCACTGACTGTGTTCTTCCATCCTAGGTTTTCTGACTGGTTTTTATTTATTATTTCTATTTCCTTATTTTTCTCTTGTATTGACCGCCTTATTTCATGAAATTGGTTTCCTGTGTCTTCTTTCATTCCTTTGATTTCCTCTTTGATTTCTTTGAACATACTTATAGCCATTCTTTTGGAATTGTTCTCAGGTATTTCCTCTAAATCAGTTTTACTGGAGGTCATTTCTGATGCATTAATTATTTTTGGTGGATTTATATTGTCTTGATATTTTTGTGTTTCTTATATTATAATGTAGAGATTTTTGTATCTTGGATTAATTTAATGCATGGATTTTCTAATTATCTGCAGTATTATTAGATATATCAATCTGATGTTATATATCTCAGGGTAGTGCTTTAGGTGCTAGGTGTGGCTCCTAAGACTCTCAGAGTAACCACAAAAGTGACCCTAGGTGTTGGGTTTTCCTGCTTTGAGAGTATTCAAGTAGGTTGAGTGGAACAAAATGCAGGCAGATTCTAAAACTTAAAAATGTACACGTTCAATGAAAAACAGCACAGAGTATTCATGGTAGAGTAGGTATTATGACAACCAGATCCTCTAACCAAGTCACAGTCCCAAAGGGTTTTTGTTGCCCCACACCCTTAATACTGTCAACTGGGAGGCTAAGATTTCTGGTGTGTAGAGTTTTCCTAGTCAGTTTGTGACCAAGTGAGACCCTTCACTAATGAATGACAGAAGAGGAAAAAAAGGCACTATGAATGAGGAAGCAACAAATGATAAGCCCAAAATATATCTTACTTAAGAATGGCCTTGCCGGGCATGGTGGCACATGCCATTAATCCCAGCACTCAGGAAGCAGAGGTAGGAGGATTGCTGTGAGTTCGAGGCCACCCTGAGACTACATAGTTAATTCCAGGTCAGCCTGGACCAGCGTGAGACCCTACCCTGAAAAACAAAAAACAAAATAAAACAACAACAACAAAAGAATGGCCAGCTGGGCATGGTGGTGCATGCCTTTAATCCTAGAACTCAGGAGGAAGAGGTAGGAGGATCGCTGAGAATTCATGCGAGGCCACCCTGAGACTACATAGTGAATTCCAGGTCAGCCCTTGCTAGAGTGAGGTCCTACTTCAAAAAACAAAAACAAAACAAAACAAAAAAGAATGGCCATTTCACACTTCTGATACAAGCCTATATACCAGGCTTATTTGGTGGGTACTGACCTGGTGTAATCCCAGTTACCTTTTGGGATGGCTTTGGTCTTGATTATGCTGCATGCCTGCTTGGGTCCCTCTTTGCTGTACTGTGGGCTCAGGCAGTCTGGCTGGATTGGTTGTTCACTGCTCTAAATGCCTGTACCAGGTGCTGTGTAGGTGAGTTCCCTATCCCAGGTCTCTGGTGCTTGCTGGCTCTTGTGCCAGTGATGTGGGAGGGGAGGCTGTGGATGGTGGCTGAAGTTCTCCCACTGCTCCTCATGTTCCTCTTCCTCATGAGCCACTCTGTTGGTCCCTGCCCTTCATGTTTCTTTTGTTTGTGAGAATGTTGGTGTGAGTGGAGAATCTCCTCACCTGGTTCTTCCTGTGGCTCAGGCTGAGCCTATGGTCATGTGGACCTGGTTATGCTGATGCTCTAGCCACTTCTGCCTGCTTATGTAGGCTCTAGACACTCTGAATCTCTCTTACTTTTCTGCTGCAGTTGATAATGTCTTATACACCAATTTTTTATTAGAAGTGTGTATTGTGCTGTTTCTTTTTTTTTTTTTCTGCTTTTTCTCCCCTAGGCTGGTTTGGTGTGGTTCTTATGCCACCATCTTTACCAGAAGTCAAATAATATAATTTCAAGTTCAGAAAACAAGAATATATCTTATGACCACCAATGCTACTATTTTTAATTAATTAATTTTTATTGACAACCTTGATAATTATAGACAATAAACCAGGGTAATGCCCTTCCCCCAACTTTCCTCTTTGCAATTCCACTCTCCATCATACCCCTTCCCCCTCTCAATCAGTCTGTTGTTTATTTTGATGTCATCTTTTCCTCCCATTATGATGGCCTTGTGTGGGTAGGGTCAGGTACTGTGAGTCATGGATAGCCATGCCATTTTGTGCCTGGATGAAAGTATTGTAAGGAGTCCTACCCTTCCTTAGTCTCTTACATTCTTTTTTCCACCTCTGTAGCTTTTAATGAGAGCAAAATAACTGAATTCTGAGTATTTTTTTAAATTTTTGTTTTTATTTATTTATTTATTTAAGAGAGACAGATAGACAAAGAGGAAGAGAGAGAGAGAGAGAGAGAGAGAGAGAGAGAGAGAGGGTGCACCAGTGCCTCAGCCACTGCAAACAAACTCCAGATGCATGTGCCACCTTGCACATCTGGCTTATGTGGCAGTGGGGAGTCGAGCTTTGAACTGGGGTCATTAGGCTTTACAGGCAAGCACTTAACTGCTAAGTTATCTCTGCAGCCCTGAATTCTGAGTAATTTTCAAGATGATCAGTGCTAAAGGTGTGGTTCATGGTGTTTAATATGGATCACTGCAATCAAACTAATATTTGAGCTCCATTTCCTATTGTATGAGAAAGACAATTGCTATAAAGGATTGTAAAATAATCTTCTGGCAACATTTTAAAAGTCATCTCAGGGCTGGAGAGATGGCTTAGCAGTTAAGGCACTTGCTTGCAAAGCAAAAGGACCAAGCTTTGATTCCTCAGAACCCACGTAAGCCAGATGCATCAAGTGGTGCATGTGTCTGGAGTTCATTTGCAGTGGTTGGAGTCCCTGGTGCACGTATTCTCTCTCTCTCTCTCTCTCTCTCTCTCACTGCTGCTTTCTCTCTCTGTTCTATAAAAAAGTAAAAATAAAATATTTTTTAAAGTCATTCAAAGAAAGCAAGATCAGGTGGGCCTTCTTTATTCCTTTGATCTATGTGTTGGTTTTTGTGAGAGCACTATGCTTTTTTCGTAACTATGGCTCTGTAATATAGGTTAAAAATCTAGTATGATGATACCCACCAGCCTTATTTTTGGTGCTCAAATTTGTTTTAGATATTCAAGAATTTTTGTGCCTCCAAATGAATTTCGGGATTTGTTTCTATTTCCATGAAGAATACCATTGGAATTTTGATGGAATTGCATTAAATGTGTAGATTGATTTGGGTAAGATTGACATTTTTACAACATTGATTCTTCCAATCCAAGAACAAGGAATGTCTTTTCATTTCCTAGTGTCTTCTGCAATCTTCATCTTCAGTGTTTTAAAGTTTTCATTGCAAAAATCCTTCACTTCCTTGGTTAAGTTTATCCCAAGGTACTTTTTGGCACAGTTGTGAATGGGAGTGATTCCCTCATTTCATCCTCAGCATATTTGTTGTTAGCATATCGGAAGGCTACTGATTTCTGTGTGTTTATTTTGTATCTTACTACATTGCTACAAGTGTTTATCAGCTCTAACAGTTTACTGGTAGAGTCTTTAGCATCCTTTATGTATAGAATCATATGATATACAAATAATGATAATTTGATCTTTTCCTTTCCAATTTGTATTCCTTTTATGTATGTCTCTTGCCTTATTGCTATTACTAAGATTTCCAGTACTATATTAAATAATAGTGGGGACAGTGGACACTCTTGTTTTGTTCCTGAATTTAGGGGAAAAGCTGTAAGTTTTTCCCCATTTAGTATTATGTTGGCTGTAGGTTTTTCATAAGTAGCCTTTATTATGTTGGGATATGTTCCTTCTATTCCAAGTTTCTGTAGGACTTTTATCATGAAGGGATGTTGGATTTTGTCAAATGCCTTTTTCTGCATCTATTGAGATAGTCATGTGACTTTTGTCCTTCATTCCATTTATATAGTACATTACATTTATTGATATGTGTATGTTGAACCACTCCTGCATCTCTGGAATAAAGCTTACTTGGTTGGGGTGAATGATCTTTTTCATATATTCCTGAATTCTGTTTGCCAATATTGTGTTGAGAATTTTTGCATCTATGTTCATGAGGGAGATTGGTCTGTGGTTTTCTTTGTTGTTGTTGTTGTTGTTCTGTCTTTGTCTGGTTTGGTATCAGGGTTATGCTAGCTTCACAGAAGGAGTTTGGTAGAATTCAATCCTTTTCTATTTTATGGAAAAGTTTGAGAAGCAAACCAATGCTATTCTTATGCAACTATTTAGAAAGTTTTGTGGATAATGTCCAAGAATACACAGATTTTTTAAAAGAGATATTATTTTATTCTTAAATATTTTTATTTTATTTATTTATTTATTAGAGAGAGTGAGAAAGAGGCAGAGAGATAGAGAGAGAGAGAATGGGCATGCCAGTGCCTGTAGCCACTGCTAACAAACTCCAGATGTATGTGCCACCTTGTGCTTCTGGCTTACGAGGGTACTGGAGAATTGAACCTGTGTCCCTAGGCTTTGCAGTCAAGCACCTTAAGTGCTAAGCCATCTCTCTAGCTCAAAAACACAGATTTCTTTTTCTTTCTTTTGGGGGGTGGGGTTTGGAGGTAGAGTCTCAGTCTAGTCCAGGCTGACCTGGAATAATTCCCTATGTAGTCTCAGGGTGGCCTCAAACTCATGGCTATCCTCCTACCTCTGCCTCCTGAGTGCTGGATATAAGGCATGCACCACCATGCCTGGCCTTATTATAATTATTAACAACTTTCATAATCATAGACAATAAAACATGATAATTCCCTCCCCGTCATTTTTCCCTTTCACAACTCCACTCTCCATCAAATTCCCTCCCCCTCTAAATCAGTCTCTCTTTTATATTGATGTTGTCAACTTTTCCTCCTATTATAATGGCCTTGTGTACATAGTGCAAGGCACTGTGATGTCATGGATATCCAGGCTATTTTGTGTCTGGAAGAGTGCATTGTAAGGAGTCCTACCCTTCCTTTGGCCTTTACATTCTTTCTGCCACCTCTTTTGCAATGGACCCTGAGCTTAGAAGGTGTTATAGAGATGTTTCCATGCTAAGCACACCTCCTCCAGCGCTATGCTGCATTTTGAGTCACTCTAGAAGTCACTAGCATCTGAAAAGAGAAACTTCTCTAACCAAAAGTGAGAGTTTTATTAATATATTGGTATGAACATTAAGAGAAATGCTTACTGGCCAGTTTGGTGAACATAATCTATGCATTAATACTAGCAGGTATTACACCCCTAGGGCTCATGCTTTCCTCTGTCATATCTTTTCAGTATCAGGCATTGTATTCCCTCCTGTGGAGCAGGCTTCCAGTCCAATTAGAGAGTGGTTGGTTTCCTGCATAACAGACATGCCACTATTGCACCCATGAGCTCATTTGGTCTGGCTGGCCCATTTAAGGCTTGTAGTGTCCACTGTTGTTTAAATCCACTGGTGACTTCTCTCTCTCCCATGGAGTTGCATGCAGCATAGTTTTCTTTTTTTCCAGCTTTGTATCAGCTGGTCTACATGGAGGAGGGAAAACACAGATTTTAATAGCAGCCTTTTATTGGAAAACTAGCGTAGAAACATCAGAAAGATAATAGGTAAAATGTTGTATACTCATTTGAGAATCCTAATTATAGTTGTCAGAGTGAACAAAGAATAGATATGTTTACGAACATGGATAAGTCTCAAAAATATAATTCTGAATACATAAAAACAGTCATAGAAGAGTAAGAAAGTTGTTTCATTATATATTGTGTAACACACACACATACACACATACACATGCGTGTTTGAGAGTCCATTTGGGCTACTGTGAAAAGTAACATAGACTGAATATCTTAATACACAATTGGAACCTATTTCTGACAATTTTGGAGTCTTACCATTGCAAGATCAAAGTGTAAATAGATTCCATTTCTAGTGAGAGCTGGCTTTCTGGTCCTTATGATATATCTTTCAAACATCTCAGTTACTAATCTTTTTTTAAATTTATTTTTATTTTTATTTATTTATTTGAGAGCAACAGACAGAGAAAGAGGCACATAGAGAGAGGGAGAGAGAATCGGTGCGCCAGGGCCTCCAGCCACTGCAAATGAACTCCAGATGTGTGCGCCCCCTTGAGCATCTGGCTAACATGTGTCCTGGGGAATTGAGCCTCGAACCGGGGTCCTTAGGCTTCATGGGCAAGCGCTTAACCACTAAGCCATCTCTCCAGCCCTCAGTTCCTAATCTTTGAGGATTAAGAATTCACCTAGTGTGAGGGTTTTAACATATGAATTTTTGAGGGGTGCACAAACTTTCAGAACCATGGGAAAGTATATATATACATGCAGAAAATTTGTTTAAAAAATATGCTTACTGTTTAAGACACCATATGCTATCAACATGGAACATGGGAGACCTATCTGGATCCCAGAGCAGTGTCAGACTCCAGACAGTTAGCACATCTAGTGCTGGAAGGTGCTACTTCGCTACCAGGGAAAGTTACCAACATCCGTCTGAGCAACCTGTGGTCTAAGCTACTCAGAAGCAATCAATCTGATGTGATGCTCACACAAGTGCAGTAGCAGCACACAGCCTTGGTGGGTAACCAATTGCTTTCTGATTGGCTAAAAGATCCACTCAGTGGAAAGGAACCCATATCTGGAACTGAGAAACAAGTCAGAATCTTATTCAGACAATGATCTTACTCTCCAATATCAAGCTCCCACTAATCTTGAGCTAAAAGAGGGACTGTATCTATTATATATATAAAGCCTGCCTCCATAAATTTAGAACAATTGACATAATTTCCTGCATCCTATAAGATTAAAATGCTAGAAATTAACAAGAGATTCTTCAGGAATTCCACCAGCTCCTGGAGACTGAACAACACACTTTTAAACAATAAATGGGTAGTGAAAGAATTTGTAAAATTTCTAGAATTGAATGATAATGAGAATACAACTTACCAAAACTTATAGGGCAAAATGAAGGCAGTCCTAAGGAGAAAATTCATACTGCTAAATGCCTTCATAATAAAGATGGAAAGATCCCAAATTAATAACCTAACCATCCACCTAAAGGCAATGAGTAAACAAGAAGAATTCAAACCAAAGAGCTCCAGATAGAAAGAAATAATCAAGATCAGAGCAGATATTAATGAATTGGAAACTAAGAAACAATTAAGAAAAATGGTGAAACAAAGATCTGGTTCTTTGAAAAAATAAACAAGATTGAATTGATATAAACCCCTGGCCAATTTGATAAAGCAAAAAAAAAAAAAAAAAAAAAGACAGATGGTTCAAATTAACAAAATTAGAAATAAAAAGGAGAGGTTGCATCAGATATTAATGAACTTGGAAGAATCATCAGGTCCTATTTCCAAAACCTTTACTCCACAAATATGGATAATCTGGAAGAAATGTATGAATTCCTAGCCACATACCAAAACTAAACTCAGAGCAGATTAATCTTCTCAACAAACCTATCACGTCCATCAAAATTGAAAAGGTGATAAAAAAAAAACCTCCCTCAAAAGAAAAGTCCAAGACTGGATGGCTTGTCAGCTGAATTCTATCAAACTTTCATTGAAGAATGGAAACCAATTTTTCTCAAACTCTTTCACATAATCAGAGAATGGGGAATGCTCCCCAACTCTTTTTATGAAGCTAGCATCACCCTAATACCAAAACCAGATGCAGTTACAGCAAGAAAACTATACTCCTATATTCCTGATGAACTTAGTTGCAAAGATCCTGAACAAAATCCTCTCAAAAAGAATTCAATAGCACATCAAAAACATTATCCACCTTGATCAAGCAGGATTCATCCCAGGGATTCAGGGTTGATTCAACATGTGGAAATTAGTCAATGTAATACACCACATAAACTTAATCACAAGAACCACATGATATATCAATAGATGCAGAGAAGGTCTTTGACAAAAATACAACATCACCTCATGATCAAAACACTGGAGAGAATAGGCATGGGCAGTTTATATCTCAGCACAATAAAGGCTATATATAAAGCACCTAAAGCCCAAATAATACTTAATAGGGGAAGGGGGAAGGAGCAGGTGGCAGTTGGCAATGCGGTTGGCAGTGGGCAGTCTGCATGGTGGCCTCTGGTGGAGGGGAATGAGTGGGCAGCTTTTGGTGATCATTGGTCAGAGGGAGGCCTCCAGGAGAGGGGGAAGGTACTCAGGCCATGGTAGGTGGATCTATGTGAGAGACGGCCTGCAGGTTGTGTAGCACAGAACCTGGTTAGGGGCGTGACTGCTGGGATGGGTGGTTTGGGGGACCAGAGTGTCTAGTGGGCTACCTGAAGCATAGGAATCATCAGATTACCTACTGTGCACCTCCATACCCATCCACTGGAGATATGCTAAGACTTACTCACTCTGGAGTACCACAGATCCTGCCTGATATTACCCCAGGAGCTGAAGTGTGGTTAGGCAGGTGTCATCTTGACCAGAACCCTGAATAATTTATTTTTATTTTTATTTATTTGCAAGGAGAGAGAGAAAGAGAGAGAAAAGAAGCAGACAGAAAGAGAATGGGAAGACCAGGGCCGGTAGCCACTACAAATGATCTCCAGATGCATGTGCCCCTTCTGCATCTGGCTTATGTGGGTCCTGAGGAATTGAACCTGGGTCCTTTGGCTTTGCAGGCAAATGCCTTAACCACTAAGCCCTGAATAAACTTTTTAATTTCATAGAGTCCTATATGTTGATTCTTGACATTATTTCCTGTGCTATTTGGACCTCTTCAGAATATTCTTACCTATTATTAGTGTCTCAGAGCTCCCCAAAAGTCCCACTCTCTCCCCTATGACCCAGTCAAAACTCAACAGAAGATCTCACCAAGCTGATTCCTTCCCTGAGCACCAGCTCACAGATACTATTCAATCTCTCTCCAACCCTCTTTCCTGCAGTAAGGTATGTGTTTCTCTACCTCTGACTACCTCTCTCATTGTCACTTTCTCATCCTGCCTCTCCCTACACATGCACCTCTTTTTCATTCTCTCTTCTTCCCTCTCCATCAATTATAGAGTCCCATCCTACCTGCTCTCAGCCATCTCCTTGGTGCATGCCCCACTCCCATTCTGAACCTCCTGACCCTTTCTGAGCTATTAATAAAACAATCTCACATGTAAGTAAATTGGTCCCACAACCCCTGCATTTGAACTTTCTGACAGATGGTACCACCTCAGATTCAGAGGTATATTTGGGATTCATTCTTGAGATTTTTATTTTCTGAATCTACTGCTACTTGTCCCAGCCACCTGCCATTTTTCACATGTGAAGCCAGTCAGAAACTGGGACAGTAACTTATAGTGGTGGTAAAAATATGCTGAAAAGCTTTTACAGTGGAAAGCCCCCAGGAGGAGATAAGAAAGGAATGAGGGGGATGGCTAAAGACACTGCCCTTGGCCCTTGCCCTTTATTTCCCTCACCCTCCTTGCAGTTTATTGCAGGTTTAACTTTAACTATCATGTACACCCTATTGTAATCTTTGTTTACCAAAACGTTACATTTTTTTAATCTTTTATAACCTGTTTGTTCAACTGTCATGCTTGCTTAGCCCCAAACACTATAAAATCCCTAGCAATCTTGAGCTAAGGCTGATTCCATTAAGGAGAGATCCAGGCATCAGTACACCAGTGGGAATAAACTTCTTTTCCTTTACCTGACTCAGCTGCTGGTCTCTTGAACCCAGAAATTCCCATAATATTTCTGGAGGCCCCAGTGGGACTTTGCACACAGTACCCCAGGTCATAGGTGCTGCCACTCCCGGGCCCTACAGCTGGCCTGTGGCTCCTGGAACAGAGAAATGCACACCATGAAGGGTTACTGGGGTCTCCTTCCAGGAGTCCAAAAGAGGGGTGCAAGGCCCTGGAACTCTCATCAGGTAAAGAGAGAGGAGAGACCAGAAGGGATGTCCAGACTAGGTAAAACCTCGGGTAGACAGACAGGAGCCTGCGTGGGCTGATCTCCCACAGGAGGTTGCATTGAAAGCCTTGACAGGATTCTGAGGTGGCACTGGCCTCTGAGCAGGCAGGAAAAGGGGACTACAATTAAACCTCTAAGGTATTCTGTGGTGATGTTTGTCACCATCTAGGTAAAGAATAACCAAAGAACAACTGTTTTAAACTCTGAATGATTGTGTATGAATGTGAGATTGAAAGCTACAGCTGCCCAACCACACAATCTGAGTAGGTCCTAACCTGTGGTTCTGCTAAGGTAGTTTCACCTAAGTGGGCACTCATCTCCCATAGCAGGAGGTGATTGAGCACTGGGTTTATACATGTGGCCTTAGGGTAAGACCTCTTAGGTTGCCTTGCAAGGCAGCTGGCCAGGGGGCACTGAGTGAAGGACAGACTGCTACTCTCCACCTTCCTCCTGTGCACACACCACATACCATGCCTTAGGCACATATAAAACTCCATGCTGTAGGGTAACAAATTCTGGTAAGGATTATGGGGAAAAGGGAACTGTTGGTGGGAGTGTAATCTGATGCAGTCACTACAGAAATCAGCATGGAATTTTCTCACCAAGACTAGAACTCTCAATCTGGAATTTTACCCAAAGGACTCTGTAGCCTACTACAGGGATACTTATACATCCATGTTCACTGCTGCGCTACAATAGCTAGGAAATGGAACCAGTCTAGATTTCCATCAATTGATGAATGCCTAAAAAAATGTGGGGCTTATTCACAATAGAATTTTATTCAGCTATAGAGAAGAAAATATGAAATTTGCAAAAAAATCAAAGCTAGAAGAAATTATGTTGAGGGAGGTAGCCCAGTCCCAAAAATATAAATGCTGGGCTGGAGAGATGGATTAATGGTTAAGGCGCTTGCCTGCAAAGCTAAATAACCCAGGTTTAATTCACCAGTATCTATGTAAAGCCATATGCACAAGGTGGTGCATGTGTCTGGTGTTCGTTTGCAGTGGCTAGAGGCCCTAACATGTCCATTCTGTCTCTCTGTCTGCCTTTCTCTCTCTCACTCAAATATATAAATAAAATATATTTTAAAATACAAATGCTGCCTGATCTTTTTGATATGTGGATCCAACTTTTGAATAACCAGGCCCATGTTCACAATTTGGAGTGTCTTCAGAGGCTAGGAAGTTCAAAAAGGGATAAGGTCAGGTGGGGAGGGAGAATGGATGCCTTAAGGGGAGGAGATAAAGGAGCAAAACAGTTTTGAGGAGGTACTGTCATTGAAAAGGGTCAACCAGTTATGAGTGTAGGAAGATGAATGAGAAGAAGGGGAGGGGGCATGTTAACCAACACATAAGAGATGTGAAAAAGCCATAATAAAACCTACTATTTAGTAAACCTAATAAAATGCATTAATAGAAAAAAGAAATACAATGAATTGAGGTTCCTGACATAGATGGATTAGTGCTAAGTATGGGTTACCCCTCAACAAGATACTGGTCAGTAACACCTCTGAGATGCCCCCTCCTCAAATAATACAGGTTATTGCCATGGCTTGTGGTTGCTCACTAGGATGAAAGGTAAACCAGGCGTGGTGGCACATACCTTTAATCCCAGAACTTGGGAAGCAGAGGTAGGATCGCCTTGAGTTCGAGGCCACCCTAAGACTACATAGTGAATTCCAGGTCAGCCTGGGCCTGAGTGAGGCCCTACCTCTAAAAACCAAAAAATAAAAATAAAAAAATAAAGGTAAGATACTACTGCTGAAAACACCATATGTGCTGGGTTGCTGGGTAAGGGGCAGAGAGAAACCAAGTTGTAGCTGAGACAGAAGAACGTTTCTGCTGGCTAGCTTTCAAAGTGCTGAAAGGTGCTACATAGGCTGCTGGCAGAGACAAGTCATTAAATTACCACTCAGCAATGAATCCTGCATTCTATAATAGTGATTCTCAAGGCAAGATATGCTCTGTGATATAATAGTAGCATGAAGGTTATGGGGATGACTAACTGCTCTATGATTGAATTTGAGGACTGCTTCACAGGCGGGAACACATGACCTGTACAGCAAACCTGATTCTTCTCTCAGCTCTGCACAATGTTTTTGTTTGTTTTGAGGTGAGGGTAATTAATGCAAAGAATCATAACTGATCATGTGCTAAAAATAAGTGATTGATGTGTGTTCAGCCCTAAACAAGACATAGACATACAGATTTGTCCCCTCCAAGGTTCAAGGAACAATATAGAAGAGGGACAAAGAGAATGTTAAAACTGGAGATCATTGTGGAACTCTAGCTTCTGGACATGACAAGGCCACTGCCCTCAGAAACTTACACCAGCTATGTTTTCCTGCCCAGACATCCAAGTGATGGGGCCAGTAATAGGTTATATATAGGGGAGGAGCTTGGGAAGCCACTCCCTTCCCTAATGAGCTAATGACTGTTAAAGGTTGCCAGGAAAGGGGAATCATTGTGGTATTCTGTGGTATTGCCTCTAGTAAGAGATGAGAAGGAGTACAAGGAGATTGAAGGGGGGATAAGAGAGGATAATACACAGTTCATAGTTTTCAAAATGTGATGTCATATAACCTTCAAAGGTCATGGGAACTTTGCCACCATGGTTTTGCTAGTTGTAGCCACATAGTCATTGTCCTGTGATGGCTCAAGTCACTGCCTGCAGAATACTGGCATCTCTATCTCCTTTGTCCCTAAACTGCAACATTGGCTATACTCTTTCAGCTACATGCATCACCCTGCCAGAGGCTCTTTGCATAAACTACACATGCCTGCCTCCAGGTTTTTCTTTGAATTCCTGACAGGCACCTCTGTAATCCCATAAATCTTTAATTCTCCATGCCTGCAAAACCAATACCATGTGGGTAACACCAACGTCTGATAGCAACATGAACTGTACTAGATCATGTCTTAACCTAGCTATCTGTAGTGGTCTTTTAGTGCATTGATCACTGAACAGAGAACATATCACAAGGAAACAATTCTCCAGGCAGCTTTGTGCCTCCTTAACATAGTTTACTCAGTGGATACTAAGTAGAAAAAATCATCAGGTAAGTTTTCAACTTTTTAATTAGTTTAAATTATTAGTAGTCCATAGAAAGTAAATATGGATACTGAAACCATTTTATCCACTGAGACTTTTTAGCCATTTTTATGATATTGATCCTATCTCAAACTTTATTAACCAACAGAAACTTTGCACAGAGATATATTTCCAAATATATAAATATCTACTATATTTTAAAAACATTGTTTTTAAATATTTTTTATTTTTATTTATTTATTTGAGAGTGACAGACAGAGAGAGAAAGAGGCAGAGGAAGAGAGAGAATGGGCACACCAGGGCCTCCAGCTACTGCAAACGAACTCCAGACGTGTGCACCCCCTTGTGCATCTGGCTAATGTGGGTCCTGGGGAATCGAGTCTCAAACTGGGGTCCTTAGGCTGCACAGGCAAGTGCTTAACCACTAAGCCATCTCTCCAGCCCTCTACTATATTTTTTAATTACCCTATTATGTCATGTTTATAAACATTTCACTGAATCTGTCAACAGATAGCAAGAATGAAGACTACTTCTTGTGTTTGTAAATCTAGTTGTCTAGGGATTGCTGGGGTATAGAGGCAAAGTGGTCTAGAGAGTAAATGGCTTTTGAAATTGGCAAAGGACCATTTAAGGTTATATCATTTGGTAATAAAAATCAAAGGCTGGAGAGATGGCTTATAAGTTAAGGCTCTTGTCTGTGAAGCTAAGGACCCATGTTCAAGTCTCCAGGTCCCACATAAGCAAGATGCACAGTGACACAAGCATGCAAGGTCACACATGCACACAAGGTGGTGCATGTGTCTGGAGTTTGATTGCAGTGGCTGGAGGCCCTGGAGTGCCAATTCTCTCATAAAAAAATGCCAGTCTGTTAGGTTTGCCTCAAAATAAACAAAGAAATAATTTGCTCTTAAAATTGTGCATTTGAGATGAGCAGTTAAAAAAAATCAAGCCATAGGGGCTAGAGAGATGGCTCTGCAGTTAAAGTACTTGACTGTAAATCCTAATGACCCAAGTTTTATTCCCCATTACCCATGTAAAGCCAAATGCACAAGGTGGCACATGCATCTGGAATTCGTCTACAATGGTTGGAGGCCCTGGTGCTCCCATTCTCTCTCTCTCTCTCTCTCTCTCTCTGTCTCTCTCTCTCTCTCTCTCTCTCTCTCTCTCTCTCTGCCTGCCTCTCTTCTCTCTGTTTTTCCCTCCTTGCAAATAAATAATTAATTAATATTTTAAAAAGATCAGGGCTTCAGTTGAGTTGAGGGTTGTCTGTGCTTCTGATCCAGGTTCATACCCAAGTTTTATTATAAGCTAATTAATATTATATGATTATATATAAGACTGTATGATTCAACTAGTTTCTTCAAATGTTGGGGTTTATGAAGCAAGGTAAATAAATGTAGCAGCAAAACCAAATATTTGTACATCACAGGGGAAAGATTCTTAGACATGATATAAAAAATGAACTAAAGTTATTAATGGATAAGAAAGATTTCTGCTCAGCAGGCAGAAATTGAAAACAATAACAATTCTCAAAATGAGCCTCAAAGCATATAATTAGCTTTTGGAAGAAAACTGACTTAGACCAGCAGTTCCCAACTCTGTCTCTGTGTTAGAATCACCTTTCAAACGCACAAAGTCTCAGTACCATTCCCAAAAATTTAATAATGTGAAACAGGAAGCCTGGCATGTTGTCCTATCTTGGGACAGCTTTCACACCATGATTCGAATTATGGCACCGGGGCTCTCACAGTGTATTGCCTGCGCAGCTAAAGGCTGGAGTCTGATCATCAGCAGTTTTGAAGTTCCCCAAGTGTTTGTCCAGCACAGTACACCTTACCTACTTATCTTCCTAACTTCCTTTATTTTTATTTATTTTTTTAAGGAGAGGACATGTATTTATTTAAAAATCGAGGACAATTTGAACTACTTCAAATAATGTTTCTTTGAAATTGACTTTCCCTTTTTACCTTCCTTTTCCTCATTTAAAAACTTTTTCTTGTGTGTCTATGTTTGTATGTGTTTGGGCATATTTGAGTGTTTATGTGCATGTTCATGCCTGTGAGTAGGTGAATGTGGGCAGGCACATTCATGCACACATGTGGATGTCACAGAATGGTTTGGGGGATGTTCCTTGTCTTCCCACTTCATTTTGAGGAAGAGTATCTCTTCCTGACTTCTTGCTCTACTGATTACTTGCTAGGGTCACCACAAGCTTCCTAGAAACTGTCCTGCATCGGTCTCATCTCACTGCCAGAGTGCTGGGATTACCAAAGCTAGCCATTGCTTCTGGCTTTTTCTGTGGACATATTCAGGTGCATTCACTTCAGTGGTGACTGCTTTATCCACTGGGCAATGCCACTAGCTTCTCCTTAAAGATAGAGAGATACAGGGTCTCACTGTATCCCAGGTTCATCTTAATCTTCCTGCCTCAGCCTACCAATTTCTTGAATTACAGGCATGAGCCACCATGCTTGACTTGTTTCTAGAGAAACCATATGCTTATATTGAATTTTCAAAAACTAGTTTAACACAGGAGTCATATTACAAATATGGGAAACTTGCAATCTGTGGATGTTTAATCCTCTGTACCAGAGGTATAAATGAAGATACTGATATAATTAAATTAAAAATAAAACAGCCAGGCTGGAGAATTTGCTTAGTGGTTAAGGCACTTGCCTGCGAAGCCTAAGGACCTAGATTTGATTCTCCAGTACCCACGTATAAGCCAGATGCACAAGGTGGCACATGCACTTGGAGTTCATTTGCAGTGGCTTGAGGCCCTGGGTGCCCATTCTCTCTCTCACTATCTGCCCCCTCTCTCTTTATCTAAAATAAATAAATATTTTTTTTAAAAAAAGAAAGCAACCCTAACCATTATGATAGTATTCAATGTCAGTTGTGTAAGATTGTCTGACTTTATGACTGGCTCAAACAATTCTATATTTATCTTTAGGAATGCTGGCAAGCCCAGTACTGATAGTCAAGTAAGATATGAATTAGATATATCTTAGTCAGTGACTTAAAATGTGTTAGTGGCTTGGGAGGGACCAGGGCTGGCTAATCTATACTATATAGGAATGAGTAGGTTGATGACTTCAACTTAGGTAGTTGCACAGCCTGGTTTTGGTTTGGCTCTAGGAGCAGAAGAAGAGAAAATCTCCACTATAACCTCGCCCTGTTCCACTCTGAAATCAGGGTACACTGTCTGTGCCTTTTAAAAGGGCACATGGAGGGCTATGCCTAAAAGTCTCAGAGCCTACTGACCACTCGGACTGTTTCCCCTGCACACTAGATCCTGTACCTTTATGAAAGCATGACAGGAGTTCCTCTGTGGTGTCTTGTATCACTGTGTTTGTTCTGGGTAATTTACATACATATTGCTAGTAATTCATTCTTTACTTAATGGGTAGTCATGAATGAATAAGCAAAATGATACTGGGATATAAATTATAATCAGCATATTTTTACCTAAGACTGTTCTTAATTTAAATGTCTGATACTTCATCTGTATTTGACTTCATATATTACTTCCTCCTCACTTACTACTTTTTGACATATGTGTGTGTGTGTGTGTGTGTGTGTGTTGAATAACATATACATCTCATATTACTATCCCTTAAGCTCCCTGCCCCTAGCCACTGTACTCTTACTTCTTCCTACCACCATCAGTGACTATGGAAGGAAGGATTCACACTCCTCCAGCCACCATTAATTGTTACTACCTCCTCAGGGAGGGCAGTGGTTCCATGAGCCCCTCTCCTATCCACAGCAGAATGCTGAGTGTCCCTGTCATGTGCAGGTCTTGGGCAGTTAACCACAATTTCTGTGAGTACATGAGTGCAATAGTCTTGTCATGGATCAACAACAGAGTTCCACAGCGCTCTGCTCATCCCCCATCTCTTACATTATTTCTGTTCTGCCTTCTGCAGTGGTCCCCGAGCCCTGGGGGAGATAAGGGCTCATCAGTCACTCATTTTCAGGACTTTGACCAGTTATGAGTCTCTATATTAGCTACTTCCCATTGCTGAAAAAAAATCCAAGATGTATATATAGGTTATTTCATAACCTAGCTATTGTGAATAGAACAGCAGTAAATATGAAAGTGCAGGTATCTTTGAAGTAAACCACAGAATTCTTTGAATAAAAGCCCAGGAGTGGTATAGCTGGGTCATATGGTAGTTCAAATTTTAGCTATTGGAAAAACCTCCACATTAATTTACATAGTGATTGAACCAGTTGAGTGAATAAGGCTTTCTGTTTTCTCACTAATATAGCTTGTCATTTTTTTTATTTGATCATAGTCATTCTCACTGCAGTGAGATGGAATCTGAAAGCACTTGTTTTTATACATTTTTAAACTTTTTATATAAACAATGTACCATGATCATATTCCCCTCCCACCACCCTCTCTTTTTCCCCTCCCAAATCTCCATTATTCTGAATCCCTTCTTCTTTTCAAAATAAAAGTTTTCTTTTATTTTGATGTTATCTTTTTCCCCCCTTCTATTATACAGGTTTATAGGTAGCATCAGCCACTGCAAGGTCATGAATATCAAGGCTGCTTTGGTGTGGAAGATAGCATTATAATCCATTCTTTCCTTCCTTTGGATTATATATTCTTTCTTCCACACCTTCTGCAATACTCCCTGAGCCTTGTGGAGTATGACTGAGATGAGTGAGTGAATACTTCACTGTCTGTCGTTTCTCATCACTTTGGTAAGTTTTGAGTCTTCCCAGTAGTCAGTACCATCTGAAAAGAGAAGCCTCTCTAAATAAAAATGAGGGTACCATTAATTAATGGGCATAAATGTAAGTATTTAAAGGATAGTTTGGTGGGCATAATATATCCATTTATCCAGACAACAGTAGTAGTTTCCCTTCTATGGCTTATGACCTTGCAAGCCATAGGCTTTTCATTAGGTTTTAAATACCAGGAAGAAATTACTTTCTATAGAACAGGTTTCAAGTCCAATCAGAGAACAGTTGTTTTTCCCCAAAACAGACATGCCACCATTACACCAGTTGGTACATTTGACCTGACTGGCCAGCTGTAGAGCTTACTCACAGGTTTCACTGATGGTTAACAACATTGATGACTTTTCTCCCCAATGTGCTACACAGGTCTTTTCAGCATCATGATAATCAGCCAACAGAGAGGAGGCTTCCTGCTTGATTTCTCTGTGACTTGCAGCCTAAGCATGTACAGTCTTCATAACAGCATCTTACCATTTAGTTGTGGTGGATAACCAAGAGCTTTTGTAACAGACTGTAATGTTTTGGGCCATCAGGGGCCTCCCTGGCCAACAATTTACTGGAAAGTATCTAACCTCTGGCACTGAAATATTTCTAATAACAATTTATGTCTTATAGGCACATTATCCACCTCCACAAGACACTTCTGTCTAAACTATCTCTTTTTTTAAAGATACATATTATTGGCTAGTGAAGAAGTAGCTTTTCATATGGCTGATTCATAAATCTTAAATTATGACTAACCCTCTTCACATTCTCTCTTCTCCTTCATCCCTTGAATATGAAAGTAGTTTTAATTTGAATTTTTCTGCAGGGCGAGGGCATTGAAGACTTTAAAAAATATTTTATTTATTTATTTATTTGAGAGAGAGAAAGAATCAGCTAGAGCGAGACAGAGAACAAGAATGGCTGTGCCAGGACCTCTAGCCACTGAAAAAAAAAAAAAAAAAAAACAAACTCCAGACACAGGTGCCACCTTGTGCATCTGGCTTCACATGGGTACTGGGGAATTGAACTCAGACACTTAAGCTTTGTAGGCTAACACATTAACCACTTAGCCAGCTTTCCAGCCCCAAACACTCTTTAATATATTTATTACCACATGTTTTTCTTCTTTGTAGAACTTGATTCAGTTATACACCATTTTTTGAGTGAATTGTTTGTTTTCTTGATGGTTAATTGTTTGAGTTTATGGAGTTACTTCTTTGTACTAGATATTATGATATATCCTAGGAAAAAACAAAGGTTAATACTATAAACACATTTGCTTTCCATTTAGTCTAATATGAAAAGTATTAATTAAATAAGTGCAGTACATGATTAAGTTTAGGTACTTACAATATGTTAGAAAAGGATCTTTGGTAGACTGAACCCAGACTTATGCTTTACCTTCAGGTGCATACAATGGGAAGATATCTGTACTTTACTGACACATTACATTACACATGAGTCAAATACATAGGCTAAGCTATAGTCCATTCAATCCTTGAAGGCTAAGTCATCTGACAGGTGGTCTCACTTAGAAGAATGGACTCAAGGAGGTGTGTGGTCTCTAACTTGATCAAAAGCTTTTTAAAGCTTTGCAAATTAACACATTAATGTCAAAAATATTTTAGTTGGTGAAGCTCATGATTTGATAATTAACAAGCTAAATGTCATAAATGGGCCAGAGCCTGTTCTTGTTTTCAAGATAGAAAAATAGGCTAATATCTTTTAGATATACTTATGCATAAAGGAAAGGAATTATACTGGATAACAAGCCTTTCCAACTAGACTTCCAGAGATTTAAAGTCTGCAGGGTCTTGTGTCCAGCCAGTGGAGTAAAGGATTTCTGGCTATTAATGCTGACTGCAAGGATAAAAGGACCATCTCTGAAATGTTATCAGTAAAACTTCCAATATAAAGTCAGGATTCTATTGAGCTTACAAAATCAATTTTTATGTTTTTGTTTGTGCTTGTTAAGGAAGATTGTTTTTACATGTGTGTCAGAATTTGGTCTGAGACTGACTGTTCCTGGGAACTAGTAGGAAAGCTATGGAGCAGCTCTAGTTCATTCTTAGGAAAACAACAATATTTTCTAGAAAGAATTTGTATCATTTAAGAGTTACTAACTGATGTAACAGACTTAATTAGAAATGTCAGTGACTTAACACAGTGCAAATTTATTTTTCATTTATATAAAATATAAATGGTACTTGTGGGAGGGAGGTAGAACTGTCCACACAGTCATTCAGGCACCCAAGGTGTTAGGAAGCAGTTTCACAGTTGTTCTCACCCCAACACTTAGCAAATAGGCAGGGAACTCATGTGGGAGCTTTTAGGGTTTGGCCTTCAAGTGCAAACATTTTCTCTGTCTATATTTTGCTGGCTAAAATTCAATAGCATCCTGTTCAGACGTCAGAGAGCTAACGAATTCATCTCTGGCAAAGAAAACCCCTCCCACTGAAGGAAAATAGGTAGCTTTTTAAGGAAGTTTTAGTCAGAGATTGAGGCCCAAAGAGAGAACCAGAAAAATCCACCCCGCATGTCATCTTGCCCTGACACAAGAACAGAAGTCTTTGGCAGGAATGGAACTCCTGTCATTGAGTGTGACTTACAGCACCCCGGCTGTCCACAGTCTAGCACACCACTTGCACAGATGGCCCAAATGGCCTGGCTCTAGGACCCTCCCTCCTTCTCTACCAACCAATCAGGTCTTCCACTTGCCTATAAAGGCTTCTGACTTCTGGTCGCTAACTCCACCCCACTGAGACTATCTCAGCTAGCCTTTCTGGCTCTGTTAGGTTGCCTACTCCTCCCTGCTAGATCCATAGGACATATGTGAGTCCTGCCTCCCCCTCACCTGGGGAGGAAGCATAAAATTGTGTCTTGGTCTACCGTAACTTTTATGCCTTTTGTGGTTACCTCTGCTTTATAGCTCAGGGAAACTTCTCACTTTAATTACACGCTGATTTCCCTCTGGTTTCTGAATCTACCATGGGTGTGTTTCTTTACACTCTAGATCTACCATGTAGGTGCTCTCACCAACTTTAGGCGTGCCACCAGTGTAATTGCTTTAAACTAGGAGTAGCTATGTGTGTAACTTGCTTCATTATTCATTTCTTCTCTGAATCTCTAAGTCTCGGCTTTAATATCTGCCCTTTCATTTTTTTCCCTTGAGCCTTACCATTAGTGCTCTTAAGTTTTCCAAAAATACATGGCAGTTGCACCTAGATTCTACTTTCCACGTGCCAGCAACTTTAGTCTCTCTCTAAAGGCCTCAATTTCTCTTAAATATATCTTATACACTATGCAGAGTTTCCACATAAGAGCATTTTCCTGCTTCCCACATGTTTATGACTCTGTTCTAGCTCCCAATAGCCATTAAGTAAACCCTACAGTTTGTGATTTCTCCCTAAATAAACTTAATAACCTATAATTTAGTCTTCTTGAGTCAGTCTTCATTAATTCTTTATTAAAGGTAGAACAGAACCTAAAACCTGGGGTTCACAAATTCTGGACTGCTCCTGAACCCCAAAATCCTGCATCACTACGACCACTCTAACATTTAACACACCCAGTTGAGCTCTGTGTCACAGAACCTAAGAATTTTTCATGACCAGCTGCCTCTTTCAGTTCACCAAATTGTCCTTAAAACTGTCTTTTCTTAGTTTCCAAAACACAAAATTTAGAAGCAAGGGGCTGTTTCATTTCTTTTATGACCATAAAATTTTACTGTCAGAAATGTAGCTAGGACATGATTAATGCGATTTAAATGAATTTATACAGGTGGTAATGTCAAAAGACGAGGTCTGTATATTGAAAAGGATACTTCATTTATCCCAAAGAGTTCATCCAAAAATATTATGAATATTCTGGCAATAAATTTGTGCTTCAGCTCTTAAAATAAGGTTCTTTCCATTTCACATAGAAATGATTTTTCTGGGCTGGAGAGATGGTTTAGTGGTTAAGTGCTTGCCTGTGAAGGCTAAGGACTCCGGTTCCAGGCTCGATTCCCCAGGACCCACGTTAGCCAGATGCAGAAGGGGGCACAGGCATCTGGAGTTCGTTTGCAGTGGCTGGAAGCCCTGGCACGCCCATTCTCTCTCTATCTATCTGCCTCTCTCTCTCTCTCTCTCTGTCACTCTCAAATAAATAAAAAAATGAACCAAACAATATTTTAAAAAAATAAAAAAAAGAAATGATTTTTCTTCTCATTCAAGGACAAAAGCAGTGTTTGTGTTCTGTAATGAATATCCCAATTTATTCATAGTGTATTAGACAAAAAAAAGGATAAGAAAGAGATAACACTATTTAGTTCAACATTGAAGAGATTAATGAAGGAATTTTACAAAACTATAGAACAAATTTAAGTATACCAACAAGACATAAGTAGATGCACTAAGGGCAACACCAGAAAGAAGTTGCAACTTGTAGGCCTGAAGGAGTGAGGCAGGGAGGAGTGGAAGGAAGGCAAAGAGGATGACCAGTACCCAGAGACCACCACCTGGAACCTAGATGTTAGTCATATACAACAAAATGTCTTTGTCTACCTGTCTCCTGTCATGGAGAAGGAGCAATGAATAATAGATGGTTAAGGAAACATGCCCTACAGTCAGAGTGTTTGGATTTAAATGCCAATTTTGCCACAATCTTTTTGCCTCAATTTTCCTATCTGAAAAATAGAAAGTTGCTTCTCTTGCTGAAAAGCTCAAGTAAATTATTTATAGGAAAGCTCAGAGAAATGTCAGATGCATGTCACATGACTTACACACATACATTGATATACACATCACCTCCCCTTGATTAGCTGTGTAACTATCATCAAATTATATCTTTTCTCTAGTAAGGTCATCTGAAGGGCTAAATAAATCTGGGCTATCCAGTGGTCATCTTTTACCCTGCCTGAGAATGAGGAAACAAATAGGAAAACAAGAGAGAAGTGGGAAACTTACAACCAAGGGAACCAAGAATTTTATCTTCCTATCTCTAGCTCAAATTGAGTGTCTTTTGCTTTTAGCCTAAAATCGCAATTTTAAAAGTATATCATATTTCATATTTAATACCAAAATTAAAGCTTGATATAATCCACCCACATTATTATCACAAGATTTGAGGCCTTTCTTGTAACTACTGATACCTAGGACTTCTAAGTTGCAAAAGTTAAAATTGCAACATATGAAAACCAATCTAAAACAATTATAATGTCATTAGTTCTTTAAACAATCAAGTCCAGTGCTTATAACAAAATTGACTCTTAAGACGTATTCCCTGCTTTAGGGTACAACCTCATACTCAAACAATGGTCCTCATCTGAGAGAAATAATTTCAATCTGTGGTTCTGTTTCCAATGTTCCCTGGGTCATTGGTACCCACACAGGAGTCTGGACTAATAAAAGATGTTCTCAAACACAGGTGCTAAAACTTTATACTGTCTTACTTGCCTTTTTGCTGACATTTTCTGGGTTAAATCAACTGGTTTAGATTTGCATTGTTTTCAAGACTAGTAGAAGCTTCTGCCTGTATTTATAAATATTATATATTTATTTAAAGGGTAAGATGTGCCAACTTTCCATGCCTCAGATATGGCCTATGCTGCCAGAGGACAAGCAAATGTTAAAAGGTTGGAGAAAATGACTAAGCACTTGTTTAACTAAATATATTTCAGTAATCAAATGTCTATATGTATATCCAGGCTGGTATAACTTCCTTTATAAGTGTGTTAGTCACCTATGTAGAAGCCAAAGCCAGTTGGAGTCATTGGAGTCATTGGAGCAAAAGGCGCCAATATCTTGGCTTGTGCTCCTAGGTCATAAGGTCACTGGAGATGATGGGACACTTCTACACTGGCCCCCTGGTAAGTCACCTGTCTTCCTGAGCAGGGAGGATATGGAGACCCAAAAACAAAACAAAATTTAATCGAGGGTTAAATTTGGAAGTCACTAATAGCTTTCCAAAGGAGACCTTAGGGACCCCGGAACAGGTCTATAGCTTCTGAAATACTGGTACTTTCTGTCTGATAGGATGAGTCAGGGCCATACTGGCCAAATAGTTTTCCCTTCTTTGGGATGCGAGGAGGACTGATTTTTTTCCTCAGTTGTGACTCTCCTGTTTTAGATTGTACATCAATTGTTTGTCTCCATATCCAACTCCAGGCCCTCCACATGGAATCTGTAGCTACATGAGTGCCTTTCCTTGGCTCTGCATTTCCCTCAATAAATATAATAATTTAATAAAAAAGAATGAGAATATTTGATATTTTTTTAAAAATCACACAAATATGAGATATTAATGTGCTTTATCTTTTTTATGTGGAGAACTCTTCTTACTCTTAGAGAGGTTAAAAATAACAAAGAAGCCACTCAGTTACTTAAGAAATAAGTCTTTCAAGATTGAGAGTATACTTTGTAAAACATTGTGATGAGGCTAGAGAGATGGCATAGCATTTAAGGTGCTTGCCTGTGAAGCCAAAAGACCTAGGTTCAATTCCTCAGAACCCACTTAAGTCAGATGAACATGGTGAATGAATCTGGTGTTAATTTGCAGTGGCTAGAGGCCCTGGTGCATTCTTTATCTCTCTTTCTCTCTCAAAAATAAGTAAATAAATAATCTTTTTAAAGTTATAATACATGGGCTGAGGAGATGGCTCAGCAGTTAAAGGTGCTTGTTTATAGTGCCTACCTGTGTGGATTCAATTCCCTAGTACTCACATTAAACCAGATGCATAATATGGAGCCCTGACACACCCATGCACTCTCTCTCTCTCTCTCTCTCTCTCTCTCTGTTTGTCCCTTTTTGTTAATTAAATAAAATATCTTTGAAAGTTATGATATCATCATAATGGAGAAGGGAGAAGGCTTAAGGGCAAGGGATAGTAAAACATTGGGATGCAAAAGTAGAAGGGTGGATATGGGGGGTGGAACAGTTTAAATGGGGATAGGGATGGCAAGACGGAGGAGAGGATGGGGGTGGAGGGAGGGTTAACCCTAACTGAAAACACATAAAAAAGACATGTGGAAACCAACTTTATTGTCAGCTAATTAAAAATTATAATTTAGGGCTGGGAGAAGACTTAGTGGTTATAGGTGTTTGCTTGCAAAGCTTGCATGTTTGGGGTTCAGTTCCCCAGTACCCAGGTTTCATTCCCAGGACCCACATAAAGCTAGATCCACAAAGCGGTGCATACATCTGGAGTTCATTTGCAGTGGCAAGAGGCCCTGGTGCTTGTTCCCTTTCTTGCTCTCTCTCTCTCTCTCTCTACCTATGTAAATAAATAAAAAATCATAAAAAATCTATAATTTACAGAAGAATTTGAACAGAAGTACTCTGCGTTTAGTATTCTCTTACCAGAACCCATAGGTTATTATACAAACATACCAGCACCAAGTTTATGATACCTGTTGGTCACAGAAGTCCCCAAGGCCTTGCAAACAATACAGGATATTGTTACTGTTCTTTGTTGTTCAGCAGAACTACATGTAAGATCCTATTACTGAAGATTCCATTTGCTTTTGCTGTAGTACACTGAGAAAGCTGGAAGTGAGCTAGAAGCTTCTTTGCTGCTGGCTAGCTTTCAGAGTGTTACTCAGTGCTATGCAGCAGCCTGCTGAAGTAGAAAGTCATCAGCAATCTCACCCACCTGTTTTCCCTGACAGCTATAAAACCAACTAGCAAAGCAAGGTATACTGACTGGTACCATAGTGACATGACTATTTTTGGTGTAGCCAAGTACTCTCTGACTGGATTTGAGGCCTGCTCCACAGGAAAGAATATATGACATGCTCTGGTCCTCCACCCATGCAGGTAACCCTAGTTAAATTCAATGGACCACATAAGTATACAAGAAAAAGATGTAAGGGGGGCCTGGCATAGTGGAACATGCCTTTAATTCCAGCACTTGGGAGGCAGAGGTAGGAGGATCACTGTGAGCTTAAGGCAGCCTGAGACTACATAGTGAATTCCAGGTCAATCTGGGCTAGAGCAAGACTCTACCTTGAAAAACCAAAACAGCAAAAAACAAACAAACAAAAAAATGTAAAAGTGGAAAGGGGACTAGTTGGGTTCAGGGGCAAATGGAAGGGGAAGAGGAACAATTGAGAGGGGATTATGATCAAAGTACAATATATACATGTATAAAAATTGTCAATAATAAAAATAAAATAATTTTTTTTCATTTTTTTTTTTGAGGTAGGGTCTCACTCTGGTCCAGGCTGACCTGGAATTAACTATGTAGTCTCATGGTGGCCTCGAACTCTAGGCGATCCTCCTTCCTCTGCTTCCCAAGTGCTGGGATTAAAGGCGTGTGCCACCACGCCCAGCAAAGTAAAATAAAATTATTATGCAAAGAAAATAGTATATGCTTTAAACTAAAATAATAAAGAAATAAAAACAATCTGAGTTGTTTATTGGTAAAAATATATAATGCACAAATGAGATTTATTGACACATATATAAAGCACAGCCAGAATCTCTGGTATAAATTATATTTTTTACACTTTCATGCTAATATTTTCATATAGAAATACGTAAACAAAATTATCTATCTATTTAACTCATATTTTATACATTTATAAATTTTCAGGGAGATATTTAGACAAATACTGGTTCATTTTATGTGTACTATAAACATGTACATGAAAATTGATAAATTAATGTGTTTCTATAAATTTATTTTTTCTGTGCTCACTTCAGCAGCACATATACTAAAATTGGAATGATACAGAACATTGACATGGCCCCTGCTCCAGGATGACACGCAAATTTGTGGAGCATTCCATATTCTTATAAGACCAGAAACTGTTACTACTGGAAGAAAAAAATAGGAGGAATTTTCCATGATATAGGAGTGGGAAAGACTTCCTGAACAAAACCCAAGTAGCTCAGGCAATTGAACAATCACAAAACCATGGGGATCTCAGGAAGCTGAAAAGCTTTTTCACAGACAAACATACAATAAGCAGAGCCAATAGATTACCCACAGAATTGGAGAAAATTTTTGCTGGATACACATTGGACAGAGGCTGTTGCAGTCAGGTTCACATTCCTGGTAGAAATCACCCAACCAAGAGCAGCTTGTGGGAAAACGAGGTTTATTTTGGCTTACAGGCTCATGGGGATAGCTCCATGATGGAAGGGGGAAATGATAGCATGAGCAGAGGGTGGACATCACCCCCTGGCCGACATCAGGTGGACAACAGGAACAGGAGAGTGTGCCAAAGACAGGCATGGGGAAACTGACTATAATACCCATAAGCCCATACCCAATAATACACTCCCTCCAGGAGGCATTAATTCCCAAATCTCCATCAGCTAGGAACCCAGCATTCAGAACGCCCAAGTTTATGGGGGACACCTGAATCAAACCACCACACTCCACCCCCACCCCTATAAACTGATAACAATATATGATGTAAAATGCAATGCATTCATCTAACTTTAAAAGTCATATTTTTTATCAATTTCAATGATGTTCATACATCCCTATAGTCCAAGATCTTTAAACTGAGCAATAATACCAAAAAATAACCTCAAAAAAACCATAATGGCACAGAATAAACATTCACACTGCAGAAGATGGCATTGGGTATAGCAAAGAAACATTCAGCCAATACAAGATTTAAAACAATCAGGCCAAACATCAAACTGTAACTCCAAGTCCAACAATTCTACCCAGTGACAGATCTCCAAGTCCGATAATTCTAACCAGCAACAAGTCTCTGGCACTCCAATTCCACCCCTCCAGCTAGGCTACTCACAATCCTGGAAAACTTCATCAGGGCTGGCAGCTTTCCTCAGCAGCCATCTTGTGGTCCCGGCATCTCCACTGGGTCTCCACTGCAATAAACAGTTCATCCTCATGGCCCCATGAGGTCTCCATGCAGGCAAACAGCAAACCTGCTTCACACTGCCCATGACCACTTCCAAAACATAAGACTATGTTGCAAACTCAATGACCCTCTCTTTCTTGCATTTCTTATACTCCACAATACCAGGTGCCAGTTTGTTAATCCAGGGATGAATAAAGCAGACTTTGAAGAATAGGACACTCCTTGAGCACTCAGGCCCCTTCAAAAGAGTCTGCATTCTTCCTGTTGCCCCAGTGTAGGTCTGCTGGTACAATCTCGTTGGTTGTAATCTCCCAAACAATTTGCAGGTGAATGGACAGCAGTTTAGGCCCAAAGATTTCATTTTTTTCTGTGCCATATTCCTCTGCTCACACCAGTTCATTTTTACACAAAGCGACCCTGCACAACTTCTCAGGACCCAGGCATAACAGCAAGCTTCCCACACAAATTGCTAGCCCAGTCCAGGCAAAGATCTTTCTCACCCTCATAAACCAAGCCTCACAGTCCATAGTTCTTACTGCATTCAGGTCTTTCAACTCTGACCAGAATAGTCCATCAAGCTGTATTTATAGCACTGCAAGGCATCTCTTAGGCCAAGGTCTCAAATCCTTCCACATTTTTCTTGAAAATCAGCTCCAAAAGGCCAAAGCCACACAGCCAGGTGTCCAGCAGCAATCCCACTCTTCGGCACCATGTTACTCTTTCAGTCCAGTTCCCATTGATGGTAGAAATCACCTGACCAAGAGCAGCTTGTGAGAAAAAGAGGTTTATTTTGGCATATAGGCTTGACGGGAAGCTCCATGATGGCAGGGAATGATGGTATGAGCAGAGGGTGGACATCACTCCCTAGCCCACATAAGGTGTACCATAGCAACAGGAGAGTGTGAAAACACTGGCATGGGGAAACTGGCTATAACACCCATAAGCCCACCCCCAACAATACACTCCCTCCAGGAGGCTTTAATTTCCAGTTGCCATCAGCTGGGGAACCTAGCATCCAGAACACCTAAGTTTATGGGGGACACCTGAATCAAACCACCACAGAGGCCTAATTTCTAGAATGTACAAAGAACTCAAAAACTTAAACAATAAAAAAGTCAAACAACCCACTCACAAAATGGGGCAGAGAACTGTACAGGGAGTTCTCAGAGGAAGAAATACAAATGCCAAACACACACTTAAGAAAATGTACAACATCCCTAATCATCAGGGAAATGCAAATTAAAACAACTATGAAATTCCACCTTACCCGAGTAAGGGTAGCCAACATTAAAAAAAAAAAAAAATCTAATGACAACAAATTCTGGTGAGATTGTGGAGAAACAGGAACACTCATTCACTGTTGGTGGGAATGTAAGCTGGTACAACCACTATAGAAATCAATATGAAGACTCCTAAAAAGGTTGACTATAGCATTACCAAGAGACCCAGATATTCCCTTACTGGGCATGTACCCTAAAATTTTCAAACCTCACCACAGAGATATTTGTTCAGCCATGTTTATAGCTGCTCAATTCATAATAGCTAAGAGCTGGAATCAACCCAGATGTTCATCATTAGACGAATGGATAACTAAAATGTGGTATATATACACAGTAGAATTCTATGCAACAGTAAGGAAAAATGACACAATGAAATTTGAAGAAAAATGGTCAAACTTGGAACAGATCATTCTCAGTGAACTCACCCAATCACAGAAAGATAATCATTGCATGGTCTCACTCATCTGTGGACCCTAACCTAATCTGCCCCAGATGCTGACATACCTAATAAACATCTCGAGGACTGGATAATAGGGATGGTGGGATAGGATGGGAGGGTAAGGGTGGTGGTGGGGAGACAAAAAACTGGACCAAATGGAAATGGTACCATAAAATCCTGCATCCTGAAAGACATAGTAAAAAGTCAAACCTTTATCAGGTGCTTACAGAGAATACCTGATTCACAGGGGACTGGAGAGGGTATAATACAGACTATCCTCAATATTCTTCTGTTTCTCTCTTTCTCTTTTCTCTCTCTTTTATATTACCTATATTTTTCTTCCTTCTCCCTTGGCACTGACCTGTAACTCCCAGTACCAGCATGTGGGTAGCATCCACAATAAGCAGTTGATCAGAGAGATCTACAAGGTTTCCCAAAAGAAGACAGAATTCTGTCAGAGTACTTGATGACCCACCAAATGTTAATGGTAAGACCCTACTGCCAAAGACACTATATGCTGTTGGGACAGAACATGGAGAGACCTGGCTGGAAACTGGAAGAGACTCAATCCCCAGACAGTTAGCTTGTATAGTGCCAGAGGTGTTACATGAGCGACTGGGGAAAAATGACCAACATCTGTCTAAGCAACTCTTGCTCTAAGCTACCCAGCAGCAATGTGATATGATGCTCACATAGGTGCAATAGTGGCACACAGCCATGGTGGGTTACCAACTGCTCTTGATATGGCTAACGGATCCACTCGGTGGAATGGAACCCATACCTGGAACTGGGAGAAAAATCAGAACTATATCCAAAAATGAACCTGCTCTCCAATATTAGGCTCCCACCAGTAGTGGCCTACAACAGGGCCTACACCTATTAAATTCTCTCTAAAACAATAATGCATCCATATATCTTGCACGTCTGACCTCACTCTCCATTGGAGAATTTGCTTCTCTTTTTCAGATGGATGCAGAACCTGACGAGAGAAGCAGCCAATTGCACCCCACCAGGGCACCAGCTAAAACCATAGAGTTAGTGGGGGTAATGAACAAGAGCTGCTTTCTGGGAGACCCTGGTATCAGCACAAGGGTGAAGGAAACAGACACAGAGAACACTCAACTCCTACCAAATCAGGTATACAGGGACACAGAGACTTCCAAGACCTGGTCACTGAAATAGACCTAAAAGGAACCCAACATGGCTCAGGGAAATTCGCAGAAGAGGGGGCTGAAAGATTATTAGAGCTATAAGTTGGGTCACTATGCACAGGGACATTGCCTCTCCCCCATAACTGATGGCCACCCCCACAATGCAACACCCACAGTCCTCATGGGGGGATGACAGGGAGAAAGCTAATGATGGTACCACCATAGCTGTATACACACTATATACATAACTAATAAAAATAAATAAATATAAATATATATAAATAAATAAAATAAATCCCTAAAAATTATTTTTTCTTGTTTTTATAAATTCATGTGTTTAGGAAAATGCTCAGTTTGTCCTGATTTATGGTATTTTAAGTTATTTTCTATTTTTTATTTTATTCTTAGTTTTATTTAAAATCTTTAAAAAGTATGTGCCACTTATGTAAAAAAAAAGTGCATCTTTAAAAAATGCAAACTTTTCCAATTTTGACAAATTCTTAATGAACATGGTAGCAAAATAAAGGAAGAATGTAATATAGAAGATTAGGATGCTGATATAGCATCAATATGTTCTTGTATTTGTTCTCTCAGTCATTCAATCAATCTTCATTGAGTAGTGGATGTCATTGTAGATATCCAGTAAAATGTTGAGCAAAGTAGAGGCAGTCTCTACTATAATTGTGTAAAAAGCTTTTGAAAGTCAGTTCCAGGGCCCTAATGGAATTTAATGCCACCCATGCCCATATATTTTACCGACATGATTGATTCGTCTCTCTCTCTCTCTCTCTCCCTCTCCCTCTCTCTCTCTCTCTCTCTCTCTCTCTCTCTCTCTGTGTGTGTGTGTGTGTGTGTAGTTGGAAGTGAGCAGCATGGTAGATAAGGAAGTCCATTTCTGAAAACATTCATTGGGTTCTTTTTTCTTTTTTCTTTTTTCTTTTCCCTTTGCTGACACCTGTGAGCAGGCAGAGCCTGTAACACTCTCCTGTAGAAACGAGTTCAGGCATGAGGAAAGCCTTATATAGGTCAGCGTGCCTTTCTCAGAGACTGGTTCTAGACAGCTCTGACTACGCCACTTGCATAACTTACATTTAGAAGAGAGACTTATATCTACAGTGGCCTCCCCTTCCAACTTCCCTGTAATTAATGTAAAGAAGAGAAGGCTCACAGCAAATGTTGCCATCCATACAGACCTCTACTAAACATAGATTTACTAACAGGCAGACCTAAAGCAACACACAAAATCCATTTGTACGCCCAATAAATTCTTAACTCTTTGTTTATTTCTGTAATCTAACAAGACCTAGCATGAAATATTTACTCAATGTGACAATATTCTAAACGTGACAATGTGACAATAAAGGCAGAATTAGGGTTTATAATCAGCATTAGGCAACCAAGATCTTTTAACTAGGCAGCTATACCCAGTAATATTATGGAGTCAATTTGAACACCTTCTAAGAAATTAAGGCCTTAGTAGATTGTCAAACTCCTTTGAAGATTGAAAGAGATGTAATTTACTTTATTGAACCTATTCATTCAATTTTATTATAAGTACTCTACTTTAAACCTATATTCTCTAGTCACTCATAAATTTTCAGCAGAATTTTTCTCAGCATGTGTTATACTAATTTATATTCTTTGATACTGATCTAAGATAATGCTTGCAGAAAGGTATATGGAAGTCACTACTAGAATATATATTTTTCAGATTAAATGCTACTGACTAGACTTGAAGGGCTTCAATTAAGGCTTCAAACTACTCTGAGTGTGTCACTTAAACCAATACAGGAGGAATATTGCATCATCTGTGCTAAAGTATTTTAAATAATAGAGCTCAGAACATGATGTGGTTAACACCCAAGAATAGGATTGTCACTAAGATCTGAACATATTTCTGATATGTTCTCACCACTGGACAGCACGAACTATATTTAAGTATGAAAAGTGATGTGCTTGCAGTACCCCTTTAAAGAATTAAACTCTGAAATTGTACCAGAATGGCTTGTGTCTTCAAGTTGATATTGATGGACTCACTCATATTCTGTAAGGGTAAAGCTTTGGCTTCTAAAATGATCTAAATTACTATATGTGAGGGGACAGCATGTATTTAGTTGCATAATCTGACTAATATTATTTAGGGAACATACTCAACATTGACCTAGGAAATTGATTCCTAGGTAAAACAATTCTTTGGGGAGTCATTTTGTTTAGAGACACATATGAATTTATACTAATATTGTCTTCTGAAACCAAACATGTTTTTCCAATAAACACATCATGTTGAATTTGGTCAATTTCACAAATTGAGAATTGATGAATGCTTTCATTTTGTTACTTAACAAAATAACAGAGAAGATTTAGCATGCCCATTTCACCACTGCAAGATAAAGTGACGTCTTTTAGCATAGAGCAATATTGCAGCTGGCTGTTTTCAAAGTGCTTGTTGATATCTACATTTAAAACACTGTTCTAAAAGTAGAACAACTTAGGCTGCCTACTAAACTTTTTTTTAAACTTTCTGATAAGGTGAGAAATATGCTTTATTTTGTTATATTTATCATAAATTGTGACAAAACATTGGAACAAATTGAATACCACAAAATGGTCTTCTTTCTTTTCTCCCTTCATCCTTCCCTCTCCTCTCCTCTCTCTCCCCCTCCTTCTTTTTCTGTTTTCTTCTTTCTCCCTCTTTCTTTGACTCTTTCCTTTAAGACAGTATCTCAGCACTATGTAGTTCTGGATAGACCAAAACTCACTGTGTAGACTAGACTACCTTGCAGTTTTCAGCAGTCCTCCACCTTAGCATTCCAAGCCCTGGAATTGGAGGTATTAGTCTCCTCAATGAACAAAGCATTATTTTTTCTATATATTAGAGTATATTAATAAGGTGCAAGAATTCCACTTCTCTTCATTACTACTACTATGTAAGTCAACAAATAAACTATAAAATGTATGTGGATATTCCTCAAAAAGTCCCCTTTATCATTAATGGGGGAAGGACAAATATCATTAGGTGAGACATTGCCAAATGTATCTAAATTTCATATATAGAATTCTCCTGAGTAATTTTTTATGAGTCTGGAGAGAGGCAAAAGATAAGATAGAAGTAGAATTGCCAGATAATAAGAGATTATTGGTTTTATTTTAATTTCAGGTAATTAAGAAAGCTTTTAATAGTATACATGTGTCTGACACATACATACCTATATACCTACATACCTACATAGATATGTATACTAAAAAAACTTTATTTAGTTGAAATTCAAATTAAACTGGGAATACTGTATCTTTATTTTACAAAATATGGCAGTTTTAAGTTGGAGCTAAGAAATGTAGGAAGTCTGAATTTAAATTTAATCTTCACATTGTGAGTATTGTCTTTTAATAGTGATCTTCAAAAAATAATTAATTAATTTCAAGTAGAAAGAGGATGAGAGTGAATGGGGTTCCAGGACCTGTTGCCATTGCAAATTCCAGATGTATGGACCATTTCACATGGGGACTGATAATCAAACCCAGGCCATCAGGTTTTGCAAGCAAGCTGCTTTCACCATTGAGTCCTCTCTTCAGCCCTGGTGATCTTAAATTAAAGCATTATAAAGAAATAATTTGGGGGCTGGAGAGAAGGCTTAGCAGCTAAGCACTTGCCTGTGAAGCCTAAGGACCCCAGTTCAAGGCTCGATTCCCCAGGACCCATATAAGCCAGATGCACAATGTGGAACATGCATCTGGAGTTCATTTGCAGTGGCTGGAGTTCCTGGCATGCCCATTCTCTCTCTATATATATCTGCCTCTTTCTCTCTCTCTCTCTCTCTCTCTCACTCTCAAATAATAAATAAAAGTAAACAAAGAAATTTATTAAAAAAAGAAATAATTCTGAACTGAGATTTAGAACTTTTATTTTTTTCTAAATTATTTACTACACTGTGGATTTTCTCCCTTCTTTCTGAAACCTATATATAAGCAATCACTCAACTAGTGGGATCTCATGAAGCTAAAAAGCATTTGTACAGATAAACATACCATAAACAAAGCCTAAAGACTACTCACAGAATGAGAGCAAATATTCACCACTGACAGAAACCTAAGATCCAGAATCAACAAAGAACTTAAAAAAATAACCAATAAAAAAAATCAAAATATCCACTCAAAATAATGGGGCAGAGAACTGCACAGAGAATTTTCAAAACAAGAAATACAAATGGCTAATACTCACTTAAGAAAATGTTCAAGATCCTTAACCATAAGGGAAATGCAAATTAAAACAACTATGAAATTCCACATTATGCTTGTCAGTACGGCAATCATTAAAAAATCAAGCTATGATAAATATTGGCAAGATTGTGGGGAAAGAGGAACCCTAGTTCACTGGTGGTAGGAGTGCAAACTTGTACAACCACTATGGAAATCAGTATGGAGACTCCTGAAAAGGAATAAAATAGAGCAATCAACTGACCCAGCTATTCCTCTATGGGCATCTACCATAGAGGCTCCACTTTTCACTGCAGAGATATTTGATCAACCATTTTTATAGCTGCTCAATTCACAATAGCTAAGAAACTTAAATAAACCCAGATGCCCATTGTTTGACAAATGGATAATGAAGATGTGGCACATATATAAAACGGGATTCTAGGCTGAGGAAATGGCTTAGCTGTTAAAGCATTTGCCTACAAAGCCCAAGGACCTGTGTTCAACTCCCCAGAACACATATAAGCCAGATGCACAAGGGGGCACATGAGTCTGGAGTTCATTTGAAGTGGCCAGAGGTCCTGGCAGGTCCATTCTTTCTCTCTCTCAAATAAATATTAAATAAAATATAAAAAAGCAAACAAATAAAATGGGATACTGCTCAATAGTAAGGGAAAATGAAATAATGCAATTGTAGGAAAATGGATGGACTTGGAACAGATCATACTTAGCGAACTCACAGAAACACAGAAAGACAAATGCTGAATGTTCTCACTCATCTGTGGTTCTTCATCTAGAACACTTTGAGTTGCAGGCATACCTGACAGGCAAGTCAAGAGACAGATGATAGGGAAGGCAGGGTTTGAGGGAAAGGGGAACAGAAGGGTGGGAGGGAGATATACACAAAATTAAAGCCAAAGTGAACTGGTACCATAGGAACCTTCCTCCTGGATAGCAGACTAAAAGATATAACCCGGAATAGGAGTATTGGGGGAGGATTGTCTCATAAGAAGGGGCTGGGAGAGGGTAGGATGAAGCCTAATCCTAAAACAATTGTCTCTGGTTTGTCACTCCTAGTAGCAGAAATTGATTACAACCCACACTGAGCTGTTGATCACAGAGACCTACAAGGTACTCAAACCAAGACAGGCTTCTGTCAAAGCACTTGATTCCCTACCTGAGGTAAAAGGTAAGACCCTATTGCTGAAGATACCATGTGCTGCTGACACAGAACATTGAGAGATCCAACTGAAATCTGGGAGGAAGCCAGTTTCCAGATGATTAGCCCACATAGTGTTGGAAAGTGCTACATGAACTGCTGGGAGAAAGTGGCCAACAATATTGTGAGCAAGCAGGAGACACTGTTATATGAAAGCAACCAGCCTGACAAGATGTACATATCTGTGTGATAGTGGCACCCAGTCTAGATGGGTAACCAATGGCTCTCTGATTGGCAAAGAGACCCACTTAGTGGAAAGGAACCCATAGCTGAATTGGGAACCATGTCAAAATCCTATGGCAACCAAGATCATGGAATCCAACAAGAAACTCCCACTAGTCTTTGGCCTAAAGAGAGGCCATAGCCATCAAAATCTCTCTAAATTAACTATGCCTGTCTAATTTAACCTGTGCTAGTATCACTCTGCAGTGGCAAAGCTGTTTTTCTTTTGTAGAAGGCAGTGAAAACTGAGAACAACCAAAATCTATCAACAAAACAAGAAAAGATAGTTGACACCCTATCAGGAGATGAGCCACCCCTCACATCAGCCAGGGCTCAGGTGAAATCACAGAGGAACTGAGGAATAGCAAGAGTGCTACTTCCAAGGCAAGCTGACAACCTCTGCCAGGATGATGGAGACAAACACTGACGATACTCAAAATGTACTCAATAAGAAATCCAGAAGCTGCTGAGAGCTCAACACTACAGTAGACTTAAAGCACATCCACCAAGGCTCAGGAAAATTTGTGGAAGAGGAGTCAGAAAGATTGTAGGAGGTACAGGGTGGGAGGGAATATCTAGAGGCATTGCACCCCCACCAATGACTAACTGCTATTCTCACAACTGCTAACCCTCAACCCCAGGGTGAATACCAGCAATCCCACTGAGGAGGGCCCTCAGTGGAATGGGGACAGGGAGGATTTTGGGAAATGATGATACCAACATATAATGTGTCTGTACAAAGTTTCAACTTAGTTAAAAAAGGAAAAAAGGAAAACAACAACAACAAAAGATGAGAAAGGCACTTTTTAGTTATTTGGAAAAGAGTTACCCAGGGCAATTAGATGGGGTGTTGAGGTACAGAAAAATGCTGGGTTATTGGTTACCAGTGTGGTATGTACACTGATCCATAATTTTGACCCTGGGATTATCTATATTAGTAACTCAAAAATTGCATTAGAAAATAATTTCAAATCACCTGAGTCCAACTACAAGGCTTAAGCTCATGATATGACTTTGACCACTAATTTTCTCCCTAATATAGTGAAATAAACATGGCAATAGTAATCGTTTCTCAGGTTTAATTCAAAGAAAATTATAAAAGTATTGTAATAATACTTGGGTCATACAAAATACTATAAAATGGGGCTGTGAAGATGGCTCACTGAATAAGAGCAATTGCTGCTCCACCAAGAGGACCTTAGTTTAATATTGGGTGTAGCTAGACATGGTCTATAACCCAGTGCTAAGGTAGCAGAGACAGAAACTGCTGGAGCTCACTGGTCAGACAGTCTGACAAAAAATCAAATGGAAATTCTGGATTCAGTGAGAGACTGTCTCAAGGAAAAAAGCAGAAGAGTAATAGAGGAGTTAGGTGGCTCTGCCTGCTTCTTTTTCTTATAATGTTTGTAGTAATCAAGTCTTGGTCACAAATTTGTCCTTGTGAGTTAGCAACATTTTAAAATTCAAATGTTGAAAAGCAAATTGTATGTTAGGAATTACTTCCTAACATAAAAACACGTTTGACATAGGAGCTGTGTGTCCATTCATTGTAATGCTCACAGTTCTGTCACATGTCCTTTATTATATGCTTACATGTAGGTTAATTCATTGATTATATTCTGATGACATCATGCTCCCTGACTTCACACAGTCTTTGGTCTTCTTATGTCTAATCAATGCATTCTTCCTATTTGTCTGAACTCCTTTTTTAAAAAAAATAATTTGTATGTGTGTGTGTATGCGCACATACATGCACACACATGAGTCAGGGCCTAAGTAGTACTGCAAACAAACATCAGAACTTGTACCACTTGTTGAGTCCAGTTTCCATAAATGCCTTGTGAATTGAACCTAGACTGACAAGACTTTAAAAAATAAGCACCTTTAACTATTGAGCCATCTTCCCAGCCCCTATGTCTGAAGTTTTAATGTTTTAGACTTTCTATTAGTCTAATAGTCTACTAGTCTTTTATGAAATCATTCTTTAATATTCATGATTTTCACAGTTTTATTCTCTTCAGATTTTTTAAAAGTTTGAATAAGTGAATTTTCTGTGTTATATATGTGTCTTGATTAGATACACATAACACTCCCCAAATCATATTTTAATAAGTTCCTTAATGTCACATATTAAACTACAAATATTCTTAGCATGTTCCAAAGTTGGCTTTAAAATAATAAGCTAATACACGCTCAGATATTATCTATTTTTTTCCAGAATGTCAACATTTTCAATTTTTCCAGTGTCTTTTGCAGATTATTACTTGGTACTTCTCACTTTTTTCCTTTTTTTTTTTTTTTTGGTTTTTCGAGGTAGGGTGCCTCCTGAGTGCTGGGATTAAAGGTATGTGCCACGATGCCCAGTGGTACTTTCCCTTTTATTGTTAGATGTGATCATCTGAAAATTCACTGAGCTGGACCTTAGAAAAAAATAGTTTATATTTTACTTGGATCTTCTACAGCCCTGTGAAATTATTATATATAAAAGAAAAAGAAAACAGCAAGAAAATGAAAAACAGTGGAAACTGCATTTAATATTGTCTTCAGTTGTCAGTACAGCAGAAGAAATAATTGATTTACAGATGTGCTAAAGAAAACTCAGAGAACAAAGTTTCCAAAGAGACCTACACAAGCAGAGTTCATTTAATTCTGTCAGTGAATAAACTTGTGCCAAGGGCTGTAATTCTGTCCCAGGCACTACGAAAACAAAGAGCAGTATTATGAATCTGGCCCTCAAATATCCAAAGACAGAGTCAGGGACAGGTAGATAAACATTGTTAAGACAATATAAGCATTGGAAAACATACACATTAACTGAAGCTTTAAAGATGGGTAAGATGATGCCCAAGTTTACATACCGATCCATCCATTCAGCAAATAATGAATATTCAAGTTATTCAAGGAATTCAGTGTACTTAGGGTGAACACATCAGGGATCCTTGAGCTTCTAGATCAGAGGGAAGGCAATATATAGTAACTATAAGAGAAAAGTAATTTATAGAAAGTGTTATAGGAGAATAAATGATGTAGAATTAGACCAAATAGTCCAGGTTAAGAGAGATTGGAAGTAGAGGGATGAGTTAAGGTGCAGATTGAAGTATTTCACAAGATGGCCTACGGCCATTTAAATCAGTGGCCATTGTGGAAAGAATCTGTTGATTACTTGGGTTGAATAAAAGGGAGTTTCTGATGTGTATGACATCACAGAGAACAAATATTGGAAAGAACAAGTACTTCTGAAAACTGAGAGCTGAGAAAACAGCCTGAGGGATCTGATGCACGAAGAAAAGAGAAACAAACCAAAGAAGGAAATTATAAAGTAGCCATGTTATATAATCTTAAATTTAAAAAGAAAGACAAAAATACTGAAGTGTATACATAGGACCTATAACCAAATAAGAACGGACCTGTGGAGTTCAGTCGCTTCCAGTGGATTGGGGAAGATAGACAAGGGCAGAAAGGATAAATGAGGAAGATTTCTTTCTAGGAGTGAGACTGAGGTAATTGCTAGGCAGAATGTATGGAAGAGGGTTGAAGTATCTTAAAATGCAAAACAATTGAGAATCACCTAACACTTTTGTTCCTAAATATTTTCTGTTGTGTGATTTCTTGTTACTGTAGCTGCCCCGTAACTTTTATAAGTGGTTATGATTGTTGAATTTATTCATGTTAGAAGAAAAACTTTTAAAAAGAGTTCAAGGTCCATTTAAACTCATCTCTTCCCCAGTGCTTTCATAAATTCTCTGAGAATTACCTGTGATTCTTTTCAAGAATTGATGATTTTGTTTCGGCATTTCATCATATTGATCTCTTATCCTTAGGCTATAAGTCTGGACTTGCTAGTATCCAAACCTGAGTACTGATTTGAAAGTTTGCTATGTTTTCAATATAGTATTCCTTCTTCCCCCAATACTTACTTGGGAATTTAATCACCACTGAGAGATATTAAGAGCATGGAAACTTAATCCAGCTTAATCTAGGGTTTAGAAGTATGGTCTATGGGGGGCGGATAGAGTAAGATAAGGCCATGAGACATCAGAACATTCACACACTTGTTGTCTCTTGTATGTATATAATGAAGTTACCTACTATTGTTGTGTTGGGATTTATGCCTGACTTTACATCTAGTAGACTTTACTTTATAAAATTCAGTGCACCTGTGTTTGGTGCATTTGTGTTTAGGATTATAATATCTTCTTGTTGAATTGTTCCCTTGATGAATATAAAGGGGTCTTCTTGGGCTGGAGAGATGGCTTAGCGGTAAAGCACTTGCCTGTGAAGCCTAAGGACCCCGGTTCGAGGCTCAACTCCCCAGGACCCACATTAGCCAGATGCACAAGGGGGCGCACGTGTCTGGAGTTCATTTGCAGTGGCTGGAGGCCCTGGAGCACCGATTCTCTCTCCCTCTCTTTATGTGCCTCTTTCTCTGTCTGTTGCTCTCAAATAAATAAATAAAAATAACAACAAAAAAATTTTAAAAAAATAAAGGGGTCTTCTTTATCTTTTCAGATAACTCGTGTTTTAAAATTGATTGTGTCAGATATTAGTATGGCCACACCTGCTTGTTTCTTATTTCCATTTCCTTGGAATATCTTTTTTTTTTTCCATTTTTCATGTTTTAATGGTGTCTGTCTTTGACAGGAATGTGTGTTTCCTGAAAATAGCAAAGAGATGGGTCCTAGTTTATTTTCATTAAATTGAGCCTATTGATATTCTGAGCTATTTTTGACAGTTGTGAGTTAATCCTTGTCATGTTGGTGATTTTATTGAGTTTAGGTTTTTCTTTGATTTAACAACTTTTTAGTTTTGGTTATTGTGTTTTTTTTTTTCTGTAGCCTCTAGAATATATTTATTTTTCTCTTCAGTATGAAGTAACTCCACCCTCTTTGCAGAGTTGGCTTTGTACACATATATTATACATCTGTCTTTTATCATAGAAAGCGTTTCTTCCTGCATTCTGAGTTATAATTTTGTTGGCTATAGTAGTTTGGTTTGTCAGCCATGGTCTTTCAAAATCTGAAATACTCCATTCCAAGCCCTTCTGGCTTTTAGAGTTTCTAATGAAAAATTGGATGCTATTATGATGGTCCTGCCTTTATATATTTTTGTTTCTCTCCTGCAGCTTTTAGTACCCTTTCCATGCTTTGTGTATTTAGTGTTTGAAAAATTGGATGTTATTCTGATGGTCCTGCCTTTATATATTTCTGTTTTTCTCTTGAAGCTTTTAGTACCCTTTCCATGCTTTGTGTATTTAGTGTTTTAGCTATAACGTGATGTGGGAAATTTCTTTTCTGGTCTTGTCTATTTGTTGTTCTATATGCCTGTTGTATCTGAATGGGCCTCTCTTTCATAAGATTTGGAAATTTTTCTTCTATAATTTTATTAAAATATTTTCTATGGCATTAATTGGAAATTCTTTATCTTATATCTTTTTAGATGTTCCCTACACTTCTCTTATATTCTGCTCATATTTTTTTTAACTTGTCATTGATTCTGGTATCCTAATCTCTTTTCTCTTCCTTGTCATCAACTCCTGATATTCTGTTCTCCACATGGTCTATTCAATATGGTATGACAATCTGGGAGATTTATAATTGAGTAACTTAATTTTTTATTTCCATTTGGTTTTTGTTTCAGATATCTACTGAGTCCCATTTTCATTTCTTTGACTTTTCCATTTCATTTAGCTGATTGTATTCTCTTGGAGTTCATTCAGGCATCTGTTCATTGTCCTCTTTGAACTCATTCAGGTTTCCACTGAGTTTTCTGTTAGTCAACTTGTTGAGCTTTCTTGAACTTCATTTAGGTATTTGCTCATGTCCTGTTCAAGTATGTTGCATGTATTTATCCTAATCGTGTTTTGGAAATCTTTGGCTTTTCCCCCTAGCAATTTTCATTGGCGGTTTCAGCTATGGGACTATACATATTTGTGGTGGGAATATCTTGCCTTGGTTTCTTGTGTTACTGGCTTTGCATTGGGGTTTACCCATCTGGAGATAATCCCTTTGTGTTTGCAATATAGTAATAGCTACTCACTGGGGGTCCCAGGATTGGAACTGCTCCCATAACAGACACATGTCTGGGTTTGGAAAAGGTAGGAGGCAACCAGAAACTCACTGGTCTTTGATCAAGATAGTGCTGGGTGGCCTGTATGTGACTGGATTTAAGGGAGAGGGAAGCAGAGATGGAGCTCACAGGGTCAGGAGCCTGTGCTTGTCAGAGCTCTGAGCAGCCTATAAACATTGGAGGTGAGAGGAATAAGCACCAAGCATAAGCTCATCAGGGGCTATGGCTATGCTAAGTGGGCCTGAGCTTTCTAGTTCCTGAGTGGCAATGCATCAGCAATTTATTTTGAACAAATAAAAGTTTGTCCTCCTAAATGGCTCTACCTTTTATAAAGATTATTTGAAAACTATGTGTGTTTTCTCATATATATGTAAATAACAAATTTAATAATATACTTTAGTTTGGAGAAAATAGCATCTAAAATTTTAGTGTTTTTTTAAAAACAAACTCACTATAGACTTCCTGTTATGATTTATTAAACATTATGGAAAAAAATCTTATCTGTGCCATCACCTATAGTCTTAGCATGAACTCTAATGAGCTTCAGCTTTTCTAATAAGGCAAACACTATTTTGGCTGCCAGAATCAGTTTATTTTCTCAGCTGAAATAATGAAGTGTCTTTTGTTTGAAGTTGGAATCTCCTAAGACTATTGTAGCTCTTTCACTTGATTAAACAGTAGCAAATTTGACTTCCACATATATGTGTGAATTGTCACAGTTTTGATTTGCTAACAAGAGCCTACCCTAAAGAGAAGTTTCACTGAATTATGGAGTATTTCACCTAATCTAATTACTTAAATAGCAAAACTGCTAGGGGCAATTTCTTTTTTAAAACATTGTACAATATTAAACCTTTAACTGGGATAGGAAATAATCTTACTTTTTTCTAGTAGAATCCTTTCTTTAGAATATATAAATTTATATATATGAACATTTGCCTTCATAGTTTTGGGGGGAAAAGGTCATTGAAAAAGGGAGAAAACTTTGTTGAGTACTTTCTTTTATATAACCTGAACTTATCTTCATGATTCCAACTGTACTTTTTATATACTGACAGTTTTAATTATTCTATCCAATCCAAAGTTTTGCAAGAAATACCAATATACATCAACTTCCTCAACACAAAACATTCCTTTTTGTCTTTTGTGATTGGAAAGCAGAAATATATATATATATTTCATTAATCTATGTTAAAATATGCATCCAGAAAAAATTACACACAAATTTTATAACAAGATGTTGTAAATATTTCACAGCCTGCTATTTGGTAAAGATAAACATTTTCATGTATTGTATAAGTCTATGAGAATGACCCAACAAGAAAGTCATCATGTTTCTTATATACCACAGCTTTTTCTGTGGATGCATATTTGATAATTGCAAATTTTAATTCTTATGAGTTTATCCTCTTCTATTAAAAACACTCCTTCCATTATACTCTGTAGAGCTGGACTAGTGGTCATAAATTCCTTTAACCTGATTCTATTATGGAAAGTTTTTCATTCTCCTTCAATTATGACAGATTGTTTTGTTAAGTAGTCTGGCTTAACAGCTGAAAAAAATCAGCACTTGAAATACATCATTCTAGCTTTTAGCATTTCCAATGAAAAATCAGTTTTATGCTGATAGCCTGCCTATATACATGACTTGGTAGTTCTCATCTGAAGTTTTCAATACACTAGAATTGTTTTGCATGTTTGCTCTTGTATTAGTAAGAGACCTCTACAGGAAAAGAACTAATAGAATGATCACATGTTTTAAAGGGGATTTACTGGTTAGACTACAGGGTAAGTCTGTGAATCTAACAATATCTGTCTGATAGCTAGAGAATCAGTGAACCTGGTCAATACTCATGGTAGATACTCAGTCTAGGGGGCTGGATGCCTCAGAATTCTAACCTGGCATTATGGCCCTGTAGGATTCCTAGAGAGCCAGCTTTCAGTTCATGGTGGAAGGTCCAGGAAGATGGATTCCAAAGTCCACAGAGGGTATCAGCAACAAGATGCATGCATAAAGCAGCATATAAATAGTTAACAGGGGCAGCTAGGCAAAGGGCTTTATGTTTTCTTAGAGATTCTTTATGTATAGCCCATCACCAGAAGAGGTAGCTAGGTGAAACTTTATTTGTTTGATTTGCAAAAAGTCTTATTCTAATAGACCAAGTTGTAAAATTCCAGGGTATCTATGGTTAAGTAAGTGGTTGACAATAATACATTGTTAAGATTAATCAAAGTTTTTTGCTTTTTCAACCTAATATACTTTTATTTGTTTCTCTGACATAAGGTTGGTTAATTTCTTAAATTTCTTCCTGTTCAAATATTATTTTAAATTATTCAAGACGCTTCAAATGTTGCTTAAATATTAGTTTCTGCCAGGCATGGTGGCGCACACCTTTAATCCTAGCACTCAGGAGGCAGAGGTAGGAGAATTGCTGTGAGTTCGAAGACACCCTGAGACTACATAGTGGGTTCCAGGTCAGCCTGGGCTAGAGTGAGACCCTACCTAGAAAAACAAAACAAAACAAACAAGCAAACAAAAAACAATGACAACAACAAAAAATTCTAGTTCCTTATACTATCCATCTTACCTAAACCAGATAGATCTTCATATTTCCAAAAATTTCTATTAGTTTTAATCCAAACCAAAATTTGCTTTCTTACCATCTACAGACTCCTAATTCCTTCACCTACTACATATGCTATTTTCAACCTTAAATATAATGATCTTATTAAATGTCATTGTCAAACATCATAGCACATACAAAATTATATATTTGTATAAAATGTATCATAATGGTTCACAGATTCAACATGATCCAGGAGTTTCTTTCCTTAATGGCTCTGCTAAATATATCTCTTTCCTGAAGAGCTGCCTTTCTGCCTAGTCAGCAAAATATATAATCCTAGCCATGTGGGACAATAGCTACATCTGTATTACTAGAAGCCCAATGATAGACTATAGCAACTGGAACGTTAAACATTATAGGTCCTGATCCAAAATTACTTTTAGGCTATAGTAGCCTTTTGAAATTTTCAGCTTATTATGTTTTGTGCATGATTTTCCATCTCTGTCACTAAGACACTTTGTTTTGGGTTATAGTTCTACTTCTAGCTCTACTCCCATTAAGCTAGACCTATACCTGTCATTGCTTATCTCCTCTTGAGCATAATTCATTCTCTTGTACCCTAGGCTCCCTCATTCTTACTGAGATTTTTCTGCTTTCCAATGTTGTAAGTACAAACAGCTCTCTGAGGACGACAGGTCAGTCAGTCTCCTATTTACCTCTCTACTTGCACAATCCATTTCAAGTAGATCCAGTTGTTGCTCCCTCCATAATCATTTTTGATTCTTCTATTGATAGGCCCCCTTCATAGTCTTCTGTTAACCTGATTCATCCAGACCACCTCAACACGCCATGTGGACTACTAATGAGGGCCCAGACACCCTAGAATGGAGAAGCCTCCAATACAATTTGGCCCAGTTTTCTACTTGAAGAACCTAAAGACATGACTATGAGGCCCCTGTTCCTATGAGGCTTCTTTATTTCCCCTCTCCATTTCAAAAATTGCCCCTGTTCTTTTTTAATGTAAACAGAGTGAAATGTTAGGGTTTTAGATGCCTCTTGCCTTCCCAGCCAGCTAAAACTGAGGCTTTCAAAGGTCTCAATGGGAGTTTTAGCCAGCCTGATTCAATTAAAATTCAATTTTGTAGCTGGGTGTGGTAGTGCATGTTTTTAATCCCAACACTTGAAAGTATCACTGTGAGTTGGAGTTCAACTTCAGACTATGCAGTGAATTTCAGATCAGCCTGGGTTAGAGTGTGACCCTACCTCAGAAAAACAAACAAAAAATGTCAAGATTTTTAGATGTTATTTAATTGCTTAATATAACTATTTAAATCTTAAAACAAATAAATTAACTTGGGTTGATTAACAAGACATAAGACTGTTAGGTATGTTTTGTCTTTATTTATAACATTACTTTTAAAGAATAGTCATGACTAACAAAAATAAGACATAAAATTACTTTATGTTAATAAAACTACATTGAATAATGAACATTAAAGCCAGGCGTGGTGGCGCACGCCTTTAATCCCAGTACTCAGGAGGCAAAGGTAGGAGGATCGCTGTGAGTTCAAGGCCACCCTGAGACTGCAGAGTGAATTTCAGGTCAGCCTGAGCTAGAGTGAGACCCTAGCTTGAAAAAAACAGATAATAATAATAACAATGATAATAATAATAATAAACATTAAAAAGTACATTATTTTGGAGCTGGAGAGGTGGCTCAGCAGTTAAGGTGCTTGCCTGGAAATCCTAATGACCTGAGCTCAATTCCCCAGTACCCATGTACAGCAGATGCACAAAGTGTTACAAGTATCTAGAGTTTGTTTGCAGTGGCAAGAGGTCCTAGCATACCCATACACTCACTCTCACTCATTAACTCACTCATTCTCTCTCTTTCTCTTTCTATCTGTATCTCTCTGTTTGCAAATAAATAAATAAATAAAATGATTTTTAAAGTATATTATTTTAAGATTAGTCAATACAGATTCCAAATGTAAGGTTTTTGTGTTACAAGCCTATTGGGGATATTTATATTGAGTCTTCTTTTAATAATAAAGTTTATGGGTGATATAATCCCCAAATCAGTAACATTCAAAATTCAAAACCTTTTTGCCTATAATAGAAATAACTATATAATTAAGTCTTAAGCTAATACCTTATATCTTATAGACTAACTTAAAACTGTGACATTAAAATATGAAGAATAGGGCTGAAGTGATGGCTTAGTGATTAATGCACTTGCCTGCAAAGCCTAAGGACACAGATTCGATTCCCCATACCCATGTAAGCCAGATGCATAAGGTGGCACATGCATCTGGAGTTCATTTGCAGGGGGTAGAGGCTCTGGTATGCCTCTTCTTTCCTGCCCCCATCTGTTTCTGTCTCTATCTCAACTAAATAAATAATTAAGATATGAAGAATATTACATGTATAGTTCTGCTCTCTTCTTTTAAAACAGATTTATCAAGGTTTATGTTTTTTCAATTTTGAAAAAGAAAAAACAGGGTCATTTTAAGATCATTTGGTGTATCAATAACCATGTACTATTTTACTTCTATTGAGAAACTACTAATATGTTTTCCTATATTTATAACTGTTGATACAATATGCATACTTTCTGTCTTTTCTGAGCTTTTATTGGAAAGATGTTTTTAATTATAGGTTTATGGGTTTTCATTTAAAAAAAGATATAAAACATTTATGAATTAAAGGGCTAAATAAAATGTCATATTAAAGGTCATTAAATTTCTCATTTAAGGCATATATGAGAGTTAAGCTAAAAAGATGATGTGATTATTAAATTTTATTAAATTTCTCAAATTTTTAAATATTGTTCTACTCTTACTAATGTTTACAAAATGGCTTAGAAACAAGGATTTAAAATTTTTTATTGACTACTTCCATAATTAAAGGCAGTAAACCATGATAATTTCTCCCTTCACAAACTTTCCCCTTCACAAATCCATTCTCCATCATATCCCATCCCCCTCTCAATAAGCCTCTCTTTTATTTTGATGTCATCATCTTTTCCTCCTATTAGGAGGGTCCTGTGTAGGTAGTACCAGGCATTGTAAGGTCATGTATATCTAGGTCATTTTGTGTCTGGAAGATTGCATTGTAAGCAATTCTACCCTTCCTTTGGCTTCTTTCCACACCTTTTCTGCAATGGACCCTGAGCCATGGAGGGTGTGATAGAGATGAGAAACAAGGAGTTTAAGTTTTATCTTTTCTCTAAATGAGAACTTTAGAACCTATAATTAAAGTTTATCCAAATACTAAATTAGTATATTTTCCAGTGGGTGAATCTTTATTTTTAAAAATCCTTTATTTGATGTAATACTTGGTTTTCTGTTCAGAAAATTCATGTTTTCATAAACATTATTCTGCCTTTATATTCCCCCCAATACCTTTGTTTGATAGAAAATTTATTTTAACTGATAAAAAAATGGGACTAACTATACAAAATTTCATAGTTCTTTTTATGTCTGAAATGGTTAAACAGGCAACTGACAATAATTAATTATTAAGAATAATCAAAGCTTTTAGCTTTTGTAGCCTGAAACACTTTCCCTCAATTCCTCTAAGACAGTTTATCCCTGTACCAAGTAAGCCAAGCCAAAACTTTGAACCACCTCTATTAAAGAGTATGATAAGGAACTTTTAAACCTAATAACTAAAGACTTCAAAATTGGTTAATTTCTTAAATTCATTCATGTTTAAACATGATTTTAAATTGTCCAGTATATTTTAAATGTCACTTGATATAAAAATAGGGCTAATAAGCTGACAATAAAAATTGTTTCTTAAACTTACTGTCTTACCTAAGCCCAGACTTCATATTTCCAAAAATTGTTGATTAACTCCTTTAATCCAAATTAAGTATGCCTTCCTCCCTTCTACAGATAATTTATTTTTCACCTACTGCCTATGTTAATTACTATTTTCAACATTAGATATAAAACTATTATTGTGCATCACATCAGATACAGAAACATTTATATATTATTATATATAATTAAGACCCAGATCATAAAGACTAGCAGATGAATGTGGTCTAGGAGTTTCTTTTCTAAAAGTTTTATTAATTTCCTCTATCCTGGAAAGCTGCTCTCCCCTGCCCCCAACTAGTCAGCCTCATATGGTGGATCCTAGGAGTAAGCCCTCTTATAACTTAGAGCAATAGTTTCCTGGGTGCACAGTGTTATCTCCTTGTTACCAAAAGAGTTTTAGTAGAGCTAGACTTGGAGAGCCAGCTCCAGGTAACACAAAATCCACTAGAGAAATTCATCTCTGCCATTCTGTTACTCTAGAACCACTCCTGGTACCACACGATGCATTAGTCAGTATTCTCTATTACTACAGAACTGATAGAAATAGTATGTTTTATAAGGAGTTGAGGCATTTTAGGGTGACTGGGATCCCAAAAGTAAAAGCAGGGAATTTCCTTGTGTCTGCCTTTGTGATCTCCACTTTTCTAGAGATCAGAGAAGGATCTGGATTTTCCTTATCTTGCCTAAAGGAGGTCCCTAGATTGGTCTTTCTATAAACAATCTAAGTCTCTCCCTAGGCAGGAGATCCCCTTTCCTAGAATGAAGATTCTTAGAAAGATCTCAACCTGATCCTGGAATTGTGGTTGTTTAAGCTCAGCCCAAAACTTGGCATCATGACTGGTTAGCTAAGGCCTCACTCAGAATCAATCAATGAATCCAATTTGGGTCTCTGGGCAGGGCCATTACTCCTCCCTACTTTCTTATGGGCAGGAACTCTCAGGAATTTTTTCCACTTAATTTAAAGCCTCTCTAAAACTTACCCTTTAAACTGTAGATTTCAATTCTTTTAATAAGATTCTGGGGATACCCCAAAATTATCATTGTGTGCCATATACAAGTGCGTTGGTACAATCCCAAATTATGCATGCATTTGTGTATATTAATGCATTTGCAAAGAACCCAAAAATTCCCATATTAGGTTATTTATTAGACTAGCTTACAAGATATGTGATGGGCAGTCTAACAATAACTGTCCACAGTTTGAGAGAAAATTACCCCACATATTCACCTTACATCTGCAGCAGCTGAACTGGAGCTGCAATTACTCAGGTGCATGTGTCCAGCCCCTTCTAGATGCTGCACCTAGGTGTGCTGACTTCTGTATTCAGCCACAGATTCAAAATAAAAAGCCTGACTACTCACAAGGCTTTTAGTGAGCTTTTACCTGTTTTCTGGCACCCTTCAGGGGCCCATTCTTATGGTATTTGAATTCATTTAGGAGTTTGTTCATGTCTTCTTTAAATACTTTAAGCATATTTTGGGCTACAGAGATGGCTTAGCAGTTAAGGCGCTTGCCTGTAATGCCTAAGGATCCAGGTTTGACTCCCCAGAACCCACATAAGCCAGATTCACAAGGTGATGCATGCACACAGGTGGAGTACATGTTTGGAGTATGTTTTCAGTGGCTAAGGCCCTGACCTACCAATTCTCTCTCTCTCCCTCCCTCTCATAATGAAGTGTGAGGATGTGTGGATATTCCCCCCTTTACCAAAGCTGAACCTAGAACACCTCAGCTACCACACCCATGAATCAGCACCAAATTTTTCCACTACTGGACTTCTAGCAGAGCCTAGCCTACCCAAGGGCAGCTCAGCTGTGGGAACACCAAGTATAGGTCCAAACCCTCTCTTAACAAACATGTGCCAGAAAGACTAAACTAAGAAACTCCCTGAAATGTGCAAGACCCAATGCAACAAAAACAAGTAACATGAGAAGCTACAGCAGCATGTCTCTTCAAAAATTACTGATCCCACATTATAGGGGCCCCAAATGAAAGCTACTGAGAACATTACTGACAAAGAACACAAAATAATGATTATAAATATGATTAAAGGGGCCAGAGAGATGTCTCAGCAGTTAAAGGTGCTTGCTTGCAAAGCCTACAGTGTATGTGTGTTTGCTGGTGGTGGGGTCATGACAGCAGGGGCTGTATAGGAGCAGGGGCCCTCATACCTCTGACCTTCACAAGGCCAGGATGCATGTGGGAGGTGGCAATGGGTGCTACAGTAGAAGAGGTCAGGCAAAAACCAAACAAAATTTTGACATCACATTGAATTTGATTCTAATACAGTTGAAATTTTGATAAAATATATGCTATGAATAAATGTATAATTAACTTTTCTGTCTATTTCCTCCATTGTCACAAGTGTAATATTTTCTTGTATCTAAGATTTTTCTCATTCTATCTGAATTTTAAATGTTTCATCTCATTTTTTCTGTTAAAAAATTGTTATATGTCATGTCCTATTTTTAATGTAAGAATATGCACATTACAGATATTGAAGCTTAGATATTAACAAGTATTTAACTATTTAAGAAAAAATTTATATAGTTTATTGACTTTCCTCATTTGTATAATTGAAAGTGGCTGAAATCAAAATTCTTTGTTTCTTGTTTATTATTGAGACACAGACTCTTTACCTTATCCATCTGAAAATTGATGCTTTAAATTTGGGAATGTATGACAAACATGTGCTACTGATTTCAAGACCCTCTGGTTAGATGTACATGAGGCAACAATAAAAGTATGATTTGGGGCTAGAGAAATGGCTTAGCAGTTAAGGCACTTGTTTACAAAGCCAAAGGGCCCAGCTTTGATTTCCCCAGTACCCATGTAAAGCCAGATGTACAAAGTTGCATATATGTTTGGAGTTCTTATTCTGGACTAGTAGAAGGATTAGCATAACTGGACTAGTAGAAGGATTAGCATAACTGGACTAGTAGAAGGATTAGCATAACTGGACTAGTAGAAGGATTAGTGTGACTGGACTAGTAGAAGGATTAGCATAACTGGACTAGTAGAAGGATTAGCATAACTGGACTAGTAGAAGGATTAGCATAACTGGACTAGTAGAAGGATTAGCATAACTGGACTAGTAGAAGGATTAGCATAACTGGACTAGTAGAAGGATTAGCATAACTGGACTAGTAGAAGGATTAGCATAACTGGACTAGTAGAAGGATTAGCATAACTGGACTAGTAGAAGGATTAGCATAACTGGACTAGTAGAAGGATTAGCATAACTGGACTAGTAGAAGGATTAGCATAACTGGACTAGTAGAAGGAGAAGTGGAAGGATTAGTGTGACTGGAGTAGTGGGAGGATTAGTGTGACTGGACTAGTAGAAGGATTAGCATAACTGGACTAGTAGAAGGAGAAGTTGAGATCTGGGCCCTGCTATTTGTCGGAGCGTTGTGCTCTTCTGTTCCATTCTGAATCCCATGGCAGCAAAAGCAAAATTTATTACAAAAAGTTAAGTTCTTGGGACATTACCACTTCAAATAGCATTGTATTTATTAATAGTTTGATTTCCCCACTTGAGATAATTAGAAATTTTTGTGTAAAATATAGAGAGGCAGCAAGTTTATCTTTGCCTCTCTCCCTCTCTCTCTCTCTCTCTCTCTCTCTCTCTCCTGTCTCATGCTCTTCACTAGAGTTTGATGTCACTTGCCCTTTCCTCATTACTTGCCTTTCCCTTCTCTCAGTACTAGATGTTAGGCTTTCCCTGATGGTGAGTAGCCAAGTCAATCAGTGTAAGTAGACTAATGAAAGGAAAAGTGGAAGTACTACTGTGACTGGAGTAGTGGAAGGAGGAGTAGAAGGATTAGCATAACTGGACTAGTAGAAGGAGAAGTGGAAGGATTAGTGTGACTGGAGTAGTGGGAGGATTAGTGTGACTGGACTAGTAGAAGGATTAGCATAACTGGACTAGTAGAAGGATTAGCATAACTGGACTAGTAGAAGGATTAGCATAACTGGACTAGTAGAAGGATTAGCATAACTGGACTAGTAGAAGGATTAGCATAACTGGACTAGTAGAAGGATTAGCATAACTGGACTAGTAGAAGGATTAGCATAACTGGACTAGTAGAAGGATTAGCATAACTGGACTAGTAGAAGGATTAGCATAACTGGACTAGTAGAAGGATTAGCATAACTGGACTAGTAGAAGGATTAGCATAACTGGACTAGTAGAAGGATTAGCATAACTGGACTAGTAGAAGGATTAGCATAACTGGACTAGTAGAAGGATTAGCATAACTGGACTAGTAGAAGGAGAAGTGGAAGGATTAGTGTGACTGGACTAGTAGAAGGATTAGCATAACTGGACTAGTAGAAGGATTAGCATAACTGGACTAGTAGAAGGATTAGCATAACTGGACTAGTAGAAGGATTAGCATAACTGGACTAGTAGAAGGATTAGCATAACTGGACTAGTAGAAGGATTAGCATAACTGGACTAGTAGAAGGATTAGCATAACTGGACTAGTAGAAGGAGAAGTGGAAGGATTAGTGTGACTGGAGTAGTGGAAGGAGGAGTAGAAGGATTAGCATAACTGGACTAGTAGAAGGATTAGCATAACTGGACTAGTAGAAGGATTAGCATAACTGGACTAGTAGAAGGATTAGCATAACTGGACTAGTAGAAGGATTAGCATAACTGGACTAGTAGAAGGATTAGCATAACTGGACTAGTAGAAGGATTAGCATAACTGGACTAGTAGAAGGATTAGCATAACTGGACTAGTAGAAGGATTAGCATAACTGGACTAGTAGAAGGATTAGCATAACTGGACTAGTAGAAGGATTAGCATAACTGGACTAGTAGAAGGATTAGCATAACTGGACTAGTAGAAGGATTAGCATAACTGGACTAGTAGAAGGATTAGCATAACTGGACTAGTAGAAGGATTAGCATAACTGGACTAGTAGAAGGATTAGCATAACTGGACTAGTAGAAGGATTAGCATAACTGGACTAGTAGAAGGATTAGCATAACTGGACTAGTAGAAGGATTAGCATAACTGGACTAGTAGAAGGATTAGCATAACTGGACTAGTAGAAGGATTAGCATAACTGGACTAGTAGAAGGATTAGCATAACTGGACTAGTAGAAGGATTAGCATAACTGGACTAGTAGAAGGATTAGCATAACTGGACTAGTAGAAGGATTAGCATAACTGGACTAGTGGAAGCATTAGTGTGACTGGACTAGTAGAAGGATTAGCATAACTGGACTAGTGGGAGGATTAGTGTGACTGGACTAGTGGAAGGAGAAGTGGAAGGATTAGTGTGACTGGAGTAGTGGGAGGATTAGTGTGACTGGACTAGTAGAAGGAGAAGTGGAAGGATTAGTGTGACTGGACTAGTAGAAGGATTAGCATAACTGGACTAGTAGAAGGATTAAAAAAAAATAAATGCTTTCTTCCAACCTTATCATAGTGATAGCTAAAGTAGGTTGCCTGAATTTTTGTTTAAGTAGAAATATCTTTAAGTAGCTATAGAACTAAAAATTTCAGTTTTGAAAGAAAAAGTTATAGTCCATTTCTGGCTTCTCTCATCTATTTCCTTTCTTTTAAAAGTTTATTTATTAGACTAAGAGGAAAGAGAATAGATTATGAAGAGCTCCTACTCCTGAGAAGGTAGGAGGGGGTTAAGTCCAGAGATCTCCTGATCATGAGAAGGCAAGAGGGTGTAAGGCTCCACTCATCTATTTCTCTTTTTTTTTAATTGAAAACTTCCATATTTATAAACAATATCCCATGATAATTCCCTCCCTTCTGCCACTTTTCCCTTTGAAACTCCACTCTCCATCATATCCGCTTCCCTTCTCAATCAGTCTTTTATTTTGATGTCTTCATCTTTTCCTCCAATTATGATGGTCTTGTGTAGGCAGTGAAGCACTGTGAGGTCATGGATATCCAGGCCATTTTGTGTCTGAAAGGAGCACGTTATAAGGTGTCCTACCCTTCCTTTGGCTCTTATATTCTTTCTGCCACCTCTTCCTCAATGTACCCTGCGTCTTGGAAGGTGTGATAGAGATACTTCAGTGCTGAGCACTCCTCTGTCACTGTCACTTCTTCTCAGCAGCATGGTGCCTTCTGAGTCATTCCAAGGTCATAGCCATCTGAAAAGAGAAGCTTCTCTAACCAAAAGTGAGATTAACATTAATATATTGGTATAGACATTAAGAGAAGTGCTTACTGGGAAGTTTGGTGAGCATAGTATATACATTTAGCCAGAACCCAGCAGGCTTTATACTCCTAGGGATCATGATTACCCCTGTTGTAAGTTTTCAGTATCAAGAATGTATTCCCGCTCATGGAGTGGGCCTCCAGTCAATTTAGAGGATGGTTGGTTTTCCCCATAAGAGCCTTGCCACTATTAAACTTGTTGGCTCATTTGACCTGCATGGCCAAATATAAGTCTTGCAGTGGCCACTGTTGAGTGTCTTCACTGGTGATTTCTCTCTCTCTCATTGAACTACATGCAGCATGGCTTTTTCCAGCTTTCTGTCAGCTGGTCTACATGGAGAAGGCTTTTAGCTCACCTCTAGGCAGGAGTTCTCAGTAACCTTGTAGCCCAAGTATGTGGAGTCTTCAGCATTAGGGTCTTACCATATATGCCTGGTGGGAAACCAAGGGCCTTGGCAATGGCCCATAATGTTTTGGGTGCATCAGGGACTTCCCTGGCCAACATCTCACTGGAAGGTATCCCATCCATGGTACTGAAAATTTTCCAGTAACAGTCTATAGCTCCTGAGTGTTTCATTGTCCAAAAAAGTAGGTTTCCATATGACTTATTTATATCTTCTTCGATTTTGATCCACCTTTCCTTTACTCAATCTCTTTACCTGACCTCACTTAGGCCTTTTCACCCCCATTAATCTGTTCTTCTACTTACATATATACAACACTGTCCTATTAAGTCCCCCCTCCCTCCCTTTCTATTCCCTTTATAACTCCTTCCTAGCTTACTGGCCTCTGCTACTGAGTTTTCTTCCTACTGACATAGAAGTCCAATCATTTGTAGCTAGGATCCATACATGAGAGAAAACATGTGACATTTGGCTTTATGGGCCTGAGTTACCTCACTAAATATAATCCTTTTCAGATCCATCCATTTTTCTGAAAATTTTTTAACTTCATTTTTTGTTACTGCTGAGTAGAACACCATTGTGTAAATGTGAAACAGATTCATAATTCACTCATCAGTTGAGGGACATCTAGGCTGGTTCCATTTCCTGGCTATTGTGAATAGAGTAGCAATAAACATGGTTGAGCAAGTATCTCTAAGGTAGTGAGATGAGTGCTTAGGATATATGCCTAGGAGTGCTATAGCTGGGTCATATGGTAGATCTATTTTTAGCTGTCTCAGGAACCTCCACACTGATTTCCACAATGGCTAGACCAGATTGCATTCCCACCAAGAGTGTAGAAGGGTTCCTCTTTTTCCACATCCTCACCAGCATTTATGATCATTTATTTTCATTATGGCAGCCAATCTGACAGGAGTGAGATGGAATCTCAACATAGTTTTAATCTGCATTTCCCTGATGACTAGGGATGTAGAACATTTTTTTAGATGTTTATATGCCATCTGCATTTCTTCTTTTGAGGACTCTCTACTTAGTTCCACAGCCCATTTTTAATTGGATTGCTTGATTTCTTATTATTTAATTTTTTGATTTCTTTGTATATCCTCGATATTAATCTTCTATCAGATGTATAGCTGGAAAAGATTTTCTCCCATTCTGTAGGTTGCCTCTTTGCTCAACTCACAGTGCCCTTTGCTGTACAAAAGCTTTGTAATTTAATGAGGTCCCAGCAGTTGATCTATGGTTTTAATTCCTGAGCAATTAGGGCTATATTCAGAAAGTCTTTGCCAATACCAATATGTTAAAGGGATTCCCCTACTTTTTCCTCTAACAGTTTCAGAGTTTCAGGTATGATATTAAGATCTTTGATTAGTTCGGACTTAATTCTTGTGTGGGGAGAAAGATAAGGATCTATTTTCATCTTTCTACAGATACATATGCAGTTTTCCCAGCACCATTTGCTAAAGAGGCTGTTTTTACTCCAATGAATATTTGTAGCATTTTGTTGAAGATCAGGTGGCTATAACTACCTTGACTTATATCTGGGTCCTCTATTCTATTCTATTGATCTACATGTGTGTTTTTGTGCGAGTACCATGTTGTTTTTGTTACTATGGGTCTCTAATATAGGTTAAAACCAGGAATGGTGATACCACCAGCCTTATTTTTGTTGCTCAAAATTGTTTTAAACATGTGAGGGGTTTTGTGCTTCCAAATGAATTTTTGGATTTTTTTTTCTATTTCCATGAAGAATGCCATTGCAATATATATATATATATATATAGAGAGAGAGGTAGGGTCTTGCTCTAGCCCAGGCTGACCTGCAATTCACTCTGTATTCTCAGGGTGGCCTCAAACTCATGGCATTGCAATTTTGATGGTGATTGCATTAAATGTGTAGATTGCTTTTGGTAAGATTGCCGTTTTCACAATATTGATTCTTCCGATCGAAGAACAAGGGATGTCTATCCATTTCCTGGTGTCTTCTACAATTTGTCGCTTAAGTGTTTGAAGTTTTCATTGTAGAGAACGTTCGCTTCCTTGGTTAGGTTTGTTACAAGGTACTTTATTTATTTATTTATTTATTTTTCTGATGCAATTATGAATGGGAGTGATTCTCTGATTTCATCCTCTGTGTGTTTGTTGTTAGCATATAGGAAGGTTACTGATTTCTGTGGGTTTATTTTGTATCCTGCTACATGGTTATAGGTGTTTATCAGTTCTAACAGTTTGCTGGTAGAGTCTTTGGGGTCCTTTATGTATAGAATCAAGTCATCTGCAAATAATGATGACTTGATCGCTTCCTTTCCAATTTGTATCCCTTTTATGTGTGTCTTTTGCCTTATTGCTATAGCTAAGACTTCCAGTAATATATTAAATAAAAGTGGGGGTGGGGTGCTGGAGGGATGGTTTATGGTTTAGTGGTTAAGGCATTTGCCTACAAAGCCAAAGGACCCAGGTTTGATTCCCCAGGACCCACATTAGCCAGATGCACAAGGGACACATGTGTCTGGAGTTTGTTTGCAGTGGCTGTAGGCCCTGGCGTGCTCATTCTCTTTCTTTCTTTGATAAATAAATAAATAAATTCCCATTCCCTTTTTTAAAAACTGGGGACCATGGGCACCCTCGTTTATGCAATAAAGCAAGGCATCTAATCTGTGTCAGGTGAACAAGTGTTTGATGTATGCATTCCTGGGGTACTGTTACAACATATCTCCCTCCTCACTGCATGAAACATGAAGGACATGTGTTTGGAAACCTTGATTCATAGATTGAAGTGGAAGACCCAGAAGGCTTCTTAGCCACAAGTAATTGTGCCCATTTCCATGAATCTGTAGTAGAAGGATACTGGTGATCTTGTTATGAGGAGTTTCAAGGACTTTTTAATATTCTGGGTTGTACTTCACTGCTCTGCAGAAAAAAAATTAAAACCAAAACAATCTATTTAAATCTTCCTGAAATAATACATCATATGCCACAAACAAATGTCACTTTTCTGAGACCATGAAGGTCTCCTCCCCACCTTACATGAAGGTCTCCTCCCTACCTGTAGTACACAGCTTCAGGTTTGCTGAGATGAACTTTAAGACCAGCCACAGTTATAGAAGGAAAGGATTTATTGAAGCTTGCAGATCCAAGGAAAGGTCTACAATGGCAGAAGAAGATGGCCCTGCTTTCACAGGTCCATGAAGAGAGAGTGAAAAACACAAGCCAAAAGTCACGCCACACAGCACACTTTCAGGAACTCCAGGTGGAAGTAGGCACCTTGTATATCTTTAGATTGGAATTTCAAACCCACCACCACACCTTAATATCTCCCCAGTGATACTTGTTCCAGCCAGCTGGCTGCAGATACAAACTGCAAACTAATAAAACACTGAATATATTGGGTGTATCTATTCAAACTACCATACCACCTTACCTGAAAGTCTTCTCCCCACCTTGCAGGAAGGTCTCCTCCATACCATGCATGAAGGTCCCCCCAACCTTATATTTAGGTTTCCTCTCCACTTTACATGGTTCTGGTAAGTAAATGATTACTTCTTGCTATTTTTTCTTCAAAATATTTTAAAATCAAAATTTAATACACAACCCTCAGGATAGCACCCAAAATTACAAATTTTAAGAGGAACTAAGTAGATTTACTTGTCTAGTATTTAATGTTTAGTATTTCTTGCCATTGATGTATATCCAAAAGGAATCTAAGGATGTGTGGGTAGTAACAACAATTGAGTACTGTAGAGTATGTAGGTTCTTTGTGCTAAGTACCATGTAAGCAGTGCTCAGAGGCATGTGCAGCAACTGGTGAAAAGACCCCACTAATTTCAGCTGATTTAACTTCTCAAAACCCAATTTGCAGGTTAAGAAAAAAAACTATAGCAGATCTCACTACTGTTTGAGAATCAGTATTATTTTACAGAAGGCAGAGAAAATGGAGAATAACCAAGATCCACCAATAAGACAAAAAGATAGCTGATTGCCAACCATAAGTTGTATCACATCTGCCAGGGCCCAGGAAAAATTGTAGAGAAAGCAGTGACATGAACACTGCTCTTACTGCTAGCCTGACAACCAGCTCCAGGGCAATGGTGACAGACATGGTGATCAACCAAAACCCATTAAAGCAGAAATCCAGAGGCTACAGAAAACTCAACACTAAATCAGACTGCCAACAGGCCTGTCATGGCTCAGGGAACATTTGAGAAGAAGGGGCAGAAAGATTGTAAGAGCCACCTAATGGGTAGGAATACCCTGAGGCATGGTCCCCCCACTAACTCACAGGGACAATTGATGCCTTCATAACCCTACAGTAAACACCATAACCCACTGAGGAAGGCCCTGGGACATGGGAGCAGAGGCAGGAGACAAAATGTGTAACTTGGAGACAAGTGTGGTGGGACACTCCTCTTTAATCCCAGCACTTAGGAGGCAAAGGTAGATAGATCACCATGAGTTTGAGGCCGCTGTGAGAGTAATAGTGAATTTTAGGTCAGCCTGGGCTAGAACAACACACTACCTCAAAAAAAGTAAATAAATAAAAGGAAAAAGAAATAAAAATAACAATTAAAAAATTACTTGGTATTGCAATCAGGTTCACATTGCTAGAAGAAATCACTCGACCAAGAGTAGCTTGTGGGAAACAAGGTTGATTTTGGCTTACAGGCTCAAGGGAAGCTCCATGATGGCAGAGAAAACAATGGCATGAGCAGAGGGTGGACATCATTCCCTGGCCAACATATGGTGGACAATAGCAACAGGAGAGTGTGCTAAACACTGGCATGGGGAAACTGGCTATAGCACCCATAACCCTGTCCCCAACAATACACTGCCTCCAGGAGGGGTTAATTCCCAAATCTCCATCTCTTGGGAACCTAGCATTCAGAATACCTAAGTTTATGGAGGACACCTGAATCACACCACCCATTCCACCCCTGGCCCCATAAACCGATAATCATCCATGATGTAAAATGCAGTACATTCAGTATGACTTTAAGAGTCCCCAAAGTTTTTATTAATCCTAATGATATTCAAACATCTCCATAATCCAAAGTCTTTTAACTGAGCCATAATACCAAAGTCCCCCCAAAACCCATAATGGCACAGAATACACATTCACACTGCAAAAGTTGGCATTGGGCACAGCAAAGAAATACTCAACCAATACAAGATTTAAACAGGGGAAACATCAAACTCTGTAGCTCCAAGTCCAACAATTCTAGTCAACAACAAGTCTCCAAGTCCAATAATTCTAACCAGCAACAAGTCTCTAGAGTTCCAATTCTGCCCCTCCAGCTAGGCTACTGACAGTCCTAGAAAACTTTATCCAGGGCAGCAGCTCTTCTTGGTACCCATCTCGTGGTCCCAGCATCTCCACTGGGTCTCTACTGCAATCCATGGTTCATCCTCATAACTCCATTGGGTATCCATGCAGGCATCCAGCAAACCTGCTTCACACTGCCTATGACCATTTCCAAAATACAAGACTGCATTGCAAACTCAATGACCCTCTCTTTCATGCATTTCTTATACTCTATAATACCAGGTGGGGTGCCAATTTGTTAATCTAGGGGGGAATAAAGCAGACTTTGAAGAACAGGACACTCTTTGAGCATTCAGGCCCCTTCAAAGAGTCTGCATTCTTCCTGTTGCCCCAGCGCAGGTCAGCTGGCCCAATCTCAAAGGCTGTAATCTCTCATATAATTGCAGCTGAAGGGGCAGAAGTTTCAGTCCAAAGACTTCATTTCTGTGCCATATCCCTCTGCACACACTGGTCCTTTTCTATGCAATGCAACCCTGCACAACTTCTCAGGACATGACCATAACAGCAAGCTTCTCATACAAACTGATGGTAGCCCAGTCCAGACAAAGCTCCTCTTCATTCTCATAAGCCAAACCTCCCAGTCTGTAGTTCTTACTGCATTCAGGTCTTTCAACTCTGACCAGGGTAGTCCATCAAGCTGTACGTACAGCATTGCAATGTATCTTTTAGGCCAAGGTTTCAAATTCATCCACATTCCTCTTGGAAATCAGATTCAAAAGGCCAAAGTCACACAGTCAGGTTTCTAGCAGCAAATGACACCACTCCTTGGTACCAACTATGACTGTTGTTGTCAGGTTAGCATTGCTGGCAGAAAACACCGACCAAGAGCAGCTTGTAGGGAAAAAGGTTTATTTTGGCTTAACAACTCAAGGGGAAGCTCCATGATGGCAGGGAAAACAATGGCATGAGTAGAGGGTAGACATCACCTCCTGGCCAACATAAGGTGGACAACAGCAACAGGAGAGTTCGCCAAACAGTGGCAAGGGGAAACTGGCTATAACACCCATAAACCTTCCTCTAACAATCCACTGCCTCCAGTAGGTGTTAGTTCCCAAATCTCCATTGGCTGGGAACCTAGCATTCAGAACACCTTTTATGGGGTACATCTGAATCAAATCACGACACATGGTATAATGCATATATATGTATAATAAAATAAGTTATTTTTAAAAGGTTTAAAATAAAGCTGTTGCAGAATGAGGCAATAAATATAGGAATCTAGATAATATGGTGGTAGAATTAATGTCCTTAACCATGACTGCTGTACATTATAGTCTATCTTTCATATCTGACCCCACACATTCAATCAGGCATTACTGAAAACAGGAGAAGAATCACTGTATTTATACTGAACATATAGTCTTCCCATTGTTGTTATTCTCTCAATGATGCAATAAATATACTTACTCTGTGTTAGTTATTTTATGGATATGTTGGGCAGGATTTGTTTCTTTCACCTGCACTCTATTACATTTTGCAGATAATTGCATTTTTACCAATGAAGATCTGGAGCAACCTTTTGTTAATCAAGGTTCCTAGGGTCATTTTCTCCAAAGCATGTGTTCATGCCATGTCTCTTCTCTGTCCCATTTTCATAACTATCAAATATTTAAGGTTTTATATTCAAATTATATGTGTAGAGTAAAAGTTCTTGAAATTAATTCAATATGCTATGCCAATGAATACAAGCAAAAATGCTGGTGTAAAATTTTAATGGTCTGAACATATCAAAACAAATACTCTTTTAAGTAAAAGTCTCATACAGACAGAAGACTTACTGTCTTTAATTCTAGGAAGGCTGGGATTGGTGAGAAAGAAGAAAATTGAAGCTATTGGAAATGGATAAAAGAAACTGTCTCTACAACATACAAGCATAAGATGTGGAAGCTGGGGTTGAATACTGGTAGAGCATTTGCCTGGCATGCATAAGACCTTAGATTCAATCTCTAGCACAATCAAAAGAATAAAAAAGGTAAGTAAGAAAATAAAAAGATGTAAAATTTGCAGCAAGCTATCAAGAAGATAGAGTTAAAGTTAAAATAACAAGCAAAGGTCACTATAATGAACAGAAGATTTTAAATGTAGATAAAACAGCCTTGTAAATGGAAGAAGATGCCATGTAGGATTTCGATAGCTAGAGAGAAGTCAGTGTCTACTTTCAAAGCTTTAAACGTCAGGCTGCCTCTAGTTAGAACCTTGTGCAGCTGCTGACTTTAATCCTCATTTACCACTCTTAATATTCTGTAGCCCTTAAGAGCTGACCTAAGTGTGTTCCCCCTGTGCTCCAAAACAATGTGGTCTGATGTCCACCTATCTGTTTACAACACAACATGGTTTACAGAATAGTTTAAGTCCACTGTTGAGAATGATTGCACCTTATCACCTGAGCTCTGTTGGAAACGTGGTTGATGTTTTGCTAACACAGCATACATTCTTTAGTCTATAGATCAAGGAATAATTACCATTTTCAAGTGTTACTAAGAAATACATTTTGTAATGTTATAGGTGTCATAGGTAGTGATTCTCTGATGGACCTTGGCACATGAATTGAAAATCTAGAAAGGATTCACTAGTCTACATGCCAAGAATAGTATAAATTCATAGGAAGTCTTAAAATAGTTAACTCCTATGCTCGTGAGTGAACTAGAGAGATTAAGACTTCCATGGAGAAAGTGACTACAGACATGGTGGGAACTCTAAGTGAATGAGAAGTAGAGCTTGAAGATAACACAGAATTTTCATAAAAGACAAGTAATGCTTCACTAAAGATCTTATACTGTTGGGATATATTGCTATAAATGGTATTCTTTATCAAAGGTCAAAAACATATGCAGTTTTGTAGATATTCTCAAATTCTCTTTAATAGTGACTGCATGATTTTATATCTCTATCAGCAATGTAGTAAGAGAATTCCCTTTTTATCCCAAAAAAGATATTTTTATCAGTTTGACAATTCTGAGGCAGGTGCCCATGGATTACTTAGTATAGAATTTTTTAAATAATATAACCAAATAGAGATTTAAAAAAAAAAACATTGCACACAGCTATTTAAAAACTGATTAAACTGTGACTATTCAAATGCGATTTTTGGAGAAGTGAATTGCATCTGCATTCCAGTGTTTTATCTAATTTATGAGAGAGAAAGATTAGTAATGCATGAAATTGATTACATTAGTATAATCTAAAACTCTAGCAAATAACAAAGGTAAGGAAAGAAACTAGTTTCTTTAATATTTATTTTTTAAATGTGAAACCAGAGAAGACAGCAGAGAAGCAAGTAAACAGCACCATGACCATTTGAAAGTCTGGCATCTGGTGGTTTAGAGAAAGTACACATGAACATTTCTGTAGTATTAGTTTTGGAGATATGAAAACAACTATCTATTCCACAAATGGAGGAAGGGATATAAAAAGAAAGGTAAGTATTACACTGAGTTTTGTCAAATCCCTATGAAAAATATTTAGACAATAATAACGACTGGATGCCTAAGCCTAAAGGACAATAAACAGTAGCATGAGAAGACTGTCGGGAGTGAGTACTGCCTTGTTAAGGGACTAGATTTTGGTTTACTTCATTTCTGTTTGTTTTTTAATTTAAATTTAATTTATTTTCAAGGGGGAAGAAAAGGGAGAGAGGAGAGAGAGAGACACAGAGAGAGACAGAGCTAGAGAGGGAGGACAAGTACACCAGAGCTTCCTGCCACTACAAACAAACCCCAGATGAATGCACTACTTTGTTAATCTGGCTTTACATGGAACTGAGGAGTTGAAATCAGGCCATAAAGGTTTGCAAGCCAGCATCTTTAACCACTGTGCCATCTTCCCATTCTAGTCACTGGACTTCATTTCTGCGTGATCTAAGAATTATGAGGAACACAAAAATTCTACAAAATTAAGTTTAATTGTATACTGTAAAGACATCTTTTCAGTTACCTTACCCAGCTGGCAATTTGATTCTCACCTAGCTTATTGATTCAATTGTGGTCAACATCTTTAGCTTCCTACCTTTGCAGATGTCATCTTGATGGTGATTTTGAAGTCAATCCTTTGCCCAGGAATTGCTTCTGGTGTCTAACTAAAGCTCAGGCATGCTTTAATTCTTTGAGAAAGTTGCCTCATGTAGCTGCCTCTGAAAGAACTACTACTTAAAGTCAAGGCCAAAAGCTGATGGCATGGCCAAACAAATTTCCACTTGGTTTCTGTAATTCCAAAGAAGAGGCTGTTTGCACCACAAGACTTCCCAGTCAGAAAGACATGGCTTGTCCTATGGAAATAGAATCCCAGTTATCCAAGCTTTCCCAGACATCATAGATGGAGTCTCAGATTAACCAGTTCAGCCCAAACACCAGCCAAAAATAGCTACAGGAATAAGTAAAGGCAAGACAAGGAGCCTCTCAGGAAACTATGAAGTTGATGGCTGTTTATAGTATTTCAAATTTCTAAAATTCCCTTGAATTATCCTTAGCAAATAGTCCATGTAGACACAGCATAAATAATGTGAGAGTCCAGTTCTAGAATTTCTAGAAGTTTTCCTAAAACTTTTTAAAGCATTTCTATCACCTAAAGTTTCTGTTCTAGCCTTGTGGGTTTATTTTGTGCACAGCACCTCAGGGATAGCATGCTCTTTCAGTTTGCTGTATACTGAGAATGCTGGGCTTTCCATGCATGGGGAATAAGAAAAGTCTAACATATGTGGCTCTTTGCTTCCTGACCAGTATTACTTCCAAATAGCTGTCACAACTCACATATTGAAGGGGAGGAAGTTATACTTACCATTTTTGTTTTTAAACAGGGGCGTGGGCCTTGCTAAACAGCTGGAAACATTTGTCATTTTGTACAGACAGATGATTCATTGCAGACGAGGTGGGTAAGACTGTGGTGCTTTGAATCAGATGATGTTTCCCATAAACTCATGTTTTCTGAATGCCTGGCTCCAGGCTGGTGGCATTTTAGGAGGTGGAGCCTTGCTAGAGGAGGGGTATTGTTGGGGGACTTATGGGTATTATAGCCAACTCCTCCTTGCCAGAGCTTAGCTCATTCTTCTGCTGCTGTTTTCTATCTACTGTGCCAGAAGTGATGCCCAGCCTCTGCTCATGCCATGCTTTCACCTGCCATCATGAAGCTTCCCCTTGAGATTATAAACCAAAATAAATAATTTCCTCCCATCAGCTACTTTTGGCCAGGTGTTTTGTCCCAGCAATGAGACAGTAACTAAAACAAACTCTTATCCTTTTTTGCAATAATTTATATAGCTTTTAAAGGAATCTTTCTTTTTGTTGCAGAACTTCTGTGAAGCATGAGGTAGTACCTCATTTTCAATGGAATGACACAAAACTAAGAATGAAAATCTGCCTTTAACAGTACCTATTTCATGATGATATCTGAAATGATACATTAATGTAGATTAAATACCCTAATAGGTGGAAAAATAACTCAATTACAAATGGTGTGTTAATTATTATGATGGGGGAAAGGACAGTCATTTTCCTTTCATCAAGATTCTATATATACCCAACATTAAAAGAAAAGATTCTATATAGAATTATAGATATTTAAAAATTAATTAATATACTGATATTTGAAGAATAGATTCTTGTCTTAAAATTATTTTAATTTCTTTAAAAAATTATTGTTTTGAGAGAGAGAGAGAGGCAGAAAGAGAGAAAATGGGCATGCCAATGCCTCTAGCTACTGCAAACAAACTCCAGATACTTGTGGCACCTTGTGAATCTGGCTTTATGTAGGAACTGGGGAATCAAACCTGGGTCCTTTGGCTAAGCTATCTCTCCAGCCCCTTTCAACTTTTTGATTGATAACTTTTATGAATATATACAATATACTATGGTCATAATCCCCTCCCTCCACTCTCTGTTTTCCCCCTCCACTGAATCTCTTCTTCTTTCCAAGTGGTCTTTCTTATTTTGATGCCATAATTTTTTCCCTTCCATTAAGCAGCTCTTATGTGGATAGCTCAACTACTATGAGGTCAAGACTATCAAGGTCACATTGTGTCTGGCAGACAGTATTAGAAGCAGTTCTCCCCTTCTTTTGGCTTTTACATTCTTTCTGCCATCTCTTCAACAATGATCCCCGAGCATTGGAGGGTGTGATGGAGTTGTCTAATTTAATTCTGAACACTTCTCAGCATTTGGATGAGTTTTGAGTCACTCCAGCAGTTGCTTTCATCTGAACAGAGAAGCTTCTCTAGCCAACCTGAAAGTAGCATTACTATATGGGCATAAACATAAATATTTAGAGGGCAGTTTGGTGGGTATAATATAGCCATTTAGCCAGACAACAGTAGTAACTTCCACCTTAGGGCTTATGACCTAGGGCTTTTCATTAGGTTTTCAGTACCAGGCATGAATTCCTACTGTGGAGCAGACCTCAAGTCCAATCAGAGAGCAGTTTGTTTTCTTCATAATAGACATGCCATCGTTGTACCACTTGGCATATTTGCCCTAGCTAGCCAGCCTTAAAGTTTGTAAGGTCCTCTTATGCTTAATACCATTGATAACTTTTGTCCCCTAACAAGCTACACAGGCCTTTCTAGCATCCTGATGCTAGATAATAACATAAATGTTTAAAAAGAGAGGGTTTGGGCAGAAGTATCTTGTCTCCAATAATGTGTCTGGAAGTCATAGATTATTATTAGAAAAATTCCATTGTCGGGGGGGGGGTACCTTCCAGAGAGCTGTTGGCCAGGGAGGTCCTGGATGCCACCCAAACATTACAGGCTATTGTCAAGACTTTTAATTGCCACCAGAAGTACATGGTAAGACTCTATTGCTGAAGATGCCACATGCTGGGACTGTAAGTCACTGAGAAATCAAGCTGGAGCTGAGCAGGAAGCCTCTTCCCTGTCAGCTTTTTAAAATTTTTTATTTATTTATGCACCAGGGTCTCTTGCACCACAAATGAACTGCAGATACACATACCACCTTCTTCATCTGACTTTATGTGAGTACTGGGGAATTTAACCCTGGACCAGCAGGCTTTGCAAGCAAGCACCCTTTAACCTCTGAGTCATCTCCCCAGTCCAAGAGCCCAAATTCTTGATCTGAAGTATTGAATAGTTCTTCTGAGAAATGTACAGAATATGTAAAATTGTTATATATTCTTAGGTGGAGCTGAGCAGGATATGATAGAGGCTGTACCTTGTGTTCTGTTGGACATCTATGGAAATTTATCATGGTATGCTTCTACATTGTCTGACCAGAGTTTGAAAACCCGACCAAAATCTGTTCTTTACTTGTGTTTATCACTAGGCTGTGATGTAAAAATTTAATGGTAATGCTTAGGAATAGAGATTTAGAAGACCATCTTCATAATAGACAAATACAAAACAAAACAAAAATGACCATAGAGACACTTGCAGGAAGCAGAAAGGTAAAATCCGGCTGACACACTTGCTTAAACTAGCTATAATGAGGTGGTCCAGAACACAATATATTACATACAAATTGAAAGCAAAGAAGAAAAATATCATTACATTTTGTTTTTATTGCTTTGGACATTGAAATTGCTCTGCTTTGAAGAAGCAAGCCTATTCTGCAAATGCAAAAATAGAACTTGATTGAGCTAACTTGTGATTCTAAATTTGCCCTTGTTTTGAGGTTTTTAGATTTTAGCAGACACCATCATGGAGAATGATTTTGACACTGATTAAAATCTAAAATTAAAATAAAAAAAGCTTAGGATGAGTAAGAGCAGTGAACCACACACTTGAATAAAATAAATAAATACTAGATAAATTTAATTATAACCTATTAATTTCTAACTGGGAACAGAGATTAATATGGAAGTGAAGTGTATGAGAAATGAAGGAATCTGGATAGTTTACTGACTCCAATCCCTTGTCCTCCAGTTTAAACTTCCTCAGGTAATTGCTATATGCATCTAGTCTTATACTTCTTTCTGGGCCTGGGCCCTCTCACTATATCCCAATTTGACCAGCAGATTATTTTTTTTATTAATTAATTTATTTTTATCAATTAGTTTTGTACTCAATGAATACAGTCAAGTTGGTACCATTGCTGGGCTCATCCATGTCCTACCCTTCCCCCTGGCCCCTCCTTGTTGAGGTATATGGGTCATGCATTGTGGAGTTAGCCCACAGTTATGAGTAGAAGAAATGTCTCTGTGTATCATGACCCAACATGTGGCTCTGACATTCTTTCTGCCCCCCTTCCGCAAAATTTCCCTGAGCCATGTTGGGTTCATTTTTGGTCTGCTTCAGTGATGAGGTTTTGGGGGCCTCTGTGTCTCTGGATATCTGATTTGGTAGGAGTTTATTGTTTTCTGTCTTGATCTCCTTCACCCTTGTGCTGGTACCTGATTCACCAAGAAAACAGCACCCTTGCTTGTTTTGCCAATTATTCTTAGTTTCAGTTGGGGCCCTTTTGAGATATGATGGGGTGGTTCTCTCCTTACGATCTGTGTCTATCTGAAAAAGAGAAGCAGATTCTCAAATGTAGAGTAAAGTTAGCACCAGACAAATGGGATAACCCTTATTTTTTATAGAGAATTTAATAGGTGTAGGCCCTCTTGTAGGCCACGATTGTTGATAGCTTGATAATGGAGAGTGAGCTCATGTTTGGGTATGGTTCTGACTTGTTTCCCAGCTCTAGCTATGGGTCCCATTCCACTGAGGGGATCAGTTAGCCAAATCAAGAGCAGCTGGTTTCCCACCATGGTTGTGTGCCACTATTGCACTTGTGTGAGCATCACAACAGGTTATTTGCTGCTAAGTAGGTTAGACCATGAGTTGCTTGGACAGATATTGGTCATTTCCCCCCAGTCACCCATGTAGCACCTTCTGACACCAGATGCACTCACTGTCTGGGGACTGACTCTCTTCCAGCTTCCAGCCATTTCATTCCATTTTATGTGTCAACTTCATATGTTGTCTTCAGCAGTAGCGTCTTAACACTAACCTTTGGTGGGTCATCAAGTACTCTGACAGAAATCTGTCTTTCTTTAAGGAAACCTTGTAGGTCTGTCTGATCAAAAGCTCGTTGTGGATGACAGCCACATGCTGGTATTGAGAGTTACAGGTCAGTGTCCACTAAGAAAAGGAAGAAAAAGATAGCTAATATAAAAGAGTTGGAGAGAAGAGAGAGAGAAGCTGTAGAAGATTAAGGTCAGTCTTCATCATACCCTCTCCAGTATGCTTACACTTAACATATGAATACTGTATCACAGACATGCCAAAAAGAAAAAAAAAAAAAAAAGAAATTTTTGGGCTGGAGAGATGGCTTAGCAGTTAAGGAGCTTGCCTGTGAAGCCTACGAACCCAGGCTTGATTCCCCAATACCCATGTAAGCCAGATGCACAAAGTGGCAAATGTAGCTGGGGTTTGTTTGCAGTGGCTAGAGGGTCTTACCTGCCCATTCTCTCTTCTCTCTCTCTCTCTCTCTCTCTCTCTCTCTCTCTCTCTCTCTCCCTCTTTATTTAAAATAAATATGTGTTTTTTTTTGTTTGTTTGTTTGTTTTTTTTGAGGTAGGGTATCACTCTAGCTCAGGCTGACCTGGAATTCACCATGTAGCCTCAGGGTGTCCTGGAACTCATGGTGATCCTCCTACCTCTGCCTCTGAAATGCTGGGTTTAAAGGCATGAGCCACCACACCTGGCTTTAAAATATTTTTAAATAAATAAATTTTAAAAACTAAGAAATGTGCCGAGTGTGGTGGCGCACACCTTTAATCCCAGCCCTCGGGAGGCAGAGGTAGGAGGATCGTCATAAGTTCAAGGCCACCCTGAGACTACATAGTGAATTCCAGGTCAGCCTGGGCCAGAGTGAGACCCTACCTTGAAAACCAAAAAAACAAAAAAAAAAACAAAAAAAAAAAAAACTAAGAAATGTGTACAGTTTGTTTGTGGCCAAACCAGAACTAGAACATGATTTAACATTACTTTTCCAGCAAAATCAGAAGTTTCAAGGAAAAATAAATAGTAAGCCAGGCATAAAGGCTCACACCTATATAGCCAACACTAGGGAGGCTGCAGTAGAAGGAAAACTGTGAATTCAAGGTCAGTCTGGACTACATAGTGACTTCCAGACCAGTCTGGGCTACAGTGAAACCTTCCTTAAAACAGACAGACATCAAAACCAAACATCAGATATCATTAAAAGCAAAGACTCTAAGGAATTGTATCTCTTCATGTAATTGAATAGTGAAAATGTTTAATTGGAAAAATATGCATTGCTGATCTATAAGTATCTTTCATGTAGAGTCTCTCAATCTGACTGTGTTTTGAATGTGCAATGTTCTCCACAGGCTCATGTGTCTGTACACTTGATCCCTGGCTAGGGACACTGATTAAGAAGTTAATGAATTCTGCAGGTATCTGAGCCTTGCTGAAGGAAGTGGATCACTGTGGTGGGAGCATGCACTAATGCTTTGATAGCCCACCAGGCTCCAGTTCCTATCTATCCTTTGCCTCTTGCCTGCCAATGTGACCAACCAGTTTTCCTCTCTAGCATGCTATACCTTCCCTGCCATAATGGATATATTCCCTGCAAACATAAACTGAAAGACATTCTTTCCTTCCTTAGGGTCAGGCATTTTTCTCACAGCAATGGAAAGTAACTGACATAGCAATAACATTTCTTGGACAGGTCTACAAAATCCATCTGGAAGATTCCAATTTACCATCCAGACAAGTAGTGCTTTGTTGTTAAATGATATACAACAGCCCAGGCTTGGCTCAGCAAGTTGCTGCCTTTTATCACAACTTTACAAGATGTATTTTTTTTAATGTTATCCATTCTCTACCAAAAATATCTTAGCTAAATTAATCTGTGGGAAATTGTTCTTATCACTTATTTATAAGATGGATTTTATTTATACTTGAAGTTTTTTGAAAACTTGGTTGAAATAATTTAACTTTAAAACACATCCCTGTTGGTGCTGCTCTATTCACAATAGCTAGAAAATGTAATCAATCTGGATGGCAATCAACTGATGACTGGTTCATGAAAATCAATCAAGTTTAACTCACCTGTAAAGAAAAGTGATGAAATATAAAGGAAAATGGTTGGGACTCGGAAATTTTATAATAAGTGTGGTAACCCAGGCCAAGAAAGACAAAATTCACATCCCCTTCACCTGCGAACTCTAATGTATAATGTTTGGTTGTATGTAATTAGGGATGTAAGAGTGAGCACAGATGATGGTTCAAGATAGGAGACCACAAGAAGGGGAGAAAGGTGATGAAAGGGACAAAAGGAAGCATGTATGAAAGCGGGAGGAGACTGTGCTGTGGACAGGGCACAAGGGGAGGAGGGAGTGGGGAGAATGAAAGAAAAACAATACAAAAATCAAAATTTGTTTGAAAACACAATCATGAAATGTAATTCTTTGCATGCTAATAAGAAATATCTCTAGTAGATGGACTGCCAAGGGCACAGTAGGAATTTACAAATCAGTAGGTTTGACAATAAGTTTGGAAGATCAAAGTGCATTATATTCATGTATGAAAATGGCATTATAGGCTGGAGACATGTTTCAGCATTTAAGGCACTTTCCCACAAACACTAATGACTGGGGCTTGATTCCCCAGTACCCATGTAAAGCCAGATGCACAAGGTGGTACATGCATTGGGAGTTTGTTTACAGCGGCTAGAGACTCTGCCATGCCCATCCTCTCAGTCTGTTACTCTCTTTTCTCCACTTGCAAATAAATATTTTTTTAATTTTTCATTTTTTATTAATTAGATTTTATTCAGCAAATACAGTCAGTTTGGTACCATTATTAAGATCATCCATGACCTACCCCCTCCCCTTGGCACATCCTTGTTGAGGTATATGGATCATGCATTGTGGAGTTAGCCCACAGTTATGGGGAGGATAAATGTCTCTGCATATCATGACCCAACATGTGGCTCTGACATTCTTTCCACCCCCTCTTCCGCAAAATTTCCCTGAGCCATGTTGGGTTCATTTTTGGTCTGCTTCAGTGATAAGGTGTTGGGGGCCTCTGAGGCTCTGGCTCTCTGATTTGGTAGGAGTTGATTTTTCTCTGTGTTGATCTCCTTCCCCCTTGTGCTGGTATCCGGTTCATCAGGAAAACAGCCCCCTTGCTTGTTTCTCCAATTGTTCTTAGTTTCAGCTGGGCCCTTTTGAGGTATGATGGGGTGGCTCTCTCCTCAGGATGTACACCTATCTGAAAAAGAGAAGCAGAATCTCCAACGGAGAGTAAGTTAGCACCAGCACAAATGAGATAACCCTTACTTTTTTTTATAGAAAATATAATACGTGTAGGCCCTCTTGTAGCCCACAATTGATGGTAGCTTGGTAATGGAGAGTGGGCTTATGTTTGGATATGGTTCTGACTTGTTTCCCAGATCTATGGGTTCTGTACCACTGAGGGGATCAGTTAGCCAAATGAAGAGCAGTTGGTTCCCAACCATGGCTGTGTGCCACTATTGCACTTGTGTGGGCATCACAACAGGTTATTTGCGGCTAAGTAGGTTAGACCATGAGTTGCTTGGACAGATATTGGTCATTTTCCCCCAGTCACCCATGTAGCACCTTCTGGCACTAGATGCACTGACTGTCTGGGGACTGACTCTCTTCCAGCTTCCAAACCAGGCCATTCCATTTTACCTGTCAACCACATAAGGTGTCTTCAGCAGTAGAGTCTTACCACTAACTTTGGTGGGTCATCAAGTACTCAGACAGAAATCTGTCTTTCTTTTAGGAAACTTTGTAGGTATCTCTAATCCCAAAGCTCATTGTGGATGATAGCCACATGATGGTACTGGGAGTTAAAGGTCAGTGCCCACTAAGAAAAGGAGGAAAAAGATAACTAATATACAATATTTAGAGATGAGAGAGAGAGAGAGAGAGAGAGAGAGAGACAGAGGGAGGGAAGGAGGGAAGCTGTAGGGGATTAAGGTTAGTCTTCATCATACCCTCTCCAGTGCCTAGTGGTTCAGGTATTCCCTCTAAAGGCCTGGTGAAGGTTCAGCCATTTGGCCTGCCTTTCAGGAAGTAGAATTTTATGGTACCATTGCCATTTGGGTCTAGACTTGTGTTTCCCACCCCTCTGTTGCCCTACCCTCCCTCGCCTGCCATCCTATCGTCTAGTCCACGAGATGCTTGCTGGGTATGTAAGGCATCTTGGGTAGATTCAGGTTAGGTGCTGTACATGAATGAGGGTATGTGGCGATTTTTTTTCTATGATTGGGTAAGTTCACTGAGAATGATATGTTCCAGGTTCAACCATTTTTCCTCAAATTTCATTGTGTAATTTTTTTCTTACTGCTGTATAGAATTCCATTGTGTAGATATACCACATCTTAGTTATCCATTCTTCTAGTGATGGACATCTGGGTTGATTCCAGCTCTTAACTATTACAAATTGAGCTGCTGCCTACATGGTTGAGCAAATCTCTCTAGCCTGTGGTTTGAAGGTTTTAGGGTAGATGCCCAGTAAGGGAATAACTGGGTCTGTTGGTATCTCTATACTCAGCTTTTTCACAAGTCTCCATATTGCTTTCCAAAGTGGTTGTACCATCCTACATTCCCACCAACAGTGGATGAGTGTTTCTACTTCTCCACATCCTCACCAGCATTTATTTTTATTTGATTTTTTGATGTTTGCTATCCTTATTGGGGTAAGGTGGAATCTCATAGTTGTTTTAATTTGCACTTCTCTGATAATTAGAGATGATGAACATTTTCTTAAGTGTATGTTTGCCATTTGTATTTCTTCATCTGTGAACTGCTTATTCAGCTCTTTGCCCCATTTTGTGAGTGGGGTGTTAGACTTCTTACTGTTAAGATTTTTGTGTTCTTTGTACATTCTAGAGATTAGGCCTCTATCAGTTGGATAACCCTGCAAATATTTTCTCCCATTCTGTGGGTAATCTATTGGCTTTGCTTATTGTATGCTTGTCTATAAAGAAACTCTTCAGCTTCATGTGATCCCATTGGTTGAGTGACTGTTTAAGATGGTGAACTACTGGGGTTTTGTTCAGGAAGTATTTTTCCATTCCTATATCATGGAAAGTACTTCCTAAACTTTTTTCCAGTAGGAGTCGAGTCTCTGGTCTTATATTGAGGTCTTTGATCCATTTGGACTTGAGTGTAGTGCATGGCAAAATGTGTGGATCAAGTTTCAATTTCCTGCATATAGTTATCCAGTTTGTCCAGCACCATTTGTTGAAGATGCTGTCTTTTTTCCAGACTATATTGTTAGGACCTTTTTTGAATATCAAGTAGCTATAGTTGCTTGACCCAAAGTCAGGGTCCTCAAGTCCATTCCATTGGTCTATACTCCTGTTTTTATGCCAGTACCATGCTGTTTTTATTAGTATGGCTTTGTAACATAGCTTTAGATCAGGTATGGTGATGCCTCCAGAGGTATTTCTTTTGCTGAGGATATGTTTGGATATGCGAGGCCTTCTGCCTTTCCATATGAAATTTGAGATCATTTTTTCTATCTCTTTGAAGAACACTGTAGGGATTTTAATTGGAATTGCATTAAATGTGTATATTGCCTTTGGTAGGATTGTCATCTTCACAATGATAATTCTGCCTATCCAGGAGCATGGCAGGTCTTTCCATTCTCTCAAGTCCTCCTCAATTTCTTTTCTGAGTGTTTTCATGTTTTCGTTGTATAGATCTTTCACTTTCTTGGTTAACGTTATTCCAAGGTATTTTTTGTTGTTGTTGTTGCTATTGAAAATGGGACTATGTCCCTTATTTCTATCTCTGTATCTTTGTCATTTTCATAAAGGAAGGCTACTGATTTCTGTGCATGGATTTTGTATCCTGCTACTTTGCTATAGGAGTTAATCACCTTCAGGAGTTTTGGGATGGAGTCTCTCGGGTCTCTCACATATACAATCATGTCATCAGTAAATACAGCTATCGTAACTTCTTCCTTTCCAAACTGTATCCATTTTATTTCCTTCTCTTGTCTTATTGCATGAGCTAGGAATTCCAGTACTATATAGAAAAGCAGGGGTGAAAGTGGACAACACTGTCTTGTTCCTGATCTTAATGGAAATTCCTCCAGTCTCTCTCCATTAAGTATTATTTGGGCCTTTGGAGCTTTGTATATTGCCTTTATTATGTTAAGAGATGAACCAACCATGCCAATTCTCTCCAATGTTTTGATCATGAAGTGATACTGTATCTTGTCAAAGGCCTTTTCTGTATCTATTGAAATGATCATGTGGTTTTTATGTTTAACCTTGTTTATGTGGTGTATTACATTGACAGATTTCCATATGTGGAACCACCCCTGTGTTCCTGGAATGAATCCCACTTGGTCAAGGTGGGTAATGCTTTTGATGTGTTGTTGGATTTGGTTTGCAAGGATGTTGTTCAGGATCTTTGCATCCAAGTTCATCAGGGAAATAGGCCGGTAGTTTTCTTTTCTTGTGGCATCTCTGGCTGGTTTTGGAATTAGGGTGATACTAGCTTTGTAAAAGGAGTTGGGTAGCTTTCCCTGTCCTCCAATTGTGTGGCACAGTTTGAGGAAGATTGGTTTGAGTTCTTCCATGAAGGTTTGATAGAATTCAGTTGAGAAGCCATCTGGTCCTGGACTCTTCTTTTTTGGGAGGTTTTTTATTACTTTTTCAATCTCTATGAGTGTGATGGGTTGATTGAGGTGATTAATCTGCTCTGAGTTTAGCTTTGATAGATGGTATGTGTCCAGGAATTTATCCATCTCCTCCACATTATCCAGTTTTGTGGAATAGAGGTTTTTGAAATAAGTTCTGATGATTCTCCCAATTTCACTTATGTCTGTTGTGATCTCTCCTTTTTCATTTTGAATTTTCTCAATTTGAAGCTTTTTTTTTTTTTTTTTTTGCCCTGATCAAATTGGCCAGGGGTTTCTTAACCTCATTTATTTTTTCAAGGAACCAGCTCTTTGTTTTGTCAATTGCTTCATTGTTTCCTTGGTTTCCAATTCATTGGTTTTTGCTCGATTTTAATTATTTCTTTCCTTCTGGAGCTCTTTGGATTGGATTTTTCTTGCTTTTCCAGTGCCTTTAGGTGGATGGTTAGGTTATTGATGTTAGATCTCTCTGTTTTTTGTTTTTTGTTTTTTGTTTTTTATGAAGGCATTGAGTGCTATGAATTTTCCCCTAAGGACCACCTTCATTGTATCCCATAAGTTTTGGTGCAATGTGTTCTCATTGTCATTCAATTCTAGAAATTTTGCAATTTCATTTTTTAATTCATCCACTATCCATTTATTGTTTAAAAGTGTGCTGTTCAGTTTCCAGGTGCTATTGGGATTATTGGTGGGTCTTTTGCTGTTGATTTCTAGCAATATAGCATTGTGATCTGATTCATGCAGGGAATTATGCCAATCTTCCTAAATATGTGGAGACAGTCTTTGTGACCCATAATATGGTCTATTTTAGAGAATGTTCCATGGGCTGCTGAGAAGAATGTGTAGTCTGTGGATTTGGGATGGAAAGTTCTGTAGATGTCTGTTAGGTCTAAGTGATCTATGGTTTTGTTGAGCTCTCTTACTTCCCTGTTGAGTTTCTGTTTGGATGATCTATCTATTACTGATAATGGTATATTGAAGTTCCCAACTATGATGGTGTTGGTGGTTATTTCTGTTTCATTGTTAAGTAGGTTTTGTTTATGAATTGTGGTGCCCCTGTGTTTGGTGCATACAGATATATGGTTATAATATCCTTTTGATGGATTGTTCCCGTGATAAGTAGGAAGGGGCCTTCTTTGTCTTTTTTGATTATTTTTGGTCTGAAGTCTATTTTATCCAATAATAATATAGCTACACCTGCTTATTTCTTATTCCCATTTGCTTGGAATATTGTTTTCCACCCTTTCACCCTGAGGAGGTGTCTGTCTTTAGTGGTGAGGTGGGTTTCTTGAAGGCAACAGATTGAGGGGTCTAATTTTTTGATCCATCCTGTTAGCTTGTGTCTCTTGATGGTTGAATTAAGGCCATTAATATTTAGGGTAATGACTGTGAGATTTGATTTGATCCCTGCCATATTGTGATGGTGTATGTGGGTTGGTATTTTCATGGACTATGAAGTTTTTTGTTCCTACTCTGAGTTTGGTTGTTGTGATCTGCTTCTTGTAGGCATTTGAGCTTGATTATTTGTTTCTTCTTTGTGGATAACTTCCTGAAATACTCTCTGTAGGTTTGCTTTTGTGTTCATATAATTATAAAGCTGAGTTTTGTCATGGAAAGTTTTTCTTTCACCATCTATTATGAAGGATACTTTTGCTGGGTAGAGTAGTTTGGGTTGAAAGCCATAGGTTCTTAGACTTTGCAGTATTTCATTCCAGGCCCTTCTAGCTTTCTGGGTTTCCATTGAGAAGTCTGAAGTAATTCTGATGAGGTTACCTGTGAAAGTGGTGTGCTGTTTTTCCCTAGCTGCTTTTAGGATTTTCTCTTTGGTGTCAATGTTTAGGGTCTTAATGACAATATGTCTTGGAGAGTTTCTCCTTTGGTCCAGTCTGTTTTGAGTTCTGTTGGCTTCTTGTATCTTGATGGGCCTTTCTTTTGATAGAGTGGGGAAGTTTTCTTCAATTATTTTGTTAAATAAAATCTCCATGCCTTTGGTCTGAATTTCTTCTCCTTCTGGTATTCCAATGATGCTCATATTAGGACATTTAAGTGTATCCCCCAATTCCCTCATGTTCTGTTCACAGGAACTGTTGAACTTACTGAAATTTTTGAACTCTCTGACTGTTTCTTCCATCTTGTCTTCCAGATCAGAGTTTCTATCCTCCACATGGCTGACTCTATTCTTGAGAGCTTCTAGAGATTTTTGGACTTTTTCAATTAAGTTTGCATTTTATATTACTTTTCGATGTATAATTTCCTTCCCTCATTTTCTGATTGTCTTGATGATTCTTGGAATTCATCCTTGCATTTCTTTATGTCTTCATTTAGCATGGCCAGCTGATTTTTGCAGTCTTCTTCTTTTTTTTTTTTTTTTTCACTCTCCCTCAAATCTCTTAACTCTCTTTGAATTCCCTCCATTTTCTTTTCTATTAGATTTCGTTTAGTGATGGCAACATCCACATGATTATCAGTCCTTTGTTGCTTTTCTGCAAGTTCTACCAGTAGCTTGGTCAGGGTTGCATTGCTCAAATCTTTATTTTGGTGTTCTGATCCTAATGACTCCTCTATGTTTTATTAGATATGTTCATTGTAGGACTGGGTGATCTAACTGGATTTTCTTGCATTCGATTTTTCATGTTATTTCTTTTGCGATGTGGTCTGCCCATGACAGGGTATGGGCACGTAGGTGGATGGATCAGCCTAGGCTCAAGCACAATGGGAATCTGAGGCAGCCTGTGGCAGTTGCCCAGCAGCCTGGGCTTTGGCTCTCACTTGCCAAAGCCGCCTGATCTACTTCCTGGCTGGAGTGCCAAAGTTACCTGATCTCTCAAGCAGTAATTCGCCAAAGCTGCCTGTGTTCAACCAAGGAGGGACACTGAGGCACCAAGCACTGAAGCAGCCCAAACTCTGGTGTGGGAACACTGGGACCCGAAAGCAGTCTATGCTCTCCCACCACAGGACAATGGTGGAAGGCCGCTGGGCAGACAGGTAGGGGAAGGCACCTGAGCTGCCACAAGCGACAGACACAGTCCGAGCTTGCTTGGAAGTTGCTGTGGGCCTGGATTCACTGAACGTGTGGTGGCAGGAGCAGTAAGTGAGTGAGTGCATGGAGCACTCTAAGCTTCCACATGCAGGGATTGATCAGTGCGTGGGATGCTGTGGATAAGGCGGCTTCTTGGGGGGAGTGGTGGGCTACCTGCCCACCTGCCAGAACTCGCTGAATGTGCTGTGGCCGGAGCAGTAAGTGGGTGAGTGGGTGGAGCACTCTAAGCTTCCACACGCAGGGATCGATTGGCGCTTGGTGGCTCCGTGGGTATGGAGGCTACTTGGGGGCAGGGCTGGGCTACCAGCCTGCAAGGGAATCAGTGATTCCCTGTTATTTCCAGGACTTGCTAGATGTGCGGTGGCTGGAGCAGTAAGTGGGCAAGTGGATGGAGCAGTCTGAGCTACCGCATGCAGGGATCCATTGGCGCATGGCAGTGCCGTGGATATGGTGGCTATTTGGGGGGAGGGGTGGGCTACCTGCCTGAGAGGAGATCAGCAATTCCCTGTTTTTCCCCCTTCTGTGCCCTCCCACTGGCAATCAATTGGAGATTTCTCTCCCCTAAAAGACCCAGTGAACCCTTAATGTCTTGCCTTTCTTTCCCAGGGATTTGCAGCACAGCTAGGTGGTCGCCATCTTGGCCGGCTCATTTTTTCTTACTAAATTTAAACAACTCCCACATATTAAAGGATGATTCTTTGTACGTCTTTGGAAAGAATATTCCAGGGCAAGACAGTGTAAGAGGCATTTTCTTACACTAAGTTAAAAAACACTGGACTTAGGCTGGGGAGATGGCTCAGTAGATAATGGCTCTCACTGCTCAAGATGGAGTTCCTTAGTTTGATTCCCAGTCCCCACTTAGAAAGACATAAGCTGCGGTGGGCTTCTGTAAGTCTAGAACACTGATGTTGACAGCAAGATGGGAGGCAGAAACAGGAGAATTTCCTGGAAGTTCATGGAGGGCATCAGAACGAATAGCAGAGTAAGTCCAAGCTAAGAAATGCTGTCTTAAATGAGGTGGACAGGCAAGCTCCAATATGATAGCTACATTCTGATGTTCACATATGAACACATATACAGATTAAAAAAATAGCAAAACAGTGGACCTAACCAAAAATGACCTGAGGAAGTGGGCTTCTCTCCCTGAACCTGTCTTTGGAAGCTTTGCTGCAATGAGTGACAGTGAATCCTAGCAGCTGGAATGCCTGTGATAGTTTCACACAGTTGTGCAGGGAGAGGAAGAAGATGGAAACTGAGAATGAAAGAGCAATGACTGGAGCTTTAGAATCAACTCATGAATGCCACTCAGTACTGCCATGGGTTACTTCTAGGATCAGGGTTTACAAGCTGTTGATGGCTTAGTGAGCATGGCTACAGAAAAAGCTCTGGTTCAGCATTTCATTTTCTTTTTTTTTAATTTTTTTTTTGTTTCTTATTTATTTGAGAGTGACAGACAGAGCAAGAAAGAGGCAGAGAGAGAGAGAGACACAGAGAGAATGGGCACACCAGGGCCTCCAGCCACTGCAAAAGAACTCCAGACATGTGTGCCCCCTTGTGCATCTGGCTAATGTGGGTCCTGGGGAGTTGAGCCTCAAACTGGGGTCCTCAGGCTTCACAGGCAAGCGCTTAACCACTAGGCCATCTCTGCAGCCCCAGCATTTCATTTTCTACAGAGAAGATTGTTCAATCAAGTCAGGTTTAAGTGAATTAAAAGAAATTCTTTATTTATTAGACAGAGAGAGAGAGAGACCACATGGGTACATCAGGGCCTCATGCTGCTGCAAATAAACTCCAGATACATGCACCTTGTACATCTGGTTTTATGTGGGTACTAGGGACTCAAACATAGGCCATATGCTTTGCAAGCAAGCACCTTTGACCAGTGATCTACTTCTTCAGCACCTATTGTTTTTATTAATGTGGATTTTCCTATTCTTTAACGTTTACTAAGAAGGGACTTTTCTGATTTTCCTTACTACTATTCCCATATTTAACATTTACTCCTCAATATTTCTGCTCTCAGCAAGTAAGTTTTCTTAAATTTTCTTGTAAGACTAAAGTGTTTATCTCTATATTTATGAAATTCTTTTAACATAAGAGAATTTCACTCCTTTGTAAAAATAAATTTGCTTCATTTGGGCTAATAAATTGATCTATTATGCAGGTCAATATTAAAAATATTTCTAAATCGTCCTATTCAGAAATGGTATTTCCTGAATGGGAGTGGATATAGAATTTTACCCTAAGGATAGTCTCCAGTTGATGGCACATGTAAATGATATTTCTTGAATACAGTGCTTCTTTTTTTAAAAAAGTATGTTATTTCTTTGAAAAAGAAAAAGAGATAGAGAGTGAAGGAGAGAAAAAGAGGGAGGACGGGCATGCCAGGGTCTCTTGACACTGCAAACGTGCTACAGATATGTGCACCACTGTATCCACTGTATCTGGCTTTACATGGGCACTGGGGAATTGAACCCGGTCTACAGGTCTTGCAAACAAGTGTCTTTAACTGCTGAGCAATCTCTCTAGCCCCTGAACACAGTGCTTCTTAAGGGAAGATGTTCATTTGTCATCACATCATTTGCTTAAGTTCCACATTCTACTATATTTCTAGAAGTAAATATAAATTTCCCAATTTTTTTGGGCAAATTAGGTCATTTTTAAAAGAATCAACACAATGATTATTTTTATAATCTGTTTTACATTTATGGTCCCAATAATGTATTATTTAGGGTTCCACTTAATTTTAATTCTTCCTTAAGTGTGGCTATTATGGTAAGTATGTTGATGAACTTTTGATATATATTTTTTTCAATTCAGAGTAAGAAGGGGACATAAACAGTACTGCAAGCACTGCTCATCTTACTATGCTTCTAGTTTTGTCCTTAGGGGAAAAAAATGCATGCCTAAAGAAGTTATAGAGTTTACAGAATTAACAAAGTAAGAATATTAGACTTCTGTCATTTAACAAAATTAAATGGAGGGCATGAAGTCTTTTCATTTAGCCCATTGTTAAATTGTGTGTTCAATTATAAAGATGGTTGTTGGGACCCAGAGTACATCTGAATGATTGCACACATGTGTAGTATGGGTAAGACCTTGGTTCAATTCTCAGCATCAAAGGAAAAAAAAGCCAAGACAGCATAATTAGCTGGATGGGGTGGTACATTCCTTTAATTCCAGCACTTGGGAGGCTGAGGTAGGAGGATCACCGTGAGTTCAAGGCCAGTCTAAGACTTCATAGTGAATTCCAGGTTAGATTGGGCTAGAGCAAGACCCTACCTTGAGAAACAGAAACAAAAGCATAATTGTTATTTTCAGTTTTAAACTGTATTGCTATTCAAATTCTAACTTTAGTGAACTGATACAAAATACTGCTCAATACTTACTGGTCAATAGCTTTCTTATTATTACTACTGGTCAGTGATAATATTTGTTTATTTACTTTGAGATAAGATCTCACTATGTAGCTCAGGCTGGCTTGAAAGTTGCCATATAGTCAAATCTAGCCCCAAACTCATGATCCTCCTGCCTCCATCTGTCTGGTACTGGGATCATAGACATGTGTCAATATACTTGGCGAGTGCCAACATTTTTTCTAATTATTTTTTTAAATATTTTATTTATTTATTTATTTATTTGAGAGAGAGAAGGAGAGAGAGGAAGAGGCAGATATATAGAGAGAATGGGTGCACCAGGGCCTCCAGCCACTGCAAATGAACTCCAGACATGAGTCATCTTGTACATCTAGCTTGCATGAGTACTGGGGAATTAAACCTGGGTAATTGGGCTCTACAGTCAAGCACCTTAACTACTAAGCTATCATTCCAGCCCTCTGATATTCTTAAACATTATAATTATCAAAACCCATAATTAATGGTCCAAAATCACATTGTGCATTTTAATTAATAGGATATGATGTCATTATTTTTGTTTTACTGAACATACACACATTTTACTTTCTTATAATTCCCTAAATAACATATGAAAACTATATAACATTTGCATTGCATTTTATATATATATATATAAATTTTTTGAAATCCAGAGACACAGAGGCTCCCAAGACCTCATCACTGAAGCAGATGTAAAACAAACCCAACATAGCTCAGGGAAATTTGCCGAAGGGGTGGAAAGAATGTCAGAGCCACATGTTAGGTCATGATACACAGAGACATTGCCTCCTACTCATAACTAATGACTAACCCCACAAAGCATGACCCATATTCCACAACAAGGAGGGTCCCTGTGTAGGGGGGAAGTCAGGGAGGAGGCTAACAATGGTACCAACTTGACTGTATTCACTGAATACAAAACTAATAAAATAATAATAATAATAAATTAGAAATCTACCAGAGGATGCTCATAGGTTACATATGAATACAATGACACTTTTATGATATTTCAGGATATACAGATTTTGGTTTCTTCAGAGATCCTGAACCACTCACACATGGATTCCAAAGAACAGTTGTGTATGCATGTGTGAATGAATACATGTGTATGCATATATGTATCCGTCACAATTGTGTATGAATGTTTGAATGTATACATGGGTGTATATATGTATCCATTACAATTCGGCATACATGCATGTATGTATGTGCATATATATGTATCCATCACAGCTGTGTAAGTATATGTGTATGTATATATGTATGTGTATACATATCCATCACAATTGTGTATGCATGTATGTATGTATATATGTGTATATATGTATCTATCACAATTGTGTATACATGTGTGTGCATATACATATATATACACATATATATGTATGTGTATGTATCCATCATAATTATGCTTGCATGCATGTATGTATATATGTATCCATCTACACAAATACATGCTTTGCTTCTTTTAGAAAAACTTTCTATTGACAATTTTCATACAGGTACATAGTGTATTTTGCTCATTATCCCCTCTCTTTACCTTCTTTTTTCTTCCCTCCCACATCTCTGTACTCATTCCACTAAATTCCTTTTTCTTTACATCTAGTGCTAGTATTAAAGGCATGTGCCACCATACCTGGCAACTTATGTGTTCTGAATATTAGGTTGCCAGCTGGTGGCAATTTGGTAATTGTAGACTCCTGGAGATGGTGTACCATTGGGGTGGGCTTAGGGGTATTATAGCTAGCTTCCCCTTGCCAGTGTTGAGAACACTCTCCTGTTGTTGCTGTCCACCTGATGTTGGCCAGAAGGTAGTGTCTACCCTTTGTTCATGCTATTGTGTATATAAGCCAAAATAAACCTTTTCTTCCCACAAGCTGCTCTTGGCCAAGTGATTTCTGCCTGAAATGCTAAGCTGACTGCAAAACCCCTTTTTATCACCCTCCCCTAAATTCTCCTCCTCCTTGTATTTTCCCTCTTCTGTTTACATGCCACATGTATCCTTTTGCCCAACTCTCCCCTTCCAGCTCATCTCTTCATATTTATTTTTGTTTACAGTTCTATATTTATAGCTTTTATCCACATTTGCCCCCATATACACACACTTATAGATATTACAAGCTAAGAAGTACATATTACAGAGGACATGCACTTTTGATATTTCTGAATTTGAGTTACTTCACTTAATATGATTTTTTCTATTATGCTTTCCAAATCCATCCATTTTCCTCCTAATTTTATAATTTTAGTTTCCATAATGCTGAACAAAATGCCATTGTGAATATGTACCATAGAATTTGGATCTGGTTCCCAATTCTAGATATGGGTTCCTTTGCACTGAGTGGATCTCTTAGCCAATCAGAAAGCTATTGGTTACCCACTGAGGCTGTGTGCCACTATTGCACTGACATGTATATCCTGTGAGAGTGTTTGATTCTGAGTAACTTAGACCTCTGGTTGCTCCACCCATTGTTGGCCATTTCCGCCATAGCTCATGTAGCACTTTCCAGTACTAGACAGGCTAACTCTCTGGAGACTGGCTTTCTTCTGAATTTCAGCCAGGTCTCTCCATGCTCTGTGTAAGCAGCATATGGTGTCTTCAGCAATAGGGTCTTAGCTTTTCTCTCAGGTGGGTAATCATGTGCTTTGACAGAAAGCTGTCTTGATTTGAGAATCTCGGAGGTCTCTCTGATCAATAGCACAATGTAGGTAGCAACCAATCTCTGGAACTGGGAGTTACAGAACAGAAACAGAAAAAAAGGTATTTTTCTTTTAAGCTTAGGCTTCTTCCCACTCTCTCCAGGGCCCTACTTTTCAGGTGCTCCCCTCTTACTCTGCTTGAGGGTGATATCTCTTAGGCTATCTACAAGGATAAAGGTTTCTATGATATTAGCTTATTTTGGATTTAATTTTGTGTTTGTTTTCCCCCTCTCTCTTTCCCCTCCCCCCAAACCCCTCCATTCCTATTGTCTGGACCTTGAGTTGCCATCAGGTATGTCAGCAAGTTGAGCAGGACCAGGTTAGGGACCGCAAATAAGTGACACCATGCAGCATTTAAAATATATATATATTTCATTTACTTATTTGCAAGGGCAGAGAGAAGATAGAGGGATCTTCCTTCCTCAGCCTCCTGAGTGCTGGGATTAAAGGCATGAGTCACCATGTCTGGCCTCCACATCCAGCCCTAGAGACACAGTCCTCCAGCAAGGCTTTACCTCCTAAATCCCCACTAGCTGGGGATGAAGAACAAGGCTTAATCACAGCCATACAAAACTATAGGGGACATTTAACATTCCATACCTGATGCCCATAGACTCATGGATACTTCATGATTCAAAATACAGTCAGTCCAACTTCAAAATTCCATATAGTTTTTTAGCAGTTCCAACAAGATTTAAATTTTAAACTTCAAAGTTTCCCCTGAGACTCCAGACAGTCTTGACTGAGAGTCCTATAAAACAAACCGCAAATTATGTGCTTCAAAAATACAATGGCAGAGAGTAAACAGTCACAATTCAGAAGAGAGAATTGGACCTTAGCATAGAAAATTTACCCAATAAAGATGAGAAAGCAGAAGAGCAGAGCATCAAATCCTCTTGTACCATGTCCAGCACTTGAGACCTTGGATGAAATTCTCTGGGATCAGAAAAGGCTTCAGCAGCTTTGCCCCTGCAGCTGTGCTGCTTGCACCTTAGGCAGAATACACATTGAACAGCAGCTTTACTTAGCAGCCATCCAATAGTACTGGCATCTCTAAAATCCAATGTTCTCTACAAAAAATCAAAAGTTCATCTTCACAATTCCATGCCATGAACACCTGTGGTCCTCATGCAGGGATTTCAACCCTTTTTCATAGTGTCTAGCAGCCATCTCAGTAACCATGAACACTTCATGACTTTATATATTTCTGGTATTGTAATGCTTCCAAAACCAGTACCAGACAGGCAATAAAATAAATTTACTCAGGGAGGATGAAGCCTGCCCTTGAGGAACATGAAACTCCAACATTCTTCCTTCAAGTCTGTTCTTTTCAAAGCAATCAGCAATTCTCCTACTGCCCCCTCAGGTGGAGCAGCCGGCCAATCCTCAAGGTTGGTCACCTCTCACCTCTCAAAAAATTTCAGCTGAAGCAGCTACAGTTTCTAGGAACCCAAACTGTACACATTTCCCTCTGTGCCAAACTTGACATCTTTCATACCCTTTTGTTCTGTATTTTCTCCCAGTCTTTAAATTCAGCATTGCTCAAGTTGTCAGGACACAGGCAGAGCAGCTAGCCACTCCACAAGAATATCACATGAACTATCTCTAATACAGTCCCAACAACTTCCTTTCTTTTCCCTCTGAAACTACATAAGCCAAGCCACCATAGTCTCATTGCTTGTTGTAGGTTTCCTTAAATGGTGTTGCCATCAGGTCTGCATTGCAGGGAGAAATCACCCAACCATGAGCAGCTTTTGGGGGGAAAAAAGAGGTTTATTTTGGGTTACAGACTCAAGGGGGAACCCCCACAATGGCAGGGAAAACGACAACATGAGCAGAGGTTGGACATCAGCCCTTGGCCAACATAAGGTGGACCATAGCAACAGGAGAGTGTGCCAAACACTGGCATGGGGAAACTGTCTATAGCACCCATAAGACAACCCCCAACAATACACAGCCTCCAGAAGGCATAAATTCCCAAATCTCCATCAGCTAGGAACCTAGCATACAGAACACCTAAGTTTATGAGGAACACCACATTCTGCCCCTGGCCCCCATAAACTGATAAACATCCATGGTGTAAAATGCAATGAATTCTGTCCAACTTTAAAAGTCCCCATAGTTTTTATCAATCCCAATGATGTTTACACATCCCCATAGTCCAAGGTCTTTTAACTTAGCCATAATACCAAAAAATCCCCCCCCAAAAAAACCATAATGGCACAGAATAAACATTCACACTTCAAAAGATGGCATTGGGCATAGCAAAGAAATATTTAACTAATACAAGTTTTAAAACAGCCAGGACAAACATCAAACTCTGTAGCTTTAAGTCCAACAACTCTATCCAGTGACAAATCTCCAAGTCTGATAACTCTAACCAGCAAGAAGTCTGGAGTTCCAATTCTTCCCCTCCAGCGAGGCTACTCACAGTCCTGGAAAACTACATTGGTGCCAGCAGCTTTCCTTAGCAGCCATTTCATGGTCCCAGCATCTCCACTGGGTCTCCATTGCAATCCATGGTTCATCCTCATAGCCCCATGGGGTGTCTATTCAGGCATCTAGAAAACCTGCTTCACACTGCCTATGGCCATTTCCAACACACAAAACCATGTTGCAAACTCAATGACCCTCTCTTTCCTGCATTTCTTATATTCCACAATACCAGGTAGGGTGCCAAGTTGTTAATCCAGGGGGGAATAAAGCTGACTTTGAAGAACAGGACACTTCTTGAGCACTCAGGCCCCTCCAAAAGAGTCTATGTTCTTCCTGTTGCCCCAGTGCAGATCAGCTAGCTCTGTCTCAAAGGCTGTAATCTCTTAATTGCAGCTGAACAGGCAACAGCTCACCCTAAGAGTTTTCTTTCTGTGCCATGTCCCTCTGCTCACACCAGTTTATACACAAAGCAACCCTGCACAACTTCTCAGGACCCAGGCATAACAGAAAGCTTCCCACACAAACTGCTAGCCCACTCCAGGCAAAGCTCTTTCTCACTCTCATAATATGCCAAACCTCACAGTCCATAGTTCTTACTGCAGTAAGGTCTTGCAGCTCTGACTAGAATAGTCCATCAAGCTGTACTTGCAGCACTGCAAGGCATCTCTTAGGCCAAGGTTACAAATTCTTCCACAGTCCTCTTGAAAATCAGCTCCAAAAGGCCAAAGCCACACAGTCAGGTGTCTACCAGCAATCCCACTCCTTGATACCCTCTGTACCACTTTACTGTTGCAGTCAGGTCTGCATTGCTGGTAGAAATCACCCAACCAAGAGCAGCTTGTTGAAAAAAGAGCTTTATTTTGGTTTATAGGCTTGAGGAGGAAGCCCCTTAATGGCAGGGAAAATGACAACATGAGCAGAGGGTGGACATCACCCCCTGGCCAACATAAGGTGGATCATAGGAACAGGAGACTGTGCCAAACACTGGCAAGGGGATCCTGGCTATGACACCCATAAGCCTGCCCCCCAACAATACACTGCTTCCAGGAGGCATCAATTCCCAAATCTCCATCAGTTGGGAACCTAGCATTCAGAACACCTAAGTTTATGGGGGACACCTGAATCAAACCACCACAAATGGTTTATCTCATCTTGGCTTAAGTTTCGTAGGTCACATGAATTTAGAAATACATCCATATATATATATATTTGGGGGGGGGGGTTCAAGGTAAGGTCTCACTCTTGCCCAGGCTGACCTAGAATTCACTGTGTAGTCTCAAGGTGGCCTCAAACTCACAGCGATCCTCCTACCTCTGCCTCCTGAGTGCTGTTATTAAAGGCATGTGCCATCACACCTGGCTTTCCATTTATATTTTACACTTTTCAAACTTAGTGGAGTATGTTTTTAAGGTATGTTATTATGATTGTCTGAGTGTCATTGGTATCCATCAAATAGCTCTTTCTTATTTCCTATTTTATTAACTGGAGTTATCTCTTCTGATTGGTTTCACTGATCTTGTTTTCCTTTCAAAGAACAGACTCATTGTTTCATTAATTTGGGGGTATTGTTGTTGTTACAGGGACTCACCCTTGCCCAGGCTGACCTGTAACTCACTTTGTAGCCAAGGCTGGTCTCAAACTCATGATCCTTCTACTTCAGCCTCCTGTGCGCTGGGGGACTATAGATGTAATCCATCATCAATGGCTTTATTAATTCTTTGTAATATATTTTCCTTCTGGTTTATTAATTTATGCTTTGATCTTGTTCTTTATTTCTACCTACTGATATTTGGTTTGGCTTTTTCCCTTATTCTTCCAGGGTCCCAAAAGTGTATCACTAAATTATTTATTTGAGATCTTTATGATTTGTTAATATAGGCATTTAGTGCTATAAGCTTCTCATTTATCATTGTATCCAATATTTTTTGGTATATTGTGTTTTCATTATCATGTGAAATAGGAATTGTTTTTTGATTTCCTGTTTAGTTTCTTCAATACTACATTGGTTATTAAACAGCATACTTCTTAATGTCCATCAGCTGTATATGTATATGTATATGTATATGTATATGTATATGTATATGTATATGTATATGTATATGTGCTGTATAGTCTCTTTTGCTATTAATATGTAGTTTTATTCCTTTGTAATCAGGTATGATACAAGAAATTATTTCAGCTTTCTTATATTTTCCAAGATTTGCTTTGGTACTAATATGTGATCTATTTTACAAAAAGTTTCATGAGGCACTGAGAAGCATTTGCATTCTTTGGCATTTGGGTGGAATGGTCTATAGGTGTCTGTTCGGTGCATTTGATATAACATGTCACTTATTCCAGACTCTTGCAATTGTCTTTCAGAACTTGAAATATATTATTCCCAGTCCCCCTGCTTTTAAAGATTCTCCTGAGAAATTTGTTGCTATCCTAATGAGCTTCCATTTTTTTTTCCAAGGTAGGGTCTCACTCTAGTCCAGGCTGACCTGGAATTCACTATGTAGTCAGGCAGAGTGGCCTTGAACTCATGGCAATCCTCCTACCTCTGCCTCCCGAGTTTTGGGATTAAAGGCTTGTACCACTACACCAAGCTCTTCCAGAGTTGTTGTTTTTGAACTTGCCTTTTTAAATGACTTGGTGCTTCTCTCTTGCTGCTTTAACTATACTTTCATTTGTCTGCATATTTAATAGTGTTATTACAATATGACAAGGGCAGTTTTATTTCCTGTCTTATTTGTTTGGTGGTCTAACAGACTCCTATATGTCCTGACATCTCTTTCCTTAATTTAGGGACACCTTCTTCTATGATTCCGTTGAAAATATTATGCCTTTAGACTGAAATTCTCTTCCTTTTTGTGCCAAGAAATTGTGTTTTTTCCACTTCATAGTGTTCAGAGAGTCTTAAAACTCCTACTTTTACCTTTTCAAAAATTTATCTTTATCTTTTTGGGATGCTCCAATTCCTCCATGTTGACTTAAAGCTCAGGTATTCTATCTTCTCTTTGATCCATTATTGTTGAAGCTTTCTACAGCATTTTAATTTGATTCATTGTATTTCCTTTCCCATATTCAGACTGGTTTTTATTCACTATTTCTATCTCTCTTTTCATAACTTGTATTGACCTCCTTATAAATTCAGGTGATTTTCTGTGTTTCAGGAGTTTGTTTTCTGTTTTTGATTCACTTGAATTTTTTTTTTTTTTTTGCTTTCTTTGGACATATTTATAATCATTCTTTTAGTTATCAGTCTTGCATTTCATATAACTGCTCTCACTGAAGTCATTTCCGTGGGTTAGAAAAAAGAACCAGTGTTAACTTTGCAAAAGACGTAGGGAGAAAAATAGAGTTAAGAGAGGAAAATTGGAATACTGGTAGGTTTGACAGGGTTTTAAAGGTTGTTAACGATATAGAAGGTTGTAGTTATAGAATGTAAAGAGGAGGGCCTAAAGAGGACAGAATGTGAAGAAGAAAGTATGATAAGAGGCAATGTAAAAGAGTTATGAATGGCAAGGATATTAGAGAGATCAAAATAGTAGCTTGAGTGGAGATAAATATACAATAATCTTAAAATTGAACTGGACATTATACAAACACAAACAAAACCATCATGAGGAAACATTCAGCCAAGAAGGATCCAGAAGATAAAAATATGTCAAAATTACAAAAGCTAACTTTAACATATAAATGATAAAAAGGAAATATGTGGTAAAATTATATTAAAATAATTGTTAGAACCAGAATGGTTCCATTTTTGAACTCTGACTGACATTTCATCATAACTCTGTCTCCAAGAGTAACCCAACCACCCTTCCCAAATATCACATTCCTGGAGTGCTCCAGACCACTCATACCCATCATCAGTTCCTGTAGTGGCCCAAGCCTTGAGGCAAGGTGGACTGCTCTGTTACCCAGGAATTCCAATGACCCCCACAGCCCCATAAATATCTCATAGTCTGTAAGAGAAGGGGCTTCTGACCATGCCTTGTCAAGGCCCTTCTCAGGAGTTCCGGAATAAAGCCTATCTCTGCTGTGGAGCCCAGTCTTCTCTCTCATTTCTTTCTTTTTCTAACACATGGTGTCCAGACAGGTGCTTAGAGTGGGGGCCTTCTTGCAACCCAGGGACCAATGGGCAGTGGCAGCTCATCCAGGGATAAGTCCTGGATTCTGAAGTGTCCTTGATCTCCACCCTGTTCTCTCTTTTTTCCTCTCTTTCACCATGGTAAATTGCATGAGAATTGCAACCTCCCCCGGGCAGGACTGTGAGGCCAGTACTAAGGCTACTCTTCAATGAGCTCTCAGAACTCCCAGGTGGCTGGAGAAAATCTACAACAGTTCAGTAGGGTCCTTCATCTACCTAAAACCTTTTCCTTCACCTCTCTTGTTGGCTTCAACCATAGAGAGGCCATTCACATATCCATTGGATCATCCAGCACTGGACCATGTTTAGCCCAAGGAGGTGTTGTATCAGCCTCCGTCCTTTCGTCTTCCTAAGGTACCTAGGAATAATAGATCTGGCTCCCTTATCTTGTCCTTGGAGGACTGCCCCGGGAGCCTCCAGTCAGAAGCAATTGTTCTGGGAAACCTGCTTTCCTTCCAAACCTCCTGTCTTTCTCCAGGAAGTTTCCAGTCACCTGATCCTCAGACAGATGCCCCATCCCTTCTCACTCCCTCCATGGGTTTCCAAATTTTGAAAACTCCACCAGCATCCCCACTGGATTATCTCCTGACAAATCTTAAAACACATGGCCTAAAATGAGACAAAAAGCCCAAGTGCTTCATTTTTTATTACAATACAGTTTGGCCACAATACAAATTGGACAGTAATTCACATTGGCCTGAAAATGGCACATTTGACCTCCAAATTCTTCTTAAAAATATTTTATTTTTTTAATTTATTTGAGAGAGGGAAAGAGGGAGAGGGAGAGAGAGAAAAAAAGATAGAGAGAGAGAAAGAGAGAGAGAGAGAATGGGCACACCAGGGCTTACAGCCACTGCAAACATACTCCAGATGCATGGGCCACTTTGTGCATCTGGCTTACGTGGGTACTGGGGAATCAAACAGAGGTCCTTTGGCTTTGAAGGCAAGTGCCTTAATAGCTAAGCCATCTCTCCAGCTCCCCCAAATTCTTAATGATTTTGATAACTTCATAAACTGGATTGGCAACCAGCAAGAAGTTCCCTCCATTCTTCTACCTCTGATCTTTCCCCATTCTGCTTTCTGACCTGGACCTTCCTGGTAGAAAAACCTTCTTTCCACCACATTAAACAATTCCAATTAACTGCCCACCTTGCCTGAACCCAAGAAGATGACCACAGCTCTCCTTTACTATGCTACTACAAATGGAAATTTCTCTCTCCCTCTTTCTCATTCTCCCTCTCTCTCTCAAAACACAGTTCTAAACTACAGTTAAGTTTGCATAAACTGTTTTCCTTCAAAGTGCAACTGTAAAAATGGCCTTTGAGAATGGCCTTCAGCCTATTCTCCAGATTCAACTGGTTTCCTCTGGTTCTGCCTTGAAATTATTTTTTAATATTTATTTATTTATTTGAAAGATAGAGGGGGGGGGCAGATAGAGAAAGAGATGGTGAACATGTCTGGAGTTCAATTGCAGTGGCTGGAGGCCCTGGCATGCCAATTCCCACCTCTCTCTCTCTTTCTCTCTCTCTGATAAAAAGTAATAAAATATTTTTAAAAAGACATCTCTTCATGTTTCATGTTCTTTGTCATGTCTAATGCTGGCCAGCCATGTCATGTCATGTGCTCTATCTTTCATGTAGTCTGTCCTGATGTGTAACTAAATTATGGTCAATAATTATTCTAGTGGTTATGGTCCTTAAGTGTTCGGATGTTCATAGATATATTTTGAGATTATGTTAAATTGTTAAAAACTGGTTTACAATGTATTTAAAATAATTTGCTTCTGTATGTTTGGCTTTATGCTCATTGATGCTCACTATAACAACAGACATGTTAATATACCAAAGCTTAATCCTACTCTAAACATTAGCTTCTGAGCATTTACGACTTAAATCTTTAAAGAAATGATTAATTGGGGTTTACTGACAGCACAAAATGTTGATGTATTTTGCCTATATTTATAACTGCTAAAATACAATATGCATTTTCTGTCAAACCACACCTTTCTTGGTTTTAAAGTTAGTTTCTAAATTTTATAATAACAATGATAATAGTAAAATACAGAACAGACCATCAAAATTATAAAGTGTATTTTCAGTTAAGAGAAAATAGGCTAAGATAAAAAGTTGTTTATCTTGTTAACTCCTGGATTCTGAAGTGTCTTTGATCTCTGCATTTTCTCTCCCCTTAATTGCTTATATAATTCAAAATGAACTGTTTATAATAAGTTGGTAAATTTATTTATATTTCCATGTCTCATATCAAGGTTAAAAATCAGGTATACATAGGTTTCCTCTATGTTAAGCTTCGACTACTGGAAAAGTGAATCACTAAAAAAATTCAGATATACTTTAACTAATTTTGCCTGTTTAAGCATTATCTAAGTATGACATAAAAGTCAAAAGTGCAAGATTAATATAACTGACCTGGACATTCAGTTTTTTTTAAAAAAGGGACACCTACAGTTCTATAATTCTACCAATAGGGCCTTATAACACACTAAATCCATCTATCTGGATCCCTTTTGATTGTTTTCCAAAGCCTAAAAGTCAACATAAGTAGAGACAAATCCCTCTCAAATTCTTTTTTCTCTTTGTCTCACTTCAGCTTGAAGAAGCCAGATATGAACCCAGAGCCCATCTCTCAAACAACACTTGAGGCCTCTCTTACTCTACTAACAGGTAGATAGATAATTGAATTAGAGATCATTAAAATACTGATACAATTTTCTTTGTCCCTGGTAACATTTAAAGGGAAAAGGACACTGCCTTCTGACCAGAGGTCTGATCCTGAATATTATATAGAATATATAATGTGTGCTGACAAATTTCAAGGGTTAGAATGGTTATTAAATTTCTGACTGACATATATTTAAAATTTAATAAAAGATAACATAGGTATACTATTAAATATTGTTAACATTCTGAAGTCAAAAGTCAAGTTTTGCTGGGCATAGTGGTACACACCTTTAATACCAGCACTCAGGAGGCAGAGGTAGGAGGATTGCCATGAGATCGAGGCCACCCTGAGAATACATAGTGAATTCCAGGTCAGTCTGGGTTAGAGTGAAATCCTACCTCGAAAAACCAAAATAAAAAAAAAAATCAAGTTTTCTTAAATATAATTCTACTGTTAAAATATTTACAATGTGTCTGTTGTTTTTACAGCTATAGTCAGCATAGATATTAGTCTACTATTGTTCACAAAATGGTTTACTTTCATAGTCATCTTCACACTGCTGGGAAGAACCTCTAGACCAGACACATTTTATTGGAGAAACATGATTTATTTGGATCTTACTGACCCAGGGGGGAATCCATAATGGCAAAAGAGGCTGAACCTCTTTCACAGGTCCATGCAAAAAGAAATGCCACCATCAATGACATAAGCAAGCACACTTCAGAAGGCCCAGGCAGAACTCAATAACTCTATCTTTAGGTTAGAATTCAGATCCATCTCCAGTAACACCTTAGGGATGGATGACCCCAGGATACAACCACAGTGTCACTTCCTCAACTCAGGAGGCTAGAGCTCTAAATTATAAGCTTAAATAAAATTTCTGAACCTAATGGGGGACATCCATTCAAACTACCACATTCTGAGCCTGGCCCCCAATAGATTCATAACCATCTCATATTGTATCAAGTCCAACTTCAAATGTCCCCATATTCTTTATGAACTTAAAATAGTTACAATGTCCCAACTCTAATATGATATTTAAGTCTGCCTCTTCATTATGAGTCCTATAAAATTAAACAAGTTACATACTTCCAGCACATAAAGGCACAGAGTAAACTTTTGCAACTTCTGTTAGACATAACAAGGAGAGACTGAACCAATGCTAAGTCAATGACCCTCAAGCAAACATCAAACATCTATAGTTCAAGTCCAATATCATAACTGGTGACTGACATTTTCTGGATTTTCCAATTCTGCTCCACCTGGGCTGAATAGCCAGGAAAAAACTCTATCTCAACCCAACAGCACTGCATGGTAGTCCTTGCACAATACTGGTATATAAAAAACATCTTCAGGTCTCCATGAAAGCCATGGTCCATCATCTAATGGCTTCATTGCCCATCAGGGTAATCATACACTGTCTATATGTCATGTCTAAGCAGCAGCTGCTAGAAATGTGTGCACTTCATGACCCAATCCACACATTTTTAATGCTTATGAAATCAACACCAGGTGTGCAGGACACAGCTACATTCTTAATTCAGAAACAAAACAAATCGTGACCTTGAAGAGCAGGTTCCTTTCTTTCAAAAGAGTTTGCATTTCTACCCTTCAGCCTTTCCTCAAACATCCTTTCTGTTGTTTCAATGTAAAGTTGTTGGGCCATCTTCCTTCCCCATGCTAATGTATTTGACAATAGCAGCTTCAGCAGTAAGTCTCAGTGCCTATAATTTTAAACTTGCTTGAGCTTTTCTAACTTTAAATCTTAAATTTCTCAGTTCCATATCTTTGTCCAAGTTCATTATTCCATTACAAATTTAACCTTGATTAAATTCTTTGGGCATGAGCAGCAGAGTGCAGCCTGCTCCTATACCAGTAGCCCAGTTCCAACAAAGTTCTCTGCTATCTTTTCTTCCCATTAGAGAGTTCATAAGCAAAACCTCCAAATACAATTTCTGTACACTTAACATTTTCAAACCCGCACCAGAATAGCCTATAAAACTTTGTTCACTGCTCTGGAAGGCATCTTCAGTTTAAAGTACCAAGTCTATGCACATTCCTCCAAAAGTTCCAAAGACCAAAATACACATGGCCAGATTCATTGCACAACAACACCTCACTCCAGGTACCAATTCTGTCATAGTCAGCTTCACACTGCTGGGATGAACCTCCAGTCCAGACAGTTTATGGGAGGAACAGGATTTATCTGAAGCTTGGAGATCCACAGGAAGTTCCATAATGGTAAAAGAAGCCAGACCCCTTTCATAGGTTCATGCAGAGAGAAATGCCACCATCAACCCCACAGGCAAATACACTCCAGCAACCTCAGTCAGAATTAAAGCACTCTGCATATCTTTAGGTGGGAATTCAGATCCTCTCCCAGTAATACCTTAGAGCTAAACCCCAGGATCAGCCCACAGTAGCACCTCTGCATCTAGGTGGCTGAAGATCTAAATTACAAGCTTGAATAAAACTCCTGAATCAACTGGGGCTCATCCATTCAAACTACCACAGTTATAAACATGAATTTTGAGTTAACTGAGATACCTAACACTTATAATTAATTTATATCCAAGTACTAAGCATATATGTTTTCCATCTGATAAAACCTTTATTTTGTTTGATAAAACATGTTCACAATAATAGATTTCTTACATATTCTGTTCTTATATGTTTTTCCATTGGATAAAACTTTTATTTGTTTGTTATAAGCTTATGCTAATGGATTAACAACTGAGCCTAATATAAAATTTTATTGTGCCTATAAATAAACAATTGATAAAACAAATTATCAAGATTCATCAACCTTTTAGCTTTTTAATCCTAAAATACTTTCATTAGTTCTTCTATAGCTAAGACATTTGGATCGCTAGACCCAGGAAGTAAAAATTATAAGCCTCCTATAGTAAAGACATATAATGAATTTTTAAACCTGATAACTAAACTTCAAGATTGGTTAATTTCTTATTCTCTATCATGTTTGAACTTGAACTTGTTTAAGATATAACAAGAAATAATTGTTTCAATAGTAGTTTCTTATACTTCCTACTTAGTTAAACCAAAACTTCATATCTCCAGAAATTTCAATTGATTCCCTATGCAAGTTAAAAGTCCTTCTTCCTTACTTTTTCATACAGCTCTCCTTGTTTCCTTACTTACCACCTATGTTGTGTTTAAAATTAATTAGTTTTGTACTCAGTGAATACAGTCAAGTTGGTACCATTGTTAGCAACCCCCCCTCCCTCTGGCCCCTCCTTGTTGAGGTATATGGGTCATGCATTCTGGAGTTAGCCTTCAGTTATGGGTAGGAGGAAATGTCTCTCTGCATATCATGACCCAATGTGTGGCTCTGACATTCTTTCTGCCCTCTCTTCCGCAAAATTTCCCTGAGCCATGTTGGGTTCATTTTCGGTCTGCTTCAGTGATGAGGTATTGGGGGCCTCTGGATCTCTGATTTGGTAGGAGTTGATTGTTCTCTGTGTTGATCTCCTTTACCTTTGTGCTGGTACCAGGTTCACCAAGAAAACAGCACCCTTGCTTGTTTTGCCAATTATTCTTAGTTTCAGCTGGGGCCCTTCTGAGGTGTGATGGGATGCTTCTCTCCTTAGGATCTGAATCTATATGAAAAAGAGAAACAGACTCTCCAAAGGAGAATAAAGTTAGAACCAGATAAATGGGATAGCCTTTTTTTTATAGAGAATTTAATAGGTGTAGGCCCTCTTGTAGGCCACAATTGTTGGTAGCTTGATAATGGAGAGTGAGCTCATGTTTGGATATGGTTCTGACTTGTTTCCCAGCTCCAGCTATGGGTCCCATTCCACTGAGGGGATCAGTTAGCCAAATCAATAGCAGTTGGTTTCCCACCATGGCTGTGTACCACTATTGCACTTGTGAGCATCCCAACAGGTTATTTGCTGTTAAGTAGGTTACACCATGAGTTGCTTGGACAGATATTGGTCATTTTCCCCCAGTCACCCATGTAGCACCTTCTGACACCAGATGCACTGACTGTCTGGGGACTGACTCTCTTCCAGCTTCCAGCCATGTCACTCCATGTTATGTCTCAACTGCATATGGTCTCTTCAGCAGTAGGATCTTTCCACTAACCTTTGGTGGGTCATCAAGTACTCAGACAGAAATCTGTCATTCTTTCAGGAAACCTTGTAGGTCTCACTGATCAAAAGCTCATTGTGGATAATAGCCACATACTGGTACTGGCATTTACAGGTCAGTGCCCATGAAGAGAAGGAAGAAAAAGATAAGTAATAGAAAAGAGTTAGAGAAAAGAGGAAGAGAGAAAGGGTGAGAGAGAGAGGGAGGGAGGGAGAGAGAAGCTGTAGAAGATTAAGGTCAGTCTTCATTGTACCCTCTCCAGTGCCTTCTGACTCATGTGTTCCCTCTAAGGGCCTGGTGAAAGTTCAACCACTTGGTCTGCCTTTTAGGATGTAGAATTTTATGGTACCATTGCTGTTTGGGTCCAGATTTGTGTTCCCCAACCCCTTCCCTACCCTCCCCTCCCTCCCTACTGACCCTATTGTCCAGTCCTTGAGATGCTTGCTGGGTATGTGGCATCTTGGGTAGATTCAGGTTAGGTGCTATAGATGAGTGACACTATGTGGTGCTTATCTTTCTGTGATTGGATAAGTTCACTGAGAATGATCTGTTCCCGATTCAACCATATTTCTTCTAATTTCATTGTGTGATGTCATTTTTTTCTTACTACTATGTAGAATTGCATTGTGTAGATATACCACATCTTAGTTATCCATCCTTCTAGTGATGGACATCTGGGTTGATTCCACCTCTTAGCTATTACAAATTGAGCCCCTATAAACATGGTTGAGCAAATCTCTCTGGACTGAGGTTTAAAGGTTTTAGGGTACATGCCGAATAAGGGAACAACTGAGTCTGTTGGTAACTCTATATTCAGCTTTTTTAGGAATCTCCATATTCCTTTTCAAAGTGGTTATACCATCTTACATTCCCACAAACAGTGGATGAGTGTTCCTACTTCTCCACATCCTCGCCAGCATTTATTTTCATTTGATTTTTTGATGTTGCTATCCTTATTGGGGTAAGCTGGAATCTCATAGTTGTTTTAATTTGCATTTCCCTGATGATTAGGGATGATGAACATTTTCTTAAGTGTGGTTTTGCCATTTGTATTTCTTCCTCTGTGAACTGCCTGTTCAGCTCTTTGCCCCATTTTGTGAGTGGGTTGTTTGACTTTTTACTGTTTAGATTTTTGAGTTCTTTGTAGATTTTAGAGATTAGGCCTCTGTCAGTTGGATAACCAGCAAATATTTTCTCCCATTTTGTGGCTAATCTATTGGCTTTGCTTATTGTATGCTTGTCTGTAAAGGAACTCTTCAGCTTCATGTGATCCCATTGGTTGAGTGATTGTTTAAGATCATGCACTACTGGGGTTTTGTTCAGGAGGTCTTTTTCCATTCCTATATCATGGGAATTTCCTCTTACATTTTCTTCCAGTAGTAGCTGAGCTTCCAGTCTTATATTGAGGTCTTTAATTCATTTGGACTTGAGTGTTGTGCATGGCAAGATGTGTGAATGAAGTTTCAAATTTCTGCATATGGTAATCCGGTTTATCCAGCACCATTTGGTGAAGATGCTGTCTTTTTGCCAGCCTCTATTGTTAGGACCTTCGTCAAATATCAAGTAGCTGTAGTTGCTTGACCCAAAGTCTGGGTCCTTAATTCTACTGTTTTGGTCTATACTCCTGTTTTTATGCCAGTACCATGCTGTTTTTATTACTATGGCTTTAGATCAGGTATGGTGATGCATCCAGAGGTATTTCTTTGGATGAGTATATGCTTAAATTTCCGAGGCCTTCTGCCTTTCCATATGAAATTTGAGATCATTTTTTCTATCTCTGTGAAGAACACTGTAGGGATTTTAATTGGAATTGCATGAAATCTGTATATTGCCTTTCTTAGAATTGCCATCTTCACAATGTTAATTCTGCCTATCCAGGAGCATGGGAGGTCTTTCCATTTTCTCAAGTCCTCCTCAATTTCTTTTTTGAGTGTTTTTTATGTTTTCATTGTATAGATCTTTCACTTCATTGGTTAATGTTATTCCAAGGTATTTAATTTTCTTTTTGTTACTATTGAAAATGGGACCATGTCCATTATTGCTTTCTCTGCATCTTTGTCATTTGCATATAGAAAGGCTACAGATTTTTGTGCATGGATTTTGTATCCTGCTACTTTGCTATAGGAGTTAATCACCTTCAAGGGTTTTGGGATGGACTCTTTCAGGTCTCTTACATATAGAATCATGTTGTCAGTGAATACAGCAAACTTAACTTCTTCCTTACCAAATTGTGTCCTTTTATTTCTTTCTCCTGTCTTATTGCTTGAGCTAGGACTTCCAGTACTATATTGAAGAGCAGAGGTGAGAGTGGACAACCCCGTCTTGTTCCTGATCTCAATGGGAGTTCCTCCAGTCTCTCTCCATTAAGTATTATTTGGGCTTTAGGAGCTTTGTATATAGCCTTTATTATGTTAAGAGATGAACCAACCATGCTAATTCTCTCCAATGTTTTAATCATGAAGAGATGTTGTATTTTGACAAAGGCCTTTTCTACATCTATCACAATGATCATGTGGTTTTTGTGTTTAACCTTGTTTATATAGTGTATTACATTGACAAATTTCTGTATGTTGAACCACCCCTGCATTCCTTGGATGAATCCCACTTGATGAAGATGGATAATGCTTTTGATGTGTTGTTGGATTCAATTTCCAAGGACTTTGTTCAGAATCTTTGCATCTAAGTTCATTAGGGAAACAGGCCAACAATTTTCTTTTCTTGTAGCATCTATGCCTGGTTTTGGATTTAGAGTGATACTAGCTTCATACAAGGGGCTGAGGAGCTTTTCCTCTTCTCCAATTGTGTGGCACATTTTGAGAAAGATTGGTTTCAGTTCTTCCATGACGCTTTGATAGAATTCAGCTGAGAAGTCATCTGCTCCTGGACTCTTCTTTTTGGAAGGATTTTATTACCTTTTCAATCTAATGAGTGTGATGTTTGTTTCAGAGATTAATCTGTTCTGAGTTTAGCTTTGGTAGATGGTATTGTCCAGGAATTTATCCATTTCCTGCATATTATACAGTTTTGTGGAGTAGAGGTTTTTGAAATATGTCCTGATGATTCTCCCAATTTCACTTATGTCTGTTGTGATCTCTCCTTTTTCACTACAAATTTTGTTAATTTGAAGCATCTCTCTCTCTCTCTCTCTTTTTTTTTTTTTTTTTTTTTTTGCTTGATTAAATTGGCCAGGGGTTTGTCAATCTTTTCTTTATTTTTTTCTAAGAACCAGCTCTTTATTTTGTCAATTTTCTTAGTTGTTTTCTTAGTTTCCAATTCATTGTTTCTGCTCTGATCTTAATTATTTCTTTCTTTCTGGAGCTCTTTCGGTTGTATTCTTCTTGCTTTTCCAGTGCCTTTAGGTTGATGGTTAGGTTACTGATTAGGGATCTCTCTGTATTTGTTATGAAGGCATTTGGTGTTATGAATTTTCCCCTGAGGAGCACCCTCATTGTATCCCAAAAGTTTTGTTATGATGTGTTCTCATCATCATTCATTTCTAGAAATTTTGCAATTTCATTTTTTATTTTGTCCACTATCCATTTATTGTTTAAAAGCCTGCTGTTCAGTTTCCAGGAGCTGATGGGATTCTTGCCAGGACTTTTGTTGTTAATTTCTAGCAATATAGCATTGTGATCTGATATCATGCAGGGAAATATGTCAATCTTCATAAATATATGAAGGCATTCTTTGTGACCAAGTATATGATCTATTTTAGAGATTGTGCCATGGGCTGCTGAGAAGAATGTGTATTCTATGGATTTGGGATGGAATGTTCTGTAGATGTCTGTTAAGTCATAGTGATCTATGGTTTTGTTGAGCTCTCTTACTTCCCTGTTGAGTTTCTGTTTGGATGACCTGTCTGTTACTGATAATGGTGTATTGAAGTCCCCAACTATGATGGTATGAGTGGTTATTTCTGTTTTATTGTCAAGTTGGTTTTGTCTTATGAATTGTGGTGCACCTGTGTTTGGTGCATAAAGATTGATGATTGTGACAACTTCTTGTTGGATCATTCCCTTGGTAAGTAATAAGTGGCTTTCTTTGTCTTTTTTTCTTTATTATGATTTTTGGTTCGAAGTCTATTTTGTCCAATATTAATATAACTACACCTGCTTGTTTCTTATTCCCATGTGCTTGGAATATTGTTTCTTCTGTGTGGAGAATTTCCTGAAATACTCTCTGTAGGTTTGGTTTTGTGTTCATATAATTGAAAAGCTGAGTTTTGTCATGGAAAGTTTTTCTTTCATCATCTATTATGAGGGATACTTTTGCAGGGTAATGTAGTTTGGGTTGGAAGCAATAGGTTCTTAGACTTTGCCATCTTCCATTCCAGGCCCCTCTGGATTTCAGGGTTTCAACTGAGAAGTCTGAAGCAATTCTGATGGGGTTACCTTTAAAAGTGATGAGCTGTTTTTCCCTAGCTGCTTTTAGGTGACAATGTTAAGAGTCTTAATGACAATATGTCTTGTAGAGTTTCTCCTTTGGTCCAATCTGTTTGGAGTTCTGTTAGCTTCTTGTATCATGATGGGCCTTTCTTTTGAGAAAGTGGGGAAGTTTTCTTTGATTATTTTTTTAAATAAGTTCCCCATGCCTTTGGTCTGAATTTCTTCCCCTCCTGGTATTCCCATGATCCAGATGTTAGGATGTTTAAGGGTATCCCACAATTCCCTCATGTTCTGTTCACAGAAATTTTTGAACTTATTGAAACTTTTGAACTCTCAAATTATTTCTTCTGTGTTGTCTTCCAGATTGGAGTTTCTATCCTCCACATGGCTGACTCTATTCTTGAGAGCTTCTAAAGAGTTTTGGGAAATTAGAAAAAAAGGGGGGGGGGGCTGGAGAGATGGTTTAGCGGTTAAGCACTTGCCTGTGATGCCTAAGGACCCAGTTCAAGGCTTGATTCCCCAGGGCCCACGTTAGCCAGATGCACAAGTGGGCACACGCGTCTGGAGTTTGTTCGCAGTGGCTGGAAGCCCTGGTATGCCCACTCTCTCTCTTGCTCTTTGCCTCTTTCTCTCTTGTTCTCTCTGTTGCTCTCAAATAAATAAATAAAAATAAAAAAATAAAGAGTTTTGGGCTTGTTCAATTAGATTTGCATTTTCTACTTCTTTTCTATGTATAATTTTCATCCCTCTGTCATGTTGGGCTCCACCGGCAGGGGCAGGTAGTGCTCAGGGAAGGACCAGGCCTGCTGGTTCCTCCCAAGGGGTTGAGGAGATGAGTATCCGATGACTCAGACCTCTCCTGGCCACCGGAGAAAAACCACACTGAGTCGGAAGTCTTTCCAAGCTGGAACTCGATTTATTGCTATGAGCAGTTGCCTATATAATGTTGGGGATGAAGGCGGGGATTTTAGGATGGGGGGGAGGTAAGGGCCAATAGTAAACTGTGACTATTGAAATGATAATTTCAACTGCCATGTGGAGGTGGCAGGCAAGAAGCCATTAGGCGTCTTGCTGAGTCCTAGCTAGCCAGAGACAGGTCGCCAAACTTTAGCTAGGCTCAGGAAATTCCACTTGGCCTCACGCCTGGGCCTTTCAGGGTCCAACACTGCCAAGCTCCCTTTTCACATCATTTTTTGATTTTCTTGATGCTTCTTGGAATTCATCCTTGCATTTCTTTATGTCTTCATTTAGCATCACCAGCTGATTTTTGAGGTCCTCTTTTTATTCACACTCCTTCATATCTCTTAACTGCCTTTAAACTCCTTCCATTTTCTTATCTGCTAGGTCTAGTCTAGTGATGGCAGCATGCACATGATTATCAGTCCTTTCTTGCTTTTCTGGAAGTTCTACCAGTAGCTTAGTCAGGGTTGCATTGCTCATAGCTTCATTTTTGTTTTCTGATCCTAATATCTCTTCTATGTTTTGATTAGAGATGTTCATTGTAAGACTGGGTGATCTTACTGGATTTGCATGCATTTGATTTTTCATGTTATTTCTTTTGCACTGTGGTCTGCCCATCACAGTGTATGGGCAGGGAGAGTAGGACTGTACTCTCAATGAGCAGAGGAATTGGTGACTCTTGGGGGAGCTGGCCTGAGTTAGCAGGCGGGCAAGCAGATGGGTAGAGTGGTCCTAAGCTAACAAGAGGATGGGCAGATCAGCCTTAGCCAGTGCACAGCCAGAGGCCAAAGAAGCCTGAGGTGGGATGCCAAAGCAGCCTGAGCTCTCTTGCGGCAGGATGCAGGAGCAGCCTGAGCTCTTGTGCCGTGGGACACCAACGGTGAGCAGATGGGTGCAGCAGATGGGGGATTGGGCCTGATCTGGCATGGGCAGACAGGCAGAGTGAGCCTGAGCTCATGGGGGCAGGTGGAATGGGCCTGAGGTCTTGAGTGGATGGGTGGGCGGGCGTCTGGGCAGTAAGTGGGCAAATGGGCAGAGCAGACTGAGCTTGCATGGGTGGATGGGCAGAGTATTGTGGTGGGCCGATGGATGGATTGAGCCTGAGTTCGAGTGGGCCAGTGGGTGGAGCCTGCCTGAGGTCACACATGGGTGGGGGTAGCAGGGTGATCACCCCTGTGCAGTGAGGCAAGTAGAACTATGCTGGCCTGGGTCCTCTTTCCTACAGTAAATATGGGAGTATCCCGAGGCTGGGATGATGGCTACGGTGGCTGCTTGGGAATATTGGGAGACTGGTGGGCTACCCAAGAGTGAGGGAATCAATGATTTCCTTTTTTCCCCTCTCCACCCTCCCACTGGCAATCTAAAGACCCAGTGAACACTGAATGCCTTGCCTTTCTTTCCCAGGGAGGTGCAGCACAATTAGGCTGGTTGCCATCTTGACTGGAAGCCCTTGATCTCACATTGTTGTTTTCAACCTTAGATATAATATTTGTGTCACCTGTAAAGGTCATGTCATATACAATAAAATTCATATATAGATAATGGCTAGACCATAATGGCTAATAGATTTCACATGACGTAGGTGTTTCTTTCCTTATGGCTCTGATACGTATCACCCTCCTGAAGAGCTGCTTCCTTGCTTATTCATAAGAATGTCCACGTGGGACAACAACCTGCCATGTGCACAAAGTGCAAAGTGAAGTTTGACAAGTGGAGAACCAAGAGCTGAGTCTCCCAGAAGCCACACCTGTGTGACTGGAAGTTCAGTGATGGACTGTAGCAATTGTGGAGGAGTGGGTGTTGCCGGACCAGAGACAAAATAATTTGGTGCTATCTTGTGATTTTAGAACAGCCATATTATTATCTTTTTCAGTATATGATCTGACATCTCTGTGACCAGCTGGGACATCGGTTGTTGTGTGTTATAGTCTTTATAGACATATTCTTATTAAGCTAGACCTATACATGAGACCTTGCTTATTTCCTCCACGGTAAAGCTTATTCTTTGGTTCTTCAGGGCTTCCTCACATTTAGAGAGACTTTTCTGCTTTCAATATAATGAGTCAATTTTTTATTTGCCCACTAATACAGTTTGTTTCAGCAACTCCACTCCCAAACAGTTTCATAAGTACCTATTGCTACTTGGAATTCTAAGACTGCTTTCCAGTAAGTTTTTACTTCCAGAGCCACCTCTGGGAATAAGACTTAATCCATGCTTCTGCTGTAGTCCCACCAGGGCACACATCTACCTTAACCCCCATGATCAGACCTGTGTGACCAGAACCAGCTCCTGTAATATCACTATCCTGGCTTTCTATACAATGATGGAGTTGGGAAAGTTAGAACCAGAATGAGTCAATTTTTGAACTCTGATGGATATTTGACTGTAACTCTGTCTCCCAGGATTGACCAACCCACCTCTCCCAATTATCACATTCCTGGGATGATCCAGACCACACATACCCATTATCAGTTCATGTAGGAGTCCAAGCCCTCAGGTAAGGTGGACTTTTCGGCAAACAAAGAATTCCAATGATTCCCCCCCCCCCCCCCCCCCCAGCCTCACAGTCACATAAGCATCCTGTAGTCTATAAGGGAAGGGGCTTCTGACCCTGCATGGTCAGAGCACTTCCCAGGCTTTCATGAATAAAGCCTGTCTCTGCTGTCAAGCCCAGTCTTCCCTCTAGTTTCTTTCCCACTTTTCCTAACAACAACAAAGAATGCTATTGAATTAATGAGTATTCTCCCTAAATGAGGTTGGTTTTGAATTCATTCCCTCTCTGTGATGTTTTGCTATAGCAACCTGCCCTGATTTAAAAGGTGCCATTTGTACTTCCAGTTCAAACTTAGAAAACCAGACTTAGAGCATGTATTGCCCCAGTGTATATAAGACCTGTTACCTTTTGTGGTCTAGTCCACCTATGCTGAGTTGTAAAGACAGTCCCTCCTTGATGTACTGTCAGCTTGGCTTGGATGACTAGGCTCAGTGTTTTGGGGGAGGGACAAGTTGAAGGCCCTATGTCCCTGAAACCTCTGGTATTCCCAGTGCTATCATATGTAGGAGGGAAGGTTGTCAAATTTTGCATGGTGGTGTTACTACGGAGCTTAGCTGATCTCTCCCATTCTCTCCTTCTGTCGGGCTCCCCGGGCAGGTAGTCCTGGGGAACGACCAGGCCCACCGCTGGTTCCTTCCGAGGGCTTGAGGAGGAGGGTGGGTGTCCACAGCCAGGAACACATGGAGCCAGGAGTCTTGTCAAAGCAGGATCTCATTTTATTGTAGCAGGCAGGTGTTTATATAGTATGGAGAATGAGGGCAGGTATCTCAGGAGGGGATAAGGTGTAAGGGCCAATAGCATATCATGACTTTTGAAATGATTGATTCTAAGCACCCACGCGAGAACTCTAACTTTCTACGTGGAGGTAGCAGGCCAGAGGCCATTAGGCATCCTGCTGAGTCATAGCTGGCCAGAGACAGGTTGCCAAACTTTCGCTAGGCTCAGGAAGTTCCACCAGGCCTCATGTCTGGGACGCTCAAGGCCCAACATCCTTCAATTTCTTCTGATCTTGTAAGGCTGATAGGTGTAGGAAGGATTACTTCTCCATAGTTTCCACTGTTCTCACTGGCAGGACCATTCATGCACAAAGAAAAGCAGTTTATGGTAGCTGGCCCACTTGGTTCTAACTAAGCATGCTGATCCATCCACACTGACTAGCAGAAGATTTCAGTGCTTCTTCACAGAAATCTCACCATGCTTCATAAATTCATTTACAGATCTTATCCCATACAGAAGACAAGATTCCACAAACTTATATTACTTAAATTTCAGCAAAGGACCATTAAAGGGTTAATGACTCTTCCTGAAAACCAGAGGGAACTAGAAGGCTAATGACTGACCCTAATACTAGCAGATCTTAAAGAAACGTAAGAGGCAGCCATTACCAGACTAGCTTGACAACTCCAATGATTGATGTAGTTCCCTTAACCCAGAAGGCCTGGAAGGAAAAGAAACCATCTGGGGTATCCTCCCTTAGACAATTCTTGCTGGAAAAAAAAAAAAGCCTATTCTGAGCAAAGACACACAAATAGCTACAAGTTCTTTATTTACTTTCCTTGGACCTGCACCTACCCAGTCTATTTTTCTTAGGATTCTCCTTATAAGGTTGCACCCCATCCTAGCTCAATATTTCAGCCACCAACCCACAGGAAGGTTGTAGCTCCTTGCTGTGCTTCAATAAACAGTCTCTGTCTATTGGGATCAACTCCAGTGTTTTCCTTTCCTTTTCTTTTTCACTTTCCTTACAACCATTACCTATCATCTCTGAGGGCTTTTTTTTCCCTACCTTGGACCATGAAACATGGATTTTGATTGGTTAAACAGATGCTGAGCTAATTTTCAGTATCCTAAATATAATCCTTTTCAATAACCTGTTTTGAATGATTTCACTGGGGCTAAATCTCCAGGTAATTTTAAAGCATTATTAATAATCTTACATAATTTGGGGACATAACCAAATGAACATATTTTTTTCCAATTGATGTTCTCTCTGAGACAAATAATTATTACTGATATTATGAATGTATCCGAAAAAAATCACAGAGACATTTTGGCTTTTCTTTCAGGTTTTTGCAACTAGGTGATAATTATAATGAACTATCTGAAAATTATACTCACAGAAATGGGAAGTATGATCTTGGTCAGAGTCTTCTGATACTTGAAATATCAAATGAGTTCCCTTACTTACCTATTTCTGAAATACTTGTACTCAAGTGAAAACACTGAAAAAAGGTACTGAACACTTCTTCCTTTTGGAAGCAGAGAGATCCCTTTATTTATCTACAGCACCTATCTGCTCATGGTCACTGCTTTGATCCTTCCCTTCCTAGGCTGTGCTGTGTGCCCTTGTTGTGTCCTGAATTATCTCCACCCATTATTCCTGATGCTTATATCTCTAATGTCCAAGACAGGGCTTGACAGTCAGAAAATATTCCTTACAAAAAAGAGAATTTCAGACTAAAAGATCAAGACTTTCCACCATCAATTATAACATCATTGGATATTTGGAGTGTTGCTACTGAAGAACAGACCCTCCAAGTGTGAAGCTCTCTTTAAGGAGTGAGTTTAGGAGAACCTGCTTGTTCTTTGGACCAGAGCCAGGGACAAGATTGTAGGAAGGTCTGTGAAGGAGGTCATAGGTCAGGAGGCAACATGGTGACCTCTCAACATTGTGACCATACTATCACCATCAGCTCCACCTCTGATCTCTTCCTTTCCCTGAAATTATTTAACCTTGGATTTTACAATGTAAATAGATATATTAAGACAAGAGGTTTCTATGGTAAATCACTTGTAATTGCATACATTTAAGAGTCACCCCTTAGAAATACATGATGCAGCTGGGCGTGGTGGTGCATGCCTTTAATCCCAGCACTCGGGAGGCAGAGGTAGGAGGATCGCCGTGAGTTCGAGGCCACCCTGAGACTCCATAGTGAATTCCAGGTCAGCCTGGGCTAGAGTGAGACCTTACCTTGAAAAAAAAAAAAAAAAAAAAGGAAATACATGATGCATTACTCCTTAATAAAAACTTCCAAAAGTCCCACAAAAGAAACTTAACTAAGTTTGTGCAACCCAGCTTTTCCTAAATCTTATTTGAACATGCTTACTTTTATTTCAATATAGACCTCTATCCAGCTTAATGAATAAAACGCTTTATTAAATTTGAGAAGGTAAAATTGATTGACTTCTGTCACTGTCGTTTAATTATAGGCAAGTTATGTAATTCTACTCTTTTGTTGTGTTGTTGTTTGTTTCTCAAGATAGGGTCTTACTCTAGCCCTATGTAGTCTCAGGGTGGCCTTGAACCCATGGTGATCCTCCTACCTTAGCCTCCCAAGTGCTGGGATTAAAGACATGCTCCACCAAGCCTTGCTAACTATTCTTTCTGAGTCCCAGTTTCTTCCTTTATAACATGAAATGATAATGCCTTCTCATGGGGCAATTGTGAAGATTAAATGAAACATCATAAAAAGTATACTCAAGTTAGAGTCAGTACACTGTGAGTATTCAGTAACCATGCTTTTCCCTACCCCATACTACTTTATGTGCTATTTTATTTCCTCACCTCCATTTTGAATGAACTTAAAAAAAAAATTAAAGCAGAATTTAATGGAGAGGAGCTCTTATTTTTTTTTGTTTTGTTTTTGTTTTGGTTTTTCGAGGTAGGGTCTCACTCTAGCCCAGGCTGACCTGGAACTCACTATGTAGTCTCAGGGTGGCCTTGAACTCATGGTGATCCTCCTACCTCTGCCTCCCGAGTGCTGGGATTAAAGGTGTGCGCCACCACGCCTAGCTGAGAGGAGCTCTTTCTTAAAGGCCACCCAATCCCTGTCTTTAAGTTTCACATCTTGTACAGGGGGAAACATCTTTTGGAGGCCTGTCATTTTTTAGACAGTTTAAACAACTGATAAGCACTGTCTCATGCACTCCAATGTATGGATTTAATGACCTGAACATAACATTCATTCTTTAAGGATGATGTGACTCTGTTTTCCAAAACTGATTGTCATTGTTAATGTAATAATGATTCCATAAAGCTACTACCCAGTCAGGACAGAGGAGATATTCTAATTTGTTTGAAAGACAGACATGCCTGTCCTTAAGCTACCAGACTATCACTTTTATTCACTTGGAAAATAAGTGCTTCTAAAAAGCATGTAAGAGCATGAAGCTGGGTTCTAAAGAAAAGATTTTTTTTTAAAGGATGCTACCCTGCTTTTAACAAAGGAATGGATCTAGGAATAAAGAACTCTGCCAGGTCCAGTATAGGATCCAAATCTTATATCCACCATTCCATAAAAAACTAAGGCTCTTTCCTCTTTCAAAAATCATTTTTTGTTGTTGTTGTTGTTTTTCTTTTTTTTTCAAAAGTCTTTTAAAATGAATGTGTACCCCATTTTCCTCAGATCTATCCAGACTTGAATAAAACACCCTCCACAAGAGAATAAAATAATCTAGCAACCTAGAGCCCCATGTTCTCCTAAACCAGGAAAGGGCTGGTCAATGATGTCATAGCTGAGTCTGTGCATCTTCTGGCTTTTGTCTCATGGTTTTCTATAAATTGTAAGGCTGCCACTCATGTTGCAGTGGGAATTAGTTCCTTGCCTCCCCTTCCTCCCAATTTGACCAAACTACAAATAAAACCATTTTCCTGCTTCCTTACTTCTTTATAGAATACAGAGAAACTAAAGTGGTGTTGAGTATAGAACTGAGTGTCTGGTAACAGTTACATGTAAATATAGATTCTGAATCCTTTGAGGCTATTTATTGAGAGAAAAAGAGGGTATGGGTAGTAGAATAGGGGGTAGAAATTTACTCTCAAAAACATTCCAGGTGTGGTGATGCATGCCTTTAATCACAGCACTTAGGAGGCCAGTTTGAGATTACATAGTGAATTCCAGGTCAGCCTGTGCTAGAGTTGAAGGCTACTCTGAGACAAAATACTGTATTTCAGGTCAGCCTGCTGACCTTAAAAAATAAAACAAAAACCTAACACATTTATTGACTATAATTGCTCATAAAAAGTAAGTCCAAAATTTGGCTTTTACTAAGTTTTCACCAGTTTGTGGAAAGACCTAACAAAGCAAATCGTACTTTTTTGTTATGCTATAAAATTCTATGGGTCTTTTTAAGATAGGATAATGAATTCATAATGAACCACCAGGAAACATAACATTCCTCCTTGCTACACAAGCCATTTAGCACTCTCTATGGAGTTCTTCCTTTTTGACTATGCAAAGGGAATTATTCTAACACTCAATGTTATTCTCCTGAATTCCAATGCTGGAGGTTAAATTATAGAAGCCAACACACAATTTAAATGGTAATTTTGCCACTTCTCCCTTTAAAATACTTACTAATTAGAATCAACTAGTATAAGAGATGATCTAAATTAAATATTTTGTTTCAAAATGGAAAAAAATATGTTATTTAAATATAGTCTTCTCAACTTCCCAGCTTACTGTAAAATGAATTCTATTTAGACACATAATACTAAGGAAGACTTTTGAACAAAGAATGTTAAAAATTTCATATCAGTACAATTTCTCTGGACTTCTTGTTTACCTCAGCCATTTAGACATTGGCAAGGCCACTTTTCTGCATGAAATTTGGCTAGAATTTTTACTTATTTATTTATATTTTTACTGGGGGGGTCAGAGAGCAAGAGAGAGAATTGGCACCCCAGAGCCTCAGCCACTGCAATTGAACCCCAGACACTTGTGCCTCCTAGTGTGCATGTGAAACCTTGTGCTTGTCTCACCTTTGTGCATCTGACTTATGTGGGCTCTGGACAGTGGAGCATAGGTCCTTCTGCTTCACAGGCAAGTGCCTTAACCACTTAACCATCTGTCCAGCCCTTGGTGAGAAATATTTGAAATGTATTGACTCTCCTTAATTGTGTGTTTGGAGTTTAAACTATCTTGATATCTTGATTTGACTTGATAGTCTCTTTGAAAAGGAAATTGTTAGTTGTTTAATGTGGTGGTTTGATTCAGGTGTCCCGCATAAACTTAGGTGTTCTGAATGCTAGGTTCCCAGCAGATGGATATTTGAGAATTAATACCTCCTGGAGGGAGTGTATTGTTGGGGGCGGGGTTATGGGTATTATAGCCAGTTTCCCCATGCCAGTGTTTGGCATACTCTCCTGTTGCTGTTGTCTACCTTATGTTGGCCAGGGGTTGATGTCCACCCTCTGCTCATGCCATCATTTTCCCCTGCCATCGTGGAGCTTCCCTTTGAGCCTGAAAGCCAAAATAAAGCTCCTTTTCCCAGAAGCTCCTCTTCCTTGGGTGATTTCTACTAGCAATGTGAACCTGACTGCAATGTCCCCAGGTTCTTCAGGGTCTTCCCACACATCACCATCCCAAGTCACAGGATCCCACTCTTTCCAATCAGTGCCCTCACTTTAACTTCTGATAACTGATGAGGCTGGGACTTGAGTTTATGTTGCAAGTTTGCCAATCTAACAATGAGAGCTTGGGTTTGGTTTTCTGCAATCTGAGCCCTGTTCTGGCTAGAGAGGAGACTCTCCTTGAGGGCACTCTTAGAAACCTTGAGATCATGTATGTGGGTCTTAAGCTTGGAATTTTCCTTTTTGACCTTCTGCTGTTCCCTCACTAGTTTGTCTAGAGATGCTGAAAGCAACCAACCAGCCTCATCATTGGTCTTACTTTTCCACAAATATTCAAATGTTTTAAATACAGAGTCACTAAATTCCTTGCTCTTCACAAGACATGATTAAGGATCACCAAATACATCTATCTCACAGAGTTCTTTAAATAGTGCACAGCATGGATTATTAGTGCTCTCCTTATTTCCAGTAGAAGTGCTCTCCTTATCACCAGTAGGGCCTTTAGTAGTATTGAAGTTGGAAAGCCAACCCCAGATAGCACCAAGCCCACTAGAGAAATCCATCCTTACAATTCTGTTTCTCTAGAATCACTTCTGGTACCACAATCTGTACTAGTCAGGGTTCTCTAGAGGAACAGAACTGCTAGAATGAATTATTTTAAAAAGGAAATTTATTGGATTAGTTTATGGTAGTCCAATAGCAGTTGCAGGCCCAAGAATCACAGAATCTGGTAGCTACTCAGTCCACATGGCCAGATGCCTCAGAAGTCCCAATCCAGCACTCCAGATGGTGCCAGAAGGCCTGGAGGCTTCCTGAGGGTCTTCAGTTGATGCTGGTCTTCAGTCCGCGCTGGAAGGCAGCAAGCAGCTCTGGCAGCCAAGTGGAAGGAAGGGGCTCTTTTCACCCAGAGCTTCCTTATGTGAAGACCCCCTCTGAGTGGAGCCACCTGCTCTGGGGGAAGGGCTCACTCTGGGGGAAGGACTTCCCCCTTAATTGATCCTTCCTGGAAGCAACCTCCAAGACCCACCCAAAAGGTATTTCTGTGGATTACTAAACAGATCAAGTTGACATCACCTTAACTATCACATTTACATTGAAGATTGAGACTATTTTTTTCTGAATGTATTTTAAATAGCACACATATTACAAAACTTTGTACTCTAGGCTACAGTGTCAAGTGGCATTGAAGTATATCCATCACTCCCTGTGGGGAACCACTGGACACTAGGGAAAGCAAAAGTACCTCCATCTTAAATAATGACTCCATTTTGTAATAAGTTGTCTGTTCTGGAAAGTCGCAAGGTCTGCAGTTGTTAACCCATGCACGGAAAAAGAATAATGTAACCCATAAAGAATGAGAAAGTCGTTATCTCATGGCTTTGGGGCTGGGGCCTTATCCTGTGAAACATCTTGTGCCTTTGGGGCCGGAACCTTATCCTATTGAAACGGAACTGTAGCAATACCTAAACTGTTGACAAACTTCCCTGTTCTGCTGCATAAGAGGCACCCTGAGAAAAATAAAAATTGGCAGCTTGATCAGACTCCTGTCTTGCTGTCGGTTCCTTGTGTCTCTTGTCCCTTTCATTCCAGGTTTTCTGGGGTCCGTGCTCCCGTTGAAGCCCCGCTGGCCGGGGCAACTGGCGCCCAAACGTGGGGCACGAACCTAGGATCGCCTGAAACACCGTCTGCTACCTGCCCATTGGGATCCCGCACCGAGGCCGCCGCAACCCAAAGAGGGGGTTAGACACTGGCCCGCTAGTGATCACCACGGAGTCACCCGCCCGTGAGACAGATCCGTTGGAACACTCGGATGGTGAGGTAAGATAAGATTTTTTCTTTACCATGGGACAAGCATTTTCAAAAGAAGACTCTTTTGTGACTGGGCTAAAACAAGCTCTCAAGGTACGAGGAACTAGGGTTAAAAGAAAAGATTTAAAGATATTTTTAGATTTTATTGGTGATCTCTGTCCTTGGTTCCCAAAGGAAGGGACTATAAATGAAAAAACTTGGTTAAGAGTTGGAGATTGTTTACGTGATTATTTTGAAACCTTTGGCCCCGAAAAGGTCCCTGTTTCTGCCTACTCTTATTGGAATCTTATAAATGATGTTCTCAAGGTCCACAATCATTCTATGGCTGTACGGGTTCTTGTTAATGAGGGAGAGGCTGCTCTTAAATGCTCTTCTAGGCCCCCTTCTGCTTGCGCCTCTGTCATTGTTGAAGATGAAACTCAAAAGAGACCTAAATCTCCTGCCTCTGAAAAGCCTTCCTGCCACCTTTATCCTTCACTAGTGGATCTTGAAGCTGGTGAAGTTGGTGAAGCTGGTTCCCCCCTTCCCCCGTTGCTTGATGTGGGCCCCACCAATAAACCTCCTCTAGTACCTCCTCCCTATTGCCCGCCACTCTGCGCTCCTGTCCTCGACCGCTCTGCCGCCTTACTTCCCTCTGCGCCTGCTGAACCTCTCGCTGACTCTCCTTTCACAGAACTACAGTCTGCCACATTAGCTTCTGTCTCTGACCTCCGTAGGGCACTTCAGGATAAAAAACTTCAGCTGCAGCTTCTCCAGGAACTTGATTCTGTCACAAAAGAACTTGCTGCCTTTTCTAATCCTTTCTTTGACAGCCGTAGGCGCAAAACAAAAGCAGACGCACACACCCGCAATACTGGCTTTCTTGCTTTTCCTGTTACCCGCACACAGGCCCGCTCTGCTCCCGCTTCTGCTTCCCTCCCTGCGTCCAATGCGGACTCTGATGAGGAGCCTGCTCCCTCGGCTGCTCCAGCTGATGGGAGTGTTGCCTCCTCTGATTCTGAGGATGAACCTGCCCCGGAGTCTGTTCCCCAACCTAAATATAAAACTCTTAATTTAAAGTTTCTTGAGCGACTAAAAGCGGCCGTCTCTAATTACGGGCCCATGGCTCCCTTTACTCTCACTCTTCTGGAAAGCTATAGTGATAAATGGCTTACGCCTAATGATTGGTATCGCCTTGCTCGCGCAGCTCTCTCTGGTGGAGATTTTGTTCTATGGCGCACTGAATTTAATGAGAACTGCTCTGACTTTGCTCGCCGTAATTTACAAAAGGCTGTTTCTAAAAATTGGACAAAACAAAAATTGTTGGGGGAACATCCCTACGATTCCAACGAACGGCAAGCACACTATCCCCCTGGACTTTTAGCTCAAATACAACAGGCAGGCCTCGCCGCCTGGAGGCACCTCCCTCCTAAAGGGGCCGCCACCACTTCCCTGGCTAATATTAGACAGGGTCCAGAAGAGCCTTACAGTGACTTTATTAGTAGACTTAATGAAACTGCTGAGCGCCTTTTTGGTGTTGGGGAAACCAACAGCCCCTTTATCAAACACCTGGCCTTTGAGAATGCTAATCCTGCTTGTCAGTCTATTCTCCGCTCTCACAAGCGGGAGTCCATATTTGATTATATCAAGTTATGTGCAGGCGTGGGCTCCTTCCACGCCATGGGTTTAGCAATTGGAGCTGCTTTCCGTTCTGCTGGTCTCACTCAGGGTACGAAAACATGTTATAATTGTAAACAACCTGGACATTTCTCTCGTGAATGCACTGCTCCTAAACAGCTTTCTGTTTCTCACCACCCTCACCCCTTAAAAATTCACCCTCTCCCAGGGAAGGCTCTCTGCCCCCTGAGAATTTGTCCTTTCCTTTTCAGGACTACGGCTGCCCCTGCTTTCGTTGGCCTCTTGCTCCTGGCATCTGGATTGATCACTGCTGACCTTCGACCCATGAATTTCACCTGGACCGTGCTCAGTGAAGTCGGTGATGTGATCTGGGCCCACTCTACGGTTTCTCAGACCATCCCTTGGCCGACCCTAACTCCAGACCTCTGCAAAATGGCCCTCGGCAGCCCGAACGCTTGGGGACTTGGCACCATTTTTGCACAACATACTGCTCCTGAAATTGATCTTCACCACTCTTATGGTGAAGGGGGATGTTATAACTCTTACCAGAGGTCCTACTTACAGTCTTTCTCCCTCTATGTTGCCCCCGGTCATCACCGTCCCCGTTCGATTACTTGGAAATGTGGGGGCCCAGACGTTTATTTCAGTGCAAAATGGGGATGTGAAACTACTGGAGATGCTTATTGGAACCCCTCATCTTCTTGGGACTATATCACCCTAAAGGCTAACTATACCCATCCCCAGGGAGCTGCCCGCTATACTCCAAAACAGGCTTGCCAGATATCTTCCCCATCCTTTGGGTGGTGCCACCCTCTACTAATTACCTTTACAGCCCCTGGCAAACAACAGCCATATGATGTCTGGTCCCGGGGCGTTCAATGGGCCATCCGTACCTATGGTGGCTCTCATGTTGGGGTCCTTTTTACCATTAAGCTCCAAAAGACTCTCCCTACTACTGCTCTCTACCCCTCGCGTGCCACTCCCTTGTTACCCCCCGTCCCTACATCTATATCCTCCCCTGTGCCAGCTCTGGTTACACTCCCGCCTCTTCCTCCTCCACCCCTGACAACTACTGACCTGGTCCTTAACCTGGTCGAGGCCACTTTTAATGTACTCAATTCTTCTTCTCCCAATCTTACCCAATCTTGCTGGCTTTGCATTCACACCTCGCTCCCCCTTTATGAGGGTGTGGCTCAACCTCTCCCACTTCCCTTCAACACAACTACTGATTGGACTCGCTGCCCCTGGTCTCAGCGCCCTAACATTACCCTCCCAATCTCGTCTGTCCTTGGCTCTGGAACCTGCCTTCATGCTCCAAACCTCTCCAAATCTTCCATGCCTTCTACCCTTTGCAAGAATTTTGTCTCTGTTAATTCCTCCCTTCATTATGACTCCTATTATCTCCTCCCCCAGGGCTACTGGTGGGTCTGCCTTGACAGCCTAACAGCTTGCGCTTCCGTGTATCGCCTGCTCAATCCCCCTCAGTTCTGTGTCCCTGTCCGACTCTTCCCTCGCATTTCCTATCACCCTGCTCCAGACTTTGACGCTTCCTTTGCCTAATCCCTCCCCTATTCGCATAGGACCAAACGTGAACCCATTACCGGCACTGCTATTTCGCTTGCTTTGCTTCTGGGTGTCAGCGCTGCAGGCGCCGGCACAGGTATTGCTGCTCTTGTACAGGGAAATGCCCAATATGAAATCCTGCGTTCCCAATTGGATAAAGACATTCAAAACCTAGAAAAGGGAATTACTGCTTTAGAACAGTCTTTAGTCTCTTTATCTGAGGTGGTACTTCAAAATCGCCGGGGCCTCGACCTCCTTCTTTTGAAGGAGGGGGGACTATGTGCTGCCTTACGGGAAGAATGCTGTTTTTACACTAACCATACAGGTGTCACAAGGGATAGTATGGCTAAGATCAGAGAATCTTTGGAGAAAAGAAAAAATAATAGAGGTATAACAGAAACATCTGGTTGGTTCTTTTCTCATCCTTGGCTGTCCTCGATCCTCCCCTCTATTTTAGGTCCTTTGGTTGGCCTACTCCTCTTACTAAGCTTTGGCCCATGGTTATTTAAAAAGCTAACATCCTTTATTAAGGAACAGATTGATTCAGCCACAGCACGACCAATTCAAGTGCACTACCATCGCCTGGCTCTTGAAGACCAAGACCTACCTTGTGACCGCCCCCTGCGGCCGCCCCCTGGCCTAGGTGCCGAACCTTCACCCTAGTTAGCAGGTGTGCCCCATATCTCCTCCCTTATTGACACTTATCTAAACTTAAAATGATCTGAGTGACTCCCCTCCAACAGGAACTGCATAGGATTCAGACCTGTGCATGTTGACTCACAAATGTGTGAGTACAATATGGGCACCAACATGGGTGCGAGGCATAGCACCGCAAGGGAAGGTCTCTTTTGACCGCTTCTGAATTCCCTGAGAGTCAAACCTGACTTGCATGGAGGTTGGTACCGTTCTTTCTGTGTTGGCTCTGCCTCCCCTCCCCAAAAGGTACCAAGAGCAACCAAGGTGGGGTACGAACCCCACGGGAGGAGTCAGGTCACTGCTCCCCCAGTTGGTTACAGGCCCACCGTGAAATCACGGGACCCTGGGAGTCCTACCAAAATTTACAAAAATTGGCCACCACAGAAAACACCTTCTAAAACTAATAGAAAGGGAGGAGATGTGGGGAACCACTGGACACTAGGAAAGCAAAAGTACCTCCATTTTAAATAATGACTCCATTTTGTAATAAGTTGTCTGTTCTGGAAAGTCGCAAGGTCTGCAGTTGTTAACCCATGCACGGAAAAAGAATAATGTAACCCATAAAGAATGAGAAAGTCGTTATCTCATGGCTTTGGGGCTGGGGCCTTATCCTGTGAAACATCTTGTGCCTTTGGGGCCGGAACCTTATCCTATTGAAACGGAACTGTAGCAATACCTAAACTGTTGACAAACTTCCCTGTTCTGCTGCATAAGAGGCACCCTGAAAAAAATAAAAATTGGCAGCTTGATCAGACTCCTGTCTTGCTGTCGGTTCCTTGTGTCTCTTGTCCCTTTCATTCCAGGTTTTCTGGGGTCCGTGCTCCCGTTGAAGCCCCGCTGGCCGGGGCAACTCCCTTGCATTTATTAGAAGTAGCCACTTTTAAGTTTTCCAAATATCCTTTCATTTTCTATCATTTTAATGCATATTTAATTGAACTTGCCTTGTTATGTTAATGGAATCATAATATAACTCTTATGTGATTTCAATTCTTAACCTCTGTGTTGCAAAGCTTTCTATATTTGTATGTATAATCAGCATAATTCTTTTTTAATTTGCTTTTTTGATATTTGTATACATATATATTATTTTAACTATTTTTTAATTCATTATGAACTTTGTTATGTAAAAATATCACATGTTTGTCATATTGCCATCAGGTTATACTCTTATATCCCCTCTCCCTTGCCTCCATTTCATTGAGGGTCCTCCTCAGTGGGGATAATGGTATTATTAAATTTTGCTCATATGTATCCACATTACCCTCACTTATCCTCAGTCTCATGGTACTCCTGCTTATACCTGTTGACTACTAGAAGCTATGCCTTGAAGGGATACCCATTGACCATATTATCTAGCCTCTCCCATAAGAACTTATCTGCCTCCCACCCCCCCACCCCCGCCCCATGGTCAGCATGAAGATGCTACAGAAGAGAAGTTACCTTTGTCCCTTTTCATTAACAAAAAGGCTGGAATGTTAGGTCAAGATGGGCTCCCAAGATGGAGTTGCCAAGGTCAGCAGAATGGTGACAGAGGCATAGGAAAGTGGATTATACACATTCCTTGAGAAATCATCTGATCCTTATCCCCTCCTTGCCTAACAATGCCCCAGGTCATGGTTTCCTGCCCCCTTATCTCCTGAGTTACATGGTCACTGTTCTTTTGTCACACCCTAGCTGTTTTAAATGGTTAATGTAATGATTTCCCCTAAAGGAACTGTTCTGTTTAACCTAACAAATGAGTTCTATTTTTCCTTTCTGACCTTACCTCAACTGCAAAAGCCCTATAAAGGCCACTACCTGAAAACTCAGGTTAACTGTACTCCTCTCTTGTGAGTCAGCCCAAGCAGCTTGTGCTTTTCCTGAATAAAAGTTTTCGTCTTTGACTCAGAGTGGTTTGCATGGTCTTGGTCACTCCCAAAGTTTACAAAGATGAAATGCACGGGTCAATAAATGCATCCACAATATGTCTGTTTAAGTTTTTGATAGATATTTTTCTAACAGCCTTCTTCCAAATACATTTTTAAAAACATAAAATTTCATTTGCAATTACAGTATAACAGTAGGTATTGGATCTTAAATACAGGATAATTTGTTGTTGGCAAGAACTACTTTCTTTTCTTCTTTCTGATGGTCTAAGTAACTGTATGGCATGGTATGAGTCATTTAACCATCCTGCCTTCCTAGGTCCTTTAACATGCTTCCCTTCAAAAATGATAGTAGATGGGCTGGATCGATGGCTTAGTGGTTAAGCACTTGCCTGTGAAGCCTAAGGAACCCAGTTCGAGGCTCAATTCCCCAGGACACATGTTAGCCAGATGCACAAGGGGGTGCACGCATCTGGAGTTCTGTTTGCAGTGGCTGGAAGCCCTGGCATGCCCATTCCCTCTCTCTCTCTATCTGTCTCTTTCTCTGTGTCTGTCACTCTCAAATAAATAAATTTTTAAAAATGATAGTAGATGCAGTCTATAATCTTGGATTTCAAACATGTCACAAGATTCAACATGAATAGTATGTACTTTATGATAACAGCATTTATAAAGTTATCTGGTAAATCTATTTTTCTATTCCTTTACAATGAAGCCAAACTCAGAAGAGCTAAGGCTTCTAGCCCGTGCTCAAATCTAAGAAGCCAGCGGTGCATTCAATAGTTTGTTAACTGAGTACTGTTTTGGCTCAAAGACCAGATTTCATCTGTCTGAGGCCTGGAGTGATTCGAGATAGGCTGTACACAATCACTTAGAAAACCACAAAAGGAGATAGGGTACAAGATATGGCACAAATCTACCTGATAGAGATTTTGGGGGAAATGCTGTACTTCCTATCTAACCTGTTTCTTAGCATTCAAGAGTAAAGACTTCCATGTCACAAACTTGTGCCAGAACAAATTCTACTGATAGCTTGAAACCTGCTTTTACCAAGATTACTACCACCACTATAAATATTTGGCTTGGATACAATGGTGCAGTGAGACAGGAAAGTGAAAATTAGCTAGGTAAACCTGATCCAGGTCTTGCTGAAGAAAGTGAGATAGGGATTTGAGGGTCCCTGATGCCCCCCTGATCATTGCAAAAGGTAAAACAATGAATCATGTATAAACTAGGATTCTGAACCCAGAAAGCAGTTACTAGGATTCTGAACCCAGAAAGCAGTTGCTAAGTGGTAACAGTAGGAGCTATTTTTCAGGATCCTTGAATTTTCATCTTACTGTACGTGGATTTTTTTAATGGAAGATGGGCTCAGGGGAGATTTCATAAATAGAGCAGTTTGAGACCAATTCTTCCTAATTTTAAAAAATATTTTAGTTTTATTTATTTATTAGAGAGGGAAAGAAGAAGAGAGAGAAAAGAGAGAGAAAAAGAGATGATGGGCATGCCAGGCCATCCAGCCACTACAAATGAACACCACACCAGACACATGTGCAATGTTGTGCATCTGGCTTACGTGGGTCCTGGGGAATCAAACCTTGGTCCTTTGGCTTTGCTAGAAAGTGCCTTAACTGCTAAGCCATCTCTCCAGCCCCTTCCTAGTATTTTTAGTTACTGTTTTGTAATAACCAAAGAAAGAATTTAGAGATGACACACAGGAATTTATTAGAAGTTTTAGTCTGGGTAAGTACACACTCAAGAGGGAGTGTGGGCTTCTCAAGAGAGTCATATCTTTGGGGCCTCAGAATGCTAATTTTATGGGAATCCTTCAGGCAAAAACCTTAACCACTAAGCCATCTCTCCAGCTCTTATGGTAATACTTCAGTGAACAATAGAATCATTCAGGAGCTAAGGTAGGGAAAAGGTGGGGAATTTCAGGAAAGGGGTGAGATTCTGCAGGACTAGGGTTATCCCCTTTTCTGTCTTCAGTGGGGTTTTTAGATGTGCTAACACATAGTATGCATGATGTTGCTAACAGGGAGACACTGCTGCCAGAAGCTTGAGAAGTTCCATTATCTTTTGTCCCATCCAGCAGGACTCAGTTATTCGGGGAGTGCGAGGGGGACCAGGCCTGTGAAAAGATGGGTGAGAAAGAAGGAACGAGACCAAGCAGAGTTGTCAAGGTCTCTAACTTTATTTTTTACACAGTGGTTATATAGGGGAAGAAAAGGGGGGAGTAAGCTGCCTGACGTGATTTAGGGCCGGAATTGTTAGGAAACTAAGAGGAGGTGTAACTGGGTGTTTATCTAATCTTAGGAAACCTATAGGAGATGTATCCGGGTGTTTTCCTAATCTTGCCTTAATAGCTTGACAGCCTGATCATAAACTGGCCTTTTGCAAAAGATAAGATTCTGCAGACCACATTCCTAACTGCAAGCTGGATGGACCAGCTTTCTGGTGAATGAGTCAACTTAAGAACAGGCCCAGGCAAAATGGAGAGGCTTTTGCTTTATGGCTCCCAACATCTTCTCCCTTCTTTTATACAAAAGAGGGGGGAGGCCCGCTTTTCAGCGGTGGGCTTTAACCAACAAAAGGTCACAGTGTTCCTGTAATGGTCATTTTCACAAGCTACAGTTTCGGTCTCGGTCTCCAACAATCTTTCAGGGCCCTCCACTCAGTAAAGCCAGCTCGCTGGCTTCCCCACAGAAAAGAATTTCAAAATGAGTCAGTATGAAGCTGTACTAAAGTCTATGCAAAGGCATTTGTAGCATAGACATTTAGCATAGGGGTTAATAGGAAGAGATGGGCTCAGGGAAAGATGAAGACATACCTGTGTGGATATAGGCTATCCAAGATAAACTTATATTTTACTGTCTTTACAATAGCCATGTACAACATTTTGGTACTTTTTACCATTATTTTCAAAGGTTGTTAAATACAGATGATATCCCAATGTGGTTCCTGAGGTGTCTGTGACAGGATTACAATAGAGAAAATTAAACTGGATCACAAAGATGCAGGAAGGTAGGACACCTTCATTGTTTTTCCTTTTCTTTCCTTTTTATTTTCCCAAGGTAGGGTTTTACTCTAGAATTGGCTGACATGGAACTCACTCTGTAATCCCAGGCTGGCCTTGAACTCACATAAATTCTTCACACCTCTTCCTCCCAAGTGCTGGGATTAGAGGTATGTCCCACCACTCCCATCACAGATATTTTCATTATAAACAATATTAATAGGCTTGTTTGTAAGATTCCTAGAAAATGCCCAGGAAAGCAGTGATATGCATTAGGAACAGGGCAATATTCTTTTGCAGATAGTCACTTTAGAGACACAGGTCCAAAAGAACATAAATGCTGTCCTTCCCTATAAGATCCAAGTGTGGATTACAGAAGATGCAGTTCCAGAACCCCCCTTCAGCTTCAAGAAGCTATGTTGAGTTGCTGCCCATCTCCTAAATGATTTTAGATCTGAACTCTTGAGGGGGGAATGATATAGGTAGAGGTTTAAAGATCATGGGAGGAAGGACCCCAATTCCTGTTTCCCTAGTAACATTAGGAAGGGAAGAGACATTTCCTCCTGATCAAGGAACAAAGCCCTCTGGAACTGGGAATCTGTTAACCACTCATTTGGTCTAGAGTCCACCCCTCACCTTCAGAAATGCTAAAGAGGTGGAGGAACAGTTATCCCCTTAATGAGATAATGCACTGAAACCTACAGAAGCTCCTCCCTGGGGCAGTTTCTCTCAGACTCGCTGCAGAGTCTGCCCACTTCTCTGAACTCTTAACTCAAAAACATAGGATTTTTTTTTTTCCTTTTTCTTTTCTTTTCTTTCTTTTTTTAAATTTCTTTTTCTTCTTTGCATGCTGGTGGAAATCTTTAGCATGGTTGCCCTGATACTTTAGGCTTTTTCCTAACTCCACATCCCAGATTTTCCTTATGGGAAACACTCCCACTCTCTGGGGTCTTTTTCAGTATTTTCCTTTATAAAGTATTTTTACCTGTCTCACCCACAGTCCTTAATTCCTCTTTGGTTTGAGACAAGAACTTGGACTTAGAGGTTCCACCCAGACATGGAGAAGGGTATGTAGAAAGAAAAAAGAAGAAGAAGAGGAAGAAGAAGGAATTTAAATACTAACAGGGCTTTGAAGAAAAAAATATAAATATAAAAATAAAAGGCCTAGATTCGGTATGTCACAAGGTTGCAAGCACAGGTAAAATTCTCACTAATTTTTCTTTTTTGTGGGGGGGGGGTGGTGGTAAATTCAGTATGAGATGATTTATCCCCATTTAATTATCACCTCTTTAGACATTATAGCTATTCTATGCTGGGACACATGCCCAAGAACAGGATAAAGGAAGTTTCAAGGCAAGGTCTAAGAGGGCTAGACATCAGTAAATGTGAGCACTTTGATTATGGCATTTCCCCCTTAGTCTCCAGTAATTGCCTTGAATGTATCAGCTGGCACAGCTTCAGGGAATATCCTGAATGATGTCACAGGGAAGTGGTTTACAGAGACACAGTGTTAGGTTAGGACAAAATGGAGTTACAGCAGGAGGGTGAAGTGAATCTTCCACATTCCTCAAGAAATTGTCCAGGCATTATCCCTCCCCTGCCTAACAAGACTCCAGGTCTAGATTTAATGCCCCCTTATCTCTCACTGGGTCATTTCTGGTCTCACCCTATGGCTAATGTAAAGAACAAAGAAATTCATTCCCCTTCCTCACCTTCCCCCAACTGAAGAACCTATAAAGCCCATTGTCTGTAACCCCAAGCTGACTGCTCGGCTCTTGAGAGTCAGTCCTGGCAGCTCATGTCCCCCCCACCCCCGAATAAAAATTTCATCTCGGCCTCAGAGTGGTCTCTGTGGTCTTGGTCACTCCTGAACCTTACATGTGGTGTCCTGATTCAGATAGGAAGGCTTACAGTTGCCCTCTTAGGTGGCCAGACCTCCTTTTCTCTATCCAGACCACTGAGCTGCCATTTGACCCTCTGAAGGCCTCGGACCATCTCTGCCTAAAACAAGATCTCACACCCACCATGATTTGCCTCACTGTTTTTTTCTCCATGTCCTCCCTCCTCTGTAAGTGTCCCTCTCTCTAGGGCTGGGCTGCCTTAGGTTTCACCCCTCCTTGTGGAAGCCATGATGGCATGCCAGGTGACACCCCTCAGCCACTAGGCCCCAATTCTAAGTCTCTAGAAAGATGCACTCTGGACACTTCGGTTCTCTCTCTCTGGTCTACTGTACCCTTAGGGGTCCCTTTTGGTTCGGTTGCACCATCTCAGGATACCCCGCCTCCCTCCCTCCTCGCCCTCTCTCTCCTCAGCTCTCATCTTCCACAGCCAGCAGCTTTCACCATCGGGAGTACAGTTGCCCTCCTCGCCCACTAACAGGCTAAACAGCTGAAAGTTGTGACCTGTATGCCCTCTGCCCACGTGGGAGGTGCAGGCCCCGTTCACCCTAATGGGCCAGGGAGTCATATTGGTGTTCTGTGTAAACCCAGCTTAAGCTCTGGTTTATTTTCCTCTCACCCTTGTTTTGCTCTTTCCCTGTCTCCTTAAGAGCTTAAAGCCTCTATGACTCTTGGACAGCATCTCATCTTTCTCTGCAACTCTGTTTGGCCCTATCCATAATCTGGACAATGGGTCCAAATGGCCTGAGAATGATACTTTTGATATCCAAATTCTCACTGAATCAAAACAAACTTCTGCCAATGTACAGGCAAATGGTCCACACTACCCATTTTTCACTCTGTATGCAAGGCCTTCTCTCTGCTCTACCTGCCATTCTGACCAGGTCCTAGCCAAGGTCTCAGAAATGCGCTCTCACTCAACCCCTCTCCCATACTTGTCCCCACCCTCTGCTTTTGACTGTGATGCCATAGAGGACCTCGCCCCAACAGCTCCTCCAGCTCCCCCAGATCGATTCCTCAGCCTCTCCTGACACCATGTCTGGTAACAAGGTTTGCTTTTAGTCTCCAGAGTTGTAAATAAATATAATTTATTTACAACAATATAAAATATAAAAATAAAATTTTAACATGGGAATGCATAGCTTCTGAATAAATGAATAAATGAATGAATGTGTGAAGGGGAAATGGTTGTCTAGAGTCTATATGAAAAGTGCATTTGAAATGAATGTGTGTATATGAATATGTACATGGCTCACAACCCTAAGGTTGCAGAATGATTTCTATTCTGAGCAGTGCCATTTCATTGTGGGGATGTTTTCCACCAAGCCCACTGTACTAGGTGGCATAGCCAAGCTTTCCTGTTGAGTGTCCCCCAGAAGAAACACTAAAAGTAATTAAGATCATAGACAAAAAAAAAAAAAAAAAAAAAAAAAAATCAAGATTCTTCTACTCTTTTGAAGAGTTGTAAAATGACAGGATCAGAAAGCTGCCTTGTATCCCTGAAAGAGGATCAAAACTCTCCCTGGAATTTAGGGAAAAAACAAAAACAAAAAAAAAAACAAAAACCAGGAAATAGGCTCTTTCTTAGCCTCCCTGTCTTGCAGAGCCAGGGAACTGCAAGCACAGGGAATCTCAGGATCCTGGCCCCAGCATGATGATGAATGAATGCCAAATTGTTATGGAGACTTCTTATAAGAAACTTGTAAGTGTTTTATGTTTACTTTATCTTTATGTGCTTCTATGGAACTACTAACAGACAATAGCCTCAAGATTTATGTTTAAATTTAAAAGTACTCGATACTAAATTTGTAAAAAAAAAATTCTAATAATGTTTAAATCTGCTTTCATATTTTTAAAAAAATGTGTTCCAGGAAAGTTATAAAAAACAAAGTTCCAAAATCTATGTTTATTCTGGGTAAATAGCATAAGTCAAATCTGATCTTTAAAAAAATCAGCACTTTGCCAAAAATAAGTGTAGCATCGCTTAAACATTGTGTATTAATACCAGTTCTTTGTATTGGGGGCCCTGTGGTGCATTTTGCACTGCCTGGATTTAATGTTTTTTTTTTAATCTGTCAGTAAATAAAATGTCCTTTAACTTCAAAAAAAAAATCTTTCTTTAAAATGTTGTTTCAAAAGGCCTTTTGAGGAAAAAAAATGGTCATATTAAAAGTGCTATGTAAGAACAATAAAAGTTTTTGTTGGTAGTTATGAGGTGAACTGACTAAGAAGATAAACTGGAAAGAAAACTTTAAATGTTGAATGTTGAATGTTAAATGTTTGATGAAAAAAACTTACAGAGTGGTTACATGGATTGAAAGGTTAAAGTATGTAGATGAAAGTATGAGTAAAGTATGTAGATGAAGTTATGAGTAAGCTTAAACAAGTTAAAGACAAAGTACTTAATCAGATTACAGACTTCTTGAGATATAAAATGACTTGGTAAGGCTTACATCAGACTAACAAAGAATGGCCCTGGCTGGTAGCAGGAAGCTAATGGTATTCAGGTTGTAAACTTAACTTTAACTCATTGATGTTAATCTGGTCATAATAATGGTCATGAAAGACTGAATGTAGAGTACCCAACCAAGTTAACTAGGTTCCTCTATTTGTCAACCTTTTAACCAAATCTTAAGATTAAAATTGACACATTAATATTTAATTCTCCCCTAAGGTTATAATATCTGAAACCCTGCCTCAAAAAAAGAAAGCAAGAAAGAAAAAATCTCACAGAGGAACTATTTACTCTTTTTCCCCCCTATTTCTTAAGGTAAATCAACCATATTTAAAACATTAAACAGTATTTATCTGCCACACACTTGAAAACTATTTACCTCATGGTGAAGAGTAAAAAAAAATTCTAAACAAAGTTGTGTTATGATTTAAGATGTAATTCCTCACTTTCTCCAACAATCAGACATAATACTTTAATTTTAACTCATGTCATTACTAAACAAGTTTACCAAATTTTTATAGAACTATAAGGTTGATTAAGGTTTGAATAATTATAGATTGTGTCATAAAATTTTGTATATGTCTGGAATTCAATATAGTTCTATAAAATTGATTTGGAAGAGATTGAAAATATTTCATTTTGGCTCAGTAGTTAAAGATGCTTATTTGCAAAGCCAGATGCACATAGTGAAACATATATTTGAAAATTGTTTTGAAAATCATTTACAGTGACAAGTAGCCCTAACATGCTCATTTCCTCTCTTTTCATGAGACTTGTCTCCTTTTTTATTAGATCATGGCAGTTTAATCCAGTTCCTCTCTTCTTTGGGTATGTTAAATATAACTAAAGTAATTTCAAAAAACTGACTTATAGATTGGATAGACATCTTATTTAGCTTTTAAAAGTGCTACATCTCCTCATAAAATGCATAATTATATAAAGGTTTTCCACCTTTGATGAACTTTAAAAATTATAAAATTTTTCATGTCTTCATATTTAAGCCAAAAATGTTACTACATTATATAGATTTCTTGTTTATTTTAAATTCTGTCAGCAGATCTTTTGTTCATAGTTTACTCTCTGTAGCCTCATGTGCCTTAAATATGTAAACTCTACTTTTTGTTAATATCAGACTTTTCCAGATATCAGAATATTGTAATTTGATTTATACAAAGTCCATGATGTTTAGTTATCAATAAGCATACATCATCATGCCTGGCTAAAATTCTGTAATTTTAAGATGGTTCTTGTCTTCTTCAAGGTGATTTTGCTAGATGATTATCACTGAAGTTATAATCTAAGTCTTATAAAAAGTGACTTACTGTGATTTTGCTCTTAGAAAAACTGAAAAAATTCCCCATGTCTTAGAAAACTCTACTGTACACAAACAATGTTAATATAGTTTTCAAGCTTCATATAACAGTCATAAATATTTCTTTAATTAAGCCTTAAAATTGTTCAATGGTCAAAGGTACTTATTTAAGAAATTGCTTTGTGTCTATCATATTGTCTCTAATGCATGTTCAAATCAGGCTTGCTTAACTCGACAATGACCAAGTTTTATTTTATTCTTGAGCTATGTATAATCAGTCTCAGTCAAAGTTTCATTCAATTGTCTTATTTCTGATATCTTAAGTCCATTACTTATAGAGATATTGATACATGTTTCCTGCCCTAAAAAATATGATCTTAAATTGCTGTTCTACTTCCAGTTTGGGGGGCAATTTGTACTTGAATTAATACACAGACTAACCAAAATTGTTTTCAAACACAGATACTAAGTTTTTATACTGTCTTTTTTTTTTTTCCTGGCATACAGTTTCCAGATTAAATCAATTGCCTTAAAGTTATTGATAAAATAATTGATAAAAATATTGTCTTTAGGGCTACTAAAATATTCTGCCTATACTTAAAACTGACAGATACTTAAAAGATAGAATGTGTATGCTTTCTATGTCCCAGATATAGCTCACACTGTCACCTGACAACTAAACTTAAATATTAGTCAAAATGATTTTAAACTATTGTGTCATTCTCTAACCAGATCTACTTTGCTAACCAGATATGTCCTGCACCATTTTTAACTAGTCTGTTCTGCTAATCAGATATGTACAGTCTCTCTGAGTGAATAATAACTACATGAAGAAGCCAAAATCAATTGGAAACATTGGAGTTTAAAAAATAACAAATATTTTTAAGCCAGGTGTGTTGGCATACACCTTTAATCCCAGTACTCGGGAAGCAGAGGTGAAAGGATCACCATGAGTTCAAGGACACCCTGGGACTACAGAGTGAATTCCAGGTCAGCCTGGGCTAGAGTGAGACCCTACCTTGAAGAAAAAAGAAAAAAAAAAACAACATTTTCTTTCCTGCTCCTGGGCCAAAAGGCCACAGGAGATGATGGGACACTTGAACTTCTATCCTCTGGTAAGTTACCTATCTTCTTGATCAGAGAGGATGTGGAGACCCAATAAATGAATTCCAAGTCAGCATGTCTGCAACAGGAGTGTCATATTGGAGGAAAATCAGTCCTCCAGGCTTCCCAAAAGAGGGAGGGCCACTTGTTCAGCACAGCCTTGACTTATCATAGCAGATGAGAGTCATAGAACTCCTCACAAGTCCCTGAAAGTCTCTCCTACAGAGCCATTATTGACCTCCAAAGTATACAGCTAATTCTGGCAGCCTACATGGTCTTAATCACCCAACAAGAAAAATATAACTACAATATAAACAATGAGTCAGAATAATAGGCTCCCCTGTCTGATGCTGATTTACAGTACTAAACTCTGACACTAACTCATGCCTTCTGCCTCTGTCTGTCCCTGATTAACTTCACTTACCCTGACCCCAATTACCCCCACTTGCCTTAGCCAAAACCAAAGCTATTCTTCGGAACCCCTCCTTCCTTAGCCCTTACTATATCTCATCCAGGGATAAGTACACTTCCACCCCAATGGACACTCTCAAACTTAAACTTTCTTATGTTCCTACTCTTCCCCTAATCCTAAAATGCCCCTCTGCCTCTTCTCTCTTCCCCAAGCCCTCTATCCCTTGCTTCCAAATGCTCATCCTCCCTTTACACCTGGCATTTTGATATCATAGCTGTTGAAAAAAACAACAAGCTCCTTTAGCCTCCCTTCTGTCTTCTCACAGGGTGCACAGAGCCCACCTCTCTCACCTTCTCTATAACAGGTGTCTGCCAGTGACTACCCTGATTACAAGAGAAGTCTCTGCTTCACTCAGGACAAAGTAATAACAACATGCTACTGGCACTGTTGATCTCACCACTCTGCAACCTCTAGCTACCATGGCCTCCTCATCACCTGCCCTGAAGAGAGACCCATGCACTGTCTCTCCCATAACAACTCATCGCCCTTATGGTCAGCATGAACCTTTGTCTCTTACCATTAACAAAAGGCTGGAAAGTTAGGTCAGGACAAAATGGAGTTACAGTAGGAGGGTGAAGTGAATCATCCACATTCCTCAAGAAATTGTCCACCTATTATCCCTCCCATGCTTACCAAGGCTCCAAGTCTAGATTTACTGCCCCCCTATCTCTCAATGGGTCACTTCTGGTCTCACCCTATGGCTAATGTAAAGAACAGAGATTTACTGCCCCAACAAAGAAATTCCTTCTCTTTCTTACCTTCCCCCAACTGAAGAGCCTATAAAGCCCACTATCTGTAACCCCAAGCTGACTGCTCCTCTCTTGAGAGTCAGTCCTGGCAGCTTGTACTTTCCTCTGAATAAAAACTTCTATCTCTGCCTCAGGGAGGTCTCCGTGGTCTTGGTCACTCCTGAACCTTACACATAGCCTATTTCCTCCTCTCTATTTCAGAGTTGATACCAGACCTATGGATATTTCATGCTAAATTGGGATTCTTTTGATCCTCAAGGCCTAATGAAACATATGTTCAGCCAGCTTCTAGATTATAAAATAGAAAAAAATAATTATTTGCCATCTCTCTAAGTTCTCTAGGAAAATAAATACCTTTTGTGTTCAAGACTACAGTTATGGGGTTGACATCTTGAGATAGTGTGCTCTCTGTTTTCTATTGCTTTTTCTTGTACATTAACAAATTCTCATGTGCTCTTTGAACTTGTTAAAAGCAGACTCCCCTGTCTCAGACCAAAACAGATTTAATTTAACTCATTTGTCCTCCACGACCCTTCTCCTAGGACAGGTTGGCCCACTTGCTCTGTGGCAAGGAAAAAGAGAATGATAAATAGTGAAAAGGCTAAATATAAAGAGTTTTAGTTTTATGTATATATGTTTCTCACCTTTAATTATTTACAAAATATATTACTGTCTAAGGCCACTAGAGCTCTGTTACCTCTTGCTAGAATTTAGTTTCATATTTTTGTGAGACAGGAAAAATGCACAAAAGAACCCCAGGATTCCCTAAGACTAAAGGTTTACATAGGCTAAAACTTTATAGTTTAACAATATGTGAACAGGTAATCTTATTTTGTTATATCATGTGAATGTAATTCAGATTCAACTCTTTTTACTAAGTTGAAAATTTATTTATGGCACCATGTCTCATGATGGCAAGGTTAAAATTCAGTTCACTAATATTAATCTGTTCATAATAATACTTATAAAAACTGACTTTAGCCCTTTTGAAGTGTGATGGGGTGGTTCTTCCCTTAGGATCTGCATCTATCTGAAAAAGAGAAGCAAATTCTCTAAGGAAAGGAAAGTTAGCACCAGATAAATGGGATAACCAGTATTTTTTTAGAGTTTTAAAGTTCCTACAAAGTAGTTCTCTCCTGTGTTTGATGTTTCCTATGAAATAACTGAGTGTTTTTGAGAAATGCAATTGATGTGTGAAATTCATTGGCTTCTCCAAGGGAGTGAGGATGGAAGGGAAGGAAGGAAGGAAGGATGGAAAGAAAGAGGGGAGGAAAAAAGGGAGGAAGGAGAAAATAAATTTGATATGTACACTATCAGACATTCTATATCTTTAAAAAAATGTTTCAAAGGAGAAATAAAAAGACATAATAATTTTTCATATTTATGCAGTCTTCCAGGAAATTTAACTCACAATTTATCTTTATAGTCAGTTCTATTTCCCATCTAGAGGAAGTCAGAAGGGTAAATTTATAGGGACATAGAATTTATGCAAAATTAATCTGGTTAAAAATTTAGTGAATGAAGTCTATTTTGCTTTCTCATATATCAAGGAAAAGAATGAAGAAATATTGAGAATTTGAGAAGAAACTGTCCATGTGTGAGAAAATTTAATTCTGTCATAGGAGTTTAATGCTCTTACTAGATAGACAATCAGTGTATTGATTTTTACTTTTTTAATCCTAAATCACTTTAAGGCTTTATTTATCTGTCCTTCTAGGCTTTGCCACCTTCCTCCTGCTGTGACAAACACATGAGAAAACCCAGTTAATAAAGGAACATTTTTATTTTGCTTTTGGTTTCAGTTTCAGTACTGGGGCTTTGGCTTTTGTCCTCTGGTAACTCAGTACATCATAGTGGCAGCAGCATGTGACAGAAGCGTTACTCATGACAGCTGGAAGAAGGAAGGACCAGGAGCCCAATAAACTCTCAAGGGCACATCCCAGTGGTCTGCCTCCTTCCACTAGGGCCACCTCCTGAAGGTTCCACCTCCTTCCAGCAGTGCTGCAAGCTGGTCATTGTCCACGCTTTTAACATATCAGCCTTTGGAGAATGTTTACCATTGAATTTGTAATAAAAGATGTGGTTTTAAAGTGTTCATTTTCTTTCTTTATATTATGAACTTGTGTTTCATTCTTCTTTTTCCTCCAAATATCTTAAACTATGGGTAAGAAAATAAGCAGGTTCTGTAGTCCATCTTAGGAAAATACATTCTATGATACCCAGTAGATGCTCGAAACTACAGAATAGTACAAACCATGACCTGTACCATACATATCTTAAACATCCATATTTTGTCATGCACCTTGATGATAACTTTTGCACTTTGAGGTGTTATAGCAAACCTAGCATGGATTTCGTAGTCCTTCTTTGTTTTTGTTTATATTTATTTATTTATTTATTTATTTATTTATTTATTTGAGAATGACAGAGAGAGAAAGAGAGAGAGAGAGAGAGAGAGAATGGGTGCACCAGGGCTTCCAGCCACTGCAAATGAACTCCAGACGTGTGCGCCCCCTTGTGCATCTGGCTAATGTGGGTCCTGGGGAATCAAGTCTTGAACCAGGGTCCTTAGGCTTCACAGGCAAGTGCTTAACTACTAATCCATCTCTCCAGCCCTCATAGTCCTTCTTCAAAATTTCATGTGTAGAAGATCCATCCTCATTGCAGACCTTAGAAACCCAAACATGTTTTTCTACCTTGATAAGTAGAGAGTTCTAACATTTTCACTTAAAATACATACTCTACAATTCCTGACTTATGTACCTGAATTGGCAGTGTCCCTCTTCATACATTTTGATGGCCCCTATTAAGTCAAGTAAGAGTTACTTAACACAAGCACTCTGAAACCCTGTTTATTATCTGACAGCAAAGACAAAATCCAAGTGGCTCTACACCATACATATGTTAGACTAAATGCACAGTCACATCTTAGGCACTGGGATACCACACAACTGACCATATTACTCAGAATGGAGAATGATTTAAACCTTACAAATTGTGAATTTTTTAGAATCCTTCATTTAATATTTTCAGGCCATGCTTGACTATAGGAAAGTGAAATTGCAGAAACAGAATTTGTAGTTAATGAGGGGATACTATAGTTTGGGTGAAGGATTTTAACTGTTACTTTATTATTAAATTTATAGCTCTGAAAATTGCCCATTAAGACAAGAAGGAAGCTGACAGGAATATCCTTAAATATATGTATTCCTTAAAAATCTGAAATAATTCACTTTGCACAATGGCCACTAGAACTATACAGTGTTTTTGTTTGTTCATTTGAATTGTTAGACAGGTTCTTGCTATGTAACCCTTGCTAGCCTGAAATTCATTATGTAGACCAGGTGGTCTCACTTCAAACTTACAATGATTATATTAGTTACTTATCATGTTGATGTGACAAAGTGCTGAACTAAAGCAATCTAAGGAATGAAGGGATTAGTTTTGCTCACAGTTTGAGGGTATGACCCATAATGGTGAAGAAGAGTCATGGCAGCAGGAGCTTGAGGCATCTGGTCAATTGCACCTCCAGTAAGGAAGTGGAGAGAGGTGAATACTAGGGTTTGACTTGCTTTCTCCTCTTTGTGTAGTCCATGATGCCATTGCAATGTAATAACACTTCTGACATTTAGGATGGATCTTCCCACTTCAATTAACCTGATCTAAAAGCTGCCTCCAAGACAAACCCAGTGGTTTGCTTGTATGTGATTGTAACTCTCATCAAATTGACAATGTTATATAACAACTCCATACCTTTAAATCCCTGCACAGGAGAGGTTGGGGTAAAAGGACTGCTGTGGGTTCGAGGCCAGCAAGGGCTACAAAGTTCTTTCCAGGTCAGCCTAGGCTAGAATGATACCTGTGTTATTTAAATGTAAGAGGTCCCCCATAGCTTCATGTGTTTATGATTAAGCATCATACAAAATCCCCAGTTAGTGGAGCCTTTGGGAGGTTGAGCCTTGGTGGAGATCTGTCACTGGAGATAGGCATTAAGGCTTATTTTCAGCCCCACTAGTTATTCATAGCTCACCTCACTCTCTCTGCTTCCTCCATTCTAATCTGAAGATGTGACATCTGGCTGTTATATTTTCCCTGCCATGATGAAACTTCCTCTCAAAACTATAAGCTGGAAATAAACTTTTCTTCCATAAACTGTTTCTGGTAAGGTTTTATCCCAGCAACAAGAAAGTAACTGGTATAGAAAATAGGCAGCAAGAAGCAGGGTCAATATTGCAATAAGCCTGACTATGTGGTTGTTTGGTCTTCTGGAACTGGTTTGTGAGAGAAACATGAAAAGATTTAGAACTTTGGCTGGGTAAAACTTTGCAATGATATAAACAGAGTTTAATGGGCCATACAGGTAACAGTTTGAAAAACCAAAATGCAGAGAAAAGCATGGAATGTGGAGGTTCAACATATGAGGTTTCAGAGGGGAAAAGAAAGGACTGTATCAAAAACTGGACTAGAGGCAGAAAGACTGGTTGTATTCTGGCCATGTCATAAGCCCAAGTGGTGGGATTAAACGTGTGTACCACTATGCCAGGCTTTTTAATGTCATTTTTTCCCTCCTCCACCAACCATGATGACACATTGATAATCCCAATCTTGTGCAAGTGTGCAGGTAACAATAGCCATTGTATGATCATAAATACAATAGACTCTTTGTGTCCAGAAGACATCATTCCAAAGTATACCTTCTCATCCATTGACTTCTACATACTTTTTTTTTTGGTATTTTTGAGGTAAGGTCTCACTGCAGCCCAAGCTGACCTGGAACTGACTTTGTAGTCCCAGGCTGTTCTCAAACTCACAGTGATCCTCCTACCTTCCTGAGTGCTGAGATTAAAGGCATGCACACCACACTGGGTGACTCTTCTTCTTTTTTAAATTTTTTAGATGCTTTATTTTATTGTAAATTTTTGTTTATAACTTTTTGATTGACAGTTTTTATACATGTACATAATGTATTTTGATTCTGATTCTCTCTACTTACTTTCTTTTGTAACCCATCCTCCTTCTGCTGAATTCCTTCTTATTTCCAAGTGTTCCTTTTTCTTTTACATCTTTGTTTTTGTACTCTTCCTTCATCAGTCAACTGAAACATTCTTTGACTGAATTCATGTGCTGCCCTCACTGCTAACCATAAAAGCTTTCCTATGGAGATGATTGTAGCAGGGAGAGACAAAACTCATCAAAGCTGAAAATAAGAAACTGTTAAGAGCTCGATACTAATCATGATATCTCCATCATGCCTTCCAAGGCTGAAGGAACATTGTGGAAGAGAGGATGGAAGGAATGTAAGCCACAGGATGGAAAGGAATTTGGGACACTGCTCCCCAGACATGAATTAGATGGCACCTTCATGATATCACAGTGGTTGTTGTTACCCTGACAAGACTTGCCCAGGCCGACCAACATTCTTTTTTTTTTATTTTTATTAAGTAGGAACTTTGTATGGACACATCATATGTTGGTACCATCATTTCTATCCTCCCTGTCCCCACTCCATTCAGGGGTCTCCTTAGAGAGATTGCTGTTGTTCACCATTGAATTGCAACCAGCCTGACAAGATTTACACACCTGTGTGATGGTAGCACTCAGCCTAGGTGGGTAACCAATAGCTTTCTGATTGGCTATGAGATCTGCTTAGTGGGGTAAAAAAATAACTGGAACTGGGAAACAAGTCATAATCATATGGAGACCAAGGTCATGGACTCCAGTGAGAAGTTCCCACCATCTTTGTCCAAATGTGAGGCTACACCCATCAAAATCTCTCTAAATTATCAATGCTTATCCTCTTGAACCTATCCTGATCACACTCTCCATTGGAGAATTTGTTTTTGTTTTCTTTTTCAGAAAGTAGCCAGTGCAGAGGACAACCAAAATCTATCACCAAGACAAGAAGAGCTGACTCCCTAGCAGGAGGTGAACCACCCCTCTTACAGTAGCTAGGTGTACCTGACAACTTGGGCCAGAGTGATGGAGACAGACACTGAGGATACTCAAAACACACCAAAGCAGAAATCCAGGAGTTGTTGAGGGCTCAACACTAATGTAGACTTACAGCATACCCACAAAGGCTCAGAGAAATTTGCCAAAGAGGGAGCAGAAAGAATGTAAGAGCCAGGGGTGGGATGGAATATCCAGAGCCCCCCCCCCCACATGACTGATCACTGATCTCACAACTCATAACCCATGACTCTTACATTCTTTACAACCCTTCTTTTGCAGTGTTCTCAGGGCTTTCGAGGGTGTGGTAGACATGATTTGTTTAGTGTTGAGTGCTCCTCTGACATTTCTTCTCAACACCTTTATGGGTTTTATGTTTCCCTAGAAGTCCCCATCACCAGCAAAAATAAGCCTAGAGCAACACTAATATATGGGCATAAATATTTAGAAAGAAATTTGAAGGAGACAAAATATTCAAACAATGGTAGTAGATTTCCCCCTCCCCTGACAGGGTCTATATCCATTTCATCCATAGGCTTTTGATAAGGTTTCAGTCCTAGGCATGAATTCCTTCCTATTCAGTGGAACTCAAACCCAACGAAAGAGCACTTGTTACCCACCAAGTAGACACACCGTCATTGAGCCAGAAGGCACATCTTGTCCTTTTAAGATGATTTCCGATATTGAGTTACTACATAAGAAGATACTAGAACAGTTTTTGTCACATGGACAAGCTATGTAAGTATCTTCATGCTGGCACATTCTAGATACTCAGTGATGGTATTACATAACTAAATCCTGGCTAAAGACAGCGTTGGCTCTCAAGTTTGGGCAGAACTTTGGGAAGTGGGGAGAAAGGTTTGCTTTTGAATTTCCCCTGGACATCAAATTATATTGGTAATGAGAGGCCAGTAATGATACATAGACTGGAAGAAGAATGTGATATTAAAAGTGTAGAAGTGATTCAACTTGGAATTTCAAGATATTTTGTATGAATTATTACTTATAAAAATTTGAAAGAGACCCAAGACAGACATTTTCATCCTTATTTTAAAGGTGAGAAAACTGAAGCTTGAAGGCAAGCCACAAAAATCGTGACTTTATCTACCTATATTGGTAATTTTTATCATTATAGCACATCATCTATATATTAAATTATGCCATTTAGTGATTACAAAGGTTTTTCCATATTTTATAATATTCATTTAGCTTCACTATTTTGTAGAGAGAGCACACAAGAGAGGGAGAGAGAGAGAGAGAGAGAAGAGAGAGAGAGAGAGAGAGAATTGGTGTTCTAAGGCCTCAGCCACTGAAATCGAACTCCACAGGCTTGTGCCACCTAGTGGGCCTGTGCAACCTTGTGCTTGCCTCACCTTTGTGTGTCTGGCTTACTTGGGATCTGGAGGGTTGAACATGGGTCCTCAGGCTTCACAGGCAAGCACCTTAACCCCTAAGCAATCTTTCAGCACTAGCTTCACTTTTTAAATCTATTTCAGTGGGAATTTTTCTTACTGGAACATTCCTTCTGAGATATATATCTATCTATATATATATATGTCACAAAGATTAAACCTTTGAAAATATTTTAAATAAGTATTAATTCTTAGTTCTTTAAATAAGTATTAAATGGCTTCTAGCATTAAACATTGATCAGCTTAGAAACATTTTTATTGTTTGAAGTTTTTTAAACTCTTGGGAGTATAGATTTTAAAAAATAGCTCTGATAATTGGGGTAATTTAAGTATTTTGGGTACTTTTGCAATATAAATTGCCAAGATTTATGTGTTTCACAAGCCACATTGATCTCAAGAATAATGACAGTTATGATTTGTATAGTGTTGTTATGATTTTAGTTTTTTTTTTACCTTTGGTTCAGAATTTGCATAGTTAAACAAATTCTATTAGTATTATTTTAAACTGTGTGAAGAAAGCTATTAAAAGTTTAAACAAAATAATTCCTTTGTTAAGTTTTTTGATCTTTAGATTAGGTTTATGCTCTTTAAGTGCATGAAATCATTTAAAAACTAAATCATACATTGGCTGTGTAATATTCTAATTTTGACATAATTTCAGAATATCAGTTTGTTATATTATCTTGAATTTGTCTCATTATTAGTCTCTATATCACAGAACTTTTGCCTGTTGTAGTCTAAATCCTCAAAACTGGTCCTGCACAGTTGGATAGCTATGACTCTTTGATATTTTGCTACTATTTAAACTGAAATAAGTTCTTATCTGTCATATCAGCAACCATTTATTTTTGTTTAAAGGGTACACTACACTTGGTAAGTCATTGCTCAAGTACAACACAAGCATAAAACTACAAGGGACTTAGGCAAAAAGACCTTTCCTACAACTTAACCATCTTTGCAGTTTAAAGTCATCTGCTATTTTTTCCTACAATGCCTTCAGAAGATGGATCAGCCGATATTTACAGAGACCCTGAGAATCCACTAACGTAATAATTTCTATCTATTACTTGATGGCTCATAAAGTCATTTTTAAACTCAACAAACCAAACAATTGATTTAGAAAAACTCTAAGATGGGGCTAGTTATTTTATCCAATGAAGTCTTTGCAGTTTAGCCTGTCACTGAGCCAAGATAGTAACATGTGATGGCTTTGTTACAGCCCACTTAGTTCATTACAGTTTTCAAGACTGTGCTGAGCATATCTAGTGTTCCTTCACATAACTCAAATGGTTATGTGGCTAGTGTGTACAAACAAGTGGAGTGGAGGGGACTGTGGTCAAATAGAGAGTGGATACTCTCACTAAGGTTGGAATGAGGCCAGGAGCAATGTGTTCTTCAATGGAATATTTTCTTTGTTATTTTTACTATTAATTTAGACATATAAGTTCCCCACTCCTTCTGCATGTCCCCCATCACTGGTACCTGGCTTACTTCTTCTACATATGTTACCTCTTGTGGAGAAATGACTGTTACTGTGATGTTGTGGTGGTTCAATTCAGGTGTCTCCCATAAACTTAGGTGTTCAGAATGCTAGGGTCCCAGCTGATGGAAATTTTGGGAATTAACACCTCCAGGAGGCAGTGTATTGTTGGGGGCGGGCCTATGGGTGTTATATATAGCTCGCCCTTGCTCGTGTTTGTCACACTCTCCTGTTGCTATTGTCTACCTGATGTTGGCCAGGGGTTGATGTCCACACTCTGCTCATGCCATCATTTTCCCTGCCATCATGGAGCTTCCCCCTCAAGCCTGTAAGTCAAAATAAACCGCTTTTTCTCACAAGCTGCTCTTGGTTGTGTGATTTCTACCAGCAATGTGAACCTGACTGCAACAGATGTGCTGTGTTTTGGTGATGTAGACTAGAGATATGGAAAAAAAGTCAATCTACCTCCCTGTTCTCAGTGAACAATCATCTAATCTCACCATCCCTGGTAGTAGAGCCAAAGAGTTGGTCTGCCTCAGGTCAGAGGATGCTCAGAGTCACTTCACTTACATGGGAGGGTTCTGCTCTATATTTGCTTCTCATGTCTAATTACCACTTTCTCCCCTATTGGTGTTTCTCTTTGATATTTCTTAGTCAGGGATACCTCTTGGTGTTTTCTAATTAATTTCTTTAATTTATGGACAATTTCTTAAATTTTATTTTATTACTTTATTTTATTTATTTATTTTTATCTATTATTACTATTATTATTTTGGTTTTTCAAAGTAGAGTTTTTCCAAGGTAGAGTCTCACTCTAGTCCAGGCTGACCTGGAATTCACTATGTAGTCTCAGGGTAGCCTTGAACTCATGATGATCCTCCTACCTCTGCCTCTCAAGTACTGGAATTAAAGGTGTGTGCCACCATGCCCAGCTGAAAATTTCATTAATTTTTAAAGCTTGGGGAAAATAGACTACAGGAAATCTGATATATCAGAGCTCAACTATTTCTACTTTATAGAACATAGTCAAATCAGTAACAAATAGAAATATGATGAATATGGGACTGGTGTCTGTTCTTTTTTAGTATTCAATACTAGCTAATGCCTATGGACTATTTTGTCCTGATATCTCTCACACACACACACACACACACACACACACACAGTGTTATAGGAAGCTCATTATTTTTCAGTTGACATTTTATGAGAAAGAGAGAGATAGAGGAACAGAAAGAAATAGAAAGAGAATGGGTACATAAGAGACTCTTGCTATGCAATGAACTCCAGGTATATGTGCCACTTCATGCATCTGGCTTTATGTGGGTACTAGGGTATTGAACCTGAACTGACCTGATAGGCTTTGCAAGCAAGTATGACCCTTTATCTCCCCAGCCCTTTTAGTTGATCTTTTTGTTCAATTTCTATTCCTTATCTTACAATGCCTTCCAGGAATTACTGGTTTTTATTTTTATTTTAAACTATCCCCCACCCAACACACACCACTTATCTTAACCTAGGTGACTGAGATATGGTAGAAATAGAGTATGGCATAGTATTACATTTAAGAGTTGTGTGGAGGTGTTACTCCAAGTAACTCTAGCTCTTTGCTACCTTTAATTTTCACCTTTAGAGATCTGAAATACTGAAGAGTATAATGTAATGGCATTATATTGATAGTTTGTATTTTTGTCTATGTTTTATTTCTCTCCAGGGTCCATTTTAGTTGGAAACATATAGTTGGTTCTTAATTAATGATCATAGAAAAGAAATAGTTATATACATCTGATATTTAAATTATTTTAACATCTATAACCATGCAATTGTATTACTATTAGAATAGTTGAAGTAGTTAATGTGATAGACATGACCAATTTCTTTTCCATGGGTTTTTTTTTATAATTCTCACCATATTTTATTTTATTTTTATATTTTATATAGAGGAACTAACAGATATATGGAGTGATGAGAACATACAGATGACAAGTGATAGGAGAAGGATTTGAATCCAGGACTGTTTTTTTTCCAGAGTTTATATTTGTAACACATTTATTTTCAGTTCTATTGAGAAGTTCAGTATAAACTCTATAAACAAGCAAGGCAAAAATTAATTAATTACTTGAGTTATTCAGGTAAAATCCCTGGTTTCCTTGGAGATGCACATTTTAGGTTATTATATTAAAGAAGAACTACAAGCTTAGCAAACAATGGTTATTTTAATTCATTGAATAGTTTCTTTGCTTTTCAAATTGAATACATATATATCAATCATCAGGGCAACTCTCGGCCATTCCTTGAATTATGCTTTCTCCACAGATAACTTTGATGGGTGCACTTTTAGCAGCATCTGACTAAGAAAAAACTCCTGGTGGTGAGCCTATAGCTTTCTTTCTTCAGTGGATAACTAACTCCCAGGAATGCAAGGAAGTCACAGAAATGTGGGAGAAAGGAATTCTGAAGACTAACCACAGAGGTAAGGCAGTTTAGGATTAACAGGGGCACCAAAAGTAAGCTAAGTGATAAAATTTCTTGAACCTTTATGGGGGAACCCAGTTCTTCTTTGTCCATGAAGGATTTCTTGCAGTCTCAACCTTGCTGGAGGCCAGAAAAGTCAGAAGAGGATTACTCTCATTCCTAGATTACCCCTTCCTCACAACCTGATGAGTCTGGTGTTTTCTTATTTCATCTTTACTGGAAATCTGGTGATGTGCCTGGACATCTGGCAGGGGCTGGAATGACCAGCTCACTACCCATCCAGGGAATTGTCAGAGTTACCTGCTTGGGATCCCTCCTACTTGGGATCTTTCTGATTTACTTTCCAATTTGTGGGGACAGCCAGTCTTGTACCAGCTTTCCATTCTTGCCTTCACTTAACCTCTACAATAAAATATTTCTAAATGTCACCCTCTATGGTCTGTGGATTTTAATTAGTCAAATTTATAAATTTGATAACAACTTGGAAGTCACTGACTCAGTAGAAGTTTTGTGTAACTGTGACACTCTGGAACCCATAACTCTTGGGTTAAACCCCAATCTAGTTATTGAGAATGGCTCCATTACTCTCAAAGATACCATAGATTTCCTTAGCAGAGGCTTCTGTATTGAATGGCTCCAATGGCATACCAATGCCTAGTGATCATCCCTTTGGGTCTTCCTAGTAAGCCAAAACAGTGTCATCTCCTAAGATTCCAAGCTGTTTCCTGACAAACTTGCAGCCCCATTCACCATACCACAAATCTCTAATCTTGTGTGAGCATCACATCAAGTTGTTTGCTTCTGAGTCACTTAGACTTTGAGTTAATTGGACAGATATTGGCCAACTTCCACTGGTAGCTCATGTAGTACCTTCCAACACTAGTTGGACTAATTATCTGGGGACTGGCTCTCTTCCAGATTCCAACCAGATTTCTCCATGGTCCATGCCAACAGCATTTGGTGTCTTCAGCAGTAGGGTCTTACCATTAACCTCTGGTGGGTAATGAAGTGCTCTGACATAAGTTTGTCTTGCTTGTTTTGGGAGATCTAGTAGGTCTCTCTGATCTACAGCTCACTGCGGATGTAGACCACATCCTGGTACAGGAAATTATATGCCAGTGCCAAGGAAAAAGAAAAAAGAATAAGCCAGAAAAGAAAGGGAAACAGGAGAGATTTGAGGTTAGGTTTCATCTCACTCTCTCCAGGGCTGTTTAATTCAGGTGCTCCCTCTAAGGTCCTCTTGAGGGTTCCACCTTTTAGTCTGACTTCCAGGATATAGGATTCTATATACCAGTTCAATTTGGGTTCAGTTTTGTGTTCCCCACCCACCATTTCCCTTCCCCCAAGCCCTAACCTCCATATTGTCCCAGCCTGAAGATTCTATTCATTTATGTCAGCAACTTGGGCTAATCAAGTTAGGAACTGCAGATAAGTGAGATCATGTGACAGTTGTATTTCTGTGGTTGTGTGAGTTCACATAGAATGATCGGTTCCAAGTTTGACCTTTTTTCTACAAATTTCAATGTGTCATTTTCTCTTACTGCTGAGTAGAATTCCATCATGTAGATATACCACAGCTTGGCTATCCATTCATCTAATAATGGACACCTGGATTGATTCAAGTTTTTAGCTATTATGAATTGAGCAGCTGCAGACATGGTTGAGCAAATATTTCTGAACTGAGATGTGGAGCTTTTAGGGTAAATGCCCACTAAGGGAATAAAAAGGTCTTTTGGTAACTCTATAGTCATCCTTTTCAGGAATCTCCAAATTGATTTCCACAGTGGTTGTACCAGCTTACATTCCCACCAACAGTGGATGAGGGTTCCTAATTCTCCACATCCTTGCCAGCATTTATTTTCATTTGATTTTTTGATGTTTGCTATCCCTACTGGGGTAAGGTGGAATCGCATGGTTGTTTTAATTTGCATTTCCCTAATGGTTAGGGATGTTAGACATTTTCTTAAGTGTGTGTTAGCCATTTGTAATTCTTCTTCTGAGAACTGCCTATTTACTTCTCTGCCCCACTTTTGGAGTGGGTTGTTTGATTTTTTACCATTTAATTTTTTGAGTTCTTTGTTGATTCTAGATATTAGGCTTCTGTCAGTGGTATAGCTGGCAAGGAATTTTTTCCCATTCAGTGAGTAATCTATTGGCTCTGCTTATGGTATGTTTGTCTGTGCAAAAGCTTTATAGCTTCATGAGATCCCATTGGGTGAATGCTTCTTTAATTTCCTTGGCTACTGGGGTTTTGTTCAGGAAGTCTTTTCACAGTTCTAAAGAGTTTTAGGTCTTATATTGAGGTCTTTAACCCATTTGGACTTGATTTCTTTTGGACAATTTTATTCTTTTATTTAGAGCATGTAAATCCCACCTTTTCTTACCCCTCCCACTTTTTTTAAAGCTATGTACACAGTGTGTATATAGCCATGTTGGTACCATAATTAGCCTCCTCCCTGTCCACCCCCCTCTGCAGCGACCCTCCTCCTTGGGGAATGTGGGTCTGCATTTGGGGTTAGGCATCAGTTACGGGTAAGAGGCAATGTCTCTGTGAATAATGTCTCAACATGTGACTCTCATAATCTTCCTGCTCCTCCCTTCTGCAAATTTCCCTGAGCCATGATGGGTTCATTTAGGTCTACTGCAGTGTTGAGGTCTTAGGAGCCTGTGTCTCTGGATATCTGGTTTGGTAGGAGTTGAGTGTTCTCTGTGTCTATCTCCTTCACCCTTGTGCTGGTACAAGGTTCACCAAGAAAGCATCATTCTTGCTCATTTCCCCAATTACTCTTGGTTTCAGTTGGGGCCCTGTTGAGGTGCGATGGGCTGATTTTATCCTCAGGATCTGTGCCCATTTTGCTCCTCTACGCCCTCCCACTGGAGCTCTATTAGAATCTTCTCACCCCTAGAAGACCGAATGAATTCTAAACATCTTGCCTTTCCTTCCCTGGGAGGTTTGACACAGTTAGGTGGACTCCATCTTGACCGGAAGTCTGGACTTGATTTTTGTTTATGGCAAAATTAATGGGTCTAATTTCATTTTTCTACATGTGGTCATCCAATTTGTCCAACACCATTTGTTGAAGATGCTGTCTTTTCTCCAGACTACATTATTGGTACCTTTGTCAAAGGTCAAGCAGCTGTAGTTGCTTGCCCTAAGGTCTGGGTCTTCAATTCTGTTCCATTGGTCTGTGTTTCTGTTTTTATTCCAGTATCAGGCTGTTTTTGTCACTGTGGCTTTGTAATATAGCTTTATATCACATCTGTTGATACCACCAGAGGTGTTTCTTTTGCTGAGGATGTTTGGATATCTGAGGCCTTCTGCCATTCTACATGAATTTTGAGATTATTTTCAATCTCTGTGAAGAATGATGCTGTTATTTTTATAGGTATTGCATTAAATCTGTATATTTCTTTTGGAAGAATTGCCATTTTCACATTATCAATTCTACCTATCCAGGAGAATGGGAGGTCTTTCCATCTTCTCAAGTCCTCCTCTATTTCTTTCTTGAGGTCTTTTTTTTTAATGTTTTTATTATATAGTTCTTTCACATCCTTTGTTAGTGTTATTCCAAGGTATTTAATATTTTTATTGCTATTGAAAATGGGACAGCCTAACTGATTTCTTTCTTTGGATATTTATCCTTTGCATATAGAAAAGCTATTGAATTTGTGCACTGATTTTGTACCCTGCCACTTTGCTTGCTTCAGAAATTTATCACCTTTAGAGGTTTGGGGATAGAGACTTTTGGGTCACTTATATATAGGAACATCTCATCTGCAGGTAGGGCTAACTTGACTTCTTCCTTTTCAATTTGAATCCCTCTTATTTCTTTCTCCTGTCTTATTGCTTGGGCTAGTACTTCTAATACTATGTTGAAGAGCAGTGGTGAGAGTGGGCACCCCTGTCTTGTTCCAGATCTCAGTGGGAATTCCTTGAGTTTTTCCCCATTAAGAATTACTTGTGCTTTAGGAGCATTATATAGAGCACTTACTGTGTTGATATATAAACCTTCCATGCCTATTCTTTCTGGCATTTTGATCATGAAATTGTGTTGTATTTTGTTGAACAGGGAGGTGCTAGTAGCCCAGTAATGAGTCCAGCCTACTCCAGACCGTAGCACCTGCCCACACACTGACCAGGCAAGGAACTCTGAACAGGGAGGTGGGAGAAGCCCAGAAATGGGTCCAGTCTACTCATTTGCTGAGCCTGCCCACATACTGACTGAGCAAGGAATTCAGACCCTGGAGGTGTGAAGAGCCCAGAAATGGGTCCAGCTTACTCACTCCAGACCACTGTGCCTATCCACATACACTACATGCAAAGAACTCTTCATTTTTCTTTTGTTTTTTTTTTTTAACAAAAATATTAGTTTAGTGGTTTGAGAGAGGGAGAAAGAAAGAGAATGGGCACACCAAAACCTCCTTCCAAAGCAAATGAACTCGAGACACATGTGCCACTCCATGCATCTGGCTCTATACTTGGGCCAGCAGGCTTTGTACACAAGTGCCTTTAACCACTGAGCATCTGTCCAGCTCAATCTTTCACTGTTTTATACTCACAAAGATCTACTTCTTTACATTTTTATAGCTATATTAGACTCCATCCTTCCTCATATATCTCCAACTCATATGCTTACATCTTCATCCAAACATCCTGCATCTACCACATACCCTACCTCACTTCAGTACTCAAACACTGCTACCCTCTACTTTTAAAAACTTGATAATGTAGCAGGGCATGGTGGTGGATGCCTATAATCCCAGACCTTGTGAGGCAGAGATAGGAGGATCGCTGTGAGTTTGAGGCCACCTTGAGTCTACATCCTGAATTCCAGGTCAGCCTGGGCTAGAGTGGGACCCTACATTGAAAAAAAAAATCTATAAAGTACACACTTTCCAACCAATCTCTAAATTATAATATCTGTAAACTTAAGAAAATGAAACCTTAATACAAAAGGGCATCCTACAGCTGAGCAAAACCAGAAGAACAAATTTGAGGTGTTTAGCACTGTATATCCCCTAAAAATCTGAAAGAAATATAATCCCTAATGAAGATATCTTCCCTGAAAGACTACACAAAACAAAACAAAGAACCAAATAGACCTGGAAAAAGGAAAACAAATAAAAGTGGAAAACACACCCATCTCCACAAATGCCCAAGACACAACAAAGAAACACAAAGGATCAGGGAAAACATACCCCTACAACACATTCTCAACCTCTCAACTGCCACATAAAGAAGCTGCAAACAATGAGATAGCTGAAATGTTAAAGAAATAGTTTAGAGCCCTACATTTTTTAATTTTTGATTTTTTTAAATTTTATTTGAGAGAGAGAGAATGAGAGAGAGAGAATGGGTGCACCAGAGCATTCAGCCACTGTGGACAAACTCCAGACGCACTCGCCCCTTGTGCTTCTGGCTTATGTGAGTTCTGGGGAATTGAACGTGGGTCCTTTGGCTTCACAGGCAAGCACATTAACCACTGAGCAATCTCTCCAACTCTAGATCCCTACTTTTAAAGGACAATTTATGACTGTATGCCTCAAATAAGCAGATGATTAATCTAAATATATATATATTCAAAACCTTGGCAAGACAGTCTTGAATGGGAGTGAAACAGTGAATATGGTGGAAGACAAAAGTCATAAATATGGTAGGAAAATTCAGGAAGGAAATTGAAACACTGAAAAAGAACTAAAAAGAAATTGCAAAACTGATCAATCCCACGAAAACTCCATCAGAAAACACCACTTAAGTACATGATCATGCAGAATTATGAATTTTAGGGATGGATAACAAAGTTGATACAATAATACACACAGACACAAATAATAAAAGAATTATATCGCATGACTAATATTTCCAAGAAGTCTGAGATACATTTAAGAGACAAAACCTCAGAATACAAGGGATAGAAGAAGGTACTGAGATAAATGCAAAACAATTGATTGTTTAATAAAATTGTAAGAGAAAAATTCCCAAACCTAGAGAAAGAAGTTGACCTCAAAGTCTAGGCATACAGAACTCTAAATACATGTGAGCAGAGAGGGAGCTCTGCATGGCACATCATAATACAAATACAAAGTAAAGAAACAACAGTGTGGCTTGAGAGATGGTTCAGCAGTTAAGGCACCTGCCTACAAAGCCTAGAGACCCAGGTTTTATTCCCAGTACCCATGTAAAGTTAGATGTAAAAAGTGGCACATGTATCTGGAGTTCATTTGCAGTAGCTTGAGGTCCTGGCATACCCATTCTTCCATCTCTCTTCTATTTCTCTCTACTTCCAAAATAAATAAATAAGTAAAGACAATCCAGGTATGCTGTCACACATACCTTTAGTCTCACCACTGTGCAGACTGAGGTATGAGGATTGCTGTCAACAAAAGAAAAGAAAAGAAAAGACTAGAATGCCCCCAAAAGAGTGGATTAATAGTTTCCAAGCTCTGAAAGTAAATAACTTTCAACCAACAATGAAATAAACAGCATAGTTATGTCTCAAAATGAAGGAGAAATAAGATATTTCAAGACAAACACAAACTAAGGCATTTCATGTAAACCAAATCAGCTCTGTAGAAAATTCAGAAAAGAATACTTTCCAGGGAAGAAGAAGAAAGACAGCATTATCCACAAGAAGTCATGACAGGATGTCCTTCATAAGAGAAACAGATAAAGGATTGGGAAAGAATCAATCATGCCTTACACACCAACCAGTAAACTCTCAGGGTAAAGGAGAACTACCAATAATCCAGCCAACCTGAACATTAGTCAGTAAAATATTGGGCAATAGTAATCTTCTTTCAATAATAACCATAAATGTAAATGGCCTCAACTCATCAATAAAAACACTCAGACTGACTGGATTAAAAAAATAGGATCTAAATATCTGTGGTCTCTAATTAAGACCCCTAGTTAGAAAAGGTGTCCAAAACCTGAGTATTAAAGGAAGGAATTCAAAGCACCAAGCAAATGGAAGCTGTAAGCAAGCACCACTTACATTTTTATATCAGACAAATTTATCAGAAAAGATAAAAATGGGTAGTACATATTAATAAAGGGAACAATTCATCAAGAAGATATAATAATTATAAATATTTGTACATTGAATATTATGAATCCTAATTGCATAAAGAAGCACTAAAGACATAAAAGGTAGTATAGATCTTGACATAATAATAGTGGAAGACTTCAATGCCCTACTCTTAAATTAGATAGGTCATCCAGACTAAAAATCAACAAAGAAACTTCAGAGACTAAACTAGCAGGTTATTAAAGAAACTGTGGAGGAAACATAAAAATTTCTAGGAACAAGTGAAAGTCAATGCTACTTGCAAGTATGTGCTTTTAATTGCTAAGCCATCTGTCCAGCCTTGGATGACCTCCATTAGTATAACTTACTAGGCTCTTTCGATATAGCTAAAGCAGTCATAAAAGAAATGTTTATCACTATAAATGCCTATATTTTAAAAAAAATACAGAGCTGTCAAGATGGCTCATTGGTTAAGTTGCTTGTCACCCTGTATTTGATTCCCTCATACCCTCATAAAGCCAGATGCACAAAGTGATGCATGCATCTAGAGTTTGTGTGCAGGGAAAAGAGGCCCTGCCACACCCATACTTTCTCTGTCTTTCTCTCTCTCCCTCTTTGCAATTAAATGAATGAATAAATAAATAAAATATTTTAAAAATTGGAAAGATCTAAAATAAGCCTAGCAATTCACATCAAGGATTCAGAAAAATAGCAAGAATACAATCATAAATGCAGTAGATAACAAGAAATAATGAAGATTAAGAAAGAAATTAATGAAATAGACACTAAAAGACTGATACATAGACTCAATAAACCAAGAGTTGGTTCTTTGAGAAAGTAAATAAGATTGATAAAACTTTAGCCAAGCTAGCAAATAGAAGACCCAAATTAACAAAATCAGAGACAAAAAGTCAGCCATAGCAGGCTTCAGTGAGATCCAGAACATTAGAAAATACTCTGAAAACTTATATTCTGAAAGTCTGGAAAACCTAGGAAAATGCACTGATTTCTAGACTTCTATAATTTTCCAAAGCTAAAATTGTAAAAATCAATAACTTAAACAGACCCATTATCAGCAATGAGATTGAAGCTGTAATTAAAAGTCTTCCTGAGCTGGAGAGATGGCTTAGCAGTTAAGGCACTTGCCTGAAAATCCTAATTACCCATGTTCAACTCTCTAGATCCCACATAAGCCAGATGCACAACAGTGCGACAAATGCAAGGTCACACATGCCCACTGGGTGGCACAAGCATCTGCAGTCCAGTTGCAGTGGCTGAGTCCCTGGCCTGCCAATTCTCTCTCTTCTCCCCTCTCTCTGTGTCTCTAAAATAAAATAAAATAAATAAAAAGTAAAACAAAAATTAAAACAAAGTCTTCCCAACAAGAAAAGTGAAGGACCAAATAGATTTCATGCTAAATTTTATCAAAGTTTTAAGGAAAATCTAATACTAATTTTCCTGATATCATTTCACAAAATGTAAAGGGAAGAATCATTACCAAATTAATTCTACAACACTAAAATTACCCTGATTCCTGAACCACAAAAAGACACAATAAGAAAAGAAAACTGTGTACCAATTTCCTGGTCAACATAGATGCAAAAAAATCTCAACAAGATTCTTACAAAATGAATTCAAGAACACATTAAGATTATTCATTATGACCAAGTAGTCTTCATACTATGGATGCAAGATTGGTTCAACATACATAAATTAATAAATGCAATGTACCATATAAAAATACTTAAGGATAAAACTCACATGATCATCTAAATTAACAGAGAAAGGCATTTGACATAATCCAACATGCCTTCACGACAAAATTCCTTACAAAGCAGGGGCCATTATCAGTTTTTTTTTTTCTTTTTTTTATTTTTTTTATTTTTTTTTCTCCATTTTTATTAATATTTTCCATGATAACAAAAAAAATCCCATGGTATTACCCTCCCCCCTTTCCCCTTTGAAATTCCATTCTCCATCATATCCCCTCCCCATCTCAATCTTTCTACTTACATATATACAATACCAACCTAATAAAAGCCCTCCTCCCTTTCTTTCTCTTCCCTTTCTATCTCCTTTTTTAACTTACTGGCCTCTGCTACTGAGTTTTTTCCTTCTCACACATAAGCCCAATCATCTCTAGCTAAGATCCACATATGAGGGAGAACATGTGGCGCTTGGCTTTCTGGGCCTGGGTTACCTCACTTAGTATAATTCTTTCCAGATCCATCCACTTTTCTGCAAATTTCATAACTTCATTTCCCTTCACTGCTGAGTAAAACTCCATTGTATAAATGTGCCATATCTTCATTATCCACTCATCAGTTGAGGGACATCTAGGCTGGTTCCATTTCCCAGCTATTATAAATTGAGCAGCAATAAACATGGTTGAGCAAGTATCTCTAAGGTAATGAGATGAGTCCTTAGGATATATGCCTAGGAGAGCTATAGCTGGGTCATATGGTAGATCAATCTTTAGCTGTTTTAGGAACCTCCACACTGATTTCCACAATGGCTGGACCAGATTGCATTCCCACCAACAATGTAGAAGGGTTCCTCTTTTTCCACATCCCCGCCAACATTTATGATCATTTGTTTTCATGATGGTAGCCAATCTGACAGGAGTGAGATGGAATCTCAATGTAGTCTTAATCTGCATTTCCCTGATGACTAGGGATGTAGAGCATTTTTTTAGATGCGTATATGCCATTCGTATTTCTTCCTTTGAGAATTCTCTATTTAGCTCCATTTCCCATTTTTTGATTGGTTTGTTTGATTCCTTCTTATTTAACTTCTTGAGTTCTTTGTATATCTTAGATATTAATCCTCTATCAGATATATAGCTGGTGAAGATTTTTTCCCATTCTGTAGGTTGCCTCTTTGCTTTCTTCACCGTGTCCTTTGCAGTGCAAAATCTTTGTATTTTCATGAGGTCCCAGTGGTTAATCTGTGGTTTTATTGCCTGAGCAATTGGGGTTGTATTCAGAAAGTCTTTGCCAAGACCAATATGTTGAAGGGTTTCCCCTACTTTTTCCTCTGGCAGTTTCAGAGTTTCAGGTCTGATGTTAAGGTCCTTAATCCATTTGGACTTAATTCTTGTGCACAGAGAAAGAGAAGAATCTATTTTCATCCTTCTACAGATATATATCCAGTTTTCCCAACACCATTTGCTGAAGAGGCTGTCTTTTCTCCAATGAGTATTTTTGGCATTTTTATCAAATATCAGGTGGCTATAACTACATGGGGTTACATTTGGGTCCTCTATTCTGTTCCATTGATCTACGAGTCTGCTTTTGTGCCAGTACCATGCTGTTTTTGTTACTATGGCTCTGTAGTATAGGTTAAAATCAGGTATGGTGATACCACCAGCCTTATTTTTGTTGCTCAGTATTATTTTAGATATTCGAGGTTTTTTGTGATTCCAAATGAATTTTTGGATTGTTTTTTCTATTTCCGTGAAGAATGCCTTTGGAATTTTGATGGGGATTGCGTTAAATGTGTAGATTGCTTTTGGTAAGATTGCCATTTTCACAATATTGATTCTTCCAATCCAGGAACAAGGGATGTTTTTCCACTTCCTAGTGTCTTCTGCAATTTCTCGCTTGAGTGTTTTAAAGTTCTCATTGTATAGATTCTTTACTTCCTTAGTAAGGTTTATTCCAAGGTACTTTATTTTTTTTGATGCAATTGTGAATGGGAGTGATTCTCTGATCTCATCCTCTGTGTGTTTGTTGTTAGCATATATGAAGGCTACTGATTTCTGTGCATTTATTTTGTATCCTGCTACATGACTGTAGGTTTTTATCAGCTCTAACAGTTTGCTAGTAGAGTCTTTAGGGTCCTTTATATATAGAATCATGTCATCTGCAAATAATGATAACTTGACCTCTTCCTTTCCGATTTGTATCCCTTTTATGCATGTCTCTTGCCTTATTGCTATGGCTAAGACTTCCAGAACTATATTAAATAAAAGTGGGGACAGTGGACATCCTTGTCTTGTTCCTGATTTTAGTGGAAAAGCATCCAGTTTTTCCCCATTTAGTAATATCTTGGCTGTAGGCTTATCATACATAGCCTTTATTATATTGAGATATGTTCCTTCTATTCCCAGTCTCTGTAGGACTTTTATCATGAAGGGATGTTGGATTTTGTCGAATGCTTTCTCTGCGTCTAATGAGATGATCATGTGATTTTTGTCCTTCAACCCATTTATATAATGTATAACATTTATAGATTTGCGTATGTTGAACCATCCCTGCATCTCTGGGATAAAGCCTACTTGGTCAGGGTGAATGATCTTTCTAATGTATTCTTGTATTCTGTTTGCCAATATTTTGTTGAGAATTTTTGCATCTATGTTCATGAGGGAGATTGGTCTGTAATTTTCCTTTTTTGTTCTATCTTTGCCTGGTTTTGGTATCAGAGTGATGCTGGCTTCATAGAAGGAGTTTGGTAGAATTCCTTCTTTTTCTATTTCATGGAAAAGCTTAAGAAGCAATGGTGTTAGCTCTTCCCTGAAGGTCTGGTAAAATTCAGCAGTGAATCCATCTGGGCCTGGGCTTTTTTTAGTTGGGAGATTTTTGATAACTGTTAGGATCTCCATGCTTGTTATAGGTCTATTTAAGTGATTAATCTCATCTTGATTTAATTTAGGTAGGTCATATAAATCAAGGAAATCATCCATTTCTTTCAGATTTTCATACTTTGTGGAGTATATGTTTTTATAATATGTCCCTATGATTTTTTGAATTTCTCTGGCATCTGTCGTGATGTTACCTTTTTCATCTCTAATTTTATTAATTTGTGTCTCTTCTCTCTTTCTTTTGGTCAGATTTGCTAAGGGTTTATCAATCTTGTTTATCCTTTCAAAGAACCAGCTCTTTGTTTCATTAATTCTTTGTATTGTTTTTTTGGTTTCTATTTCATTAATTTCTGCCCTAATCTTTATTATTTCTTCCCGTCTACTGATTTTTGGTTTGCCTTGTTCTTCTTTTTCCAAGGCTTTAAGGTGAAGCATTAGGTCATTTATTTGCGACCTTTCTAATTTCTTAATATAGGCACTTAAAGCTATAAATTTACCTCTTAGAACTGCCTTCATTGTGTCCCAGAGATTTTGGTATGTTGTGTTCTCATTATTGTTTGACTCTATAAATTTTTTGATTTCCTTCTTGATTTCTTCATTGACCCATTCATCATTTAGTAATGTATTGTTTAGTTTCCATGATTTTGTGTATGCTCTATATCCTTTCTTGCTATTGATTTGTAGTTTGATTCCATTGTGGTCAGATAGAATGCAAGGAATTATTTCAATTTTCCTGAATTTGTTAAGATTTGCTTTGTGTCCTAATATATGGTCTATTTTAGAGAATGTTCCATGTGCTGCTGAAAAGAATGTATATTCTGCAGCATTTGGATGAAATGTCCTGTATATGTCTGTTAGGTCCATTCCTTCTATGACCTCGTTTAGTCCAGATGCCTCTCTGTTTATTTTTTCCCGGGATGACCTGTCAATTGATGAGAGTGGGGTGTTAAAGTCACCAACTACCACTGTGTTTGGTGTTATCTGTGATCTTAGTTCTAACAGTGTTTGTTTGATGAATTTGGGAGCCCCCATGTTAGGTGCATATATGTTTAGGATTGTAATGTCCTCCTGTTGGAGTGTGCCCTTAATCAATATAAAGTGACCTTCCTTATCTTTCTTGACTAATGTTGGAGTGAAGTCTGCCTTGTCAGCTATTAGGATAGCAACCCCTGCTTGCTTTCTGGGTCCATTTGCTTGAAACACCGTTTTCCAACCTTTCACCCTAAGATAATGTCCATCCTTTGTAGAAAGGTGAGTTTCTTGGAGACAACAAATTGTAGGGTCCTGCTTTTTAACCCAGTCTGCAAATCTATGTCTTTTGGTTGGAGCATTGAGGCCATTGATATTAAGAGATATTATTGAAAGATGTGTATTTATGCTTGCCATTTTTTTTTTTGTGTGTGTGTGTGGTTCTGGTTCTACCTTTGCTCTCTTATATTAACTAGTATTTGAGTGTTGTTTGTTGTTTTCCAGGTTCCTTATATGTGTGTTTTTCTTTCTCTTCGGCATGGAGGATTCTTTCAAGTATTTTGTGTAGAGCTGGTTTTGTCTTCAAATACTCCTTTAGCCTGCTTTTGTCATGGAATGTCCTTATTTCTCCATCTATTTGAATGGATAGTTTTGCAGGATAAAGTAGCCTTGGTTGACAGTTGTTATCTTTCAGAGTTTGGAATACATCACTCCAAGCCCTTCTGGCTTTGAAAGTTTGTGTTGAGTAATCTGCTGTGATCCTGATGGGCTTGCCTTTGTAGGTAACTTGATTTTTCTCTCTAACTGCTTTCAATATTTTTTCTTTGGATTGTGTGTTTGGTAGTTTGATTATAATATGGTGAGGAGAGGTTCTTTCCAGGTTTTGTCTGGCTGGTGTTCTAAATGCTTCCTGTATCTGCATTGGCACCTCTTTCCCAATTTGGGGGAAGTTTTCTTCTATGATTTTGTTGAAGATGCCTACTATACCTTTGGATTGAAATTCTTCTCCTTCTACTATACCCTGAATTCTTATATTTGATCTTTTCATAGTGTCCCGAATATCTTGAAATTCCCATTCATACTTTTCTATTAGTTTGTCTTTCTCTTTGTTGGATTGTATTAGATCTGCCACCTGGTCTTCTAGCTTAGATATTCTGTCCTCTCCTTCATCCATTCTACTGGTGAGATTTTCTACAGAGTTTTTTATTTCATTAACTGTGTTCTTCATTGCTAGTAATTCTGACTGGTTTTTCTTCATTATTTCTATTTCCTTATTTATGTCTTGTATTGATTTCTTTATTTCATTAAATTGGTGTCCTGTATCTTCTCTGATTCCTTTGATTTCTTCTTTGAGTTCATTGAACATATTTACAATCATTCTTTTGAAATCTTTCTCAGGCATTTTCTCTAACTCGTTTTCACTAGAGGTCATTTCTGAAGCATTGATGCTTTTTGGTGGATTTATATTGCCTTGGTTTTTGGTGTTTCTTGTGTTATAATGTATATATTTTTGCATCTTGGATTAAGTTACTGCTTAGATTTTCCAGTTAGCTGGGTATCCTTTGCTGTATCTATTGATCTGATATTGTATATCTTCTATGTAGGAGATTAAGATGTTAGGTGTGGCTCTTACCACTCTCAGAGTATCTAGACACGTGGTCCTAGGGGTTAAGTTTGCCTGCTATGGGAGTATTCAAATAGGTTGAGTGGAATAAAATACAGGTATATTCTAAAATTTAACTAAACCCTATACACATTCAGTCAAGAACAGCACCGAGCATTTATGCAAGATTAGGTATTATAAAAACCAGATCCTCTATCAACAAAGAAGTTAAGATTTCTGGTCTGTTGAGGGATCCAAGTCAGCTTGTGACCAGGTGAGACCCTTCCCTGGTTCAATCCCAGTTACCTCTTTGGATGCTTTTGGTCTCAGTCAAGTTGCTGGCTGGGATGTTGGGCCGCTGTTCTGCTTTCTGGAACTGGGTACTGGCTTTTCCTGTGGGGCAAACCAAGCCTGGCAACTGTGGCCCTGCAGATTGGCGCCCCTGATGCTGGATCCCCGCTGCTGCCGCTGGAGCTGCCGCTGCTGGGACCACTGCTGCTGGATCTGCCACTGGAGATGCCGCTGCTGGGTCTGCCCCCGCTGATCCGCTGGAGCTGCCGCTGCTGGGTCCTCCGCCTCTGATCTGCTGGTGCTGCCGCTGCGGGATCCGCCTCTGCCGCTGAAGCCGCTGGAGCCTCCGCTGCTGGATTCGCTGCCCTGAAGCCGCTGTGGCCGGTACCGGAGCAGTTGATGGTGTTTTGGGGGCTGGAGTCACGGCTTCCACCGCCGCTTCCGGCTTCCACCGCCACTTCTGCTGCCGGGGTCTGAGCCGCCGCTGTTGGATCCCGAGTCGCCACTGCCGGAGCCTGAGATGCAGCTGCCGGTGCCCGTGCTGCCGCTGCTGCTGCCAGAGTCCGAATCGCCGCTACCGGGTCCCGAGGTGCCGCTGCCGGAGCCCAAGTCGCCGCTACCGGGTCCCGAGCTGCCCCTGCTGGAGCTGCTTCAGCCTGCCCGTGTGGGCTCTGGATATCTCCTACTTCTCTGCTGCTGTTTTAATCTCTTATACACCTCCCTTGTGTATTTTGCTGGGTTTTCTTTGGCTTTTTCTCCCCTAGGCTGCTTGGGCGTGGTTCCTATGCCGCCATCTTGACCGGAAGTCCATTATCAGTTTTGATCTGATCAGGTAATCCAAGGGTGACAAAGCATTGAAGCATATGGCTAATAGCATGTTTAGATTTTTCTGCAGCATGTGCCGACGCCCAGCAGGCATGGGAAAAGGTATCGACTGAAAGAAAAATATATTTAAACTTTCCAAATGGAGAATAGTGTGTGACACCAATTTGCCAAAGATGATTAGAGCTGAGCCCTCGAGGATTGCTTCCTATAGTTTCAGTGGTGATGTAAGCCTCAGGTTCTTCAAGTATATCCTGACCTAGAAGGTTGGCCATTAGGCCGGACACCACCAGAGGGCGCACCTTCCCATGGTTACCGTCAGGATCAGTCCAGGGCTGCCAGTTGGCTGTTTCTCAGGCTGTTGACTGTCTGCCCACACCAAGTAAAGGTGGACCAGGGACTAACTGCCTTGAAGGAGGGACTTCCTCCTTTCTAATTAGTGTTACACTGAGGCATAGAAGCCATTTTATCAGCCAAATTGTTTCCTCGAGAGAGAAAGTGCGGTAGGTCCCAGTGTCATTTTTGGCCTTAGTCCCAGGATCAGTAGCACGTTCCAGTGTGTAATGGGGCTGGGCATAGCCCCTGTGGGAGTTTAAAGGCTCACCCTGAAGGCTGAACTTGGATTTGCAATCCTTGGCCCAATGACAACCTTTCTTGCACCTGGGGCAGGGAGTACATGGCATGTTAGGGGCCACAGGGACTGTTGGGGTATTTTTGGCCCGATTGGGGCACTCTCTCTTAAAATGACCTTCTTTACCACACCCCAAACAGGACCTCCCCTTTCCCCCTGAGGTCTGTTGGAGGGCACAGACCAGGGCGGCCATATCCTCATGATGGGCACTCTGTAAGGCCGACACCATGGCCCTCGCCTGATGGGAGCTGGATCCCACATCTTTGGTGGCTATAATCCATTTACTCATAGAGTGATCTTTTAGCCCAGTGCAGGCCAACTTATGATCACTCGTCATGCCTTCCCAGACCAGCATTTTAATGAACTGGTCTCACAGGGGGCCAGGGGGAAACTTTCTTTGTAGAGTTTTTTCAACCCTCTCTATGAAGGTAGCCAAGTCTTCACTAGCTTTTTGTGTAATTCCTGTGATGCAGGGCTCAGATGGGCCTTCCTCCAGTTTCTTCCATGCGGCCATTCCCAAAGGCTGCACCTGATCGTGGTATGGATCAGGGATGGCAGCTTGCTGGAGGCCCATGGAAAACTCATCAGAAGTGCCCGAGAGCATGCCAAAGGTGATTGGGACCGGGGGCTGAGTGGCCTGATTCCACTCAGCCTGAGTATGACACTCATCCTGAAAGAAGGCACACCACTTTATGTACAGGGGGCCAGAAAGAACAGCTTTAGCAAGGTTTTCCCAATCTTGGGTGGTACACTGATGATTAGCCAAACCCTGGAGGATGGTTTCCGCCCAGGGGGAATTAGGTCCATCCTCTGAGACAGCCTCCTTAAGGTCCTTTAGATCATGAGCCTCCCAGGGGTACCAGGCAGCGGGACCATTACTGCTGGGGTTAACATTGACAGGGAAGAGGCTAGTCATTCCTACCCCACAGTAGGGTGGAGGGGTGGAAGGGGTCTGAAAGGGATTAGTAGGGGGATGTAACAGGGTGGACCTTTAGAGGGCCACAGAGTGCTTCCAAAAGGGTCAAGGGATGGGTACAAGGGCTCAGGCAAGCGCGAGGGATGTGGGTTGGATGAGGACTACCCCAAAATTTATGAGGGTACACTCACCCGTGGGCTGATTGGCCCATCAATGTTCTTCTGTCGGACAGATTCCTCACATGGGGCACCAGTCTGCTGGATTCCCTGCCACCCTGAGACTACATAGTGGGTTCCAGGTCAGCCTGAGCTAGAGTGAGACCCTACCTTGAAAAACCAAAAAGGAAAAAAAATAAATAAATAAATAAAAGAAGTCCCATCAAGTTACAAAAAACTAGCAGTACTCCAAAAAGACTGGACCAAAGCAGAAATTCTCCATGACATATTATCATTAAGACTCTAAACATCAATCAAAAAGAGAAAGTCCTAAATGTAGCTATGGAGACACAACATGTTACATATAAAGGAAAACCCATCAGAATTACTTCAGATTTCTCAATGGAAACCTTAAAACCCAGAAAGTCCTGGAATGGAGCACTGAAAATTCTAAGAACTTATGGTTTCCAACCCAAACTACTCTACCCAGCAAAAGTGTCCCTCATAATAGATGGTGAAAGAAAAAATTTCCACAATAAAACTCAGCTATACAACTGTATGAACACAATGCCAAACCTACAGAGAGTAATTCAGGGAATGCTCCACACAGAAGCTTCAAATAACCAAACTCCAGTGCCTACAAGAAGCTGACCACAATAACCAAACTTCAAGAAGGCACAAAAACTGCAAAGGCCAAGAAAATACCCAACCACAATAACCACCACAGTATGGCAGGTATTAAATCAAACCTCACAGTTATTACCCTAACTATTAATGGCCCATCAAGAGACACAAGATAACAGCGTGGATCAGACCCTTCAATCTGCTGTCTTCAAGAAACCCACCTTACCACTAAAGACAGACACCTCCTCAGGGTGAAAGGGTAGAAAATGGTATTCCAAGCCAATGAAAATAAGAAGCAAGCAGGTGTAGCTATACTTGTATACTTGTATCAGATAAAATAGACTTCAAACCAAAAGTAATAAAAAAAAATACAAAGAAGGCCACTTCTTACTTATCAAGGGAATGATCCAACAAGAAGCTGTCACAATCATCAATCTTTATGCACCAAACACAGGTGCACCACAATTCATAAGACAAAACCTACTTAACAACAAAACAGAAATAAGCACCAACAACATCATAGTCCAGGACTTCAATACTCCACTATCAGCAACAGATAAATCATCCAAAAAGAAAATTAACAGGGAAGTAAGAGAACTCAACAACACCATAGATCAAGTAGACCTAATGAATATCTATAGAACATTCTACCCAAAATCCACAGATTACACATTCTTCTAAGCGGCCCATGGAACCTTCTCTAAAATAGATCATATACCTGGCCACAAAGCTTGCCTCCACATATTTAGGAGGATTGACATAATTTCCTGCTTAATATCAGATCACAATGCTGTATTGTTAGAAATCAGCAATAAAAGTTGCATCAGAAACCCAACCAACTTCTGAAAACTGAACAATGCACTCTTAAACAATAAATGAGTAGTGGGTGAAATAAAAATGAAATTGAAAAATGTATAGAAATGAATGACAATGAGGACACAATGTACCAAATCTTATGGGGCACAATGAAGGCAGTCCTCAGGAAAATTCATTGTTCTAAATGCCTTCATAACAAAGACAGAGAACCCAGATCAATAACCTAACCATCCACCTAAAGGCATTGGAAAAACAAGAAATATCCAACCCCAAAAGCTTCAGACAGAAAGAAATAATTACCATCAGATCAGAAATCAATGAAATGGAAACTAGGAAAACAACTAAGAAAATTGATTAAAACAAAGAGCTGGTTCTCTGAAAAAATAAACAAGATTGATAAACTCCAGGCCAACTTGATCAATTTAAAAAAAGAAACACCTCAAATTAACAAAATTAGAAATGAAAAATGAGAAATCACAACAGACATAAGTGAAATTGGTAGAATCATCAGGACTTACTTCAAAAACCTCTACTCCACAAATAATATGGATGAAATGGATAAATTTCTGGATATATACTACATACCACAGCCTAATTCAGAGGAAATTAATCTCCTAAACAAACCTATCACTAACACTGAGATTGAAAGGGTAAAAAGAAGTGTCCAGGACCAGATGGTTTCTCAGTTGAATTCTATCAAACCTTCATGGAAGAACTGAAACCAATTTTTCTCAAATTGTGCCATACAATCAGAGAACAGGGAATGCTCCCCAACTCTTCCATGAAGCTAGTATCACCCTAATACCAAAACCAGACAGAGATGCCACAATAAAGAAAACTACAGGACTATTTCCCTGATGAATTTAGATGCAAAGATCCTGAAAAAAATCTTTGTAAACTGAATTCAACAGCACATCAAAAGCATCATCCACTTAGTTCAAGTAGGCTTTATCCCATGAACACAGGGATGGTTCAACATACAGAAATATGTCAATGTAATACACCACATAAATAAGCTTAAACACAAAAACTACATGATCATTTCAATAGATGCAGAAAATGCCCTTGGCAAAATAAAGCCTCACTTCATGATCAAAACATTGGAGAGATTTGGCATGGTTGTTCTATATCTCAACACTCACCTCTGCTCTTCAACATAGTACTGGAAGTTCTAGCTCAAGCCATAAGACATGAGAAAGAAATAAAAGGGATACAAATTGTAAAGGAAGAAGTTAAGTTAACTCTATTTGCAGATGACATGATTCTATACATAAATGACCTGAAAATCTCCATCTCAAACCTCTTAAGGGTGATTAACTCCTCCAGTAAAGTAGCCAGATACAAAGTAAATGCACAAAAGTCAGTAGCCTTTCTATATGCAAAAGACAAAGATTCAGAGAAAGAAATAAGTGACCTTGTCCCATTTTCAATAGCATTAAAAAGAAAACTTTGGGATAACATTAACCAAGAAGGTGAAAGACCTTTACAATGAAAATATAAAAAACACTCAAGAAAGAAATTGAGGAAGGCTTGAGAAAATGGAAAGACCTCCCATGCTCCTGGATAGGCAGAAAAAACAGTGCGAAAATGGCAACCTTACCAAAAGCAATATATAGATTTAATGCAATACCAATAAAAATCCCAACATCTTTCTTCACAGAGATATAAAAAATGATCTCAAAATTCATATGGAATGGCAAAAGGCCTCATATATCCAAGCATATCCTCAACAAAAGATACATCTCTAGAGGCATCACCATACCTGATCTAAAGCTATACTACAAAGCCATAGTAATAAAAGCAACATGGTACTGGCATAAAAACAGGAACATAGCCCAATGGAACAGAATCAAGTACCTGGACTTTAGGTCAAGTAACTACAGCTACTTGATATTTGACAAAGGCCCTAACAATGTAGACTGGAAAAAAAGAGAGCATCCTCAACAAATGGTGCTGGACAAACTGGATAACCATATGCAGAAAAAATGAAACTCGATCCACACACCTCACCATGCACAAAAATCAAGTCCAAATGGATCATAGACCTCAATATAAGACCAAAAACTCTGCTACTACTGGAAGAAAAATTAGGAGGAACTTTCCATGATATAGGAGTGGGAAAAGACTTCATGAACAAAACACCAATAGCTCAGGAAATTAAACAATCAGTCAACCATTGGGATCTCAGGAAGATGAAAAGCTTTTTGACAGACAAACAAACAATAAGCATAACCAATAAGTTTCCCACAGAAGGGGAGAAAATCTTTGCTGTACACACATCGGACAGAGGCCTAATTTCTAGAATGTACAAAGAACTCAAAAACCTAAAAAATCAAAAGTCAAACAACCCACTCAAAAAATGGGGCAGAGAACTGCACAGGGTGTTCTCAGAGGAAGAAGTACAAAAGACAAACACACATTTAAGAAAATGTTCAACATTCCTAATGATCAAGGAAAGGTAAATTAAAACAACCATGAGATTCCCCCTTACCTCATTAAGGATAGCAAACATTAAAAAATCTGATGACAACAAATGCTTGCAAGATTGTGGCGAAATAGGAACCCTCATTCACAGTTGGTGGGAATGTAAGCTGGTACAACCACTATGAAAAGCAATATGGAGACTCCTGAAAAAGCTGACTATAGAGGTACCAACATGCTCAGTTATTCCCTTACTGGACATTTATCCTTAAAGCTTCAAACCTCAGCTCAGAGATATTTGCTCAACCATGTTCATAGGTGCTCAATTCATAATAGCTGAGAGCTGGAATCAATCCAGATGTCCATCACTAGAGTGGATAACTAACATGTGGTATATATACATGATGAAATTCTACACAGCAGTAAGGAAAAATGACACAATGAAAGTTGAAGAAAAATGTACATACTTGGAACAGATCATTCTCAGTGAAATCACCCAATCATAGAAAGATAATCATCACATGGTCCCGCTCATCTGTGATCATCTCCTAACCTAAATCTGCCTGTGAAACATCTCGAGGTCTGGAAAATAGGAATGGTGGGGCGAGAGGGGGACAAAAAACCTGGACTCAAATGGAAATGGTACCATAAAATCCCACATCCTGAAAGACATACTAAAGAGTGAACATCATCAGGTGCTAAGAGAGAACACCTGATTAACAGGGGCCTGGAGAGGGTATGATAAAGACTATCTTCAATCTTCTCCTGCCTCTCTCTCTCTCTCTCTCTCTCTTTTCTCTCTTTCTCTTTTATATTACCTATATTTTTCTTCCTTCTTCTCCCTTGGCACTAACCTGTAACTCACTGGACCAGCATGTGAGTAACATCCACCTTGAGCTGTTGATCAGAGAGACCTACAAGGTTTCCCAAAAGCAGACAGAATTCTGTCATAGTACTTGATGATCCATCAAAGGTTAATGGTAAGACCCTGCTGCCAAAGACACCATATGCTGTTGGCACAGAATATGGAGCGGCCTGGCTGGAAACTGGAAGAGAGTCAATCCCCAGATAGTTAGTTTGTCTAGTGCCAGAAGGTATTACATGAACGACTGGAGCCACATGACCAATATCTATCCAGGAAACTCATGCTCTAAGCTACTCTGCAGCAAACAACCTGACGTGATGCTCACACAAGTGCAATAGTGGCACACAGCCATGTTGGGTTAACAACTGCTCTTTATTTGGCTAAAGAATCCACTCAGTGGAACAGAACCCATACCTGGAATAGGAAAACAAGTCAGAACCCTATTCAAAAATGAGCCTGCTCTCCAATATCAAGCTCCCACCAATAGTGAGTTACAAGAGGACCTACACCTATTAAATTCTCTCTAAAATAAGAATGGGTATCCATGTATCTTGCACTGACTTCACTCCCTGTCAGAGAATTTGCTTCTCTTTCTCAGATGGATGCAGAACCTGAATAGAGAATCAGCCCATGCCACCCCACCTGGGCACCAGCTGAAGCCATAGAGTTAGTGGGGTAATGAGCACGAGGTGCTTTCTTGGTGAACCTGGTACAAGCATAAGGGTCAAGGAGACAGACATAGAGAACACTCAACTCCTACCAAATCATATATACAGAGACACAGAGACTCCCAAGAACTTGTCACTGAAATAAACCTAAAGTGAACCCAACATGGCTCAGGGAAACTCAAGGAAGAGGGGGCAAAATACTGTTAGAGCCATAAGTTGGGTCATTATCCACAGAGGCAGTGCCTTTCCACCATAACTGAAGGTCGCCCTCATAATGTCACACTCACAATCTGCAGGGGGTGGGGGACAACAGGGGAAAGGCTAACAATGGTACATTCATGGCTGTATACACACTATATACATAACTAAAAAAAAAAAAGTCCCGTATAACAAGCCCAAGTCAACCTTAGACTAAATGGAGAAAAACTGATACCATTTTCTCTAAAATCAGGAATGGGACAGGGGTGCCCATTTGTATCACTTCTATTCAATACAGTGATAAAACTACTAGTTAAAGCAGTAGAAGACAAGAAGAAATAAAAGGAATGACAAAAAGAAAAGGAGGAAATCAAACTATCCTTATTTGTAAATTACATGATTCTATACTTAAAAAATTCAGTAGAATCTATTGGAAAATTCTTAGATCTAATAAACATTTTCAGAAAAGTTGTAGGATACAAAATCAATACACCTATACCTCCAAGAGTAACTAATGGAAGTGAATGGTTACTGGGAGAGAGAGGGGTCAGGCTCATTAGTGGTGTAGCCAGTGGAATAAGTTGTCTATTCCACAGTAAAAAACCTCTCTACCCATAATAATGAAAGCAGCCCTAATTTAACTCAGTGGTAAAAGAAGGGGAGTAATGGGGAAAAATAAGGGTATTAATGGGAGGAGAGGAGGATAAGAAAATAACTGGGAAAATAAGATCAAAAAATGTTATTTAGCATTTATGAGGCTTCCGGCCAAGATGGTGACTGCCTAACTGTGCCGCACATCCCGGGAAAGAAAGGCTAGACATTAAGGCTTCACTGGGACTTTTAGGGGAGAGAAATCTCCAATAGATTGCCAGTGGGAGGGCACAGAGGGGAAAAAAAAACAGGGAATCACTGATCCCTTTGGGTGCGAATAGCCCACCCCTACACACAAGCAGCCGCCATACCCACAGTGCCAGCTTCAGGAAACTCCCACAGTTACTGTAGGAAAAGGGTCCCAGGCCAACATAGTTCCACTTGCCTCACTGCACAGGGGTGGTTGCCCAGCTACCCCTGCCCATGAGTGACCTTGTCCAGGCTACACCTGCTGGCCCATTGGAGCTCAGGTTCCTTTGATCAATTTGCCTGCCAAATGGCACCGCAACCCTGATCCCTGCTTGTGGAAGCTTAGCCTGCTCCGCCCACTCATGAACTTACTGCTCTGGCGGCTGCACATTTACACGTGAGCCCGGGCCCATTGCAACACCCCACAGGAGCTCAGACTGTGTCTGTCACTTGTGCCAGCTCAGGAGCCATCCCCTCTTTGTCTGCAATGCCGATCGACCACCATTGTCCTGTTGCAGGGAAGCACCGACTGCTTCTGGGTTACAGTGTTCCGCCATGTCAGAGTTTGGGCTGCTTCAATGCTTGGTGCCTCAGTGTCCCTTCTAGCACAAGCTCAGGCAGCTTTGGCACAGTACTGCATGAGAGCTCAGGCAACTTTGGCATCCCAGCCAGGCAGGAGGTCAGGCAGCTTTGGCAAGTGAAAGCCACAGCCCAAGCTGCTTTGCAACTGCCTCAGGCTGTTTCAGATTCCCACTGTTCTTGAGCCCAGGCTGATCTACCAACTACATGCCCATACACTGCGATGGGCAGACCACAGCACAAAAGAGATAACATGAAAAATCAAATGCAAGAAAATCCAGTTAGATCACCCAGTCTTACAATGAACATCTCCAATAAAAAACATAGAAAAGTCAATAAGATCAGAACAACAAAATAAAGCTATGAGCAATGCAACCCTGACCAAGCTACTGGTAGAACTTGCAGAAAAGCAACAAAGGACCGATAATTGTGTGGATGCTGCCATCACTAATCTAGAACTAATAGATAAGAAAATGGAAGGAGTTCAAAGACAGTTAAGAGATATGAGGGAGAGTGAAAAAAAAAAAAAAAAGAGGACCGCAAAAATCAGCTGGCAATACTAAATGAGGACATAAAGGAATGCAAGGATGAATTCCAAAAAACATCAAGAAAGTCAGAAAATGATGGGAAAAGGGAGACTGACAGAGGGATGGAAATTCTACATAGAAAAGTAGTAGAAAACGCAAACCTAACTAAATAAATCCAAAACTCTCTAGAAGCTTTCAAGAACAGAGTCAGCCATGTGGAGGATAGAAACTCTGATCTGGAAGACAAGATGGAAGAAACAGTTCAAGAGTTCAAAAATTTCAGTAAGTTCAAAAGTTTCTGCGAACAGAACATGAGGGAATTGTGGGATACACTTAAACATCCTAATATCAGTATCATTGGAATAACAGAAGGAGAAGAAATTCAGACTAAAGGCATGGAGAACTTATTTAACAAAATAATTGAAGAAAACTTCCTCCCCAGTCTCTTAAAAGAAAGGCCCATCAAGATACAAGAAGCCAACAGAACTCCAAACAGAATGGACCAAAGGAGAAACTCTCCAAGACATATTGTCATTAAGACTCTAAACATTGACACTAAAGAAAAAATCCTAAAAGCAGCTAGGGAAAGACAGCACACCACTTTTAAAGTTAACACCATCAGAATTACTCCTGACTTCTCAGTGGAAACCCTGAAAGCTAGAAGGGCCTGGAATGAAACACTGCAAAGTCTAAGAACCTATGGCTTCCAACCAAAACTACTCTACCCAGCAAAAGTATCCCTCATAATAGATGGTGAAAGAAAAACTTTCCATGACAAAACTCAGCTTTACAATTATATGAATTCAAAACCAAACCAACAGAGAGTATTTCAGGAAATTCTCCACAGAGAAGAAACAAATAATCAAACTCAAATGCCTACAAGAAGTAGATCACAATTACCGAACTCAGAGTAGGCACAAAAAATTTAAGTCCATGAAAACACCAAACCACATACACCATCACAATATGACAGGGATCAAATCAAATCACACAGTCATTAACCTAAATATTAATGGTCTTAATTCTACCAACAAGAGACACATGGTAACAGGATGGATCAAAAATTAGACCCCTCAATCTGTTGTCTTCAAGAAACAAACCTCACCACTAAAGACAGATACCTCCTCAGGGTGAAAGGATGGAAAACAATAGTCCAAGCAAAGGGGAATAAGAGACGAGTAGGCTTAGCTGTATTAATATCAGATAAAATAGACTTCAAACCAAAAATAATCAAAAAACACAAACAAGGCCACTTCCTGCATATCAAGAGAATGATCCATCAAGAGGATATTACAATCATAAATCTGTATGCACGAAACACAGGGGGACCACAGTTCATAAACCAAAACATACTTGACAATGAACGAGAAATAAGCACCAACACCATCATAGTTAGGGACTTCAATACACCATTATCAGTAATAGACAGATTATTCAAACAGAAACTCAACAGGGAAGTAAGAGAGCTCAACAAAACCATAGATCACTTAGACCTAACCGACATCTACAGAACTTTCCATCCCAAATCCACAGACTACACATTCTTCTCAGCAGCCCATGGAACATTCTCTAAAATAGACCATATACTGGGTCACAAAGCCTGCGTCCACACATTTAGGAAGATTGACATAATTCCCTGCATGATATCAGATCACTATGCTATATTGCTAGAAATTAACCACAAAAGACCCATCAAGAATCCCAACAGCACCTGGAAACTGAACTGCACACTTTTAAACAATAAATGGATAGTGGATGAAATAAAAAATGAAATTGCAAAATTTCTAGAATTGAATGACAATGACACACATCATACCAAAACTTATGGGACACAATGAAGGCGTCCCTCAGGGGAAAATTCATAGGATTTCAATGCCTTCATAAAGAAAGACAGAGAGATCCCAAATCAATAACCTAACCATCCACCTAAAGGCACTGGAAAAGTAAGAGAAATCCAATCCAAAGAGCTCCAGAAGGAAAGAAATAATTAAAATCAGAGCAGAAATTAATGAACTGGAAACTAAGGAAAACAAATAAGACAATTGACAAAACAAAGAGCTGGTTCTTTGAAAAAATAAACAAGATTGACAAACCCCTGGCCAATTTGATCAAGCAAAAAAAAAAAAAAAAAAAAAAGAGATGCTTGAAATTAACAAACTTCAAAATGAAAAAGGAGAGATCACAACAGACATAAGTGAAATTGGGAGAATCATCAGGACTTATTTCAAAAACCTCTACTCCACAAAATTGGATAGTGTGGAGGAGATGGATAAATTCCTGGATGCATACCATCTATCAAAGCTAAACTCAGAGCAGATTAATCTCCTAAATGAACCTATCACACTCATTGAGATTGAAAAGGTAATGAAAAACCTCCCCCAAAAGAAGAGTCCAGGATAGCTTCTCAACTGAATTCTATCAAACCTTCATGGAAGAACTCAAACCAATCTTCCTCAAACTGTGCCACACAATTGGAGGACAGGGAAAGCTACCCAACTCCTTTTACAAAGCTAGTATCACCCTAATTCCAAAACCAGCCAGAGATGCCACAAGAAAAGAAAACTACCGGCCTATTTCCCTGATGAACTTGGATGCAAAGATCCTGAACAACATCCTTGCAAACCAAATCCAACAACACATCAAAAGCATTACCCACCTTGTCCAAGTGGGATTCATCCCAGGAAAACAGGGGGGTTCAATGGAAATCTGTCAATGCAATACACCACATAAACAAGGTTAAACATAAAAACCACATGATCACTTCAATAGATACAGAAAAGGCCTTTGACAAGATACAATATCAGTTCATGATCAAAACATTGGAGAGAATTGGCATGGTTGGTTCATCTCTTAACATAATAAAGGCAATATACAAAGCTCCAAAGGCCCAAATAATACTTAATGGAGAGAGACTGGAGGAATTTCCATTAAGATCAGGAACAAGACAGGGTTATCCACTCTCACCTCTGCTTTTCAATATAGTACTGGAAGTCCTAGCTCAAGCAGTAAGACAGGAGAAGGAAATAAGAGGGATACAATTTGGAAAGGAAGAAGTTAAATTAGCTCTAATTTCTGATGACATGATTGTATATGTAAGAGACCCAAGAGACTCCATCCCAAAACTCCTGAAGGTGGTTAACTGGTATAGCAAAGTATAAGGATACAAAATCAATGCACAAAATCAAATCAGTAGCCTTTCTATATGCAAATGACAAAGATAGAGAGGAAAGAAATAAGGTACATGGTCTCATTTTAAATAGCAACAAAATATAAAATACCTTGGAATAACGTTAACCATGGAAGTGAAAGATCTATACAACAAAAAGTAAAAACACTCAAAAAAGAAATTGAGGAGGACTTGAGAAAATGGAAAGACCTCCCATGGTCCTGGGTAGGCAGAATTAAGATTGTGAAGATGGCACTCCTACCAAAGGCAATATACAGATCTAATACAATTCCAATTAAAATCCCAACCGTGTTCTTTACAGGGATAGAAAAAATGATCTCAAATTTCATATGGAAAAGCAGAAAGCCTTGGCCTTGCATATCCAAACATATCCTCAGCAAAAGCAATACCTCTGGCCCCAGAGTCCTGGAGTCAAAGCCGGTTCTCAGCCTAGTCGTACTGCTTCCCCGCACTCACTTGCCTCTTTTTTTTTTCTTTCAACATGACAAATGCCGCTGTGTCCTTCGACAAGGACTTCTTGGCAGGTGGGGTGGCTGTGGCCATCTCCAAGATGGCAGTAGCGCCCATCGAACGCGTCAAGCTGCTGCTGCAGGTGCAGCATGCCAGCAAGCAAATCACAGCAGATAAGCAATACAAGGGCATTGTAGACTGTGTGGTTTGTATCCCCAAGGAGAAGGGAGTCCTCTCCTTCTGGCATGTTATCCTGGCCAATGTCATCAGATACTTTCCCACTCAGGCTCTCAACTTTGCCTTCAAAGATAAATACAAGCAGATCTTCCTGGGTGGTGTGGACAATAGAACCCAGTTTTGGCTCTACTTTACAGGAAACCTGGCATCAGGTGGCACCACTGGGGCCACATCCTTGTGTTTTGTGTACCCTCTTGATTTTGCCCGTACCCGTCTAGCAGCCAATGTGAGCAAAGCCGGAGCTGAAAGGGAATTCAAAGGCCTTGGTGACTGCCTGGCTAAGATCTACAAATCTGATGGGCTTAAGGGCCTGTACCAAGGCTTTAATGTGTCTGTGCAGGGTATTATCATCTACTGAGCTGCCTACTTTGGTATCTATGACACTGCAAAGGGTATGCTTCCAGATCCCAAGAATACTCACATCTTCATCAGCTGGATGATTGCACAGTCTGTCACTGCTGTTGCTGGATTGACTTCCTATCCCTTTGACACTGTTCACAGGCACATGATGATGCAGTCTGGACACAAAGGAAGTGATATCATGTACACCAGCACACTTGACTGCTGCAGGAAGATTGCTCGTGATGAAGGGGGCAAAGCTTTTTTCAAGGGTGCATGGTCCCATGTTCTCAGAGGCATGGGTGGTGCTTTTGTGCTTGTGTTGTATGATGAGATCAAGAAGTTCACATAATAATTTTCCTAGATGTTCCTCTTGTGAACAGGCATGTTGTATTATATAACATCTTGAGCATTCTGGACAGATTATGTGGGGTGTCTATCAATGGCAACTATTTACCTGTTGAAAGTGGGAACCAATAATCTTCATCTGACCAGCTTTCTCCTAAAGCCATTTCCATGATGACAATAAAGATGGGACTCAATTATATTTCTTATTTCAGTCACTCCTGACAAAAATTTGAAGAAATAAAATTATCGAAAAACAAAAAACACACACACAAAAAAAGAAATACCACTGGAGGCATCACCATACCTGATCTAAAGCTATATTACAAAGCCATAGTAATAAAAACAGCATGGTACTGGCATAAAAACATGAGCACACACCGATGGAATAGACTTCAAGACCCAAACTTTGGGTCAAGCAACTATAGCTACTTGATATCTGACAAAGGCCCTAACAATATAGGCTGGAAAAAAGACAGTGTCTTCAACAAATTGTGCTTTACAAACTGGATAACCATATGCAGGAAATTGAAACTTGGTCCACACATTTTGCCATGCACTACACTCAAGTCCAAATGGATCAAAGAACTCAATATAAGACCAGAAACTTGACTACTACTGGAAGAAAATATAGGAAGCACTTTCCATGATATAGGAATGGACAAAGGCTTCCTGAACAAAACCCCAGTAGCTCATGATCTTAAACAGTCACTCAACCAATGGGATCACATGAAGCTGAAGAGTTCCTTTACAGACAAGCATACAATAAGCAAAGCCAATAGATTAGCCACACAATGAGAGAAAATATTTGCTGGTTATCCAACTGACAGAGGCCTAATCTCTAGAATCTACAAAGAACTCAAAAATCTAAACAGTAAAAAGTCAAACACACCACTCACAAAATGGGGCAAAGAGCTGAACAGGCAGTTCACAGAGGAAGAAATACAAATGGCAAACACACACTTAAGAAAATGTTCATCATCCCTAATCATCAGGGAAATGCAAATTAAAACAACTATGAGATTCCAGCTTACCCCAATAAGGATAGAAAACATCAAAAAATCAAATGAAAATAAATGCTGGTGAGGGTGTGGAGAAGTAGGAACACTCATCCACTGTTGGTGGGAATGTAAGATGGTGCAACCACTTTGGAAAGCAATATGGAGACTCGTGAAAAAGCTGACTATAGAGATACCAACAGACCCAGTTATTCCCTTACTGGGCATCTACCCTAAAACCTTCAAACCATAGGCCAGAGAGATTTGCTCTACCATGTTTATAGCAGCTCAATTTGTAATAGCTAAGAGCTGGAATCAACCCAGATGTCCATCACTAGAAGAATGGATAACTAAGTTGTGGTATATCTACACAATGGAATTCTATACAGCAGTAAGAAAATTGACACAATGAAATTTGAGGAAAAATGGTTGAACCTGGAACAGATCATTCTCAGTGAACTTACCCAATCACAGAAAAAAAATTGCCACATAGTCTCACTCATCTACAACACCTAACCTGAATCTGCCCAAGATGCCTTATATACCCAGCAAGCATATCATGGACTAGACAATAGGATGGGTGGGGAGGGAGGGGAGGGAGGGCAGGGCAATGTAGGGGTGGGAAATACAAATCTAGACCCAAAAGGCAATGGTACCATAAAATTCTACATCTGAAAAAGGCAGACCAAATGGCTGAACCTTCACCAGGCCCTTAGAGGGAATACCTGAGCCACAAGACACTGGAGAGGGTATGATGAAGACTGACCTTAATCTTCTACAGCTTCTCTCTCTCTCTCTCTCTCTCTCTCTCTCTCTCTCTCTCTCTCTCTCTCTCCTTCTTCTCTCTAACTCTTTTATATTACTAATCTCTTTTGCCCTGGCCAGCGCGGCTTCAAATGGAGCACGGACCCCAGAAAACCTGAAATGAAAGGGACAAGAGACACAAGGAACTGACAGCAAGACAGGAGTCTGATCAAGCTTCCAATTTTTATTTTTCTCAGGGTGCCTTTTATACAACAGAACAAGGAAGTTTGTCAGCAGTTTAGGTATTGCTACAGTTCTGTTTCAATAGGATAAGGTCCTGGCCCCAAGGCCACAAGATGTTCCACAGCCACAGGATAAGGCCCCAGCCCCAAAGCCACAAGATAACGACTCCCTCATTCTTTATGGGTTACATTGTTCTTTCTCTGTGCATGGGTTAGCAAACAACTGCAGACCCTGTGACTTTCCAGAACAGACAACTTATCACAAAATGGAGTCATTATTCAGGATGGAGGCATTTTTGGTTTCCTAGTGCCCTATGGTTCCCCATACTCTTTCTTCCTTCTTTTAGTGGGCATGGACCTGTAACTCCCAGTACCAGCATGTGGCTATCATCCACAATGAGCTTTTGATCAGACAGACCTACAAGGTTTCCTTAAAGAAAGACAGATTTCTGTCAGAGTACTTGATGACCCACCAAAGGTTAGTGTTAAGTCCCTACTGCTGAAGACAACATATGTGGTTGACACATAAAATGGAATGAAATGGCTGGAAGCTGGAAGAGAGTCAGTCCCCAGACAGTGAGTGCATCTGGTGTCAGAAGGTGCTACATGGGTGACTGGGGGAAAATGACCAATATCTGTCCAAGCATGGTCTAACCTACTTAGCAGCAAATAACCTGTTGTGATGCTCACACAAGTGCAATAGTGGCACACAACCATGGTGGGAAACCAACTGCTCTTGATTTGGCTAACTGATCCCCTCAGTGGAACGGGACCCATAGCTGGAGCTGGGAAACAAGTCAGAACCATATCCAAATGTGAGCTCACTCTCCATTATCAAGCTACCAGCAATCGTGGCCTACAAGAGGGCCTACACCTATTAAATTCTCTATAAAAAATAAGGGTTATCCCATTTGTCTGGTGCTAACTTTACTCTACATTTGAGAATCTGCTTCTCTTTTTCAGATAGACATAGATCATAAGGAGAGAACCACCCCATCATATCTCAAAAGGGCCCCAACTGAAACTAAGAATAATTGGCGAAACAAGCAAGGGTGCTATTTTCTTGGTGAATCAGGTACCAGCACAAGGGTGAAGGAGATCAAGACAGAAAACAATAAACTCCTACCAAATCAGATATCCAGAGACACAGAGGCCCCAACACCTCATCACTGAAACAGACCAAAAATGAACCCAACATGGCTCAGGGAAATTTTGCGGAAGGGGGGCAGAAAGAATGTCAGAGCCACATGTTGCGTCATGATATGCAGAGACATTTATCTTACCCATGATTGTGGGCTAACTCCACAATGCATGACCCATATACCTCAACAAGGAGGGGCCAGTGGGAGGGAGTAGGACACTGACAAGCCTAACATTGGTACCAAATTGACTGTATTCACTGAGTACAAAGCTAATTAATAAAAAAATAAAAATTTTTAAAACGTTATTTACACACATGAAATGTCAGATAAAAAATGAATATAGATGTTTTAAAATAAAGGGTTTATTTTGGCTCACAATTTGAAGATACAGCCCACAGTGTAGGGAATATTGTGACAGCCAATTTTGGTGGCTGGTCACAGAGCTTCTGCAGTCAGGAAGCAGAGAGAGATGAATATCTGTGCTCAGTTAGCTTTTCTTTTTATTCAGTCTGGGACCTAGCCTGTGGACACCACCATGCCGGTGTGGTGCCACTTACATTCAGAGTGGGTCTTGTCTTTGAGATAGTTTAGGGCTCTGAAAATAAAAGTGAGAAATGTTTTTGAGCTTGAAGGGTGATAATCTGGCGCATCTCTATCTCTTTTCCCCTAAAGAAGTCCTTGTAGCCTCCCCTTCCTAGAGGCCAAGAACATGAGGGGGCGGGGGGCTCTGACTTTTTCTTAAGCTTTCTTTTCTAGAAGAGAAAATTAAGAGATGATATCACTCCTCTTCCTGGAAACCTGAGGACACCTAGATTCCTGGAGTCAAAGCTGGACTAACCAGTTCATCCCCATGCAGTAACCCCCCCCCCCCATAAAACATCCCAATCTGGATTTCTTGGTGGGATTTGCCATTTCCTGGAGCCCTGGCCTCCTCTAGGGAAGGAGCTATATGTTCCTTCCTTTTCTTAAGCTCTATGCTTGATAAGCTCTATAATAAAATCCTTCCAGACTTTATCTTCTGGTCTGTGGATTTTATTGATTGAAATTAACAATTCAAGAAGTTGGAGTCTACTGACTCAGTGGAAGTTCTGTGTGACCATGACCATCTGGCATCTTAGCCCTTAGCCCTTAGGTTTTTGCCCACTCAAGAGCTAAGAAAGGCTCTGTCAATCTCAATTCTGGTGGTATTTTTGTTAGGTTGGACAAGAGTACTAAGATGGAGTTAAAAAGAAGGAAGAGAACAACAGCAACCTGATTGAAACAACTTTAGATTTTTATATTGCCAAACACTGACTCCCCTGACTTAACTCCCCCCCACACCACCATAGTTTCCTGCCAATGTTATCTCAGAGTCAACCTGGTTCTTCTCCTGATGACACCTCTGTTTGATCTCTGTCCCTCTGACTAATTAGCTTCTTTGTTTGGTCCCTGCTATCTCCTGCATCCCCCATCCTTTCTCTTCTGTATCCCCCTCCCAAAAGGAAAAATAAAAATCCAGACTATCCAGAGTCATGCCAGCTGTTCTCTCTCTCACCTCTGGTGATTCAGCCCAGCAGCTCAGGCCCCAGTAAACAAGCTTTTTCCCTGCCCCAGTGTGGTGCTGCATGGTCTTTGGTCATTCTCACACCTTACAATTTTTACAGCTAAATCTTTCTGGAAAAATCCTCATAGACACAATGAGAAATATGTTTCCATGGTTACTCTAAAACCAGTCAAGTTGACAAGATTAACTATAACAGTAGGGTTTCACATGAACAGTAAGGACACAGCTTTTAAATGCGAGGTTGTCATGTTTGAAACTGAGCCTTACAGAGAGATTTTGTCTAATCTTGGCATATTGCTTTTTAAATTCCAAAAGTTTCTGGGTTATAGAGATGAACCAGATGATGGCAAAACTGTACATTTGTCACCTGAGTAACACATCTTCCACAGCTCAGGGCCCATTCTAACTTTGAGTCCTGGCTGCAGAGCAGTTTGTAACTGGACCTGCTTGTTAGTTTGCTATTTTTCTCCCTGGTAAAGTAAATTCCTGCTCATAAGCAGGAGTCCCAAATAGACATTAGCAAGCAGATTAGCAATAAGTGCCAGTGACATTTTATAACCAGTGCTTGCTAGTGGCTCTGAAATCAGGAGTGAGTGGGAGAAGAGGCATGCCAGAGAAAACTCCCATTTAAAGGACAGGTCTTTGTCTATGTCTGTTGAGCTGCTTCCTTCCCCGCCTAGGAGATAAGTGCCCTGTTAGGCAGCAGACATCAGCAGCTTCGTTGTTTTTTTTTTTTGTCTCCTTCAGTGAACAGGCTTAACATAAAACCAGGGCTGCTAGTAAATCATTTAGTTTTGTTATCTAAAGTGGGGAATTTATCTCAACAAAGCAAACCCTTTACAATAACTGTGTCATCCTCATACATAGACACAGCAGGAAGAGCTGTGGAAATGCTTAGAGGTTGTTGGGCACAGAACCAATTCAGCAGGGGCAAAAGGAAGGGAGGCTCTTGTTTCCATTTTTAGAGACCAGTTACTAGGAAGTTCATTTAGCATCTTCTGGATTAGATAGTAGAATATGTCTATTTGTTATTGTTTCCCTGAACCAAAGTTATTATTGGTTTTTTATTATTCTTTCCCTGAATCAAAATTATTGCAGGATTAAACATTCTAATAGGTGTTTCACAAATGCATAGAAGGAATGTGAAGAAGGTTATCTAGAGAGGCTTTGATTTGGGGTCACTATAAAATCTTTTTAAAAATTTAGCCTAGTGATATATGCCTGTAATCCCAGTTCTCAGGAACCCAAGGCAGGAGGATTGTGAGTTTGAAGCCAGACTGGTTTACATAGCAAGATAAGACTTTGTCCCAAAATAAACAAAAATTTAACAATAGTGCTGAATCTTGAGCAACTATAGAACTACTTGCTAGGTCTAACACAGATGAAATGGTCTCCATTACTGCTAAACTTTAAACAACATATTATAACCACATCAATTTTGGGAAATAGAACATAAAGATTCTTTTATTCAGAGGGCATGAATTAGCTGAGACCCACCTTTGCCTCTCCTTAGCAGAACTTGGCTGAGTAGTTTTCAAATTCCCAAGTACACTGAGAGGTAATGACAAAGAGTTCCCAATCATAGAACTCCTGTAAACATCTCATAAGAAAATACCTGTCAGAAATTTCCTGGAAAATTATCAGGTAATCCTGAATGAATATAAGCCATTAGTGTTACTTCTTACCATTGTTTTTAAACCCAACAGTTGGTTAAGAAGTTTTTAGTTGGGTGGTAGATAAACAATGGCCTTAATACAGTCATTTCCTTTGCAAGCTGAACAAACTGTCAGTTGAAGTAGAACAGAAATAAATGTTTGTAAGAGATTGCTTCTCTTCAGTTTTAGTTTCTTCCACAATTGATTTTATAAGCTTATCCAGTACTGGGAAATTCTTTAGTGTTCTATTCTGATTAATAGGAGCTGCATTCTTTTGTTCCTTGAAATCCTTGCTGTCCATAACACACTTGTGGGTTTTTTTTCTTTCATGCCCATTTATATTTTGATTAAAGGAAGTTACTAATTTTCTTTCTCCTACCCACATTCTCTATTCCTTTTATTTTGACTATTACCATACTAACTGTGAAGCTATGCTTTATTATTGCAGGATGAGAAGTCAGTGTTCCTGCTCTGTCCAGTTTTGATCAGTGCATGGTGTGTCTCTTCAAGATACTATGTAATTTAGCTAATTTAAGAACATTTCACCCACTCAGATTTTTTTATAGCTCCCTCCCACATTGTTACTACAAAAAACTATAGGAAAATATCACATCTTGAATCAGGGGATATGCATCTCATTAGCAGTCCTTGAATTTCAAAGGAAATTTCAGAGTGATCCATACAATCCTCCCTGTGGCTAAAAAAAGTGAAAACTACTTACTCAGTTTCTGAATTTTGAATGAAAAGGCATTGCTCTGCCAGGGTTTGCATACAATCTTTAAACACACTGTACCCATCTAAGGAGAGATGAAGTTAGTGAGAAGCCTATCCAGCCATTGTGTTGATTGAAGCAGAAAGTGGAGCTCTGCTGTAGTAGGCTGGCCCTGTAAGCCTCAGCCCTTTCAGGAGCTCATTCCATGCTTCATGTAGCCTGCCTGTGTGTTCTTTCCACTCTGAGGTCCATACTTTAAGGAAGAAGAAATGAGAGAGCTTTGTGTGGTGGGCTACTTCATTTCCCAACAGTCTGTTCCAGATTCCTGCTGCGGACATGTTGACATGGAGATGTGCCTAAATCTGCATCTAATTATGAAATTTGAGCTATTTGAAATCAAATTCAAATGGAGAAATTGAACTAAGTGTTTCAAATTGTTGTCAAATAAAGTCAAGGGAAAAGAAATCCAAGTTAACCTCTAGGAAGAAACTATATTGAGAAATGCCCACTTGGAATAAATTTATGAAGAGCAGAAGGTGCCTCCTGTTTCCCAGAACTGGCATTACTTATTCTTTTATAACCTCTACATTCAGTGTACCTTATTTTACTGAACTAATTTGTGTGGAATAAAGAGTCTAATAGAAAGGTTTGGGAGTGACCAACACCACGCAAACCACTCTGAGGCAAAGATGAAAGCTTTTTTTTAAAAAAAATTAATTATCTATTTATTTATTCATTTGACAGAGAAAGAGGGAAAGAGAGAGAGAATGGGTACAGCAGTGCCTCCAGCCACTGCAAACAAATTCCAGACATGTGTGCCCCCTTGTGCATCTGGCTAATGTGGGTCCTGGAGGATCAAACCTGGGTCCTTTGGCTTTGCAGGCAAATGCCTTAACTGCTAAGTCATCCCTCCAGCCCCAAGACAAAAGCTTTTATTCAGGAAAATCAGGAACTGCCAGGGCTGACTCACAAGAGAGGAACACAGCCAACCTGAGTTTTCAGGTAGTGGACTTTATAGGGCTTTTTCAGTTGGGGGAAGGTGAGGAAGGAAAAAAAAACCCTTTTGTTAAGTTAAACAGAGAACTTCCTTTAGAGGAGATCATTACATTAACTATTTAAAATATCTAGGGTATAACCATGTAACTTAGATAAGGGGGCATAAAACCATGATCTGGGGCACTGTTAGGCAAGGAAGGGATAAGGACTGAGTGATTTCTTGAGGAATGTGTATAATCCACTTTCCTATACCTCTGTCACCATTCTGCTGACCTTGGTGACTCCATCTTGGGAGCCCATCCTGACCTAACACTAATGATCTGTTTAAAGTAAGGAGAATTAGCTAAGTCCATGCTTGATATAAATGAGCTCAGTGGTTCATGAGGAAGATTTTTTTCTCTATAATCAATAACCCCAAAATTATAGGAGCAAAATGGACCCCAGTCAATGGAACATGGAAAGGGACTGCTGAACAGATAATGTGCTACTAACACCAGTAGTTATAAATCAATTTTTGCCATATTTATGTTCCAAGAGAAGTTTTGGTATAATTTTTTTCCTAAACATATTAGAAGATTGTTTGTAAGAAGTAATTTTAGTTCTCTCTAGCTAATGTAGGTATGTGGTTCTAGTTTGAAGATTAATATTGAGAAGTTACTTGTGGGTAATGAGTAGTAAGTTTGAAATCCCATTAAAATCTCATGTGATGGAAGCATCATGGTGTCGCTGGTTTTCAGGATTGAGTTATTTGTCCCCAGATTGCAATGAATGACCAGTGAAGAAACAAAGTTTATTGAAAGTAAAAGGAAGGAAAGGAAAACAATCCATAATGGAGAGGGGACTTCCTTAAAAATGGGTAGCCAAAGTAGCTCCCTAGAAAGGGTCTTTTAGGCAGTAAGGTCAAATATGTTCTTGGCTTTATGGAAATCAAGAATCAAGTTAGAACTAACTTCATTGGTTAACTTTAAATGTATTTAGAAGACTTTCATTGGTTGGTGAGTCAGGGAAAAGAGAGCAAACATAGAAGGATGCTTCTGGTGGAGGCCTACTTAAAAACATCTAGAAGGAGGAAGAAACAGAAATTAAGGAGAACTGAGGGTTGTCCTTGATCACCGTTAGTTTTGGACTATAGTTTCTCCTCTCACCAGGACAGTGATGCCTGAGTCCCTAACTAGCTACCTACAAAAGAAGTCTACCTTGCTCCTAATCTCTTATTGGAACACTGGAGACATTAATGGATTTGGAATCAACAATCAGAGAATCTTGTTGACTGAGAGAGCTTCAGAAAGATAGTTTGTTGAGTTTCTTATCTGTTAGACTGAAGCAAATTCCTTAGTGAAGTTGTTCATATGATTTCATAGAAGAGGCTTTTGAAAGTGCTAACAGGACCTAGTTATAGGCAATCAATAAATAAGAACTATAGTGCTGAGAAGAAGGGATGGAGAAGTGTCCAGGACTGAAACATCTCACACCCTCCAAGGCTCAGGGTCCATTGCAGAAGAGGTGGTGGAAAGCATGTAGGAGCCAAAGGAAGAGTACCACTCCTTCCATACAACTGCCTGGACAGAAATTGGCCTTGATATCCAAGACCTCATAGTGCCCAACAATACCTACACAAGACCTTCATAATAGGAGAAAAAGATGATGACATCAAATTAAAAGAGAGACTAATAGAGAGAGGGAGGGGATATGATGGAGAGCAGAGTTATGAAGGGAAAAGCACGGGAGGGGAGGGAAATACCATGGTTTGTTGTCTGCAAGTATAGAAGTTGTCAATTATATATATAAAATATATGTATATATATATATTATATATATATATATATATATATATAGATGAACTAGTCTCACACAATGTAGTTCAAGGTACAATAAAGTAAGAAAAACATGATACTGTGAGGATTAAGTAGGTACTAATGAGGTAGGAGGATTGATGTGAGCTTGAGGCCAGCCTGAGGCTACAGAGTGAGTTCCAGATCAGCCTGACCTAGAGTAAGCAAGACCCTGCCTCAAAAAAAAAAAAAAAAAAAATCAGTGGATAATGCTGGCAAACCTTCAACTTCATTTTGATTCCTTAACATATCTTGTGCTATTAAAGTTGTATTCAGGTTGAATTCATAATATAATTATTTTTCCTTATCTGACCTGGAATCTTCTAAACTTTGGCTTTCATTAAATGTCTTGGCCTGTCTAAGTGCTAAGCGCCAAGCAGATCAAAAGGAAAAGCACATAACTGATTCAAAGCCAGAGTAAGAAATTAAGAAATGGAGGTCATTTAATCCATGCAATGCTCAGGTATACATAGTAACAATGATAAAATTTGAAGAGCTTCAAAGCAAACATGAAACAGATATGTAACAGTAAAATACCAGAAAAGGAGCTTCTGCTCCTTTGAGTGAAAATACAAAATTAAGTTTAGAAAAAAATGTAGTCTAGCACTGGTACATTTCAGCTTTTGTAAAAGCTAATCTGCAGTTATCCACCCTGCTTCCTTGGCAGTCTTCCTTTATTCAAAGAAGAGTGCTTTCGTTTCATATGATTTTTAATGGCCTCTATCCTCACTGGATTGATTCTAAATGGATGCACACATTCTTGCAATTGTAATGCAACTGACATTTTCTTTTTTTACAACGTAAAAGATCTTCTCCTGTGTAGCCTCTCATCTTAAACAGTCTCTCCAGTCTGCTTCTGTTTGCTTCCTATCTTCCTACACAAAGTTGTATTTCCCTGTCTTCCAGACACATAGTGGCTGTGGTATTCATACCCTCACAATGGCTGATGCTAACTACACAAGACCTGCATAATAAGAGGGGGAAAAATAATGACATCACAATAGAAGAGAGACTGGTTGGAAAGAGGGATTCATGGAGAGTGGTGGCTGGGAGGGGGAAAAGAGAGGGTGGTGAGAGGGAATTGTGATCATGGTATATTATCTATATGTACAGAGACTGTCAATAGAAAGTTTTTTAAAAGCTGTATTTTGGGGCTGGAGAGATCGCTTAGCAGTTAAGGCACTTGGCTGTGAAGCGCAAGGACCCAGGTTCTATTCCCCAGTACCCAAAGTAATCCAGATGCACAAGGTGGCACATGCCTCTGTCTGGAGTTCATTTGCAGTGGCTAGATGCCCTGGCACATCCATTCTCTCTCTCTCTCTCTCATTCTCTGTTTCAAATAAATATATATATTTTTAATTTGGGCATCTTCATTCTTCTCTTTTTGTCCCAGATGATACTTTTAGACTGTTGCAGACACTTAGAAATGCTAATTTTCTGATCATAGTATTGTATTTGATATTCGTGTGTGTGTTTTCAGCAAACAACTTGAGTACAGGAATTCCTGCTTAATATTTGATCATTTCTTATTTAGTTATCTTATTGAAATAGATAGTTGTATATATAGTTCCAATATGGAAATTATTATTGCATTCTTATCTATTACTTATTTCTGAAAATTCCAATATTTTAAAGAATGTCAACACAGGATAAGGATAAGTTTTTGTCAGATCTGGAAATGAGAAACCCTTAACTACTATTAGAACTGCTTGTACCTTCAAATAGTGATTTCACATTGGCTTTGTTTCTTTTCTCTCGGATTCTCACTTTTATCATTTCTTTTCCATCTGTCAGATCACATTTGTTGTTCACTTGCTTTTGTCAGTTACAATACCAAGATTTACAAATGTATTTACCTTATTTTCTCAACATTTCAACAAAGTGTTTATAATCTCTGAACCTTGATAGTTTCACCTGGAAAATGGAAACCATGCCTTACAAGTTTATAGAAAGGTTGAATGACATGGCATTCCTTGGGCTTCTAATTTATAAGATATAACTATCTTACAGTCTCTGTGTGTGTATTATATGTGAGTTTATACAAGTTTGGGTGCACATGTGTGTTCAGGTATATATGCATATATATGTGCATAGACAACTCAAGTAATATTCTTAGCAATGCCATCTACATCATTTTTGGACAGGTTCTCTCATTAGCCTGGAGCTCATCCATTAGGTTTGGATGACTAGTCAGCAAGTTCCAGGGATCTTTGTGTCTCTATCTTCCCAGTGCTGGGATTACAGGCATGTGCTGCCACACCTGGGATTCTTACATGGGTACTGGGATTCAGGTCTTCATGCTTTCCAGGAAAGCACTTTATGAACTGAGCTATATTCCTAGCTACTAGTTTTTCCTTTGTAAATACCTTATATTGAAGGACAAATGAATGGTGCCATAGCACTACATTAACCTTGTTTTGAGAGTGAGATATATTAGCCTTTTTGTTATTTAAAACTTACAGACTTCTGAATGTAATTTTTAATTTACATGAGCCAAGTACAATAGATATTTAATATTGTCTACCCAGAAAGGTAGCAGTCTTGTAAAAACACTATATGCAAGGCATCAAGTTGAAAATATTCCTTCTTCAAGGCAGGAGAAATGGCTCAGTGGTTAAAGAACTTGCCTGAAGGGCATAACAACCTGGGTTTGATTCCTCAGTACCCATATAAATCCAGATGCACAAAGTGATACATGCATGCATCTGTGTTTTTCCCCCCCAGTGGCTAGAGGCCCTGATGTGCCCATTCTCTCTCTCTCTCTCTTTTTTCTTTTCTCATTTCCATATATATTAATTAGTTTTGTATTCAGTGAATATAATCAAGTTGGTACGACTGGTAGCCTCCTCCCTGTCTTCCCCCTTCCCTTGGCCCCTCCTTGTTTAAGTATATGGTTCATCCATTGTGGGTTTACCCCTCAGTTATGGGTAGGAGGGAATGTCTCTGTGTATCATGACCCAATGTGTGGCTCTGACATTCTTTTCACCCACTCTTCCACAAATTTTCCTGAGCCATGTTGGGTTCATTTTAGGTCTGCTTCAGTGATGAGCCTTGGGAGCCTCTGTGTCTCTGATTTGGTAGGAGTTGATTGTCCTCTGTGTCAATCTCCTTCACCCTTTTGTTGGTACCAGGTTCACCTAGAAAACAGCACCCTTGCTTGTTCTGCCAATTATTCTTAGTTTCAGCTGGGATCCTTTTCAGGTATGATGGGGTGGTTCTCTCCTTAGGATCTGTGTCAATCTGAGAAAAAGAAGCATATTCTCCAAAGGAGAGTAAAGTTAGCACCAGATAAATGGAATAACCCTCCCTTTTTTGTCGATTAGTCTTTTTTTCCCCTTCTCTCTTTCTTTCTTTATTTTATTATTATTTTTCTTTATTATATAGTTTTGTATTCAGCAAATACAGTCAGTTTGGTACCATTATTAGGCTCATCCATGACCTACCCCCTCCCCTTGGCCCCTCCTTGTTGAGGTATATGGGTCATGCATTGTGGAGTTAGACCACAGTTATGGGTAAGCTAAATGTCTCTGCATATCATGACCCAACATGTGGCTCTGACATTCTTTCAGGCCCCTCTTCCGCAAAATTTCCCTGAGCCATGTTGGGTTCATTTTTGGTCTGCTTCAGTGACGAGATGTTGGGGGCCTCTGAGGCTCTGGCTCTCTGATTTGGTAGGAGTTGATTTTTCTCTGTGCTGATCTCCTTCCCCCTTGTATTGGTATCTGGTTCATCAGGAAAACAGCCCCCTTGCTTGTTTCTCCAATTTTTCTTAGTTTCAGCCGGGGCCTTTGGAGGTATGATGGGGTGGCTCTCTCCTTAGGATCTACATCTATCTGAGAAAGAGAAGCAGATTCTCCAATGGACAGTAAGTTAGCATCAGGACAAATGAGATAACACTTACTTTTTGTTAATAGAGAATTGAATAGGTGTAGGCCCTCTTGTAGCCCACAATTGATGGTAGCTTGATATTGGAGAGTGGGCTTATGTTTGGATATGGTTCTGACTTGTTTCCCAGATCCAGCTATGGGTCCCATACCACTGAGGGGATCAGTTAGCCAAATTGAGAACAGTTGGTTCCTCACCATGGCTGTATGCCACTACTGCACTTGTGTGGGCATCACACCAAGTTATTTGCTGCTAAGTAGGTTAGACCATGCTTTGCTTCGACAGATATTGGTCATTTTCCCCCAGTCGCCCATGTAGCACCTTCTGGCACTAGACGCGCTGACTGTCTGGGGACTGACTCTCTTCCAACTTCCAGCCATGCCATTCTAATTTGCATGTCAGTCACATAAGGTGTCTTCAGCAGTAGGGTCTTACCACTAGCCTTTGGTGGGTCATCAAGTACTCTGACAGAAATCAGTCTGTCTATTAGGAAACCTTGTAGGTCTCTCTGATCAAAAGCTCATTGTGGATGATAGCCACATGCTGGTTCTGGGAGTTACAGGTCAGTGCCCACTAAGAAAATGAGGAAAAAGATAACTAATATACAAGAGTTAGAGATAAGAGAGAGAGAGAGAGAGGGAGAGGGGAAGTCAGGGAGGGAAGATGTAGAAGATTAAGGTTAGTCTTGATCTTACCGTCTCAAGTGTCTTATGGTTCAACTGTTCCCTGTAAGGGCCTGGTGAAGGATCAGCCATTTGGTCTGTCTTTTAGTAAGTAGAAAATTATGGTACCATTGCCATTTGGGTCTAGATTTGTTTCCCACCCCTTTGATGCCCTCCCCTCCCTCCCCTTCCATCCTAGTGTCTAGTCCACAAGATGCTTGCTGGGTATGTAAGGTATCTTGGGTAGATTCGGTTTAGGTGCTGTAGATGAGTGAGACTATGTGGTGATTTTTTTTTTCTGTGATTGGGTAAGTTCACTGAGAATGATCTGTTCCAGGTTCAACCATTTTTGCGCAAATTTCATTGTGTCACTTTTTCTTACTGCTGTGTAGAATTCCATTGTGTAGATATACCACATCTTAGTTATCCATTCTTCTAGTGATAGACATCTGGGTTGATTCCAGCTCTTAGCTGTTACAAATTGAGCCGCTATAAACATGGTTGAGCAAATCTCCCTAGCCTGTGGTTTGAAGGTTTTAGGGTAGATGCCCAGTAAGGGAATAAATGGGTCTGTTGATATCTCTATACTCAGGTTTTTCAGAAGTCTCCATATGGCATTCCAAAGTGGTTGTACCAGCCTACATTCCCACCAACAGTGGATGAGTGATCCTACTTGTCCACATCCTCACCAGCATTTATTTTTATTTGATTTTTTGATGTTTGCTATCCTTATGGGGGTAAGGAGGAATCTCATAGTTGTTTTAATTTGCATTTCTCTGATGATTAGGGATGATGAACATTTTCTTAAGTGTATGTTTGCCATTTCTATTTCTTCATCTGTGAACTGCTTATTCAGCTCTTTGCCCCATTTTGTGAGTGGGGTGTTTGACTTCTTACTGTTTAGATTTTTGAGTTCTTTGTAGATTCTAGAGATTAGGCCTCTTTCAGTTGGATAACCTGCAAATATTTTCTCCCATTCAGTGGGTAATCTATTGGCTTTGCTTATTGTATGCTTGTCTGTAAAGAAACTCTTCAGCTTCATGAGATCCCATTGGTTGAGTGACGGTTTAAGTGTGCTGTTCAGTTTCCAGGTGCCATTGTGATTCTTGGTGGGTCTTTTGTTGTTGATTTCTAGCAATATAGCATTGTGATCTGATATCATGCAGGGAATTATGTCAATCTTCCTAAATATGTGGAGACAGTCTTTGTGGCCCAGTATACGGTCTATTTTAGAGAATGTTCCATGGGCTGCTGAGAAGAATATGTAATCTGTGGATTTGGGATGGAAGGTTCTGTAGATGTCCGTTAGGTCTAAGTGTTCTATGGTTTTGTTGAGCTCTCTTACTTCCCTGTTGAGTTTCTGTTTGGATGATCTGTCTGTTACTGATAATGGTGTATTGAAGTCCCCAGCTATGATGGTGTTTGTGGTTATTTCTGTTTTATTGTCAAGTAGGTTTTGTTTTATGAACTGTGGTGCCCCTGTGTTTGGTGCATACAGATTTATGATTGTAATATCCTCTTGATGGATCGTTCCCTTGATAAGTAGGAAGGGGCCTTCTTTGTCTTTTTTGATTATTTTTGGTTGGAAGTCTATTTTATCTGATATTAATATAGCTACACCTGCTTGTTTCTTATTCCCATTTGCTTGGAATACTGTTTTCCACCCTTTCACCCTGAGGAGATGTCTGTCTTTAATGGTGAGGTGGGTTTCTTGAAGGCAACAGATTGAGGGGTCTAATTTTTTGATCCATCCTGTTAGCTTGTGTCTCTTGATGGGTGAATTAAGGCCATTAATATTTAGGGTAATGACTGTGAGATTTGATTTGATCCCTGCCATATTGTGATGGTAAATGTGGGTTGGTGTTTTTATGGACGTTGAAGTTTTTTGTGCCTACTTTGAGTTTGGTTGTTGTGATCTGCTTCTTGTAGGCAATTGTGTTTGATTATTCTTTCCTTCTCTGTGGAGAATTTCCTGAAATACTCTCTGTAGGTTTGGTTTTGTGTTCATATAATTGTAAAGCTGAGTTTTGCCGTGGAATGTTTTTCTTTCACCATCTATTATGAGGGATACTTTTGCTGGGCAGAGTAGTTTCGGTTGGAAGCCATAGGTTCTTAGACTTTGCAGTGTTTCATTCCAGGCCCTTCTAGCTTTCAGGGTTTCCATGGAGAAGTCTGAAGTAATTCTGATGGGGTTACCTTTGAAGGTGGTGTGCTGTTTTTCCCTAGCTGCTTTTAGGATTTTCTCTTTGGTGTCAGTGTTTAGAGTCTTAATGATGATATGTCTTGGACAGTTTCTCCTTTGGTCCAGTCTGTTTGGAGTTCTGTTGGCTTCTTGTATCTTGATGGGCCTTTCTTTTAAGAGACTGGGGAAGTTTTCCTCAATTATTTTGTTAAATAAGTTCTCCATGCCTTTGGTCTGAATTTCTTCTCCTTCTGGTATTCCAATTATCCTCATATTAGGACATTTAAGTGTATCCCACAATTCCCTCATGTTCTGTTCACAGGAGCTTTTGAACTTACTGAAATTTTTGAACTCTCTAACTGTTTCTTCCATCTTGTCTTCCAGGTCAGAGTTTCTATCCTCCACTTGGCTGACTCTATTCTTGAGAGCTTCTAGTGAGTTTTGGACTTGTTCAATTAAGTTTGAGTTGTCTACTACTTTTCTATATATAATTTCCATCCCTCTGTCAAGCTCCCTTTTCATATCATTTTCTGATTTTCTTGATGATTCTTGGAGTTCATCCTTGCATTTCTTTATGTCTTCGTTTAGCATGGCCAGCTGATTTTTAAGGTCTTCTTTTTTTTTCACTCTCCCTCAAATCTCTTAACTCTCTTTGAAATCCTTCCAATTTCCTATCTAATCCTTCCAATTTCTTATCTATTAGTTCTAGTTTGAGATGGCAGCATCCATACAATTATCGGCCCTTTGTTGCTTTCCTGCAAGTTCTACCAGTAGGTTGGTCAGGGTTGCATTGCTCATAGCTTCAATTTGGTGTTCTGGTCCTATTGGATCTTCTATGTTTTGGTTAGATGTATTCATTGTGGGACTGCGTGATCTAATTGGATTTTCTTGCATTTGAATTTTTATGTTATTTCTTTTGTGCTGTGTTCTGCCCATGACAGTGTGTGGGCAGGTAGGTGGGTGTATCAGCCTGGGCTCAAGAACAATGGGCATCTTATGCAGCCTGGGGCAGTTTCCAAGCAGCCTGGGCTTTGGCTCTCACTTGCTAAAGCCGCCTATCTACTGCCTGGCAGGGGTGCCAAAGTTGCCTGAGTTCTCAAGCTGTAATGTGCCAAAGCTGCCTGTGTTCAAGCTAGGAGTGGCACTGAGGCAACAAGCACTGAAGCAGCCTGAACTCTGGCTGGGAACGCTGGGAACCGGAAGCAGTCTGAGCTCCCCCACCACAGGACAATGGCGGATGGCCGGTGCGGCAGACATGTAGGGGATGGCACCTGAGCTGGCGCAAGCGAGAGACACAGTCTGAGCTTGCATGGCACCTGTTGTGGGACTGGTCTCGCTCAGTAAGTGGCAAGTGGAAGAAAGTGCGGAGCAGTCTAAGCTTCTGCACGCAGGGAACAATTGGCGTGCGGTGGCAGCAGTGGCGGCCAGCGGCAGCGGTGGTGCTGTGAACACGGCAGTTATTTGGGGTGAGGGGTGGCTACCCACCTGTGAGGGGATCCGCGATTCTGTTCCCCCGCCTCTGTGCCCTCCCAGATTTCTCTCCCCTAAAAGCCACTATGTACCCTTAATATCTTGCCTTTCTTTCCCCGGGATTTGCAGCACAGCTAGGCGGTCACCATCTTGGCTGGAAGTCTTACATGGCCATCTTAACGGGAAGACCCCACCAGCTTTTTTTTTTTTTTTTTTTTTTTGAGGTAGGGTTTCAGTCTAGTCTAGGTTGCCCTGGAATTCACTATGTAGTCTCAGGGTGGCCTTGAACTCATGATGACCCTCCTACCTCTGCCTCCCGAGTGCTGGGATTAAAGGTATGTGCCACCAAACCCAGCCAAATGTAACAAGTTTTATTTCATTGATCTTTTGTTTAGTCCCCATTTTATTACTTTCTATCCTGATCTTTACTTACTTCCATGTTTCTTGGTCATGATTTTCTAAAATTTGGTTTCTGATCTGATTAAATGTAGACACAGCTATAGGTTTCTTAGAATGGCTTTTATTGCATTCCAGAGGTTCTTATGAGGGCTTTTCATTTATATTTGACTCTGGGAATTTGTAATTCCATCTCTGCTGATGTCTCCAATGATCTACTGTCATAGTCAGCTTTATGTTGCTGGGATGAACTTCTAAACCAGGCACAGTATATGGGAGGAAGAGAATTATTGAAACTTAACAGATCCAAGAGAAGTTCAGTTCCATAATGGTGGAAGAAGCTGGCCTTTTCCACATATCCATGCAGAGAAAAAAACACCCCCATAATCACCATAAGCAAAAACTCCAGGAACCCCAGTCGGAGCTCAGGTACTCTGCATAACTTAGACTGAAATTGCAGACCCACCCCCAAACAAGCCTTAGAGCTGGACCCTAGGATCTGCCAACAGTGACACCTTTTCTAGCCAGGTAGCTGGAAATTCAAGAAGCTTTAATAAAACTGAATTTATTGGGCGACATCCGTTCAAACCATCACACCTACTAATCATCTCCAAACATACTATGTAATCTCCATGTGTTTATACTACAGTTTTGTAGTTTCTGTTGCTACTTATTTCTTTTAGTCCATTATGATTTCATAAGATACAAGAAAATAAGATACAAAAATAAGTTCTTTAGAAAAATATTTACGTACATACATGAGAGAGAATGAGCACACCAAGCCACTGCAAACAAACTCCAGACACATGCACCACTTTGTACATCTGGCTTTATGCTGGCCTTCAGGCTTTACAAGCAAGAGCCTTTAACCACTGAGTCATCTCTCCAGCTCCATATTTTTGTACTTTTTTTTTTTGGTTTTGGGGTAGGGTCTCACTTTAGCTCAGGCTGACCTGGAATTCTCTATGTAGTCTCAGGGTGGCCTCGAACTCATGGTGATCCTCCTACCTCTGCCTATCAAGTGCTGGGATTAAAGGCATGCGCCAGCACGGCCGGCTCAGATTTTTGCACTTCTTAGAACATGCTCTATGATCTGAAATGTATGCCCGCACACATATGAACACAAATACATGAACGCCCACAACACACATACACATGCAAAAAAAAAAAAAAGAATATTTGGAAGAATGAAGCAACAAATAAAAATCTGATTACAAGAGGCCGGAGTTACTTTAGAGGTTAAGGAGCTTGCCTTACAAATTCTAAGGACCCAAGTTTGATTCCTCAGGACCCACATAAGCCAGATGCGCAAGGTGGCATATGCATCTGGAGTTCGTTTGCAATGACTAGAGGCTCTGGCATCCCCATTTTCTATCTGCCTCTTTCTCTCGCTCTCTCTGAAATAATTTTTTAAAAATCTGATTACCAAATAAAAATATGCAAATAAAATTATACAAAAGAATTAAAAATAAACACAAAACAAAATGAAAGCAATACTAATATAATCAAGGAAAAAATGTAAGGACTGGACCAGGCAGAGTGCTTTTGTTGCAAGCGTAAACCACTAGTTTAATCCCCAACACCACATAAACTGGGTGTGGTGGTTCATGCATGTAATCCCAGCACTTAGAAAGTAGGAGGATCTGAAGATTAAACTCACTTCAGCTACATTGTGAGTTTGAGATGAGCCTGGGATACATGAGATGGAAATGGAGAGGTTAAGGAGGGACACAGGCCAGAGGAAGTGCGAGACTGATTTTTGAAAAGCAAAGAAGTAGAGAAGCTTCTCTCCAAGTCCTTTAATGATGGACTCTGTCATGCATTTTTGGCGGGGAGGCAGTGGGTAGTGGGTTACAGCTGCAGTCTATTGTACTCCCCTTTTATCTTCAACATTCAGTTCTGTGCTATAGACTGCCTGTAGGATATGTTGTCTGTCAGGGGTGCATTAACTGTAGAAGCTTACTTTCATTACACACAGGGTGCTGCTGGTAGCTCACTGATGGCCAGGCAGATTCCCACTCATTCCAGAGGCCCATCAGTCTGCACCCAGGAATAACAAACACGCAAGCACACTGAAATGCAAGGAAGCAAACAGTACTGAGTTCTGCACTGGAAGCAGGAAACCAAAGGAACCTGTATTCTACCTGATGGTCTCAGTGTTTCCACACCCCTCCCTGAGGGATGGAGAAGACAGCGAAAATAGTGTGATCTGCTAGAGCTGGTCTCACATCTCAGACCTATTCATGTAGGGTTTCACTCTAGCACAGGCTGACTTGGAATTCACTATGCAATGTCAGGCTGGCCTCGAACTCATAGCAATCCTCCTACCTCTGCCTCCCAGTGCTGGGATTAAAGGCATGTACCACTATGCCCGGTGTGATTCATTCTTATTCCTCCTCACACTTCAGTACCAGACAACTCCACTTTAGGGTCTCACTCTAGCCTAGGCTGACCTGGAATTCACTATGGAGTCTCAGGGTGGCCTTGAACTCAGGATGATCCTCCTACCTCTGCCTCCCATGTGCTGGGATTAAAGGTGTGTGCCACCACGCCTGGCTTCCCTTTTGTTTCTAAATGAGACTTCCATTCTATTCAACACTGAATTCCTGATTTTGTCCATGTCTCCTTTGGCATTTTGATCACAGTCAAGATTTGTTTTCAAGCCATTACTACTAGTCTGGCCATCAGTCTTTAAGAGCAATTTATCACTTCTCTTCTTGAGTGAGCCATACACAACCCATTCTTTGTATACCTTGTGATTTCATTATTGTTCCTTGAAATTTGACATTTTGGTCTTATGTGTTATGTGTGAAAATCATACTCTCTCCATTCCCTATGGCCTGTAGTTCTGCTGGTGTTGGGTGATCTGTGCCAGAGAACCGCCTGAAATATAAGCTGAAAGTCTTCTCAGGTCTTTCCTGAGTATATGTCCTTACTACTCCCTTGGGGAATGCACACTTATTTTATAGTTGCTTTTCAAGTCCTTGGTATTATTATTATTATTATTATTATTATTATTATTATTTGTATTTTCTTAAGAGAGACAGAATTGGTACACCAGGGCCTCTAGCCACTGCAATTGAACCCCAGACCTATGTGCCACCTTGTGCACATGTGCGACCTTATGAGCTTGCATCACCTTGCGCATCTGGCTTATGTGGGACCTGGAGAGTTGAACGTGGATCCTTAGGCTTTGCAGGCAAGTGCCTTAACTGCTAAGTTCTATCTCCAGCCCACAAGTCTTTATTCTTAAGCCCTCAAGTCCTTATTCTTATGCTTTTGAAAGTTGCAATCAAATGGGGAAACATATAAAACTGCAGTGGCCCTTTAAGTTCCCTGATGTTCGTTATACCTAACTGTGCTAAGGTCTGAATGGACAGAGAGAGTCTGCAGCAATGCTCAGTTAGAACATAGGGTTCCATAATATGGAAGACAAGGGTCTTGGCGTACACTCTTAAGCTGCTAAGCAACTTGAGGAATGTTTCTCCCTGCAATAGGGCTTGGGGGTAGCTAGGGACTACTATGCTAAAGGCAGAAATGGACTGAAGTTAATTTCAGTTTACTAGTTGAACAGACTCAAGTTTTAAGAGCTCTACCAGAGAGATTCTACTTTTAACTGTTGTCAAGGTTTAGAGATGGATCCCTGGTACTTTCTACAGTATCAACTTCCCTGAAATTACTTTGAGTTCCTCTTAATATGAACTCCTCCTGCAGATCTTTGTTTTCAGCATGCAATACATGTAAGCACATCTATCCCTAAGAGGGAAATCTCTGTATCACAAAAACTACACTATTACAGTAGTAATATACAGGTATACTTTGAAAATGCTCTGAACATAAAAGGCTCAATGAGTAGATCATCTCTGTTTTTTAACTACATGCAAGGTTAAAAGTATACTGGTGTTCCTTTGTAGTCAAGAAGTGGTATCTTTAATAATCTAGTATGTCTGCTGGGCATGGTGGCCCACGCCTTTAATCCCAGCATTCTGGAGGCAGAGGTAGGAGGATCGCTGTGAGTTCAAGGTCACCCTGAGATTACGTAGTGAATTTCAGGTCAGCCTGAGCTAGAGCGAGACCCTACCTCAAAAAAAAAAAAAAAATTAATAGGCTGCTGGGAGTGGTGGCACATGTCTTTAATCCCAGCACTCTGGAGGCAGAGGTAGGAGGATCGCCATGAGTTCGAGGCCTCCATGAGACTACATAGTGAATTCCAGGTCAGCCTGGGCTAGAGTAAGAATTTACCTCAACCCCCTCCCCCCAAAAATTAATAAGCTTCCACAGAGATAGCTTTTATGGAGGTGCTGGGGTGTTATGCTTCATTAAACATGTAATTTTCAGCAATGATCTACTACAAAAAGAGATGGCACATTTAACTGCTGTAGATCTAGGGTATTTTATTCTCTCCCAATTCATATTATTTGTTCATTTTGCATTTGGCCGGTAATAGTGATTTGTAATAAACCAAAACAGAACTAAGTAAATAAAAGCTATTTTCCTTTGTAGGTTTATTTTGGATAAAATTGTTGAAGACAAGCTACAATGATACAGTGTACAAAAAGTCTAGAGAATAATTTAAGAGAGTATTTTAAGTACTCAGTTCTGATATACTCATAAAAGTGTTTGCTCTCAAATCTGTAGGACAGGGCTGGCAGCCTTCTGCCTACAACAACTAAGTGGAGAAGCTTTCCTTACAAAAAAATGGGTTCTTCATGTATAATGAGCCAAGATTTTTAAAAAAGTTTCTGCTCCACCAAAAAAAAACACCCTACTTGTGGCAATAAATCTTTCCAGTTCTGCAATATGAAGAAATCAACATTCCATTAATGCAGAAACACAGTGTACTTAAAATATTTGTAGTATTATGCACTGACAAAAAACTCCCCACACCTCTATAGGGTTAACCAATTTTCAGGTAAGCAACAAGCACTTTCATTTTGTTTCTTTCAGTTATTAGAACATGATTTCAATTTTATAAAACTATATCACACCAAACCGAGAAATAAACAGCAAAAGTCTAGTCAAGCAAAGTCCACTGAGAAGGACACTATCTCCTGTCCTTTTTACCAGCTTTCCTTTGCCCAGAGAGTAAGTGCTTGGGCTTCATATCAAACACATGTCTATCTGCCTCCCCCTTCCTCCCCAAGCGATTCATCTTCTTCTGAGCATTCTTCATCATTGTCTTGGCTTTCTTCAGCATCTATAAAGGGATGAGTGGAGATGACATTAATGAACACTACATTTCCACTGCCTGTTCTGGTAAATTTCATTCACCATTTACTCTCAGGCCCATGCAGGAACTCAGTAATTATTCATGTATACCTATGACATTTCAGAGCTAGAAGATTCCACTGATCCAACCACTTATACAAACCAACACACTGAAATTCTGGACTCTCAGACTACTGATAACTACAAATGCCAATAATAAAACCCTTATTTCACTGGTGTCATTACAGAATTTGGGAGGCTGAGGTGGGAGCACTGAATTTGGAGGTCAGTATGGACTACACAGCAAATTTTAGGGCCACCTAGAAAACAGTAAAACTGTGTCTCAACCAAGACTTCCAAAAGAAATGGCATGAGAGAATGAAAACCTCGAGCTTCTATTAGAGACTGCTTTCCAGTTAAAATAGATTTTCTCTTGTATCTGGAGTTTTCAAAATGCTGAAACTAAAAGTTTTTGTTTTTAAGACATTTCAGCAAAAAAGAGATTTTGAAAACACAAAACATCTTTGCAAAATCACAATTATGGTAATCCAAACTACAAATCTGAGGAACAAAAAGTTAACATAATAATGTGAAGACACACAGGATTACCTGATGATCATGAAGTCATTCCCTTTGGGATGCTTCCTCACAGGGCACTGCCCAGACTGAGGCCTCCGTGATGCTGAGGAGGCTATGGCCTATCAAGCTGGGATGTAAACTCACACTGCCAATCTTGTATGAGATTGTTTTGGTCTATTCTCCAAATCAAGAAACTATTGCAAGATGGTCCACCTAGTGTAACTGTCCAGGGGCATTGTGGTGGTTTGATTCATGTGTCCCTTATAAACTTAGGTGTACTGAATGCTAGGTTTCCAGCTGATGGAGATTTGGGAATTAACGCCTCCTGGGGGCAGTGTATTGTTGGGGATGGGCTTATGGGTGTTATAGCCAGTGCCCCCTTGTCAGTGGTCGGCACACTCTCCTGTGGCTATTGTCCATCTTATGTTGGCAAGGGAGTGATGTCCACCCTCTGCTCATGCCATCATTTTCCCCTGCCATCATGGAGCTTCCCCTTGAGTCTGTAAGCCAAAATAAACCGTTTTTTCCCACAAGCAGCTCTTGGTCAGGTGATTTCTGCCAGCAATGCAAACCATCTAATTGTCACTCCCTGGCTCAAGCTCATCTTAAAGGTTGTCAAGAAACTAGGAAATGAGACACATAGTTAACCCCTTAATCCAACAGCCCTTACTCCTTTGCACAATAAAACATTGTTCTTTCTAATGTTCTTGTGTTCCACATCAGACACTCACCTTGACATCTCTTCGACCAGAAACATCACGTGGCATTCGAGAGCAACTCCGACTGCGGTCTACAGAAGAGGGTGGAACAGATTCTTCCCGCTTTCTTTTCCTGGTGACACTCTGAGACCTTCTTGCCTGCACTGCATAATGGGCCTGAAATGTACAAAAGAGCAAACTTTAGCACTCCTGACCCCAGCCCTACTATGAGCTTTAGTGACAACCAAAATTAATCCAACAGAAAGGGAACAGCTGATTTTTTTTTTGGTTTGGTTTTTTCGAGGTAGGTTTCACTCTGGCCCAGGCTGACCTGGAATTCAGTATGTAGTCTCAGGGTGGCCTTGAACTCATGGCTATCCTCCTACCTCTGCTTCCCACGTGCTGGATTAAAGGAAATGAGCCACCACACCTGGCTCAGCTGATGTTTTTTCTTTTAAATTTCTTGTTTTATTTTTATTTATTTATATGAGAGCGACAGACACACAGAGAGACAGATAGAGAAAGAATGGGCACGCCAGGGCCTCCAGCCACTGCAAACGAACTCCAGACGCAGGCGCCCCCTTGTGCATTTGGCTAACATGGGTCCTGGGGAACCGAGCCTCTAACTGGGGTCCTTAGGCTTCACAGGCAAGCGCTTAACGGCTAAGCCATCTCTCCAGCCCTCAGCTGAGGTTTTAATAACCATTTTCATGCAAGCTAAAGATCTTTAAGACAGACATAGTTACTTTCACATTAATTAGTGATGAAATATTCTTCACATAACACAAGTAATTTGATGTCACAAAGCCCAAGTTCCCATTGAAAACTATTATTGGACAGCATTTCAAGGTGGTTTGATTCATGTGTCCCCCATAAATTTAGGTATTCTGAATGCTAGGTCCCCAGCTGGTGGCAATTTGGGAATTGGAGCCTCCTGAAAACAGTGGGGTAGGCTTATAGGTGTTATAGCCAGCTTCCCCTTGCCAGTGTTTGGCACATTCTCTTGCTGCTATTGTCCATCTTATGTTGGCCAGGAGGTGATGTCCAGCCTCTGTTCATGCCATAGATTTCCCCTGCCATCGTGGAGCTTCCCCTGGAATCTGAAAGCCAAAATAAACCTTTTCCTCCCACAAGCTGCTCTTGGTCAGGTGTTTTCTGCCAGCAATGCAGAACTGACTGCAATACTATGTGCATATATATATATATATATATATATATATATATATATATATATATACACATACATTTATATACATACCAGATAGCCTAGGTATATGGTAGGCTACACCACCAAGGTTTATTAAGTGTATGTTAAGATATTTACATGATGAAATCACTTATTGGCAGATTTCTCAGAATCAAGTAAAGTTAAGTAGGGCTTGTGGCATATGTTTGCAATCCCAGCACTCAGGAAACTAGCAGGAGAATCCTTGGTTTGAATCTAATCCAGGCTACAGAGCAAGACCTCTCAAAACAACACAAGGACAAATGAATCTGAAACCATCCCTCCCTACACACTTACCTTGTCTTTATCATCCATGTCAACACCAAGACTACGCATCTCATTCTCCAAATCTGCTCGCTGAACCTGAAGTGGAGAAGGGAAAATACTTGTTAAAATTTTAAAATGAAATAAACAAAACCCAAAACTCACAAAGGTGAAACATATAAGATAGGCTATCATGTATTTTGGTTTTAGGATTTTTTCTTTGGTGTCAATGTTAAGAGTCTTAATGATAATATGTCTTGGACAGTTTCTCCTTTGGTCCAGTCTGTTTGGAGTTCTATTGGCTTCTTGTATCTTGATGGGCCTTTCTTTTAAGAGACTGGGGAAGTTTTCTTCAATTATTTTGTTAAATAAGTTCTCCATGCCTTTGGTCTGAATTTCTTCTCCTTCTGGTATTCCAATGATCCTGATATTAGGACATTTAAGTGTATCCCACAATTCCCTCATGTTCTGTTCACAGGAGCTTTTGAACTTACTGAAATTTTTGAACTCTCTAGTTGTTTCTTCCCTCTTGTCTTCCAGATCAGAGTTTCTATCCTCCACTTGGTGACTGTATCCTTAAGAGCTTCTAGAGAGTTTTGGACTTGTTCAATTAAGTTTGAGTTGTCTACTACTTTTCTATATATAATTTCCATCCCTCTGTCAAGCTCCCTTTTCATATCATTTTCTGATTTTCTTGATGATTCTTGGAGTTCATCCTTGCATTTCTTTATGTCTTCGTTTAGCATGGCCAGCTGATTTTTAAGGTCTTCTTTTTTTTTTCACTCTCCCTCAAATCTCTTAACTCTCTTTGAAATCCTTCCAATTTCTTATCTATTAGTTCTAGTTTAGTGATGGCAGCATCCACATGATTATCAGTCCTTTGTTGCTTTCCTGCAAGTTCTACCAGTAGGTTGGTCAGGGTTGCATTGCTCATAGCTTCAATTTGGTGTTCTGGTCCTATTGGTTCTTCTATGTTTTGGTACATGTATTCATTGTGGGACTGGGTGATCTAACTGGATTTTCTTGCATTGATTTTTCATGTTATTTCTTTTGCGCTGTGTTCTGCCCATGACAATGTATGGGCAGGTAGGTGGGCGTATCAGCCTGGGCTCAAGAACAATGGGAATCTGAGGCAGCCTGGGGCATTTACCAAGCAGCCTGGGCTTTGGCTCTCACTTGCCAAAGCCGCCTATCTACTGCCTGGCAGGGGTGCCAAAGTTGCCTGAGTTCTCAAGTGGTAATGTGCCAAAGCTGCCTGCATTTGAGCTAGGAGTGGCACTGAGGCACCAAGCACTGAAGCAGCCCGAACTCTGGCTGGGAACACTGGGACCCGGAAGCAGTCTGAGCTCCCCTGCCACAGGACAATGGCAGACAGGTAGGGGATGGCACCTGAGCTGGCTCAAGTGAGAGACACAGTCTGAGCTTGTGTGGAACCTGCTGTGGGACTGGGCTCGCTCAGTAAGTGGGCGACTGCACGAGAGTGTGGAGCAGTCTAAGCTTCCGCACACAGGGAACAATCGGCGCGTGGTGGCAGCAGTGGCTGCCAGCACAGCAGTGGCGGCAGCGGCGATAATGTGAACACGGCGGTTATTTGGGGTGAGGGGTGGGCTACCCGCCTGCAAGGGGATCCGCAATTCCCTGTTCCCCCGCCTCTGTGCCCTCCCTGATTTCTCTCCCCTAAAAGCCACTATGTACCCTTAATATCTTGCCTTTCTTTCCCCGGGATTTGCAGGGCAGCTAGGTGGTCGCCATCTTGGCCGGAAGTCCTGGATTAGTCTTCCCCCCCTTTTTTTCTAAGAGAGGATTTAATATGTGTAGTCCTTCTTGTAGCCCACAATTGGTGGTAGCTTGATAATGAAGAGCAGACTCATTTTTGGGATATGGTTCTGACTTGTTTCCCAGCTCCAGCTATGGGTTCTGTTCCACTGAGCAAATCAGTTAGCCAAATCAATAGCAGTTGGTTTCCCACCATGGCTGTGCACCACTGTTGCACTTGTGTAAGCATCCCAACAGTCTATTTGCTGTTAAGTAGGTTAGACCATGAGTTGTTTGGACAGATATTGGTCATTTTCCCTCAGTACTCCATGTAGCACCTTCTGGCACCAGATGCGCTGACTATCTGGGGACTGACTCTCTTCCAGCTTCCAGCCATGTCACTCCATGTCACGTGTCAACCACATATGGTGTCTTCAGCAGTAGGGCATTTCCACTAACCTTTGGTGGGTCATCAAGTACTCTGACAGAAATCTGTCATTCTTTTAGGAAACCTTGTAGGTCTCTCTGATCAAAAGCTCATTGTGGATGATAGTCACCTGCTGGTACTGGGAGTTACAGGTCAGTGCCCACTAAGAGAAGGAAGAAAGAGATAAGTAATATAAAAGAGTTAGACAGAAGGAGAGAGAGAGAGAGAGAGAGAGAGAGAGAGAGAGAGAGAGAGAGGAAGAGAGAGTCACCATTTGTTGAAGATGCTGTGTTTTTTTCCAGACTATATTGTTAGGGCCTTTGTCAAATATCAGGTAGCTGTAGTTGCTTGACCCAAAGCCCAGGTCCTCAATTCCATTCCATTGGTCTATACTCCTGTTTTTATGCCAGTACCATGCTGGTTTTTATTACTATGGCTTTGTAATATAGCTTTAGATCAGGTATGGCCATGATTCCAGAGGTATTTCTTTTGCTAAGGATTTTTTTTCTCTAGTTATGAGAAGAATGTTATTGGAATCTTGATAAGCATTAAATTGTGTTTCCTATCTGTGTATACTGATTCTCATATGTGTGCCTGAATTCCATTCTTCAAGCTTCAGTATTCTCTTTATTAAAACTGGAGGGATAATTTATTTTTATTTATTTATATTTGTATTTATATTTTTGAGACAGGCTGGCCTCAAACTTCCTGTGTAGCAAGAATGACTTTAACACTTTATATAACACTTTATTCTCCTGCCTCTATGTCCAGGGACTGAGATTATAGGTGTACAATACAATGCCTGGCTTATGTGGTGCTAGAGATCAAACCCATGGCTTTCTGAATGCTATGCAAGCACCCCATCAGCTCTGCTACATCGTTAACCCTAGAAAGATACTTTATAAACATCTAGTTACACAAAGCATAGCAGGAGACAGGTCCAGCTGGGCTTCTCAAAAATGTCTATTTTAAAAATTGTTATTTGAAAAACTTATGTCATTTTATATTTCACTAGAAATTAACTAATTTTCTAGAACTAATTTTCAATTTCTATCCAGAAAAATATAAAGCCAAAGAAACTTTATGACCTAGGGAACATCTTGTTTTGCTATATCCTACTCTGGCCTGCTAGTGTTCCAGAAACAAACCTTTCACAGGCTCTGAGAGTGCTCATTCAGACTCAGGGTTCATTCCAACTAGATAGTGATTGGGCTGAATGCTTTTCAATCTTGGGTCCATGGATGAGTTTTACATCTTTTGTGAACCTCCTCACTGTATTTTTATTTAATATTTCCTGGAAGTCAGGGCCAATAGTTCACATAATCAAAGAAGGAGCCAAAATAATACCATTATAGTTTTTCAAAGGTTTAGATTGGCAAGGAAGCTCAAATGTTACAATTGAAAAAAGTTACCAAACTGTTGCAAAATAATTTCAGGAAAATAAGAGTTGCAACTTGAATAAATATACCAATTCTATTACTCCCTAGGGATACTTCCTTATAATATATAAGGAGTTCACACAGCAGGAAGAGGAGTGAGTAAACTAAAACAGAAGTAGACCAAGGATATGGCAGTTGATGGAGGAATACTGAACAGGAGATGATTGCCTTCACAAAACTGAGAAAGGGCTTTTGCAGCCTGCATGGAGTATATGTTAAAAACAAGGCTGATCATATATACATACATATATATGTATACAATTTTTTAAATTAAGAACATACTTTGTATGGATACATCATGTGTTGGTACCATCTTTTCCTTCCTCCCTGCCCTCATTCTGCAGGAAGTCCTCCTCCGTGGGGTTTCTGGTATTCCCCATGGGGCTGTGGGTTATGTGTTGTGGGAGCAGCAGTCAGTTATTGGGGGGAGGCAATGCCTCTAGGCATGACATCCTGATGTATGGCTCTTTTTGCCACCTCTTTCACAAAATTCTCTGACCCTTGGTGGGTAAGATTTAAGTTTATTTCAGTGATGAGCTCTTAGGAGCCTCTGGATTTCTGCTTTGGTAGGTTTTGAGTATCCTCAGAGTTTATTTCTTTTACCTTGGTGCTAATTGCCAGGCTCACCATGGAATAAGCATTCTTGCTCATCTCCCCAACTCCTCTGTGGTTTCACCTGGACCTTGGGTGAATTCAGCATAGGTTAAATTGGATAAGCGTTATTAATTTAGGGAAGTTTGGATGGATGCAGCCCCTTTTTGAGCCAAAGACTAGAGGGAGATTTTATTTGGAGATCATAATCTTTGTCTTCATAGTACTCAGACCTGGTTCCCAGTTCCAAATATGGATTACTTTCCACTGAGTTGATCTCTTAGCCAACCAGAAAGTGATTGGTTACCCACCAAGGCTGTGTGCCACCACTGCACTTGTGTGTACTTCTTGTCAGGCTGGTTGCTTCTGAGTATCTTAGACCCCTGGTTGCTCACACCACATTTGCCATTTTCCCCCAAAAGCTCATGTAGTGCTTCCCAGCACTAGATAGATTGTCTGAGAACTGTCTCTCTTCTGGATTCCAGCCAGGTTCTGTGTTCTGTGTGGGTAGCATATGGTGTCTTCCGCAATAGGGTTTTATCTTTTACCTCAGGTGGGAAACCAAGTGCTTTGGCAGAAGCCTGTTGTTTTAGGGACCTTGTAATTCTCTCCTAGCAACAGCTCTATGTGGGTAGCACCCATTTCTGGTACTTCAAGTTATAGGTCAGAGCCAAAGTTTTTTGAAGTTAGGCTTCATCCCACCCACTCCAGGGCCCTACTTTTTGGGCATTCCCACTATGCTCCTGTTGAGGGTTATTTCTTTTAGTCTACCTTCAAGGAGAAAGGTAGTTCATTTTGGGTTTAGTTTTGTATTTATTACCCACACCCTGTCATTCCCCTCCCCCATGAGCCCTTCCATCCCGATTGTCTGGGCCTCAAGTTGCATATTCACCAACCCAAGCTGATCCAGATTAGGGACTACAGATGAGTGAGAACATGAGATGTTTGTCTTTCTGTGATTGTGTGTGTTTGCTGAGTATGATCTGTTCCAAGTCCATCCATTTTCATATAAATTTTGTTGTATCTTTTTTTTTTTTTAACTGCTGAGTAGAATTCCCTTGTGCATATGCACCACGACTTTTTATCCATTTGCCAAGTGATGGGCACCCGGGTTGATTCCAGCTCCTAGCTGTTATGAATTGAGAAGCTATAAACATGGTTCAGCAAATATCTCTGTAGTGAAGTGTGGAGCATTTTTGATAAATGCCCAGTAAGAAAATAACTGGGTCTGTTGTTAGCTCTATATTCATCTTTTTCAGGAATCTCCATATTAATTTCCAGAGTCATTGTACAAGTTTATATTCCCACCAACAATGAATGAGTGGTTCCTCTTTCCACACATCTTTGCCAACATTTGTTGTTGTTTGATTTTTTTTAATGTTTGCCATCCTTAGTGGAGTAAGGTGGAATATCATAGTTATTTTAATTTGCATTTCTCTGATGGTTAGGGATGTTGAACATTTTCTTAAATGTGTGTTAGCCATTTGTATTTCTTCCTCTGAGAATTCCCTACCCCATTCCTCCATTTTTTCATTGGATTATTTGTTTTTTTTTATAGTTTAGTTTTTTGAGTTCTTTATAGATTCTAGATATTAGATTTCTGCCAGTGGTACAGCTAGCAAATTTTTTCTCCCATTCTGTGGGTAAACTATTGGCTCTGCTTATGGTATGTTTGTCTGTGCAAAAGCTTTTTAGCTTCATGAAATCCCATTGCTTGAGAAATTGCTTAATTTCCTGGGCTATGTGGGTATAGTTCAAGAAGACCTATATCATGGGGAGTTCCTTCTATTTTTTCTTCCAATAGTTGAAGAGTTTCAGGTCTTATATTAAGGTCTTTAATCCATTTGGACTTGATTTTTGTATATGGTGAGATGAATGGGTCTAGTTTCATTTTTCTATATGTGGTTATCCAATTTGTCCACCACCATTTTTTTTGAAGATAATGTCTTTATACATTATTGGCATCTTTGTCAAAGATCAAGTAAATGTAGGTTGCTTGACCTAAGGACTGGTGTAGCAGTCAGCTTCAGTTTCGCTGAGATGAGCTTCCAGACCAGGCACAGTTATGGAGGAAGGGATATTTATTAAAGCTTACAGATCCAGGGGAAGTTCCATAATGGCAGAAGAAACTGGCCTGCTTTCACAGGCCCAAGCAGAGAGACACAAGCACAAGCCTAAAAGCCAAAAGCCACACAGCACAGCACACTTCAGGAACTCCAGCTAGGCACACTTTGCATATCTTTAGATTGAAATCTCAAATCCACCACCACACCTTAAGGTCCACCCAGTGACACTGCCTCTGGCAATGTGGCTAAAGATGCAAACTACAAACAAATAAACAACTGAATATATTGGGGACCATCTATTCTATTCAAACCACCACAACTGGGTCTTCAATTCTGTTCCATTGGTCTATATTTTTGTTTTTATGCCAGTACCATGCTGTTTTTGTTACTATGGCTTTGTAATATCGCTTTAGATTGAGTTTGGTGATACCTCCAGATGTGTTCTTTTGCTGAGGATATGTTTGGATATTTGAGGTCTGTTGCCATTCCATAAGAATTCGGACATCATTTTTTTTTTCTATCTCCGTGGAGAATGATGCTGGAAATTTTAATGGTATTGCATGAAATCTGTATATTTCTTTTGGTAGAATTGCCATTTTCACATTATTAACTATGCCTACCCATGAGTGTGAGAGGTCTTTCCATCTTCTCAAGTCCTCCTCAATTTCTTTCTTGAGTATTTTTATGTTTTTGTTCACATCCTTAGTAGTGTTATTCCAAGTTATTTGATTTTTTCCCCCCTGTGGCTATTGAAAATGGGACAACCTTGCATGTGGAGAGGCTACAGATATATGTGTGTTGATTTTGTATCCTGCCACATTGCTGAAGGAGTTAATCACCTTTAAAAGTTTGGATGGGGAGAGTTTAGGGTCACTTATGCATAGGATCATGTCATCTGCAATAAGGCTGACTTCTTAATTCCCAATTTACATCCCTTTTGTTTCTTTTTCTTATCTTATTGCTTGGTTTAGGATTTCCAGTACTATGTTGAAGAGTAGTGGTAAGAGTGGGCACCCCTGTCTTGTTCCCCATCTCAATAGGAACTCCTTGAATATTTCCCCATTAAGTATTGTTTGGGATTTAGGTACTTTATATATAGCTTTTATTGCGTTGAGATATAAATAGTTGGTGCCTGTTCTCCTCATATTTTTTTCCAAGTGCTGGGATTAAAGGCATGTGCCACTCTTCAGGATTTTGATCGTGAAGTGATGTTGTACTTTGTCAAAGGCCTTCGCTGCATCTATTGAAATTATGATGTGATTCTTATGATTAACTTTCTTTTTGGTTTTTTTTTATTTTTATTTACTTATTTGAGAGAGAGAGAAAGAGATAAAGAAGGAGAGAGAGAGAGAGAGAGAGAGAGAGAGAGAGAGAGAGATGGAGGGACAGAGACTGGGCTGGGCACACCAGGGTATCCAGCCACTATAACTGAATTCCAGATGCATGCACCACCTTGTGCATCTGGCCTACATGGGTCCTGAGGAATTAAACCTGGGTTCTTTGACTTTGCAGGCAAGCACTTTAACTGCTAAGCCAACTCTTCAGCCCTCTTGTGATTAATTTTATTTATGAAGTGTGTTATGTTGACCTATTTCTGTATGTTGAACCATCCCTGCATCCTTGGGATGAATCCTGCTTGATCAAGGTGCATAATGATTTTGATGTGTTGTTCCATTTATTTTGAGAGGATTTTGTTCAGGATCTTTGCATCTAAGTTCATCAGGGATATAGGACTATAGTTTTCTTTTCTTGTTGTAACTGCATCTGGTTTTTGTATTAGGGTGATGCTAGCTTCATAGAAATAGTTGGGGAGAATTCCCCATTCTCTGATTATGTGAAAGAGTTTGAGAAAACTTGGTTTTTGTTCTTCAGGAAAGTTTTATAGGATTCAGGTGGGAAGCCATCTGGTCCTGGACTTTTCCTTTTGGGGAGGCTTTCTATTACATTTTTCAATCTCAATGAATGTGATAAGTATGCTTAGGAGATTAATCTGCTCTGTGTTTAGTTTTGGTAGGTGATATGTGTCTAGGAATTCATTGATTTCTTCCAGATTATCCAATTTTGTGGAGTAGAGGTTCTGGAAGTATGTCCTGATGATTCTTCCAATTTCATTGATGACTGTTGGGACCTCTCCCTTTTCATTTCTGATTTTGTTAATTTGAGACTTCTCTGTTTTTTATTTGATCAAATTGGCCAAGGGCTTATCAGTCTTATTTTTTTTCTTCAAGAACCAGCTCACTGTTTCATTAATTTCCTAAATTGTTTTCTTCGTTTCCTATTTATTAATTTCTGCTTTGATCTTGATCATTTCTTTCCTTCTAAAGCTCTTGGGGTTGATTTCATTTTGTTTTTCTAACACCTTTAGGTGGGTAATTATGTTATTAATTTGGGATCTCTCCATCTTTGTTATGAATGCACTATGACTTTTCAGCTTAGGACTGCCTTCATTGTATCCCATAAGCTTTGGGAAATTGTGTTTTCATTATCATTCAATTCTAGAAATTTTACAATTTCTTTTTTTGATTTCTTCCACACTCCATTCTTTGTTTAAGGTGTGCTGTTAAGTCTCCAGGAGCTGGTGGAATTCCAGATGTGTCTCTTGTGGTTATTTTCTAGCTTTAAAGCATTGTGATCTGATATGATGCAGGAAGTTACATCAATTCTCCTGCATTTACAGAGGCATGTTTTATGGCCTAATATATGATCTATTTTGGAGAAGGCTCCATGGACTGCTGAAAAGAATGTGTATTCTGTTGAACTGTGGTGTAATGTTCTGTATATGTTCATTAAGTCTAGTTGTTCTATGATATGGTGGAACTCTATTATTTCCCTGTTGGTTTTCTGCTTGGATGATCTGTATTTTGATGATAGTGGAGTATTGAAGTCACCAACTATGATGGTGTTGTTGTTTGTTTCTGTTTTGTTGTCAAGTGGGTTTTGTTTCATAAACTATTGTGCACCTATGTTGGGTGCATATAGATTTATGGTTGTGATGTCCTCATGTTTTGTTATTCCCTTGATAAGTAAGAAGTGGTCATTCTTTGTCCTTGTTTATCATTTTTGGTTTGAAGTCTGTCTTATCAGATACTAATATAGCAGCATCTTCCTGTCTCTCCTTTCCATTTGCTTAGGACATCATTTTCCAATCTTTCATTCTGAGGAGATATCTGTCTTTAGTGATAAGATGGGTTTCTTGAAGACAGCAGATACAAGGATCCATTTTTTCTGATCTACCCTGTTAACTTGTATCTTATAATGGGTGAGTTAAGGCCATTAATATTTAAGGTTATAAACGTGAAGTTTGATTTAATGATGGGGAGATTTATGGGGTTTGGTGCTTTCTTGGACTTTGTGTGTGTGTGTGTTTTTAGTGTGCTCTAGTTTTGGTTATTGTAGTCTTCTTTTGTAGACTCTTAAAACTGGTTGTTTGACTCTTCTGTTTGGAGTATTCCCTGAAGTATTATCTATAGATATGGCTTTGTTTTCATAAAATCATAGAACTGACTTTTCAAGGGAAGTTTTCCTTTCACCATCTATTATGAGGATGGTGGGAAGCCATAGTTTTTTAGACTTTGATATATTCCATTCCAGGACCTTATTGCTTTCAGGGTTTCCACTGAGATATCTGAGGTAATTCTGATGGGATTGCCTTTGCATATAGTGAATTGGTTCTCTCTTGCTGCTTTTAGGACTTTCTCTTTGTTTTAATTGTTAAGCATTTTAATTATGGTGTGCCTTATAGAGATTCTTCTTTGATTCTGTCTGCTTGGTGTTCTGTACGCTTCTTGTATCTGTATGGGCCTCTCTTTTTAAAATTTTCTGAATCATTTTGTTAAATATTTTCTCTGTACCTCTGTCCTGGATTTCTTCCCCTTCTAGTATACCCATGATCCAGATGTTTGGTCATTTTAGGGTATCCCATAGTTCCCTCCTATTCTGTTCACATGATTTTTTTTGAACTTAGCAAAGCTTTTGGACTCCCATTCAATTTCTATGAGTTCCTGGGTCCTTGTTCCAGAAGCCAGCCATGGTCCCCCCAAAGGCACCCAGGCAACTGGGCTGGGTGAGTGCACTAAAGTAAAGGACTTTCAGGGGGAGTTTGGTGAACAGCTCTCTCCATTTATTGTCAAGGAAAATGGGTTTATAAGCATCTGAGGGTGGGGGGGGACTCTAAGGGGATTGGATGTACCAAATTCATTTCTGATGCCTAATTAGCATACTGAGACATTCATTTTAGCACTAGGCAATGGTGGGGAGAGGTCAGGTAATCTATGGTCTCAAAACTGTGTGATAGCTGCTGGCTGATAAGGAGTTTCCTAGGCAACTGGTCAAAGGTGACAGGGCTATGGACAAAGCCTAAATTCAGGTGTGCTGGGCTTGGAGCAGGAGTGACCTCCTGTAGCCTTGGGGTCTTTAGCCATGCCTGGCAGCTCAGGCCCTCCTCCTGAAGGCTCCAGCCTGTTCCTGGCAGTGCCCAAAAACTTCCCCTTTGTTTTTATAATGGGGCAGTGTCATCCCAAATGACTACTTTGTAATTTAACATAGGTCCAGATAGTGTTAGGTGGTGTATTAGGACTTGATTAGTAGCAACATTAGCAATATTAGTTATTTGTTATCTGAGAAATTTGATGAGACAGAGAGCTAAAAACAATAGAGTTCCTATAGTAAGGAGGGGGCTAAGGAGAAGCCAAGCAACTAACAGGTTAGAGAACCAGGTGGTGGAGTCCTCAGGCTTATACCAGTCAAGCAGCTTAACAACATTTCATTCTTTAACAAAGAAAACAATATTCTTGTCCCAAGACCATACATGCCCCTCAGGTTCAGCAGTAATGAAGTCTAAGGCTAGACAGTTTTGAAGTACCACACCCCACAAGAAAGTTCAATTGTCTCTGGAGAGATTCAAGGCTGTTGGTCACTGGATGCACACAGAGACAGTGTCACACCGAGACCCACCAGCAGAGGGATGAAGATCTCTTTAAGTTGATACAGGCAGTTGGTGCAGGCAGTTTGTAGAATTTTTTTTTTTTTTTTGAGAGATACACCTGTGAAGCAATCAATACTGGGGAACAATAAGTGGGAGAGGAAATATTTATGTATGGGGTGGTTACTCCTTTTGCACCAAAGGAGAGTGGGTGTCTTGATACAGCTGGTTCTGATTATAGAGACATTGAGCGGGCATTCAGTTCTGGTCAGCTTAGAGCTGGACAGGCAGAGAGATATACTTTGATCTGCATTAAAGAGGATGAGGCCTGTCCTTTGCAGTGCCAGGGACTCAGAGCACACATAGAAAAACAGTTCTTTGGAACTGGGCAAGAGATAAGAAAATTTTTCTTGTCCTTTTTACCTTCAGGGGTGCACTCACCCTAATTCTATCCCCCTTTATTTCTCCCTCTCATGAGAAGACACTCTAACTGCTATTAGATGGCCAAGGATGAAACTTCAGATCCTTACTACTGCTTGCTGAATGGGACATGAAGTGGTGACTTTTTGCAGTTAGAGAGTCTCTCCCAGAGAGGGAAACTATTCTGATGGATCCCGGAGTGTAGGAGGATAGCCTTGGAAGAGAACATTGGGGAGAAAGAATAAAAGTAAGGAGTTAATGGGAAATCAGCACAGAGCAAAGTGGTCCTTTTTGTGGTTGAGGGAATCCAAGTAGACAGGCTTGGATTGTCTCAGAACCATCTGAGGATGAACTGGCTGAGATTTTCTTCCAGAACTGTTTATTAAATGGCACAGTAGTATTCAACATCACTTGTAAAACAGATGAAATATTAGGAGAGTTATCAGAAACATATACACAACATTTAACCTTGATAATAGAGAGCTACTGGGTGCCATTATAGCTGTACAAATATATTTTTTTCTCAGAACTTGTTTATTCTAGATTTGAAATATTCTAGATTCAAAATCTATAATATTCTAGGTTTAAAAATAACCCTTTTGACATCTATAGTTGTTTTTCTTTATTATAGAATAAGAATCAAAGGTCTTTGTTTCCCCTCTTGTAAAGCTCTTGTTGTATTACTTAATAGGCCATTTATATATTTAAGGTATTTTATATCTTTGGTTACACATTTCTCTCTGAGTGTTTAAGACCAGGCAGGTAGCCAAAATTTAATTAAGGATTAATTTTGGAGGTCACAAATGGCTCTCCAAAGAGACTTTAGGGACCCAGAAGTAGCCCTATAGCTTACTGGTGTTTTCTGTCTGTTAGGATGAGTCAGGGCCATGTTGGCCAAGTAGTTTTCCCTTCTTTGGGAAGTCAGGAGGACTGATTGCTCCTTAATTGTGACTTTCCTATTTCAGACTGTACACCAAGTTTGTTTGGGTCTCCATATCCTCCCTGCTCAGGAAGACAGGTGACTTACTAGGGGGCCAGTGTAGAAGTGTCCCATCATCTCCTGTGGCCCCATGACCAGGGAGCAAAGACTCCAATGATTCCAATTGGCTTTGACTTCTACATAGGTAATTAACATACTTACAAATGAAGTTACACCAACTTGGATGAATGTACATATAGAGCACATTTGATTACTGAAGCATATTTAGTTAAAGAATGGCACAAAAGCTTCTAAAATCATTTTGTCTAATCTTTTAAATTTTTGTTGTACTGTGGCAGCATAAGCCATATATCTCAGGCATAGGAAGTAGGCACATCTCACCCTTTAAATATCTAACATTTATAAATATAGGCAGAACCTATTAGTCTTGAAACAGTACCAATTGATTTACAAACTAATTTAACCTAGAAATTGTCAGAAAAGGACAAATAAAACAATATAAAGTCTTAGCACCTGTGTTTGAAAATATCTTTGATTAGTTCAGATACTTGTGTGTGTACCAATTACCCAGAGAACATTGGAAATAGAACCACAGAGCTTGAATATTATCTTTCTCGGATGAGGACCATTGTTTGAGCATGAGGCTATACCCTAAATTAGAGAATATGTCTTAAGAGTTAAGTTTGTTATAAGCACTGGACTTAATTGAGACAGTTACTTAACAGCAGAATCTGGTCTTTTTTGAGCCAAAACAGCTAGCTAAATTCTAATATGACCTTTGATAAATCTTTTTGAAAGAAAAGACACCATCTGACAACCAATGATTTTGGCTTAATCTTGATAGTTATTGATTTTATGTACCATAGAAATTTTTATTAAGATAAAACAATTTTACATTTTACTCATGACTTCAATTTGATAAAGCTTATGCAAGCTATCCCAACATATTTTAGCCTGAATATTATTTTTTTTTGTTCCTTAAGAGAATTTAAACAGTTGAAAAATCTCTAACTTTAGGCATGGTGTTTAGATTTAGCCTGAAAATTCTTTCCTACATACACACAACTTTATTCACATACGTTAACATTTTGATCTAAGTACCACTCAGAAAGCATTTTTAATGAGCATCCTATGTCCCAACATTGAAAAAGTCCTTGCCAGTTCCTTCAGTCAACTCATTTTACTCAATAATTAACCATCTTTTTTATAGGACTATTAAGAGAAACTACACCAGATTTATTAATCCTATTACTCATTGACAAGCAGGTCTAAAGACAATTTCATGTCATTAATACCAATAACACACTGGGAAATGATTTTATTAGGAGTAAATAAGGCAAATTTTGTTGCTCTGACCTAGAAGTCAGGTCAGGAGGAGTCCTTTTAAGTTACAGGACATTACAACCTTTTTTAAAAAAAATTATTTTCAAATACCTGACAAATAAATTGCCACATCAGAGAGAATTTTGTTGTTTTCAATAACCCTCTATGTAAGTTGAAGTTGACCTAGAACATAAACTCAGTAATTATATTTATGATATCATGTAACACAATATGACATTGTTTACGTAAAACTTCAGTTCATCATAGGCTTTAATTAAGCATGACCTTTTTTCCCCCACTTTGTGGTGTCTTGGTGCCAGCACTGTGGAGGCTGAGCAGGGCTTGCATACATCTTAGATCAGCCCTGCCCAGCTCCCAGGCACTCACCCAGGGTCAGGTCTAGTACATGTGGAGGTAATGGCCAAGACTGGCCAAGATGACTGCCGGAGTCCGAGTCCGACTACCTGAAAGGAGAAGGTGTCCCTGGGACCACCAGGGATCCACTGGGAAAGGAGGGGGCCCATGGGGAGCGCAAATGGAGGGGAGGGGGTCCTGGGACCTCCCGGGCTGCTAGAGAAGGAGGCAGAGACATGGTGCCTGCAATGGCCGAGGCGTTATTATTTGGGCACATGTGAGCGCGCCACCTGACTGACTCCAGCCACTTGGAAATGCTTGCAAAGCTGGCCTGTTGTTTTGCCACTTAAAGGGAGTGAGGGGAAATTTCCTTCCTGAACTTTTCATTTCCTAGCCAGATAAACTATGCAGGTCCACATGTCTGGGCCACATGGATGCCCAGAAATCCAGGGGGCGACCTGGAGGACTTCCCAAAGGGAGCCAGCTTCCCTCTGGGGGAGCTTAATTCCCTTCACTTTCAGAAGAGCCCATAATCTACAAATCTGTGATTCCTTTTTGTGGGAGACAATATGAAAGTAAAGGAGGAAAAAAAGAAAAATAGCTTCTGTCTGATGGAGGAAAGAGAAACAGAGGGTTTATTGCCAATGCCCAACAGGTTGTCAGGTCCAGGCACAGGACGGCTGGCCTTCATTCAACACCAAAGAGTGGCCTCAGCCAGGAGACATCAGTTGTCAGTTCATCGTGTCTGGTCCCACATGATGGTGTGAACAGAAAATAAAGGAGGAAAAAGAGAAACCTGCCAACCCTCAAAAATGTGGAGGCAAGGCCACATGGGCCGATGTCTCCCAGTCCCTCTGGGAGAGCACTCACCTACCCTGTCTGTTTCATAGGGTCTCTGTTCAGGCGCCAGCTGTGGGTTCCTGGGTCCTTGATCTGGGGGCCTGCCATGGTCCGCCCAAAGGCACCCAGGCAACCAGGGTGGGTGAGTGCATTAAAAAAGTAAAGGATTTTCAGGAGGAGTTTTGGTGAACAGCTCTCTCAGTTTATTGTCAGTGAAATGGGTTTATAAGCATCTGAGGGTAGGGGGAGGACCTTAAGGGGATTGGATGTAACAAGTTCATTTCTGATGCCTACTTAGCATATGGGAACATTCATTCCAGCACCAGGCAATGGCAGGGATTGGGGGGGCATCAGATGATCTAGTGTCTCAGAACTGTGTGAAGGCTGCTGGCTGGTAAGGAGTTTCCGAGACAACTGGCCAAAGGTCGCAGGGCTATGGGCAAAGCCCACATTCAGGTGTGCTGGGCTTGAAGAGGGAGTGGCCTCCTGTAGCCTGGGGGTCCTTAGCCTTCCCTGGCAGCTCAGGACCCTCTCCTGAAGGCTCCAGCCTGTGCCTGGCAGTGCCTGACAAATTTCTTCTGTCTTGTCTTCCAGCTCAGAGGATCTGTCCTCCACATGAATGACTCTGTTAGTAGGAGTTCTAGAGAGGTTTCCAAAAGCTCCATTTGATTTTTGTTTTCTGTCGTGTTTTTTTGCATTGTGTCCATCTCTTTTCTGAAGTATGTTTTCAGTTCGAGGTCTAATTTTCTTGAAGCTTCATGGAATTCATTCTTGCATTTTATCATGTCTTCTTTCAGCTGGTTATTGAGATCCACTATGTGTTGATGCACTTTCAATTCATTTATCTCTCTTTTGAGGCCTGTCTGGTTTTCTTTAGTTAAGTTAAGCCTAGTGACAAAAGCTGCATGCTCTAACAGACAATTCTGTTCTATCTTATTTATGCTATTATTTGTTTTTTGATGATTTACTTCTAGTTCTGCAATTCTCTTGATCAGATTCACATAGCTTGTTATAGCTTATTGTGTTTTCAATTTGGAATTCAATTTCATCTGTGTTCTGTTTGTTTTCATTGGAGGCTTCCATTGTGGGACTAGGCAACCTTGGTGGAGATCTCTCAGTTTTTTGACTTTCATTGTTTTTTTGCATTATAGTCTACCCATCTTAGGGTAAAAGACTTAATTCATTGAGGATGCAGCAAGTGTTTGTCATTGTATGATCGTAAGTGAGTGTTCTGTTTTAAATGTGAACCAGATTGGAGTAGGATGAGGTTATAACTGCAGATATGCAGAATGTACAAGTTGCAAGTGCATCAAGGGTACCTGGGGAACTGGGAGGTGGGAAACTAGGAGCTCAGGCCTACTCACTTTCATTCTTCAGCCATGGGGAACTGGGATTTTGGGAGCCAGAAGCCAGGAAGTTGAGGAGTTAGGAGCAAGAAGCCAGTTCCTGCAGTGGCTTGTGTACCTTCTGGCCCAGGGGAACAGGCAGTTAGGGACCCAGGAACCAGTCAATCAGGAAACTGGAGCAAAAAACCTGCTTTCTCGGCCCACACACAGGGTCCAAGCTGCCCCAAGCCAGCAGCAGGGATGCTGGGACTAGGAACTGGAAGGTGGGGAACTAACCAGGAACTCTGGCCTACTCACTCCATATGTGCACCCACATCCTGTGAAGCAGAGGCTCTAGGAGTTGGAGACCCAGGAGCAGGTCATTCAAGAAGGTGGAGCAAAAGGCCTGCTTCTGCAGCACACACACAGGGTCCAGACCCAAGGCTGAACTTTTTCAATCACAATTTTCCTCCTTTAGCATAAAATCGCATCATATAAGAGTAATTCTTGCTGGGCGTGGTGGCGCACGCCTTTAATCCCAGCACCGGGAGGCAGAGGTAGGAGGATCGCTGTGAGTTCGAGGCCACCCTGAGACTCCACAGTGAATTCCAGGTCAGCCTGGGCTAGAGTGAGACCCTACCTCGAAAAAAAAAAAAAAAAGAGTAATTCTTTGGTTTTAGAAGGCTGGCTTCTGAAAGTGGGTATTAAAGTATGTATATCCATGAAATAATTCTTAAAAGTTCTCCAGGTCTATTTGAAATATGTACCAGTATGGTCTAAATACAACCTCTATCTTAAAAAGAAATGCCTTGAAAAGACAAAATATTTACATAAGTAAATTTAGGTCAGTATATCAAGAGACAAGTGTCTTAGAAAATTATAGATCACCAAAGGAATTCTGAAGGAAAAAGTGCTATGAATTGACAGGTGTGTTGGTTTTCTAGATTTTGGAGGGGAAAGCCAAGAGTGACAGGGAGGATTCTAGAGGGGCTGGACTTTAGAAGATGGAAATATCTGGACAAGGCAATGAATCAGTGGGTAACAGCACTTGCCATGACAGCATGAGGGCCTGAGACAGTCTATGTTTAATCCACAACAACCTAGTAAAAAGATGGGCATGGCCACTGTGGTGGTTTGTTTCAGGCATTCTCCATAAACTTATGTGTTCTGAATGCCAGGTCCCCAGCTGGTGGCAGTTTGCAAATTGGAGCCTCCTAGAGGTGAGGTATTGTTGGTGGTGGACTTGGGGATTATTCTCCTTGTCAGTATTTGGCATGCTCTTCTGCTGCTGCTACCCACCTGACGTTGGCTACAGGGTGATGTCCACCCTCTGCTCATGCCATCATTTTCCCTGCCATCATGAAGCTTCTCTTCAAGTTGATAAGCCAAAATAAAACCTTTCTTCCCATAAGCTGCCCTTGTTTAGGGTGTTTTCTTCCAGCAACATAAAGCTGACTGCAACAACCACACAAGACTATAATTAAAGGTTATGGGGGGAGGGATGAGCAGAGACAGGCATCATTCTAGCTTGCTGGTCAGGCAGACTATTAGAAAAAAAAATGGCAGATCCACGTTCAATGAGAAACTTAGTCTCAAGAAACATGCTGATGAGACCTGACCTTCTCCTCTCTATGAGGTATGGCCATACATATACATACTTCACCACATGTAACACACACACACACACACACACACACACACACGAGTAATTAATCAATTAGAAAAGATGCAAGATTTTGTATATGTTGGTGTTGAGTGAAGGGCCTTTCAGAAAAGGAAAACTTTTGCTTAGGAGTACTGAGGCAATTACTGGCAAAGGGTATGGAAATGACACATTTGAAAGTTATGGAGCTTCCCAGACTCATGGCACTCCTGCAAGGTCTCTTATGTCCTGGAAGAGTTTCCACAGGGTTTATTTTTGGCATTTACATGATGTTACCACAGCAGAATTCACTCAGATGCACTTCTGTTCCATAGCATCTTTGGCAACATCTCCAGAACCCTTGTGTCTCTCAGGAAAAGAAGTTTTATTGTCCCTCTTTGAGACTTTCACTAAACAGTAAGAAAACAATGCTAGAAACAGTACATACAAGTAATAACTATAGCACCTTAAGTCACAAGGATCTCATAGACTTTTGGGTTGTATGCTGTCTTGTCCGAGACTGTACTATTCAGGCTTGAACTGGAGATGTGGTGTTTTAGTAATGTTCAGAACATTTTACAATAGTGAAACTGCAGATACAGTTATTGCCTCTTTGACCATTGGCAGGAGGGATACATATGAGCACAGGCATTCCCTTAGACCATTTCCCTAAGCTTTGTCTCACACATTGAGCCATTTGCTAGAAGATAAAAAAAGTGAAGGAACCAATGAAGGTTAGGATGACAAGTTATTCAGTGGCTACTCATGTTTATCTCTCATCAATAATATTTTTAACTTGTATGACTGCACCTGACCTGAAAGACTAATTAAAAGATAAATTTGGTGGGCTGGAGATATGGCTTAGTGGCTAAGTGCTTTCTTGTGAAGCCTAAGGACCCCAGTTCAAGGCTTGATTCCCCAGGACCCATGTAAGCCAGATGCACAGGTGGCATATGGATCTGGAGTTCATTTGCAGTGGCTGGAGGCCCTGGTGCACCCATTCTCTCTCTCTCTGTCTTTCTCTCTCTCTTTACCTCTTTCTCTCTGTTGCTCTCAAATAAATAAATATAAGTAAACAAAAATTTAAAAAGAAACATTCTTCTTCACAGAGCTAGAAAAAATGATCTCAAATTTCATGTGGAAAGGAAGAAGGCCTCAGATATCCAAGCATATCCTCAGTAAAAGAAATACCTCTGGAGGCATCACCATACCTGATCTAAAGCTATATTACAAAGCCAAACTAATAAAAACAGCATGGTACTGGCATAAAAACAGGAGTATAGACCAATGGAATAAACTTGAGGATCCAGACTTTGGGTCAAACAGCTACGGCTACTTGATCCTTGACAAAGGCCCTAACAATATAAGCTGGAAAAAATACAGCATCTTCAACAAATGGTGCTGGACAAACTGGATAACCATATGCAGGAAATTGAAACTTGATCCACACATTTCGCCATGCACTACACTCAAGTCCAAATGGATCAAAGAACTCAATATAAGACCAGAAACTCGGCTACTACTGGAAGAAAATATAGGAAGAACTTTCCATGATGTAGGAATGGATAAAGACCTACTGAACAAAACTCCAGTAGCTCATGATCTTAAACAGTCACTCAACCAATGGGATCACATGAAGCTGAAGAGTTTCTTAACAGACAAGCATATAATAAGCAAAGCCACTAGATTACCCATAGAATGGGAGAAAATATTTGCTGTTTATCCAACTGACAGAGGCCTAATCTCTGGAATCTACAAAGAACTCAAAAACCTAAACAATAAAAAGTCAAACAACCCACTCACAAAATGGGGCAAAGAGCTGGACAGACAGTTCACAGAGGAAGAAATACAAATGGCAAACACACACTTAAGAAAATGTTCATCATCCTTAATCATCAGGGAAATGCAAATTAAAACAAATATGAGATTGCACCTTACCCCAGTAAGGACAACAAACATCAAAAAATCAAATGAAGCTGGGCGTGGTGGCACACGCCTTTAATCCCAGCCCTCGGGAGGCAGAGGTAGGAGGATTGCTGTGAGTTCAAGGCCACCCTGAGACTACATAGTGAATTCCAGGTCAGCCTGGACCAGAGTGAGACCCAACCTCAAAAAAAAAAAAAAAAAAAATCAAATGAAAATAAATGCTGGTGAGGATGTGGAGAAGTAGAAACACTCATCCACTGTTGGTGGCAATGTAAGACAGTATGACCACTTTGGAAAGCAATATGGAGACTCCTGAAAAAGCTGACTATAGAGTTACCAACAGAACCAGTTATTACCTTACTGGGCATCTACGCTAAAACCTTTAAACCACATGCCACAGAGATTTGCTCAACCATGTTTATAGCAGCTCAATTTGTAATAGCTAAGAGCTTGAATCAACCCAGATATCCATCACTAGAAGAATGGATAACTAAGATGTGGTATATCTATACAATGGAATTCTACACAGCTGTAAGAAAAAAAACAACACAATTAACTTTGAGGAAAAATGGTTGAACCTGGAACAGATCATTCTCAGTGAACTTACCCAATCATAGAAAACAAATTGCCACATAGTCTCACTCATCTACAGCATCTAACCAGAATCTACCCAAGATGCCTACAAACCCAGCAAGCATCCCAAGGACTAGACAATAGGGTGGATGAGGAGGGAAGGGAGGGCAAGAAAGGGGGTGGGAGACACAAATCTGGACCCAAACAGCAATCATACCATAAAATTCTACATCCTAAAAGGCAGATCAATGGTTGGACCTTCACCAGGCCCGTACAGGGAACAACTGAGCCACAAGACACTGGAGAGGCTATGATGAAGACTGACCTTAATCTTCTACAGCTTCTCTCTCTCTCTCTCTCTCTCTCTCTTTCTCCTGTCCAACTCTTGTATATTAGTTATCTTTTTCTTCCTTTTCTTAGTGGGCACTGACCTGTAACTCCCAGTACCAGCATGTGGCTATCATTTACAATGAGCTTTTGATCAGAGAGACCTACAAGGTTTCCTAAAAGAAAGACAGATTTCTATCAGAGTACTTGATGACCCACCAAAGGTTAGTGGTAAGACACTATGCTGAAGACACCATATGCGGTTGACACGTAAAATGGAATGACATGGATGGAAGCTGGAAGAGAGTCAGTCCCCAGACAGTCAGTGTCTCTAGTGCCAGAAGGTGCTACATGAGTGACTGGGGGAAAATGACCAATATCTGTCCAAGCAACTCATGGTCTAACCTACTTAACAGCAATTAGACTGTTGGGATTCTCACACAAGTACAATAGTGGCACACAGCCATGGTGCAAAACCAACTACTCTTTTTTTTTTTTTTCTTTATTAGTTAGTTTTGTGTTCAGCAAATACAGTCAGTTTGGTACCATTATTAGGCTCATCCATGACCTACTCCCTCCCCTTGGCCCCTCCTTGTTGAGGTATACGGGTCATGCATTGTGGAGTTAGCCCACAGTTATGGGTGAGCTAAATGTCTCTGCATATCATGACCCAACATGTGACTCTGACATTCTTTCCGCCCCCTCTTCCGCAAAATTTCCCTGAGCCATGTTGGGTTCATTTTTGGTCTACTTCAGTGATGAGGTGTTGGGGGCCTCTGAGGCTCTGGCTCTCTGATTTGGTAGGAGTTGATTTTTCTCTGTGCTGATCTCCTTCCCCCTTGTATTGGTATCTGGTTCATCAGGAAAACAGCCCCCTTGCTTGTTTCTCCAATTTTTCTTAGTTTCAGCCGGGGCCCTTTTGAGGTATGATGGGGTGGCTCTCTCCTTAGGATCTACATCTCTCTGAAAAAGAGAAGCAGATTCTCCAGCGGAGAGTAAGTTAGCATCAAGACAAATGTGATAACCCTTTTCTTTTTTTTATAGAGAATTTAATAGGTGTAGGCCCTCTTGTAGCCCACAATTGATGGTAGCTTGATATTGGAGAGTGGGCTTATGTTTGGATATGGTTCTGACTTGTTTCCCAGCTCCAGCTATGGGTCCCATACCAGTGAGGGGATCAGTTAGCCGAATTGAGAGCAGTTGGTTCCCCACCATGGCTGTGTGCCACCACTGCCCTTTGTGGGCATCACAACAAGTTATTTGCTGCAAAGGAGGTTAGACCATGTGTTGCTTCGACAGACATTGGTCATTTTCCCCTAGTTGCCCATGTAGCACCTTCTGGCGCTAGACAAACTGACTGGCGACTGACTCTCTTCCAACTTCCAGCCATGCCATTCTAATTTGCATGTCAGTCACATAAGGTGTCTTCAGCAGTAGGGTCTTACCACTAGCCTTTGGTGGGTCATCAAGTACTCTGACAGAAATCAGTCTGTCTTTTAGGAAACCTTGTAGGTCTCTCTGATCAAAAGCTCATTGTGGATGATAGCCCCATACTGCTTCTGGGAGTTACAGGTCAGTGCCCACTATCAAAGTGATGAAAAAGATAACTAATATACAAGAGTTAGAGATAAGAGAGAGAGAGAGAGGGAGAGGGGAAGTGAAGGAGGGAAGATGTAGAATATTAAGGTTAGTCTGGATCTTACCCTCTCCAGTGTCTTGTGGTTCAGGTGTTCCCTGTAAGGGCCTGGTGAAGGATCAGCCATTTGGTGGATTTGGCTAATTGATCCTCTCAGTGGAATGGGACCCATAGCTGAAGCTGGGAAACAAATCAGAACCATATTCAAACATGAGCTCACTCTCCATTATCAAGCTACCACCAATCATGAGCTACAAGAGGACCCACACCTGTTAAATTCTCTTTAAAAAAATAAGTGTTATCCCATTTGTCTGGTGCTAACTTTACTCTCCATTTGAGAATCTGCTTCTCTTTTTCAGATAGATGTAGATCCTAAGAGGAGAGCCACCCCCTCATACCTCAAAAGGGCCCCAGCTGAAACTAAGAACAATTGGAGAAACAAGAAAGGGTGCTGTTTTCTTGGTGAACTGGGTACCAGCACAAGGGTGAAGGAGATCAACACAGAGAAAAATCAACTCCTACCAAATCAGAGATCCAGAGACCCAGAGGCCCCCAATACGTCATCACTGAAGCAGACCAAAACTGAACCCAACATGGCTCAGGGAAATTTTGTGGAAGAAGGGGCAGAAAGAATGTCAGAGCCACACGTTGGGTCTTGATATGCAGAGACATTTCTCCTACTCATAACTGTGGGCTAAGTCCACAATGCATGACCCGTATACCTCAAAAAGGAGGGGTCAAGAGGAGGGGGTAGGACATGGATGAGCCTAACAATGGTACCAAGTTGACTGTATTCACTGAGTACAAAACTAATTAGTAAAAAAAAAATTTTTTAAAGATAAATTTGGAATATAAAATTTGATAATCTTTGGAGTAGGATAGAGGTTAGAACTGAAGATTGTTGTAAGCCATCTTACCTTTTCTCCAGTAACTTCAAATACTATGTCATTTCTTATACATTTTTAATATTTATCTCTTATAAAGCTATTCAGCATAACAAAAGATATTCAACATTAAAATCTATTAAAACTAATCTGTCTTACTAATACACCACACACACACACACACACACACACACACACACACCAGTTCTTGGGTGAGGTAAGGGTAGCAAAATCTTTAAGTGGGTGTCTGCAAAGATATATTAGTTGTCTTAAAGGTATAGATGCTCCCTCAGTTTCCAAAACCTGCTTTAGCTACTACTGTGCATTAGATCTTACAGGTGGGCCCTCATAAGAGCAAGGTGTAGAGCAGGCTCAGCCTCCTCCTATAAGGAGAGCAGAAAGACAGTGTGCGCCCAAGGTGAATTAAGAGATCATGCAATGAAAGGTAGAAGTTGTTATATAGTAATATCTTAATCCTAAAGATCACTGCTATGCATGTTGCAATTGTTACCCCTTGCTGACTAGCTGCAAGTTTTACATGTATCATGCAGAGAGGAGAATTAGTTTGTTCAAGGTACATAATTTATGGTGACTGCTGAGTTTACCAGTGCACATCTGTATATCAGAAAATGATAGTTCCCTAAGTTTATAGTCTGTATGAAGTTATACAAAACAAATTTATGACTTTTAACCCAGAGGTATAAGAGATAGTCTACATAAGAATGAATCATTACTGTATTTTAGTATCTAGTTAAAATGCTAGTATTGCCACTTGTTTGTGAATGAGTGTGTGTGTGTGTGTGTGTGTGTGTGTGTGTGTGTTACTGTATATGCATGTGGGTGTAGAAGCCAGAGGTCAATGTTGGGTAGTGTCTTAGTCAATTTCTCATGCAGGTACAGATTACCTGACAAAAATAAGTTTAAAGGATGAAGGGTTTATTTCACCTGATAGTTTCAGGTTACAGTCTTCTATCATGATGGGAAAGGCATGGTAGCAGGAGCTTAAGGTAGCCAGTCATATTTAGCACAGTAAGGAAGCAGAGAGTGATGTATGCTGGTGTTCAGCCATCTCTCTTTCTTTTGTACAGTCCAGGACCCTACCCCATGGAATGGTACTGTCCACAGACATGGTGTGTCTTCCCACATCATTTGACCTACTCAAGATAATCCATCATAATGATTCTAGGTCCAGTCAAGTTGACAATTAATTTAAACCATCACAGGTATATCTTTATCCCTATCTACCTTATTTTGAGACAGAATCTCTTACTGAACCCAGAGTTCACCTATTGGGCCAGACAAACCAGCCTCAGGTATACTCCTGTCTCCACCACTCCAGTACTAAGATTATAAGCATGTACCACCATGCTTAGTATTTTACCTGGGTGCTGGAAATCTAAACTCAAATCCTCATGCTTTACTAAACTATCTCCCTAACTCCATGAATGGACTACCAGTGAGTTTGACCTAAGTAATATAAACCAATGATTGCAAATAGAATAGCTACATCTGAGTCAGAGAGATGGCTTAACAGTTCAGAGCAGTTCCTCTGCAAGCATAAGTACCTGAGAATGCCCAAGAAACAGCTGGGTGTAGCCATGCACAGCTGTAACCTGTGAAACCTGTAGGGAAGGAGAATCACCAAAGAATCACTCAGTCTTGGGAAAAAAATGGCAAACTCCAGAATCAACAAGAGACTCTGGCTCAAATAAGAACAGACAGAAGTGGACTGAGGAGATTGCTTAGTGGTTAAGCACTTGCTTGTGAAGCCTAAGGACCCTGGTTCAAGGCTCGATTCCCCAGGACCCATGTTAGCCAGATGTACAAGGCAGCGCACGTGTCTGGAGTTCATTTGCAGTGGCTGGAGGCCCTGGCATGCCCATTCTCTCTCTCTCTCTATCTGCCTTTTTCTGTCTGTGTCTGTCGCTCTCAAATAAATAAATAAATAAATGGACAAAAACAATTTTAAAAAAAGATGAAAAAAAAAAAAAGAATGGACAGACGAGTGATGGAGCAGGAGCAGGACATCCAACATTCTACTTCTACCACTGCAGACGAGTGGATGCCTGCCACAAGAGCATATACACATGAATGTAACACACACACACACACACACACACACACACACACACACACACACGTGCCCATGTGCATAAAAAATATAGCTACATCTAGAAAGATATATGCACATGACTTGGGAAAAGGCAACATTTTTTTTCAGAGTTCAAAAATAATTATAATGAATTAATCCAAGATTTACTGTGATGGTTTGAATCAGATGTATTCCATAGACTCATGTTATTTGAATGTTTGGTCCCCAGCTGATGGCAATTGGGGGAGCTGGAACCTTGCTGGAGGAGGTGTGTTGTTGGGGGTGGATTTGGGTGTTACAGCCAGCTCCTTTTTGCTTCAGGTTGCCTCAGTCTTCTGCTGCTGTTGCCCAGTGCTATGGCAGAGGTGATGTCCAGTCTCTGGTCATGCCACGCTTTCCCCTGCCATCATGAAGCTTCCACTCCAGACTGTAAACCAACTTAAAACTTTCCTCCCAGCAGCTGCTTTTGGTCAAGTGTTTTGTCCCAACAATGAGAAGGTAACTACACTTACTTTCTGCTAGCTTTGGTATATGGCTTTCTGTTTTGTTTCTTTGCATATTTAGTCAGTGAAATATAATATTTTGTCAAGTTCTGACTGAACTTAGAACTGGACTAAGGTAATGGTATCTATTAGTAAGTAGGAAGTCAGCTGACACCTCAAGCTCTGAATTGCCAGTTCACTTTGTATTCTCCTACTAATGCTTTAAATACCTCAGAAGATGATTAGATGATTTTGCTGTCCAATCTGAGAGCTTAATGAATGTATAGTGCATGGAGATGGTGCCTATTTTTATCATGAAAGAGTTGGTGAAAAATCTCAGGTTGAATAAAGTTTCTATTGGAGTCCCTTAGTAATTCCCAAAAGAAACTCCCATGAACTAGGCCAGGACTTCTTTTTCTCCTCTGGGTTAGAAGGAGAAAAGCATTCAAACCATTTGTTTATCACTTAGCTTCCTCAGTTCTGCTTCTTCCCTTTCAAAGTTCCTATAAAATATACATACGGGATAAAATGATTAATCACAATTCTCCCTTCTGTTGTCATAGTAATGACAGCTCCTTAGTCCAATCTATATTCCTTCATGCCTTTCTGAATTAATTTAGAAGAAAGCAGTCCAATTTTAGAAGTAAAGTCCTTTGAAAATATGTGTCAGTTGTTGCAGGGAGCTTAAGGTATCCAGATGACACTATCTAAGAACTTCCTGAAAGGCCATTTCCTGTGCCTTTGATTAGCAGGTACCCTACCTGCTAATCCACTGGCTTCTTTCCTTTCTACGCATATTCTATTTTGAGAAGAACCAGTAGGAATACAGGTGCATATAGTCATATTGAAAGTCTTGTTTCATGATCCCACATCAAAAATGGATTGGATCACCATGAGTTCAAGGCCACCCTGAGACTACATAGTGAGTTCCAAGTCAGCCTGGGCTAGAGTGAGACCCTACCTCAAAAAAACAAACAAAACAAAAATGGATTCAGAATCTGTATTTTCCCACTACTTTTTTTATTAGAATTATGGGGTTTTTTTTTTGCTTATACTCAGAGAAAGTGATTATTTTATTGCTTGACTTTATTCAAAGTTATTTCTTAAATATGAAAAACTGAATGTTTTTCTGCTGTCAATGTTATAGATAGTAGATCTTCAGCCATTCATATGTGAAGCACTTTTTCTTTGGTCAGATCCTTCCCTGTAATTGTCTCTGATGGCACTCACACTTCCCATGGAGATGGGTGTGTGTATAGCTTAAGGACAGATATGCTAGCATGTACAAACACCTGAGTTCAGTTCCTAACAGTGAAATAAACTCAAGTGGAATATATTTCAGTAAAATGAAACACTTCATATATTTGTATGTTTACACAGAAAAAAACATTAATTTTATACTTAAGTAAGTTAGTAAAACTGGTCAATATTTTTTCTTTTAGACAAAAAGAAGTTAAAAATTGTCAGACTTGTAATCAAATTCTTTTATGTTTTTAGGATGTGAGAAAATAACAAAAATTATTGAATAAAGACTTTTATTTTCTGTGTAAATTTATTCATTCACATTTTGACCCATGAGTCTTTGTTATTAAAGTAGCATGGAATCTAGTGATAGAATTGTAGCTCTAACATGTAAGCAATTTTAGGAACTCAATCCATTGTGTTCACACAATTTTACTGTATCAATTAAAGTTGAATTAGAGGGCTGGAACATATCTGACCAGCTTACACACTTACTTTACCCATGTTTGTGAGCTCCTTGACCCTCTGCATATTCCATAAGTTTCTGTTACAGGCCAGCTCAACTAGAAACCTTACAAAAAGAGGTCTGGGAAGTGAAGGATGGCAGAGATCACTGGAACTCACTGCCAGCCTGTTTAACAGGTTTAATGAGAGATCCTGTCTTAGTGACATAAGACTAAAAAGCAATAGAGACCCTGGCCTCTTCTGCACATATGCATGGGGTGCATGCATCTGCACACACACATGCCTATACCATGCACACACATATCACATGCATACTACACACCTATAATGGTTATTAGACCACATATTAATATAATAACTTATCTACATCTTGTTGTTTTTTCTAAGCATAATTATATAACAGTGATTGAAAACTTTGACTCTATTTTGTTTAAATGGCATTCTTGACAACACTTTGTCAAATAGTGGATATAGACAGCTAAGATGCAGTTTTGATCCCTCGTTGATTTTTCAAGACTGAATCTTGAATCCCCAGTGCTGCAATGAGCTTTCTTTTCTCACTTATTGCCTTCAGAGCTGATTTATTTCAAGTCCAATGGGCAACAGAAGGGAACACCTACTAAGCAGGAGGTGATTCCTCTGCTCAGATTGAAGGCCGTTATTTCCCAACACACTTCTCTTCTTGTCATTTCCATGCAGAGCTGCTCTATTTGCAGATGGCCAAAAGCCTGAAGCTAAATAATAAGCAAGTGCAATCAAGGGAAATGGATGAAATTTCCTTATGTGCGACGAACTGTGCTTTACTCTCTGAACTGCAGGAATTGTAATCACATGTGAAAGGAAGTAATACTTATTCTGGCTCCATCTTACAAAATCAATGAAAAAAGCAATTTGTAATCCAGTGAGTTTACTTCATCTGCCTGGCAAAGAAACACTGTGCTTGCTTGTATGGCCTTTTAAATGATGTGGATGAACTTGAATCCCTCTCCTATTTACTAATAATATCTATTTTAGAAAATGCATTCTATAGAAACAAATGTAAAATTTTGTTAGAAGAGAAATAGATTAAATAAATAAAGCTTATTCTTATATTAAGATGTTCTGAAAGATGAGGTCATATATCATAGGTGAGCTGATACTGAGAAAGAAAAACTTTATCTTTTACTTTTTTTTCTATCTCTTAGCAGACATTCCTAAAGAAGTATATAAAAATAAAGTACTCCAGTGATATTTAAGGGCAAGTGGAATTTATTAAATGGGGAACAAGAAGATCTAAGATTGAGCTATAATTTAATTACTTATTTATTTTTTATGGAATTCTCCAACAATAAAACAGGAATAACATTGATTCTGTTTACAACATAGTATGCTAGAAAAGATTAAAAAATATAAAAAGTATACAAGTTAGTACTGACACTGTTGTCTCTCTTACTAAATTAACAATGATGAAAATAGAATAGAATGAAGAGCTGAGGACTGGAAAATTGATTCAGTGAGTAAGAGTGCTTACTACAAAAGCATGAGAGTCTGAGACTGCTTGCTTTGGATTCCTCAGCACCCATGTAAGCATCTGGGTGCAACTATGCATGGCTGTAACCCCAGTCCTGTGGGGAACACAGAATAGAGCATTGCTGAGTCTCACTGGTCAGCCAGTCTGGCCTAAAACAGCAGTTCTGGATTCAGTGAGAGATTTCATCTCAGGGAAACACAAACATAAGTTAGAGAAATATTCCTCTTTGGCCTCCACACCTGTGTGTACCTTACACACACCACGTCACATATAAAAACAAAAGAAAAGAATTTAAGAGATGAAATATATCCCAAAGTTAATATTTGAATGATTTTTTAGGGTTGTTATTTGTTAGGTCATCAATTATCATATAAAGCTAATGGCCAAAATATTTATTTAATGTTCCTTATAACTATGTCTATTATATGCTGGATACATAATATAATGTGCTTATAGTCAATAGAGTTATAGTAAATATAGATAGCCATACTGACATGCTTAAAATTTTACATGAGATTCATTCTAGAGAATACTGAAAGAGCAAGTGGTAAGGTGAACCCTTTGTCTTAGCTTAATTATAAAGAATATTTTGGGCATATATTTGGACTTAATGTTACAGGGATGCTAGTGAGCTTATGATTTCAGATAGTATGAGACAATAAAAACCATGTTTCCTTGGTTGCTTTACATAGCTTCATACTGTTCACTTGCTTTATTTATTTATTTTTCAATACTAGCCTGAACTTAATGATGCCTACAGTACCCATTTGTAGTCTTCCATCAATGCCATATTTGAAAGCTTCACATAAATCTCCAGGTCTGTCACTGTATTTTAGGATAGTTGTTTGCTAGGCCATTGAGAAAGTGGAAACAAAACATTCACAACTGATTACAAGGTGAAATGAATGAAAATCGATTTAGAAGACAACTGCTGAGACTAACTTTCAATGTGGGAGTAAAAGAATTACTTTACTAGAGGTTGAGAGATTCAGTTACCACGTGTCTCCTGGGAACTGAAGATAAGCCCAGCTCTGGCCCTGGAGATGGAGCCGTAGTAGAATGATATAAACTTGCTCCTCAAGCCCTCACAACTAATGAAAGAACTCTCAAATCTCATTCTGCATCAATCACTCAGAGGCCCTTTAAAACACAAATGCCTGGGTTTAATCCTCAGAAATTCAGATGAGTCATTCTAGATAGGTTCTGTATAGATAGCCAACGTTTATTTTTTAAACATTTTATTTATGAAAGAGAGAGAAAAGAGGAAGGAGAACAGGCATGCCAGAGCCTATTTTCACTGCAAAAGAACCTCAGATACATGTATTATTTTGTGTATCTGGTTTTATGTGGGTACTGGGGAATTGAACCCAGGCCAACAAGCTTTGCAAGCAAGCACTTTTAATGGCCGAGCCACCTCCCCAGCACTTAGGCACCCCAAATTTAAAGTTCCTTACATACTTTTATTATTGAGGCAGATTTGAAAATGAGTTCCAATGTTTTGTTTTATGATTTTATGTATTACCAAGTTGGGAAATCACAAAATAGACTTTGACTCAGTCTCCCCACCTTTACACTATAGATCATATCATCTGCTCTTCATTCTTTTATACATTAAGCACACATTTTGTGTTAGAGGATTATGAAGCAATAAAAAAGAGACAAGTCACCAGGTCCATTGTGAAGGGGACTGTAGGATGAAAACCAAGGCAAACTGCGTAACTGAACAACAAACTTACTTAGGCTTTTAGTATTGACTAAATAGCAGGCAGTATCTGTGTGCCAACTGAATCAGTGCCTGCGGCTGAAAGCTTCAGGAAAACAATTTCTGTTTGTGTGGACCAGTGTTCCTTTGATTTCATGTCAAACACACTATAATGTCCTTAAAGCCCACTAAATGCCTTAGTCTAGTGTTTTGACAGTCCTGTTGTCTCACACTTTCTAGTAAAACCTCCAACACCATCTTCACTTAACTCTCAGCTGTTGACTTATTTTTTTGTGAAGACAAATAAAAATGATTAAAAAGTATCTCATTGCTTTCCAATGATCAAATCACTCACTATGATAGCATACATGCACATACGTTTCAACTTTCTTCTTGTTCCAGTTGTTTCTGTTCCTATCTCACAAATCCTTCTGTGCTACAAGTGTGCCATATCCTCATCTGTCAAAGCACTCCAAAAGCTGCCTTTTCTTTTGGCTGCATCATCATATTTTTCATCTCTGCCAGGACCTTACCATCAGTAAATATGCATTAAAAACACCCACCTCAGCAAAACTAAAATGACTATCCTCCTTAGAATCCACAACCTCCCTTAGCTATTAACCCCATTTCTGCTCCTCTGCAAAGCTTCCTAGAAGTGTCTGCCTTGGCTCGTTGTACTCATTTCCCCGTGTTCCAACTAAGTGTGTGTGTGTGTGTGTGTGTGTGTGTGTGTGTGTGTACACATAAAAAGACATGCATTTGGGGTTGGGGAGATGGCTCAGTGGATAAAGTGCCTTCTACTCAGGCTTCAGAACCTGAGTTTGGGTCCTTTAGATCCCAAAGAAGCCAGAAGCCATAGCAGGCTTCTATAATTCCACTGATGGTGAGATGGAGGGCTGCGAGCAGAATTCCTCCAAGCATGTGTACCGGATAGTCTGGAGAATGCATCAGTGAACAAATACAACAATGGGAGACCCAGCTTCAAGTGCGGTATAAAACAAAGACCCACACTGCAAAGTTTTCTTCTGACCTCCACATGAATAGTGTGAACACACATGCCCACACTCACACATGCATACACACATATACACACTAGATAAAAGACAAAGAAAAATTGTTTAAAATATCTATATCTATATATCTACTCTTTATAAAGGGCTAATTAAAGTCACAAGATAGTGGTGGTCAAGTCTCTACTGTCCTGTGTCAGGCTCCAGATAGTTCCTAAAACACAAGTGGCCACTTCTACCTACACACATTTTCTGTGTTCCTTTGATATCACATTACCTTGGTCATCCTATTATGTAAGTAAGTGCTTGTTTTCAGTGTCTGGTGCTCATGCCTTAAATTTTTTCTCTGTTATTTTAATCCATTAAACAGCCAAAAGGCTCATGGGTAGAAGGCTTGGATCTGTTGGTGAGTTTGGGAGGTGATAGAATCTATAGATGATGGGAACTACTTAAAGGGAGTAGATTATTAGGGGCATCCACATTGACATTCTGCCCTCTGCCCCCACACAGGCCCAGAAACAACAAAGCCAAGGGACCATGAACTGAAAATTCTGAACCAGCTCAAATAAATATTACCCCTTGAAGTTGTGTATCTTAGGTATTTTTTCACAGTGGTGGACAAGTAATGACATATTCCTTCTCTAAGTCAGTGCTAGGTTCTCCTTCACCAGTAACAGAATTCTGTCTTTTCATACCTTCTGGTTTCATGACTTCAAGTATATTTATGAATGGATAACAGAAAGTGTATACACTACCTTCCTAACCCTCTGTGCTCTGTCTTCACACACACTTTTTTAATTTTAATTTTTAAAAATTTTCCTTATTTATTTGTAAGCAGAGAGAGACAGAGAGAATGGGTGCACCAGGACCTCTACCCACTGCAAATGAACTCTAGATGCATGTACCACTTTGTGAATCTGGCTTTACATGGGTACTGGGAAATTGAACCTGGGCCATTAGGTCCTGCAAGTAAGCACCTTACCTGCTGAGCCATCTCTGCAGACCACAGGCATACTCTTGCTCTTCCTTCAATTTCCCCTACCTCAAAACTAGAATCAATTTCCCTTGCCCTTCACTCTAAAATTAAATTCCACCTTTCTTTTCTTGTTTTTTTTTCTTTATATCAGGAGAATGCTAGCAGTACCTCCAGAATGTATTGCAGTCTCACCCTTTCCCCATAACCACTTGGTGTCTTTGATTCAGCCATCTTTATCTCTGCCTATAGAATTTATTTGATTCTTATGACTTTTGCCTTCCTATAAACTTATTTTCCAGAGTTTTATAAGTGATCTTCAATACATAAGATATCAGTCATTTTAGTGATTACAAGGCCTATATGAATATAATCTATATTTTTCAAACAAATTAACCAAAAAAATCAACATGTTTTCAGAATATTAAATTAGGATGAAGAGTTGAGTGTGTAACGGAGTGTGATTGATTTTAGTAGGTGTAGCCCTGGTAGGTTGGTCATATAAGAGATTGTCCTTATGTGGGGGGCTGCATTTAGGGGTAAAGTAACATGATTTAGGAAATTTCTTTAAAGTGCTACTATACTCCATACACTCCAAAAAGATAGAAAAGAATAAAAAGAAGACAAAAGGATAAATGTGTATGGCAAAATGGTAATTGTTGATTCTGGTCTCATGAAAATTAATTATACTATCATCTCTACTTTTTTTATGTGTCTGACATCCTTTACACTATAAAGTTAAAATATAGCAACTAAAAAGGTTCCAGTTCTTTGCCATGGCTGCAAACAATTAAATATTTGCCTACTTCTCTGTTCACCATTCATGGGGATTTTGTTGGCTACAGGTCAGTCATGCACACATGTCTCTCAATGCTTCAGGCTTTTGCATTGCCTGCTCCCTCTGATTGGTCTTCACTTCACACTTATTCAGATCTAACTGCTAGACAGGATTCATCGAATCATTCCCTGGCCTTCACGTACCCCACATATTATTTATTATTAGTGTTATTGTTTGTTTGGTTTTTTGATGTAGGGTCTGGAATTCACTATGTAGTCTCAGGATGGCCTTGAACTCATAGCAATCCTACCTCTGCCTCCCAATTAAAGGTGGGTTTAAACTAAAGGTGGGATTAAAGGTGTGTGCCACCACACCCAACTTCACACATTGTTTATTTTAATTCAACTGATTTGTTTATTCACATGTTTACTGATTATTTTCTAGTAGAATTTCAGCTCCATAACACAAGGACTTGGATATAGACTCTGCATAGTACATATGTAATAAATACTTGTAAATGAATGCATGCGGTACTTCTTTTCTTATGGAGTTGTTTCTTCCAGATTGAATGATACCACTGTTTCCTTAAATCAGAGCAGCTATGATCATCCACATGAGAGTCACATGGTGTCTGGCCTGTTAACATTCCCTTTGGAGTGAGGGAGATTCATGAGGCTCATGGGCTTTAACAAGATCATCACATGGCCCTCCCCCTCCCTAAGGCTATATGGGAGGTAGGAGACTGATTAGGGATTTGGGACTCTTTGGTAATGTAGAAGCCTGTACACTAACAGAGGGTTCTTTCCAGTTGTGTTGCTGCCCTTGAGTTACATATACTCCTGCAAGTAACCCCAATAAATGCACGAGTTACTGAGCTGTACTTGGATGGAATCCTTTGGTCAGCTGTTCTCCAGGAAAAGTCATGTGACAACTCTTTATATAATTTTACTAATGTTACAAGTATGAAGGGACAGAATTGTGTATTCCAGTTTTTCTGATTCAAAAGCTCTTTATAATCACCATTCATCATCATATTCTACAATAATAGCACACCAGAAACTTTCACTTCCACCTAGCATACATGTGTCAAAACATCACTCCATAATATGTACAATATTTATATATATGTTCAAAGAAATTAAATTTTATAAAATAACCCATTAAACCTCTATTATATTAGTTTCTAGTGCACTGAATTAAGGGAGGGAGGAACAGGGAAAAGGGTTGGAGGGCATAATCCCCTACTAACAAAACTGAGAGAATTAGACTTGGGAAGAAATTCCATGACTTCAATTAGATTTCAAAAGCTTTCTCAGGCCCCCAATGTTAATAATGCTTGTTTTGGTTGCTACTAGGGCCAGTATAGTATGTCAGTGATTCAGTACACTATGGGAAGTGTAATTTACTAGCTGACTAAAAGCATTGTATTATCTAGTCCTGACAACCATTACTACTTAATCCTTAATGTTCCTGGATTTATTAATTTTCTACAAGAAATGAATGTCTTTATTTGCCTTCATAATGGCCTCTGGGATTTCTGCATTGTTGATGTCTATAATGTCAAGAATATGCTAAAAATATCAGATGATTAAGACAGTGTGGTAGTCCTCATGTTAGTATATCTAAGCAGGTTGAAAGGAACAGGGAAATAAGAAATAGTAATTATGCCATTATTTATGTGGGTATTTTTGTATTTATGTGTTTATAATATATGTGTGTTATATATAACATAGAATTGGAATCATTTTTGTGTATTATCTTCTAACTTTTCAATGAAATAATACTTTATTCTCTTTTCTTTATAAGATATCTGAAATTTGTACCAATAGTTTAATTTCTATCAAATATGAGCTATATATGACTCTTTGAAATATTTATCTGCTCTTTGATTTTCCAACAAATTATTTCCAAATGAAAATTGATTTATAGGTAGAGGGAAAATTGTTTTTTTCCATTCTTGTCTCTGATTTATTAAATTAAGAACTTGACTATAAACATCCGCCAGTTGGGCATGGTTGTACATGCTTATGACTCAGTACTTTGAATATGCTTTTCTGCAGAATTTTATGACACAAAGAGCAGTGGGTTAGAATGCGGAATTTTGTTCCTCTTCTATCATGAACTAGTTATATATGTATAGTATTATTTGGTTATTTCATTTACTGATTCTCATATTTGACTTGTGTGACTAAGAGAGAAAAATAACACCTTCCTATAGAAAGTACTGTACTGTAATAGGTGAGTAACACTATTTATTTTCACTCACTCAGTTGTATGCCTGGGTTTCTAAACTACACCAAACCTCAAATAGCAAAATGGTGGCCCCAAGTCTTACATATGTAATTTATGGAAAAATAAGTATATAGTAGAATGACTATATAACATGAAATATTATTAATTAGTAGTTAAGATTGCAATAACAGAGTCTATATTTGCCAATGGCCAGCTATGCAGGGAAATTGAGATTAGTTGTCAAATGGCACTAAATGAATTTAATATATCTTGTAAATGTATTGTTGTTCAATAGATTCTGATGCTGAAGCAAGAAACAAATGTGCTTATCTATGTTTTTTACATAGTAGGATCACAACAGAATTCTAGTCTGTGCTAGGTGACATTGGACATGCACGTACACAAATTCTTCATTTCCTGTAGCTGACATATTACTGGGAGATATAGACAATAAACAAAATAAATAAATAAATAAGTGAAACAGCATATGTTAGATAATTGAAAATTGAACTGAAATGTGGGCAGGAAATTCAGGGACTGAAGGCTAAACCATGGTGATATCCAAGGAAAGAACATGCATGCCAGGGATGTGTAAGTCGAAAATATGGGAAACAGAACAGACATGACATATCCCTGGATTAGCAACAAAGCCAATTTAGCTACAGCAGAATTATCACGGGAGAAGAAGTACTCACAGTATCATAAGAGACAGTATCATAAAAGATAGCTGGAACCACCTGAGATCTTTGGCTTTTACTTTGAGATACAAAGAGTTTTAAGCAGAAGCTTTAAAAAATAATGCTGGTTTCTATATTAAGAATAGACCAAGAGAAGAAACAATGCTATAAAAATGAGGTAGTCTAGTTAGGCACAGAAAAGATGTAAACTGAAGTATCTGGAGGCTTATGTGATCAGAGAGCTGTATTACAGAAGCACATCATGTGGACATTCAAACTGCAAAAACACGAGACCATCCAAAGCACCATGGCTGACTGAGATCATGGCTCTCTCTTTGCTTCACTATAATAGTGTTTGCATGTCACTGGCCTTGAAAAATTGCCTTCTTCCATCATGCATCTGATGCCTTAACTCATCTGAAATCCCCACTCAAGGACAAAAAGAGGGAGTCAAACCTATTTTTGGATAATCCTGGCCCATTCCTGAAATTTCCCACCTTTTCCTTGATTAAATCATGAGTAATGTTCACCTCCATCAATGTTTGCCCATAAAACAAGCTATCTAAAATCCCATCTATAAGACTCTCTCTTGTTAAGTCCAAACTCACTTTTGAGTGTGTGCTTATATCCCATGATAAACCTTTCCAACCCCTAATGTTGTCTATCTATGAATTATTTATCTTCCAGTAACAAGAACTTAGAAAACACGAGTAATGGTTCCAATCTACTTTCTCTCTTTGAAACCCCCTTAGGCTCAGCCTTTTTTGGATGGTAACAAAGATTGGAAATCTAGATTTTATGATGTGTTGTACATTTTGGGTTACTCTGTTTAAGGAAAAGTTTTAATAACAAATCATAGATTAGATATGAAAGTATGAAAAGTATCTGACTCTTGTTTCACTGGCTTCTGGATAAATCTACTTTGGATCATTGTTGAAGGGAGGGCCAAGTTTGAAAATATTACAGCAACCCATGCAAGAGACTATGATGGGGTAAACTGAGTGGTGAAAATGATTGGTGCAGTGCTTCCATGCAAAACTTAGGGTGCTGAGTTCTTCCTTGTGGCTACAAAATCTGTTCAAGTTATGATTTTCCTCAATTCTTTCCATTTCTGTAACTATACAATCTGAAAGGTTACAAGAGGTTATGAAGATTTAGTTGAAAAGTTAAGTTTTACAGTCAAACTAAGAAATGCTTAGTGTTGACTTTTTTCTTTTGGATTTAGTTTGGATTTGACCTGAAATTTTGGTATTTTTATTGACAATTTTAATACATGTATGTAATGTATTTTGAACATAATCCCCTCCCATTACTGCTCTTGTTCCCCTGCTCCTTTCATTGAACCTCTTCTTCCAAACTCTCCCTTTTTATAGTTTGATGTATTTTTTCCTTCTTATATATGACCCACTGAATTTGATTAGGGTTTTTCCACATAATCAAAATTAGAGATTATTTCTAGAGTGATACACACCAGGAGTGATACTACAGAAGAAAATGGCTCCTGTTCCCTAGCAACCACTAACTGCCAGTAACTCTTCAGGGATGAATGGAGGCCTCATGTCATCTTCTTCCATCCATTATGGAATGATGATGGCCCAATATTGTGCAGATTACAAAGTTACTGTGAGATCATGAAAGCAATGGCCACATCATATCCAGAAGATAGAATTTCACAGCACTCAAATTACTCTTATATTGATTAAAATAATTTACTCTTAAATATGAAAGTAATCGTATGTAAAAATAGAATTGTATACTAATGGTATAAACAGAGGCATGGGTTATAACTACTTAAGGTTTGTTTAAACTAATTTAATAAAGATTTCAATTGTCTATGAATAAATCAAGTCAGTTCCCTAGACTTTATGATATGCCACTCAGTTTACACAAGAATGTACTAATTGTATGTAGCTCATAAAGGAGTTCAGGTAAGAAGAAAGAGAGGAAGACATTTAAGTTTTTCCTTGTGTTCCTATTCAGTGCTGAGACTTATTTCTGAACACTTTCCATACTTCAGAGATAAAATGGATATAACTTCAAAATTCTAAGGTTAATGAAATTCAAACAATGAAAGTTACTTCCCAGAAGACACAAAAATAGTTTTAAATAGAAATATTAGCAAGATTCACCTTGGCAAGGTCATGGGTATGTTTATTGAATTAATAGAGCTTCTATCATTCAATTTATTCTAACAATCAATGAAGCTTTTTTCACCCATATTATTTTACACTTGAGAAATAAAATGACTGGTCCTAGGCTTCTGCATAAATATTGAGTAAATGATATTCAGGTTGTCTAAGCTGATTTGGGGCTATAATTGGTATAATTTACTTGTTCTGTGCTGGCTATTGGAAATTTTAAGCCTGTGAAGTATAAGTTAAACCCTCATGAAGCTATGTGTTATTAGGCCCTGTGGTAGTTTGAATGTGAAATGTCCCTCACAGCTTCATGTGTTTGTGGTTAAGCCTTGCCTAATTTATAGCTGGTGGCAAATTTGTAGGTGCCCCTTACTGGAAGAGGTCTTTAACTGGGTGTGGACCTTGAGGTTTCTTAGCCCAGCTCCAAACCCAGCACTTAGACTATATTCTCCATGATATGTAACTATATGTGAGCCAGCTGTCTGTTGCTGCTGCTTCCCAGCTGCAGTGGCAAGATGTGCGCAAGCACACTTAGACTATTATCTTCTTGCCATGCTGGCTCCCTACCATGATAAAACTTCACCTCAAAACTGTGAGCCTGCAATAAACGCTTCCCTCCCATTAACTGCTTTTGGTCAGGTGTTTTGTCCTAGCAATGAGAAGGTAACTGCAACAGACCCATTTTATAATAGTTAAGCATCATACTTAAAGTTACATAGACTTTGCATGGAGTGACTGGGTTAAGGTAGTCAGATTTGATTGCATGAATTCCCACTTCAGTTTAGACATTATTTATGTTTGACTAAAAGAAGGTAAATGTACAAGTTTAAAAGAAATCATAATAATGCTGTAAAAACATCTATATTTTTTCACATGTGTATAATGTTTCATTTGGGAAATGTAAACTGTTATAGAAAGAAAACAACTGCAATTTCCAATATCAGTAGTGAAACCACCTTGGCTGCCACATTCCACCACATTCTTTGGAATCAATGGAATTGTTAAAACAATTATGTCCAGATCTGTGATGTTTTATATTGACTGTCAACTTGACAGGACCTAGAAAAATCTAGGAGGAATTATCTCAATTAGATTAACTGAAGTTGTAAACCCACCCTATCTGTAGTCAGCACCATTCCATGAGCTGGGGTCCTGGACTGTATAAAAAGAAGAGAACTGGTTGAACACTAGCACTCATCACTCTCTGCTTCCTGACTATGGCTGAATGTGGCCAGATGCCTCAAGCTTCTGTCACCATGCCTTCCCTACCATGATGGTCTATAACCTGGAACTGCAAGCTGAAGTAAATTATCCCTTCTTTAAAATGATTTTTTGTGAGGTATTTTGTCCCAGTAACAAGATGTCCATAATTTTATTTTATTTTTATTACTTTTAAAATATTTATTTGCAAGGGGGGAGAGAGAGAAAGAGAGAGAGAGAGAGAGAGAGAGAGAGAGGGAGAGAATATGGACACCAGGGACTCCTGCCACTGGAAACAAGCTCTAGATGCATGCATCACTGTGGCTTTACTTAGGTCCTAGGGAATCAAACCATGGTCCATCAGGTTTTCAAATAAACACCTTTAACTGCTGAGCCAGGTCTATATCTCTTGTTTTATTTTTTTAAAGTGTCTAGAATTTCTAATATGTAACTCTAAACTGCACAATAATTCAGAAGAATTCAACAAAATTTTATTTGGTACTTACTACTGAATTTTGATAGTATTTCTTTAGAAAATGCGCCCAATAATTGAAATATGGTCATTTCCTTTTTTCACTTGCTTCAGTACCTTCATCTTTCTGTCTTTGAGAAAATATTTAAATTATATCAATATTTTAAAAGTATCATTTTTATATTTATGGGGCAAATACAGAAGCTCATTAGAATGTGCTATGGAAGACCCATGCCTATAATTTCAGTGCTTTGGGGGATGAGAAAGAAAGATTGTCACAAGTTCAAGGCTAGCCTGGACTACATAGTCAGTTCCGGGCCAGATTGGGCTAGAGTGAAACCCTATCTTCAAAACCCACCACAAAACAAATAGACAAAGACAAACAATGTTGTAGAAAATTTTACTTAAATGTTTTCAAAACTTCCCAGACTACTAAGAGAAAGTGAGCATTTGTTTTGAATTGTTCACCATTTGTTGGGACTGAGAATTTCAGTGGTCACTGGTGGAAGATGGCTTTTAACATTGGATATATATCTCGCTGAAATACTAGCTTTTAATGTTCATGGAATTCAATATGTAAGTTGTAAAAATAAACCAGTTACATTAGGGCCTATATGATGATTGATATTATCCAGTGTGAAAAATCTAACGTGAATATAAAATACACTTAAGATATTTCTAGAACATTGGTAAGCAAGACAATACATTTAGTTCCTCCAGAAATTCCTTTACCCGTGTAGCTTTTACATGTACCATACCTTTATACACGATTACTTTTTCCTGTTCTGCTTAAGTTTGCTAAAGTATTCAATCATGGGAAAACTGAAACAGTTTATCCCTTCCATCACTTTTACCTTCCATTACTTTTACCTTCTTCATGACTTTTCAGCAACTAATTTTTAAAACCTTTTAAAACATATTTTTATTTGCCTTTGGTTTAGTAGAGTGCAGACTGCAACCTCTGAGAGTTGCAGAATTAATACTTTCTCTGCAATTAAAATGTTTTACCACTCAGTGCTTTGCTTCTTCGTGACTTATTAACCCATGTTCTTTGGCACTAAATAAGCCTCTTGGGTTTGATACAGGTTGTAATTTAGAGAGAACAAGAGGAACTGTGGAATAAACGTATGAGAACTGTGAAAGGCCATGGCTATTTTGCTTAAATAATTAAAATGAAATACTTCTAATTGGAAAGGAAAGTACAGTCCAGTGTCATAAATGCGAGCCTTTTCAGAAGTACCAGCCACACCTGTGGTCATAGCCTCTGAAGCTTCTGATTACTTAGCATGTTCTGAATGTTCTGTGTCTTTCAGTTTATCATAGAGACAGGGAATATGCAGTGTTTCATTTGAAAATACATACTTTCAGGAACACTGGACTTCCCAAGTACTCCTCATTTGCTTATGGTTTTTATTTAATCAGGGCTTAACAATATTAATTTGTCACCAATTTAGTGTTTGTGCTTTCAGATTCCATACCAGTAAGATGGCATCCTGTGGCTGTAAAGAGTTGGTTCTTTGCAAAGGTAAAGAAGATTGGCAAGCCTTTAACCAAACTAATGAAAAGAAAGAGACAAAACCTAAATTAATAAAATTAGAGCTTATAACGGGGGGCGGGAGCATTTAAACAGATTTCAATGTAATACAGCAAATCATAGGGCATAACCATAAGATCTTCTATTTCACTAAATTGGAAAATCTGAAAGAAATGCATGAATTTCTAGACCTACCAAAATTAAATCAAGATAAAATAAATAATTTAAACATTTCTATAACAAGCAGTGAGTTTGAAGCAGGAAAAAAAAACTCTTGTCTTAAAAAAATTTTAATTTGTTGATCATCTGTACCCCACATTATGCTTTCTTTCTCCTTCAGTACCACTGAACTCATTATTCTCATGTTACTAGTGGCTATCCCACAGAAGAGAATGACTCCCTCTCCCTGGCAACATTTAGCTGTCATTAGCTCTTTAGGGAAGGGAAATTGAGATTTGAAGCTAGGATCATATGAGAAAGAACATGCAGCATTTGACTTTTTCAGCCTGAAGTACCTCACTCAATGTAATTTTTTCCAGTTCTATCCATTTGCCTGAAAATTTCACACGTTTATTTTTTCTTTTCCACGACTGGATAAAATTCTGCTGTGTCTATACTCCACATTTTTCTCATTCACTCATACATCAATAGACTTCTAGGCAGATTCCATCTCCTGTAGCTGTGTTATGAACAGAGCAAGAATGAACATAAATATATCTCTGAAGCCGGGCGTGGTGGCGCACGCCTTTAATCCCAGCACTCGGGAGGCAGAGGTAGGAGGATTGCCATGAGTTCAAGACCACCCTGAGACTCCATAGTGAATTCCAGGTCAGCCTGGGCTAGAGTGAGACCCTACCTTGAAAAACCAAAATAAATAAATAAATAAATAAATAAAATAAAATAAATATATCTCTGTAGTATACTATAGAGTTCTTTTGTCCAGGAGTGGTATAGCTGGATCATATGATAGTTCTATTTTTAGTTGTTTGTGCCTAATTGAGATTTCTGAGGCATCCAGCCACAGGACTAAGCAGCAACCAGGTTTTCTGACTCTTTAGCCTGTAGATGGACTGTCCAGCCCATATCCTGTAAGCACATATAGGAAACCCTATATATAATAATGTTCATTATACTGGTTCTGCTCCTCTAGATGGACCCTGACAAGCATAGTTTTTAAAATGCATTGTTTATTATATTGAGATATATTCCCTCCATTCCTAGTTTCTGCTGTGCTTGTTTCTTTGAAGGGATATTTGATTTTGTTGAAGGCCTTTTTCTGCATCTATTGAGATAATCATGTAATTTCTGTCCTTGAGTTCCTTTATGTGATTTATTACAATTATTGGTGTATGTGTGTTGACCCATCCCTACATCTGTGGAATAAATCCATCTTGATTGCACTAAATATTCTTTTTGTTATGTTCTTGAGTTTGTTTGAAAGTATTTTATTGAGGACTTTTGCATCTATGTTATTCAGGGATATTGGTTTTCTTTTGATTTGTTTGATCTCTATCTGGTTTTGCTATTAGTATAATGTGGTTTTGTAGGAGTTTGTAAGCATTCCTTTTCTATTTCATGGGATATTTTGAGAATCACTTCATTAAGGGTCTGATAGAATTCTTCAGTGAATCCATCTGAATCTGGACTGTTTTTGGCTAGAAGATGTTTTATTAGGGCTTCAATCTTGCTGCTTGTTATAGATCTGTTTAAATTATTTACCTCATCTCAGTTTAACTTTGATAGGTAAGATTGCATCTAGAAATTAGCCTATTCCATTTTGAATTTCAAATTTGGTAGAATATAGGTTTTTAGTGTATGACCTTATAATTATGTCAGTTTCATTAATGTCTATAGTAATGTCTCCTTTTTCATCTTAATATCATGGACTAGGGTCTTCTCTCTCTTTTGATTAATTTGGCTAAGCATTTGGCAATCTTGTCTCCTCTTTCTTAAAGCTTTTTTTTATTATTTGAGGGAGAGAGAGAGAGAATGGGTGTGCCAGGGCCTCCAGTCACTGCAAACAAACTGCAGGTGCATGAACCCCTTGTGGATCTCACTTACACAGGTCCTGGACAGTCAAACTTAGGTCTTTTGGCTTTGCAGGCAAATGCCTTAACCGCTAAGCCATCTCTCCAGCCCCTTGTCTCCTCTTTCAAAGAACCAGCTCATTGTTTCATTGACTCTTTTTTTATTATTTTTAAATTTCTATTTCATTAATTTCTGCCATGAACTTAATTATTTCTTTCATCTAATCCTTTCAGAATTCATTTGTTGTGCTTTCAAAGGCATTCAGGTGCTTTGTTAACTTGCTTGAGATCTCTATGATTTTGTAATGTAGGTACTTAGAGTTATAAGTTTCCTTCTTATGACAGCTTCTATATCCCATAGGTTTTGTATATTGTTTTTCATTTTCATTCAATTCGAGGAACTTTATTTTCTTCTTGATTTTTCACTGTTTAATTATTCAATAGCATGTTCTTTTGTTTGTTTGTTTCTCAAAGTAGGATTTTTCTCTAGCCCAGACTGACCTGGAATTCATTATGTAGTCTCAGGGTGGCCTTGAACTCACAGTGATCCTCCTACCTCAGCCTCCTGAGTGCTGAGATTAAAGGCATGTGCCACCATGCCTGGCTTAATAGTGTGTTCTTTAATTTCCTAGAGATTGTGTATTTTCTGGAGTTTTTCTTGTCATTAATTTCTAGCTTTATTGTATTGTTATAGATAAAACATAAGGAACTATTTCAGTTTTTATAAATTTGTTGAAATCTGTTTTATATCCTAATATGTTATTTATATTAGACAGAGCACAATGGAGTCTTGAAAAGAATTCACTTTCTATAATTTTGGGGTGGAATGTTCTGTACACACCTGTTAGGTCACTTTGATCTATGATGTCATTTAGTTCCAAGTTTTCTCTATTTTCTGTGTTGATGACTTCTCTGTTGGACACACTGATATGTTAAAAAAAAAACATTATAACTGTGTTGGAGCTAACCTGGTACTTCACATCTAGTAGTATTTGTTTTATGAAGTTGAGTGTTCTTCTTTCCAGTGCATCTATATTTAGGATTATAATGTCTTATTGGTGGATTGTTCCTTTAGTCAATGTGAAGTGTCCTTGTTTACCTCTTCTGACTAGTTTTGGTTTGGAACTCATAACATTAATATTCAGAGTTACTACTAAAAGGTGTAAGTTCATTCCTATCATGTTGATTTTATGATGTTTTGTCTTTTCCTTATTTTCATATGCTTACCAGCCATTCTAGAAGTGATTATGATTTTCCTCTCCAGCCTCATTTTAATGTACTTATTCTCATCAATTTGAAGTATCCCTTCCAGTATCTTTTCTAGAGCTAGATTAATGGTCATAAATTGCTTTAGTCCTTTTATCATGGATTTCTTTCCCTCCTAACATGAGAGATAATTTTTCTGGATATAATAGTTTCAGAAAGCCACAGTGGTCTTTCAGTATTTTGAACACATTGCCACAAGTCTTTCTGGCTTTTGATTTTCCTTTGAAAAATCAAGTGCTATTCTGATGAACATGCCTTTATATGTGAATTGATGTTTTTCTCTTGTGGCTTTTATTACTCTTTATTTTTCTGTGTACTTTTTTTTTTTAATTTTTTTTTTGTTTATTTATTTATTTGACAGCGACAGAGAGAAGGAGGCAGAGAGAGAAAGAGAGAATGGGCACGCCAGAGCTTCCAGCCTCTGTAAACGAACTCCAGATGCATGCGCCCCCTTGTGCATCTGGCTAACGTGGGTCCTGGGGAACTGAGCCTCGAACCGGGGTCCTTAGGCTTCACAGGCAAACGCTTAACCGCTAAGCCATCTCTCCAGCCCTTTCTGTGTACTTAATGTGTAGACTATAATGCAATGTGGAGAGTTTCTTTTTTGGCTCTTTCTATTTGGTGTCCTGTATGACTCATGTACCTGAATCTGTACTTTATTACTAGAGTTAGGGGATTTTCTTCTACAATTTTATTAAAAGTATTTTATATTCCTTTGATTGGAAGTTCTCCATTACATATTAATTATTCAAAAATTTATTGTTTTCAGAGTCTCAAATGTATTTCATAGTCCATTACTACATTTTTGAACTTTTTATGGATTTTGACTGATCTAGTTCCATTATCTTGTCTTCACGCCCTGATAGACTGACCCCCACATGATTAATTCTTGCTGAGGATTTCCATGATGATTTTTATTTATTTTAATTTCATATCCAAAATCATTCCAGTTTGTTTTTTTTCTTTAGCATTCTATCTCTTTATTGAATCCCATTTCCATATCCCAGTTGAACTTTAAAATTTATTTTTCTATTTGTGCTTCCTTGGAATTCATTAAGATGTTTAGTCCTCTCTTAATTCACTTTGGTATTTGAGTTCTTTTGGATTTCATTCATTTGTCTATTTGTGTCAACTCTGACTTAAATTAGTGTGTGTGTTCTCTTGAATTTTATTTATTTAATTATTCGTGTTTTCTTTAAGTACTTTTTATTCAAAATAATTTTATTTCCTAATACACAGTAAACATATACATCCACTATGTGTTCATCTTGTACATCTATTAACAGACAACTTCCAAATCACAACTACTGTGATATGTACGCATATCCTAAAAGTTCTTAGATAAGATATGAAAATTTTGAGATAACATTCTGAATATATGGGTTTGATCTCAGCAGAATGTGTATTAGTTAGAGGAGTTCCATAACATAAAGCCATGACTCTGGCATCTCACACTTCCAGAACAGGATGCACCAACATCAGCTTGTCTTCCACACACTAGCATCAGGTTTTCTGGTGAGGGAATCATTATCCACATCTAATGACAAATTCACATGGTGGTGGTAAAGCTCTGGTGTGTCAGAGCTCTGAGACACTGTGGTGTTCATGCAACTGATTCCTTTTCCACTCATTTTATTAGTTACTAATGTCTTCTAATAGTCAGGAGTGCTTTTAATAATACCAATTTCAAGATCCTCATGTTCAAATTCTTCCTTGAATGCAAACTCTTTCTCAAGTTTTCCATCAGGAATCTTCTAAACCAGTCAACAGTAGTTTCTAGATAGCCAGGTTTCAGCCTTTCAATGTCATTAACATCATTTTACTTGGCCACATTAGGGTCATCCACATTAATGGCAATGACTTTCCATTCAGCTTTTCCTTTATTAAACATAGCCAGTATGCCAAGAAATGTCACTGTGATTATTTCACCTCTTGCACATGCCTTGCTTCCAGTTTCACAAACATCAGTCAGGTCATTGTCACCACAATATCCAGTATGCTTGTCAGTATGCCTTGGATCACCCTAAGTCTGAAGAATGGCACAGTAGTCCCAGATATATACTTTATAAGGGAAAAATTTGAAATATAATGGAGTTTTTCATTTGTCATGTCTTGCTTCATTGGCTTTAAAGGGTCTTTTGTAGAAATCTCCATCTTTGCAGTTGACCAGTGTGGAACTTCAACTACCATGTGGAACACATCCTTATCTGCATAAATTGGAATATCATGAATGGAGAAATATATTTCCCTTTTTTATTTTTGGGAAACACTCAATACTCAAGGATGAAGGATACCAGCCACTTCCACCTCCATAGAGCTACCAGCTTGTACTATGTGCCAACTGACAAGGAGAGAGCCCATGCCTGCCCACATCAAACTCTTCTTTAAGTTCTTTCTGTATCTTTATAATTGTGCTTTTGAGTTCTTTGGAATTTTTTCTAAGTAGTTCTCATGGAAGTCTTCTCCTATGAAATTGGACATCATTAGAAGAAACATACTTACTTGCATTGGTCAATTCTTTCTGGTACAGCTGTGTTGAATGTTTGGTTTAGTGTTTGGTGTGCCTGTGTCTTTTTTTTATCTGTTGAATAGAGTACAGTCCTGGAAATAGTCAGTGCTGACTCTTCAATGGATTAGGCAAGATGCCTCAGTACAGCTTGGGGGACATACACAGTTCCTGCTCTTGTAGGCCAGGGTATTTGTGTTATGAGAGTGGCACAGGTGGAAAGTAGCAGATGTGAGGCAGACCACTGAGACCTAAACCTCACACACAGAAGGATGCAGTAGCCAACCCAAAGAAGGTTTGTGGAATGGGCAATTGTGCACAGACTTACACCCATGATAATATTGGTAGGCATTACAAGTGAGTGTGGGGAGTGTGCCATGATGGAATGAGTGTTCCCAGTCTCACCCAGCTCAACTTCAATTCAGATGGAATTTGGGCTGACCAAATCACAGACTCATTCATGATAGTGGTAGAGGCATGGATGGGAGAAAGGTATATAGAAAGCCTGCATATTACTGAACTCACATACAGTGGCAGTGTGGGCAAGGGAAGGACATACATAGTAGGAGGGGGAGTGCTTTGGAAAGGGGAGAGTTACATGGAGAGTGTGCATGGACTCATATACAGAGGCTGTTACAGTGACATGAGCCAGGGGATGGCAACAAATATGACTTAAAAAAGATCAGACCCTGATGGAATCAATGGGTTTACCAGACATCCAAAGAGAACTAACACCAATGCTTTTCAAAATATTCTATAAATTAGGAAAGGAAGGAATGGTACCATATATTTTTTTGAAGTCAGTATTACCCAGATGCAAAAAAACACAGATTAAAAGCACAATAAAAAGGAAAATTATATACCTATCTCCCTTATGAACATAGATGCAAAAATTCTTGGAAAATTACTTGCAAACCAAATTCAAGATCACATCACAAAGATTATTCCCCATGATCATGTTGGCTTCATTTCAGAAATGAATGATTATTTGGACATATACAAATCAAGAAATATAATATATCAAGTAAATGAACTCAAAACAGACCACATGATCACCTTGATAGATGTAGAAAACTTTTGATCCAAAAGAAGAATTATTTTATCCTTTTATGATAAAAGTGCTGAAGAAATAAGAATAGATGGAACATGTCTCAACATAATAAATGCTACATATAACAAACTTATAGCCAACATTAAATTGGAAAAACTCAAAGTATTCCTATTAAAATCAGGAAAAATATGAGAGTATCACAGTCTCCATTTCTACTAACTGTGTGTTGGCAACCTAAGCTAGAGAAATAAGAGAGGAAAGGTCAATAAAAGGGATACAGATGGAAAAGGAAGCAGTCAAAGCATCCTTTCCTGCAGATGATATGATTCTGTACCCTGAAGACTTTACAGAAAACTCTTAGAACTGATAAGCCCTTTCAGCGCAGTGGCAGAATGTAAAGTTGACATGTAAAAATCAGAACCATTCCTGTATTCCAATAACAAAGATGACAAGAAATTAATCAGGAAGCCAGTCTCATTCACAGTAGTTTCAAAGAAAAAATACCTAGAAATAAAGCTAATCATGGAGGCTAAAGGACTCTATAATGAAATCTTTAAGATACTGAAAAAGAAACTGGTGGAGACATTAAGATGTAAAGATCTCCCAGTCATGTGTATTAGAAGTGACACTGTGAAATTATCTTACCAAAATATTTGATAATCTCCATGTTTTAGCATTGTTATTCACAGAAACAAAAATAACTTAAAATTTATTGACAGCATAAAAGACCTGAACAAAAAGAGTAATGCTGCAGGTGTCACCATTTGTGACTTCAAGTTATACCACAGAGTTAGAGAAATAGCAACAGTATGGTACTGGAACAAACATACCTATAGATAAATGAATAAAGATCTACAACATATAAACCCACACTGATGCAGCCACCTGAGTTTTGAAAGTTGACAAAAAATACATTTTGGAGAAAAAGCCTATTTAACAAATGGTATTTAGAAAATTCATATCCTCATGTAGAAGAATGTAACTATATCCCTCTCCTCTTGCACAGTATTAATTCCTAATGTATCAAAGACAGTAACATAAGAGCAGAAACCCTGAAACTTAGAGGAAACATTGGGAAAAGAACTTCAAATACCTGTACCACCAAAGACTTGGGGACCAGGACTCTGGCTTCTTAGGTTGCTCCACCGTTAAGGAATGGGAGCTTGTGGAAGTAGAAAGCTTCTATACAGCTAACGTTAACTGACTGAAGCCAACAAAATGAAGGAAAATCTTTGAATCTGGCAGAGGATTTATATGTAGAATCTGAAAAGAACTTAAAAAAATTTAAAACCCAGGCAATAAGAAAATGAACAACCCAATCAATAAATGGGCTAATGAAATTAACAGTTCACAAAAGAAGAAATAAAAATAAGTGGCCAATGCACATGAAAAAGATCTTCTACTTCACTAGCCATCAATAAAATAGAAATCAAAGCTACATTGAGATTCCATCTTACTCCAGTCAGAACATCAGTCGTTAAGAAACAACAACAAATGTTTGTGAAGATATAGACAAAAGGGAACCCTTATGCATTGTGAGTAGGAATTTAATTTAGCCCAGCCACTAAGAAAATCAGTATGGAAGCTTCTTAAAAAACTAAAAACAGTTATAACATATGACCTTGCTATGCTATTCCTGAATATTTACCGAAATAACTCCAGGTCAACATATCACAAAGGTACTTACACATCAGCATTTGTTGCAGGACTCTTTGCAATAACTTACTTATGGAACCAAACTAGGAGTCCAAAAAGAAAGAGGCAGATAAAGAAAATGTAACATACATACACAACAGAAATATTTTCAGCTACACAGAAGAATGAAGGTACGTCATCTTCAGGAAAATGGATGGATTTGGAGGCACTAATAGTTACTGAAGTAAACCAGTCTCAGGAAAAGAGGTCTCCTATGATTTCTCCCAGTGGTGGTGTCTAGAATTTATAAATTCACATAAATCATGCATCTATATGTGAGTGTGTATGTGTGTGTGTGTGTGTGTGTGTGTGCATGAAAGTGAAGTAAGACTAGAATAAAGCAGATTAATGAGGGAGGGCTAAGAGAAGGGAGGATACAGAATAAGTGGGTATTTAGCATATATCTGTAAGAAAAAAGTTTTAATTATGTTATAGCTGGGTATGGCAATATTAAGAATCCTTCATTCTAGTGTTGCAATATTAAAGTTGAAATTAAACCAGTGTTTTTCAAGCTATAGCCTATATAGGCATTCATAAATACCAATTAATAAATTTGAATTTAATTAATTAAATTATGAATACATTTTAATAAAATTAAACCATTTACCAAATGGAAAAATATAAATATTTAGACCAAAATATTATTTATCAGATTATATCACTTTTTAGCAATAAATGTGGTAACAATTTAAACTTTAAAATTCAATATGTACTAATGCCATTTCATGTGTGTCTACCAACTGGAGTTTATGTTAGCTTTTGCAAAACAATGAATTAGATATATTCTCAATTTTTTCTCTTAGTAAACTCCATGGATGCTTTTCTTAATTAAACCAAGTTTAGATTTTAACTTCCCTTGCCTCCTAAAATGTATTACTTGTAACTAGTCATGAAACTGGAGCAGTTAACTCTGACTTGTTCCATGCCACAGTGTCAAGTAGTACACTCTTGTCAGATACAGTTTATCGAGGTGTCTGCTCATCTGAATGTTCCTTTATTCATTGGTGCAGGGTGCATTCTGCATACAAAGTCTCCAGCCAGAACAATGTAGAGGTGACAGGCATGTACTGTCAGGAGACTTCACATAGAATCTGATTGACCTTCCTGCTCAGGGAGTAACTGAAAGAGCTGCTTAGGACCAAGAGGCTCATGACAGATCAATAGTACAAGTAGTACAAGTAGCATTTCTGTACGTGTATATATTCATGGGCACCTGTGTGTTGCGTGGGACTATAGGGAGAGAAAGTGACAGAGAGATGAGGGAGATTGAGGATTATATATGATAGTTTCCTCGAACATTTGATCGAAGTCCTAGTGACCATATTTTTATATTCCTATTATTTTTAAGATAGCTAGTAATTTCTGGTATATGAATTCTCTCTTAGACTTTATATTAATCTTTTTTAAATTTTTATTTATTTGAGAGCAACAGAGAGAGAGAGAGAAAGAGAGAGAATGGGTGCACCAGAGCCTCCAACCACTGCAAATGAACTCCAGATGCATGTGCCCCCTTGTGCATCTGGCTAACATGGGTCCTGGGGAATCAAGCCTCCAACCAAAGTCCTTAGGTTTCACAGGCAAGTGCTTAACTGCTAAGCCATCTCTCCAGCCCTCTCTTAGATTTTATATGAAGGCTGGGTCAATTCTCCAATGTTATTTACATTATAATTAATTGGTCAATTTCTTCATGTTGTCTCTATATCGGTGGGCATTGCATACATATTGTACCTTCTCCCTTGTCATAACCAAGGAAAAGAAGAAGGAGAGTAAGAAAGATGGAAAGATGGAAAGATAGAAAAAGAGAAAGGGAAGCCCAAAAGAAGAATGCAATCCTAATCTCACATGTAGACAATACGGCTAGTTACTTCTGTGGTATAACTTAAAATAGGCCACAAAGGCCCTCAGTACCTGGATTTTCACGACAACCTGCACTAATTCATGTCTTTGTTTTCCCCCCTTTTTCTCAGTGAATTATTTCAATATTCACTGATTAAATTTCTTAACACTTGAAAGAATTTGTTGCAGGATTTTAGATGCAAGGGCTGAAAACCCAAATACTGGATTCAGGGAGAGAAGAGAGTGCATTAGTGCTTGTGTTGTGTATATAAACATCAATGAAGATATGGAAGATGTTTGTAATACTGTTGTGGTGCTGTATCCTTTCTTACTAATTAAAGTGTTAGAAACATAATTTCAGAAAGCTTTTCCAACCTTTTCAATTTACAGTGATAAAAACAAGTTGGAGAGGAATAGGAAATATGGTAAGATGATAAGACAGAATCTATGAGAGTAGTACTTTATGATTTTCCAAAGATCATAAGAAATGGAATCAAAGCCAGTGATTAATCAACATTCTTTTTAACCTAGCAATTTCTTGGTAATTTAGAGGAATTATACATACATGGCTTAGGGCAAGCCCTTTTGGACTTGGAGCTTAGTTTAAGATAACAATGGCCTTTATTTTCCATGGTAATTCTTGTTTTGAAGATTGTACCCAATGGGAAGAATACTTCTATGTCTCATCTACATCCAACAATGAAACTTTAATATGTCTACTAGGATACAGTAGTTCAGTTTTCTGAAATCAACTATGTTCAGAGGGAACTTTAAATGAGAAATGTTTCAGAGTACTGACAAATTTTCAAATTGCATTATCACCATTTGCTTAGTTATTTTTCTCTCTTCTATGAGAGAATGCTAAAAAAAAAAAGACAATAATTAAAGATGATCTATGAGTCAGGTTTCTCTAGAGGAACAGAATAGATAGCATGAATTAGTATTATGAAGGGACTTTATTGGATTAGTTTATGGCAGTCCAACAACAGCTATTTGCAAGCTTGATCATTGAAGAAACATGTAGCTGCTCAGTGCACAAGGTTGGATGCCTCAGTAGTCCCAATCTAGCACCAAACACCAGAAGGATTCCTGGAGAGCCTGATCTTCAGCCATGTTTGGAAGCTAATGAGATTCAGTTCCAATACCAAGCAGGAAAGTTGAAATAAGATAGATACACAGAGGAGTGAATAGTGAGGGCAGCCAGGTAAAACACACTCACCAGCAATTAGCATGGACAGCTGGTGAACAAAGGAGACTGTATTCTCTCTGAGCTTCTTCACTAGATTCTGAAGGAAGGACTTCATCCCTTAGTTAATCCTTCCTAAAAACAACCTACCACACCTGCCCGAAGGCATGCCGCTTGATTCCTAATCTGATTAAGTCAACAGAATTTAACCATCACAAATGACTACTATGAAACTGACAATAAAGGTAGCATTTAGATAATTTGATTTCAAAATAAAGTATTACTTCTATGAATGGAAAAATGGGTCTAAACAAGTGACTACAATATAATGTTTAAAAAAAAGGTAAGTTTTGAACACTACTGATTTAAAAGCTAAAATGGGGGAGAGGCAGAGAGGACATGAGAGTATAACGTAATGGAAATATAACCAACATGTGATTTGTTCATGCAATAAAGTTCCTAATATACTAAAATTTTTTCTTCATTAAATCCTGGAAAGTAACAATTGAATTTTGCTTAAAGGCTACATCTAAAAAATTCACAGTAGATCATATTCAAAAATAATAGTTACCAGTATTTCTTTTTAAAGTAATTTTATTTATGTTTATTTGCAATTAGAGAAAGAGATAGAGAGCAAGCCTGCACACCAGGGACTCTGGCCACTGCAACCAAACTCCAGATGAATGTGCCACTCTATGCATCTGGCTTTACATGGGTACTGGGGAATCAAACCCTGGTTATCAGGCATTGCAAACAAGTGCCTTAATCTTTGAGCTACCTCTCCAGCTTGCTAGCAGTATTTCTAAAACTAAAAGAAGAAAATAGACATAGAATTAAAATTGCAAGTAATAGTATGACCATATCAAGGCTAGGAACTTTGTTAGACTTAACGACACAGAAAATATCAAAAAGGTTGATGTGTTCCCTAACAAATGTAACATGAGGTAGTGTCTCACTCTAGCCAAGGCTGACCTGGAATTTACTCTGTATTCTCAGGGTGGCCTTGAACTCACAGCAATCATCCAACCTCCACCTCCCGAGTGCTGGGATTAAAGGCATGCACCACCTGGCCCGGCTTGAGTAAACTTTTTGATATTGTAATTGTAATTGCAATTCTGTCTCTACTTGGTTACATAATTTACATAGCATTTTTTTATTAATTAGTTTTGTGCTCAGTGAATACAGTCAAGTTGGTACCATCATTAGCCTCCTCCCTGTCCTTCCCTGGCCCCTCCTCATTGGGGTATATGGGTCATGCATTGTGGAGTTAGCCCTCAGTTATGGGTAGGAGGAAATGTCTCTGTGTATCATGACCCAACAAGTGGCTCTGACATTCTTTCCACCCCCTCTTTCGCAAATTCCCCTGAGCCAAGTTGGGTTCATGTTAGGCCTGCTTCAGTGATGAGCTCTAGGGAGCCTCTGTGTCTCTGGATATCTGATTTGGTAGGAGTTGATTGTTCTCTGTGTTGATCTCCTTCACCCTTTACATAACATTTTTAGCAACATGATTCCATTTGATTCTCTTACACTGCTGGAAGACAGACATGTCTGTCAGACATTATACAGATTTAGATAAATGGTGTCTTGGGAAGAATGTATTTATGATTAAGCCTTATATTTAGTCTCCAGTAGGGGGAACATTGCTGGAGGAGACATGTTACTGGGAGTGAACCTTGAGGTTTGTTACTTGAGCCCTACTGAGTGTTAACTAGCTAGCTAATTCTTGCTGCTTCTGCCCTGCTGTTGATATTTGAAAATATTACCTAGTTGCCTGTTCTGTCATGCTTTCTCAAATATAGTGAAATTTCCCCCAGAAACTGTAAACCTTAAATAAATTCTTTCCATAAGCTGTTTCTGATCAGGTGTTTCGTCCCAGCAATGAACAGGTAACTCCAACTAGCTAGGATAGAAAATATACAAAATGAGTCTATATTATAATGTGGTGCCAAAATTTTAAGTATTCAAAAGCAGAATGAGATTATGACAAGGAGATATAGGAGTCAAATAGCTTCCAATGGTCAATGCTAGAAGAATTTGAGTATTGGATTTTAGCTCTAAGCATAAAATAAGAATATAGGGGTCAGTTCTACATGGTTTTTAACTGAGTTATTTAATAAGTGAATGACAGAAAAGCAACATATCTCCCATAGATGATTCAAGATGCTCTGTCAAGAAATTTCCTTCTCAACTGTGGGCCTCACTTAGTAACTTCCTCCAGACAGTCCATTGTAGAAAAGAAAAGAAAATTTTAAAAGGAACTATAGAGTAGGAAACCTGACAAATACTACCTCTGACAAGTGGTCAAGGTTAACTTCATAAACAAATAAGCTGTATTTATGGTAGGTTATTGGACCTTGAGAGGTCTGGACATGAGGCCTAGTGAAACTTCCTGAGCCTAGCTAAAGTTTGGCGACCTGCCTCTGGCCAGCAATGACTCACCAGGGTGCCAAATGGCCTCTGGCCTGCTACTTCCGTTTAGGCAGTTACAGGTCCCACAAGTGCATGCACTTAGAACCAATCATCTCAAAAGTTGCGATATGCTATTGGCCCATACACTTCACCCCATCCTAAAATCCCCACCCTTGTTCTCAACACTATATAAGCAACTGCCTGTTACAATAAAGTGAGTTCCTGCTTCGACAAGACTCCTGGCTCGGTGGGCTGTTCCTGGCCATTGACACCCACCCTCCTCCTCAAACCCTTGTGAGGAACCAGCTGGCCTGGTCCTTCCTCAGAACTACCTGCTGGGGGAGCCCAGCAGTCTGGCGCCCAACATGGGGTGATAGGAACCCGGCAGACTGGTGCCCCGTGTGAGGCATTCTCGTTGAGGAGGTCAATCGGTGTGCAGGAGAGTGTACCCTCATAAGTTATGAGGCAGTCTTCATATTTAATGTGCTAAGCTTTGCTTCTATAACCTGTACTTGCTTGTCAACATCTCTTAGTTCCCTTTCTCTTTCCTTCCACTTTTGGTTCACCAGCAAGCTGCATCTGCAGCTTTTGTATTTCTGAACGGGTCATACGTTCCTAGTAGACACACTGTGTGGGCAGACCTGGAGGAGACTCAAGGCGTATTGCCCCCTCATTTGAGTGAGGGCTCTGTCCCAGAAGATGAAGCAAATCTGCTGGGGAGACCTGCTCCCATCCGCACCATATTTGGTATCATTGAGCCATCCCGTAAGGACACAGATTCATCTGGCCGTCACGGAACTAAATCTGAACTTAATTCTACAGCATGTTTACCTATCTTTTGGGTCCTTGTGTTTGTGTTGTACTTGTGTGTCTGTGGGTTGCTATTGCCCTAATTTTACGGACATTTCTCTCTCGACTTTATAATGAGGGACAGTCTACCTCTAAGTCCAATCCTGCCTTAGAATCTCTGAGGACACTCCTGAAGAGTAGGGGCTTAATTTGACTGATAATCGGGCTCGACAGACCTGGGATTGCCTTCTTAAGGTGGCACCATGGCTGCCAGAAGGAAATCTCTTTGATTGGGACACTTGGGATAGGGTGGAGGCCCTTGTTTGTCAGGCACATGCGTAGAAGGCTCAGATACCTCCCTTAGGGCTCCTCCCTGTGATCTTGGCCCTTAAGGGCTGCTTTCCTCCAAGACCAACCAATCAAAAACAAAAGACAGAGGAAAAAGGAAAAGATAGTATACAGCCTGATCCGGCTACTCCTCCTGGAGATGCAGCTTTAAAAAACCCAGAAAAGTGGGCTGGAGAGATGGCTTAGCGGTTAAGCACTTGCCTGTGAAGCCTAAGGACCCCGGTTCGAGGCTCGATTCCCCAGGACCCACGTTAGCCAGATGCACTAGTGGGCGCATGCGTCTGGAGTTCGTTTGCAGTGGCTGGAGGCCCTGGCACGCCCATTCTCTCTTTCGCTCTCTGCCTGCCTCTCTCTCTCTCTCTCTGTCACTCTCAAATTAAAAAAAAAAAAAAAAATAAATAAAAAAAAAACCAGAAAAGGGTGGATCCTTATTCCCCTCACTCGATCCCTTTGGGAGTGCTCCTTGGCCTTCCAGGGGACCTCCCCCACCTTCTCCATCGACTGATCCTTTCCAGACCCCTTTGCCCCCCCCTTTTATATTTGGCCGCCAAGCCGCCAGAAAATGAAACTACTTTTCTATTTCCCATCAATCTAAATCCTGGGGGTAATCGCCCTGCTGCCTGGTATCCATGGGAAGCTCAGGACATTAAGGAGCTTGAAAAGGCAGTCTCGGAGGATGGACCCAACTCTCCTTGGGCTGAGACCCTGTTACAGAGACTTCCCCATCATCCTTGTATGACCCAAGATTGGAAAAATCTAGTTAAGGCCGTCTTGTTGGGTCCCCTATACATTAAGTGGTGTGCCTTTTGTAGAAATGAATGCCTCCCCCGCCATCTGGGGGGATGACCAGCGAGGGACCTAAAATATTTGTCCCAACAAGGAGACACTGACAATCACTTTTCCAGGGAGTGACCCACCCCTGAGGACTGTTCCTAAAATTTCTTCACCCTACTAAACCAAACAACTCCATCCCTTGTGGAGGATTTCTGGCTTTGCTTCTGACCTGGGCCTCCCTGGCTGCTTGCAGTAATCACCAATGATACAACTACAGTTGCCCATACGACCCTAAAAAAAATTGCTCAGCCACCTTCCCTATCCCAGTCCAGCTTTTCCCAATGTCTCCTTCTGGAACTTGCATTTGGGCTCCACCTTCCCCTAATAACTCCAATACAGATGTGGGATACATTCATCCTTCCTTCTGTACTTTCAACACAACTGAGCCCAGTGCTCAACGCTGCCCACCTTCTGGAATGGTTTATGTTTGTGGAGGCGGGATGACTTATGGCTTTCTGCCCACCAATTGGACAGGTCTTTGTGTCCCAGCCACCTTAATCCCAGATGAAGATATCATTCCTGGAGATGAAGCCCTCCCTATACCCTCTTTTGATTATATTGGAGGGAGACCTAAGAGGGCTGTACAAATGATACCTTTACTCATTGGGATGGGAATAACCACAGGCATGGCCACCAGAACATCCGGGATGGGTATGGCAGTCCATCTCCACAAAAAACTCTCTGTCCAGTTGATCAGTGACATAAAAGCCATTTGCAGTACTATCCTTGATCTCCAACAACAGCTAGATTTCCTGGCTGAGGTAGTCCTACAAAACAGGAGGGGGCTAGACCTATTAATGGCCGAAAAGGGAGGCATATGCTTGTTTTTACAGGAAAAATGCTGTTTCTATGCTAATAGATCAGGAATCATTCAAGACAAGATCAAAAGACTTCAAGAGGACCTGGAGAAGAGACGGTGGGACCTTCAAGACAACCCACTGTGGATGGGCCTGCATGGCTTCTTACCCTACCTCCTCCCTCTTCTTTGACCTCTTCTTCTCATTTTCCTTATCCTCACTGTCGGGCCTTGTGTAATTAACAAAATTACACAATTCATTCACCAGCAGCTAGAGGCAATGAAACTCCATCAGGTTGAGATACATTACCACAGGCTGGCAACTCTGGAATTAAGTTCCTCAGGTGACCCACTGCCACCTCCTCTACCCTCCATGTGACCAATGACAGGTCAGATCTCAGACTGACTGAGACAACCTAAGACAGGCCATGGAGTGGGTTCTCAGCAAGCTAAACACATGGTATCTAGTGACAGCTAAGATCCCCAGAGCGGGACAACCTAAGACAGGGGCCATGGTGACTAATGCTCTTACAAAAACAAAATGGGAAGATGTTGGGCCTTGAGAGGCCCAGACGTGAGGCCTAGTGGAACTTCCTGAGCCTAGCTAAAGTTTTGCAACCTGCCTCTGGCCAGCAATGACTCAACAGGGTGCCAAATGGCCTCTGGCCTGCTACTTCTGTGTAGGAAGTTAGAGTTTCCATGAGTGTACGTGCTTAGAACCAATCATCTCAAAAGTCACGGTATGCTATCGGCCCTTACACCTCGCCCCATCCTAAAATCCCCACCCTTGTTCTCAATGTATATAAGCAGCTGCCTGTAACAATAAAGTGAGTTCCTGCTTCGACAAGACTCCCAGGTCGGTGATTTGTTCCTGGCCATTGACACCCACCCTCCTCCTCAACCCCTTGGGAGGAACCAGCGGGCCTGGTCCTTCCTCAGCACTACCTGCCAGGGGAGCACTTCAGCAGGTACTTTTCATGAGCTGTGTTGAAAATGACCCTTGACCATCTCTGTGAGAGTACTCTCAAAATCTCACAGCCCTAGTCTAACTGAGATCATCAGATCATCACAGATTGAGGGTATTCTACAAAATACATGACTAGTCCTCTTTTTGTTTGAGACAATGTCTTACTCTAGCCCATGCTGTCCTTCAACTTTCTGTAATCATCCTACCTTAGCCTCCTGAGTATTAAAGGCATGAGCCATGAGCAGTACTCTTAAAAAAAAAAAATAAAAACCTGTCAATATCATTAAAACCAAGGAAAGTTGGAGAAAATGTCCCAGTCCAGAAATCTTTAAGGGGACATGATAATCAACATGATGTGATACTCGGACAGAGTCCTAGAACCTAAAATGGCCACTAGGTAAAAAATAACTAATGGACTATAAATAAACTATTGGGTTTATTAATATATTCCAGTTGCTTAATTAATTGTAATGCATGGAAATATAATGTTAACAATAGGAGAACTGGGTGCAATCTATCCAGAAACTTTGTACCAGTTTTGAAAATTTCTATGACTCTATTTGAAACGTTTTTAAGTTTATGAAAAAGAAAACACATGGATCTTCACAGAGGTTTTATATTTGCCTGGAGTTTGGCACTGAGTCCCAGCAGGAGTCGCTGTAGTCACTGTTAAATTAATTATCTTTGCAGATCATCAGCATTTCAAGATCCCATACTTTATGACTTCCTTCAAAATTGCTGTGATGCTAATATGGCACTTGTAGCAAAATGCCTGATGATCTTAAGCCTGTACACAATGTAAAACAATTATGGAGACATAATTATCCTTTAAATTTCAAAAGCTTCCAGCTGCTTAGGCAATTCTAATGAAACTGTTATTGAAATCCAGATTGCTTCCAGTCTCAAACTGATGATTGAGCCAGGATTACAGAGGTTCAATAAATATGTGGTGAATATCTTAATGATATTCACAGTTTATGAGTCCTGGCATTATAAGCATGGGATTCATGAGCTCATTTGTTGATTGAATAAATATGTATCTCAGGTCTCCTGCATGACATGAATAGTACTATTCTCTGGGAATACAGTGCAGAAGTAAGATATTACCTCAGGCCTCTGTTTTATGACATTAATATCTTATTCAAGAATCTATGTCATAGGGCTGGGGAGATGGTTCAGTGGATAAGAGCAATAGCTTTAATCATGAGGGCCTGAGAGAGCTTCAGACCACCTGAGTTTGATTCCCCAGTACCCACATAAACAGCTGGGCATGTCCATATACACATCTAATCTGAGTCCTATGGGAAGCAGAGACCAGAGAATTGCTGAGGATTACAAGAGTTCAGAGAGAGCCCATATAAAGAAAATCCATGAATGAGCCACTGAGGAAGAACATCGGTTGTTTCCCCCTGGCCCCTCTGCACTCATGTGCACAGGGCTTGTGCATATGCACATACACATGCATATACTACACACAGCACACCATACATACTATATACACATTTTTAAAAAGTGTATCTATGTCACAGCCAACTCAGAAAGAGGAAGTAATTTGTAGCAATACCAAGCTTCTTTACAAACTGTACAGTTTGCTAGTACTGAGCCCATATTTCCAGGTCTGTTTCTAGTGGACATAGTAGTATTTCCCAAAGTCCCTTGCAAAGGAATCCTATAGATCAGAGGAGGCAGTGACTTACCCAGTTTTTGATGACCAAAGCATCAAACATTTTTCTTTCTCACTGTTTTGAAACATCATGATCCCAAGAGATATTTCAAATTTTCAAGTTCAGTTTTTAAGACATATTTTTATTTACTTTTATTTTGTAAGAGACAGAGAGAGAAGAAGAAAGAAAGAGAGAGAGAGAGAGAGAGAGAGAGAGAGAAAGAGAGAAAGAGAGAAAGAGAGAAAGAGTGAATGAGAATGGGCAAAACAAGGCCCCTTGCCACTGCAAATAAATTCCAAACACATGTGTTACTTTGTGCATCTGACTTTATGTGGATACTGGGGAATTGAACTCTAATGAGCAGGCTTTGCAAGCAAGTGCCTTTTAACCACTAAGTCATCTCCTTCACCCTAGGTACTGTTTTTAAAGAGGTACAAGAGACAGTTGTTCATTTGAGGAATGACAGCCAGCCCTAATCTCGTGGCAGCATGTGTTACCTCAACAAAATGTAATTTTGTGACTGTATTCTCTGATCTGCCAATGTTCCCCAAGGCTTCAGCTCCTAAAACACATGGTAAATTTCTTTTCTTTTCTTTTTCTTTTTGAAGTAGGCTAACATGGCTGGTCTCAAACTAATGAAGATCCTCCTTCCTCAGTATCTCAAATGCTGGGATAGTTGTGAAACACTGTGCTTGGCTCACATGGGATTTTAAAAAGTGAATCATTTTACAATGCACTAAAGCTAATCAGTTAATTCATGATTTTAAAATGTTCTTTGAACAGTTCCCTAATCCTTTCTTAAACCAATTTCTTTGAACTTTTACAAGCCTGGTGCCACTGAGAAAAACAATACAAAATTCTCCATATAGAATCCATCAACAAAAAACTGTAAGAATACTTTGACTCTACATACTATATGAAATTATTTTACTATAAACAAAAATATTGAACAAAAACAGCTCAAAAGGACCCAGGTTCGATTCCCCAAGACCCATGTAAGCCAGATGCACATGGTGGTGCATACTTCTGGAGTTCATTTGCAGTGGCTAAAGGCCCTGGCATGCCACCCCCTGCTTCTTTCTTTCTCTGTCAAATAAATAAAATAAATAAATAAAGCATTAAAAAAGAATATTTATATCATAATTGTAAAACCTAACCATATACAGGAAAAAATATGTACTGAAGATCAAGTAATGACTATTTCTAATGCATAAAAATGGGCATTTAAGCAAAGTGTGTATCAGACTATTATTGCCTCTGTTCACTGCCAGACCAGTTATTTAATGAGTGAGCAAGATGGAGACAATGTCACAAAATATACTTCACATATAGGCTATAGATCAAGTGTCCATATTTGCAAAGCAAGTCCATATTCTTATTTACTTCAGTGTATTAATTTAAAAAAATTCACTCTTCTTTTCCACACAAAGGAAAACAAATGATCTTGACTTTAGAAGTAAATTAATGCCTATTAAGACAATTGTACAGCTGGGAAGAGGGCATGCTTATTTTTAGGTTGCTGTCCTTATGGTATGCTTAATAATGGAAGAGTCTAGCAATCTGATGTATGAATCAAGGCTTACAATTTTCAATGTTTTAACTTTTGATGAGAGGTACTATTTTTACTTGGCTTACAAATTGGAACATATTTGTGTAAATTATTTTAAATGCATTCAGGAGTGTTCATTAAACCATCAAATTTTTTCCATTTGCATTCCCTATTCCATCTGTCTTTTTGTTCCTAAGAGAATTCTGTATGTGTTATAAAAAATATTTTCTAGAGGTGTTAATTATGTACAAGAGAAAGACCAACTGTGACTATATTGTCATCAAGGGCTACATGATTTTACTCTTTAAGTGCTTTCTTGTAGGTGGAGGTAAAGCACTAAGAGCTGGGCCAATACAGTAATGTCAAGAGCACAGCATGTGCTCTCAGATGCTGTATAGATGCAGAGTAACCAACACACATAACATCAATACAGGCACAGAGGATCCAAAACACTGAATAAATACATATGAAGTAAAATATTCCTCTTTACTTGGCAATATAGTATAGGCCTCATTTCAGGGGAAAGTTACGGGCAGCTGTGGGAGTCAATGTTAAAATAAAGAAACTCTTCTAGTAACAAAAGATTTTCTTCAGGCAAAATATCTCAGAAGTCTCAAAGAAAGAAGTTGTATTGAATGTATTGAAGAAATGCTAGAAGGACACAGCATGTATCAAGGATTTGAGTAGAAAACACGGAAAAGCTTTCTAGGGAAAGAGAAAATTACTTACCCCAGAGATGAAAAAGAATATGAGGGAGAGAAGGATGACTTAGAAAATGACATTAAGGCAGATGAAGTTAAAGCTATATAATATAATAAAATAGAGACTGTAACTGTATACACTGTGTATACAACTAATAAAAAAAATCAAAGCATTTTTATTAAAATATCCTGTTTGGAAAAAAAAGAGACTGTAACAGATTCCAGTGTGAGTGGTGGTCTAAATAAGATGGCCCCCAGAAACTCATGTGTTTTGAAGCTTTGTTCCCCAGCTGATGGCAATTTGGGAGGTGGAGTCTTGCTGGAGGAGATGTGTTTCTGGGGGTGAGCTTAGGGATGTTATAGCCCAGCGCTCCCTTGCTACGGATCAGTTCACTCTTCTATTGCTGTTTTCTACCTGCTGTGGCAGAGGTGATGTCCAGGCTCTGCTCTAGGATCATCTTTTCTTGCAATCATGAAGCTTCCCCTCAAGACCATAAGCCCAAATAAAAACTTTCCTATCAGCTGTATTCCTTTGGATGCTTTGTTTCAGCAATGTGCAGGTAACTACAACAGTGTGGATGAGTTTTATTTCTTGGTTACAAATCTTATTGTGATGTTAAACATGGTAACAGTAAACTGAAATATAAATTGAACCAAAACTGGAGAAATTGTTATAGGTAGATAAGTGTCACAATAGATTGCATGTTATTATTCATAGTTCTATTATGTATATATAGATGTATTTGCTTGTTATAAATTATACACATACAAGTGCTCAATTTACTACCATAGCCCCACAAAATGCAGACACTAAAGTATTGTGTACTTGTGGATTCTCTAAAAAAAGAAGTGTAGGAATGAACATAAAGTACAACAAAGAGTATCATACAAAATGGAATGTAGCATTGTTCCCGTGCTCTGAGCATGCTCAAGCATCACACTGGTTGAATTATCACAGCATAGAATAAGCCTGTGAGTCTGTTGTTGGATTTAGCAAATAGTGGCCTCTAGCAAGTTGTTTAAAATCAAACTAATTAGCACTGAGGTACGTTTGTCCTCATTTCACACTCATCTACACTTTTCACATCAGTATTTTCTACATGTAGCCTAAGGGATAGGAAGCTGAGTGAACTAAAAAATATTCTCCAAAACAGTATTGGTGGGGGAGAAAAAGAGAGCAACAGATACAGACATGTGAACTAATTTTGTCCTCTTATAGTATAATAACAATCATAGAATACTTGTCATCCTCCTCTGGCATAAAGTTACTTCTCCAGTCACTTTTTAAAAATCTTTTATAATTTTTATTGTTAGGCAAAAACTTTGTATGTATACATTATATGTTGGTAACATCATTTCCATCCTCCTAGCCCCCACTCTGCAGAGGGCCTTCCTTGGTGGGATTTCTGGCATTTACCATGGAATTGTGGGTTATGAGTTGTGAGAGCAACCGTCAGTCATTGTGGGAAGGAGCAATGTTTCTGGATATTCCCTCCCACCCTGTGGCTCTTATATTCTTTCTGCCCCCTGCTCCATAAAATTGCAATAGCTTGTTTTTATGCAAGCCCAACAGAGACTGGTCATTTTATGCAAGAGAGTGAAAGCAACAGCAAGAGAGACAGAGCGCAAGAGAGAGAATTGGTGTACCAGGACCTCAGCCACTGTAATTTGAAGTGCAGACACATGTGCCACCTTGTAAGCATGTGCAATCTTGGTTGCTTTTGTCACCTTGTGTTACTGGTTTAGGTGAGTCCTGGAGAGTTGAACATGGGTCCTTAGGTTTACAGGCAAACACCTTAACCACTAAGCCATCTCTTCAGCCCTAATAGCATTTTTTAATCTTCTTTATTGACAATTTTCATTCTTGGTATATTTTGATCATAACCTTCTCCCATTACCTTCTTTTGTCATCTCTCTCCCATCCCACTTCCACTGAACTTCTTGTTTATAACTAGTCAGTCTGTCTTCTATTTTTTAATTATTTTTATTAGATATGAACATAATTAAGTATGTAAACGACACATGTTGGTACCATCCTTTCCCTCTGTCCTGTCCCTTTTCTAAAAAGACCTTCAACCCTATGGGGATTGTGGGTCATGCATTATGGGAGCAACAGTCAGTTACTGGGGAGAGGTAATGTCTCTTTGCAAAATGTCCTAACTTGTGGCTTTCCACCCCCTCTTCCACAAAATTCCCTGAGCCATGTTGCATGCATTTTAAGTCCACGTCAGTGATGGGCACTTAGGAGCCTCTGGATCTCTTGTTTGGTAGGTGTTGAGTGACCTCAGTGTCTATCTCCTTCACCCTTGTGCTGACATCAGATTCACTAAGAAAGCAGCACTCTTGCTCATTTCTCCAATTCCTCTGTGGTTTCAGCTATGGCTGGGGTGGAGCGTACTGGGTCACTTATCTCTCAGGTCCAGCTCCCCTCTGAAAAAGAGAAGCAGATTCTTTAATTGCGAGTGAAGTCAGCACCAGTTAAATGGGAAAACCATTATTAATTTAGAGACAATTTAAAGGGTATAGACCCTGTTATAGCCCAAAGTTAGTGGGAGCTTGACAATGGGGAGCAGAATTGTTCTCTGGATAGCAAATCCAAGAGCAATTGGTTATCCACCATGACTGTGTGCCACTATTGCACTTGTGTGAGCATCAAGTCAGGTTGTTTGCTTCTGAGTCGCTCAGACTTTGAGTTGCTCAGACAGATGTTGGCCACTTTCCCTTAGTAGCTCATGTAGTGCCTTGCACTAGATGGGCTAATTGTCTGAGGCCTGGCTCCTCTGCATTCCAACAAGGTCTCTCCATGGTCTGTGCTAATAGCATATGGTTGTCTTCAGTAGTAGGGTCTTACCACTAACCTCTGGTGAGTAATTAAGTGCTCTGACAGAAGTCTGTCTTGTTTGTTTTGGGAGACCTAGTAGGTCTCTCTGATCAACAGCTCATTGTGGATGTAAAACACATCCTGGTACAGGGAATTATATGGCAGTGCCAAGATAAAAGAAAAATAAAAGACAGAGAAGAAAGATAAATGGGATAAATTTAAGGTTAGGTTTCATCTCGCTCTCTCCAGGGCCCTTTGATTCAGGTGCTACCCCTAAGGTCATCTTGAGGGTTTCACCTTTAATCTAACTTCTAGGACATAGAATTCTATGACACCAGTTCAATTTGGGTTCAGTTTTGTGTTCCCCCCCAACCCACCCTTCCCTCTCCCCTTCCCTAAGCCCTACACTCTCTATTGTCCAATCCCCCAGATGCCATTTAAGTATGTCAGCACCTCTGGCTGACTCAGGTCAGGATCCATGGATGAGTGAGACCAGGCAATGATTGTATTTCTGTGATTGGGTGAGTTCGCTTAGAATGATCCGTTCCAAGTTAAACCATCTCTCTACAAATTTCATTGTGTCATTATTTCTTATTGCTAAGTATGATTCCATCATGTAGATATACCATATCTTGGTTATCCACTCATCCAATAAGGAACACCTGGGTTTATTCCAGTTCCTAGCTATTATTAATTGGGCAGCTACAAACATTGTTGAGCAAATATCTCTGAACTAAGATGTGGAGCTTTTAGGACAAATATCCACTAAAGGGATAACAGGATCTGTTGGTAACTCTGTATTCATCCTTTTCAGGAGACTCTATATAGATTTCCAAAGTGGTTGTACCTGTTTACATTCCCACCAACAGTGAATGAGTGTTCTTATTTTTAAATTATTTTTATTTATAATTTACTTTATATACAATTATTTTAATTATTTTTAATTTTTTTTACATCTTTATTTATTATTTAATTAATTTTTATTGACAACTTCCATAATTGTAGACAATAACCCATGGTAATTCCCTCCCTCCCCCTGCTTTCTCCTTTGAAACTCTACTCTCCACCATATACCCTCCCCCTCTCAGTCTGTCTCTCTTTTATTTTGATGTCATCATCTTTTCCTCCTATTATGATGGTATTGTGTAGGTAGTGTCAGGTGCTGTGAGGTCATTGGATTTTTTTATGCTTGCTATCCTTACTGGGGTAAGGTGGAATTTCATAGATGTTTTAATTTGCATTTCCCTAATGGTTGGAGATGTTGAACATTTTCTTAAGTGTGTGTTAACAATTTGTAATACTTTCTCTGAGAACTCTCTATTCAGTTCTCTGCCCCACTTTTGGAGTGGGTTGTTTGATTTTTTTTTATTGTTTAGTTCTTTGTAGATTCTAGATATTGGGCTTCTGGCAATGGTATAGCTGGAGAGTATTTTCAGTGGGTACTCTATTGACTCTGCTTATCGTATCATATATTTGTCTATGCAAAAGCTTTAACTACATGAGATCCCACTGCTTGAATGACTGTTTAATTTCATAGGCTACTGGGATTTTCTTCTGGAACTCTTTCCCAGTCCTATATTGTGGAGAGTCTCCTATTTTTAATTCCATTAGTTGAAGAGTTTCAGGTCTTATATTGAGGTCTTTAATCCATTTGGACTTGATTTTTGTGTATGGCAAATGAGTGGGTCTAATTTCATTTTTCTACATATGCTCATCCACTTTGTCCAACACCATTCATTGATGATGTTGTATTTCTCCAGTCTACATTATTGGCACCTTTGTCAAAGATCAAGTAGCCCTGCTTACTTGATCTAAGGTCTGGGTCTTCAATTCTGTTCCATTGGTTTATGTTTCTATTTTTTATTCCAGTATCAGGCTGTTTTTGTCACAATGGCTTTGCAATATAGCTTTGGATCAGGTATAGTGATACCACCAGAGGGTTTTTGTTGGTTTTTGTTTGTTTATTTCTTTGTTTTTGTTGAAGATATATTTGGATATCTGAGGCCTTCTAACATTCCATATGAATTTTGAGATTTTTTTCAATATCTGTGAAGAATGATGCTGGTATTTTTTATTGGTATTGCATTAAATCTGTATATTGCTTTTAGTATAATTGCCATTTTCACAATATTAATTCAACCTATCCAGGAGCATGAGAAGTCTTTCCATCTTCTCAGTGCTTCTTGATTTCTTTCCTGAGTTTTGTTTATTGTTTTCATTATATAGGTCTTTCACATCCTTGGTTAGTGTTATTCCAAGGTATTTAATTTTTTCTTACTATTGAAAATGGGACAGCCTGGCTGATTTTGTCTGTATATTTGTCCTTTGCAAATAGAAAGGCTACTGATTTATATGCATTGATTTTGTATCCTGCCACTTTGCTGAAGGAATTTTTCACCTTTAGAAGTTTTGAGATGGAGACTTTCAGGTCACTTATATGTAGGATCATGTCATCTGCAAATAAGTCTAATTTGACTTCTTCCTTTCCAATTTGAATCCCTTTTATTTCTTTCTCCTGTCTTGTTGCTTGGGCTAGCACTTCTAGTACTATGTTGAAGAGCAGTGGTGAGAATGGACACCCCTGTCTTGTTCCCAATCTCAGTAGGAACTCCTTGAGTTTTTCCCCATTAAGTGTAATTTGAGCTTTAGAAGCTTTATACATAGACTTCATTGTGTTGAGATATAAACCCCTCCATATCTATTCTTTCCATTGTTTTGATCATGAAGAGGTGTTGTACTTTGTCAAAGGTCTTCTCCGTATCAATTGAGATGATCATATGGTTCTTATGGTTCAGTTTATTTATGTGGTGTATTACATTGACCAATTTCCATATGTTAAACCATCCCTGCATCCCTGCAATGAAGTCTACTTGATCAAGGTGGACAATGCTTTTGATGTGTTGTTGAATTTGGTTTGCAAGGATTTTGTTCAGAATCTTTTCATCTAAGTTCATTAAGGATATAGGCCTATAGTTTTCTTTCCTCGTTGTGTCTCTTTCTGGTTTTGGAATTAGGGTGATGCTCACTTAATAAAAGGAGTAGGGGAAGATTCCCTGGTATCTGATTATGTGAAACAGTTTGAGAAAAATTGGTTTCAGTTCTTCAATGAAGGTTTGATAGAATTCAGCTGAGATGCCATCTGGCCCTGGACTTTTCTTCTTGGGAAAGTTTTTGATTAACTTTTCAATCTCTATGGATGTAATAGGTTTGTTTAAGAGATTAATATGCTCTGAGTTACTTTTGGTAGGTAGTATTTGTCTAGGAATTCATCCATTTCTTTGAGATTATTCAGGTTTTTTTGGAATAGAGGTTTTGGAAGTATACTCTGATGATTCTGCAAATTTTATTGATGTCTGTTGTGAGCTCTCCTTTTCAATCTCTGATTTTGTCAATTTGAGACCTCTTTCTCTCTCTCTCTCTCTCTCTCTCTCTCTCTCTCTCTCTCTCTTTTTGCTTGATCAAATTGGCCAGGGGGATTGTCAATCTTGTTTATGTTTTCAAAGAACCAGCTCTTCATTTCAACATTTTTTTTCATTAATTTCTTAGTTTCCAATTCATCAATTTCTGCTCTGTAGCTCTTTGGATTGGATTCTTATTTTTCAAGTGTCTTTAGGTAGACAGACAAGTTATTAAATTGGGATCTCTCTGTCTTTGTAATGAAGACATTTAGTGCTAGAAATTTTCCCCTTAGGACTGCCTTCATTGTGTCCCACAAGTTTTGATAGGCTGTGTGTTTCATTCATTGAATGCAATTCTAGGAATCATACAATTTCTTTTTTGATATCTTCCACAACCCATTCATTGTTTAAAAGTGTGTTGCTTAGTCACCAGGAGCTGGTGTAGTTCTTGATGTATCTCTTGTTAATTTCTAGCTTCAAAGCATTGCAATCTGCCATGATGCAAAGGGTTACTTTAATTTTCCTGAGTTTATGGAAGCATACTTTATGACCTAATCTGTGGTCAATTTTGGAGAAGGTTCCATGGGCTGCTGAGAAGAATGTGTTTTCTGTAGAGTTGGGGTGGAAAGTTGTATAGATATCCATTAAATCTAGTTGATCTATGATATTGTTGAGCTGTATTGTTTCCCTGTTGGTTTTCTGCTTGGATGATCTGTCTATTGATGATAGTGTGGTATTGAATTCTCCGACTATAATGGTGTTGGTGTTTATTTCTGTTTTATTATTGAGTAGATTTTGTTGTATAAACTGTGGTGCACCTGTGTTTGGCATATATATATTTATGATTGTGATGTGCTCATGTTGGATCATTCCCTTGATGAGTAAGAAATGGCCTTCTTTGTCCTTTTTGATTACTTTTTATTTGAAGTCTATCTGATTAGATATTAATATAGCAACACTTGCTTGTTTTTAATTCCATTTTCTTGGAATATCATCTTCCAATCTTCCACCCTGAAGAGGTGTCTATCTTTACGGGTGAGGTGGGTTTCTTGAAAACACAGATAGAAGGGTTCAGTTTTTTGATGCATCCTGATAACCTGTGTCTTTTGATGGGTGAGTTAAATCCATTAATATTTAAGGTTATTACTATAAGGTTTGAATTAATCCCTGCCATGATGAGGTGTTTTTACGGGGTTTGGTGCTTTCTTGTGTTTTGTACTATTTTGAGCCTAGTCTACTTTGGTTATTGCAATCTTCTTGTTGGCTCTTGTGACTGATTGACAGTTCTATGTGGAGTATTTCCTCAAGTATTCTCTGTAGGTTTGGCTTTGTGTTCATATAATCATAGATTTGACTTTTGTCATGGAAAGTTTTTCTTTTACCATCTAGTATGAGGGATACTTTTGCTGGGTAGAGTAGCTTGGGTTGGAAGCTGTCATAGGTTTTTATACTTTGTATGTTATATTCCAGGCCCTTCTGGCTTTCAGTGTTTCCATTAAGAAATCTGACATAACTCTGATGGAATTGCCTTTGTAAATTGTGAGTTGTTTCTCTCTTGCTACCTTTTACACTCTCTGTCTTTGTTTTCATTGTTGAGAGTTTTAACTATGATATGTCTTGTAGAATTTATTCTTTGGTCCTGTCTGTTTGGTGTTCTGTGGGCTTCTTGTGTTTGGATGGGCCTCTCTTTCAAGAGATTCAGAAAGTTTTCTTCAATAATTTTGTTGTATATTGTCTGTATGCTTCTCGCCTGGATTTTCTCTCCTTCTGGTATTCCCATGATCCAGATGTTTGATTGCTTTAGGGTATCCCACACTTCCCTTGTATTATGAACACTTGATTTTTTTTTAAATTAGCAAAATTTTTGGCATCCCAGTTAACTTCTTCTGTTGTGTCTTCCAGGTCAGAGGTTCTGTCTTCCACATGAGTAACTTTGTTGGTGAGTGGCCCTAGAGAGGTTTTATAATTTCGATCTTATTTTTGTTTTCTATAGTGTTATTTTGCATTCTGTCCATCTCTTTTTTGAGGTGCAATTTCAATTCAAGTTCTGATTTTCTTTTTTTTAAATTTTTTTGTTGTTTATTTTCATTTATTTATTTGAGAGAGACAGACAGAGAGAAGGAGGCAGAGAGAGAGAGAGAGAGAGAGAGAGAGAAAAGAGAGAGTGGGTACGCCAGGGCTTCCAGCCTCTGCAAACGAACTCCAGATGCATGCGCCCCCATGTGCATCTGGCTAACGTGGGTCCTGAGGAATCCAGCCTCGAACCAGGGTCCTTAGGCTTCACAGGCAAGTGCTTAACCGCTAAGCCATCTCTACAGCCCCAGATTTTCTTGTTGCTTCCTGAAATTCATTCTTGCATTTGATCAAGTCCTCATTAAGCTTAATCAATTGATTGTTGAGATCTTCCATTTCCTGACTCATCTTCAGTTTATTCATATCTCTTTTGAGAGTTCTAACATTTTCTTCAATCAAGTTAAGCCTACTGTCAAACGTTTAATGGTCTAGGAGTTGATTCTTTTCAATTTCATTTATATGATTGTTGGTTCTTTTATGGTTTGCGTCCAGTTCAGTGATTTTTTTTTTTTTTTTTTTGATCAGGGTCTCATTGGTTGTTTTGTTTTCATTTTGGGAATGAATTTTTGTTGATTTCTCTATTGGCTTCATTGGAGGCGTCCACTGTAGAACCAGGCATCCTTGGTGGAGTCCTTCAGTTTTCTGACTTTGTTGACTGTTTTGCATTGTTGTCTACCCATTTTAGGGACACTCTTTATTTTATTGAGGAGGAAGCAAGTTTTTGTCCTTTGGCCCAGGCATCCTCTGAATCAGAAGTACTGGAAATTGGTACCCAGTGACCAGTCAGGATACCAGAGCAAAAGGCCTGATTCTGCACCTCACTAGGGAGCAGCCCCCTACCACCAAGCAAGGCACAATGGGACCTAGTAGGACTAGGGGACTGGGAGGAGCTGGCAGGAGATAGGAGATAGGAGTCTTGCACACTCACAAGACACTACTGCACCTGCCCACACTCCATCTGCACAGGGGACCCAGACCAGGGAGCTGGGAGGAGCCCCCCCCCCGACTGAATAGCTTTTTTTTCCCTCAAGTTTTATTAACATTTTCCATGATTATAAAAAATATCCCATGGTATACACTCCCTCCCCCCACTTTCCCCTTTGAAATTCCATCCTCCATCATATCCCCTCCCCATCTCAATCAGTCTCTCTTTTATTTTGATGTCAAAATCTTTTCCTCCTCATATGATGGTCTTCTGTAGGTAGTGTCAGGCACTATGAGGTCATGGATATCCAGGCCATTTTATGACTGGAGGGAGGACATTGTAAGGAGTCCTATCCTTCCTTTGGTTCTTACATTCTTTCCACCACCTCTTCTGCATTAGACCCTGAGCCTTGGAAGGTGTGATCGAGATGTTACTCAGTACTCCAGTCACTTCTTTCCAGTGCTATGATACATTCTGAGTCATCCCAAGATCACTGCAATCTGAAAAGAGAAGATTCTCTACCCAAAGTGAGAGTAGCATTAATACAAGGGTATAAATATTAAGAAGAGTGTTTACTGGGCAGTTTGATAAGCATAGTATATACATTTTTCCAGACATCAGCAGATGTTACACCCCTAGGGCTCATGACTACCCCTATTTTAAGTTTTCAGTATCAGGGATGTATTCCACCCCATGGAGTGGGCCTCCAGTCCAATTGGAGGGCAGTGGGTTTCCACCATGACAGATGTGCCACTATTGCACCGTTGGCTCATTTGGCCTGGCTGGCCAAATATAAGACTGTTGAGTATCTTCACTGGTGGTATCTCTTTCTCCCATTGAACTACATGTAGAATGGCTTCTTCCAGCTTTCTGTCAGCTGGACTACATGGAGGAGGTTATCAGCTCATTTCCAGCAGGATTTCTCAGTGGCCTTACAGCCCAAGTATGTGGAGTCTTCAGCAATAGGGTCTTACCATCTATTCCTGGTGGGAAACCAAGGGCCTTGGCAATGGCCTATAATGTTTTGGGGGCATCAGGGACCTCCCTGGGCAACAACTCACTAGAGGAATCCCATCCCTGGCACTGAAAATTTTCTAACAACGATCTATGGCTCCTGAGTGTTCCATTGTCCAAAATCAGGAGGATTCCATAAGATTTATTTGCATCCTCTTAGATTTTGATTATCCCTCCCTCCACCTTTCCTTTACTCAATCACTTCCCCTGACCTCACTTTGGGCCTTTCCACCACGGTTAATCTATTCTTCTACTTACATATATATAATATCAACCTATTAAGTATCCCCCTCCCTTCCTTTCTCTTCCCTTTATATCTCCTTTTAAACTTACTGGCCTCTGCTACTGAGTTTTTTCCTTCTCACATAGAAGTCCAATAATCTGTAGCTAGGATCCACATATGAGAGAAAAACATGTGATGCTTGGCTTTCTGGGCCTGGGTTACCTCACTTAGTATAATCCTTTCCAGATCCATCCATTTTCCTGTAAATTTCATAACTTCATTTTTCTTCACTGCTGAGTAGAACTCCATCGTATAAATGTGCCACATCTTCATTATCCACTCATAAGTTGAGGGACATCTAGGCTGGTTCTATTCCCCAGCTATTATGAATTGAGCAGCAATAAGCATGGTTGGGCATGTACTTCTAAGGAAATGTGATGAGTCCTTAGGATATATGCCTAGGAGTGCTATAGCTGGGTCATATGGTAGATCAATTTTTAGCTGTGTTAGGAACCTCCACACTTATTTCCACAATGGCTGGACCAGATTGCATTCCCACCAACAGTGTAGAAGTGTTCCTCTTTTTCCACATCCTCACCAGCATTTATGATCATTTGTCTTCATGATGGTAGCCAATCTGACAGGAGTGAGATGGAATCTCACTGTAGTTTTAATCTGCATTTCCCTAATGACTAGGGATGTAGAACTTTTTTTAGATGCATATGTGCCATCCGTATTTCTTCTTTTGAGAAGTCTCTATTTAGTTCCATAGCCAATTTTTTAATTGGCTTGTTTGATTTCTTATTATTTAACTTTTTGAATTCTTTGCATATTCTGGATATTAATCCTCTATCAGATATATAGCTGGCAAAGATTTTTTCCCACTCTGTAGGTTGCCTTTTTGCTTTATTCACAGTGACCTTTGCAGTACAAAATTTTGTGATTTCATGAGGTCCCAGTGGTTAATCTGTGGTTTCATTGCCTGAACAATTGGGGTTATATTCAGAAAGTCTTTGCTAAGACCAATATGTTGAAGGCTTCCCCCTACTGTTTCCTCTAGCAATTTCAGAGTTTCAGGTCTGATGTTAAGGACTTTAGTCCATTTGGACTTAATTCTTGTGCATGGAGAGGGAGAAGAATGTATTTTCATCTTTCTACAGATAAATTTACAGTTTTCCCAGCACCATTTGCTGAAGATGCTGTTTTTTCTCCAAAGAGTATTTTTGGCATTGTTATCAAATATCAGGTGGCTATAGCTACCTGGACTTATATCTGGGTCCTCTATTCTGTTCCATTTATCTACATATCTGCTTTTGTGCCAGTACCATGCCGTTTTTGTTACTATGGCTCTGTAGTATAGGTTAAAATCAGGTATCTTGATACCACCTGCCTTATTTTTGTTGTTCAGTATTATTTTAGATATTCAAGGTTTTTTGTGATTCCGAATGAGTTTATGGATTGTTGTTTTCTATTTCCGTGAAGAATGCCTTTGAAATTGTGATGGGGGTTGCATTAAATGTGTAGAAGGCTTTTGGTAAGATTGCCATTTTCACAATATTGATTCTTCCAATCCAGGAACAAGGCATGTTTTTTTCCATTTCCTAGTGTCTTCTGCAATTTCTTGTTTGAGTGTTTTATAATTTTCATTGTAGAGATTCTTTACTTCCTTGGTTAGGTTTATTCCAAGGAACTTTTTTTTTTTTTTTTTTTTGATGCAATTGTGAATGGGAGTGATTCTCTGATTTCATCCTCTGTGTGTTTGTTGTTAGCATATAGGAATGCTACTGATTTCTCTGTATTTATTTTGTATCCTGCTACATGGCTGTAGCTGTTTATCAGCTCTAACAGTTTGCTGGTAGAGTCTTTAGAGTCCTTTATATATAAAATCATGCCATCTGCAAATAATGATAACTTGATCTCTTCCTTTCCAATTTGTATCCCTTTTATGTGCATCTCTTGCCTTATTGCTATGGTTAAGACTTCCAGTACTATATTAAATAAATGTGGGGACAGTGGACAACCTTGTCTTGTTCCTGATTTTAGTGGAAAACCTTCCAGTTTTCCCCCATTTAGTAATATGTTGGCTGTAGGCTTGTCATAAATAGCCTTTATTATATTGAGATATGTTCCTTCTATTCCCAGTCTCTGTAGTACTTTTATCATGAAGGGATGTTGGATTTTGTCAAATGCTTTTTCTGTGTCCAATGAGATGATCATGTGATTTTTGTCCTTCAGTCTATTTATATAATGTATTACATTTATCAATTTGTAAATGTTGAGCCATCCCTACATCTCTGGGATAAAGCCTACTTGTTCCAGGTGAATGATCTTTCTGATATATTCTTGTATTCTGTTTGCCAATATTTTGTTGAGAATTTTTGCATCTATGTTCATGAGGGAGATTGGTCTGTAATTTTCTTTTTCTGTTCTATCTTTGCCTGGTTTTGGTATCAAGGTGATGCTGGCTTCATAGAAGGAGTTTGGTAGGATTCCTTCTTTTTCTATTTTATGGAAAAGCTTAAGAAGCAATGATTTTAGTTCTTCCCTGAAGGTCTGGTAAAATTCAGCAGTGAATCCATCTGGGCCTTGACTTCTTTTAGTTGGGAGACTTTTGATAACTTCTTGGATCTCCATGCTTGTTATAGGTCTATTCAAGTGATTAATCTCATCTTGATTTAATTTAGGTAGGTCATATAAATCAAGGAAATCATCAATTTCTTTCAGATTTTCATACTTAGTGGAGTATGTGCTTTTATAGTATGTCCCCTACTATTTTTTGAATTTTCTGCCATCTGTTGTGATGTTATCTTTTTCATCTCTAATTTTATTAATTTGTGTCTCTTCTCTCTTTCTTTTGGTCAGATTTGCTAAGGATTTATCAGTCTTGTTTATCCTTTCAAAGAACCAACTCTTTGTTTCATTGATTGTTTGGATTGTTTTTTTTTTTTTTTTGGTTTCTATTTCATTAATTTCTGCCCTAATCTTTATGATTTCTTCCCTTCTACTGATTTTTGGTTTGCCTTGTTCTTCTTTTTCCAAGGCTTTAAGGTGAAGCATTAGGTCGTTTACTTGCGATCTTTCTAATTTCTTAATATAGGCACTTAAAGCTATAAATTTACATCTTAGTAGTGTCTTCATTGTGTCCCAGAGATTTTGGTATGTTGTGTTCTCATTATTGTTTGACTCTATAAATTTTTTGATTTCCTTCTTAATTTCTTCATTGACCCACTCATCATTTAGTAGTGTGCTGTTTCATTTCCATGATTTTGTGTTTGCTCTATAGCCTTTCTTGCTATTGATTTGTAGTTTGATTCCATTGTGTTCAGATAGAATGCAAGGAATTATTTCAATTTTCATGTATTTGTTATGATTTGTTTTGTGTCCTAATATATGGTCTATTTTACAGAATGTTCCATGTGCTGCTGAAAAGAATGTATATTCTGCAGCATTTGGATGAAATGTCCAGTAGATATCTGTTAGGTCCATTCCTTCTATGAGCTCATTTAGTCCAGATGCCTCTCTGTTTATTTTTTCCCAGGATGACCTGTCAATTGATGAGAGTGAGGTGTTGAAGTCACCCACTACCACTGTGTTTGGTGTTATCTGTGACCTTAGTTCTAAAAGCATTTGTTTGATGAATTTGGGGGCCCCCATGTTAGGTGTATATATGTTTAGGATTGTAATGTACTCCTGTTGGAGGGTGCCTTTAATCAATATAAAGTGACCTTCTTTATCTTTCTTTACTAATGTTGTCAGGTATTAGGATAGCAACCCCTGCTTGTTTTCTAGGTCCATTTGCTTGAAACACCAATTTCCATCCTTTCACCCTAAGATAGTGTCCATCCTTTGTAGAAAGGTGGGTTTCTTGGAGGCAGCAAATTGAAGGATCCTGCTTTTTAACCCAGTCTGTGATCCTATGCCTTTTGGTTGGAGCATTGAGGCCACTGATATTAAGAGATAATATTGAAAGGTTTGTATTCATTTCTGCCATTTTTTGTAGTTCTTCTGGTTTTACCTTTGCTGTCTTGTGTTAATTAGTATTTGAGTATTGTTTGTTTTTTCCCAGTTCCTTATATGTATGCTTTTCTTTCTCTTCAGCATGGAGGATTCTTTCAAGTATTTTATGCAGAGCTGGTTTTGTCTTCAAATACTCCTTTAGCTTGCTTTTTTTTGTGGAATGTCCTTATTTCTCTGTCTATTTGAATGTATAGTTTTGCAGGATACAGTAACCTTGGTTGACAGTTTTAACTTTCAGGACTTGGAATACATCACTCCACGCCCTTCTGGCTTTTAAAGTTTGTTTTGAGTAATCTGCTGTCATCCTCATAGGCTTGCCTTTGTAGGTAACTTGATTTTTCTCTCTGGCTGCTTTCAATATTTTTTCTTTGGATTGTGTGTTTGGTAGTTTGATTATAATATGTCAAGGAGAGGTTCTTTCCAGGTTTTGTCTGGATGCTGTTCTAAAGGATTCCTGTATCTGCATTGGCACCTCTTTCTCAATTTGGGGGAAGTTTTCTTCTATGATTTTGTTGAAGATGCTTACTATGCCTTTGGAGTGAAATTCTTCTTCCACTATGCCCTGAATTCTTATGTTTGATCTTCTCATAGTGTCCCGAATATCTTGAAATTCCCATTCATACTTTTCTATGAGTTTGTCTTTCTCTTTGTTGGACTGTATTAGATCTGCCACCTGGTCTTCTAGCATAGATATTCCATCCTCTCCTTCATGCATTCTACTGGTGAGATTTTCTAAAGAGTTTTTTATTTCATTAACTATGTTCTTCATTGCTAGTAATTCTGACTGGTTTTTCTTTATTATTTCTATTTCCTTATTTATGTCTAGTATTGACCTCTTTATTTCATTAAATTGGTGTCCTGTGTTTTCTTTGATTCCTTTGATTTCCTCTTTCATTCCTTTGATTCCTTCTTTGACTTCTTTCAACATATTTATAATCATTCTTTTGACATCTTTCTCATGCATTTCCTCTAACTCATCACTGGAGGTCATTTCTGATGCATTAATACTTTTTGGTGGATTTATATTGTCTTGATTTTTGGTGTTTCTTGTGTTATAATGTATATATTTTTGCATTCTGGATTATTTAATGATTGGATTTTCTGGTTAGCTGGGAATTATTAGATGTATCAGTCAATCTGATGTTATATAACTTCAAGGTAGGAGCTTAAGGTGTTAGGTGTGGCTCTCAAGACTCTCAGACTATCTACAAAAGTGACCCTAGGTGTTTGGTTTGCCTGCTATGAGAGTATTCAAATAGGCTGAGTGGAACCAAATACAGATGGATTCTGAAATTCAATTAAACAATGTACACTTTCAATGAAAAATAGCTGAGAATATTTACCCAAGAGTAGGTATTATGACAACTAGATCCTCTAACTGTCCCTTAGGGTGTGTATTGCCCCACACACAGCCTTAATCCTGACACCAAGGAGGTTAATAATTCTGATCTGTTGAGGTTTCCACGTCAGCTTGTGACCAGGTGAGACCCTTCCTTGGTGTAATCCCAGTTACCTCTGCTCCTGCTTGGGTCCCGCTGTCAGTTCAAGTTGGTGTGGCCGGGTCCCTGGACCACTGCTCTGTTCGCTGGAGCTGGGCACTGGCGGTGGGGGTGGGGAGGCTGCCGATGCTGCTCTGTTTTGCCCGCTGTTCCACGTATTCTTCTACCTTGTGATCTGCTCCTCCATTATTCACTGCCGTTCTCCCTTCACAATTCTTGAGTTTGCAGAGAGCTCCAGTGTGAGTGGAAAATCCCCTCACCTGGCTTTTCCTGTGTCTCAAGCTGAGCCTAGAGGCTTTCTGCCTGCCACCGCTGCTGCCGCCATGGTCTGCAGACCTGCCAGAACTGCTTCTGCCGGTATATGTGGGCTCTGGATCTCTCCTACTCCACTGCCGTTTCAATTTGCTATTTACCTCACTTTTTAGTAAAAGTGTGTATTTTGCTGTGGGTTGTTTTTTTTTTTTTTTTTTTTTTTGGCTTTTTCTCCCCTAGGCTGCTTTGATGTGGTCCCTACAGCACCATCTTAACTGGAAGCCCCTGAATAGCTTTTAATAAGAGCAAAATAACTGAATTCTGAGTATTTTTCAGGATAATCAGTGATAAATTTGCAGTTCATACTCATTAATATGGATCACTGTGGTCAAACTAATAATTTAGCTCCATTTCCCATTGTATGAGAAAGACAGTTTCTAGAAAGGATTATAAAATCATTTTCTGGTAACATTTTAAAAGTCATTCAAGGGCTAGAGAGATGGCATAGCAATTAAGGTGCTTGCCCGCAAAGCCAAAGGACCTAGGTTCAATTCCTGAGGACCCACATAAACCAGATACACAAAATGGTGCATGTGTATGGAGTTTGTTCCAGCAGCTGGAAGCTCTGGCATGCCCATTCTGTGTCTATCAGCCTGTCTCTCTGCTTCTCCCTCTCTCTCTCTTCAATAGATAAATAAAAATAAAATATTTTTTAAAAACTCATTTGATGAAAGCAAACCAATTTAAAAGCTAGAAAGAATATTCAAGCCTCTAATTTTTCTTGAATTACAGGTCATTTATTTCATTTGGTCAGAATCTCTCTTACTCTTTTGAGAGAGAGACCCCACATAGACTTTATTTAGTAATGGGGAATTTTCAAATAGCTGTCATAATGAATACTAAATAAAAGATACAAAAGAAGTACTAAACAGATGGACTCATGAGTCCATATAATTATGACCTGTGAAAATTGTTAATCTCAGTTGAAAGATAGTAAAATAGGATTTTGTCACATTCTGATTAAAAGTTCTTGATTGCATATTTAGAGACATAAATTTTAAGGTGTTGAAACTGAAGATGATTTAATCAGAATTTTCCAGCTTGTGAGATGTTCTGGGAACTTTAGTAGATGAAGCCTTGCTGGAGGAAACTGTTCACTAGGAACATGTTTTTGACTATTCATATTCATCCCCTCCCCTTCCCTGCACTTTCTCGCTCTTTCTTCATTTTTATCTCATGGTAAAGAGTTTCTTCCATTGCATATTCCTGTTGCAATGTTTTTCTTTCTGTCTCAGACTAAAATCTCTCAAACTGAAAGTCCAAATGGTTTTCTCCTTTAATGTATTTGGTCCCAGATATGAAAAAAAAACTCATTGGCAAATCTGTATACCAGTATCTGATTCTCAGTGTCAGGAATTTGATCTGAAAAATCATAAGGTATGTATGAGAATAGTTACCAAGAACTAACTGCCCAATACTGTAAAAAAGGAAAATTATAATGTATCATACACTATCCCAAATTCCTCAGCAAATTTCTTAAAGTTAAATGAAAACTGAATCTATGCATTTATAATGACATAGTGTAATATTAGAATCTAAAATGCTTGGGTAAGTAAGTTCACTGAGAATGATCTGTTCCAGGTTCAACCATTTTTCCTCAAATTTCATTGTGTCATTTTTTTTACTGCTGTATAGAATTCCATTGTGTAGATATACCACATCTTAGTTATCCCTTCTTCTAGTGATGGACATCTGGGTTGATTTCAGCTCTTAGCTATTACAAATTGAGCCGCTATAAACATGGTTGAGCAATCACAGAAAAAAAATCACCACATAGTCTCACTCATCTACAGCACCTAACCTGAATCTACCCAAGATACCTTACATACCCAGCAAGCATCTCCTAGACTAGACACTAGGATGGAAGGGGAGGGAGGGGAGGGCATCAAAGGGGTGGGAAACACCAATCTAGATCCAAATGGCAATGGTACCATAATCTTCTACTTACTAAAAGACAGACCAAATGGCTGATCCTTCACCAGGCCCTTACAGGGAACACCTGAACCACAAGACACTGGAGAGGGTAAGATTAAGACTAACCTTAATCTCCTACATCTTCCCTCCCTCACTTCCCCTCTCCCTGTCTCTCTCTCTCTTATCTCTAACTCTTGTATATTAGTTATCCTTTTCCTCATTTTCGTAGTGGGCACTGACCTGTAACTCCCAGATCCAGCATGGGGCTATCATCCACAATGAACTTTTGATCAGAGAGACCTACAAGGTTTCCTAAAGACAGACAGATTTCTGTCAGAGTACTTGATGACCCACCAAAGGCTAGTGGTAAGACACTACTGCTGAAGATACCTTATGTGATTGACATGCAAATTAAAATGGCATGGCTGGAAGTTGGAAGAGAATCAGTCCCCAGACAGTCAGCGCATCTAGTGCCAGAAGGTGCTACATGGGCGACTGCGGGAAATTGACCAATATCTGTCGAAGCAACGCATGGTCTAACCTACTTAGCAGCAAATAACTTGTTGTGATGCCCACACAAGTGCAGTGGTGGCACACAGCCATGGTGGGGAACCAACTGCTCTCAATTTGGTTAACTGATCCCCTCACTGGTATGGGACCCATAGCTGGAGCTGGGAAACAAGTCAGAACCAGATCCAAATGTAAACCCACTCTCCAATATCAAGCTACCATCAATTTTGGGCTACAAGAGGGCCTACACCTATTCAATTCTCTATTAAAAAAAAAGTAAGGGTTATCTCATTTGTCCTGGTGCTAACTTACTCTCTGTTGGGGAATCTGCTTCTCTTTTTCAGATAGATGTAGATCCTAAGGAGAGAGCCACCCCATCATACCTCAAAAGGGCCCCAGCTGAAACTAAGAAAAATTCGAGAAACAAGCAAGGGGGCTGTTTTCCTGATGAACCGGATACCAGCACAAGGGGGAAGGAGATCAGCACAGGGAAAAAGCAACTCCTACCAAATCAGAGAGCCAGAGCCTCAGAGGCCCCCAACACCTCATCACTGAAGTAGACCAAAAATGAACCCAACATGGCTCAGGGAAATTTTGTGGAAGAGGGGGCGGAAAGAATGTCAGAGTCACATGTTGGGTCATGATATGCAGAGACATTTAGCTTACCCATAACTGTGGGCCAACTCCACAATGCATGACCCGTATACCTCAACAAGGAGGGGCCAAGGGGAGAGGGTAGGTCATGGATGAGCCTAATAATGGTACCAAACTGACTGTATTTGCTGAATACAGAACTGACTAATAAAGAAAAAAGAAAAAAAGAGAAAAATAAAGAATGTAAAATGCTTTAAACATAACTTGATCATTAGATTTTTTTTGAAATTACACAACTATTGCTTTTTAAGCTCTAATGCAGATTTTGATACTCATACTATGATAAACACACAGGAAAATAAGCTTTGTTAGAAATAATAACTGAAAAAAGTAATAATCAAAAACAAGAGAATTTCCTGTGATATATTTGATTTACCAAGTAAGGTAGGGACTAAAAACTCTTTTTCAAAGTGCAAAAAGAGGATAATTTAAATATATATTTACTTAGTATTGTTTTTCAAATATCTCACACAAGGTTCTAACAATCTGTCCAGTTGAATATAGACTACAATTTAAAGATATTTTTTCATCCTCTAGTGTACAATATATTGTATTGGATTTGGAGTAAATTAATAAAAATTGCCTAGTAAAGCATAAATTAATTAATTTCATTCTATACATTTGGATACTAAAATATAAGAGGATTGTAAATCTTGATAGATTAGTAAGATTCATATTTAATAGCATTGTACCATAATATAATACCAATAGTATTGTAGCAGTATAAATATCTTAATACTGACAACATATTGAAATTACACAAGATGTTTTTAATTGGATGAAAAGTACATGCAGAGTATGCTTCTTGTGAACATTTTGTGAGTATTAAATTAGTTCAAAACAAAGCAACAATGTTAGAAAAAGCTATTGTGTGGAGGATGCATATACTTACTATTATTCTTCAGATACTTTTGTGTTTATGTTACATTTACAAAATTAATTGAATCTATTCTATTTTTATTAATTTTCACATGTGTGTTTGTGTATGATTATGTGTGTGCATGATTATGTGCATGCCAGGATCTCTTGCAAGCAAATGCCTGTCTTACTTTACATGTATGGCTTGAGAATTCAATCTGGGACTAACAGGCTTTAAAGTGCCTTTAACTGCTGAGCCATATCCCCAGCCCTCCTGTTAAATTTAATTGTTTTTGCATCTTTTCTTTTTGGTATGGAGGTATTTTGTATTAGAGGTGACTAAAGTATGTTGATTATCATGATTTCATCAATTACTGTTTTAGGAAATTAAATTAATTATTAAACTATTTGATGCAAGAAAAGACTGTCAAAGCATGTTTATCATTTGATAAATCAATGCTAATTTGAGTGAAATAACAGTTTGTACTGGAGATTTTTCTGTTTTATAAAATGTGATGACTTCATTCTAGATTTATTTTAGTTTTAATTTAATTTTATTATTTTTAGAGAGAGAGAGAATTGGTGCACCAGAACCTCAGCCTCTGCAATAGAACTCGAGATTCTTGTACCACCTAATGGGCATGTATGCCCTTGCACTAACCTCACCTTGTGTGTCTGGCTTACATGGGATCTGGCAAGTCAAACATGGGTCCTTAGGCTTCACAGGCAAGCACCTAACCACTAAACTGTCTCTCCAGCCTTCATTCTAGATTTTTAAAAAATATTTTAAATTATTTATTTATTTTCAAGACAGAGTATGTATGTGCATGCTGAAGCCTCTTGCTGCTACAAATGAACTCCAGATGCACATACCTCATTCTATATCTGGCTTTATGTGGGTATTGGGGAATCAAACCTGGCTTGGTAGGCTTTGCAAGCATGTACCTTTAATCTCTTCAATCATCAAGCCATCTCCCTAGTCACTTTCTAGGTTTTTATAGTCTAAAGAAATAATTCATATTGCAATTAGTAGAATTTATGCTTCTATGTTTCATTTTGTAAGAGCTTGCTATAATAACTATACATTGAATTTAAAATCTGTGTTTCAGTATGAAAAGAGAATGGAGTAAAGAAATTGGTATTTATTGAGTATCCCTTGTGCATCAAGTACCATGATAAGCTCTTCATTCTCTCATTAAGTCTTCCTAATGACGTAAGTCAAGATGATGATAACCTCTCTTGGAAGAGTGGAGACTGACGAGACCAAGAGACCAAGCAACTTCCCAAAAGCCAGGTGAATCCATGGTGTGACTCATTCAGCCCTACACTCCACAGAGGGGCCAGAATGGTTCAATTATGATACAAGATTAGTGACTGTACTTATCTACAAAGATAGTGGATATTTGATCTAATCCCAACAGTATTCTGTATTGATCACTATACTCTTCTAAACTTTCTGTACACACATTCAGATAGGAAATAAAACCTAAATATCCCTAGCACTCATAATTTTCTCTGTTCTAAAAGTGATTCAGGGGCTGGAGATATGGCTTAGTGGTTAAGCACTTGCCTGTGAAGCCAAAGGACCCCGGTTCAAGGCTCGATTCCCCAGGACCCACGTTAGCCAGATGCACAAGCGGGCGCATGCGTCTGGAGTTCGTTTACAGTGGCTAGAGGCCCTGGCACGCCCATTCTCTCTCTCTCTCTCTCTCTCTCTCTCTCTGCCTCTTTCTCTCTCTGTCTGTCACTCTCAAATAAATAAATAAAAATAAACAAAAATATTTTAAAAAATAAAAATAAATAAAAGTGATTCAGTCAGTTATTTTTCCCCTCAAACATCACGATCTGCTCCTACCTCCTCCAAAAAGAAAGAACTTATTTGAATGATATTGACAGAACACATAAACTCCTAGAGAAGTAGAGAAACTAAGCAGCCAAAAACAATGTCCAACCATATTATAGTATATATCTAGCTCAAATGTCTCCTTGTGGCTGCTGCTGACTTGCTTCTATTACTTTTAGAACTGAGCATCAGAATCTCCAAAATTGCTTTTTTATTTTTAGGAAAGAAATAAAGAATACATATATAACAACAACTAGAAAACAAACTTCCTGACTGTATGCAAATCCACATAGTACATATTTCCACATCCAGACCTCATGCAAATAATATTTAGCTGGCAGAATCTAGGCCACGGGAACACATTTTGAATAAATTGGATGCCACGTTTATATGAGAAACACTTTTCAGGCTGACATGAGCTCTATGAAGTCTTCCCTTTAGTCATCATCAACATAATAGCCACTTATCAGGTGGCTAAGCAATGACAAAAAGACGTACAAGTGTACTGGTCCCAGAAATGATATGAAGCTCAGAGTAGCTAAAATGTCTTCACACACCACCAGTCAGTGCAGGCTAATGGAGGTCAGAAGAGGAGTTTTGACTCAAGTATCTTTCAAGGTGGGCCCCTAAGCTCATAATTATTTTTTCAACAATTATTTCCCAGTTCTTAAATTCATAATTGGGATAGATCACCCAATAGTTGCTGAATAATATCTTTTTAAAGCAGATATTCACACCATATGACATGGAACCACTTTCTTTTCTTTTCTTCTCTTTCTTTCTTTCTTTTCTTTTCTTTTTTTTTTTTTTTTTTTTTTTTTGGTTTTCCGAGGTAGGGTCTCACTGTAGCTCAGGCTGACCTGGAATTCACTCTGTAGTCTCAGGGTGGCCTTGAACTCACAGCAATCCTCCTACCTCTGACTCTCGAGTGCTGGGATTAAAGGCATGTGCCACCATGCCCGGCTACTTTCTACAGAATCATATAACCATTGTTCCTCACATGCTAGATGGGGAAGCAACTTTACTTCAGTAGACTAGACAACAACACTTTTGATTTCCTTTATTTATCCACAATATTTTGGCTAGCATTATAATCCAGATTCATTAACTGCCTTATTGAGCTTCATGGTCTCTAACAACATTAATGCTTCTGTAATATTAAGTCATTTTTTATATCAAAAAAGGTAAATTGCTTCTCAAGTTCATACATATATATCAACAACAGCTGATATAACAGAAATATGCATGACATGTTAAAATGCAAATTTCATATTCCATAATGAATTATGAGGAGCAGATATATTGTACCAAAGATTCACTAAATACTCTGGGCCATATTTAGTTATTATCTTTAAATCTCTATGGGCTTTTTTTGTATCCTATATTCAGAACACAAGGATATGAGAACTGAGGGTAGAAAATGGATTGCTAAGTAATTATTTTCTTTCTAATGTCCTCAAGCCAGATGTATTATTTAAAGTGGAATCAGGGATGTTACTATACCTGCAAGATGATGTCAAAGAGATGATGACTGCTAAAAGATGGATATGGATGACTCAGAAGGCACCATGGTGCGGAGAAGAAATGACAGAGGAGTGCTCAACACTGAAATATCTCTATTACATCTTCCAAGGCTCAGAGTCCATTGTGAAAGAGGTGCCGAAAAGAATGTAAGAGCCAAAGGAAGGGTAGGACCCCTTACAATGTGCTCCTCAAGACACAAAATGGCCTGGATATCCATGACCTCACAGTGCCTGACAGTACCTACCTAAGACCATAATAATAGGAGGAAAAGATCATGGCATCAAAATAAAAGAGACTGATTGAGAAGCGGAGGGGATATGATGGAGAGTGGGATTTCAAAGGGGAAAGTGGAGGGAGGGAGGGAATTACCATGAGTTATTGTCTACAATTATGGAAGTTGTCAATAAAAAATAAAAATAAATAAATAAAGGATGGATATGGTTTCTTATTGGAATTTTTCTTTATTTTGTTCGCAGGATGCTGTTTGAGTTTCATAATGAGAAGCAATTATGACAAATTGGGAAGGGAGATGGAGAAACCATTATGATCCAACAACCACTATGAAGATATTCCTGAGTGTTAACAGACAGTGATATCAAGAGCTGAGAAGAGCTAGAGATTTTGCCCTGTTTGTACCACGTTAACCTGATGTAGTTTCGTAAGTGCTGACAGAAGACATGATCTTCTTGGTTCAGAGACAAAAGAGCTTTGTTGCTCTTAGCACAGCAGGCAGTATAGGGTTCATGTACAAACCAGCTCCCCTTTGCCAAATTCTGTTGGGATGATGTGGCAGACTCTAGATGTATTTGGGGCATACAATGACTACTCATCAAACTTGAGAACTCCTGGATTTAATAAATTCCAATCTTATTACAGGGGCTGATAAAAAGTGAAACAAACTTTTCTCAGGTGAGGATATTATTTGTTATCCTAATCAGAAACCAAGTGTACTCTGTGCCATAGAAGGACACTTTCTTTTAAGGTTGTTTGCTATAAAACAATTTGGAAAGATAGACTAGAATTAGAATTGGTCCAAGATATGCAGAAATGTCATAGTCACTTGCCTTAAAGTTGATGAGAAAGTGCTAAATCCCTTCTTCACAAATTCCTTTATTCTCTAAGCAAACCATATGAGACAAGTTTTTTTTTAATTTCTACTCAAGATAATAAAATATAAAAGATAAATAAAAGTGAGACAAAGCTATTATTCATATATTCATATTCTAAAACTATCAACCTGAAAATACTAGAATTATTAGAAGTGCATTAAATGACTAGAAAAATGCACATAAATATATCAGACTAGAGCTCCATGTATAAGTAATAACTTGTGAAAGAATGTAGCCAAAATTTCTTTAAATATATTTTAGTTTATTCATTTATTTGATAGAAAGAAGGAGAGAGAGAGAAAGAAAGAAAGAAAGAAAGAAAGAAAGAAAGAAAGAAAGAGAAAAAGAAAGAGAATGGGCATACCAGGGCCTCCAGCCACTGCAAACAAACTCCAAATGCATGTGATACCTTGTGCATCTGGCTTATATGGGTCTTGGGAATCAAACCTGGGTCCTTTGGCTTTGCAGGCAAATGCCTTAACCACTAAGCAATCCCTCCAGCCCTAGCCAAAAATTTATAACCAATGGTAAGTTACTCATAAAACAAATAGAAATTGATTTAAATTAAGAAACAAAATTGCTAAAGAAAATGAAGCATCTACGCTGGGTATGGCGGTGCTTATCTTTAATCTTAGGTGAGGAGAAGGTAGTAGCATCACCATGAATTCCAGGCCTGCCTGGCCTACAGAGTGAGTTCCATGTCAGCCTGGGCTAGACTGAGACCCTGCCTTGACAAAACCAAAACAAAGAAAATGAAACATATTTATTACTACATATGGATGAAGAATTAAATAAATGAAGAAAACTGTAAAACTCAGAGGAGATATAGCCTATTGCAATTCCTGTTGGAATTCTAAACTGAAACTTTAGTACACTGCTCAGAAAATTTGAACAATATGAGCAAAGGCTGAGACAAATGACAAAAGACAAATGAAACTATGGGTGAATAAGAAATTATCAGAATCTAATTTTAACCTTAAGATTTAGTTAAAACGTTGACAAAGAGAGGAACCTAGCAAACTTGGTTGAGTACTCTAAAGGCAGTCTTTCACAACCATTATCATGAACAGATTAACTAACATCAATAAGTTAAAGTTTTAAGTTTACATCCTGAATACCATAGCAACTTGCCACCAGCCAGGGCCATCCTTTGTTATTCTGATGTAAACTCTAGGTTAATAGTCATTTTATATCTCAAGAAGTCTGTAATCTGTTCAAGTACTTTAAGATTTAATCAACTTTGTCTTTAATCTTCAGTTTAAATTTATTCATATCTTCATTTACATATTTTTGCTCTACAATCAATGTAACCACTCTGTAACAATCTTTTACATCAAACATTTAATATCCAACATTTAAAGTTTTCTCTCCAGTTTATTTTCTTTAGTCTGTTTATCTTATAATTACCAACAAAACTTTTATTGTCCTTACTATAAGACTTTTAATATGACCATTTAAGTTTTTTTCTTCTGCAAAAGGCTCTTTTAATTAGCTCTTTATAGAAGAGAAGATCATATCTGATTTATATTATTTACCCAGAATACCCTGAAATATATGAGCAGATTGGAACATTATTAGAAATTTTCTGACAAACTCATTATTGAATACTTCTAAATTTAAATTTAACTCTTGAGGCTGTTTTCTGTTAGTAGTCCCATACAAGCATAGACAGATAAGAAGTCCCCATCTGTTTGTAGCAATTTGGGACTCACCCATCATCATGCTAGGGCCAGGATCCTGAGATTCCCTATGCCTGCAGGCCCCCTGGCTAAGAAGCTAAGAGCCATCAGAGATTCTCCTGGGGACAGCATAAACTCCAGAGAGGTCAGTGTATTGTCTTTCTGTCCAACAGTGAGCCTTATGTGTTAGGCTCCTTTTCTTATTCTCAGGGCCTATGATTTTAATTATTTTCAGTGTTCCTTCTAGGGGACATTCAACAGTAAACGTTGGTCATGTAGTCTAGGACAGTAGGATTGGTGGAGGACATCCTCCACAATAAATTTCCCACTATGTTGGTTTATCATTCTGCCGTCTAAGGGTTGTGAGCCACACATACACTCACTCATATATATGTACATTCATTCTAAGTGCACTTTTCATATAGACTCCAGAAACATTTCCCCCATACACATTCATTCATTCAGAAATTATATATTCCTGTTTTAAATTCATATTCTCTTTATAACTCCAGAGACCAAAACCAAACTCGAAATTACTTTAAGAATGATTTCAGATTCCAGATTCAGAATTTTTCAAACTAAAATTTGATTACTCTCAATTCCAATGTTTAATTTCCAATTTTCAATTTTCCTGGGGTGGTCAGGGTGTCCAGGTCACCCAAGGACAACCTGTGACTTGATATGCAGTTCCTAGGAGGATCCAATAATGTTAAGAACAAAAGGACAAAATAAACACTAAACAGAAGGACAAGACACAAAAGAACAAATGAAAGATGGACAAAGGACAGACAACAATTGAATGATATATCCAGAACCAAGTACACAATGTGACATCTCGCTATTCTCTAGAACCACAACCAAGTGGACAATGTGGGCTCCGCAGTTGTCTTGAACCAGGTGGGCAGTGCAATGACTTGCAATTGCCCTGGACAGGAGTGTACATGTGTTTCGTCAGACTCCTCTCTGTCCCCAGAAAAGATCCCACCAGAACCAGTACCAGATGTCTTAGATGGAAATGCCTTACTATGACTTGCCCTTGGAGGCCTCCTTGGACTGGTGCTTGTTGATTTTATTTTTATTTTTATTTTTATTTTTGTGTGTGTGTGTGTGTGTGCAGCTGTTCATCTTGGCTGTTTGTGAAACAGAAGGCATGTTCTGGGGCCTTGAAACATCTTCAAGGAGCGCAACCCCTGGGAGTGATAGTTCAGTGCTGGAGGCTCAGAGAGAAGGGTCTAGCTTCTGAATTTGGGTTCGGAGGGGGGGGTCTCTATTGCTTTGTGGCCTCCATTATGTTAACCCAGAATTTGTGAAAATAAAGATCACCAACCACAAATTATGGCCAAATTGAAGCAAGCCTTTAATTGTGCACAACAGAGCCAATCTGGTGACTGCCTCCCTAAGGTGGGGGTGTAGAGAACAGCCCCGAGTCAGCTTCTCAGGCTCCTTTTAGAGGGAAACACCATAGAAATCACAGGGTAGGGGGTTTTCAGAGGCAAGCAAGCATGGTGACAGAAGCAGACCAGCCCTTAAGTTAAACTACTACCTGGAATGTTATGAACACACAATCCTGGGAATAGTAACCAGGGAAAAATTTGTGGCCCCAGTTCAGACATAGACACTTAGAGAAACAGAAACTTAATGTAGTCATTAAATCAAAATGGCTCTTGCTGTTAAAATGGAGTCAGGTTGGCTCTTCAGTTTGCATGTGTTTCTATCATACAACAATTAAGCAATGATGTTAATCTGAGGAATTCGAAGACACTATTATAATTTGAATCTGAAAAATCCTCAAAGTCTTCTGTGCTGAAGATTCAGTCCCCAGTGGCTGGTGCTACTGAGATGTAATTGGATCACTAGATTGCTGACCTCATCAACTGATTAAGGTACTTTTTAGTTTCAGCTGAATAAGCTATTAGGAGATAGGTCTAGCTAAAGGGTACCATGTCCCCAGGTCCTTCTGCTCTTTCTCTCTGATTTCTGAGAGTCTATTCTTTGTTTCAGTAGGTTACAGACAATAGATAATGAACTGAAACACTTAAAACCATGAGCCAAGTAAGTCTTTCTAACTTTAGGTTTCTCACATATTTTGTTATAGCAAGGTAAAAGTAAAATAGGCAGAGTATTAATTTCTGGCATATGTGAATATGATATCAAGGGCTATATTCCTGTTGCACTATGGTTTTTCTTATTTGGCATGCACCATCCCACACAGATACATGTGTGTTTTCCTTTAAAAAAAAATGTTTATTTATTTAGGGGTGTGTGTGTGCATGCACCAAGGCTCTTGTTCCTGCAAATGAACACCAGATACATTCACCACTGTTTTGTGTCTGGCTTGATGTGGGTAGCTCGGGAATTGAACATGGGCTGGCACGCTTTGCAAGTAAGCACTTTTACCCTCTGAGCCATCTCCCCAGCCCCACACATACATTTTCGGAAACAGTACTTAATGACCTTTTCCTTTAGGGAGCAACATCTATGACATTTTCCGTAGAAATGTTTTTTTTTTTTAATTTCTTATTGACAACTTCTATACTTACAGACAATAAACCCTGATAATTCCCTCCCCTCCTCCACTTCCCCTTCACAACTCAATTCTCCATCATATCCCCTCACTCTCTCCATTAGTCTCTCTTTTATTTTGATGTTGTCATATTTTTCTCCTATTATGAGGGTTTTGCGAAAGTATTGCTAGGCACTGAGAGGGTAAGGCCAATTTCTGTCTGGACAGTTGCATTGTAAGGAGTCATACCCTTCTTTTGGCTCTTACATTCTTTCTGCCACCACTTCCACAATAGACTCTGATCCTTGGAGGGTTTGGTAGAGAACTTTCAGTGCTGGACACTCCTCTGTCACTTCTTCTCAGCACTATTTGCTTTTTGGGTCATCCCAGTGGTCATCACAATCTGAAAAGAGAAGCTTCTCTAACCAAAAATGAGAGTAGCATTAATATTTGAATAGGAACATTAACTGTAGTGCTTATAGGGCAGTTTGGTGAGCATGATATTTGCATTTAGCCAGACAAGAGTAGGCTTCATACCCTTCAGGCTCATGACCACCGTAGCCACTGGCTTTTGATTAGGTTTTCAGTACTAAGCATGTATTCACTACCATAGAGCAGGCCTGCAGTCCAATTAGAGAGCAGTTGGTTTCTCCAAGTGCAGACATTCCACTACTGTATCCATTCAGTCATTTGGCCTGTCTGGCCAAACTTGAGGCTTCCAGTGTCCACTGTTCTCACTGCTTATGACTTCTGTCTCCCATAGGGCTGCATGCACTGCAGCTTTTTCCAGCTTTCAATTGGCTGGTCCATAGAGAGAAGGTTTTCAGCTCAGAACCAGCTTGATTTCTCAGTAATCTTGCTGCCCAGGAATGTGAAGTCTTCAACAATAGGGTCTTACCATCTGTTACTCATGGGAAACCATGGGCCTTGGCAATAGCCTATGATGTTTTGGAGGCAACAGGGAATTCCCTGGCCAACAACTCACTGGAAGGTATCCCATTCCTGGCACTGAAATTTTTCTACTAGAAATATGTGACTTATGGATATGCCATTATCCAAAAGGTAGGCTTTCATATGTCATATTCAGAATATCTTAAATTTTGATTGACACTCCCCCCACCCACCCTTCTCTTAATCAATCTCTTCCCCTGGCCTCACTTAGGTCATCCCACTCCCTGTAATCTGTTCTTCCACTTACATATATACAATACCATCCGCTAAAGTCCTTCCCCCTCCTCCCCCCTTATAATCTTTATCTGACTTAATGGCCTCTGAAACTGATTTTTGGTTCTAGCTCACACACAAGCGTTTGACTTTCTGGGCCTGGGTTACCTCACTTAGTTAATCATTTCCAGATCCATTTGAAGTGATCCAAATGAAAGAATGAAAGAAATGAAAGAAAATTTCTTTTTTCTTTACTGCTGAATAGAACTCCATTGTGTAAATATAGCACATCTTTATTATCCATTCACCTGTTAAGAGACATCTAGGCTGGTTCCATTTTCTAGCTATTGTGAATAGAGCAGCAATAAACATTGTTATGCAAGTATCTCTAAGGCAATGAGAAGAATCATTAAGATACATGCCTAGGAGTGCTATAGCTGGATCATAGGGTAAATCCATTTTTAGCTGTCTCAAGAACATCCACACTGATTTCCACAATGGCTGTGCCAGACTACATTCCCACCAACAGTGTAGAAGGGTTCCCCTTTTTCTGCATCCTCACCAACATTTATTGTCATTTGTTTTCCTGATGATAGCCATTATAACAGGAATGAGATGGAATCTCAAAGTAGTTTTAATGTGTATTTCCCTGGTGGCTAAGGATGGGGAACACTTTTTTAGATATTTATATACCACCTGTATTTCTTCCTTTGAGAACTCTCCATAGCCCACTTTTTAATGAGGTTGTTTGATTTCTTATTGTTTTGTTTTTTGAGTTCTTTGTATATTCTGGGTATTAATTCCCTGTCAGATGTATAGCTGGCAAAGATTTTCTCCCATTCTGTAGGTTGTCTCTTTGCTCTATTCACAGTGTCCTTTGCTGCACAAAAGCTTTGTAGTTTCATAAGATCCCATTGGATGATTAGTGGTTTTATTTTCTGAGAAACTGGGGTTATATTCAGAAAGTCATTGCCTATACCAATATGTTGAAGGGTTTCCCCTACCTTTTCCTCTACCAGTTTCAGAGTTTCGTGTCTGGTATTAAGGTACCTGATCCATTTGGACTTGATTCTTCTGCATGGAGAAAAAAAAGGATCTATTTTCATCCTTCTACATATAGATATCCAATTTTCTCAGCACTACTTGTAGAAGATGCTGTCTTTTCTCCAATGAATATTTTTGATATTCTTGTCAAAAATCAGATGGCTATGGCTGCCTAGATTAACATCTGGGTCCTTTATTCTGTTTCATTGATCTCTGTGTCTGTCTTGGTGCCAGTACCATGCTGTTTTTGTTACTACAGCTTTATAATATAGCTTTAAATCGGGTATGGTGATACCACCAGCTTTATTTTTGTTGCTCAAAAATGTTTTGGCTGTTCTAGGTTTTTGTGCTTCCAAATGAATTTTAGGATTGTTTTTTTCTGTCTCCTTGAAGGATGCTATTGGAATTTTAATGGGGATTATGTTAAATGTATAGATTGCTTTTTGTAAGATTGACATTTTCACAATATTGAGTCTTCCAATCCAAGAACATGGATGTCTTTCCATTAACTAGTGTTGTCTGCAATTTCTCAATTGAATGTTTTAAAATTCTCGTTGTCAAGATCCTTCATTTCCTTAGTTAGGTTTATTCCAAGGTACTTTAACTTTTTGAGGCAATTGTGAATGGGAGAAATTCCCTGATTTCATTTTCCACTGCTTGTTGTTAGTATGTAGGAAAGCTACTGATTTCTGTGTGTATATTGCTACTTTGCTAAAAGTGTTTATCAGCTCTAATGGTTTGCTGATAGAGTCTTTGGGGTCCTTTATGTATAGATTCATATCATCTGTAAATACTGATAATCTGATCTCTTCATTTCCAATTTGTATCCCTTTTATGAGTGTCTCTTGCTTTATTGCTATAGCTAAGACTTCCAGTACTATATTAAATAAAAGTGGGGACAGTGGACATACTTCTCTTATTCCTGGGTTTAGTGGAAAAGCTTCAACTTTTTCTCCATCTAATATTATGTTGACTGTAGGTTTGTCATAAATAGCTTTTATTATGGTGAGATATGTTCCTTCTGTTCCCAGTTTCTGTTGGACATTTACCATGAAAGTATGTTGGATTTTGTCAAATGGCTTTTCTGTATCTATTGAGATTATTAGGTGATTTTTGTCCTTCAATCCTTTTATATACTATATTGCATTTATCAATTTGCAGTTTTTGAACCATCCCTGCATCTCTGGGATAAAGCCTACTTCTGGGTGAATAATCTTTCTGACATATTCTTGCATTGTTTGCCAATATTTTGTTGAGAATTTTATATATATTTTTTTTATTTATTAGAGAGAGAGAGAATGGCTGTGCCAGGGTATCTAGCTGCTGCAAATGAACTTCAGACCCATGAGCCACATTGTGCATCTGACTTACATGGGTCCTGGGAAATCAAACCTGGGTTTCTTTGCCTTTGCAGGCAAGTGCCTTAATTGCTAAGTCATCCCTCCAGCCTGTTGTTGAGAATTTTTTCAACTATGTCCATGAAGGAGATTGATTTGTAATTTTATTTTTTTGTTCTGTCTTTGTTTGACTTTGATATCAGGATGATGATGGCTTCCTAGAAGGTGTTTGGAGAATTCCTTCCTTTTCTATTTTATGGAAAAGTATGAGTAGCAGTGGTGTTAGTTCTTCCATGAAGGTCTGGTAAAATTTACCAGCGAATGCATCTTGGCCTGGACTTTTTTTAGTTGGGAGACTTTTTATAATTTCTTGGATCTCTGTACTTGTTATATGTCTATCTAAGTGGTTTATCTCATCTTGATTTAATTTGGTAGGTCATATGATGCAGGGAGCCACATCTAGTCCCCACCACTAGATGGCGCTGGCACTGCAGGAAACCACATCTAATCCGCCTTTAGAAGATGGCGCTAACCTCGTGGCGTTCAGCTTCTTTACGACAGTGCTTTCGCGCCAACCGTATTCAAGGTACGCGCATGCGCTTGACGCAACCTGTCCTGAGCCTATCCCGTGGCGCCTGGTGGTGACAAGCGGGTAAGCAGCCAATCAGTAGGTGCCTCATTGCCCATCCCCCTATAAAAGTAGCTGCACATCCCGCCCCCGCGTCCTTCTCCATCCGCTCTCCCTGTTAACCAAGAAGCTCTCCAATAAAGTGTGATCAAGAAGGATCCTCGTGTGGTGATTGTTCTTTTCCCGCTGGTCGGGGGGGCTCGCCGCAAAGTGGTGCCGAAATCCCGGGACACCGGGAGCCTTGTGGTCACCAGGCGAAGGACCAAAGGAGGATTCAGAACTCGACACACGGAGAGGAAGGTACCGGTAAGTCATTCTTTTTTTTTTTTTTTTTCTTTTCTTTTCTGTGTCTCAGTCATGTCCGTGTCTGAGGGCCTCGCTGTTCTTGCTGTTTTCGGTTTGTTTTGTCTGGGTCTTTCTATTGTTTTGCGTTTGTTTCTATCTTGCCTAGTCTGTTGATTGCCTGGACCGGTTAAACCCGCGGTAGACAACGCGGCTCTGGTCCTTGGAGCCTCGAGTCAGATAAGTCCTCGATAGCTAACGTGGGGCTGGCTGTTAGTTTCATTTCCAGCCTTCCAGCTCGTGATGGGTAATACATCGAGTGCCCGGTATTCTCCCATTGATTTTACTCAGCCTATAAAGGAAGTTTTGAAACAACGTGATCTAAAGGTCTCTAATGCCACTATTAAAATGATTGTTAAAGACATTGATGCTGTGGCTCCATGGTTTGCGGTGTCCGGAGATCTCTCATTGCCCTCATGGGAAAAGCTGGGTAAAGACCTTGAGGCGGCTAGGGAGGAGGGTCACTTAGGTCGAGGTACCCTCCCTTTCTGGAGGATGATACATTCTTGTTTACGTTCTGGAAGCCACCCGGACCCACTTCAGGAGGGCCGGAGACGGCTCAGACAACATCAGGATAGTTTGTCAGAATCTGATGCAAGTGGGGATAGCAAACCCAGATTATATAAGGAAGTACAGGAAAAAACGGCCAGTCATTTCCCGGGAGGAGTTCCCAATGTGGCCAGTCATTTCAAGGAAAAGGTTCCCTGCCATGTAGAGGAGAAGGCACCCCCGTTAGAAGAGAGTAATGAGGGCTCCGGCTGTATGCACAGGAGGGGTGAGGACTTCCCTAGGGCCCCGCCGCAGCAGGGGGCTGTGGGGTTATATCCTTCCCTACAGCCGCTGCGACACCTGAGTATACGAGATGATCACGGCAGTAGTTCTGCTTCTGATCAGGAGGACTCCAGTGGGACAGAGGGACAGGATTTAGAGGAGGCAGCTCTGCATTGTGCTCAGGATACTCAGTTTGTGGGCAGGCGTGTCTGCCCTCCCGCGGTTAGGGGGAGGAGTGCCTTAAAAGAGGAAGTTGGTATTCGGAACCGAGCACCGCCTAGTGCTCTGCCACGCCCTCATGTTCCCCCCCCCCTATGTCCCAGCCGAGGATCGCTGCCATTTTGTTAAGCCGCGGACGTGGTCCCGCCTGGCCTCCGCTTTCCCGGTTCTTTTGAATACCACTACCAATCAAAGAAGCTGGGAGCCAATCCCCTATACGGAACTTAAAGATTTAGTTCAGGCCTGCAAAGACTTTGGACCCACTGCTGACTATTCACTTATGCTGCTTCGCAGACTCATGCAGCGCACCCTTACTCCTGGTGATTGGTTAGACTTAGCCCGGGCTTGTCTAACGAGGGGGCAATATTTGGATTTCAGATCACTGATTTCTGATAAAGCCCAAGAACAAGCTAAGCAGAATATTATGAAAGGGGACTGGGACTGGACTTCTGATATGCTTCTGGGGACTGGTCCCTTTCTTACAGATCAACTCAATTTTCATCCAGACGTGTATATCCAAATTAATAATATTCATTATCAGGCATGGAAGGAGCTCCACAATAAGGGAGAGGCCGCAGGACAGTTGACTAAGATTGTTCAGGGCCCTACAGAGTCATTTTCTGATTTCTCAGCTAGAATGTTGGAAGTGGCAGAAAAGACAATTGGCCTTGCTGACCACACCATGCCGTTTATACAACAGCTAATATTTGAACAGGCCACTAAGGAGTGCAAAAAGGCTATACAATCAGTAAGAAGGGGAACATTGGATGACTGGCTCAAAGTCTGTCGAGAGATAGGGGGTCCTCTGTCTAATGCAGGATTAGCAGCAGCGGTCATAGCTGCCGCTAAGGCTCAACGGACAGGGACTCAAAAGGGCTGTTTCCGATGTGGTCAATTGGGACATTTTAAACGCCAATGTCCTCAAGCGGATAGCCCAGCCCCTGTCCGAGATGCGGGACCGGCACAGCGCCCCCCTGGGACTTGTCCTAGATGTAAGAAGGGAAAACACTGGGCTAATGAATGTAGATCTGTGAGGGATATTAATGGTCTGCCCCTCCCCCCTCTTTCAAGTAATCAGGACCAAAAAAACGGGGGGAAGGGCCCACGTCCCCAGGGCCCACAAATTTATGGGGCAATGCAGACACCTCAGGTCCCGGTGACTGTGGCGCCAGGTCCCCCGCTGCCTCAGCCCGGAGAGCAACATCGGGCTCCGCAGGCCTGGACCTCTGTGCCACCTCCGGATTGGTCTTAACTCCGGAAATGGGCGTGCAAATCCTGGACACAGATGTGTCTGGCCCGCTAGCAAGAGATACGGTGGGCCTTCTTTTGGGGCGCTCCTCCTCTACTTTAAAGGGTCTCATAGTCTTCCCCGGTGTTATCGATCCAGATTATACAGGTGTAATTAAAATTCTTTGTCATTCCCCCTATGGGGCAGTGTCAGTGGCCCCTGGGGACCGTATTGCCCAATTGCTGATTTTGCCTTCTAACCATTCTCTATTTCCTGCACTAGATAAGGAAAGGGGTGACAAGAGCCTTGGGTCTACCGGTGTGGACTTGACCTGCTTGTCTTTGGAGTTGGATCAAAGACCCCTTCTGCGCCTGACCATAGAAGGAAGAGAATTCTCAGGACTGGTGGACACTGGGGCAGATAAAAGTATAATAAAATTAGATTCTTGGCCAAAAGCCTGGCCCTTGCAGAGATCAGCTCAGATCTTGCAAGGCTTAGGGTTTGCTAAAACACCACATATGAGTGCAAAGGAGTTAACATGGACCACTACAGAGGGTCAAAAGGGAAAAATCCAACCTTTTGTGTTGGATGTTCCCATTAATTTATGGGGAAGAGATATTCAGACCCAGATGAATCTCCGCTTGACCAATGATTATTCAGAAGCTAGTAAAAATATGATGAAAATTCAGGGCTTTGTTCCAGGCTCAGGTCTAGGGAAGCACCTTCAAGGGCGACCTCAGCCCATCATCCCGGAGGAGAAGCTGGATCGCTTTGGGTTGGGTTTTTCTTAGGGACCACTGAAAATTCTGCTTCCAATTTTGAACAGGTGCCCATACCCTGGATGACTCATAAGCCAGTGTGGGTTCCTCAGTGGCCCCTCTCACAGGAAAAACTGGAAGCAGCCCAGAGGTTAATTGAGGAACAATTGCAGTTAGGCCACCTGGAGCCCTCTATTTCCCCTTGGAACACACCTATATTTGTGATTAAAAAGTCCTCTGGAAAGTGGCGATTATTACATGATTTGAGGGCTGTCAATGCTCAAATGCAGGTCCTGGGCCCAGTTCAGAGGGGCCTGCCAGCGCTTTCTGCTCTCCCCAGGGAATGGCCAGTGATGGTTTTAGATATTAAAGACTGTTTTTTCTCCATACCCCTTTGCCCTCAGGACAAAGAGCGTTTTGCTTTCACATTACCAGCTGTAAATCATGAGAAGCCTGATGCCCGCTTTCAGTGGCGTGTGTTGCCACAAGGGATGTCCAACAGTCCCACTATGTGCCAGCTTTATGTAGACTCAGTGTTATTTGTAGTAAGACAACAGTTCCCCTCTTTACGTATGATCCACTATATGGATGATATCCTACTCACAGCCCCCACCTTAGATGTTTTGCATGTCTCCTTTCAGGAGGTCGTCAAGGCGTTGGAACATAAGGGTCTTTTTATTGCCCCAGAGAAGGTCCAGCAAACGGATTCAGTAAATTTCCTTGGGTCCGTCATTGGCCTTCAGTCTGTGAAACCTCAAAAAATTTGCATCCGTACCTCCCACTTGCATACATTAAATGATTTTCAAAAACTTTTGGGGGACATTAATTGGTTGCGAGGTTTTCTCCATGTCCCCCGTGCAGATTTGTTACCATTGTTTTCCATTTTGGAGGGTGATCCTGAGATTACCTCTCCTCGTGTGCTCACTGAGCCAGCTCGTCAAGCCTTAAGTAAAATAGAAAAGGCCCTTATGAAGGCACAGCTTAAACGCTTTGACCCTTCTAGTCCACTTCTTCTTTGTATTCTAAAAACAAGGGATGTCCCCACGGGAGTGTTATGGCAGGACGGCCCTCTTTTGTGGATTCATGGACATTCCTTGGGAGCTCGTACCCTGCAGTACTTCCCACAGTTGGTTGCCCAACAGGCTTGTTTGGGTTTGAAATTGTGCCTAACTCATTTTGCAAAGTTGCCTGATAAGCTTATCATCCCCTATACTAAGGAACAAGTAGAGACTCTATCCGGTACGGTTGATGAATGGAGCATTCTTATGTGTGCTTTTCCAAATCCTATAGATAACCATTACCCAAAAAGCCCCATTCTGTCCTTCGTGGAAAAAAATTTAGTCTATTTTCCCCGGGTCACATCAAAGGGCCCTTTGCCCTCAGCCCCTGCCATTTTCACTGATGGCTCAAAAACAGGTCGCGGAGCTTATATGGTTCAGGGCTCAGAACCTGTGGTGAAGTTCTATAGGCCTGACTCTCCCCAAATTGTGGAATGCATGATTGTCTTGGAGGTGTTTCAGACTTTTGGTAGTCCCTTTAATTTGTTCACAGACTCACAGTATGTGGCTAATGCAGTTGTTGGACTGGAAATTGCTGCCTCTATTCGTTCTGCTAGTCCTGTCTCAAACATTCTTTCTCAAATTCAATCTCTCATTTGGCAACGCTCCTCCCCCTTCTATGTTACCCATGTTCGTGCTCACTCCTTGCTACCAGGACCTATATCTCAAGCAAATGACTTGGTAGACAAAGCCACGCGGATGACCATGTTAGCCATGAGTAGTCCTAAAGATATGGCCACCGAGTTCCATAGACTGTATCATGTTCCTGCTAACACCTTAAGAAAGACCTTTGCCATTTCTAGGTCCGAGGCACGTGATATTGTTAAGGCTTGTCAATCCTGTGTCACTTTCCTGCCTTCTCCACATGTGGGTGTGAACCCACGGGGCCTAAGACCTGGTGATCTTTGGCAGATGGATGTTACTCATGTCTTGGAATTTGGCAAGCTTAAATACCTGCATGTCTCGGTGGATACTTGCTCAGGAATCATACATGCTTCTCCTCTTGCAGGGGAAAAGGTTACTCATGTAAAAACTCATTGTTTGGAAGCCTGGGCGTCTTGGGGAAAACCGCGACGCCTAAAGACTGACAATGGCCCTGCTTATGCTTCCTCTGGCTTTCGTGCCTTCTGTGCCCAGATGCAGGTTGCCCACACTACTGGCCTACCTTACAACCCACAAGGCCAAGGTATTGTGGAGAGAGCAAATAAAAGTTTAAAAGCTATCCTTTTTAAACAACGAAGGGGGATAGCGGAGAATGCAACCCCCAAGGAGAGAGTCTCTCTAGCACTCTATACCCTTAATTTTTTAGTTTTGGATGTTCATGATAGGTCTGCAGCAGACAGACATTGCCACCAGGGGGCACAAGCACATCCGGAACTGGTCATGTGGAAGGATGTGTTGGATAATAAATGGAAGGGACCGGATCCTGCTTTGGTAAGATCCAGGGGAGCTGTTTGTGTCTTTCCACAGGACCAGGAATCGCCACATTGGGTCCCGGCCCGGCTAGTCAAGACGCTGACATCAACTCCAGAGGAGAGTCCAGGGGACGAGGATGGCCATCCAAGTACGAGTGCCAAAGATCCTGTGGATGCTGATCCTTATGTGCCTGGAGACTAGTAGAGGAGAATTGCGCTGGGGCATCCTGTCTGTTTTCCCCAAGCCCCTGCCCGTTCGCCACACGGCGCGAGAGTCCTTCCTCGGTTCTTCACCACTCAGCAAGGTCTCAATCTCCCTACGGTTGTTAAAGACCTGACCCTTGCCCCCCTGGGGGAGGCTCGACACTTCGAGGAAAGTGGAAGTCTCTGCTTTACTCTCGCCCGTGAACGTGACTCTTGTATACAACTGGAGATGCAGGCATTTGCTTGGTTTAGGGGGAACAGGAGATGGGGCCCAGAATCTACCTTTCGAAATTCGTCCCACAAAGCTTATAGTTACCCCTTCTCAGAAGAGGTGATATGGCTCAATGGTACCTTTTTTCGTGGCCAGAGAGGTACTGTGACTCTGCCTCAACCACGCCTGGCACCTCACTGTATGGGAACTTATGAAGGGGACCTTTGGCCATGGACGGAATGCCAGTCCAGTACTGTGGGCTGGGTAGATGTGGGACGGACCTTTACTTATTCCCCGAATATGAAAGGGCCTTTTCCTTTACAGTTGTCGTGGACGGAGGGACCATTTCTACAGGATAGTACTATGAACCCATTTTCAAAGTGGGTTCTGTGTGGGGTTAATGGTAGCTGCACAGATATGACACCCTTTGTTTTATTACGGGGGGGGGACAGTTGCCCGTAATAATGTGTCTGGAGTAATCCATGAGCTACTATTCCTGAGCGAATTCCTTGAATGGAGATATGAGAGAGTGCTCGGGGGTGTCACCCGGATAGGAAAATACCTAGGAAAAAATGCCTCTTATGCCCCCACCCCGGTGTGTGTCCATCCACCATTCATGTTTGTCCTTAGTAACTTTTCTTTCAGCAATTGTTCTAATGCTTCTTGTTATTTGTCCCAATGTTGGGACGCAACACTCTATCACAGAGCCATGGTACTTAGGGTCCCCCGTTGGGTCCCCGTGCCTGTAGAGGCTCCTAGTACATTGTCTTTGTTCAGGCATAAGAGAGATTTTGGAATTACGGCCGCTGTTATTGCTGCGGTGGCGGCTGCTGCTGCCGCAGCTACAGCCGCAGGTGTAGCCATGGCTTCTTCAGTTCAAACCGCCTCTACCTTAAATACCTTGGCTTCTTCCACAGCTGCCACCTTAGACACACAATCAAATTTAAATTCCCAACTCAAAGGTGGCATTATGATCCTAAATCAAAGGGTGGACTTAGTTCAGGAGCAAATTGATGTTCTTTGGCAAATCGCTCAGTTGGGATGTGAATGGAAACTTAATGCCTTATGTATCACTAGTGTTCAATATGAAAACTTTACAAGGGCAGCAAATCTGTCAAAGCAACTGTCCTTGTACTTGGCAGGGAATTGGTCCCTAGATTTTGATGCGGAATTGGAAGAACTAAGACAAGCTATTGTTATGATCAATTCCACACGAGTGGACCTTAGCCTGGCTGAGGGTTTTACCTCTTGGCTTTCCTCTGCCTTTTCCTTCTTCAAGGAGTGGGTAGGGGTAGGGATGTTTGCAGTTTGCTGCCTTGGGGGCTGTGCGCTGTGCCTCTGGTTGATTTGTCGCCTGCAAGCCCAGACCAGGCGGGACAAGGTAGTTATTTCTCAAGCACTTGCCGCTTTGGAGTGTGGATCCTCCCCCCAGATTTGGCTGTCGGCCCTGAAAAACACCTAGTTTTTCCCTGGCCCCTGCCCCCTTAGGGCCTGAAGTGCTCATTATACAAGGAGGAGCAGAGGGTTGGTGTTGGGAGCATGACATTCATTGGCGCTCAGGCTGCGAGACAAAGTACTGCACATGAGGTATGCTCTTAGCAGCCTCATGGAGGGCATGTTTGATTGCATATGGGTTGGTACCGACATCCCATCTCTGAGAAAAGGTACCGGACGGGTGAGGCACCAGCCTGGCTGGCCACCTGGCCTGGGGTCTTCACAATGTCCTTTTGTTTATCAGAGATCAAACCTCTACCTTCACCTGCTGCGCTTTATAATAGAAAGGGGGAACTGCAGGGAGCCACATCTAGTCCCCACCACTAGATGGCGCTGGCACTGCAGGAAACCACATCTAATCTGCCTTTAGAAGATGGCGCTAACCTCGTGGCGTTCAGCTTCTTTACGACAGTGCTTTCGCGCCAACCGTATTCAAGGTACGCGCATGCGCTTGACGCAACCTGTCCTGAGCCTATCCCGTGGCGCCTGGTGGTGACAAGCGGGTAAGCAGCCAATCAGTAGGTGCCTCATTGCCCATCCCCCTATAAAAGTAGCTGCACATCCCGCCCCCGCGTCCTTCTCCATCCGCTCTCCCTGTTAACCAAGAAGCTCTCCAATAAAGTGTGATCAAGAAGGATCCTCGTGTGGTGATTGTTCTTTTCCCGCTGGTCGGGGGGGCTCGCCGCAATATGAATCAAGGAAATCATCCATTTCTTTCAGATTTTTCAAATTTAGAGACATATATAATCTTAAAGTATGTCCTTATGATTTTCTGAATGTCTTTGGTGTCTGTTGTAATGGTGCCCTTTTCATCTCTGATTTTATTATTTGCTTGTCTCTCCTCTCTTCTGGTCAGATTTGCTAAGGGTTTATCAACCTGGTTTATCCTTTCAAAGAACCAACCCTTTGTTTCATTGATTCTCTGGATTTTTTTTTTTTTTTTTTTTTGTGGTTTGTTTCTATTTCATTAATTTCTGTCCTAATCTTTATTATATCTTCATGTCTACTGATTTTTGGTTTGCCTTGTTTTTCTTTGTCCAAGGCCTTAAGGTAAGGCAGTAAATTGTTTACTTGTGAACTGTCTAATTTCTTAATATAGGCACTTAGAGCTACAAATTTCCCTCTTAGGACTGCCTTCATTGTGTCCCAAAGATTTTGGTATGTTGTATTGTCATCATCATTTGTTTCCATGAAGTTATTGATTTCCTTTTCTGATTTCTTCAATGAACCATTCATCATTCAATAGTTTACTGTTTAGTCTCCATAACTTTCTGTATGCTCTGCAGTTTTTCTTGTTGCTGATTTGTAGTTTAATCCCATTGTGGTCAGGTGGAGTACAAGGGACTATTTCAATTCTCTTGTATTTGTTAAGATTTGCTTTGTGTCCTAATATATGGTCTATTTTAGAGAATGTTCCATGTGTTGCTGAAAAAAAATGTATATTCTGCAGTGTTTGGATGGAATGTTCTGCAGATATCTGTTAGATCTATTTGTTCCATGACATCATTTAATACAGATGTCTCTCTCTTTATTTTTTCCAGGATGACCTGTCAATTGATGAGAATGGGGTATTGAAGTCACCCACTACAATGTGTTTGGTGTTATCTGTGACCTTAAAACTAATAGTGTTTTTTTTTTTTTTTTTTTTTTTTTTTGATGAAATTGGGAGCCCCCATGTTAGGGGCATATACATTTAGGATTGTAATGTCCTCCTGTTGGAGTGTTCCTTTAATCAGTATAAAGTGACCTTCTTTATCCTCACTAATGTTGGTTTGAAGACTATCCTGTTAGATATTATGATAGCAACCCCTGTTTGTTTCCTAAGCCTGTTTCCTTGAAATACTGTTTTCTATCCTTTCACTGTAAGTGTCTATCTATTATTGAGAGATGAGTTTCCTGGAGGCAACAAACAGCAGGATCCTGCCTTTAAATATAGTCTGCAAGCCTGTGCCTTTTTGTTGGGGCATTGAGCTATAAAGTTATTATGGAAAGGTGTGTGTTTATCCTCACCATTCTTCTTGTTGTGTAGTACTTCATTTTTCCCTTTACTCTTTTGTATTTAAATATTGTTTATTTTTTCCTGTTTCTTCATGTGTGTGCTTTCCTTTCTTTTCAGCATGGATCCTCTCAAGTATTTTCTGGAGACCTGGCTTAGTTATCACATATTCCTTTTGGCTGTTTTTGTTATGGAATGTCCTTATTTCTCCATCAATTTTGATGTGTAGCTTTGGTCAGTACTATATTCTTGGTTGACAGTTGTTATATTTGAGAACTTGGAATGCATATTCCAAGCCTGTAGCAGACAGATTCAGGTTCGCTGAGATGAACTTCCAGACCAGGCACAGTTATGGAGGAAGGGATTTATTAAAGCTTACAGATCCAGGGGAAGTTCCATAAATGGCAAAGGAAGCTGGCTTGCCTTCACAGGACCAAGCAGAGAGAGAGAACAACAAGCCTAAAGGTCAAAAGACACAGCACACTTCAGGAAATCCAGCTAGGCACACTTTGCATATCTTTAGATTGAAATCTGAAACCAACCACCACACCTAAAGATCCACCCAGTGACATTGCCTCCAGCCAGGTGGCTAAAGATGCAAACTATAAACAAATAAACAACTGAATATATTGGAGGCAATCTATTCTATTCAAACCACCACAAAGCCCTTCTGGCATTTAAAGTTTGTGTTGATAAATCTGCTTTCCTTTCTAGGTGAGTTTCTTTTTCTTTCTAACTGCTTAGGTTTGCATGTTTAGTAGTCTAATTATAATATGGCAAGGAGAGAGATTCTTTCCAGGTTTTGCCTGTTTGGTGTTCTAAAAACTTCTTAAATCTGTCGGGTGTGGTGGCGCACACCTTTTACCCCAGCACTCGGGAGGCAGAGGTAGGAGGCTCACCAAGAATTAGGGGCCACCCTGAGACTACCTAGTGAATTCCATGTCAGCCTGAGCCAGAGTGAGAACCTACCCCAAAAAAACAAAACAAAACAAAACAAAAAAAAAAAAAAAGTCTTTTATTTGCATTGACATTTCTTTCCCAATTTGGGGAAACTTTTCTTCTGTGATTTTGTTGAAAATCCCTACTAAGCCTCTGCATTGAAATTCTTCTCCTTTTATTATACTCTGAATTCTTATGTTTGATCATTTCAGAATGTCTGGAATATCTTGAAATTCTCATTCATACTTTCTTACTAGCTTGTCTTTCTTCTTGTTGGATTGTTTTAGACCTGCCACCTGGTCTTCTTGTTTAGATATTTTGTTCTCTCCTTCATCCATTCTACTGGAGAGACTTTCCACAGATTTTTTTTTTCTTTATTTGAATGACTGTGTTTTTCATAACTAGAACTTCTCTCTGGTTTTTCTTCAGTATTTCTATGTCCTTACTCATGTATTGTAATGACCTCCTTATTTCATTAATCTGGTTTCCTGTGTTCTCTGAATTCCTGCAGGAGTTTGTTTTCTTCTTTAATTCATTTTTTTTCTTCTTTGATTCCTTTGATTTCTTCTTTGATTTCCTTGAGCATAGATAAAATCATTTTATTGAAATCTTTGTCAAGCATTTCATCTAAAACAGTCTCCTTGGGGGCAATTTCTGATGGATTTATAATTTTTGGTGGGATTGTATTGTTTTGAGTCTTTGTGTTTCTTGTATTATAATGTTGCAATTTTTGCATGCTGAGTTGATTTGATGCTTGGGTTTTCTAATAATCTGTGCTGCTTTTAGATTTGGAAATCCAATTTTATGTACCTTCAGAGAAGGAGTTTAAGATGCCAATGTAGCTCTTGTATTCCAGTCCAACCACAGAAGTAATCCTAGGTGTTAAGTTTGCCTGCTATTCAAATATTCTAGTGTGCTGGGTGGAGAAATTTACTGGTAAATTCTAAAATTCAACTGAGCTATGTACATATTCAATAAAAACTAGCACAGATTATGCAAGTATGGGGACTGAAAAAACATATATAATCTTATAAAGCCATAATCCCTAAGGGTATATAGTGCTTGACACCCTTAATACTGTCAGCTTGGAGGTTGATATTTCTGTTCTGAAATGGGTTCTAGGTCAGCCTGGGTCTAAATCAGACCCTGTCCCTAATCATGACAGAAGAAAAAGACAAAGGACCTGTAAATCTGAAAGCATTAAAGGCAACAATAGTCAACCCCCAAATACAGCCTAATTGAGAATGATAAATCCAATGAAGAATATGCAACTCATAACCTGCCATGACATAAAAAGAGAGATTGGCACTTCCAGTAAAGGGCTATGTACCTGCTTTTTTTTCAGTTAGCCTCATTACCTTTTGGGGTGGCTTAAAATCTCACCAATGCTGAGTGCCCACCTTGATTCCTCCATGTTGTGCTGTGAATCTAGTGCTCTGATTAGCTGTGCTGGATACCCTGCCACAGGGAGCTGAATGCATTCTCTGGAGGGTGTTGCTTCTGTCATTTGGAGAAAGGGAGAATTCAGGAAGCCTGGAGTCATAGTGGAACAGCTCAGATGGTCGCAACTGTGTCCCTCTGTCTTCCCTTCAGATTTCTTGACTTGGTAAGGAGGCTGATGAGGTTGGAAAATCCCCTTGTTTGGTCTCTGCTCCTGCAGCTGGGTGTCAGAGTGGTGCACAGATCTGCACTAGTCTGTGCAGATCAGATCTGGGTGCACAAGCTCCTCAGTGGGTTTCTGGCCAATTTCCTCCTTTCTGATAGATGGCAGTCTCTCCTGCTTCTTCACTGTGGCCTGTAAAAACCTATACACTTTCACTTTTCAGACAAAGAGTGCATCTTTTTTTAACTTATTATTATTACTATTATTATAAGTTATGTAAACAGTTTGTATACAACCATATTGGTACAATCATTAGCCTCCACCCTGTCCTCCCCTCTCTGCAAGGACCCTCCTCATTGGGGAATGTGGGTCATGCATTGTGGGGTTAGCCATCAGTTATGGGTAAGAGAAAATGTCTCTGTGCATAATGTCCCAACATGTTACTCTAACAGTCTTTCTGCCCCCTCTCCCGTGAATTTCCCTGAGCCATGTTGGGCTCAGTGGTAGTTTGAATATATGCCCCCCAATATAGTCAGTGTTTGCAGTTTGAATCTGCAGCCACCTGGCTAGAGGCAGTGTCACTGGGTGGATCTTAAGGTATGATGGTGGGTTTCAGTTTTCAATCCAAAGATATGCAAAGTGTGTCTAGCTTGAGTTCCTGAAGTGTGCTGTGCTATGTGGCTTTTGGCTTTTTGGCTTGTGTTTCTCTCTCTCTCTGCTTGGACCTGTGAAGACAGGCCAGCTTCTTCTGTCATTATGGAATGTTCCCTAAATCTGAAAGCTTCAATAAATCCTTCCCCCATAACTGTGCCTGGTCTGGAAGTGAAGATGTCTGATACAGAAGTTGGTACCAGAATGTGGGGTGAAATGAACCTTTCCATGTAGATTTTGCTCTTTTGGAAATTTAAAAATTTTAATAAATCCTAGGGACATACTACAAAAACATATACTCCACTAAGTATAAAAATCTGAAAGAAATGGATGATTACCTTGATTTATATGACCTACCTACATTAAATCAAGATGAGATTAATAACTAAAATAGACCTATAACAAGTATGGAGATCTGAGAAGTTATCAAAAATCTCGAACTAAAAGAAGTCCAGGTCCAGATGGATTCACTGCTGAATTTTACCAGACCTTCAGGGAAGAACTAAAAACCATTGCTTCTTACGCTTTTCCATAAAATAGAAAAAGAAGGAATCCTACCAAACTCCTACGAACCCAGCATCACCCTAATACCAAAACCAGGCAAAGATAGAACAGAAAAAGAAAATTACAGACCAATCTCTCTCATGAACATAGATGCAAAAATTCTCAACAAAATATTGGCAAACAGAATACAAGAATATATCAGAAAGATCATTCACCTGGACCAAGTAGGCTTTATCCCAGAGATTCAGGGATGGCTCAACATATGCAAATCAAAAAATGTAATACATTATATAAATGGACTGAAGGACAAAAATCACATGATCATCTCATTAGACACAGGAAAACCATTTGGCAAAGTCCAACATCCCTTCATGATAAAAGTCCTACAGAGACTAGGAATAGAAGGATCATATCTCAATATAATAAAGGCTATTTAAGACAAGCCTACAGCCAACATATTGCTAAATGGGGGAAAACTGGAAGGTTTTCCACTAAAATCAGGAACAAGACAGGGTATCCACTGACCCCACTTTTATTTAATAAAGTACTGGAAGTCTTAGCTATAGCAATAAGGCAAGAGATGCACATAAAAGGGGTACAAATTGGAAAGGAAGAGATGAAGTTATTATTATTTGCAGATGACATGATTCTATATATAAAGGACTGAAAAGACTCTACCAGCAAACTGTTAGAGCTGATAAACACCTACAGCCACGTAGCAGGATACAAAATAAATACACAGAAATCAGTAGCATTCCTATATGCTAACAACAAATACACAGAGGATGAAATCAGAGAATCACTCCTATTCACAATTGCATCAAAGAAAATAAAGTACCTTGGAATAAACCTAAGCAAGGAAGTAAAGGATCTCTACAATGAAAACTATAAAACAGTCAAGCAAGAAATTGCAGAGGACACTAGGAAATGGAAAAACATACCTTGTTCCTGGATTGGAAGAATCAGTGTTGTGATAATGGCAATCTTACCTAAAGAAATCTATGCATTTAAGCAATTCCCATCAAAATTCCAGTGGCACTCTTCACACAAATAGAAAAAAAACAATCCAAAAGTTCATTGGGAATCACAAAAAACCTTGAATATCTAAAATAATACTGAGCAACAAAAATGAGGCTGGTGGTATCACTATACCTGATTTTAACCTATACTACGCAGCCAGAGTAACAAAAACAGCATGGTACTGGCACAAAAGCAGACAGATAGATCAATGGAACAGAATAGAGGACCCAGATGCAAGTCCAGGTAGCTATAGCCACCTTATATTTGATAAAAATGCCAAAAATATTCATTGGAGAAAAAAACAGCATCTTCAGCAAACGGTGCTGGGAAAACTGGAAATTTATCTGTAGAAAGATGAAAATAGATTCTTCTCCCTCTCCATGCACAAGAATCAAGTCCAAATGGATTAAAGACCTTAACATCAGACCTGAAACTCTGAAACTGCTACAGGAAGAAGTAGGGGAAACCTTTCAACATATTGGTCTTGGCAAAGGCTTCCTGAATATAACCCCATTTGCTCAGGCAATAAAGTCACAGATTGACTGCTGTGACCTCATGAAATTACAAAGATTTTTTACAGCAAAGGACACTGTGAATAAAGCAAAGAGGCAACCTACAGAATGGGAAAAATTCTTTGCCAGCTATACATCTGATATAGGGTTAATATCTAGGATATACAAAGAACTCAAAAATTAAATAATAAGAAATCAAACAAGCCAATTAAAAAATGGGCTATGGAACTAAATAGAGAGTTCTCAAAAGAAGAAATATGGATGGCTTATAAGCATCTAAAAAATATTCTACATCCCTAGTCATCAGGGAAATGCAGATTAAAACTACATTGAGATTCCATCTGACTCCTATCAGATTGGCTACCATCATGAAAACAAATGACCATAAATGCTGGTGAGGATGTGGAAAAAGAGAAACCCATCTACAGTGTTGGTGGGAATGCAATCTGGTCCAGCCGTTGTGGAAATCAGTGTGGAGGTTCCTAAGACAGCTAAAAATTGATCAAACATATGGCCCAGCTATAGCACTGCTAGGCATATATCCTAAGGACTCATTTCATTTCCTTAGAAGTACATGCTCTACCATGTTTATTGCTGTTCAATTCACAATAGCTGGGAAATGGAACCAGCCTAGATGTCCCTCAGCTGATGAATGGATAATGAAGATATGGCACATTTATACAGTGGAGTTCTACTCAGCAGTAAAGAAAAATGAAGTTGTGAAATTTGCAGGAAAATGGATGGATCTGGAAAGGATTATACTAAGTGAGGTAACCCAGGCCCAGAAAGCCAAGCATTGCATGTACTCTCTCATATGTCGATCCTAGCTACAGATGACTGGGCTTCTGTGTGAGTAGGAAAAAACTCAGTAGCAGAGGCCAGTATGCAAGAAAAGAGATAGAAAGGAAGAGAAAGGAAAGGAGGGGGGGTACTTAATAGGATTGTATTGTATATATGTAAGTAGAATAGTTTAATGGGGGTTAAAAGGCCCAAAATGAGGTTTGGGGAAGAGATTGAGTAAAAGAAAGGTGGAGGGACAGCTAATCAAAATCTAAGAGGATATAAATAAAAGATATGTAATCCTACTTTTTTCGATAATGGGGCACTCAGGAGCCATAGATTGTTGCTAAAAGAGTTTCAGTGCCAGGGATGGGATACCTTCCAGTGAGTTGTTGGCCAGGGAGGTCCCTGATGCCCCCAAAACATTATAGGCCATTGCCAAGGCCCTTGGTTTCCCACCAGGAATAGATGGTGAGACCCTATTGCTGAATACTCCATATACGTGGGCTGCAAGGCCACTGAGAAATCCTGCTGGAACTGAGCTGATAATCTCGTCCACATAGACCAGCTAACAGAAAGGTGAAAGAAGCCATTCTGCATGCAGTTCAATGGGAGAAAGAGAAATCACCAGTGAAGATACTCAACAGTAGGCACTGAGAGACCAAATATAACCATTTTAAGTGTAAAGGCCCAGGCCTGACTTAGATAGAGAACTAGCCAGCTAATGTGCTGACCTTTGCTTCTGTAAACTTTGTTTGCTTGCTCAATTGCTGCCTTTCTCCCTAAAGTTTCTGAGGAATCTCCGTTTCAAGGGCATTCCAGAAACACTCCACTGTGGGGGGCCTCTGGCCTCCCACCACCTGCTTAGATAAACCTGTCAATTCAAAAGTCGTAAAGTACCACTGTTTACTTAACCCATCACAATGGAGCTTACCTCAACTGCCTGGAATGCCCCTAGCTCCTGCCCCCAACTTTGCCCGCTGAAACCCCAAGCCAATCAGAACTGTTTAAATCAACCAATCATGTATCTATGCACTACTTCATTGTTCAAATTCCTATATGAACCCCTTCCCCCAAAAGAAAGGGGCTCTCTCCCTCACTACCGCTGTGCTGGACTGTAGGGATGGAGCCCAGGCCTAGGCTTGCAATAAAGAAACCTGTTGCTTTTACATTCTAGTGTCTCGGCTTCTGTGGCGTTTCTCTGGGTGACTCCTGGGTGACCGGGGGGTCTTGGCTCCTGGTCAGGGGACTTGGCACAACAGGCACTGCAAGCCTTATATTTGGCCAGCCAGGCCAAATGAGCCAACAGGTGCAATACTGGCATGTCTGTTATGGGGGAAACCATCTGTCCTCTAATTGGACTGGAGGCCTGCTCCATGGGAGGAAATACATCCCTGATACTGAAAAGTTAGAACAGGGATAGTTATGAGCCCTAGGGGTATAATGTCTGCTGCTGTCTGGATAAATGTATATACTATGCTTATCAAACTTCCCAGTAAGCACTTCTCTTAATATTCATACCCTTATATTAATGCTACTCTCACTTTTGGTAGAAAATCTTCTTTTCAGATGGCAGTGACCCTGGGACGACTCAGAAGGTATCATGGTGCTGGAAAGAAGTGACCGGAGTGCTCAGTACTGTAATATCTTTATCACACCTTCCCAGGCTCAGGTTCTAATTTAGAAGAGGTGGCAGAAAGAATGTAAGAGCCAAAGGAAGGGTAGGACTCCTTACAATGTGCTCCCTCCGGACACAAAATGGCCTGGATATCCATGACCTCACAGTTCCTGACACCACCTACACAAGACCATCATAACAGGAAGAAAAGATCATGACATCAAAATAAAAAAGAGACTGATTGATATGGGGAAGGGATATGATGGAGAATGGAGTTTGAAAAGGGAAAGTGGAGGGAGGGAAGGTATTACCACGGGATATTTTTTATAATAATGGAAATTGTTATTAAACTTTTGAAAAAAAGAATATGGCTGTATCCTGCACACTTGATGTTGGTTTAAGAAGTATGAAAAATAGAAGTGGTTGTGAATTGCACACAGTTCCAGGAGCCTCTGCTGAGATGTGGCATGAGGCAGGGCCTGATGCCCTGACAGGCTGAAAGAACCTTTGGAAGATGGACCATGGTTTGCATGAAGACCTGAAGACGTTTTGGATATACCAGGATTATGCAACGGCTACCATAGAGTACAATGTTGGCCTGGGATGGAAGTGTTCCCTGGCTACTCTGCCCAGCTGGAGGGGCAGAACTGGAAAATTTGGACATGATAGTCTCTGGTTATATTGAACTGGAGCTGCAGAAGTTTGATGTTTGTTTGATGGTGGTTGAGTTTGCATTGTTTCAGTCTCTCCTTGCTACGCGTTATACCAGTTGAAAGTCTTTACTCTGTGCCTTTTATGTTGGAAGTATTTAACTTGTTTGATTTTATAGGACTTACTGTCTTAAATTGGTCAAGACTATGGGGTTCTTCGAAATTGAACTGAGTACAATTTACAATGTATGATGTGTTTAAATCTATTAGGGGCCAGGGGCAGAATGTGGTAGTTTGACTATATGGCCCTCAATATATTCAGTGTTTTTTTTTTTTCCTTTGGTTTTTATAGGTAGGGTCTCACTTTAGCTCAGACTGACCTGGAATTCTCTATATAGTCTCAGAGTCACCTCAAACTCATGGTGATCCTCCTACCTCTGTCTCCAGAGTGCTATGATTAAAGGCTTGCACCACCACGCCTGGCTCTATTCAGTGTTTTATTAGTTTGTAGTTTGCATGTGCAGCCACCTGTCAGGAGGTGCTGTCACTGGGTGGATCTTAAGGTGTGGTGGTTGGTTTGAGATTGCAATCTAAAGATATACAAAGTGTTCCTGAAGTGTGCTGTGCTGTGTGGCTTTTGGCTTTTTGGCATGTGCTTCTCTCTCTGTTTGGACCTGTGAAGGCAGTCTAGTTTCTTCTGCCATTATGGAACTTCCCCTAGTTCTGTAAGCTTCAATAAATCCCTTCCTCCATAACTGTGCCTGGTCTAGAAGTTCATCTCAGAGAACCTGAAGCTGTCTGCTATAGGTTCGTTTTAGGTCTACTTCAGTGATGGGGACTTGGGAGCCTATATGTCTCTGGATATCTGGTTTTGTAGGAGTTGAGTGTTCTCTGTGTCTATCTCCTTCACCCTTGTGCTGGTACCATGTAAGCATCACTCTTGTTCATTTCCATAATTACTCTATGGTTTCAGATGGGTTGTATCTTGCTGTGGTTTTGCTCAAATCCCTCCCTATGCTGGAATGTTGTGACCCCTATGCAGCCATCTTACCCAGATGTCCACCCTTAGAAATGTTTTGATTACTTTTTTGTTTTTTTTTTTTTTTATCTGTAGAAGTTCCTTAGAAGTTTGGAGAGGTTGACATGTGGCCGACAAAGGTGTAGACTGACTAATCAAAGCATCACATCACATTGTGCTTGACTTATTTTGAGGGTCCTAGTTCTTTGAGGGCCCTAGTGAGACTGATCACATGTAGGAGATTGCAACTACCAAGATCACTGAGAAAGTCATGATTGTGTAGTGCAAGTATTCCTAATGATATGAGACTAGAGCTGACAACAGAGAGAGAATGCAGCCAACAGAAAATGATAACAGTGACAGAATGCAACTAACAGAGAATTACAACAGTGAGAGAATGCTAATAACAGAGGATACAGCTAACAAAGAAGAGGAGATTATTTAAACTCCAGCACCAAGCCTTTCTTTAAAAAAATATTATGGGGTTATTCCTTTTTTTTTAGTTCAGTAAATGTTCTTTTGTTAAAACAAGCTGATTAGGTATATTATTACTCATCAAGAGAATTATTGCTGAGCGATACAACCAGTTACTTAAGTGATTAGAAGATATATTTATTAGAAAGTAAAAAAATAATATATTTTTAATTTAATTTATTTATTTGAGAGTGAGCAAGTGAGATACAGAGAGAGAAAGAAGCAGAGAAAGCAAGACAGTGAGAGAGGGTGAGAGAGAGGGAGAGAGAGAGAGAATTGGTGTGCCAGGACCTCTAGCCACTGAAAATAGACTCCAGATGTCACCTTGTACATCTGGCTTATATGAGTACTAGGGAATCAAACATGGGTCCTTAGCCTTCATAGGCAAATGCCTTAACCACTAAGCCATCTCTCTAGCCCGAAATCACATATTAATATAGAATATAGAATATAATGTAATTCAGTGGAAATAATTTTTAAAATCTTTTAGGTTCTATTCATAAACTATGCTTTTGATTAGAGAAAAGAAGTCTTTTGAGAGACACTTTCATTGTATAAAATTTTCATGGGCTGGGGAGATAGCTCCTTGGTGAAACGTGCAAAGCCTGCTGGCCTGGGTTCAATTCCAGGCAAAGCCATATTCAAAAAGTGATGTATGCAGCTGGTATGTGTATGTAGTGGCAAGAGACAGAGGTGTGTCCATAAACGCATTAAACATACAAATATACAAATAAAAACATTTGAAGTTTTTTTCTTAACATTTAAAGAACTCCATATGAGGAAGTGGTATACAATACTTAAGATACTTAAGATAAATATGTATTCATACTTCTTAATTATGAACAAAAGCTTGAGTCAGTATAGAAAGAAAATACAAATGTATATAAATTGACAAAGTTTAGCTTGACTACTGAATTATTGAACTAATAATACATGGGAATATTAACAACCTCTTTTTATCTAATTACTATTTAAAAAAATATTTCCCTATCTGTCATTCCCAATATATCTGGCAAGTACTGGAATACTATATCTCCTTGTGATCTCAACATAATGAATATTTATCAAGCTTGTGGTCTTCATTTGCTCCAAAAAGAATTCTGCCCGTGAAGACTTATGCTCCACTGAAAAAGACTTTTAAAATATTGAATGAGTATAAAATAAAATATCACTTACTTAATTCCTATGTATAGACCAGCAGGGTCAAACCCTACAGCTCCATGTCTGGCACCTGGGACTCATGTTGAAATCCTCTGGACTCCAAAAGCTTCTTCCCCTCTAGTGACACTGTTTGCTTCTCAGGTACAGTTCATCTGAGCCAGAGCCAACAGCTGTCCTTGACAGCTGTCTCATAGTCTTGGCATCTCCAAAAGCCTGGGATCTCCACTCCAACCCATGGTTCTATTTCACAGCTCTGTGCCATGGCCCCCCAAGGCCTCCATGTAGGGGCTAGGACCAGCTTCACTTTACATAGTGACCATCTCCAGAACTGTGTGCACGTTAATGTCCATTTCTTTCTGGCCTCTCAATGCTTCCAAAACAAATACCAGGTTGGCTATGCTGCCAAATTTGTTAATCCTGACTTTGAGGAGCAGGAAACTCCAGAATTCTTTTTCCAGGCCCCCTCCTTTCAAAATAGTCAGAACTCCTTCCATATTCACAATGCACAGCAGCTGGCCCATCCTCAATGGTAGTAATCTCTTAAAAAAAATAGCTAAAGTGGCCTAAAATCAGTCTAAATTTCCTTCTGTTTTAAACTCTACATCTTTTTCATCCTTCTGTTTTCCTCCACTAAACTCACCAGTTCATTACTTCTACATTGAACTTTGCACAAGTTCTCAGAACACGTGAAGAACACAGCCAGATTATCACAAGAATTGTCTCTGGCCCAGTTCCTGATAAAGTCCTTTCTTTCCCTTCTGAAGCCTCGAAAGGCCTTCATGTTCCACGCTTATGCTTTTAGGTGTTTCAAACTCTCATCAGAATGGCCCATCAAGCTCAGCTTAGAGCACTGCAAGGCTTCCAAAGTTCTAAATCTATCCACAGTTCCTCACAAACCTGTTACAAAATACAAAAAGCCACACAGTTATGTTTACAGCAGCAATGGACCCACATTCAGATAATTTTTTATAGTATTTACCGTCTCATCGCTTGGAAAAAACACTCAGCCAGAGCAGTTTGTGGAAGAAAAGGGTTTATTTTTGCTTCCAGATTCAAAGGGTAGTTTCATCATGGTGGGGAAAGAGTGATAAGAGCAAACACCCAGGCGGACATCACACGTTCATGTCACCACAAATTCTGAGTACTGGGCTTGGAGCCAGTACTTGAAGCCCACCTGCAGTGGTACACAACCTCCAGAAAGGCTTCACCTCACAAAGTCCTCCCCCTGCAACTTTTCCAAATTACCATGAGCTGGGGATCAAGTCTTCAAAACAGATGAACCTATGAGGGAAATTTCATTCAAACTACTGCACTATGAAGTACAATAATGTAAATGGGAATGCTATTTTAAACATTATCTAAAATAGTACTGTTTAAAATGGAACATTCAGGAAATGATTGTCATAGGCCACTTAAACAAAGGCCTAATGGTCTCCTGAGTGATCTGTGCACCAGTTAGGAGAGTGCAGATGGACTGGGAGGAGCTTTGTTCCTGAGGCAGCTCTTGCCTGTTCTGTTGGAAGAAGAGGAAGAAGCCCACTTCTTGGAGCAGAAGAAATGATAGAAAACAAGCCTGAAGCCAAGTAGATACTGCCCAATAGGTGGAACAAACTTTGAGCTCAGTTCTAAAAGGCCATTTCCAAGAATCTGGTCAGTGAACATTAATAGCTACTAAAATAACAAGAGCAACAATTAGAAACTATGTAGGACCTTACAGGAATACAAAATACCATGTGCATAGTAGATTTCTAAAAACTGAGTATTTCTGAGCAGACCTTTGGATCTATCAATATAAAAGCTGCAGGAGACAAATGAACATATTAATTGACACAAAACGAGGTGAAATAAGCAAAATTCACACTGTGAGAAATGGTGTGAAAAAGTGGCACCATTTCTGTCATAAATAAATCACAAGGTTGGGGGTAAGGGAGAAGAATGTGGCTGATAAATAATTATAGTTACAGAGTTATGGAGAAACAGAGGCTCTGTATTTTAAAAATTATAATAGAAATACTAACAAGTTGCAATGTATGAACTTCATTTTGATTCATTCAAACTCCAGAAAACATGGACCAATATTGTAAAAATATGAATTCTAACTGATTTTTAATAGCAGTAGGTCAAAGTAGGAGGATTGCTATGAGTTCAAGGCCAGCCTGAGAGTACATAGTGAACTCCATGTCAACCTGGACTAGAGCAAGACCCTACCTCGAAAAACCAATATATATATTTTCAAGGAGAGAGAGAGATGAGTGTGTTAGGGCTTCTGTCCACTGTAACTGAACTCCAGATGCATGTGCCACTCTGTCTATCAGGGTATAGGTAGATATTGGGAAATTTAACCCAGGTTGTGAGGCTTAGCAAGCAAGTACTCTTAACCAGTGAGCCATCTTTTCAGCCCCCATTTATCTTATCTTAATTACAGTTATGTATGCAATTATAATTAAACTGCTTCCATACTGATAGATATGTAAACTGTTTCCAGTGTTAGAAGCAGTATTGTAGTACACACACATCTCTTTCCATGTGACTTTGTTGGCATGTGAAAGTGTTTCCACTACATAAATTCTTTGGCATATAAATTACTTTAAATTTTATTTAAAACTTTATGGACTATTACTATGTTTTCATGGATCTGTCTCTATTCTTTGAAAATTTAGAGCATTTTCTTTAATATAATACAAATTTGTTTCTTTTTTTTTTTTTTGAGGTAGGGTCTCACTCTAGCCCAGGCTGACCTGGAATTCACTATGTAGTCTCAGAGTGGCCTCAAACTCACGGCGATCCTCCTACCTCTGCCTCCCAAGTGCTGGGATTAAAGGCATGAGCCACCGTGCCTGGAGCAAATTTGTTTCTTATTACACTTATTTTTTAAACTCTTATTTATTTAGTTACTTCATTTACTTTTACTATTTTACTTTTATTTAATTTTGATTGTTATATTTTTTGACAGGCAAGTTTTGGGGTTTTTTTTTTTTTTTGAATTTTCATTTTTTTATTTTGGAACCTCTAGTGCTGTTTCTTCATAAGAAGTTCTTCTTGCCCACATAAATTCTTTTCTTCTGTTAATGTCATAGTCTTTTTTCATAAATTTGACTTACAAACAGTTTGAAATTTGCTATGTGTAACATAGGGATTGTTTTTCCAATTTGTCTACTAGTTCTTTTGCCAGAATTTATTTACTAAACTATTTTTCTTTATTGTTAATTTTATTGTAATCTCTATTTTCATTAATACAGATTTTAAAAACCAGAACAAATTCCACTGAAAGTACAACGGTGTTTTTAAGTTCCCAGTACACTATATATATAATTTATTTATTTTCAAAGAGAGACAGAGAATGGGTGTGCTAGGGCCTCCAACCACTGCAAATAAACTGCGGATGCATGCAACACTTTGTGCATCTACTTTTACGTGGATGCTCGGGAGTTGAACCTGGGCATTGGATGTTGCAGGCAAGTGCCTTAACCACTGAGAAATATCTCAGTGTTTTACATATTTTTAAATATATTTTGACATTATTATCAATTTTTTGTTTTATATAGTATAAATTATATAAATATAATATTGTTTTATATTTTCTGACATTGTCATTTTTTAAAGCATATTAAATTTATGTTTGTTGATTTTAATTAATTTATTTGACAGAGAAAAGCAGAGGGAGACAGGGAGAGAATATGCCAGGGCCTCCAGCCGCTGCAAATGGACTCCAGACACATGTGCCACTTTGTGCATGTGGCTTACATAGGTCCCAGGATTTGAACCGTTGTCCTTTGGCTTTGCAGGCAAGTGCCTTAGTGGCTAAGCCATCTCTCACACCCTATTTTGACATTATTATTGGCATAAATTGTGTATGACAATAATGTAAATTCATGGATAACTTTCATGAGAACTAGTTATTTGTGCTAATGCACATTACCCCCCCCCCTCTCTCTCTTTCTAGAATCTAGATCCCTGCTGGTATTTCACCACAATTTCATTGAATTTATAGAGCCATTAATTTTTTTATTTTAACATTGGCAAAAATAAATGTTTATTTGGGGCTTCTTTTATATTTTTTCTGTCAAATTTAATAGTTTTGTCTTGGTATTAGATATGTATTATGTTTATTCTAGTTCCAGGGACAATTAAATATCTAAAACTAAATATCTTTTCATATCACAGAACACAAAAAAGTGTTAAAAACTACTAGAGATGCTGGAGAGATGGCTCAGTAAATAAAGGACTTGCTGTGTAAGCATGAGAACCTCAGTTTGGATCCCTAGAACCCACACAAAGGTCATGTTATATTGTAGGTCTACAAATAAACCTAGCAATAAGGAGGCAGAGATGAGGATCCTGGGGCAATCTGGATACGTAAGCCAGTCAAATCAGTAAGCACTGGTTTCACTGAAAGGTCTTGTCTCAACAAATAAGATGCAAGATTTAAATTTAAACTTTAGATTTTTTTCCATACATGGATGGATTTCTAATCTTTTTTTACCATGACAGCTGTTGGGTTTTCCTAGTACTTTCAACAAATAATGGTTTTTAGAACTTTCCTTAAATTCTGACTCATAAAAGATCTCCAAGATGTGTTAATTAATGACTTCCAATGGAAACAGAGGAGACTGTGGAGGAGTGATTGATGCTTGCATCCTGTGGCAGGCAGTTCAATTATACCATCGAAACCTAGAACAATGCAATGCTTTGCAGACCAACTTCTCACAGTCTTTCTTAAATGTACTGTGTCTACTTATTCTGGAGAATTGTAGGTTGCTTAAAGGCTTTGGAGGAAAATGGACTTTGTGTATTGATACAAGTGAGAAATCAACCTTCTGAGTCTATTATTTGTGACGATACCTTGTCATAAACAGCTACCACCATGGCAATGCACTGCAGTTCTCTAACTTCTGATTAGTATGTTACTATGGAAACTTGTGTTCACATGAAAATACCTGTTTTGATTTAAAAGCAGTTTTTCTCAATTTCCATCTACTTGGAAATGTTCCTAAAATCACATATCAGAGGGGTTCTGGAACAGGTGTTATAACATGGACAAAATATGTTTACAAAAGACATTCTCCATAGAAACTTCTTGTGTTAACATTTTCCTGTCTTTCAAAACAGAAATGACTTGTATTATTTCCTAAAATTACCTGCTCAGAACTATGTAAATAAATACAATCTTTCTTGCAATAAATAAATGGTTTTGATATGACATTAGGCACTTAATACCAAAACTCTCTCCCTTTTAAAAACTTACATATTTTTAATTAGCTAACAAAGAAGTGGATTTACATATGGCTTATTCATGACGCCTTCAGTTTTGGTTAACCTGCCTCTCACCTGCTTCTCTCTTCCATCCTCACTTGCATCCCTCTACATACATATCTACTATCCCATCCCCTTAAGCCTTCCCTCTCCTCCCTCATGTGCTCTTTCTAGCTTCATGTCCGCTACTGCTGTCTCTCATTCCAAAATATGAAACTCAAATTTTGAAGCTATGATCTGCATAAAAGAGAGAATCACCAGTGTTTGACTTCCTGAGCCTGGGTGTTCTCACTTAGTATAATCTTTCTCAGATTCATCCATTTTCCTGAAAATTTCATAATTTCATTTTTCTTTACACATGAATAAAACTCCATTGTGTGTGTACTAAATATTCATTCATTCGTCCATTATTCATTCATTCATCAGTTGATGGACATCTAAGTTGATTCCACTTCCTAACTATTGTGAATTAAGCATTGTTAAGCAAGTATCTCTGAAAATATGTGCCCAGGAGTGGTATGGCTGGGTCATATGGTAGATCTATTTTTAGCTCTCAGAAACTTCCACACTGATTTCCATAATGGTTCACCAGTTTACATTGCCACCAACAATGAATTAGAGTTCCTCTTTTCCCACACCCTTACCAGGATTCTCAGTTGATTTCTTTGACAAGAATGAGGTGGGCTCTCAAATTATTTTAATTTGCATTTCCCTGCTGGCTAAGGATTGTGAAATGTTTTTTAAAAAATATTTATTGGCCATTTGTATTACTTCTTTTGAGAATTCTCCATTCAATTCTATGGCCCATTTTCATTGTTTTTTAATTTCTTTTTCTTTCTTTCTTTCTTTCTTTTTTTTTTTTTTTTTAGTTCTTTGCCTGTGAAAATTTGTCAATTACTGAGTGTGGAGAATTGAAGTAGCCTACTACTCTTATGCTGGGGTTAATCTGTGACTTTACATCTAGTAGTGTTTGTTTAATGAAATTGAGTGTACCTATGTTTGGTGCATTTATGTTTAGGGCTATAATGCTCTCTTGCTGCATTATTCCCCTAATCATTTTAAAGGGACCTTCTTTATCCTTTATGGCTAATGTTAGTTTGGATTCTATCCTGTAAGATATTAGAACAGCTACACCAGCTTGTTTCCTGAGCCCATGTTCTTGAAATACTATTTTCTATCCTTTCACCCTAAGGGAGGAAGATCCATCTTTTAAGGAGAGGTTATGTATATATATATATATATATATATATATATATTTGGTTTTCTGAGGTAAGAGTCTCACTCTAGCTTAGGCTGACCCGGAATTCACTCTGTATTCTCAGGGTAGCCTCAAACTCACAGTGATCTTCCTACCTCTGCCTCCCGAATGCTAGGATTAAAGGCATGCACCACCATGCCTGGTGGGAGAGGTGATTTTCTTTGAGGCAACAAAAGGAAGGAGACTGCATTTTAATTCATTTTTATAGTCTTGCCTTTTGACTGGGGACTGAGACCATTAATATTCAGTTATTACTAAAAGGTATATATTAATTGAGGTTACTCTTACTGATTTTGTACTGCTTGGAATTTTTCTGTTCATCTCTTGTATTAGCTATTTTTTTTCTATGCCTTATGTACATGGTTTTCCTTGTCTTTACTCTGAGAGATTGCATCATGTGCTTAACGTGTAGCTGACTTGGTGTGCATGTATTCCTTTAGCCTGTTTTATCATGGAAATAGCAATGTGGGTTGGAGGTTAATGTATTTTAGGACTTGAAATGCATCATTCAAGCTCTTCTGTCTTTGAAAGTTTCTTTAAATAGATCTGTTATTCTAATATGCTTGTCTTTGTAGGTGGCTAGGTGCTTCCCTCTTGTTGCTTTCAAGATATCTTCTTTGGTCTGTGATTTAGTAGTTTCACCATAATAAGGTGAGAAGTTATTTCCTGGTCTTGCTTATTTGGTGTTCTTAATGTCTCCTGTGTCTATTGGCATCTCTTTCCCTAATTTTTTGGAAATTTTCTTGTTTTATTTTGTTGAAAATACTATGATTATAGATTAAAGTGAGAGTAGTGTTAATATATGGGTATGAACATCAAGAGAAGTGCTGGGCAGTTTGGTGAGCACAGTAGATACATTTAGCCAGACAGCAGCAGACATTACACCCCTAGGGCTCATGACTACCCCTGTTGTAGGCTTTCAGTATGGGGGATGTATTCCCTCCCATGGAGCAGGCCTCCAGTCAAATTAGAGGGCGGTTGGTTTCCCCCATAACAGATGTGCTACAATTGCACCTGTTGGCTCATTTGGCCTGGCTGGCCAAATATAAGGCTTTCAGTGTCCACTGCTGAGTATCTTCACTGGTGATTTCTTTCTCTCCCACTGAACTGCATGCAGTGTAGCTTTTTCCAGCTTTCTGTCAGCTGATCTACATGGAGAAGGATTTCAGCTCAGCACCAGCTGGATTTCTCAGTGACCTTACAGCCCAAGTATGTGGAGTCTTCAGCAATATGGTCTTACCATCTATTCCTGGTGGGAAACCAAGGGCCTTGGCAAGAGCCTGTAATGTTTTGGGGGTATCAGGGACCTCCCTGGCCAACAACTCACTGGAAGGTATCCCATCCTGTCACTAAAAATTTTCTAGTAACAATCTATGGCTTCTGTGTGTAAGTATTCTTTTTTTGAAATATTTTGTAGTCTGGCGTTGAACTTTCTATGTAGTTTATCTTGACATCAAGATCTTGATCCTCTTGCCTCAATCTCTGAGTGCCATCACACTTGACACTAAGTTTTTTGTTTGTTTGTTTGTTTTTTGTGTGGGAGAAGTGCATGTATATTTGATGTGCAAGGCATAATTGTGGTGAACTTTATGTAATCATACATGTGAGTCAAAGCATCCAAATACACTAGAATATGTAAAATAGGGAGAACATCACTTTACATTTTTGTATGCCCAGTGCCACATCAAGGAGAGGCTGAACCAATACAATGTAAACAAGCAGGGCAAATACCAAATCCTACAATCTCTGTTTAACATCTAGAACTTCAATTTTTTTCTTAACAACTTTTCACCCCTCCAGCTGTATTTCTTGCTTTCTGGGCAAAAATTTTTCTAAGCCAGCATGCACAGCTATCCTTGGCAGCCATCCCATTGTCCTGGTATCTCCAAAACTCTGGGGTCTCTACTGCAACCTATGGTTCATCTACACAGTTCATGCCATAGCCTCAAAGGGTCCCACATTGCCCAGTGGCCATCATCAGAAATGTGTGCACTTCCTGACCCCTTTTTATTGTATTTGTTGTACTTGCAAAACTATGTGGACTACCAAATAAAGTCAACACTAAAGAAGAGCAAGGGAAACCTTCAACATTCTTCCCTCAGCCCTCCTCCTTTCAAAAGAATCAGCATATCTTCTACTGTCCCAATTCAGAACATCCAGCCCAATCTCAATGCTAATAATTTCTCAAATAATAGCAGCTGAAGAATACATGTTCTGTGCCAGTTAGCTGAGCCTGTACACCAGTCTATTTTAAATTCAACTTTCTTCAAGTTCTCAGGATGAGCAGATTGCAGCCAGCATTTCTACCAGAACATCACATAAACTGCTTCTAGCCTAGTCCTAACAGATTCCTTCTGAAACCCTGTAAGCTGAGCCTTCAACATATACACATCTCTGTGCATTAAGACTTTTTTTCAAGACTCACCAGAATGGCCCATTAAAATCTGCTTACAGCACTGCAAGGCTTCTCCAGTTCAAAGTTTCAAATCCTTTCATATTCCTCCTACAAACTAGTTTCAAAAGACCAAAAGCTACAAGGTCAGGCTTATAGCAGTAATGAAGCAACTTCTTGGTACCAATTTTCTGTAGCACTTATCTTGTTGGGATAAAACACCTGATCAATAGAAGCATATGGAAAGAACGGGTTTATTTAAGCTTAGTGACTTAAAGGGAAGTTTCATCATGACTGGGAAAGTATGTCAGAATAGATACTTGGACATCAGCTTGGAGGTAGCAGCAGCAGTAAGTGAGTTACTGAATACCATTAAGATTGAGCTAATTAACCTGAAGGCTTGCTCCCAGTGACACATGTCCTCCAACAAGGGACTATCTTCCAAAGGCTCCAAGGTACTGATTTTTCATCTTTTGTAACTTTCTTGGCTATGTCTTGAGTTGATTCTATAAGTACCTTTTCTATGCCTTGGATTAAATTCTTTATGTGTTTGAGTTCTCTCTTTGGTCTTTGAACCTTTTAAGAAACACATTCTGGAATTTTTTCCTTGGCAATTCAACTATCTCACCATTTTAGTTTTCTTGTGTTGGCAAGCTGTCAGCTTATAGAGTTGTCATAGTGGAGTATTGTCTTATCTTTGTGTTTGTTGTATTTTGCGCTTCTGTCAGAGGCTTCTATGACCTCTGATTTGTAACTTTTCCTCTTACCCCATTGTTTTTGTTTGTTTTATTGTATGAGATTCTTCTTGGTGGGTTTCCTTGGCTTGGATTTATGTTCAAGAAAAAGGTTGACTGCAGTAATAACTATATGTTGGCAGAAGTCTCAATATTATCTGCTGTGGAAAATACTGTGTTGTTGAACTGTGACTCTTATGAGCTTTGAAGACAAAATTTCTAGGGCTCCATTTGTGGTATGCTGGATTCTGCCTTGTGTAGCAGCTTTATGCTGTTCATCATCACTTGCCCTGAGGTATCTGAGTGTGGAGGTCACTGAGAATCCCAACTCAGCTTCAGTCCCTGAGATGGCACCCAGCTTCTTCAATGTTAGTGGCCACCCAATATCTAACTCCTCATTGCCCACTCTCAGAGTTCCAGTTTTTCTCTCATGTCCTCACTATCATGTGGTTCATTGTTCCAGGCTTGGGCAGCCACCACTGGCTAACCCTTGGCTGGTCATGTGATCTATCACTCTGAACCTGGCTTATGTCTGCTTGCTTATTATGTACATATATCTAAATATCTAAATACACACACACACACACACACACACACATATATATATGCACATACACACACACACATATGGCAAAACTATGTGAGATTTAGCCTACCATCTCTTTATTTATCATGTACCTATCCATCTTTCCATCATCTGTTTTCTATCTATCATCTATGTACTTTCTATCTGTATATCCCTCCATCTGTCTATTCACTTACATTTTTCTGCTTTCTGAAAGGAGGTATTATATGGTAGTATAACTCTCAAACTTTGCAGGCACATAGATTATATTTATGAGGTAATGGGATTAGTGTCAAGCTTAAATTTAAATCTACTTTCCTTAGAAACATTAGTTCCAGATTTGATATTGCTATTTTTCCTGTTACTGAACCTCTTTTTCCACTAAAGTAAATATCAGGAGGAGAGTTTTAAATTGAGATGCAAAAGTTTAAATTTCTTTTCTGAAAATATGAATAAATAATGTCCATTTAAATGGTGTTTGCATCTCAAGGTTTTAATAGGAATAAATGATGTTATTAATACTAAATAACATACTTTAACTTTGATTGCCTAAGGAATGCTGTAAGACCGAATTGCATGGAGGTCCTGGTGTGCCAATTCTCTCTTTCTCTCACAAAATAAAACGCCAGTCTATTGGGCTTGCCTCAATTTTTTTAATGTCAATAATACATATATGCAAAACATCTTTAGGATAAAAATTCTAGCATTTTAAAATTCTCTGGATTACAAAATCAAATGACACCTGAATAACTGACATTTTTTCTTCACAATATCAAACATGCCCATTTTAATCTATAATATACATCTTTACCCTGTGTAATGTGTGCCAGCCCCTTGTCTTGGCTGTCAGATGTCTTAAGCACTCTCAGCTGAGGGACAGTGTCTCTAGGAAATAACCTTAGTTTTTTTTTTTTTTTTTTTTTCTTGCTGGATGTAAGAATATGTTTTGTTGTTGCATTTAGGCACTGGAGATCAGTTTCAACTGGAAACAGGAAGTGGAATTATTGAAGTTTTTAATGCTATTTAATCCCTACCCTCAGCTCCTCTCCATCACTTCAACTGAGTATATTTGTTGTCTTACAACTGTTTGGTTCCTTAAACAATTTTATTTAGACATTTCTTTCATACAGTGGTTAAACAGCCATCTGGAGTTTACCATTCACCTATGAAGGCTGGAACTGTAAAGCTACCACAGGTGTGGACAAAAAGGAGGGTTATGCTGGAGATTTACACACGAGTTCTTGCATTGTCTGTGTTGAAGTTTGACAATACCTGCTATTTTGACTATTGTCATAATAAAAACAAAGAGAGGTCTGGAGAGATGGCTTAGCAGTAAAGGTGCTTGCCTGCAAAACCAAAGAACCCAGGTGCATAAGGGGGAACACATATCTGGAGTGTTTGCAGCAGTGGGAAGCCCTGGAGTACCCATTCTCTATCTCTCTTCCTGCCTATTTCTCTTTCTCTCAAATAAATAAATAAAAATAAGCAGCAGGATGAAGTCCCGTGCAAAGAGTAAGAACACCGTGTCCTCCCAGTCTGCAGTTTTTTAGATGTTTGTCGTTTTTCAAGAAGGGGAAAATGCCAGAAGCCTTTCCCTTTTGTATGTCTGATAAAATGGTCAATCTCAGTAATCAAAATATCTAACTTGCAGCTAAGACAATGAAACACATTAGAAATGCTTCTTACACAAGTGTACAAGCACTATCAGCACAACCACCCAAACCTAAGATCTTTACTAATTAACTATTAGTTAATTAATTTTGTTTCTGTCTAGCCTGGAGCTAGGTAGACCAGGCTGGCCTCAAACTGATAGATTCCCTGCTTCTGTCTTCCAAGTGCTGGAATGGTAAGTGTATACCAACATGTCCAACTTTCAAAACCTAAAATTTAATGGAAAATGCTTTTATGGGCTCTCTGATAAACATTAGGCATACTGAAATATGAATGGAATTTCTGAATAGGCCACTGAAATGTTAATCTTCATATTATGTCTGTTGACATTAGTGGTATCTGTATGAATTAAATTTTAAAAGCTCTTAACAGAGATGCACATAGTTTTGAGAGTTCATATATACCAGATGTGATACATAAGAATCAGTCATTACAAACTACCTTATGCATCTCTCCTCTATTTAAAATACAGAATAACCCACTGAGTACTTGAAATATTTTGACATAGTATGGTACTAATAATTTATGAAAAGATAACAGGAAACAAAAAGAATAGAGAAACAGGAAGAGATGTTAGAGAACACATACTTTGAAGCAACAGGCTTTCATCCAGTCTGTGGTCAGTGGGTAGAAAGGATCTATGAGAAGAAAACAAGCAATAGGGATACAATTAAATAGCATGAATATGTTCCTAAAGATCTAAGCAATATTTATTAAAAGAAGATTTGGAACTGTTGTCCTTGTAGTGACAAGGTCACATAATAAAATTTTATTTAATTCTCAAAAGATTTCATTATCTGATTTCATGAAGGAAGTGCTTTACTTGATTTATTAAGTAGAAATATTGTATGTACACATCATGTGTTGGTATTATTCCCCTCCTCTCTGCTCCCATTGCCTTGAGGGGTCCCTCCCTTCAGTGGGATTGCTGGTGTTCACTATGAGGTTTTGACTGATTGCTTCTCTTACTTGATTTTTAAATTTTTTTTATTTTTTATTAACAAATTCCATGATTATAAAAAATACCCCAATGGTAATACCCTCCCTCCCCCCACTTACCCCTTTGAAACTCCACTCTCCATCATACACCCTCCCCATCTCAATCAGTCTTCCTTTTACTTCTGATGTCTTGATCTTTTCCTCCTCTTATGATGGTCTTATGCAGGTAGTGTCAGGCACTGGATATCCAGGCTATTTTGTGTCTGGAAGGAGCATGTTGTAGGGAGTCCTGCCCTTCCTTGGGCTCTTACATTCTTTCCACCACCTCTTCCACATTAGACCCTGAGCCTTGGAAGGTGTGATACAGATATTGCGATACTGAGCACTGTGGTCATTTCTTTCCATCACCATGATACCTTCTGAGTCGTCCCAAGGTCACTGCCATCTGAAAAGAGAAGATTCTCTACCAAAAGTGAGAGTAGCATTAACATAAGGGTGTGAACATTAACAGAAGTGCTTACTGGGCAGTTTGATGAGCATAGTATATACATTTGGCCAGAAAACATAAGAAGTTACACCCCTAGGGCTCATGACTACCCCTGTTTTAAGTTTTCAGTATCAGGGATGTATTCCCTTCCCATGGAGTGGGCCTCCAGTCCAATTAGAGGGCAGTTGGTTTCCCCCATAAGATGTGCCACTATTGCACCCATTGGCTAATTTGGCCTGGATGGCCAATTACAAGGCTTGCAGTGTCCATTGATGAGTACCTTCACTGGTGATTTCTCTTTTTCCCATTGAACTGCATGAAGAATGGCTTCTTTCAGCTTTCTGTCAGCTGGTCTACATGGAGGAGGTTATCAGCTCAGTTCCAGCAGGATTTCTCAGTGGCCTTGCAGCCCAAGTATATGGAGTCTTCAGCAATAGGGTCTCACCATCTATTCATGGTGGGAAACCAAGGGCCTTGGCAATGGTGTATAATGTTTTGGGGGCATCAGAGATCTCCCTGGTCAACAACTCATTGGAAAATATCCCGTCCCTGGCACTGAAAATTTTCTAGCAACAATCTACAGCTCCTGAGTGTTCCACTGCCCAAAAAAGTAGGACTACATATCTTTTATTTATATCCTCTTGGATTTTGATTAGCTGTCCCTCCACCTTTCTTTTACTCAATCTCTTCCCCAGACCTCATTTTGGGCCTTTTCACCCCCATTATTAAACTGTTCTACTTACATATATACAATACCATCCTATTAAGTACCCCCCTCCTTTCCTTTCTCTTCCCTTTCTATCTTTTCTTGCTTACTGGCCTCCGCTACTGAGTTTTTTCCTACTCACACAGAAGCCCAGTCATCTGTAGCTAGGATCCACATATGAGAGAGAACATGTGATGCTTGGCTTTCTGGGCCTGGGTTACCTCACTTAGTATAATCCTTTCCAGATCCATCCATTTTCCTGCAAATTTCACAACTTCATTTTTCTTTACTGCTGAGTAGAACTCCACTGTATAAATGTGCCATATCTTCATTATCCATTCATCAGCTGAGGGACATCTAGGCTGGTTCCATTTCCCAGCTATTGTGAATTGAACAGCAAAAAACATGGTAGAGCATGTACTTCTAAGGAAATGAGATGAGTCCTTAGGATATATGCCTAGCAGTGCTATAGCTGGTTCATATGGTAGATCAATTTTTAGCTGTCTTAGGAACCTCCACACTGATTTCCACAACGGCTGGACCAGATTGCATTCCCACCAACACTGTAGATGGGTTTCTCTTTTTCCACATCCTCACCAGCATTTATGGTCATTTGTTTTCATGATGGTAGCCAATCTGATAGGAGTCAGATGGGATCTCAATGTAGTTTTAATCTGCATTTCCCTGATGATAGGGATGTAGAATGTTTTTTAGATGATTATAAGCCATCCATATTTCTTCTTTTGAGAACTCTCTATTTAGTTCCATAGCCCATTTTTTAATTGGCTTGTTTGATTTCTTATTATTTAATTTTTGAGTTCTTTGTATATCCTAGATATTAACCCTATATCAGATGTATAGCTGGCAAAGAATTTTTCCCATTCTGTAGGTTGCCTCTTTGCTTTATTCACAGTGTCCTTTGCTGTAAAAAATCTTTGTAATTTCATGAGGTCACAGCAGTCAATCTGTGGCTTTATTGCCTGAGCAATTAGGGTTAAATACAGGAAGTCTTTGCAAAGACCAATATGTTGAAAGGTTTCCCCCACTTTTTCCTCTAGCAGTTTCAGAGTTTCAGGTCTGATGTTAAGGTCTTTAACCCATTTGGACTTGATTCTTGTGCATGGAGAGGGAGAAGAATCTATTTTCATCTTTCTACAGATAAATTTCCAGTTTTCCCAGCACCGTTTGCTGAAGATGCTGTTTTTTTCTCCAATGAATATTTTTGGCATTTTTATCAAATATAAGGTGGCTATAGCTACCTGGACTTGCATCTGGGTCCTCTATTCTGTTCCATTGATCTATCTGTCTGCTTTTGTGCCAGTACCATGCTGTTTTTGTTACTCTGGCTGCGTAGTATAGGTTAAAATCAGGTATAGTGATACCACCAGCCTCATTTTTGTTGCTCAGTATTATTTTAGATATTCAAGGTTTTTTGTGATTCCCAATGAACTTTTGGATTGTTTTTTTCTATTTGTGTGAAGAGTGCCACTGGAATTTTGATGGGAATTGCTTAAATGTGTAGATTTCTTTCGGTAAGATTGACATTTTCACAACACTGATTCTTCCAATCCAGGAACAAGGCATGTTTTTCCATTTCCTAGTGTCCTCTGCAATTTCTTGCTTGACTGTTTTATAGTTTTCATTGTAGAGATCCTTTACTTCTTTGGTTAGGTTTATTCCAAGCTACTTTATTTTCTTTGATGCAATTGTGAATGGGAGTGATTCTCTGATTTCATCCTCTGTGTGTTTGTTGTTAGCATATAGGAATGCTACTGATTTCTGTGTATTTATTTTGTATCCTACTATGTGGCTGTAGGTGTTTATCAGCTCTAACAGTTTGCTGGTAGAGTCTTTTCGGTCCTTTATATATAGAATCATGTCATCTTAAATAATGATAACTTTATCTCTTCCTTTCCAATTTGTATCCCTTTTATGTGCATCTCTTGCCTTATTGCTATAGCTAAGACTTCTAGTACTATATTAAATAAAAGAGGGGTCAGTGGACACCCTTGTCTTGTTCCTGATGCTAGTGGAAAAGCTTCCAGTTTTCCCCCATTTAGTAATATGTTGGCTGTAGGCTTGTCATAAATAGCCCTTATTATATTGAGATATGATCCTTCTATTCCTAGTCTCTGTAGGACTTTTATCATGAAGGGATATTGGACTTTGCCAAATGGTTTTTCTGTGTCTAATGAGATGATCATATGATTTTTGTCCTTCAGTCCATTTATATAATGTATTACATTTTTTGATTTGCATATGGTGAATCATCCCTGCATTTCTGGGATAAAGCCTACTTGGTCCAGGTGAATGATCTTTCTGATATATTCTTGTATTCTGTTTGCCAATATTTTGTTGAGAATTTTTGCATCTATGTTCATGAGGGAGATTGGTCTGTAATTTTCTTTTTTTGTCCTATCTTTGCCTGGTTTTGGTATCAGGGTGATGCTGGCTTCGTAGAAGGAGTTTGGTAGGATTCCTTCTTTTTCTATTTTATGGAAAAGCGTAAGAAGCAATGGTTTTAGTTCTTCCCTGAAGGTCTGGTAAAATTCAGCAGTGAATCCATCTGGACTTGGGATTTTTTTAGTTGGGAGATTTTTGATAACTGCTCAGGTCTCCATACTTGTTATAGGTCTATTTAAGTTATTAATCTCATCTTGATTTAATGTAGGTAGGTCATATAAATCAAGGAAATCGTTCATTTCTTTCAGATTTTCATACTTAGTGGAGTATATGTTTTCATAGTAGGTCCCTATGATTTTCTTAAATTTCTCTGGTATCTGTTGTGATGTTGCCTTTTTCATCTCTAATTTTATTAATTTGTGTCTCTTCTCTCTTTCTTTTGGTCAGATTTGCTAAGGGTTTACCAATCTTGTTTATCCTTTCAGAGAACCAACTCTTTGTTTCATTGATTCTTTGGATTTTTGTTTGTTTGTTTGTTTCTATTTCATTAATTTCTGCCCTAGTCTTTATTATTTCTTCCCATCTACTGATTTTTGGTTTGCCTTCTTCTTCTTTTTCCAAGGCTTTAAGGTGAAGCATTAGGTCATTTACTTGTGACCTTTCTAATTTCTTAATATAGGCACTTAACGCTATAAATTTACCTCTTAGAACTGCCTTCATTGTGTCCCAGAAATTTTGGTATGTTATGTTCTCATTGTCGTTGGACTCTATGAATTTTTTGATTTCCTTCTTGATGTTTTCATTGACCCATTCATCATTTAGTAGTGTATCATTTAGTTTCCATGATTTTGTGTATGCTGTATAGCTTTTCTTGCTTTTGATTTGTAGTTTGATTCCATTGTGGTCAGATAGAATGCAAGGAACTATTTCAATTTTCCTGTATTTGTTAAGATTTGCTTTGTGTCCTAATATATGGTCTATTTTAGAGAATGTTCCATGTGCTGCTGAAAAGAATGTATATTCTGCAGCATTTGGATGAAATGTCCTGTAGATATCGTTAGGTCCATCCCTTCTATGACTTCATTTAGTCCAGATGCCTCTCTGTTTATTTTTTCCTGGGATGACCTGTCAATTGATGAGAGTGGGGTGTTGAAGACCCCCACTACCACTGTGTTTGGTGTTATCTGTGACCTTAGTTCTAATAGTGTTTGTTTGATGAATTTGGGAGCCCCCATGTTACTTGCATATATGTTTAGAATTGTAATGTCCTCCTGTTGGAGTGTGCCCATAATCAATATAAAGTGACCTTCCTTATCTTTCTTGACTAAGATTTGACTGATGTCTACCTTGTCAAATATTAGGATAGCAACCCCTGCATGTTTTCTAGGCCCATTTGCTTGAAACACCAATTTCCAACCTTTCACCCTATGATAATGTCCATTCTTTGTAGAAAGGTGAGTTTCTTGGAGACAACAAATTGTAGGATCCTGCTTTTTAACCCAGTCTGCAAACCTATATCTTTTGGTTGGGGCATTGAGGCCTTTGATATTAAGAGATATTATTGAAAGGTGTGTATTTACATTTGCCTTTTTTTTTTTTTTTTTTTTTTTTTTTTTTTTTTTTTTTTTGTAGTTCCAGTTCTACCTTTGCTCTCTTGTGTTAACTAGTATTTGAGTATTGTTTGTTTTTCCCAGGTTCCTTATATGTGTGCTTTTCTTTTTTTCAGCATGGAGGATTCTTTCAATTATTTTCTGTAGAGCTGTTTTTGTCTTCAAATACTCCTTTAGCCTGCTTTTGTCATGGAATGTCCTTATTTCTCCGTATATTTGAATGGATAGCTTTGCAGGATAAAGTAACCTTGGTTGACAGTTGTTATCTTTCAGAACTTGGAATACATTACTCCACACCCTTCTGGCTTTTAAAGTTTGTGTTGAGTAATCTGCTGTAATCCTGATAGGCTTGCCTTTGCAGGTAACTTGATTTTTCTCTCTGACTGCTGTCAATATTTTTTCTTTGGTTTGTATGTTTGTTAGTTTGATTATAATATGGTGAGGAGAGGTTCTTTCCAGGTTTTGTCTGGCTGGTGTTCTAAAGGATTCCTGTATCTGCATTGGCACCTCTTTCCCAATGTGGGGGAAGTTTTTTTCTATGATTTTGTTGAAGATGCTTACTATGCCTTTGGAGTGAAATTCTCCTCCTTCTACTATGCCCTGAATTCTTATGTTTGATCTTTTCAGCTAGGTGGTCGCCATCTAGGCCAGAAGTCATATATAACCTGAATTCTTATGTTTGATCTTCTCATAGTGTCCAGAATATCTTGAAATTCCCACTCATACTTTTCTATGAGTTTGTCTTTCTCTTTGTTGGACTGTATTAGATCTGCCACCTTGTCTTGTAGCTTAGATATTCTGTCCTCTCCTTCATACATTCTACTGGTGAGATTTTCTACAGAGTTTTTAATTTCATTAACTGTGTTCTTCGTTGCTAGTAATTCTGACTGGTTTTTCTTTATTATTTCTCTTTCCTTATTTATGTCTTGTATTGACTTCTTTATTTCATTAAATTGGTGTCCTGTGTCTTCTTTGATTCCTTTGATTTCCTCTCTCATTTGTTTGATTTCCTCTCTCATTCCTTTGATTTCTTCTTTGACTTCCTTGAACATATTCACAATCATTCTTTTGAAATCTTTCTAAGGCATTTATTTCCTCTAACTCGTTCTCACTGGAGGTCATTTCTGATGCATTAATACTTTTTGGTGGATTTATATTGTGTTGATCTTCAGTGTTTCTTGTGTTATACTGTATATATTTTTGCATCTTGGATTAAGTTAATGCTTGGATTTTCTAGTTAGCTGGGTATTCTTAGCTGTATCAATTGATCTGATGTTATATATCTTCAGGGTAGGAGCTTAAGGTGTTAGGTGTGGCTCTTAAGACTCTCAGAGTATCTACAAAGGTGTTTCTAGGGGTTGGGTTTGCCTTCTTATGGGAGTATTCAAGTAGGCTGAGTGGAACAAAATACAGATAGATTCTAAAATATAACTAAACAATGTACACATTCAATGAAAAACAGCACCGAGTATTTATGCAAGAGTAGGTATTATAACAACCAGATCCTCTATCAGCAAAGAGATTAAGATTTCTGGTCTGTTGAGGATTCCAACTCTGCTTGTGATGAAGTGAGACCCTTCCCTGGTGCAATCCCAGTTACCTTTTTGGATGATTTTGGTCTCAGTTATGCTGCAGGCTGCTTGTGTCCCTCTTTGGTGCCCTGTGGGTTCAAGTAGGCTGGCTGGATCGCTGGACCGCTGTTCTGTTTTCTGGAGCTGAGCACTGGCTTTTCCTGTGGGGCAAGCTGAGTCTGGCAGCTGTGGCCCTGCAGACCTGGCACCGCTGTTGCTGGAGGCCCCACTACCGCTGCTGAAGCTGCCACTGCTGGATCTGCCACTGCTGTAGCTGCCGCTGCTGCTGCTGCTGCTGGAGGTGGAGCTGCTGCTGCCACTGCTGGATCCGCCATTGCCAGAGCCGCTGCTGCCACTGCTGGAGCCAGCGCTGCCAATGCCAGAGCCAGAGCTGGAGCTGGAGCCGGAGCTGCCACTTCCACTTCCACTTCTGCTGCTGCTGCTGGAGCCACCGCTGTCTGAGCCGCTTCAGCCTGCCTGTGTGGGCTGTGGATGCTCTGGATCTCTCCTACTTCTCTGCTGCTGTTTTAATTTTTTATACACCTCACTTTTTAGTAAAAGTGTGTATTTTGCTGGGTATTCTTTGGCTTTTTCTCCCCTAGGCTGCTTTGGTGTGGTTCCTAAGCAGCCATCTTCTCTTACTTGATTTTTAAGAGACTTAAACCTTTGTATCATCTGTCTACTGTTCTCTTTGACAACCTCACCTACTGCTTCATATACTAGAGTCTATACCAAATTTCTTACATAAATATACAAAAGTATGCAGGAATGGCATTTCAAATACCACATAACAATACTGATCAAAGTTCTATTAATTTCCAACTTCTTACATTCTAGTAGTGCATTATGGTAAGAAGTAGAATCATCTTAAAAGATATAAAATACAAAGGCTGGGTTTGGGATCATACAGATGTGGGTTTAAAAAGAATGAAAACTCAGAAGGAACCAGTGGATACACAATATAAACTCTTTATTGTGCTTTTTGTCCTCTGACATCCATAGATAGGAAGAAAAATATATACATGTTTGAATTTTAAATACAACTACAAGTATGGAACATAGACTTTTGAATGTGGTTTTTACTAATTGATCTACTGAAAGTTGTTCTCCACTAGTAAGGAACTCTTATTTTGTTATTTTAAAATTTTTTCATATAAGTATAAATTGTATGCAGAACATATTCATTTGCATACTTTTCTACCTTCCCTTCCTGTCCTCCTTCCTACCAGTCCCCTTTGTTTTCCCAGGGTAGACAGTTATACTTTTACTTTAATTTTATATATGCGTATGTGATTTTATGTATCGATATAAAATTCAGGAAACAAAAATAAAAGAAACTTGTTATCTGTCTGTCTGAGATTGGCTTAGTTGACTTCATATGATTACCTCCAGTTGCATACGTTTTCCTGAAAATGACAGAATTTCATTCTTTTTTATGGCTGAAGAATGCTTCATTTGTGTATATTTGATACATTTTGATTATCTGCTCCTATATTGTTGGACTCCTAGGGTTGTTCCATAACTCATCCATGTTGAAAGTGCTGCAGTAAATTCAATGTGCAGATATCTCTGTGGTATGTTGACTTTGAGTACGTTAACTAAATATACTGGAATGTTATATTTACATTTTATGGTAAGTCTATTTCTAGATATTTACAAACCTCCATACCAAATGCCTTAGTGGTTAGACTGGTCTACATTCCCACCAGTGGGAAGTAAGGGCTTAACTGGTAAGTAAGGTAAGTAAGCATTTGTTGTTATTTATTATTGCAATGGCTGCCATTCTTATTGGGGTAAAATGAAACGCCCTGTAGTCTTTTCTTTCAATATATTTTATTGACAGCTTCCATAATTATAGACAATAAACCATAATAAATTCCTCCTCTCCCTTCTTTCCCCTTTGCAAATCCACTCCCATCACACCCCTCCCCCCTCTCAATCAGTCTCTTAGCTTGATGTCATCATCTTTTCTTCCTATTATGATGGTCTTGTGTAGGTAGTGTCAGGAATTGTGAGGTCATGGATATCCAGGTCATTTTGTATCTGGAGGAGTGCATTGTAAGGAGTCCTACCCTTCCTTTGGCTCTTGGCTCTTACATTCTTTCTGTCATCTCTTTCACAATGGACTCTGAGCCTTGGAAGTTGTGATAGAGATATTTCAGTGCTGAGCACTCCTCTGTCACTTCTTCTCAACAAAATGGTGCCTTCTACATCATCCCAAGGCCACCACCATCTGAAAAGAGATGGGTCTCTAATGAAAAGTGAGAGTAGCATTAATATGTGGGTATGAAAATTAAGAAAAGTGCTTACTGGGCAGTTTGGTGAGCATAGTATATACATTTAGCCAGATACCAGCAGATGTTATATCCCTAGGGCTCATGACTTCCCCGTCATACGTTTTCAGTATTAAGCATGTATTCCCTCCCATGGAGCAGGCCTCCAGTCCAATTAAAGAGTGGTTGTTTCCCCCATGACAGACATGCCACTATTGCATCTGTTGGCTCATTTGGCCTGGCCTACCAAATTGAATACTTGCAGGGTCCACTGTTGAGTGTCTCCACTGGTGATTTCTCTTTCTCCCATGGAACTGAATGCACCATAGCTTTTTCCAGCTTTCTGTCAGCTAGTCTACTGAATTTCTTTGGTATCTGTTGTAATGGTGCCTTTTTCACCTCTAATTTTATTAATTTGTGTCTCTACTCTCTTTCTTTTGGTCAGATTTGCTAAGGGTTTATCAATCTTGTTTGTCTTTTCAAACAACCAACTCATTGTTTCGTTGATTCTATGGATTGTTTTTTTTCATTTCTATTTCATTATTTTTTGTCCTAGATTTTATTAGTTCTTCCCTTCTACTGATTTTTGGTTTGCCTTGCTCTTCTTTTTCCAAGGTCTTAAGGTGAATCATTAAGTCATTTACTTGTAATCTTTCTAATTTTTTAATATAGTCACTTAAAGCTATAAGTTTCCATCTTAGGACTGCCTTTGTTCTGTCCCAAAGGTTTTGGTATGGTGTGTTCTCATTATCATTTGATTCTATGAATTTTTTTATCTCCTTCTTGATTTCTTCATTAACCCATTCATCATTTAGTAACATACTGTTTAGTTTTCATGACTTTGTGTATGCTTTATAGCTTTTCATGCTATTAATTTGTAGTTTAATCCCATTGTGATCAAACAGAGTGCAAGGAATTATGTCAATTTTCCTAAATTTGTTAAAATTCATCTTGTGTCCTAATATATGGTCTAGTTTAGAGAATGTTCCATGTGCTTCTGAGAATAATGTGTATTCTGCAGCATTTGGATGAAATGTCCTGTAGATATTGTTAGGTCCATCCCTTCTATGACTTCATTTAGTCCAGATGCCTCTCTGTTTATTTTTTCCTGGGATGACCTGTCAATTGATGAGAGTGGGGTGTTGAAGACCCCCACTACCACTGTGTTTGGTGTTATCTGTGACCTTAGTTCTAATAGTGTTTGTTTGATGAATTTGGGAGCCCCCATGTTACTTGCATATATGTTTAGAATTGTAATGTCCTCCTGTTGGAGTGTGCCCATAATCAATATAAAGTGACCTTCCTTATCTTTCTTGACTAAGATTTGACTGAAGTCTACCTTGTCAAATATTAGGATAGCAACCCCTGCATGTTTTCTAGGCCCATTTGCTTGAAACACCAATTTCCAACCTTTCACCCTATGATAATGTCCATTCTTTGTAGAAAGGTGAGTTTCTTGGAGACAACAAATTGTAGGGTCCTGCTTTTTAACCCAGTCTGCAAACCTATATCTTTTGGTTGGGGCATTGAGGCCTTTGATATTAAGAGATATTATTGAAAGGTGTGTATTTACGTTTGCCTTTTTTTTTTTTTTTTTTTTTTTTTTTTTTTTTTTTTTTTTTGTAGTTCCAGTTCTACCTTTGCTCTCTTGTGTTAACTAGTATTTGAGTATTGTTTGTTTTTCCCAGGTTCCTTATATGTGTGCTTTTCTTTTTTTCAGCATGGAGGATTCTTACAATTATTTTCTGTAGAGCTGTTTTTGTCTTCAAATACTCCTTTAGCCTGCTTTTGTCATGGAATGTCCTTATTTCTCCGTATATTTGAATGGATAGCTTTGCAGGATAAAGTAACCTTGGTTGACAGTTGTTATCTTTCAGAACTTGGAATACATTACTCCACACCCTTCTGGCTTTTAAAGTTTGTGTTGAGTAATCTGCTGTAATCCTGATAGGCTTGCCTTTGCAGGTAACTTGATTTTTCTCTCTGACTGCTGTCAATATTTTTTCTTTGGTTTGTATGTTTGGTAGTTTGATTATAATATGGTGAGGAGAGGTTCTTTCCAGGTTTTGTCTGGCTGGTGTTCTAAAGGATTCCTGTATCTGCATTGGCACCTCTTTCCCAATGTGGGGGACGTTTTTTTCTATGATTTTGTTGAAGATGCTTACTATGCCTTTGGAGTGAAATTCTCCTCCTTCTACTATGCCCTGAATTCTTATGTTTGATCTTTTCAGCTAGGTGGTCGCCATCTAGGCCAGAAGTCATATATAACCTGAATTCTTATGTTTGATCTTCTCATAGTGTCCCGAATATCTTGAAATTCCCACTCATACTTTTCTATGAGTTTGTCTTTCTCTTTGTTGGACTGTATTAGATCTGCCACCTTGTCTTGTAGCTTAGATATTCTGTCCTCTCCTTCATACATTCTACTGGTGAGATTTTCTACAGAGTTTTTAATTTCATTAACTGTGTTCTTCGTTGCTAGTAATTCTGACTGGTTTTTCTTTATTATTTCTCTTTCCTTATTTATGTCTTGTATTGACTTCTTTATTTCATTAAATTGGTGTCCTGTGTCTTCTTTGATTCCTTTGATTTCCTCTCTCATTTGTTTGATTTCCTCTCTCATTCCTTTGATTTCTTCTTTGACTTCCTTGAACATATTCACAATCATTCTTTTGAAATCTTTCTAAGGCATTTATTTCCTCTAACTCGTTCTCACTGGAGGTCATTTCTGATGCATTAATACTTTTTGGTGGATTTATATTGTGTTGATCTTCAGTGTTTCTTGTGTTATACTGTATATATTTTTGCATCTTGGATTAAGTTAATGCTTGGATTTTCTAGTTAGCTGGGTATTCGTAGCTGTATCAATTGATCTGATGTTATATATCTTCAGGGTAGGAGCTTAAGGTGTTAGGTGTGGCTCTTAAGACTCTCAGAGTATCTACAAAGGTGTTTCTAGGGGTTGGGTTTGCCTTCTTATGGGAGTATTCAAGTAGGCTGAGTGGAACAAAATACAGATAGATTCTAAAATATAACTAAACAATGTACACATTCAATGAAAAACAGCACCGAGTATTTATGCAAGAGTAGGTATTATAACAACCAGATCCTCTATCAGCAAAGAGATTAAGATTTCTGGTCTGTTGAGGATTCCAACTCTGCTTGTGATGAAGTGAGACCCTTCCCTGGTGCAATCCCAGTTACCTTTTTGGATGATTTTGGTCTCAGTTATGCTGCAGGCTGCTTGTGTCCCTCTTTGGTGCCCTGTGGGTTCAAGTAGGCTGGCTGGATCGCTGGACCGCTGTTCTGTTTTCTGGAGCTGAGCACTGGCTTTTCCTGTGGGGCAAGCTGAGTCTGGCAGCTGTGGCCCTGCAGACCTGGCACCGCTGTTGCTGGAGGCCCCACTACCGCTGCTGAAGCTGCCACTGCTGGATCTGCCACTGCTGTAGCTGCCGCTGCTGCTGCTGCTGCTGGAGGTGGAGCTGCTGCTGCCACTGCTGGATCCGCCATTGCCAGAGCCGCTGCTGCCACTGCTGGAGCCAGCCCTGCCAATGCCAGAGCCAGAGCTGGAGCTGGAGCCGGAGCTGCCACTTCCACTTCCACTTCTGCTGCTGCTGCTGGAGCCACCGCTGCCTGAGCCGCTTCAGCCTGCCTGTGTGGGCTGTGGATGCTCTGGATCTCTCCTACTTCTCTGCCGCTGTTTTAATTTTTTATACACCTCACTTTTTAGTAAAAGTGTGTATTTTGCTGGGTATTCTTTGGCTTTTTCTCCCCTAGGCTGCTTTGGTGTGGTTCCTAAGCAGCCATCTTCTCTTACTTGATTTTTAAGAGACTTAAACCTTTGTATCATCTGTCTACTGTTCTCTTTGACAACCTCACCTATTGCTTCATATACTAGAGTCTATACCAAATGTCTTACATAAATATACAAAAGTATGCAGGAATGGCATTTCAAATACCACATAACAATACTGATCAAAGTTCTATTAATTTCCAACTTCTTACATTCTAGTAGTGCATTATGGTAAGAAGTAGAATCATCTTAAAAGATATAAAATACAAAGGCTGGGTTTGGGATCATACAGATGTGGGTTTAAAAAGAATGAAAACTCAGAAGGAACCAGTGGATACACAATATAAACTCTTTATTGTGCTTTTTGTCCTCTGACATCCATAGATAGGAAGAAAAATATATACATGTTTGAATTTTAAATACAACTACAAGTATGGAACATAGACTTTTGAATGTGGTTTTTACTAATTGATCTACTGAAAGTTGTTCTCCACTAGTAAGGAACTCTTATTTTGTTATTTTAAAATTTTTTCATATAAGTATAAATTGTATGCAGAACATATTCATTTGCATACTTTTCTACCTTCCCTTCCTGTCCTCCTTCCTACCAGTCCCCTTTGTTTTCCCAGGGTAGACAGTTATACTTTTACTTTAATTTTATATATGCGTATGTGATTTTATGTATCGATATAAAATTCAGGAAACAAAAATAAAAGAAACTTGTTATCTGTCTGTCTGAGATTGGCTTAGTTGACTTCATATGATTACCTCCAGTTGCATACGTTTTCCTGAAAATGACAGAATTTCATTCTTTTTTATGGCTGAAGAATGCTTCATTTGTGTATATTTGATACATTTTGATTATCTGCTCCTATATTGTTGGACTCCTAGGGTTGTTCCATAACTCATCCATGTTGAAAGTGCTGCAGTAAATTCAATGTGCAGATATCTCTGTGGTATGTTGACTTTGAGTACGTTAACTAAATATACTGGAATGTTATATTTACATTTTATGGTAAGTCTATTTCTAGATATTTACAAACCTCCATACCAAATGCCTTAGTGGTTAGACTGGTCTACATTCCCACCAGTGGGAAGTAAGGGCTTAACTGGTAAGTAAGGTAAGTAAGCATTTGTTGTTATTTATTATTGCAATGGCTGCCATTCTTATTGGGGTAAAATGAAACGCCCTGTAGTCTTTTCTTTCAATATATTTTATTGACAGCTTCCATAATTATAGACAATAAACCATAATAAATTCCTCCTCTCCCTTCTTTCCCCTTTGCAAATCCACTCCCATCACACCCCTCCCCCCTCTCAATCAGTCTCTTAGCTTGATGTCATCATCTTTTCTTCCTATTATGATGGTCTTGTTTAGGTAGTGTCAGGAATTGTGAGGTCATGGATATCCAGGTCATTTTGTATCTGGAGGAGTGCATTGTAAGGAGTCCTACCCTTCCTTTGGCTCTTGGCTCTTACATTCTTTCTGTCATCTCTTTCACAATGGACTCTGAGCCTTGGAAGTTGTGATAGAGATATTTCAGTGCTGAGCACTCCTCTGTCACTTCTTCTCAACAAAATGGTGCCTTCTACATCATCCCAAGGCCACCACCATCTGAAAAGAGATGGGTCTCTAATGAAAAGTGAGAGTAGCATTAATATGTGGGTATGAAAATTAAGAAAAGTGCTTACTGGGCAGTTTGGTGAGCATAGTATATACATTTAGCCACATACCAGCAGATGTTATATCCCTAGGGCTCATGACTTCCCCGTCATATGTTTTCAGTATTAAGCATGTATTCCCTCCCATGGAGCAGGCCTCCAGTCCAATTAAAGAGTGGTTGTTTCCCCCATGACAGACATGCCACTATTGCATCTGTTGGCTCATTTGGCCTGGCCTACCAAATTGAATACTTGCAGGGTCCACTGTTGAGTGTCTCCACTGGTGATTTCTCTTTCTCCCATGGAACTGAATGCACCATAGCTTTTTCCAGCTTTCTGTCAGCTAGTCTACTGAATTTCTTTGGTATCTGTTGTAATGGTGCCTTTTTCACCTCTAATTTTATTAATTTGTGTCTCTACTCTCTTTCTTTTGGTCAGATTTGCTAAGGGTTTATCAATCTTGTTTGTCTTTTCAAACAACCAACTCATTGTTTCGTTGATTCTATGGATTGTTTTTTTTCATTTCTATTTCATTATTTTTTGTCCTAGATTTTATTAGTTCTTCCCTTCTACTGATTTTTGGTTTGCCTTGCTCTTCTTTTTCCAAGGTCTTAAGGTGAATCATTAAGTCATTTACTTGTAATCTTTCTAATTTTTTAATATAGTCACTTAAAGCTATAAGTTTCCATCTTAGGACTGCCTTTGTTCTGTCCCAAAGGTTTTGGTATGGTGTGTTCTCATTATCATTTGATTCTATGAATTTTTTTTATCTCCTTCTTGATTTCTTCATTAACCCATTCATCATTTAGTAACATACTGTTTAGTTTTCATGACTTTGTGTATGCTTTATAGCTTTTCATGCTATTAATTTGTAGTTTAATCCCATTGTGATCAAACAGAGTGCAAGGAATTATGTCAATTTTCCTAAATTTGTTAAAATTCATCTTGTGTCCTAATATATGGTCTATTTTAGAGAATGTTCCATGTGCTTCTGAGAATAATGTGTATTCTGCAGCATTTAATGAAATGTTCTATAGATATCTCTTATGTCCATTTGTTCTATGATCTCATTTTATCCAGATGCTTCTCTGTTTATTTTTTGCTAGATGACCTGTCAATTGATGAAAGGGAGATATTGAAGTAAGCCACTACAACTGTGTTTGGTGTTATCTGTGACATTAATTCTACTAATGTTTGTTTGGAGAAATTGGGAGCCCCCATGTTATGTGCATATATGTTTAGGATTGTAACTTCCTCCTTTTGGAGTGTTCCTTCAATCAATATAAAGTGACCTTTCTTATCTTTCCTAAGTACTGTTAGTTTGAAGTCTAACCTGTAAGATATTAGGATAGTGACACCAGCTTTTTTTCTAGGCCCATTTGCTTGAAACACCATTTTCCAACCCTTCACCCTAAGATAGTGTCCGTTTTTTGAGGAAAGGTGAGTTTATTGGAGGCAAAAAATAGAAGGATCCTGTTATTTAAGCTAGTCTACAAACCTGTGTCTTTTGGTAGGGCACTGATGCCATTGATATTGAGTTATTATTGAAAGGTATGTATTTATTCTTGCCATTTTTCTTTTTTTGTAGTTCTTCCAGTTTTACCTTTGCTTTCTTATATTAACTAGCATTTTAGTATGGTTTATTTTTTCTAGGTTCCTTATGTGTATGCTTTTCTTTTCAGCATGAGGATCCTTTCAAATATTTTCTATAGAGCTGGTTTGGTCTTCATATATCCCTTTAGCCTGCTTTTCTTGTGGAATGTCCTTATTTCTCCATCTATTTGAATGGGTAGCTTTGCAAGACAAAGTAACCTTGGTTGACAGTTGTTATCTTTCAGAAGATAGAATACAACATTCCAAGCCCTTCTGGCTTTTAAAGTTTGTGTTGAGTAATCTGCTGTTATCCTATGGGTTTGCCTTTGTATGTGATCTAATGTCTCTGTCTAGCTGCTTTCAATATATTTTCTTTTGTGTATTTTGTAGTTTAATTATAATATGACAATCAGAGGTTCTTTCCTGATTTTGTCTGTTTGGCATTCTATAGTCTTCCTGCATCTGTATTGGTATCACTTCCCCAACTTGGGGGAAGTTTTCTTCCATGCTTTTTTTTGAAAATACCTGTTATGCCTTTGAAGTGAAATTCTTCTCCTACTATGCTCTGAATTCTTATGTTTGATCTCTTCATAGTGTCCCTAATGTCTTGAAATTCCCATTCATGCCTTTCTATTAGTTTGTCTTTCTCTTTGTTGGGCTGTATCAGATTTGCTACCTGGTCTTATAGTTTACATACTTTGTCCTCTTCTTGATCCATTCTACTGGTAAGACTTTCTACAGAGTTGTCTATTTGACAGGCTCTTTTTCATTTCTACTATTTCTGATTGTTTTTTTTTTTTTTCCAGTTCCTTACTCATGCCTTGTATTGACCTCCTCATTTCATTAAGTTGGTTACCTGTGTTTTGTTGGGATTCCTTCAGGAGTTTGTTTTCTTCTTTGAACATAGGTATATCATATTTTGGAAATCTTTTGTCGGGCATTTCATCTAAAGCAGTCTTACTGGAGGTCATCTCTGATGGATTTATAATTTTTGGTGCAATTGCATTGTTTTTATTTTTTGTGTTTCTTGTATTATACTGCAGAGATTTTTGCATCTTGAGTTAATTTGATGCTTGGGTTTTCTAATTATCTGCAGTGTTCTTAGCTTTGTAACTCTGACTTTATATATCCTCAGTGTAGCTCTTATACTCTAAGAGAAACAGCAGAATTGACTCTAGGCATTGAGTTTGCCTGCTATTCAAGTATTGTAGTAGACTGAGCCGAGAAAATTACTGAGCAAATTCTAAAATTCAACTAAGCAATACACACATACAATCAAACCAGCACAGAGTATTTATACAAGTGTGAGGATTAAAATAAACAGACAATCAAATAAAGCCAAAGTCCCTAAGGGTGGGTATTGCCCCACAACCATAATCCTGTCAACTAGGAGTTTGAAATTTCTGCTCAGAAATGGGGTTCACTTAAGCCTGGAGAAGTCAGACCCTGCCCCCAGTAATGACAGAAGAGAAAGACAAATACCCTAAAAATCAAGAATCATCAAAGCCAACAATAGTCAATACCAAAATACAGCTTATTTGAGAATGGTAAAGCCAAGCAAGAATATTCAAATATAATACATAACCTCTCCTGACATGGAAAGTGCAGGCCTGTAAAGCTGGCTTTGTATAAGTAGGCCCTATTACCTTTTGGGGTGGCCACTTATTTTCTGATTTGATGAGTTTTGAGTGTCCTCAATGTCTACTGCCATATCCACAGAGAAATGTCACTGGCTGGCAGTGAAAGCACGCTAATACTCTTTCCTCTAGCTCCTCTGCAATATTCCTTGAGTCCACACAGCTATGAAAGTCATGACTAGCTCAGTAATAAGGACTAGGCTTTTTCTTATTCTTGTCATCTTGGTGAGTGTCTGTTCTTTCTGATATTTGCTGTCATTTGTAAAAAGAGGTTTCTCTAACCAAAAATGGATTATAGAGAATAAACATGTGTATTTAGAAGTCCTTAGTATCAGATATAACTTTTCTCCCAATGAGCAGGCCTCATATATAATGAGAGAGCAGTTGGTTACCTCTATAACTTATATGCCACTGTCTATGGATGTATCCTGTCTGGCTGGTTGACTTTATAGCTTGCAAGGTTCACTGCTTGTTCAGACTATTGATGTTCTCTCTCTATCCTAGCAGCTTGCATAACACTTATCATCATGGTAACAGCAGTAACAGCTTGTAGGCTGGAGGATAGCTTCTATCTCAGTTTCTGACCCCAGTCTGTAGTTTACCATCTTGTTCAGGTTAATAAGCACTCTGACAATGGCTTGTGCTGTTTTGGGGACCTACCTGACCAACAGCTTGCTGTGTACGGGAGATGACCCATCTCTGATACTGGGTGTACCTGCAATAACCTATGGCCTCAGAGTAAACATTCTCCATCTGAACAGGGTACTTCTCTCTCTCTTTAATTTTTAAAATTCATTATGTCTTTTAGTTAGCTAATGAAGTAGGTTTCTGCAGTATTTATCCACTCTCTCACCAGCATTTGTTATCATTTGTGTTTTTGATTATAGCCCTCTAACAAGTGAGAATCTCAAAGTAGTTTTAATTTTCATTTCCCTAAATGTTAAAGATTTTTAATATTTTAAATTTTTCTTTTGGTATGTCTTCCTTTGAGAACTCCTTGTTAAGTTCCCTGCCCCATTAGTCAACTAGGTTGATTGAATTTCTAGGTTAGTTTTCTGGGCATGCCAGGGCTTCTAGCCACTGCAAATGAACCCCAGAGGCATGCACCACTTTGTGCATTGGGTTTATGTGGGTACTGGGAAATGTAACCAGGGTCCTTAGGTTTATAGGCAAGTACTTAAACAATGAGCAACCTCTTCAGGCCCCTGTTGCTGGATTTTTTTTTAATGATACTTGCATTGAATCTGTATATTGCTTTTGTCATTTTCATGATCTTATTTCAATACATGAGCATGGGAGATCTTTCCATTTTCTGGTGTCTTCATCAATATCTATCTTCAGTGTTTTCATTGTAGATGCCTTTTACTTCATTGCTTAGGGATATTCCAAGATACTTAATTTTTGTAGCTATTATGAATAAGACTATTTTCCTGATTTCTTTCTCAGTATGTTTTTAATTGATATATATGAAAGCTACTTCTTTTTGTGTACTAATTTTATATCTTGCCACTTGCTGAAAATGTTTATCAGCTCTAGTATTTTGGGGAGAGAGTCTTTATGATCTCTTAAATATAGAATCATATCATCTGCAAGTAAAGGTAGTTTGACTTCATCCTTTTCCAATTTTTATCCCTTTTGTTTCCTTTTCTTGTTTTATCACTCTGGCTCACACTTCATGGGCCTGTGTTTTCAACAAAGAATAAAAAGAAATAAGATAAGAAATTATCAGAATAATCAAAGATGTGACATATATATCCTCCCTCAAACTTTTCTTACGTGTACATTTGTAATTTCCCCTTACTCCTCTGTGGTGGTTGCATGTCCCCCATAAACTCATGTGTTCTTAATGCATGGCCCCTAGTTGGTGGCATTTTGGGAGATGGAGCCTTGCTGGAGGAAGCTTGTTGTTGGGGACAAATTTAGGGGTGTGTTAGAATGTTACAGCCAGCTCTCGCTTGCCTGAGATTAGTTTACTCTCTGTCTGCTGTTTTCCACTAGCTGTGGCAGAGTTGATACCCAGTCTCTGGTCAGACCATGTTTTCTCCTCCCATCGTGAAGCTTCCCCTCAAGTCTATAAGCCAAAATAAGAACTTTCCTCCCATCTGTTGCTTTTTGTTGGGTGTTCTGTCCTAGCAACAAGAAGGTGACTACAACCCAGACTAGCAGAGGCAGCAGCCTGAGCAGCTACGCCTGCACCCTCTCCTGCCTGCCCTCCACCCACTCAGGGTCTCGCTCCCCCTTCTTCCTCCTCCTCCACTTCCCCTCCTCCTGCCTTCCTCCTCCACCTGCCAGCACACCCCTTGCCTTTCCATCCATCCCTACTGTCCCTCCCCCCTCCTGTCCTTCCCTTCCTGTCCACTCCTCTTTTCCCCTCAGTCACTTAGTGCCTGCAGGTTTTGGCTTTCATCCCCTCACCAGTGACCAAAGACGACCCCTCAATTCCTCGCTTCCCATAACTCTGCTGGACATGGACACTGGTGTGACTGAAGGTGGATTAAATGTCACTCTTACCATCTGGCTACTTATGCACAGGAAAGAAGTTGGCAGTATCATATGAAAGAAAGAAGAATCAGTTAAGAAGATGCATGAGGAAAGTGGTGCACACATCCACATCTCAGAAGGGAATTATCCTGAGAGAATTATCACTTTGGCTGGACCAACTAATAATCATTGATAAACTGGAAGAGGATATTAGCAGCTCTATGACTAATAGCACAGCTGCCAGTAGACCCCCAGTTACCCTAAGGCTGGTGGAACCTGCCAGTCAGTGTGACTCTGTCATTGGAAAAGGTGGTTGCAAAATTAAGGAAATAAGAGCAAGTATAGGGTCTCAGGTCCAGGTGCTCCCTAACTCAACTGAGCCAGCCATCACTATTGCTGGTGTAACACAATCCATCATTGAGTGTGTCAAATAGATCTGCATGGTCATGATGGAGTCCCCCCAAGAAGGGCATGACCATACAGTACTGGTCTAAGCACTCAAGTTCTCCATCTTTGCAGGTGGTCAGGACAGGTACAGCACAGGCAGTGACAGTGAGAGCTTTCTCCACACCACCCTGTCCACATTCTTCAACCCTGACCTAGAGGGACAAACTCTAGAGGCCTATACTGTTCAAAGACAGTATGCCATTCCACAGCCAGATATGACCAAATGGCACAAGCTGGCAATGCAAGAGTCTCATTTTCCCATAACGTGTGGTAACACTGGATTCAGTGCAGGTTTGGATGCATCTGCTCAGACTACTTCTCAATGAAACTCACCACTCCAAATGATTTGATTGGCTGCATAATCGGGTGTCAGGGCACCAAAATCAATGAGATCTGTCAGATATCTGGGGCTCAGATCAAATTGCAAACCCAATGGAAAGATCTACTGATAGGCAGGTTATCATCATTGGCTCTGCTGCCAGCATTAGCCTGGCCCAATATATAATTAATGTCAGGCTTTCCGCGAAGACGGGTGGCAAAAGGAGAAGCTAGAACAGTGTAGATTCATCCACACTTCCTTTCTGTTGTTCACCACCACCACCCATGAACCATCTGTGTAGTTTTAAATAGTTTGTAAATTTTCATTTTCTACACAGTCTATCATCCACTCATGATTTAATTAAAATGTCTTAATTCCTTTCTCTGTTCAACTGTTATGCTGAGATCCATATTTTTTATGAGCTTCTACTCCTATCCCCTTTTTGTACTGTTTTATGGACTTTTTGCTCATGATATTTTTGTCATGGAAATGTAGGAGTGGAATATTAATACATTTCAGTGTAGTTCTGTAGTGTCAGGAATTTTTCAAAAAAAAAATAAATAATGGACTGGAAAAAAAAAAACTGAAGGTAACTACACCATGCCTCCATCCCTCTTGGTTTCTGGTCAACCACCGGTCAACATGCTTCATGTCACTATAGATTAATTTGCATTTTCTAAAACTGTGTATGAATGTAGCTTACAGATAAAGTCTTTTGCCTGCCATGTTTCACTAAACAATTAGGAATAAGCTTTTTAACTGATTCTACTAATAATTCATTCCTTTAATTCTTTTCATAAAAGTTTAGGCTGCTTCTAATTTTAGACTATTATAAACAAAGCTCTCTGAGCATTCACATCAATAAGGTCAGATGCTTTACTTACCTTGAACAAATCTACAGTGATGGGATGGCTACATCATATGGTCAAGCATATGCTTAACTTTCAAGGACCTGACAAACTGTTTTACCAAAGGATTGCATCATTATACATTCCTACTAATGGCATATGAGTTCAAGTTACTCCACATTTCACCAACGTGTGGGATAATCAGACTCTAATTTTATCCATATGATTAAGTATCTAGTAGTATCCAACTATAATGTTAATGTACACTTTTTTTCTTTTTAAAAATTATTTTATTTTTTATTAGTTATGGACATAATATATAAACAGCACATGTTGGTACTATCCATTCCCTCATCTCTGCCTTCCCCAAAAGGAACCTATTCATTGGGGTTGCAGGTTATCTCCATTGTGGGTCATGCATTGTGGGGGCAGTGGTCAGTTATGGGGAAGAGACAATGTCTCTGCATAATGTCCCAACTTGTGACTCTAACAATCTTTCCTCCTCCTCTTCCACAAAATTCCCTGAGCCATGTTGGGTTCGTATTAAGTCTACTTCAATGATTGGCTTTTAGGAGCCTCTGGATCTCTGGTTTGCTAGGTGTTGAGTGTGCTTAGTGTCTATCTCCTTCACCCTTATGCTGATAACAGGTTCACTGAGAAAGCAGCACTCTTGGTCATTTCCCCAATTCCTCTGTGGTTTCAGCTGGAGCCCTCGTGAAGCGCGATATGTTGTTTCTCTCCTCACGTCCTGCTTTCATCTGAGAAAGAGAAACAGATTCTCCAATGGAGAGTGAACTCAGCACAGGTTAAATGGGATAGCCATTATTAGTTTAGAGAGAATTTAATGCATGTAGACCCTCTTGTAGCCCAAGATTAGTGGGAACTTGATATTGGAGAGAAAACTCATTATCTGGATATGATTCTAACTTGTTTCCCAGTTCCAGATATGGGTTTCTTTCCACTGAATGGATCTGTTAGCCAACCCAAGAGCAGCTGGTTTCCCACCATGGTTGTGTGCTACTATTGAACTTGTGTGAGTATCATGTCATGTTGTTTGTTTCTGAATAGCTTAGACCTCACATTGCTTTGACAGATGTTGGCCACTTTCCCCCAGTAGCTCATGTAGCACCTTCTAGCACTAGATGGGCTAACTGTCTGGGGCCTGGTTCTCTTCCAGATTTCAGCCAGCTCTCTTCATGTTCCAACAGCATATGTACCGATAGCATATAGTGTCTTCATAAAATATTTTTTAGGCAAAGAAACCTTTATTTTATTTTGTCTTTGAGAGAAAAACAGGAAGAGGGAGAAAAAGGCAGAGAGAGAATGGGCACTCCAGGGCCTTTCTGCCACTGTGAACGAACTCCAGAAGTGTGTGTCCCCTTGTGCGTATGTACAACATTGCACGCTTGCAACAATTTTGCGTCTGGCTATACATAGGACCTGGAGGTTTGAACAAAAGTTCTTAGGCTTTGCAGGCAAGCACCTTAACCTCTAAGCCATCTCACAGCCTTAATGTACACCTTTCTAATGATTGATGATGTGAAAATTTTTTCATGTTCATTGATTTTATAACATAATATACGCATATGTGCTTATTTATCTATATATAAAATGAAATATTTCGCCAGTGTACCTATGTATATGTTTATCTTCATTTTTGTCAAAGTTGTGATAAGAACTTTCTAAAAACAAAGGGACAACAACTGTGAATCTTTGTGCATGTAGCAACCATATAGTTTACAATGTGCACTATAGTTTTCAGTGCGTACATAGCAACCGGGTAGTATGTTGCCATGTATGGGAGATGAGGGTAGGGGGTAGGGGTGGAAATGAACAGAGGAGTCAAGGGAGGGTATAAAAGGAAAAGCCCCATTGTACTCGAGACTCAGCTTATGGAGTCCTATCCACAGGCTCAGTCCACTGGGCGCATGCCAACATGTATGAATAAATGCAACTTCCTGTAAGTCTTAGAGTCCTACCACTTTTTTGAGAATCTTGCATCACAATTGACTTTCAAAAAAATTTTGCAGCAGTTTTTATGTACACCTGGCTGGTCTTGAACTCATGGCAATGCTCCTAACTTAGGCTCCTAATTGTTGGGATTTCAGTATGTGCCATTATATCTGGCTAAAAACAATAATTTGGTGATGTCCAATGTACTAGTTTTCTTAATGGATCATGATTTTGGTGCCATATTTGTTAAATTCTTGTCTAATGTTTGTTTACAAAAATATTGTCCTATATTTTCTTGTACAATTCATATAATTTTTGGAAATACATTGAGGTAAATTTTTGTATATGGTATGAGCAATGAGCAAAATCATTTTAAAAAATATCCAATTGAATCATCTCCACTTTTTATGTGTGTATGTGCATATTTGTGTGTATAGATCCGACAGTGTGGATGCACAAGCATGTATCTATGTGTGTGTGTGGAGCCCACAGGACAATGTCAAATGTTATCCTTGGGAAATCCATCTACCTTAAAGTCTCTCTCACTGACCTGCAGATCACCAGTTAGGCTATACTTCCAGCCAGAGGGCCCCAGGATTCTTCTGTCTTTATTAATTAGTATGGGGATTAAAGGTGTGTGCCAGCACCCACAGAAGTTTATGTTGGTAGTGGGCATCGAATTCAGGTCCTCATGCTTGTGAGTCAAGCACTTATAAACTGGACCACCTCCTCAGCCCTATTTTAATCTTGATAAATGTTACCTGATTGTTCTTAGGAGGTTGTACCCTTTTTCAGTTCCACCAGCAATGTAGAAAAATATATATTTATCTGTTTCACAGTATTTGCCTATTCCATAAAGGTGTTATTTTCACCTATTTTAATTACCTTTTCAAAATTGTGAAATTATGCTGCATCATTATATATTATTAAGCTATTTTAATTTCCTTTCTGTAATATTTTTCCCATTCTTTGGTTATTAAAACGTTAATTCATGTTTTTAAAAATAAGCATAATGCATAAATAGTGGTTGCAAAAGGTATTTTATCTTATGTATTTATATGTTTTCTAATATTAAAATAAAAAATATTTAAAAATTTACTTAATCCCCTCCCACCATTCTTCTTTGTCTCCCCTCCTCCTTACTGAGCACCCTTCTCTTCCTTTTATTCCCTCTTCTATATTGATGTCTTTTGTCTTTTTTGCCCTCCTCCATTTTCAACCTGATGATATTGTACAGGTCTTATGCATGTAAGGACAGCCACTGTGAGGTCATGAGTACAATGACCATTTTGTGTCTGGAAGACAGTGTTCTAAAGCATTCCTCCCCTTCCTTTGGCTCTTATATTCTTTCCACCACCTCTTCCACCATTGTTCATGAACTATTGGAGGGTGTGACAGAAATGTATCATTTAATGCTGAACACACACCTGTCACTTCTTCTCAAACTTTTATGAGTTTTAAATCTCCCCAGCAGTTAATGCCATCTGAAAAGAAACTTCTGTAACCAAGACTGAGAGCAGCACTAATACATAAGCATAAACACAAGCATTAAGAAGGCAGTTTGTGGGCATAATATATTCCTGTAGTCAAGCAACAGTAGTAACATCCCTGGTAGGGCTTATGACCTTCTCAGTCATGGGCTTTTGACTAGATTTTCAGTACCAGGCATGTATTCCTGCATTAACTTAAGAAACTATTTATTCTTATTTATTTATTTGAGAGCGACAGACAGAGAGAGAAAAAGGGAGGGAGGGAGGGAGAGAGAGAGAGAGAGAGAGAATAGGTGCACCAGGGCCTTCAGCCACTGCAAAGGAACTCCCGATGCATTAACCACCTTGTGCATCTGGCTTATGTGGGTCCTAGGGAATCGAGCCTCAAACCAGGGTTCTTAGGCTTCACAGGCAAGCACTTAACCTCTAAGCCATCTCTTCAGTCCCTGCATTAACTTTTAACACACTAAAATGCTACTTGGAAGAAAGTCTTAATCTACTTCATCTGAAAAATGTTGCTCTATCAGATGTGGGACTTGAAGATTCAAGTTAAATAATTCACTGAGAAAATTTTCAGTGACATAAGACCAACCAACCAGTATTTGAGAACTTCATAGACAAAGTGAGGCCATTTAAATATGCTGTTATGACTTAAACAGATTCAATGTTTTACCTTCAAAAACATTCAATTTTCAGAATAAAAGCACATAATTCAAACACTTGGCTCCAGTCAATCAAATTTGTGGGTGTCTTTAGCTCCCATGTTTCTTCTGTGGTTCTCTTATGAGAAGTGGAGCAACTTAGCAACAATGTCATTTGTGAAGATTTGATTCTTCAGGGACTTCTGGTCAAAATGGCATCTACCTAACCATGCTTCACCTTGTGGGGAAGGAAAGACAAGATCTTTGAGGTTATTTGGGGCTTTTAGGGGTTTGCAGATCCTAGTACACCTCCAGTGGGAGGGTGTGGAGGAGCAAAATGTGGAATCTGCTGAATCCCATGCTCCCAGGTAGCCCACCAGTCCCTCAATCTCCTCAAACAGCTGTCCCAGTCTCAGTCCCAGCCGCTCACTACCAGGTTCCTCCTGCACTAACCACAGGCTAAGAGGACCCAGGTGAGAAGGCTAACTTTCCCCTCTCTCTAGCCTTTCCCATCACTGGGGACCTCCATGTGCAACACTGAGACCCTCCATATGTGGACCCAGACCAGCAGGCTAGCATTCCCCTTCTCTCCCTCCTTCAGTTTTCCATGCACACCAGGGAGTTCCAAGTACGACCACTGTCCCACTTGCAACCCCTCCATGGGCAACCCAGATCAGAAGGCTAGACTTCCCCTCCTACACCCCAGTGCTTCCTCCTCAGCAGTCCCATATACCTGCCCCACCTTGTCAAGGGACCCAGAAGTCCCAGCCACCCCCTGCTACACAGCACCAAAGGAACCACTGTCCAATCTCCTCATTCCTCAGCATTGCAGAACCACCACATAACATATAAAGGTTACCCCATCAGAATTACTTCAGTCTTCTCAATGGAAACCCTGAAATCCAGAAGGGCCTGGAATGAAACACTCCAAATGATAAGAACCTATGGCTTCCAACCCAAACTATTCTACCCACCAAAAGTATCCCTTATAATAGATGGTAAAAGAAAAATGTTCCACAATAAAAGTCAGCTCTACAACTATCTGAACACAAAGCCAAACCTACAGAGAGTACTTCATGGAATTCTCCACACAGAAGAGTCAAATAACCAACCTCCAGCACCTATAAAAAGCATATCACAATAACCATACTGAGAGAAGGCACAAAAAACTACGAAGTCCAAGAAAACACCAAACCACAAAAACCACCACAATATGGCAGGGATTAAATCAAACCTCACAGTTATTACCCTAAACATTAATGGCCTGAATTGACCCATCAAGAGACATAAGATAACAGGGTGGATCAGAAAATTAGATCCCTCAATCTGCTGTCTTCAAGAAACCCACCTCACCACTAAAGACAGACACCTCCTCAGGGTGAAAGGGTGGAAAATGATATTCAAGCAAACAAAAATAAGAAACAAGCAGGGTGTGGCAATACTAATATCAGATAAAATAGACTTCAAACCAAAAGTAATCAAAAAAGATAAAGAAGACCACTTCCTACTTATCAGCAGAACGATCTATCAAGAGGATATCACAACCATAAATCTTTATGCACCAAACACAGGTGCACCACAATTCATAAAACAAAACCTACTTGACAACAAAACAGAAACAAGCACTAACCCCTCCATAGTTAGGGGCTTAAGTACTCTACTATCAGCAATAGATAGATCATTCACACAGAAAACTAACAGAGATGTAAGAGAGCTCAACAACACCATAGATCAATTAGACCTAATGGACATCTACACAACATTCTACCCAAAATCCACAGTTTACACATTCTTCTAAGCAGCACATGGAACTTTCTCTAAAATAGATCATGTACTAGGTCATAAAGCCTGCCCCCATATATTTAGGAAGATTGACATAATTTCCTGCATGATATATGATCATAATACTGTATGGCTAGAAATTAACAACAAAAGATGTACCAGGCATCCCACCAGCTCCGGGAAACTGAAGAACACACTTTTAAATAATAAATGGGTAGTGGATGAAATTACAAAAGTTCTAGAATTGAATGACACTGAGAAAACATCATACAAAACTTATGGGACACAATGAAGGCACTGGACAAGCAAGAAGAATCCAAACCAAAAAGCTCCAAATGGAAAGAAATAATTAAGATCAGAGCAGATATTAATGAATTGGAAACTAAGACAAATAAGAAAATTAATGAAACAAAGAGCTGGCTCTTTGAAAAAATAAACAAGATTGGTAAACCCCTGGCCAATTTGATCAAGCAAAAAAAAAAAAAAAAAAAGAGAGAGACACTTCAAATTAACAAAATTAGAAATGAAAAAGGAGAGACCAAAACAGATATAAGTGAAATAGGGAGAATCAGCAGGACTTATTTCCAAAACCTTACCCCACAAAACTGGATAAGATGGTGGAAATGGATGAATTCCTGGACACATACTACCTACCATAGGTAAACTCAGAGCAGACTAATCTCCTAATCAAATCTCTCACACCCATTGAGATTTAAAAGGTAATCAAAAACCTCCCTAAAAAGAAGAGTCCAGGACCAGATGGTTTCTTAGCTGAATTCTACCAAACCTTCATGGAAAAACTGAGACCAATTTTTCTCAAACTGTGCCACATAATCAGAGAACAGGGAAAGCTACCCGACTCCTTTTATGAAGTTAGTATCACCCTAATACCAAAACCAGGCAGATATGCCACAAGAAAAGAAAACTAAAGGCCTATTTCTCTAATGAACTTAGACGCAAAGATCCTGAACAAAATCCTCACAAACTGGATTCAACAGCACATCAAAAGCATTATCCACCTTGATCAAGTAGGCTTCATCACAGGAACACAGGGGTGGTACAACATATGGAAATCTGTCAATGTAATACACAACATAAATAAGTTTAAACACAAATCACATGATCATTTCAATAGATGCAGAAAAGGCCTTTAACAAAATAAAACACCACTTCATGATCAAAACATTGGGGAGGTTTGGAGAGATGGCTTAGCAGTTAAGGTGTTTGCCTGCAAAGCCAAAGGATCCCAGTTTGATTCTCTAGGACCCACGTAAGCCAGATGCCCAAGGGGGCACATGCATCTGGAATTTGTTTGCAGTGGCTAGAGGCCCTACTGTGTGCTCTCCCTCTCTCTCTTTCTCTCGCTCTCTCATAAATAAAATAAAATAAAATAAAATAAAATAAAATAAAATAAAATAACATTAAAGACAATAGGCATGCATCCACGCATCCAAACCCAGTTATTCCCTTACTGGGCATTTACCCTAAAAGCTCCATGCCTCACTCCAGAGAGATTTGCTCAACCTTGTTTACAGCTGCTCAATTTGTAATAGCTAAGAGCTGGTATCAACCCAGATGTCCATCATTAGATGAATGGATAACTAAGATGTGGTATATCTACACAATGGAATTCTACACAGCAGCATGGAAAAAAGACACAATGAAATTTGAAGAAAAATGGTTGAACTTGGAACAGATTATTCTCAGTGAACTCACCCAATCACAAAAAGACAATTGTCATATGGTCTCACTCTGTGGCTCCTAAACTGAATCTTCCCATGATGCTGACATGCCTATTAGGAAGGAGAATAGGGAGGGGAGGGAGAGAGGGGAGGGTGAAGGTGGGGGGATAACACAAAACTGGACCCAAATGGAAATGGTACCATAAAATCCTATATCCTGAAAAATAGGCTAAAAGGTTAAACCTTCATCAGGTTGTTAAAGGAAACAACTGAATCAAAGGACACTGGAAAGGCTATGATGAAGACTAACTTTAATCTTCTCCTGTTTCTCTGTCTCCCCCCCCTCTCTCTCTCTCTTCTATCTTTTTTTTTATAGTATCTATCTTTTTCTTCCTTATTTTCCCTTGGCGATGGCCTGCAACTCCCAGTAGTTAACATCCACAATGAGCTGTTGATCAGAGAGCCCTACAAGGTTTTCAAAAGAAGACAGGTTTTTGTCAGAGCATTTGATGACCTACCAAAAGTTACTGGTAAGACCCTACTGCCAAAGACAGCATATGCTGTTGGTATGGAACATGGAGATACCTGGCTAGAATCTGGAAGAGTCAGTCTATTAGCTTGTCTAGTGCCTGAAGGAGCTACATGAGTGACTGGGGGAAAATGAACAACATCTGTCCAAGCAACTCATGGTCTAAGCTACTCAGCAGCAAACAACCTGATGTGATGCTCACACAAGTGCAATAGTGGTATATAGCCATGGTGGGAAACCAACTGCTCTTGAACGGGCTAACATATCTGCTCAGTGGAATGGAACTCATAGCTGGAACTGGGAAACAAGTCAGAACCATATCCAAAAAATGAGTCTGCTGTCTAATATCAAGCTCCTACCAATCTTGGGCTACAAGAGGGCCTACACCTATTAAATTATCTCTAAAATAATAACCGTTATCCCATTTAACCTGTGCTGTCTTCCTTCTCCATTGGAGAATCTGCTTCTCTTTTTCAGATGGACAAAGATCCTGAGGAGACAATCAGCTCATTGCACCTCACCAGGGCCCCAGCTGAAACCATACACTAACTGGGGAGATGAGCAAGAATGCTGCTTTCTTGGTGAACCTGGTACCAGTACAAGGGTGAAGGAGATAGACACAGAAAACACTCAATTCCTACCAAACCAGAAAGTCAGAGACAGAGGCTCCCAAAACCTCATCACTAAAGTTGACTAAAGCCAACCTAACATGGAAATTTTCGGAAGAGGAGTTGGAAAGATTGTTAGAGCCACAAGTTGGGACATTATGCACAGAGACATTACCTCTTCCCCATTACTGATGGCTTCCCCCACAATGCATGACGCACAGTCCCCAATGAAGAGGGTCCCTTCACAGTGGGGAGGACAGGGAGGAGGCTAATGATGCTACCAACATGGCTGTTTACACACTGAGTATGTACATACCTAATAAAGAAAAAAAAATTTGATTCTTCAACTCAACAGGCACAATTCTAGATTTTTAATTTTTATTTTTGCTTGTGAGCAATGTGAGGTGTGTGCGTGTGTGTGTGGTTTGTGCTGTATGCATGTGTTTGTGCCCTTGTGACACCAGATGTGCTTGCCGGTGGGTGGGGTGTGTGTGTCTGAAGAGGCTGGAGCAGAACATGGGTGTTTTCTCCATTGCTTTTCCATCTATTACTATTTGAGCCAGATTATCTTACTGCCCATGAAGCTTGCAATTTTTTCCCAAGCTCCAGTGATTCTTGGGTCTTTTCTCTCCTATGGGATTGAGGTTATACATGCATGTGGCCTCACCCAACTGTCAACTTGGTTTCTGGAGATTCAAACTCTGGTGGTCTTGGGCTACTTCAGACCCACATGCTTGTGCAGGAAGTACACATCTGCTGAGCCAGTTCTACAGCTGTTTTTAATGTGTGTGTGTGTGTGTGTGTGTTGTGTGTGCATACATGTGTGTGTGACATATGTATATGCGTATGTGCATGTTGGTGTGTGAATATGTGCATGCCATGGTGAGCATGTGGAGGTCAGAGGACAACTTTACTGGGATCAGTCTTCTGTTCACTTGGGCCAGGCTCTCTTGTTTTTATTCTTGTTGTTCATTGCTTCAGTGGCCCACAAGCTTCTGGGAGATTCTTCTGTGTCCACCTCCCATCTCACCATAGGTATGCTGTTGTTAAGGAAGTCCTCCATGGCTTCTGGCTTTTACCTTGGGCCAGGGGATATGGACTCAAACATGTGTGGCATGTGCTTTATCATGCAGCCATCTTCCCAGCACCAAATTAGAAATATTTTATGATGTTGAGAGTTATAGCTAATTGGGACCACTGTTGGCAAATTACTTTTAACCAATAATTAACTTAACAGAAGTAATCAATTCTTATTTTATTAACATAGAAGGTAAATCTCCATACATTTTTCTTACAATAAACAATTTAAGTTCTCCTTTCTAAGACAAAGTTCTCACTTTCAGTGACTGTGCAAACTTTCCCTCAGTATATTAAAAACATTTTTTTCTGAACTACAACATTATAAGGGATTCACCTGGGAAATAATTGATTTAATTTTAAGCTTCCATGAAAAACCGTCTACACTGACAAATTATGTAAATTAACCAGAAGTTATGGTTATAGAAAAACATTTTTGTGAACCATGAAGTCTTACCTAAATCTCTTGGACAGTTAGACAAAGGCCTCATTGTAGTTTAATTGATTTCTTTTTAAAAAATAATTATCTTCAAATATACCAAAGGGCTGATATAGCAGTTAGCTTCTTATTGCTTGGATAAAACATCAAACAAGAATCAACTTAAGAGATGAAAAAGCTTATTTCAGGCTTACAGTTTTGTGGGGAAGCTTCATCATGGCAGTGTCCTTTCAAGCCAACGAGCTTCTCCTAACTGAACCAACAGCCAAGTCAGACAGAGTTCTGGAAGGAACATCACCCTTACCCATAGATTCCTGGCACCAGAAGGGGCACTGGCAGGAATGGGTGGCTACCTACAGCAATACAAATGAATGTTGACACTATGTGGTTAGAAAGAAGAGAAGAAAGCACAGTTGATGGGCTGAGTTAAGAGCCGTGTTGAGATCAGTAACTCGACTCTTGACTAGTGAAATTCTGTACTGACAATTGGGTGGTATTCTGAGGCCTGATTTCATGGATGACCTAATGGGAAATGAATAATTGGCAGGTGATAGGTTAAACACTATGGGGGAAACAGATCTAGATGAAAATATATCTTAGAGTCCTATGGGAATCAGAGACCCCTTGCGATTTACCACATGACAGTTCATGAAAAGGAAGCAGTCTCACTTACCAAAGTATAGGCAGGCTATCTTTCCTCAGGTGCCACTAGAAGCTGCTCACTGGGCTCACATAAAATCTAGTCGCAGGGTAATCAACCTGGGATGGAAAATAGCTAAAGTTGTCTGCATTCCTGTCAAATATTTTGACATTCTTCATGCTGTTTAGTCACATTCCCAGTTATCACCTTAGCAGTTGGATACTGTGATGGGGTAAATACATAAGTCAACCTACCCAGTGCAGGACCGGAAAATAAACAATGGAGGGCCTATTCCTGTCAGTGAGTGATACAAATAGGTTCTCACTTGTTTGGAAACTGCCACAGACCTCTCCAGATAGTTATTTGCAAGTGAGCAACAGGCAACGCCACCCTGCAGGTTCTCACCAACAGTGTTATGTACATGTGCTTTCAGAGAACTGACAGCAATGGGACACTGTTTCCCAAACATGGATGTACAGAACTAGGTTATGGATAACCAAATCCAGTAGCACATCCATTTACCTTAAATTCCTACTGAAGCTGGGTTAATTGAGAGATGAAATGGGTTGCTAAAACAACACTTAAAAGCTTTAAAGGGGGCTGGAGAGATGGCTTAGCGTTTAAGGCATTTGCCTGCAAATCCAAAGGACCCAGGTGCGATTCCCCAGGACCCACATTAGCCAGATGCACAAGGGGGCACATGTGTCTGGAGTTCGTTTGCAGTGGCTAGAGGGCCTGGCACACCCATTCTCTCTCTCTCCCTCTTTCTATGTCAAATAAATAAATAAAAATATAATATAAAAAGAAGATATTTTAAAAAAAGTTTTAAAGGAAGAAGAAGCCTTGTTGCAGGTGGGAAAAGACTCTTTAAGAAGCAAGATCTCTGTTCAGTGAGATTCCTAGTGCCAGAGGTGGGCTATCTCCCTATTAGTTGCTGGCTAGGCAGGATCCAATGACATCCTAAACCATAAAGATAATTTCCACTGCTGTTGGATGCATGTCAAAATGAGTTGGTGTCTACTGCTGAAGATGCTGTGTGTCACAGTTGTAGGGCATGGCAATACTAAGTTGGGACTGAGTCACATGCTCCCTTTCTGCTGGCACCATGTGGGCTGCCTGGAGGAGAATTGTCATCAACAGTCTTGCTCAGCTATGGACCCTGTGTGCTACAGTACCAGCACGCCAGGCAAGATGTGTTTGTGGGTGAGATAGTAGCGGTATGGTTGTGAATGCAGCCAACAGATTTATGATTGGATTTGAGGCCCACTTCACAGGATGGAGCTCATATTTGGTAGTATAAACCTAGTCAAAAACATGTGGCTGGAGAGTCATTTACTCCAGAGGGAAATTGACTGCTATAGCTTTGTTAAATTGATGCCTTTAAAACTGCCTTCTTAAGATTTGTGCTTACACCCATGAATAACTGTTGCTGTCAAATTCAATAGGTCATGGAAGGAAATTGTTTTTGCAATGCGAGTTATACTGTCTCTACTGTACACTGCACTGTCTCTACAGTTCATAATTGGTCATGCTTCTGAGGCTGAGTTGCTGTGACACAGTGGCCCATGTTTAGCCATAGATAGACATCTATATTTGTGGAAGGTATAAAGTGTTGTATAGCAATTTCCTCTAATTTGAAACATTACCCTCTGGAGAGACGCTCAAATGATCCAGGAAGTAATCAACATTTAAGTGTCAGAAGCTCCTGAAACTTTCAAAGTCAGGAGTCCTCTTCCCAGTGTTATAGAAACAGTAAACAAATGCTTAAGAGGAAGTTACCAGCCCAGCTGCCTGCAGGTCAAATGCACTTTTTGGTGATGCAGCTGTCTTTGAGCCACCCACGGTTCTTGATATAACTCCTTGCCCTGCTCTGTAAGTAACCCCAATAAGCTAACTGGTTCACCAAATTGAACTCTGTTGTAATTGTATTTGGTCTATTTTCTATGCCCTATATGGGGTGGACAGACATTTGTTTGTGGCTCCCCAAGAAAAGTTCACATATCTGTTGATAACTGCGTATCTGTAAATGTTTCTATAAAATTGGTAACTGCCCATGATTGAGTGAGCTGACCTAGAGTGATAGCAAAATCTAGACAGGAAATTGCAGCATCTACAGCAATAACCCTCTCTTCCATTTAGAAACTTCATCTTTGTCTTTAGTGCTTTTTAAAAATTTGTCCAAATGCTTCTTCTTGACCAGTTTCATTGGTGCGACCTTTCTTTGTCTTCTTTTTCTCAACTCTTGAGTGTTGGTCCTAATTTTCATCCCCCCCCTTTTATTTTCCTGGATGTTCACTCAAGTTCTTAACTTGTACTTGCTAATTCCAAGTTCTTGATCCCAACCTCTGCAATCCTGTTTCCTGAGTATAATTCCTGCTGCACATTTGAGTGTTCAGTTCTCACTTAAACTCAACCTATTCAAGTGTCTTCAGACACTTTCACCAGTCCTTGGACACACAGCTCTGGACTCCCACCTGAGCCCATCAGTGTGTATGCTGAAGAAAGGAGCACTGTCAATGAGTCAGATGGATCTTTGCTCTTGAGGCTTAAAATCTAGCAGAAGTAGGGATTAAGCAAACTGACACACAACAATTAGTCTGATCATAATAGTTACAAGTTAAAAGTGCTATGACCTAGCCTACTTGGGGCATCTAGGATAGCTTCTATAGAAGCAGATTATTTTAGTGTTCACAGACCTTTTATGACAATGCACTTTTTCTTTTACTCCCTTGTTAAGTCTCAATTCTTTGGGCCTGCCTTTTCTGATTCTTTTTTTTTTTTTTTTTTTTTAACTTGCCAGTGGATTTCTTTTGGCAGGGTTAGGAGAGCTAGAACAAACAAACTCTCTGAATTAGCAGATTTAGTGAAAGGCTACTTAGAAGAAACTTTTGTTGTATTTAAAGCCTGTAAACATAAAAAATGAAATCTTGCTGAGTGTTTAATAACCATGGAAAAATGCCCTTTCAAAAAATTTTTACTGGCAACCTCCATATATACATACAATGTACCCAGATCCTCTCCTACCATCCTCTTGTCTCCCTTCCTGTATCACCCCTCCAATGAACCCCTTGTTCTTTCCAACTATTTCCTGTTTTATGTTGATTTCATTATTTTTTTTGCCCTTCCTATTGTGCAATTCTTGTGTAGGTAGCATCAGCCACTGTGATATCATGTACTCAATGGCCACTTTGTGTCTGGCAGTATTCCAAAACACTCCTCCCCTTTCAGAATTCTCCACCTCTTCCACAATGAGCCTTGGAAGGTGTGACAGAGATGTCTCTTTTAGTGCTGAACACTCCACTGTCACTTCTTTTCAGCACTTTGATGAGTTTTGAGTCTTCTCAGTAGTCACCACCATCTGAAAACAGAAGCTCCTCTAACCAAAGTGAGTGTAGCATTAATATATGAACATAAGCATACGCACTTAGAGGACAATTTGGTGGTCATAACCAAACAATAATGAGAGCTTTCCCTTTGGGGCTCATGACCACTCTAGCCATTGGCTTTTCAGTCAGTTTTCTAGTCCCAGTCATGAATTCTCTTTTGTGGAGTGAGGCTTCAAATCCAATCAGAGTAGTTGATTTCTCCATAACAGAATGCCACCACTGTACCAGTTGGGGCATTTTTCCTTTTCTGGGCAGCCACAATGCAGTCCACTGCTGGTTATGAATATTGATGACTTTCCTTGCCCAACAGGTTTCACAGTTCTTTCTAGCATCATGGTAGTTAGTCAACAGGGGAAAGGCTTCAAGGTCAGCTACAGCTTGATTTTTCAGTGTTCTATAGCCCAAGAATGTGGTGTCTTCATCAATAGGATCTTACCATATGGTTATGATAGTCCTTTTTGAAAGACATAAGGATTTTTAGAAGTGAAGGCAATACTCTACAAAGGTTCTCAAAATTAGTTATTATCATCAGATAATGTTCACACACATGCACACACACACACAAACATACAACACAGTTCTTACTGCAAAGAGATTAAGAGACAGATTATTTTTGAGCTGAATATGAATAACCATAGCTGGGGAATATGGATTTAGATCACCACAAATTCCATGTTCCAAAGTGGTAATGCTTTTAGGGTGTTTTTATCATAATAGAACAGAGTAATAAATCAACACAGTTGATTCAAATACATTGGTGGAAACATCAGGTAGGTTGGGTACAGCAAATCACAAACATCTCTGTTATTTGACTCAAATATTATATGATGACACTCAGCCTTTGGGATGGTAGAAGATGGTGATCTGTTAGTAAATTCCTAAACGTGTCACCTCATAATCACAATGGTATTAGGTTCAACATATAGGTGGGAAATAAATGCCTATTAAGAAGACTAAAGATAGCTCAAGATAATTTGCCTCTGAACCAGTAACATTCCAGCTCTCCACAATCACAGATGTTTTAATCAATCAACCAGCCTCGCTTGAAGTAGGTGCAGCTGATTTTCAGGATATTTACTTCACAATAATCATGTTCAGTTCAAATCAGTGTCTATAGCTCTAGAAGTAGTGTAAATTTCCATTTCTCTATTATATAAGAAGAAAACTCACAATTGTATCCTTGTTTCTCTACAAACAAAATAAGTGAATCCATTATTTAAAAGACAATGCAAACAATGATATTTTGGGGATACTCTGATGATGAGGTAGCATTATAGATAACCACAAGGAATGAATAGGAGCTTGCTAAGGAAAATGGAGTTAGGAGGAGCATAATTGGAAAGATTCAAGGAGAGGAGCATAATGCATTAGAATAGCTCATGGAATGACATGAGGCTGAGCAACAGTGAACTATGTCCCTCCTTTGGATATGTAAACCACTCAATTTCAAAGCATTATTTAGCAGGTAGGTGGCAGTTTGAATGGTACTCTGGAAGATATCTTACAGATAAGAATACTAATATTTTGCAGTGTGTTTGTGTGTTTACATATGCTTGCACAGGTGTGTGACTGCAGGTGTGTGTGTATGTGTGTATGCCATGGTGCATGTACAGATGATTTTCAGGTTGGTCTTTGTTTTTTCTCCTCATTTGAGGCAGGATTTCTCTGTCTCACTCTGCTGTTGCAGTTTTTTTGCTGTGAGCTTCTGGGAAACTCTCCAGTCTCCACCTTTTGTCTTGCAGTCATTGTGCTGGGATTGCAGAAGGATGACATGGCTTCTGGCTATTTTGTTTTTCTGTGGAGTCTAGGGATCCAACTTGGGTTTTCAAGTCTGAGTGGTGAATGTTTTTACCCACCAAGCCATCTCATCAGACCCACTTTCTAATTAATGTGACTTTCCTTGAACATTATTTGTCTTAGTCTACAATTCTATGCTATCTTATGATGAATTACTGTTTATTTTTTTTTGCTTTTTCATCTTTTATGCTGTTATAATAAGCTGAATCTAAGTTTCACACTAAAGTATAAATACCTGATGGCAAGATATTCTTCACACCTTCTATAATTTCTCCCTCCAGTTCTTCTGTTCAAGATGTAGTTGCACAGCAATCTTGAAGGCAAATCCCTGTTCACTGCAGGATTCCTAGTTATTCAATGTAAGCTAGGATATTTCTTGTCCTTTATGTAGATATTTTTCAAATAAGATGTCTAAAGCAGCAGGAAATCACATTTTCAAACTGAGAGATATGTTTAATTGTAACCTTTACCAAGCTTCACTGAATTATTTTAAGTAGTTATTTTTTAATGATGGTTGCCATCAGTTCTTCCCTGCTAAAATGTCCATGTTGTTCTATTTAAATTAAGGCAGCCACAAACCCCTCCCATTGACACTACCTTGGGATGGCCCTGTGATTCGTTTTGTCAGACAGAAGTCAGAGGTGTTACTGTCCTCTTGGATGACTGGCAGCTTCTGCTCTGACTGTGGAAAAGCCAGCACCCATGCTATGAGGAAGTCCTCAGGCAAGCCCTGTGCAGGAAGCTGCCAGACCTGAGTTAGAATAGCCAGGAGTGTGGGCCCATCATACTCTCCATGGAGCACAAAGACACCCATCCAAGAATTGCCTAATTGCTAACTCAAAGCATCATAAAAAAATAAACCATTGAAGTTTTCTTGTGATTAAGTTTTGGACACATCAATAGTCAGATGAAATGCTATTGTTAAAAGAAAAGAAGACCCAGTTATCGTTAGGTAACCAAATGCTAGTTCTAAAACTTTTCTTATCTCCTCTGAGTTCACCAACCTTATGATGTTTGCTTACTGAATAGCTAGTGGTGAGAACCAAATGACTGTCATAGAGGAAAACTACTATCCTAACTAACCCAAGACCTTCAAAATACCATTTGAAATATGCTCTTTTATAAGTGAGAAATTATGAAATAAAAGAATCTTGAATTCTAAGAGCTTTGATTGTAAAATTCTCTTATCAGGCAGAAAAAAATTTATCTCAGTACCCACACATAATTCCTCACAATGGTGCTATTTAACTAAAACATTAGTTTATAGTTGTCTTTAAACATTTATTTATGATGTATATTAATTGTGCTCTCCGTAGCTAAATAAATAATTAAAATGATATTTTCTGATTATCTTAGCCATTGGAAAGTTGGTAATATACAAGGTTGGTGAGACAGTGAGTTTTAGTCACAAGATAACTTCAGGCTACAATATTGGGGAGCCTGACTATGTCGATGTCTAAAATCACTAAACGGTATGCTGATCTGATTCACTTTGCATGGCTCATTTCCAAATGGTCATCAGGTCAAACAAGGTAAATTCTCAGAGTACGTATCTTGTCACTTTATTCCAGTGTCTTCTTGTATCTGCCATTTTCCTCAACATTAAACAAGTAACCCATTCTTTGATATTATGAGCTCATTTTAAGCTGTGTATTTATAAAGCAGGTCAAGTGTTTAGTGATTAAGCAGCTGCCCACAGAGCTTGAGTGATGACATGATTTTGCATTCTTCAATTATCTACAGGCATTTCAAATTGAGTGTATGGCATTGCTACAATGCTTGACTCATGTTAGGGTTGAATAGCTGTTGGGTCCAGTGACACATGTTCTATTAATTGAACTATAGCCTGAAGAAACACTAAGCTCATGCATTTCTCAATTTCTGTCTGAGCTGAAGTACAACTTCCCAGTTAAGGTAGTAATATTTATCCATGTAAGGATGCACCCTTTCTGGAAGTCCATTCTTCAAAGTATGTTCATTTCTTTTGTGCTCTTTCTTTCATTGGCACCTCAATAGTTTTTGTGTTGGCCTTCACACTATGTGTTCCCCCCACCCCCATTGGCCTCTTCTTACCTTTATTGTGAATAAAAGCTCTTAAAACTGATAGTGACAATTTCACTTACAAATTGAGGTTTCCCATGTTTTGAAGCAGTAAAATCAGAGAAATGAAAGGAATGGAAGATTCAGTCAGTATAATCCCTACTTAGTCCTTATCTTCTTGCTAACTTGTTCTTGCCTAATGATATGTTATGTGGCATGCATGTGTGTCTGTGTACATATGTGTGTGGGTGCAAGTGGAGATCAGAGGTTAATGTCCGGGGTCTTCCTCAACTGCCTCCTTATTGATTGACAGAAGGCCTCTCACTGAACCCAGAACTTGCTAATTAAGCTAGACTGGCTATCCAGCTTGCCCTGAAGTCCACCTGTCTCTCTGTCCTCAGCAATGGGATCATAAATGCACATGGCCATGCCTGGCATTTACATGAGTGCTGTGGATCTCAACTCAAGTCTTCATGCTGGCACCTAGAACACTTTAGCGATGGAACCATGTCCCCAGGCTCCTTCTTGTTAACGTTCCTGTTCCATCTCTCAGATCTAGGATAGTGCCTAGTATCTAGTGGACATTCACTTAGTGTTAGCTGAATCACTGATGTAGTAAATAATTTACTCTCATTAGCATACTGTAAAGTCACATATTATTTACATAAGTGAATTTTAATGCTTATATACTTTTTTTTCTTTTTTACTTAGCTTTGTATTCAGCAAATACATTCAGTTTGGTACCATTATTAGGCTCATCCGTGACTAACCCCCTCCCCTTGGCCCCTCCTTGTTGAGGTATACGGGTCATGCATTGTGGAGTTAGCCCACAGTTATGGGTAAGCTAAATGTCTCTGCATATCATGACCCAACATGTGGCTCTGACATTCTTTCCGCCCCCTCTTCCGCCAAAATTTCCCTGAGCCATGTTGGGTTCATTTTTGGTCTGCTTCAGTGATGAGGTGTTGGGGGCCTCTGAGGCTCTGGCTCTCTGATTTGGTAGGAGTTGCTTTTGCTCTGTGCTGATCTCCTTCCCCCTTGTGCTGGTATCCGGTTAATCAGGAAAACAGCCCCCTTGCTTGTTTCTCCAATTTTTCTTAGTTTCAGCCGGGGCCCTTTTGAGGTATGATGGGGTGGCTCTCTCCTTAGGATCTACATCTATCTGAAAAAGAGAAGCAGATTCTCCAACGGAGAGTAAGTTAGCACCAGGACAAATGAGATAACCCTTACTTTTTTTTTTTTTAATAGAGAATTTAATAGGTGTAGGCCCTCTTGTAGCACACAATTTATGGTAGCTTGGTATTGGAGAGTGGGCTTATGTTTGGATATGGTTCTGACTTGTTTCCCAGCTCCAGCTATGGGTCCCATACCACTGAGGGGATCAGTCAGCCAAATTGAGAGCAGTTGGTTCCCCACCATGGCTGTGTGCCAGCACTGCACTTGTGTGGGCATCACAGCAAGTTATTTGCTGCTAAGTAGGTTAGACCATGCGTTGCTTCGATAGATATTGGTCATTTTCCCCCCGTTGCCCATGTAGCACTTTCTGGCACTAGACGCGCTGACTGTCTGGGAACTGACTCTCTTCCAACTTCCAGCCATGCCATTCTAATTTGCATGTCAATCACATAAGGTATCTTCAGCAGTAGGGTCTTACCACTAGCCTTTGGTGGGTCATCAAGTACTCTGACAGAAATCTGTCTGTCTTTTAGGAAAACTTGTAGGTCTCTCTGATCAAAAGCTCATTGTGGATGATAGCCCCATGCTGCTTCTGGGAGTTACAGGTCAGTGCCCACTACGAAAATGAGGAAAAAGATAACTAATATACAAGAGTTAGAGATGGGGGGGGGAGTGAGGGAGGGAAGATCTAGAAGATTAAGGTTGGTCTTGATCTCACCCTCTCCAGTGTCATGTGGTTCAGGTGTTCCCTGTAAGGGCCAGGTGAAGGATCAGCCATTTGGTCTGTCTTTTAGTAAGTAGAAAATTATGGTACCATTGCCGATTGGGTCTAGATTTGTTTCCCACCCCTTTGATGCCCTCCCCTCTCTCCCCCTCCATCCTAGTGTCTAGTCTAGGAGATGCTTGCTGGGTATGTAACGTATCTTGGGTAGATTCAGGTTAGGTGCTGTAGATGAGTGAGACTACGTGGCGATTTTTTTTTTTTTCTGTGATTGGGTAAGTTCACTGAGAATGATCTGTTCCAGTTCAACCATTTTAACTCAATTTCATTGTGTCATTTTTTTTTACTGCTGTATAGAAATCCATTGTGTAGATATACCACATCTTACTTATCCATTCTTCTAGTGATGGACATCTGGGTTGATTCCAGCACTTACCCATGGTGGAGCAAATCTCTCTAGCCTGTGGTTTGAAGGTTTCAGGGTAGATGCCCAGTAAGGGAATTACAGGGTCTGTTGGTATCTCTATACGCAGCTTTTTCAGAAGTCTCCATATTGCTTTCCAAAGTGGTTGTACCATCCTACATTCCCACCAACAGTGGATGAGTGTTCCTACTTCTCCTCATCCTCGCCAACATTTATTTTTATTTGATTTTTTGATGTTTGCTATCCTTATTGGGGTAAAGTGGAATCCCATAGTTGTTTTAATTTGCATTTCTCTGATGATTAGGGATGATGAACATTTTCTTAAGTGTATGTTTGCCATTTCTATTTCTTCCTCTGTGAACTGCCTGTTCAGCTCTTTGCTCCATTTTGTGAGTGGGGTGTTTGACTTCTTACTGTTTAGATTTTTGAGTTCTTTGTAGATGCTAGAGATTAGGCCTCTATCAGTTGGATAACCTGTAAATATTTTCTCCCATTCTGTGGGTAATCTATTGGCTTTGCTTATTGTATGCTTGTCTATAAAGAAACTCTTCAGCTTCATGTGATCCCATTGGATGAGTGACTGTTTAAGTTCATGAGCTACTGGGGTTTTGTTCAGGAAGTCTTTTCCCATTCCTATATCATGGAAAGTACTTCCTAAATTTTCTTCCAGTAGTATTCGAGTTTCTGGTCTTATATTGAGATCTTTGATCCATTTGGACTTGAGTGTAGTGCATGGTGAAATGTGTGGGTCAAGTTTCAGTTTCCTGCATATAGTTATCCAGTTTGTCCAGCACCATTTCTTGAAGATGCTGTCTTTTTTCTAGCCTATATTGTTTGGGCCTTTATCGAATATCAAGTAGCTATAGTTGCTTGATCCAAAGTCTGGGTCCTCAAGTCTATTGTGTTGGTCTATACTCCTGTTTTTATGCCAGTACCATGCTGATTTTATTACTGTGGCTTTGTAATATAGCTTTAGAACAGGTATGGTGATGCCTCCAGAGGTATTTCTTTTGCTGAGGATATGTTTGGAAATGCGAGGACTTCTGCATTTCCATATGAAATTTGAGGTCATTTTGTCTATCTCTGTGAAGAACACTGTAGGGATTTTAATTGGAATTGCATTAAATCTGTATTTTGCCTTTGGTAGGATTGTCATCTTCACAATGTTAATTCTGCCTATCCAGGAACATGGGAGGTCTTTCCATTTTCTCAAGTCGGCCTCAATTTCTTTTTTGAGTGTTTTTATTTTTTCATTGTATAGATCTTTCATTTCCTTGGTTAATGTTATTCCAAGGTATTTTAATTTTTTATTGCTATTGAAAATGGGACTATGTCCCTTATTTCTTTCTCTGTATCTTTGTCATTTGCATAAAGGAAGGCTACTGATTTTTGTGCATTGATTTTGTATCCTGCTACTTTGCTATAGGAGTTAATCACCTTCAGGAGTTTTGGGATGGAGTCTCTCGGGTCTCTTACATATATAATCATGTCATCAGCAAATAAAGCTAACTTAACTTCTTCCTTTCCAAATTGTATCCCTTTTATTTCCTTCTCCTGTCTTATTGCTTGAGCTAGGACTTCCAGTACTATATTGAAAAGCAGATGTGAGAGTGGACAACACTGTCTTGTTCCTGATCTTAATGGGAATTCCTCCAGTCTCTCTCCATTAAGTATTATTTGGGCCTTTGGAGCTTCATATATTGCCTTTATTAGGTTAAGAGATGAACCAACCATGCCAATTCTCTCCAATGTTTTGAACATGAAGTGATGTTGAATCTTGTCAAAGGCCTTTTCGGCATCCATCGAAATGATCATGTGGTTTTTATGTTTAACCTTGTTTATGTGGTGTATTGCATTGACAGATTTCCATATGTTGAACCACCCCTGTGTTCCTGGAATGAATCCCACTTGGTCAAGGTGGATAATGCTTTTGATGTGTTGTTGTATTCGGTTTGCATGGATTTTGTTTAGGATCTTTGCATCTAAATTCATCAGGGAAGCCGGGTGTGGTGGCGCATGCCTTTAATCCCAGCACTCGGGAGGCAGAGGTAGGAGGATCGCCGTGAGTTCAAGGCTACCCTGAGACTCCATAGTGAATTCCAGGTAAGCCTGGGCTAGAGTGAGACCCTACCTCAAAAACCAAAAAAAATAAAAATAAAAAAAAAAATAAATAAATAAATAAATAAATTCATCAGGGAATTAGGCCGGTAGTTTTCTTTTTTGTGGCATCTCTGCCTGGTTTTGGAATTAGGGTGATGCTAGCTTCATAAAAGGAGTTGGGTAGCTTTCCCAGTTCACCAATTGTGTGGCACAGTTTGAGGAAGATTGGTTTGAGTTCTTCCATGAAGGTTTGATAGAATTCAGCTGAGAAGCCATCTGGTCCTGTGCTCTTCTTTTTTGGGAGGTTTTTTTCATTACTTTTTCAATCTCCATGAGTGTGATGGGTTGACTGAGGTGATTATAATCTGCTCTGTGTTTAGCTTTGGTACATGGTATGCGTCCAAGAAATTATCCATCTCCTCCACATTATCCAGGTTTGTGGAGTAGAGGTTTTTGAAATAAGTCCTGATGATTCTCCCAGTTTCACTTATGTCTGTTGTGATCTCTCCTTTTTCATTTTGAATTTTGTTAATTTGAAGCTTCTCCTTTTGTTGCTTGATCAGATTGGCCAGGGGTTTGTCAATCTTGTTTATTTTCTCAAAGAACCAGCTCTTTGTTTTGTCAATTGTCTTAATTGTTTCCTTTGTTTCCAGTTCACTGATTTCTGCTCTGATTTTAATTATTTCTTTCCTTCTGGAGCTCTTTGGGTTCGATTTTTCTTGTTTTTTCCAGTGCCTTTAGGTGGATGGTTAGGTCATTTATTTGGGACTTTTCTGTCTTTTTTATGAAGGCACTGAGTGCTATGAATTTTCCCCTGAGGACTGCCTTCATTGTGTCCCATAAGTTTTGGTACAATGTGTCCTCATTGTCGTTCAATTCCAGAAATTTTGCAATTTCATTTTTTATTTCATCCACTATCCATTTATTGTTTAAAAGTGTGCTGTTCAGTTTCCAGGTGCGTTGTGATTCTTGGTGGGTCTTTTGTTGTTGATTTCTAGCAATATAGCATTGTGATCCGATAGCATGCAGGGAATTATGTCAATCTTCCTAAATATGTGGAGGCAGTCTTTGTGACCCAGTATATGGTCTATTTTAGAGAATGTTCCATGGGCTGCTGAGAAGAATGTGTACTCTGTGGATTTGGGATGGAAGGTTCTGTAGATGTCCGTTAGGTCTAAGTAATCTATGGTTTTGTTGAGCTCTCTTACTTCCCTGTTGAGTTTCTGTTTGTATGATCTGTCTGTTACTGATAATGGTGTATTGAAGTCCCCAGCTATGATGGTGTTTGTGGTTATTTCTGTTTTATTGTCAAGTAGGTTTTGTTTTATGAACTGTGGTGCCCCTGTGTTTGGTGCATTCAGATTTATGATTGTAGTATCCTTTTGATGGATCGTTCCCTTGATAAGTAGGAAGTGGCCTTCTTTGTCTTTTTTGATTATTTTTGGTTTGAAGTCTATTTTATCCGATATTAATATAGCTACACCTGCTTGTTTCTTATTCCCATTTGCTTGGAATACTGTTTTCCACCCTTTCACCCTGAGGAGATGTCTGTCTTTAATGGTGAGGTGGGTTTCTTGAAGGCAACAGATTGAGGGGTCTAATTTTTTGATCCTTCCTGTTAGCTTGTGTCTCTTGATGGGTGAATTAAGACCATTAATATTTAGGGTAATGACTGTGAGATTTGATTTGATCCCTGCCATATTGTGATGGTAAATGTGCGTTGGTGTTTTCATGGACGTTGAAGTTTTTTGTGCCTATTCGGAGTTTGGTTGTTGTGATCTGCTTCTTGTAGGCAATTGTGTTTGATTATTTTTTTCTTCTCTGTGGAGAATTTCCTGAAATACTCTCTGTAGGTTTGGTTTTGTGTTCATATAATTGTAAAGCTGAGTTTTGTCGTGGAATGTTTTTCTTTCGCCATCTATTATGAGGGATACTTTTGCTGTGTAGAGTAGTTTCAGTTGAAGCCATAGGTTCTTAGACTTTGCAGTGTTTCATTCCAGGCCCTTCTAGCTTTCAGGGTTTCCATTGAGAAGTCTGAAGTAATTCTGATGGGGTTACCTTTGAAGGTGGTGTGCTGTTTTTCCCTAGCTGCTTTTAGGATTTTCTCTTTGGTGTCAATGTTTAGAGTCTTAATAATAATATGGCTTGGACAGTTTCTCCTTTGGTACAGTCTGTTTGGAGTTCTATTGGCTTCTTGTATCTTGATGGGCCTTTCTTTTAAGAGACTGGGGAAGTTTTCTTCAATTATTTTGTTAAATAAGTTCTCCATGCCTTTGGTCTGAATTTCTTCTCCTTCTGGTATTCCAATGATCCTGATATTAGGAACTTTAAGTGTATCCCACAATTCCCTCATGTTCTGTTCACAGGAGCTTTTGAACTTACTGAAATTTTTGAACTCTCTAACTGTTTCTTCCATCTTGTCTTCCAGGTCAGAGTTTCTATCCTCCACTTGGCTGACTCTATTCTTGAGAGCTTCTAGCGAGTTTTGAGCTTGTTCAATTAAGTTTGCGTTGTCTATTACTTTTCTATGTATAATTTCCATCCCTCTGTCAAGCTCCCTTTTCATATCATTTTCTGATTTTCTTGATGATTGTTGGAGTTCATCCTTGCATTTCTTTATGTCTTCATTTAGCATGGGCCAGCTGATTTTTAAGGTCTTCTTTTTTTTCACTCTTCCTCAAATCTCTTAACTCTCTTTGAAATCCTTCCAATTTCTTATCTATTAGTTCTAGTTTAGTGATGGCAGCATCCACACGATTATCAGTCCTTTGTTGCTTTCCTGCAAGTTCTACCAGTAGGTTGGTCAGAGTTGCATTGCTCATAGCTTCAATTTGGTGTTCTGGTCGTATTGGTTCTTCTATGTTTTGGTACATGTATTCATTGTGGGACTGGGTGATCTAACTGGATTTTCTTGCATTTGATTTTTCATGTTATTTCTTTTGCGCTGTGTTCTGCCCATGACAGTGTATGGGCATGTAGGTGGGCGTATCAACCTGGGCTCAAGAACAATGGGAATCTTATGCAGCCTGAGGCAGTTGCCAAGCAGCCTGGGCTTTGGCTCCACTTGCCAAAGCCGCCTATCTACTGCTTGGCCGGGGCGCCAAAGTTGCCTGAGTTCTCAAGCGGTAATGTGCCAAAGCTGCCTGCATTCGAGGTAGGAGTGGCACTGAGGCACCAAGCACTGAAGCAGCCCAAACTGTGGCTGGGAACACTGAGACCCGCAAGTAGTCTGCGCTCCCCTGCCGCAGGACAATGGCGGATGGCCAGCGTGGCAGACAGGTAGGGGATGGCACCTAAGCTGGCGCAAGCGAGAGACACAGTCTGAGCTTGCATTGCACCCTCTGTGGGACTGGTCTCGCTCAGTAAGTGGGCGAGAGGAAGAAAGTGCGGAGCAGTCTAAGCTTCCGCACGCAGGGAACAATCGGCCCACGGTTGCAGCAGTGGCAGCCGGCGCAACAGCAGCGGCATGGGCGGTGCTGTGAACACGGCGGTTATTTGGGGTGAGGGGTGGCTACTCGCCCGCGAGGGGATCTGCGATTCCCTGTTCCCCCACCTCTGTGCCCTCCCAGATTTCTCTCTCCTAAAAGCCACTATGTACCCTTAATATCTTGCCTTTCTTTCCCCGGGATTTGCAGTGCAGCTAGGCGGTCACCATCTTGGCTGAAAGTCCTTATATCCTTTTATTAAAACATTTTTTAAAATAAAATCTCAAATAGACATATCATGATTCATATTTGTATATTATGAAAATTTCTTGTTAAAAACTGTATTTCTGGCTATGAATATAACTTAGCTGGAATATTGCTTGCCTAGCATACATGAAGCCCTGGGTTTGATCCCCAGAACCACATCAAATGGGTTTGGTAGTTCATACCCATAATGCCAGCACTTGGGAAGTAGAGGCAGGAGGATCAGATCAGGAGGATCACTACTATCCTTGGCTACATTGTGAGTTTAAGACCAGCCTGGACAACATGAGACCCTGTCTCTAAAAAAAAAAAAAAAAAGCAAAATAGGGCTGGAGAGATGGCTTAGCGGTTAAGTGCTTGCCTGTGAAGCCTAAGGACCCTGGTTCAAGGCTCGATTCCCCAGAACCCATGTTAGCCAGATGCACAAGAGGGCTCATGTGTCTGGACTTTGTTTGCAGTGGCAGGAACTCCTGACGCACCCATTTTCTCTCTCTCTCTCTCCCTCTCTCTGTGCCTCTTTCTTTCTCTGTCTGTCATTCTCAAATAAACAAATAAAAAAAAAACAAAATTAAGAAAAAGCAAAATAAAAGGAAAACAGTGTTTCTATGTGTACTGAGCTGTTACATTAAGACAGAGTTTGAATATACTTTAAAGGTTTTGTCATTTTCAAACTTATCAGAATGAAACACTTATGAGTACTGAGCATTAAAAAGTAAAATGGAAGTAATTAATGTTATCATGATGTGCTAGCTTTACTAAAGCTACCGTAAAAACCACCACACATTGGTTGCTTCAAACAACAAAAAGTATTCTTCACAGTTTTGGAGGTCACAAACAACCCTCATTGTCTAGAGAAAATCATTCTTGCCTCTTCCAGCATTTCGTGGTTGCTGCATTCACTGGTGTTCCTTGGTTTGTGGAATTGCTCAGAGTTCTGCCTCCGTCTTTCCAGTGTGTCCATGTTTCTCTAAATTTCTATACCCTAAGGAACACCAGTATAAAGATACCAAGGAAGACAAGGCATACGGTGGTGGTTCCAGGTCAGAATAATAATTTGGTTAAGACATCAGTTCCTCCCTAATTACTCTATAAGGTCAATATAACCCCAATTAAATCTCAAGAGTTTTATTTACATTGTCAAGGTGATTTTCCAAACTCCATATGAAAATGTAAAGAATTCAAAATGGCAAAACAAATTTGAAAAGAAATCAAAGTCAGAGAAATTTAACTACCTGATTTATTTATTTAGAGAATGAATGAATTAACAAATGAGGGTGTACCAGAGCCACTTGCTACAGCAAATGAACTCCGGACACATGTACCACATTGTGAGTCTGGCTTTTATGTGGATAGTGGGGAATTGAACCTGGGCTGACAGGCAATGTAAGCAAGCATCCTTAATCACTAAGCCATCTCCCTAGCCCAAACTACCTGATTTTTAAGATTTATTCTAAAGCTACATTAATCAAGACTTTATTCTTTTTTTTCTTTTGAGGAAAGAAAAGTAGTTTATCATATTAAGAAAGAATAAAAAATGAACTCTTTATGACATATTTTGTGAGTTCATTTTTTGTATGTATATGTATATGTTGTGTGTATGCATGGTCCTATGTATGTGGGCATGCATGCATATATGTTAAAGCCAAAGTTCAATGTCGACTATCTTCCTCAATCATTCCCCACCTTAATTTTTGAGACAAGATCTTTCATTGAACCCAGAGTGAACAGATTTGGTTAGATTAGCTAGTAAATCCTAGGAATCCTCTTGTTACTGCCTCCTCAGCACTGGAATTATGGGCATGTGCTAGTGAGCTTGACTTTTACATGGGTGTTTGGGACCAGAGCTCATGTCCACATGCTTATATGACAAGCAGTTACTGAATGTACCATCACCCCACTCCAGTTGGTTTTGACAGATGATAGAGACATTGCAATGAAGCTGAGTTGTCTTTATGACAGATAGTGTTGGAAAAATTTAATGTTGTTTTGTAAAATGTAAACGTTTGATTTCTACAATCCTCAAAATAAATTATAGAATTAAATGTAAAACGTGAAACAAGAAAAACTATCAAAGATAGTTTTGTGGGCTGGAGAGATGGCTTAGCGGTTAAACGCTTGCCTGTGAAGCCTAAGGACCCCAGTTTGAGGCTTGATTCCCCAAGACCCACATTAGCCAGATGCACAAGGGGTCACACACATCTGCAGTTCATTTGCAGTGGCTGGAGGCCATGGCATGCCCATTCTCTCTCTGTGTGTGCCTTTTTCTCTCTCTGCCTGTCGCTCTCAAATAAAGAAATAAAAATAAACAAAAAATGTTTTTGTTATCTCAAAATAGGCAAAAGATTTTTAAAACCTGTAAAAAGTTGGAGAACAGTTCATCAACATTAGAAACTTCAGTTAAGAAAATGAAAAAAAGGGGCTAGAGAAATGGCTCAGTGGTTGGGGAACTTGCCTGCAGGGCTTAGGGACCTGGCTTGGTTCCCCAGTACCAATGTAAAATGAGGTGGCACATGCATCTGGAGTTCATTTGCAGTGTTGAAGGCCCTGGTGCTCCCACTCTCCTTCTCTCTCTCTCCCTCTCTCTTTTTCTGATAAATAAATAAAAAAGAAAATGAGGGGCTAGAGGGATGGCTTAGCAGTTAAGGTGCTTGCCTGTGAAGCCTAAGAACACAGGTTTGATTCCCCAGTACCCATGTAGGCCAGATGCACAAGGTGGTGCATGCATCTGGAGTTCTTTTGCAGTGGCTGGAGGCCCTAGTGTGACCATGTTCTCTATCTTTATCTGCTTCTCTTTCTTTCTCAAATAAAAAAAATAAAATATTAAAGCCGGGCATGGTGGCACACGCTTTTAATCCCAGCACTCGGGAGGCAGAGGTAGGAGGATCTCTGTATCTCTGTGAATTTTGAGGCTACCCTGAGACTCCATAGTAAATTCCAGGTCAGCCTGAGTTCGAGTGAGACTCTACCTTGAAAAAAAAAAGAAGAAAAAATAAAATACTAAAATAACTAAAAAAAAAAAGAAAATGAAAAAAGCAACAGAGCGACAGAAAATGCCCTGTAAATCATGTATGATGAAAACCACTTATATTCAGAATACAGAACGATCTCTCAAAATGTAGAAGTAACAAAACTGACAGTTCAGTAAAAGTGGACAACTCACTAAAGAAGATATGCATGTAATCTGAAAATATGCAACATGTTATTAGTCATTACCCTACAATGAGGCTGGTTAAACTGTAAAATACTAGTGAGAGTTGGCAAAGATGTGGAGCACCTGGAACTCATATATTGGTTTCACATAGAAAATAATAAAACTATTTTATATTTTGGAAAAAAAAGCTTTATGATTTCTTTTCATCATCATCATCATCATCATCATCATCATTTTAAGAGACAGCAAGAGAGACAAAGAGTAAAAGAATAGGCATGCCAGGGCCTCAGCCACTGAAATCGAACGCCAGATGCTTGTGCTACTTAGTGGGCATGTGTGACCTTGTACTTGTGCCTTTGTGCCTCTGGCTAACATGGGATCTGGAGAGTAGAACATGGGTCCTTAGGCTTTGCAGACAAGCACCTTAACCCCTAAGCATCTCTCCAGCCCTTTATTAGTTTCTTAAAAAGTTAAACACACATGCCATTTGATCCAGTTATTTTATTTCTATGCATTGACCCAAAAGTGATGAAAGCGTATATCCGCATAAAGACTTGAACATTAATTTTTCAGCAGTTATATTTGTAATAGCCCAAACCTGGAAAGAACCAAGTTGTCTATCACAATGAACGGGGGAAGAGTTTGTGGCATATCCTAACATGTACTACCATCCACTGTTGATACACCTCAAGCATGGATGAACCTGGAAAGAATTTTACAGAGAGAAAGAAGCCACATTAAAAACGGAACATGTTGCAAACTTCCACAATATCAAACTAAAGAAAAGGCAAACTAAACAATCTTGACATGAAGAACATCATTGGTTGCCTAAAGGGTTGTTTTTAGCAGTGAAGTAGGGACTGCTTACCAAAAGGACATGGGTAAACTTTCTGGGTGTTGGGATGGATCATTATTTTGATATGTTAAGGTAATATCTGCATTTTGCAACAATATCTGCAACACGCCAAAATTTATTGGAGGAAACTTTAAATACATATATGTTATATGCAAATTATACTTTGATAAAGTGGAAAAATTAGGAAGTAAAAAGGCTGAGGTATATTTTAATTTCTCAACTTTCATTTCTGCCATAGGATTGTATGGGGAAAAAAAAAAAAACACATTGGTAATCTTAAAAAAAAATTCCATTAAATCTCTTCACCCAAATTAATTCCAGGCAGTGTAACAGAAACACCTGGAGTATGGGACAGTTTTAGTCATACACTGAAGTTTGATTTGTCATAGGGTTAGGAAGATAAACAGAACCTCGGGATCCAAGGAGGCAAATAGAGGGTGGGGAGATCAGGGAAAGCAGAAAACACCAAACCTGCGAAGCACACTAAGGGAAGGGCGGCTGGCACCCACATAGTCACTCGCAGTGCCATGGATTCTCGAGGCAAGTGGTTCCAAGTGGGTTAAAATGCCATCATCACGAACTCAGGCCATTAGCCCTGTAACCCCAGACCTCAGGACCTGCCCCTCGCGCCCACCTCCTCCCGCTTTGCACTGCTAGGCACGCTACTCTCAGTCGCCCCCTGGTGGGCAGCGCCCGACGGGGCTCCACAGTGCCACTCCGGGCAGGAGTGCGCAGCAAAGGCTGCTGCACAGCCAGGGTACCCTGGCCACCTCGGGATGCTGCCGCCCCGTCGGCATCTTAGCCCCAGTCGCACAGCCTCATCCTGTTCCTCATCGTGGCGCTCATTCGTACCGCCTTCTGATTTTTGTGGTCAGCTTTCAGATCTTGTGGGTGGGAGGGACCTCGGGTCCAGCGCGGTGGCCGCATCTCGGGTTTGTCTCTTTCCAGCTCCAGGGCAGAAATTCCACCATTTGGAAAGGAGGGAGGGGCGCAGGGGAATCCTGAGTGTGATAAGATGGTCACCCTGAGATCTTAAACTGCGAAGAACCGGAGAAGTGTGGGGAGAGCCGGTGCAGTCGTGTCCCTTTCTCCCTCTTCTCACGGTACAGCCCTCCCCAGCCCCGCTTGCCCCAAATACCGAGGCTCCACTTTACCACCTGGTGGGGAAGGTTGGCGTCTCCTCAGGTTCACCGCCTCCAAGCCCCAGGCCGGTCGTCCTCAGTGGGCAGGCCAGCAGCGGACGCGTCTGAGGTCACTGGGGACGCCGGGTGGGCTCTGAGGCGCGGTGTGCGCCGAGGCGGGGTGGCCTCCCGGTGGCGAGGAGGGAACGGACGAGGTGCCCACACCTCCAGACTCCTACGCAGGCGAGGGAAGCGCGTGACTGACGGGAGGCGAGGGACGCGCCGGCGCGTGGGGTGCCGGCGAGCGGAGGCGGGGACGCGCCCAGAGCGCAGCGCGGCGGCCGCGGGTGCGCCTACCCGGACGGCCGCGAACCGCCTGCCCCGCGGGCTGCGGCGGTCCGCAGAGCCCGGGACCGCGGCGGGCGGCACCGCGGAGCGCGTGAGGCGCGGCACGGCGCGGCCCCGAGGACCGCCTCCCTCCTCCCGCCCCGCCTCGGCCGTCCCGCCCGAGGGGAGCAAGCTCCGCGCGGCGCGGCGCGGCGCGGCGCTCAGTCCGCCCAGCTCCGGATGTGGGCGCCCCACGAGTCCGCGGCGCCTCCGCTCGACATGGACAGCCGCTACACGAGCACGGCGGGCGTCGGCGACTTCACCCAGCTGAGCGCGGCCATCCCGGCTACGCGCGTGGAGCTGTCGGTGTCCTGCAGGTGAGGGCACGGGCTTGGTGGCCCCTCGCTGCTGCTGCCGCTGCTCGGGGAGCCCGAGGCCCAGAGCGGTGAGAAGTAGCGCGAGGAGTGGGGACGCCACAGTTTGGGGGCTCAAGTCAGCTCCCGAGTCAAGTGACACCGAGTGGGGGACGGGAATTGGAAACTAGCGGTGGGCTCCGGAACTGAGACTTCGGGTTGTCTCTCTGGGAAATGCTGTAAAAGTTGGCTGAGCTGTGACTCAGATACTCAGATACGGGAATCCCGGCCGCCGCCCACTTGACAAGCACTTTTTACGTCCCAGGCGAGCGGATGGGTCGGTGATGATGGGAAGCGAAAGGTCATTATTATTAAAAAAAAAAAAAAAAAACAAAGAAACTACTGCTGACCGCTGCTCGTAGTGGCCAGGACTCCCTCTGCTAGGCGTGTGCAAACCTGCTGTGGTTGGCTCCACAGCTTCCTCCCCACCCACTTCCTGGAGCCATCCAACTTCCTCACCCCGCCACCCTTTCTGGAGGCTTGCCCTAGGTCTGGAGAAATACCAGGTTCAGGCCTCCTGGGAGAGGAGCCTCCGTTTTACCTAAAAAACTGTGAAGTCACGACTTCTGCCTCCTGGTAGACACAAATGAGTGCTTACAGTGACTCTATCCCAGCCTCCCTTTCACTGAAGGAAGGACTGTCAATTTCCACTCCCTTTCCTGACACCCACTGTGCCAGTTTCCTTGTAATCATTACAGATTCAAGGAAGGAGATAGATAGCTTTATTAAGCTGAACAGGCCAATGAAAGAAAGAATGAATTCTGGAGTAACAGTATCTACCCTTGTTTGTATATTTCCATCTTTCCTAGTGGAAAACTGTCAACAGTAACCCTTATTTCCCCTAAGACTGTTTGTAATGCTCTCAAATGCTCCTTTGCCTTTCCAGAGCCAAACTTGTCTTACAAGTACTCTAATAAACACGGTGATCTTTGATGTAAATAAACCTTGATGTTTACAAAAAATTCCATCAGCCTTGAGTTTTGCATCTTCACAAAACTAACCCTGGAGCCGAATAAATGCATATTTGCCTTAGAAATTCAAGCTCCCCCAATAGCCATGTTCTTTGGGGTTTAAGGAATGACCCTGGAGCATATGATGCCTTGCTTTGTCTTGAGGCTGACCTAAGACTATGATAGAGATAATGCTCATCATAACAGGTAATCCAAGCCTTTGCCTTATTGGGGTCACTGCTCTTTGGTGTTGTCTGAGATTTCATCCTGTCAGTAGGCCAGGAGAAGCTTGATGGGAAACACTTAAAAAAAAAAAAAAAAAAAAAAAAAAGATTTCTAGGCCTTTTCTCTTTGAAGCCAGCTGTGGATGCTAGAAAGAGGTTGCTGATATATAAACACAGTGAGTAGCCAGAAATTCAACAATGACAGCATTTTCTAGTACTCTTATTGTCTGCTCAGCATCCTGCAGCGTCAGAAGGGCACAGGGTCTGTGTGTACAATAAATAGCAAAGAAAGTTATGAGTCAAAGCTGAAGGTCCCATAGCTCTTTAGAGATTATGGGAAATTACATTTTACCTGGTCATTTTGCCAATGTAGGGTAGCTGCAAATAAAATGGGATCCTTAAGTGCATTGGCTTAAGCTAGTTTGTTTCAACTTGCTGCCCCAAGAACATGGAGAATCCCTCTTCCTTTTACTTTTTGAACCTTTGCTCTGTTTTGTGTTTTTGGTTGTTGTTTAAAATGGGGGGGGGGAATCATGAAAGAGAACTGAGTACTTAGTTTCAAGTATCTCTGTTGAGCTATTGATGATGCTTAGCCTATTACTTGTTTGTTTGGGACTCAGTTTCCCATATATAGGAAACCCTTTTGGTCACACAAACACATTTAGGCTTCAAAGCCTGTGCATTTTTTATGTTAGCACCTTAAGGTGGGATAACTATATTTTCAGTGATTGAGCAGTGCATCTTGCCATCATGAGAAGTGGTGTAGTTTGGGCATGGATACTTGGGTTTAAATTCTGGCTTTGTAATTTTTATTACCCAAGAATAAGTTTTAGCTTAATCTGTTGAAGCTTGTTTATATCTGACAATGAAGACAGTTGTAGTACTTTCTTTATCTAGACTGTTATTAGGGTTTGATAAAATGATGTTTGTACATTGCATGACACAAAAGACTTCCTAAAACTTGCTAGCTATAGTTATGCAGAAAATAGCAGCAGTTGTTGAATAGCTATATCATGTATGATTCCATTAGAAGAATTCTGTAACCAGTCTTTCTACTTGAACTTAAATAAGCTGGTTAAAGAAAATGAGGCTATAACCAACAGTGAGGTATTTGTTCCCTCTTTTGCTTTTTTTTTTCCAAGAGAGGGAGAGGGAAGGAGAGGGGGAGGGAGAGGGAGAGAACTGGGTCATCAGGACCTTAGCCACTGCACATGAACTCCAGACACATGTGCCACCTTGTGCACATGCATCATTTTGTGCATCTGGCTTACAGGAGTTAGGGGAGTCAAACCTGGGTCTTTAGGCTTCGCAGGCAAGCACCTTAACTAAGTCATCTCTCCAGCCCTCTTTTAAAAAAATATATAGAGAGTGTATGTTTCCCAGGATATTTGTGGGGAGTTCACTTAGCAACCAGGCACATCCACAGGTGCTGTCAGCCTTGCTATGGGTAAGCTGAGCAAGGGCTTCCTTTACCTTATTGTATCAGAGCACTCTGATGATTTGCTGACACTTCATATCTACCTCAGGGAACAGGACCCTTTCACTGTCCCCAGCATCAAAGCTTAATCTTCATCATTTTGGAGAGGAGGGAAGGATAGACATTTGCAACTGAAGGCTAAATGTAGGTCTCTTCACTCATTGAGTGTCTGAGTATCTTTTCTATGTCTAGAATTATACCATGCTGCAAGAGAAGTGCAAAATAAGCTGTTTGCTCTGAGAATGTGAAACTTTGTTGGCAGATAGACATTATTTAAGATACTGTAATCTAGATTTAATGATGAGGTTCCTGGATGAACAGGGATGGGGTCCTTGTGAAATAGGGTACTTGGAAGGTTTTACAGACAGGAGGAGATGAGTTGTCAGAAAGCAAGATGGATGAGCATGGTTGCATTGGAGAAGGAAGTGTTTGCAGTTTTGCCTATGGACTTGGTTCATTAGGGTGGCCACAAGCACATTTCCAAATTACTATTATACAAAGGCAAGATCTTGACTTCTCTTCTTTTCTTCCCATTTCCTAGCTATTATTTCATTCAGTTTTCTTTATTAATTTGTCAATTTTTAAAGTTAATAACCAAACTTGTGTATAGCTGAAATGTTACAACCTTAGATAAAGTAGTAATCTTCCAATTTTATTCTGAAAACACATTTTTTATTTGTTTTTCAAGGTAAGGTCTCACTCTAGCACAGGTGGACCTGGAATTTACTATGTAGTCTCAAGGTGACCTTAAACTCATAGCGATCCTCCTACCTTGGCCTCCCAAGTGGTGGGATTAAAGGTGTGCACCACCATGCCCGGCTTAAAAACATATTAATTTAAAATGTGGTTAGGGCTGAAGAGATTGCTTAGTGGTTAAATTGTTTGCTTGCAAAGTCAAAGGACCCAGGTTCAATTCCCCAGGACTCATGTAAACCAGATGCACATAGTAGTATATGCATCTGGAGTTCATTTGCAGCTGCTGAAGACCCTGGTGTGCCCATTCTCTCTCTCTCTCCCCCCTCTCTCTCTCTCTCTGTTTCTTCCCCCCTCTAAAATTAATAAATAAAAATAAAATGAGGTTAAAGCCAATGGGGAAAATGGTTTATAGTACTCAATCACTTTTTTCCCTGGAGCGTTGGTTTCACTATTTTAGTGATTTTTTTGTCATTTTCTCTGAGACATTAGTTTATCAATTATAAAAACAATGAGATCATTATATATTTCTAGCCTATATGTTACCCTTTTATAAAAATACTCCTGTAGTGGTTATATGGATTTGAAACACTAATATACAATGAAGTGGAAATTTATTGAGTATCCGCTTTATGATTAGCATTCTAAAAGCTGGACCTAGCATTAATTCTCTTGCCACATCTCCCATTAGTTTTCACATGAAGTCTGTCTGACTTTAGTCAAGCACACATGAACTTACTGTGTACCAAGAACCATGAAAGGTTAATACAGCTACAGAATCTGATCAGGAGTGACATTTCCGAAGCATGTCAGTGATCACAGTGGACCAAACTCTTTCAGCTAGTGTGGCTGTGCAACTGCAGCTCTGTCCTTGGCTTCCCTTCCTCTCCCTCTGCTTTGGTTGTGATGGTTCTTTAAGACTGTGATCAAGTTTTACCTTCTCTCCTCTCTCTCAGGATGGGATACTCCCCTAACAGCTACCAAGTGCCCATATCAAGTAGGTGCATTGTAATCCCTGGGCCCTGCATTCTCCTTAAGCAAAGTTCGTGTCTCTTATGAACATATATATTAAGCTTACCAAAGAATATGTGGTCAATAAATACTTGCTGCTATAGTTCTCTAATGAAATTGTCTGATGTATATGTGTGGAAGAGAGAGGAGTCCTATTAAAATATAGACTCCTGGACCCTAAAGCAGGTCTATTGAAACAAAACGTCTTAGAATGGGATGCTGGAATCTGGATTTGTCACAAATTGGTGTGCGTTTGATAAAGTACAAAAATTTGTTACTCTGATGGTTTGGTAAACTAGTGACTCCATGACTATAGTTTCTCTATCTGAGTTGGTAATCCTCACCTTTAAAGGTATTGGGAGGATATTCTGGTGATGTGCTGGAACTGTCTTAACGGGGCATGTGCCACAAATGTCTGAACCACACACATTCACTGCCCCCTGTTAGAGGTACACACAAGGAAAATAAATGCTACTTGCCATTGTTTGGTTGGGCTTTACTAACAAAGTACAGTTGACGAGGTAGCTTATTAACAAAGGATTGTTCTAGAAACTGAAACTCTTAGCCCTTACCAGAATCAGCATTGGCAGGCTCCAGTAAGGGCCTCCTGCCAGATTACAGAGTACAGAGTTCTTAGGACAGGTGATATTTGGTGTCTGTTTTATAAATAAGAGTGTTAATCCCAATCACAAAGGCTTTAGAGCTTCATGACCTGAGACCTCCCAACATCCTCCTTCCTTATAATCACAATTATAATATAACCGTACAATTAATGAGGTTAGGATTTCAATATATGAATTTGAAAAAGATACATTCATTACATAATCCTACTGCAAGATCATCATTGTAAGAAATTATGGTGTTAGTTCAGTACTGTCTGGGTTTATTCTGTAGTGGAGTATGTGGGGCTATATGATTTTGTAATGAAAGTCTGTGACAGCAAGAGTATGGAGCAGGAAGATAATTGAAATCTTATGTAGGGTGTATTTTCACCCTCTTGTTTTCATGTGATCTTCTCAATTTTTTAATTCTTTTATTCTGAAGTTTTTATTGTTTTCTGTTTCTTCATCTACAGCTGGCATATTCTTTGAAAACTTACATGTTTGTAGCTACATATATTGATGAACTGTCCACTTGTGGCAGTAAACTCAGGTTCCAAGAGAGAGATTCTGGCTGGGCAGCCGGAACTGGCACAGTTTGAAGCACATGTCTGTGCTATTCTAAAAAATCTATGGTGAAACAGAATCTAAATATTCAAATCTGACAATTTGGGTTCCAACCCTGTCCACATTGGTCCATCTCTTAAAATCAAGGTGTTGAACCTTTTGACATTGAGACATGACGTTGTGATCTACAAATGTGTTGGGCAGCATTTATAAGTATCCCGGGCCTCACGATGGACAGACCTGTTAGATATTCTTTACCATCCTTCGCCAGACAGAAGTATAAAGTTACTATGAAAATAGGTTTCCAAGAGATGTTGCTGCTAGCTAAGTTCTACTGTTGTGAATTGAGGATATTAGATGACCTATGATGCTGTTAACAAGGTGTATGTTTGGCAAGGTGAAGCTGTAGTTTTTAATGAATGGTTGTCTGTGTATGTCTCTTCAGGAAAATGCCATTCATTATGGTTCCACCAATATTTTAGTCTGCCCTTCATTTTGTTGTTGTTTTTGGAGCTGGAGAGTGTTTACAAACAAGTCCGCAATGTGAAAAGTCTAGAAACAGTTTACAAAAACTTGAGGTGAGGACAGTACTATCTTTGTTCACTAACTCTGGGCTGTAAGGGAGAGGACAGGACTAGCCGTGCTCTTTTAGTTATGTTATGTGTGGCACATCGCAAGCTTCACCCGCTATTTGGGTTTACTTAGGACAGGAAAGAAATTCAGTTCCTCTTAGTAGGATGTTGTTCTGTCATTTTTAAAAAATAGTTATACCTACTCATTTAGAGTCAGCATTGCTTGGCCTTCAGGAATATAGGTGTGGAAGTAAATGAGCTCTATCATCCAATAACTGGTAAACCCTGGAAGATTTCTTGATCTCTTTGTTCCTCATTCTCCTCAGTAGCTTCTTTTGGTTATTTCTCCCTGCTTCTCTGTAAATAAACAGGATAAAAACAAAAGTACTGGCTGCTGCAACTTTTAAAATACTTTTATTCCTATTAGAAGGTTGCACATGGCCGGGCATGGTGGCGCACGCCTTTAATCCCAGCACTCACCGTGAGTTGGAGGCCACTCTGAGACTCCATAGTGAATTCCAGGTCAGGTTAGCCTGGACTAGAGTGAGACCCTACCTCAAAAAACCAAAAAAAAAAAAAAAAAAAAAAAAAAAAAGTTGCACATAGAGAATGGAGAATGATGAGAATTGGGGCATCTGGCTTTAGCAGCAAGAAAATAGACTTAGGATTCAGGCAGATATCTTTGAGTTTCACTTTTAACCTTTTTTGAAATGTTATTTTGGGTAACTTATTTCAACCTTTTGGAATCTCATTTCCTAGTCATTAACGTGGAAATTATTTAAAATAAAAATTTCAAGGCTTTTGAACCAGTAGATAAAATACATTCTTTAGTGCCTGTTACAAGAGCAGAGAGAGATAGCTTTCTGTCTTATTTCTGTTTAATAGGACTATTTTACTCTCTGGAGTACAAGCAACATAAAGAGAAGTACCTGTATTTTGGAAAAATATACAGTCAATTTGGGTGTCATAGAAACATACTGAGAATTATAAAGCTCCTTGTTAAAGGTAATGTATCAAATCTTAGGATGAATGCTTTATTGTAGAGGAGAGAATCCCATGGTCAAAATTGTATGAGTCAGTTTCTGTAGATTACACTCCCAAAGCCACATCCCTAAAATGTACAATCAGACTTGTAGATCATCTGATATTTAATAGGAGGAGCTATATACCATAATAACAGTTTTAGAAGGAAATAACAGTCTAGTATATTCTTAATTCTGATCAATAATGACAGTTATGAGACATTGAAGATAGCTATTTATTGTTTAACATGTGATGAAATACAAATTGTTGTAGAAGACACTTCAGGCTAAGGGAAGGTACGCTAGTTACTTTATCATTGCTGTGAACAAATACCTGGCCAGAAGCAACTTAAGGGACAAAAGGATTTTGTCCATCTTAAAGTTACAGGGGTGGGGTCCATTACATTATGGTGAAGGTGTTGTGGCAGGAGTGGGAAGCTAGCTTTTCACATTCTAGACAGGAAGCAAAAAGTGAACAGGAATTGGAGCCAGGCTGTAAAACCACAAGTAGCCCACTTCTTCAGCATGGCTTCACTTCCTAAAGGTTTCACCATGTTTCCAAACAGTACCACCTTGTGGGGACCAAATGATGAGACACATGAGGCTATCAGGATATTTCACATTTAAACCACAGCAGAGGAAGGGTAAGCTTTTATTATTACTAACAAAATAAAACTTATTTAAAAGGTGCATCTTCCCAAAGGACAATTTTCACTGCCTTCTTCATAGGACCTTAGTATTTGCTCACTTAATGATATCTGTTAGTGTTTATATCTCTTGCCAGGAACACTAGCTACTGGATATCCCCTTTTCCTATTATGAGGTATATTGTCAAGTGTGAAGAATAGGGCTATAAACATTGTTAGGAAAATATCAGTTGATTTTCTAAAACTCTAGAACCAAAGTGGCATGATAATTCCTTGGAAATGATTGTTTACTAGACAGCAGAATAATTCAAATATAATCTGCGCTCATGAAGCCATAAGGTTTGGACACATATTATGTGTTTTTAAAAGAACTACCTAATTCTGTGTCATACTATATGTAAACATAAGCTAATTCACTCAGTCTGTATAATTCAAACAGATAATGTTATGTCCTCATTTGTAGGAAAAGAAGTTGAGCCTCAGATATTACTTAGTAAAAGTTAAATCTATGTACATTTGTATTTGTCAAGGTCCTCCAAAGAATCAGAACTGATGGCACGAATATATATATATATATATATATAATATTATATATGTAATGCTTTATATATTATAAAAAGGGATGTATTAGTTTATAGAATATAGGCTGGACAGTCCAACAATATTTGTTTGCAGGGTGGAGAGTTATAAAAAACCTGGTAGGTGCTCAATGAGGCTGGATGTAGATTGGAGAGTATGAGAAGCCAGTAGCTGCTCAGTCCATGAGGCTGGATGTTTCAGCAGTCCCAGCTGGTCACTGGTTGATTCCTGAAGGGCCTGCAGTCTTTTCAATCCACTTTGGCAGGCTGATAAAGCTAGGTTTCAATGTCTGAGGGCAGCAGCAACAGGGAAAATGCGGTGAATAGTACAGGTAGCCAGGTAAAGTACCAGAGGACCCACCCCCTCTGGGGGAAGGTCTTCCCCACTCCATTTGTCCTTCCTGGAATATCCTTACTGACCCACCCAGGAGATATGTCTGTTACTAAATTCCTAAACTGATCAAGTTGACAACAGAATTTCACCATCACAATATCTAAGGCACTTGCATATGCTTTTGACCACTCAACACAGGCTATTATTCTTACTGTTGTGCTTTGTGTGTAAAATTTACAAATATATGAAATGTAAAAGAAGTTAAAATAGGCTACGTGTTTCAAACACTTGGTCCCCAGCAGGTGCCACAGTCGGAGAAGGTTGTGGAACCTTTTGGAGGTGGAGTCTTGCTGGAGGAAGTGGGTCACTGGTTGCAGAACTTGAGGTTCTATAGTCTGGTCCCACTTCCCTTTGGTCTTCTGCTTCAGATGGTGCTGCAGTGTGATCAGCAGCTTCAGGCTCCTGCCTCCATGGTTTTGCTATCATGATGGAATATATACCCTGGAACTATAAGCCCAGTTAAGTCCTTTCCTTCATTAAGTTGCTTTTGGTTAGGTATTTATTCACAGCAATGAGAAATTAACCAATACATTTACATTAAAAAAATTTGTTTCTTGGCCTGGAGGGATGGCTTAGTGGTTAAGACGTTTGCCTGTAAAGCCAAAGGACCTACGTTCTATTCCTCAGGACCCATGTTATCCAGCTGCACAAAGGGGTGCACACATCTGGAATTCATCTGCAGTGGCTGGAAGCCCTGGGGTGCCCATTCTCTCCCCCTCTCTGTCTGTCAAATAAATAAAAATAAATAAACAAACAAACAACAACAACAAAATTTGGTTCTTAAGGTTTGGTTGTACAGTGTTCCCAGATGCTCATAAGTTGAAGGCCTGGTATGTAGCTGGTGATTGGATTGTGAGGGCATTAAAATCTGTTAATGAGTTCATAGCTGAATGGGTCATTAGGAGGTGGGCCTTAATTGGAGGAAGTAGGTCACTGGGGGTATGTTTTTGACGAGTATATCCTATCTTGGTTCCCTCCTACTCTCTCTGCTCCATTGCTGACATAAGGTTTGCAGCTTTCCTCTGCCATGTCCTTTGGCAGATGTTTGCCATGACACAGGCATCAGAGCAGTGAAGCCAGCCAACCACAGCTGAACCTGTGAGCTAAAATAAAACCATTATTCCTTTCAGTTGGCTTTCTCTGGTATTTTCTCACAGTGATAGAAGCTGTCTTAATAAACCTGAAAGTGGGAATTTTTAAAATAAGTATCAGTGTGTTAATGCATAACTGAAACTAAAATTAAAAAGCTGGAATATACAATGGTAACAGGTATTATCAACGATCATAAAGAACATATTTCTCCAAAGATGGGAAATGAGAAATTCTGTATTTTTCTGACCCCTGTTTGTGAGAGCTGTAAGTTAAGAGTAGATTGGAGGAATGTTTTAGAAATTTGATAAATTTTCTGTTTATTTTCCAAGTATAGATCTTAACATTCTTCTGAGTTACGCAGTGAAGCTATGTGAAGTTAACTAATAAAATACTTGTTTAACTAGAAATCAGTAGGTGGGGTGAGAAGAAAACTCAATTCTGGAGAAAGGTGGCAAAATGGCAAAGGAAAGGTAAGAAAAATTAGTTTCAATGGACTGTGACATTCACATTTTCTCAGTGAAGTTGAGAATTGAACTTATATTTTCCACCAATTGCTTCTTTAATAATGGGGAAGTCACTACTTTATAGCTTTCTAAAGCAGCACTTAATTCTAATAGCACTGCCCTAATAAACTTGGAATTCCAGGTAAATAAAATACTTAGATACCAAAAGTGTCAGCATATTCTCAGTTACCTGAATTATAGTGTGAGTTTGTAAAAGTCAGTTTTTTTTTTTTTTACTGTACTTTTTAGCTGCTTTCTCTGTCTCTCTCCATATGTATGTAAAATAAGAAGTGACACATTAATTTTATTAAGAATGATCTCAAATGTCAGAGAGTGTAATGAAGCAGAATATGGTTTATATGTAATTTTGAGACCAACACATTTCTCAGCCTTGTTAGCATAGTAGTCTCTTTATAATCATTTTGAGAAGTAAAATTTTCACTGCCTGCAGATTCTTGTGTAGTTGTGTGAGATTTCCTACAAACTGCTATTAGCTGAATGTATACCTAAAGGAAAACATCACATTATTTGTCATTTTCTGGGTATCTGAAAACAACCCAGTCATTCTTTGTTTAATATCTTCAGTAAGCCTTGGTGTTTTGTAGCTACAAGCAAAGAATGAGACAGAGCCCATAGAGACACAGAGAGAAAGATTAAGTGATACATGAAGCTGTAACAGAACAGGAGCTCAGTTTGCTAATATATCTAAATTGTCTGTTTTGGACTTAGTTTGTTATCTGACTTATAGTATTACCTCCAGTTTCAAATTAATCATAGAAACAGAAATATTTGAAGGTTGACCTCAACTGATTTTTGTGGCACAAATTCATCCAGTGCCTCCTTGTAGGTTTTGGGACATGGAGGCATAATAGACTCATTTTGTGAGTATGTCTCTTAGTTGGAAACACATTTTTAGATAATTCAAAAATGTGTTTTAGAGAAGTTTGAAATACATAACTTAAAAGATGATTGATTTCCGATTTGAGATTTGTCTTAAATCATTGTCATGAGAATGTCATGTATAGGATGCCTTGCTTCCTTATGCAGAGTATAGTGTGTGGTCCTTGAGCTTTCATTCTGCTTCTGTCACTAGGTGCTGTGACTTTTGCCAGTCATGGTGCAGATAGTATTGATTTACTTTATTCCTAAACTCAGCTTTTTTTTTTCACAAAGCCTTCATATCCCCTCTAAAATCCGTTCTGACCCAACCGCAGGTGGGCAGCAGCACTCAGGAGCAATAGGTAGAGTTAGCATACAGCGTGAAATGCATTTGTTACCACTAGCTCTCACAAAAGGTTGTTTCTGGCCCAGATGATAAATTCCTGGAATTTTAGATAGGTGAAGCAGGACCTTGAAGTAAAATGTAGTTATGCTTTAACTTAAGGAAATCTCATGATTATCATTTGCAAATGATCTAAGACAAGTGGTGATGATGTATATTTAATGAAACCAGAAACAAAAGATGATATAAAGCTTTTGTCTTATAAAGTCTTAAAGTCTTTTAAATGAAGAATTCTTATGTAGTGAAGTGACTTGTTATTTTATTTATTTATTTATTTATTTATTTATTTATTTATTTGTGTGTTCTTGTGTATGAATGTAGGCTCACTTATGCCAAATGTGTGGAGGCCAGAGGATAGCCCTAAGTGTTGTTACTTGCCTTTTATCTTATTTATAGGCAGGATCTCTTGTTTGCCACTGTGTTTACCAGGATCGCTGACCCATAGGCTTCAGGATTCCTGTTGCCACCTCACTTATATGTACTCATGCACTGGGATTACAGATGTATTGTATATTGGGTTTATGTGAGTTCTGGGGATTTAAGCTTAGGTTGTCTGGCTTGTAACGCAAAACTTTACCCATTGCATCTTTCTACTCCCTCCTATATAATTTTAATAGCAACTATTATTGTAATATATAGACAGACAATGAAATGTAATATTATTTAATGACTGATTTTAAAGATTTATTTTTATTTATTTATTAGAGACAGAGAGAAAGAGAATGGGCACACCAGGGCCTCTAGCCACTGCAAACGAATTCCAGACCCATGTGCCACTATGTGCATCTGGCTTATGTGGGACCTGGAGAATCAAACCCGTGTCCTTAGGCTTCACAGGCATGTGCCTTAATCACTGAACCATCTCCCCAGCCCTAATAACTAATTTTAGAATTATAGAAAATAATTTAATAGTATATTATCTTAGAGTTTTTTTTTAATTTAGGCTTTGGGATAAGATCTCACTATGTAACTATTGTAGCCCAGGCTGCCCTGGAACTCACAGTGCTTCTGCCTTAGCCTCTGAACATGGGAACTATAGATATGTACTATCATGACTGATCTGGAGTTCTTTTAACAAAAGTGGAAAAAAAGTAATAGGGAAAAGTATAGTATTGGTATGTATTTAGACAAGTTTAATTTTCCCTCACACACTATCCTGTTGACTTAATATACACAATTATCTAGATACCTACTTCTAAGAATTTGTGGCACCAGATGAGACTTTACATAATTCTAGAACCTGAGAATTTTTTAAGTATATTATTGTATATTATTTCTAGTACCAAAACCTAGATATTTCAAACTCCTCATTTACTCAGCCTTTTCCTAAAGGAATGTCAAATTCTATTGCTGGTCTAGTTTTTTTCTCTCAGCAGGAATCTATAGCTAGCTTTGATCCTCTTAGAAATGAGCAGTGTTCAATATAAATACTTGTGCTTTGTCTGCTTTTACTTGTGTAGTATTATTTTTGCTTTTGATGTCTCTGTGGTAAACAACATTTTCAGTAGAGATGGCAAATGTGCCCCAAGTTGTTTGCTAACTCTTGTCAGTTGTTACTGGGTGCTGCTACCCTAAGGCTGTGTCTCGAAGGATACAGAGGAGACATGAAGGCTTTGGTGAAGAGTGGATACTGTCACTTTTCTGTCTTTAGGGCCCTTGACTTGGCTGTATTTCGTAAAGTATCACAAAAGGTTTGGGCACACTCGTTTTTTTTTTTTTTTTTCTTTTTTCGGTTTTTCAAGGTAGGGTCTCACTCTAGCCCAGGCTGACTTGGAATTCAGTATGGAGTCTCAGGGTGGCCTCGAACTCACAGCAATCCTCCTACCTCTGCCTCCCGAGTGCTGGGATTAAAGGTGTGTGCCACCACGCCCGGCTGGGCGCATTCTTTTTAAGTCACTTTACCAGTCACAGACTCCAGGGTCTGTTGCCTCCTTTCCATTTCTGCTCTGCCCTTCTGACTCAGGAAGAATCATCTCCACAGAATATTGCAATATTCTCTAAAGCAAGATGTGGTAATGCATGCCTGAAATACCAGGACTGGATAGGCTGAGGCTAGAGGATTACTAGTTTTGTTTACTAAATTAAGTCCAACCCCCTACATAGTGCTCAGGATTCTTTCTTATCCCACACAGCCACCTGCTTCCTGTCTCATCTTAACTTGGAGACGCCACAAAAAGTATTTATTTGCTTATCCTCAACTGTCTTATGAATATTCCCACTATTATGATGTTTTCTTAGTGCCTGAAAACCTTGTTCCATTCCTATTCTTGGCTGACTTCACATATAATAATTGCCCATGATGTTTTACTGATTGATACCATGCAATTGTTTGGTCATTCTCTTGAGTTACCACATCAAACCACATTTATTGTATCATTCACTGACTTAAAATTACTTAGACTTTTGCCTATTTGTTTCCACAACCAACTTACACACACCTAGTTTTTGGCCATTGTTTATTGTAAAATCTGGCTTAGTGCTTTGGGGATATTTTCCAATAAGAGTAAATACTGCTGCTTGGTGGATCAAAAGAATGAACTTGCATGTCTATAAATTTAAGTATGTTTATGCTCTTAAAAATATTAGTACATAGAAAAGAAAAAAATATTAGTATACATGGTAATAGTAGGGATATTACATGTCACAAGTATATTTATTAAAACATAAATATTCAGTTAATATAACATTTTATATACACAATTTTATTTGTGAGGAAATGAGAAGCAGATAATTTTTAATGAAGTTACCTTGTTTCCAAGCACAGCTAAATTAATTTTAGAAGTGGATGTAATGCTTTCTACATACTGACATATGAATTGCTTGTTTAATTTGTGATGAAGAGAAGAGAAAGGAGATTTCTTCAATGTAGCCACACTGCCAAGAGAACAAAGAGAGGTCCATGACCCTCCCCAAGTCCACCTCCAGGGTGTAGACATGAAGTGTAGGTTTAGAGGGCAGGAGGTATGTATTAAAGCATTCTTTCCCAAGGTATGGTTCCATATCTTATTGATACACCATGGCCAAAGCTCCAGTCCTTCTAAACAAGGTGGTCAAACAAGGTGTGAAATCTCTTCCTGGGAGCTGAGTTCTTCCACTGTCTGGCACTAGGCTTCAACCTTTCCCTCCCCAGCACGAGATTCCTGGGGAAATTCCAGTACATGGGGATCATTGTTTCAATTGTCTACTTATAAGTGTCTCTCTTTAAAATATCCTCTCTTTCTCCATGATTATTTACACAGGTTCCTTGCCACTTGCAGCCTCACATTTTGTCTATCTAGCCTGGTCTCTGCAGGCATGAATTTTGTTCACTGGACTGTCAAAAACCCACTGAAAAAAGGGTAACTATCCTTATTATTTACTATTCTCTATTAAGAAGAGCCTTAACTTCTTGTTTGGTATTAGTTTTCTTTGAGACAGGATCTAGTCTAATGTAGCCCAGGCTAGACTTAAATCCATGATGTAGCAAGTATGACTTTAACTCCTGATATTTTTGCCTTTACCTAGAAAGTATTGAGATCTTCACACAACTTTTCAGCCATATGCTTTTGTCTTCATTTACTACCACTTTTCTCCATTGTCCTAACTAAACCCTCCTATCTCAATTACATTCCTTAGAGATCAATGATTTTTTTTTATTTTTATTTTTGCTAGGACAAAGCACTTAACCAAAAACAGCTGATGGGAAGAAATGAATTATTTTGTCTTATACTCTCTAGGGGAATCTTCATGATGGCAGAGGAAAGCATGGCATGAACAGAGCAGGCATCACCTTTGTCATAGCAGGTGGAAAACAGAAGCAAGAGAGTGAGCTGAGTTCTAGTAAGAAGGAGCTAGCTACACCACTACCAAGCCCCCTTCTTCCAGCAAAGCCTTTACCTCCCAAATTGCCATCAGCTTGGGAACAAGCATTAAAACCACATGAATTTATGGGGGAAATCTAATTCAAGCCACCACAGTTCTGTCTTACAGGAGTTCTTCCTTATGCTGTCTCAGCTGATGGATAGTTCAAGCATCCCTCTCACTGGTACAAGAATTTTGGGTGTTTTTAAGAGTGATGGAGCCACCTTGGCTCTTGGTTGGGTTTTAACTCAGGAGTTAGGATGCCAGATATTCAAAGTCACACAAATCTTCCAAAGTCAGTGGCCTTATGGTAAATTTTCTCTCTCGGTTTCCACGAATATGTCTTCACTCCAGTTAGGGCATAGGCAACAGACTTAAAGCACAAATGCACCAAAACCAGTTCTTGTGATCCAGTGAGTTTTTTGGGGTTACTTACAGAGAAGGGTGAGAGGCTGCTTACCAGAAATCCCACCCAACATAGGTAACAGTTTCCAGAAACTGCATCTGTGGAGCTACACAACCTGCCTGAAGAGTCTCTCAAGCACATTGAATTATTTATAGGCAGATCAATTGTAGAGTCTTCTCCTAAGGCATTGTTTCCCCTTTATATAGTCTTAGGGCAGATTCTTGCAGCCCTTTCCTAGACTTGTTGACTTCCTAAGTCTCTGAGACTTCCTTCCTACTTTCCTCCCTGAGGAAGTAAAGTTTCAGTTTCTAATTAACATAACCTTGGGGAGTGGTTGTGTGACCTTTAAGTTTCAGGTGTCCCAGACTTGACTTCCTGAATCCGAGCCTTAAATTAAGAGGAATCTGCTACACAGCAGGCTTCTAGGTTCTTATCTTTTGATTCAAACACTGAAATCCACATACCATAGATGGTGAGATTAAGAAAGATTTTATTTTATAGAGTTTAAGAGAAGGAACTAAGGCAGAGCTCCTGTGTAGCAAGAGAGGTCCCAAGCAGATAATCTGTTGACTCTAATTGGGCTTTTTTTTTTTTTTTTAATAGAAATAAGGGTTGGAGAAATGGCTTAGTGGTTAAAGCATTTACCTGCAAAGCCAAAGGACTCAGGTTCCTGCATAAGCCAGATGCACAAGATGGCACATGTATCTGGAATTATTTGCAGGGCTAAAGGCCCTGGCATGTCCATTCTGTCTTTCTGTCTCATAAATTGAATAATAAAGCAATATTTAAAAAATATAAATAAGTACTGGATGGGGTATGAGCTGGTTAATCCAATTCCTTTACCATGTGTCCAGGTGCCTTATAATCTTACTCAGATCTTTATGTCAGGTTTCTGGGGAAGGAGCCCTTTAGGGAACAAGAGATAAGGATAAACCAGATCTCCCATTACTGGCTTAAGAACCTTTCCTGCTTTTAGCAGGAAATAAAATTGTTAACTTTGGGGGCTCTCTTCCCCTAAACTGCCTAACCACTTTCTATTGTATCACTCTGAAGACTTTTTCAGATAGAGTTGACTAATTCTTTCTCTGATTTTTCATGAATATACTATGTACTCTCCACATTTTACCATACATATTTGTTTATAAATCTATTCTCCTGTTGTAAGATAAATAATATAGAGCCAGAAATTCATGTATTTACAGCATAGTCTCCAACACTAAATCCTTTTTTCTGGATCTCAGTAAGGTAGTGCTCCCTGAAGAAATGTTTGAAAGACTATCAGGCAGCTATTAAATTCTCATGGAACATGACTGCATCTATTCATCTTTGCATTGTATCTAGCATGTAGTCTAATAGTTCATTTATAAAAAGTGCTTAATGTAATTGAAGAAAGGAAGGGAGTGTATCCATATGTATTGAATGGGAACTATGATTGTAAGACATAAAGACAGGAACAGATATTGTATTAAGTTAAAAAATGAAATATAAGCTGGGCATTGTGGCTCACGCCTTTAATCCCAGCACTTAGGAGGCAGAGGTAGGAGGATCACTGTGAGTTCAAGGCCACCCTGAGACCACATAGTGCATTCCAGGTCAGTTTGGGCTAAAGTGATACCCTACCTCAGAAAAACCAAAGGGAAAAAAAAAAGAAAGAAAGAAATATATACAAGCCGAATGAAAGGAACACTGTTATGTAATTGCCTATGCCTATTTCATTCATATTTGTAGGGCTTTTAGAACTGACTGTAGCATGGGTTTTGCACATGTTGAAATTGAAATGTTTATTCATTTGTTTTTACCATGAGTACTTTTGATCTGGTCTAATCACCAATGATGAAGATGCCAGATACATATTAGAAAGTTATTTTTAGTTTTCCTGTGTCACCTGGTCATTTATGCTAACACGCCAATTATTATTATTTTTGTTTGTTTTGTTTCTCTGGTTAAACTGAGTTTGAGTGCAAAGCTCAGTTGCTGCTGATGCACATTTGAATCATTCAAAGATATATACAAATTATAGAACATATTGTTCAAAACCTGGAGGAGGAAGAGAACCAATTATACCAATGGAACCTTAGCTTTATTAGCATCTTGTTCTTATATCATATGTACTAATTGATGAAGCTTAAACATAACTGAAACAAGACAACCTGCATATAAAGATTGCCTTTTGAAATGTAAGCAAGCCCTCACCCTGCTGTGTAAGTAACCCCAATAAACTCATTGGTTCACAAAACAGGTTTTGGTGTAATCCTTCTTTGGTCCATTGTCTATGCCTGTCTGGGGTAAACATCTGTGTTCATGTCACCCTAGGGAGAAAATTTTCCCACGACAAGGCCACTGACTCAGTGGAAGAAGTTTTGTGTGATTGTGAATGTCTGGCATCCTAACTAATGAGTTAAAACCCAACTAAGAGCCAAGGTGGCCTATATATACATTATTATTATTGTTTTAATATTTTATTTTTATTTATTTATTTATATATTTGACAGAGAAAGAGGGAGGGAGGGGGCGGGGGGGGGAGAGAGAGAGAGAGAGAGAGAGATAGAGAATGGGCATACCAGGGCCTCCAGCCACTGCAAACAAACTCCAGATGCGTGTGCTCCCTTGTGCATCTGGCTAATGTGGGTCCTGGGGAATCGAACTAGGGTTCTTTGGCTTTGCAGGCAAACTCCTTAACCACTAAGCCATTCCTCCAGCCCCATATTATTATTGTTTGTTTGTTTGTTTCTCTGGTTAAACTGTTGAGCTTAAGAGAACAGTATAGTTCTCAATAGCTAATGGAGAAATTAAGTTAGGAAACCCAGTGATATGATCAACCTACTTTTAGAGTCCCTGGTAGATAGCCTCAGTTGAGCTGATGCTGGGGAAAGTAGTTCTTGCCTGTAGCTTTCTACTGTGTGGTGATTTTGGGGTCAGTCATGGTCATCAACACTTGGTTCCTAGAACAAACATACTGTATGTATTGACTCTGGAAGAAGCATATCATGGCCTGCTTCTCAGTAGCTGTGAGCTACTTCACACATGGTCATTGTTCCTGGTGTATGCAGAATGAAGGGGGGAGAAAAATGATAATAAGAAATTCAAATGTGGTAATATAATTGGTGAAAGGTGTCAGAAGCAGAGCAAAAGTTTAGAGCAAGAAGGACATGCCTTTGATGACAGCTTCACACATTATCAACTCTGAGAATTTATTAAGGCATTTAATCTTTCTGGGCATTTGCTTATAAATGGGAGTAGAAATTCTATCTCATATGATTGCTTTGTGAACTGTGGAATATAATACTAATAAAATGCTTGAAAAGATTTTGCTACTTAACAAGCAGCTCTTGTACTTATGCTAGCATTCCACTGAACTAGTTGGAAAACAATGGCTTACATCATTAAATAGTAAAAACCCTCAAAAGATCTTTAGGAAAGTTATACATGATCCTTCTAAAAGTATATGAAAAACAAAAGCCAAACTGTGTTAAAAAAAAAAAAAAAAGAACGAAAGATGAGTTGGGCATGGTGGTGTATCCCTGTAATCCCAGCACTTGGGAGGCAGACGTAAGAGGATCACTGTGAGTTTAAGGCCACCCTGAGACTACATAGTGAATTCCAGGTTACCCTGAGCTAGTATGAGACCCTACCTCAAGAAACAAACAAACAAAAACACAAAAAAGAACCAAAGACAAAGTACACATGCTCTCCACTTCCATTTTCATATATGCTTAGTTAATCTATCACTTCCCACTCCTCTATCCAATCTCTGTGTCCCATTCCCATTTGTACTTTTCTATCCCTATTAGTCTTCTTCCCACTTTCCTATCACTTGGTTTCCTACTTTTTCAACCGTGTTTCTTTAATACTCCCCCCCCCCCCAGGACCATTTCTGGTTTCCTGAACAATATCTACACTCTGAAATAAATACACATATATAATATTTAGAAGGCAGTATCCAGATATGTGAGAACATACAGCATTTGTCTCTGAACCTGGGTTCTGTCTCTCTCTCTATCTATCTATCTATCTATCTATCTATCTATCTATCTATATATATTTACCACATTTTCAATATCCTTTCATCTGTTGATGGACATCTAGGCTGATTCCATTTCCCTGCTATTGTGACTAGAGCAGCAATGAACATGGATGCTCAAGTATCACTATTGTAGAATATGGAGTCCTGTGGGTATTGTGCCCTGGGTCATAAGGTAGTTTTATGTTTTGTGGGCTTTCTTTCTGAGCACCTCCACACTGATTTTCATAGTTGCTGTGCTAGTTTATACTTCATTAAATAGTGAGTATGTGTTCCTCTTTCCCCACATCCTCACCAGCATTTGTTATCCTGTATTTTCCTAATGATAGTCATTCTAATTGGGGAGAGATGGAATCATAAGTAGTTTTAATTCTGATAGCTATGTTCATTAGGGAAATTTGTCTTTACATTTCCTTTTTTTCTGTGTATTTATTCAGTTTTGTAATCAGGATAATACTGGCTTTGTAGAATGAATTTGATAGTGTTCCTTCTTTTTTATGTCTTTGCGAGTTTGATAAGTATATTTACTGTTTATTGGGTTTAGGATAGACTTCTTGTTCTTCTAGAACATTGTGGTGGTTTGATTCAAGTGTCCCCCATAAACTTAGGTGTTCTGGATGCTAGTTTCCCCAGCTCATGGCAATTGGAAATTAAAGCCTCTTGGAGGTAGTGTATTGTTGGGAGCAGACTTATGGGTGTTATAGCCAGTTTCCCCATGCCATTGTTCGGCACACTCTCCTGTTCCTGTTGTCTACCTTATGTGGCTGGGTGATGTCCACCCTCTGCTCATGCCGTTTTCCCTGCCATCATGGAGCTTCCCTCTTGAGCCTGTAAGCCAAAATAAACCTCTTTTTTCCCACAAGCTGCTCTTGGTTGGGTGATTTCTACCAGCAATGCGAACCTGACTGCAACAGTAAAGTAGTACTGAGAGTGGGGTTGCTGCTAGACACCTGACTGTGTGTCTTTGGCCTCTTGGAGCTGATTTTCAAGAGGAATGTGGAAGGATTTGAAACCTTGGCCTAAGGGATGCCTTGCAGTGCTGTAAGTACAGTTTGATGGACTATTCTGGTCAGAGTTGAAAGACCTGAATACAGTAAGACTGTGAGGTTTGGCTTATGAGGGTATGAAAGAGCTTTGCTTGGACTGTGCTAGAAGCAGTTTGTGTGAAAAGCTTGTAGTTATGCCCATGTCCTGAGAAGTTGTGCAGGGTTGCTTTGCATAGAAATGAACTGGTGTGAACTGAGGGATATGGCACAGAATGAAAATCTGTCTGTTCATCTGCAATTGAGAGGTTACAACCTTTGAGACTGGGCCAGCTGACCTGCACTGGGGCAACAGGAGGAATGTAGGTTCTTTTGAAGGGGCCAGAGTGCTCAAGAAGTGTTCTGTTCTTCAAAGTCTGCTTTATTCACCCTTGGATTAACAAGTTGGCACCCTACCTGGTATTGTGGAGTATAAGAAATTCAGGAAAGAGAGGGTCATTGAGTTTGCAACACAGTCTTGTGTTTTGGATATGGCCATGGGCAGTGTGAAGCAGGTTTGCTGGTTGCCTGCATGGGGACCCCATAGAACCATGAGGATGAACCATAGATTGCAGTGGAGACCCAGTGCAGATGCCAGGACCATGAGATGGCTGCTAAGGAAAGCTGCTGGCCCCGACGAAGTTTTCCAGGACTGTGAGTAGCCTAGCTGGAGGGGCAGAATTGGAATGCCAGAGACTTGTTGCTGGTCAGAATTATCAGACTTCGAGATTTGTCACTGGCTAGAGCTTTTGGACTTGAAGCTACAGAGTTTGATGTTTGCCCTGGTTGTTTTAAATATTGTATTGATTGAATATTTCTTTGCTATGCCCAATGCCATCTTTTGCAGTGTGAGTATGTATTCTGTGTCACTATGGGTTTGGGGGGCATTTTTTGGTCATTATGGCTCAGTGAAAAGATCTTGGACTATGGAGATGTTTGAACATCATTGGAATTTATGAAAACTATGGGGACTTTTAAGTTGGCTGAATGCATTGAACTTTACATCATGTATGGTTACCAGTTTATGGGGGTCAGAGGCGGAATGTGGTGGTTTGACTCAGGTGTCCCCCATTAAACTTCCTGGAGGCAGTTTATTGTTGTGGGCGGGCTTATGGGTGTTATAGCCAATTTCCCCATGCCAGTATTTGGCACACTCTCCTGTTCCTGTTGTCCACCTTCTGTGGGCCAGGGGGTGATGTCCACCCTCTGCTCATGCCATCATTTTCCCTGCCATCATACAGCTTCTGCCCTCGAGCCTGTGAGCCAAAATAAACCTCTTTTTTCTCCCACAAGCTGCTCTCAGTTGGGTAATTCCTACCAGCAATGCGAACTTGACTACAGCAAACCTTAAAGCATATCATTAGGATTTTTATTTAAGAATTCTTTGCTGCCAGTGGTGTGCATGTGTATGCATGGGGGAATACATGCATGTGGGAATACATGCATAGGGGAATACATGCATGTGGATGCACATGAATGTGAAAGCCAGAGATTGATGTCAAGAGTCTTCCTCATTGATTTCCTGGCTCTTTTTTGAAACAGTGTCTCTCACTGAACCTAGAACTCACTACATTCGTTAGACTAGCTGGCCAGTGAGCCCAAAGGCTCCCTGTTTCCACTTCCCCAACACTGGAAGATAGGTACACACTACCATGCCTAGCATTTTATGTGGGCAGTAGCAATCCAAACGCAGATCTAAATGCTTGCATAGCAAGCACTTTACCCATGGAGCCATCTCCCAGTCCTCTCCTTGATTTTTGTAATGTGAGCACTAATAACTTAGAACTCAGTTAATTGTACCCCAGAGGACCCGGTGGTTTGTACACATTATCATTTGATTCTATGAAATTTTATATTTCTTTCCAGATTTCTTCAGTGATCCTTGTTGATTAAAAAGAATATTATTCAGTATCTAAGCTTTTGTGTACTGTCTGAAGTTATGTTACTCTTAATTATTTTGTATTTGTTGAGGCTTGTTTTGTGGCATATGATGTCATCAGTTTTGGAGAACACTCCTTGTGTTGCTGAGAAGAATGTGTATTCCCCACCTATGGGATGGAATATTCTGTAGACACCTCTAAAATCTATGGGGTATTTTAGCTTTGCATTTTCTTTACTGATTTTCAATTTGAAAGACCTCTCTAATTATTAAGAAAGTTAAGTGTTGAAGTCTCCCATTCTTACTATGTCAAGATTTATGAGATATTTTATTACATTTAGTGTATCTCTTATGAAAATGGAGTCCCCCATATTTGGTGCATAAAAGCTTACAATTGCTATGTCTTCTGATGGATTGTTCTATTTTTTTAATATGTAGTAACTCTGTTTAGAGCATCTGACTAGTTTTTGTTTGAAGTCTACCTTTTTAAAAAATAATTTTTTATTTATTTAGTTATTTGACAGAGAAAGAGGGAGAGAGAGAGAGAGAGAGAGAGAGAGAAAGAGAGAGAATGGGCATGCCAGGGCCTCCACCATGTTTCCAGCCATTGCAAATGACCTCCAGCTCCAGACACATGTGGCCCCTTATGCATCTGGCTAATGTGGGTCCTAGGGAATCGAACCTGTGTCCTTTAGCTTGGTAGGCAAATGCCTTAACCACTAAGCCGTCCCTCCCGTCCTGAAGTCTACTTTATCAAATGTAAGAATAGCTCTGCCTGCTTGTTTATAGCTTCTGATTTTTTTTAGTAGGGTGATTTCCATTCTTTGACACTTGGTTTTAGGATATTTTTGCTAGCTAAGTGAGTTTCTTTGAGACAAAAAATAGCTGGCTCTTGTTTTTTTTTTTTTTAATCATAAGTCTGCCTATTTTTTATTAGTGAGCTGAGTCCATTTATAAGTAAGGTTATTATGGAAGGGGACTTGCTACATTCTATGATTTTGTTAGATAATATTCTGGTTTTCTGGAGTATTGATATTCTTTTCCTCCTCTCCTGTTACTTTAAGCTTTCTATTTTGGACAAGACTGATTCTTTCCAAGCTCTTCTTCATTCACCTATTCCTTTCATGGAGTATATTCTTTCCTGTGTTCTAATCAGTGAAACTTTCTGCCTTCTTCCTCTATGCATAATTTTCCTTTAATAATTTCCTGTGGTGCTGACTTAGTTATCATGAATTATCTTAACTTGTGCTTGTTATGAAATATCCTTATTTTTTCATCAGGTTTTAAGGATAACTTTGCTAGTTATAGCAATTTTGGTTGGCAGTTATTTACTTACAGGTCTTGGAATACGTCATTCTATGTGTTTCTGGCTTTTAGGGCTACTGATGAATTATCCAAAGTTATTCTGTTTCTGCCTCTGTATATGGGCTGAATTTTTTTAATAGCTTTAGTAGTTTCTTTGTATTTTTGAAATCATGACTATGAAGTGTTGTGGACGTTTCCCAAATCTTAATGCTTTCAAAACTAGTACCATGTGGAAGACTGCCAAGTTTGTTTATCAAGTGGGAATGAAGTCTGACCTTGAAAAGCAAGAAATTCTTCAGCATTCCTCCTTTAGGGTTTTCCTTTCAAAAGAATCACCACTCCTCATATTTTCCCAATGCAGAGCAGCTGGCCAATCCCAATGGTGTTAATATCTTAAACAATTGAATCTGAAGAGGTGGTAGTCTGGATTTGGGACTTAAATCCCATGTACACTTCCTTCTGTACCAAGCTTTACAGCTTTCATATCCTTCTGCTCTGTTTTTTCCACTGCCCAATATTCCAGTCCACCACTTTAAAACTGAGCTTTGTTCAAGTTCTCAGGCCACAAGCAGAAGGCAGCCAACCTCTCTTTCAGAGCATCACATGAACTAACTCTAGCCCAATTTCTGATTAATTCCTTTTCTCCCCTCTGAAGCCTCATAAGCTGAGCCTCTACAGCCCTCACTTCTTTCTGCACTTTATTGTTTCAAATGCCCATCAGAATAGCTCCCTAAGCTCTGACTAAAGTTTTGCAAAGCTTCTTTAGTCCAAAATTCAAAAACCTTTCATTTTCCTTCCATAGACCACTTCCAAAAGACTAGACACATGATCAGGTTTATTGCTTTAGCACCCTCACTCCTGACATGAATTTTCTATATCAATTACTGTCTCATTGATGGGAAGAAACACCTACCAGTAGCAGCTTATGAAAGGAAAGGGCTTGTTTTAGCTTATAGTTCCAGGCAGAGGCTTCATTGTGGTTGGGAAATCATGGCCACAGCAGACAGCTGCCATTATAGTTTGTCATAAGCAAGGAGCAAGAAGCAAAAGTAAACTGTGAACACTCAGTATGATTGGACTAATAAACTGGCCATGACGGACCTCCTCCAGCAAGGCTCCATCTCCCAAAACTCTCTACCAGTTTGGGATTAAGTATGAAGCTTTATCGCATGAGCCTAAGGGAAAGATGTTCCATCCAAACCACAATATCCACCATCTCTGAAAGTCATTCTTCTGCTTGGCATCACCTGATGGTGCTTTATTGCTGTGATTTTTTTCCTTGATTGATTGTTTCATTCATTTTCAGATCTTTTTCAGTGTTTCAAATTCCTTGTTGAATTTTTCCGTATTTTTTTTTACCTTTTCCAAGTTACTGTTTTGTTCACTTTTGAGAAGTCTTGAATTGGTTTCCTTCATTTGTTCATATCCTTGGTTGAGTCTTCAATAGGGTCATTAATCTTTTCTAAAAGTAGGATTCTGAGCCGGGCGTGGTGGCACACGCCTTTAATCCCAGCACTCGGGAGGCAGAGGTAGGAGGATCTCTGTGAGTTCAAGGCCACCCTGAGACTCCATAGTGAATTCCAGGTCAGCCTGGGCTAGAGTGAGACCTTACCTCCAAAAACCAAAAAATAAAATAAAATAAAATAAATAAATAAAAATAATAAACAAACAAACAAATAAATAAATAAATAAAAGTAGGATTCTGGGTTCTTTTTCAGATCTTTCAGCTATTTCTGTGATTTTGGCTTCCATTATGTGAATTGGGAGGTTTGGAATGTGTTAATAGTGTATTGTCTCATATTATTTGTGTTTCTTTGTTGTGTTTTTTTTACATGTATTGTAATGGATGTGTCTTCTAGTTTTAGGTTTTTCCCCTTTCCCACTCTTTTTTAGTTATTTATTTTGTTTTATATGAGTCTTTCTAGAGGATTATCTCCCCAGACACCATGTTTCCTATAGCTACTTCAGGGGGAGATGAAATAAAAGTAGTGCCTCCTAATAATTGATTTATGTTGCCTAGCTAGAATCTTGTGAATTACCCTTGTATTATCATTAAGGCCTAGAGTCAATGATACAGATATATTACTTAGAGAATGTGTAGCTTATTGATTTTTTTTAGAGCAACAGGTGTCAGTTTTTATGTAGTGAAATGACAAGTGATAGATAAAATAGGAAAGAGGTTTTAAACTATGATCAAGGAAAGTGATTATATATAAATGTTTGTGTAAGTGTGTGTGTGTGTGTGTAAAGAGTTTTTAGGTATAGAAAGTAAAAGACAGTCATTAATAGTTATTAAAGTCATGTTTTGGTGAAATAGAAGTTAAAACTCAGTATCTTAAGAATTAATTATGCAAATTGTGAATAGTAATTAAAAAGAATCAATTAGGAAAAGAATCAAAACCACTGAAAAGTTAAAAAATTAAAAAGAGATATATACCCAGGCTAAAAGACAAGTCCTGACACATACACTCTGCATTCTGGATTTTTACATTGTGTGGTACAGAGCTGAAAATGTATATATATGGTTTGAAGTAAGTGGCAGTGTTCAGAATATATTCATAAGAGAGGGTCCCAACTAACCATCAAGAGATGTGCACCCCCACTAATAACTAGTGTTGCTGGGAGGCTGGAAGCAAGGCCATGAGCCAGGGTTACTTGCTTGGCTTACTAGGATGTATGCTGCCTTTGAGGTGTCTTTTAGCCTCTCTTGGAGGACTCTATTCAGGTTTCTGTCAGCTGCTACTGGACCAATCATGACATCTCATAAAGTAACCATGGACTTCTCTTTATTTTTCCAGGAAGTGTCTCAGCCTTTATTTTTTTTTAATTAATTTAGTTTTTATTATTTAGATTTGTGATCAGTGAGTACAGTCAAGTTGGTACCATTGTTAGACTCATCCATGTCCTACCCTCTCCCCCTGGCCCCACTTGTTGATGTATATGGGTTATTCATTGTGGAGTTAGCCCACAGTTATGGGTAGGAGAAATGTCTCTGTGTATCATGACCCAACATGTGGCTCTGACATTCTTTCCGCCCCCTCTTCCGCAAAATTTCCGAGCCATGTTGTGTCCATTGTTGGTCTGCTTCAGTGATGAGGAGTTTGGGACCTCTGGGTCTCTGGATATCTGATTTGGTGGGAGTTGATTGTTTTTTGTGTCGATCTCTTTCACCCTTGTGCTGGTACCAGGCTCACCAAGAAAACAGCACCCTTGCTTGTTTTGCCAATTAATCTTAGTTTCAGCTGGGGCCTTTTTGAGGTATGATGGGGTGGTTCTCTCCTTAGGATCTGAGTCTATCTGAAAAAGAGAAGCAGATTCTCCAGTAGACAGTAAAGTTAGCACCAGACAAATGGGATAACCCTTATTTTTTTATAGAGAATTTAATAGGTATATGCCCTCTTATAGCCCACGATTGTTGGTAGCTTGATAATGGAGAGCAGGCTCATGTTTGGATCTGGTTCTGAATTGTTTCCCAGCTTCAGCTATGGGCCCCATTCCACTGACGGGATCAGTTAGCCAAATCAAGAACAGTTGGTTTCCCACCATAGCTGTGCACCACTATATTCACTTGTGTGAGCATCATGACAGGTTATTTGCTGCTAAGTAGGTTAGAACATGAGTTGCTTGCACAGAGATTGGTCATTTTCCCCCAGTTGCCCATGTAGCACCTTCTGGCACTAGACACACTGACTGTCTGGGGACTGACTCTCTTCCAGCTTCCAGCCATGCCATTCCATTTTACGTGTCAACCACATATGGTGTCTTCAGCAGTAGGGTCTTACCACTAACCTTTGGTAGGTCATCAAGTACTCTGACAGAAATCTGTCTTTCTTTTAGGAAACCTTGAAGGTCTCTCTGATCAAAACTCATTGTGGATGATAGCCACATGCTGGTACTGGGAGTTACAGGTCAGTGCCCACTAAGAAATGGAAGAAAAGATAACTAATATAAAAGAGTTAGAGAGAAGAGAGAGAGAGGGAGAGAGAGAGAGGCTGTAGAAGATTAAGGTCAGCCTTCATCATAGCCTCTCCAGTATCTTGTGGCTCAGGTGTTCCCTCTAAGGGCCTGGTGAAGGTTCAGCCATTTGGCCTGCCTTTTAGGATGTAGAATTTTATGGTACCATTGCCGTTTGGGTCTAGATTTGTGTCTCCCAGCCCTTCTGTTGTCTTCCCCTCCTTCCCCACCCATCCTATTGTCTAGTCCAGGAGATGCTTGCTGGGTATGTAAGGCATCTTGGGTAGATTCAGGTTAGGTGCTGTAGATGAGTGAGACTATGTAGCGATTTTATTTCTGTGATAGGGTAAGTTCACTGAGAATGATCTGTTCCAGGTTCAACCATTTTTCCTCAAATTTCACTGAGTCATTTTTTCTTACTGCTGTATAGAATTCCATTGTGTAGATATACCACATCTTAGTTATCCATTCTTCTAGTGATGGACATCTGGGTTGATTCCAGCTCTTAGCTATTATGAATTGAGCCACTATTAACATGGTTGAGCATATCTCTCTGGGCTGAGGTTTAAAGGTTTTAGGGTACGTGTCCAGTAAGGGAATAACTGGGTCTCTTAGTAACTCTATAGTCACCTTTTTTAGGAGTCTCTATATTGCTTTCCATAGTGATCGTACCATCTTACATTCCCACCACCGAGGGTTCCTAATTCTTCACATCCTCGCCAGCATTTATTTTCATTTGATTTTAACACTGAAATTCATATGAATACCAAAAAGATTTTCTCTTGAAAATTACATCTAGAATAGTGTACCGAATTTTTTCCCCTTTTTAAAGAATAATCCTGCTAGGTGATGTTAGTCATTGAGGAGAAAAGAGCAAGCAGCAGGTCTGCAGCTCTTGGGTTAATTCACAGCCACATTTCATCTATGTTTTTGTCCTTGTCTGTGGATTAGATTAACCATATGTCTAGTCCATGTTATTATGCTTATTTATGTATTAATATTTTAAGTTATTATTTTCCACTATTAAGTTTCAGTGTGTGCAAATATAGTAGAAAAGTGTAACTTTTTGAAAAAGAGTCTTTCTGATGTGCGCTTATTTAAATTATTTTAATTATGTATACCTACTATGAATTTTTTTCTAGCTTATTTAAAAATAATTGGGATAAGATCTGACAACTCACTTAATTGATTTTTTAAAAAGTTGTAACAGTTTGAGTCCAATTTTAGATTACTGTTCCTTCTTCCAATAATATAGTGTTATTTTATAAAATACTCAATATTGTTACTTAATTGCTTTTACGAACTTTTTTTCCCAGTAGATTTCAGGATTCTTGAAATTAGAGAATATGTCAGTAATATATATTGCTACAAAAATATCCTTCCTGCTGCTTAGGTAGAAGTTGAGCATACCATATTTGCTTGAACAATACTTGCAAAATCACATTGATATGTAAAGAAAATGGCTATTTTTCCATTTATGAAAAAAAAATGACCTGAAGTCACAAGGACAGATGGCTCAGAATGGCAATGCACAGTGAATACTGAACTTGTAAAGAAAGCTCTGATAGGGCTGGAGAGATGGCTTAGTGGTTAATCGCTTGCCTGTGAATCCTAATGACCCCGGTTTGAGGCTCGATTCCCCAGGACCCACGTTAGCCAGATGCACAAGGGGGCACATGGGTCTGGAGTTTGTTTGCAGTGGCTGGAGGCCCTGGAGCGCCCATTCTCTCTCTCTCTATCTGCCTCTTTCTCTCTGTCTCTTAAATAAATAAATAAAAATAAACAAACCAAAAAGAAAGCTGTGATATTCATGTGGCCACTCAGCACATTTTCTGTGCTAATTACTCTATGGGAAGCTATGTTAAAATTAGAAAGTGGTTTGTTGAGCATAAAGGTAGAGCAAGGAAGTTTTTCACATTAATGAACTGATTATAGTCATCAGAGAGGGTACTTCAGGTGGTTACTGTCCATGGGGATAGGATGGGAAAGGAACAGGCAGTAAGCAATTTCCCTTGTTATAGGAAGCATACCTACTGCAGTTACTTTCTTCATTGGTTAGACAAAATACCTGACTCAAAGCAACTTATGGAAGGAAAAGGGTTTAACTGAGTTTACAGTTCCAGAGGAAAAGCATGACAGGAACAGAAAGCCAGTGTTACATCATCTTGTCAGCAGGGAGGAAGAGGGAATGAGAACAAGAGAACACAAGCAGTAGCAAGCAGAGCCAGGTAGTAATATCTCAAGAGACATCCTTTTTAACCTAGTGTTGAAGTTCAACATAATAGTAAGTTATCAGCATACAGTTTTAAATAGCCTCACCCAAACTAATGACAGCCCATGGCAGAAGAGTGGTCTTCCCATCTTAAACCTGGTGAAGTGTGTGCATGAGTGCGCATGTTCATGTGTGTGTAAAAAGTGCCTAGTATAGAAAACAAAGATATTTTTGTGTCACAAAGTACAATCTTGTTTGATTTCTCATTCTGTTTCTCCCTATTCTATAAGCAGTGCCTCTCTTCATAGTAGCCTATGATCAGGAAGCTATTATATTTTATATTCTTTGGTCAACCAATAAGTGACCTCTGGGGCCTTCTACGTTTCTGATATAAATGAGGAAATAAATTGCTCATTCTGGACTTCTCCAGGAAACTTATTTTGTAAAGAACAAGAGAATTAGTTTAGGAGAGTTGGCACCATTAGATTGTTCCATATTGGGCTGTCTGTGTTAACTCATTCACTCATTTTCTCTTAGCCTCAGATAAGCTCATTTATGAAATGGATTTTATGTTCACCTGAGTGTATATTCTTTATAAGAAGGAATTTGGAAAGTGAAACTCTTGTTTCTATTGTAGGAGAGGATAAGATGGTGCAATTTAACCATCACTGATCATTTGCTCTGTGTGTACTTTAAAATATTTTGACTTCTCTAAACTGGGGAAATTATATGTTTGAACAAAGTAGTCTTCAGAGAATTAAAGTCAGAGATTCTCTGTTGTATTATATTCATATGACCAAATTATAGAAGAAATTATTTTTAAGTAGAATTAAAAAATTAAACCCCAATTTTTAGGAGCTACATTATGAAGAAGTTATGGAGTTTAATTTTTATGTAAATACTTTTTGTTATATTTGTGATTTTAAAATTATGTTTTATGGATCATGATGGCTGGAAGAAACAAGGTGAAGAGTAAAGTCTACGATTAAGCATATTCATGTTTCTCTATTATTGATATAAACCTGTATTTTATATTTCAATTAAAATTTGTATTTGATCTTATATAAGTAAAACACTGAAATTACATTAAGAAATAACTGTATTGCATATTTTTTTAGTCCAAACCACATTGCAGTATTTTTTGCATTATCTCAGAGTTTTTATGAACTGTGAAAGAAAGAGCTTAATTACCATTAGCTTAGAATACTTAATGACTAAGTGTTGCAGCTATAAGATGGGCTGGAGATTTTGCATTTAAGTGGAAAATGCTTTTATAAATACACTTTTACAGTATTTGCTCAAATAGAAATATTTCATTTACTGTTTTCCAATCAGTGCTGGAGCCATGGAGTCTGCTTCGGGGACAAAAAGGATTATTTTAATTTGATTTCTGACTTTAGTTTTTTTCTATTCTGACTTAATTCCAAATATAAACATGTCGATGTTGTCTTTCTAGGAATATTTCAAGTTGTGGTTTCATATTATGATCTGTTCTTCATAGTTATGTTAACTATGGTTATTTTTCAGTATACACTGATTCAATTTATTTTGAGAAATTGGTATAACAGAGGATATCAGATTGCTATGGCAAGGACTATTCAGATTTCAAGGACAGTACAGGTAAATACATAAAAATAGTAGCTTGTTAAAGGAATAAGACAGTTTGAGCAGGGATTTTTAATATAAGTATTAAACATAGAAATACAGTTTATATACTTCTAATGAGTCCGTGGAGGTAGAGGATAAGGTGGAAGAACAAATTTGAACTTTGAGATCTATTAAGACATCACCACAGATAACCATATTTTTTCAAATTTTTATTAACAACTTCCATAATTATAAAAAATATCCCATGGTAATACCCTCCATCCCCCCACTTTCCCCTTTGAAACTCCATTCTCCATCATATCCCCTCCCCATCTCAATCAGTCTCTCTTTTATTTTGATGTCATGATCTTTTCCTCCTCCTATGATGGTCTTGTGTAGGTAGTGTCAGGCACTGTGAGATCATGGATCAGATATCCATATTTTTTTAGAAAAGGATATAGCTTCAAATTATCAATTAATATCAGTTTTAAATGGTCATTTTTCTAATAATTAATCTACATTATTAGTCAGACCAGAGTGAATTTAACTTTTTTTTGAATTTAACTTTTTAATGATTTTCTAGTGTATTTTTAATGACATACAGGATTGTATTACTGCTATTGAGGGTAACATGATACCCCAGTGCACACTTTCTGATTTTCCATTATTTTGTTGATGTATGTTAAAATATATATAGTCACATATAGAACAACCTTGAATCATAACTTATTCTGTTATCTCTCTGCCTTCCTGGGTTACCCCAATCCCCATGCCTACTGCAGAAAACCCCCTGTTACCAGGTTGCCAGGGAAGCCCCAGTCCATCTGCCTGTGAGTCCTCTTTGTAGTGACACCATAACTCCCAGCATGGAGACTGAGTCAAGTGGAGTAAAGCTTTTCTTTTTGCAATGAAAAGTTACAAAAGAAGGGCTGGAGAAATGGCTTAGCAATTTAGGTGCTTGTCTGCAAAGCCAAAAGACCCAGGTTCGATTCCCGAATACCCACGTAAAGCCAGATGCCCAAGGTGGTGCATGTGTCTGGAGTTGTTTGAAGTAGTTAGAGGCTCTAGCATTCCCATTTTCTGCCTCTTTCTCTCTCTCTCTCTCATAAATAAATAAATAAATAAATAAATAAATAAATAAATAAATAAAGTGTACTACTGTGCCTAGCTTCAAAAAACGTTATAAAAGAAGAAAGGTCTCCTTGTATATGAGAAACCAAAGCCTCCTGGCTTCAGTGACCCTGCTATGCTCTTTAGTGGCATACAAACACTCCTCTAATAAACCTTCACTGGAGATGTCTGCATTTCACTTATTCTCAAAGTGCTACGAAATTTCCTCTCAACAGTTATCTCTACTGCACCAACCTTTACCTTTCAACTTGACTTTTACAGTAAGAAAATATGTATGAAAAGGAATAACTACAAAGTAGTAATGGCCCTGTGTACTTGTATCATGCCTCCCCCCTCACACTAAAAACAATATTTAATTGAAAAGGTATGTAAGTTCATTTTCAGTTTCCAAACTGTAACTGCAAGACAGGGTTAACATAACACAAATGCCAACGGAAGGTACTTCCGTGTTGTATTCTAGTTGTAGTGTATAGATGTAATCATGTGCTGTGAATCCCAAACAAGTTTGCATTAGTCACAACCCATATTCCATGTCAGGAAGCATTTTTGAGCATCAATGTGATTTGACTGTAGAATGTAAATGGTCATGTTATTGGTCATTTGTAATGCAAGACTGAGGAAGTAACTCACCATCAACTCAGCTGCCTATAGCCCAGTGACAATCAGTCTGAATAAGACAGGTAGAGCTCTAGCAAATTTGTATTTAGTAATATATATGTGTATAAATGTTTATATATGTATATGTACACACATATTTATGTATATTTATCTTTATTTTTGTATAACTATATAAATCTAAATGTTTTGATATTATACTTCTCTAATATTCTCTATTTTTTCACAGAAATCTTCTTGATAGAGACACATTTTCTAAATCTGATCCAAGTAAGTGCACAATATTTGCCTTTTGAAATATTCTATTCTAGTTACTTGATTTTGCAAAAAGTAATTGTATGAAATAAGTTCCCATTGACATATTAGCTTTGAAGCCAAGAAAAAAGAGGAGGGGCATTGCAAGCTCTTCTTATACTCCATCTGAGCAGCTCTGTAGATAGGAAAGTTCTTTGCACTTTGAGAATAAGATAAAAATGCAGATGACTCCGTTGAATGATGTTTTATTTTGAAATTAAAACCTCATGGTATGGCCAGATTATAGAAATACCATTTGAAAGACAGCCAGATAGGGCCATAATTTTAATTATTTTCATTAAAAAACTAAAAGTAGTATATAAAAGCACATGCTAAGTGAACTATATATCTTTTGACATGAACTGAATTGTCTGATTTCCTAATTAAAGATATTGAAAATTAGAAATAATCAAATTAAAATGGTAGCTTGAACTAGAAAACATCAGAATTCATGGATGTCAATTAGAGTTTCCCTGTCTTAGAAATTGATGTCCATCAGTTCTGCATCTCTACAAATATGTGAATTAAAGTGGTTTAACTATAGGATAAATGTGGTAAAAAGATTCTTGTGGTCATTGTTGGGGAAAAGGCACTGCAGTTTCTGAACTAAATATTTTTGGGCCTCATTTGTAAAGTGGGTAAGACTCTTCTTATTCTATAATCTTTACACAAAGTCTTTAATTTCCATTTCTTGGATTTCCTTTCTTGGTTGATATAATGTCTTACCCATTTACAAATACTGATGATGAGTTTAAAAATGCTAAATACAGAATATGACTTGCCCCAAGTCATCCCTGCTATGGAGGCCCTGAGCTATTTAAGTATCTCAGGAAGAGTTTGCATAGTTTGATATATCTGTGGGCATACTGGTAATTTCAAAGTAATAAATTGTGATTTTAAAACATTATCTACATCTGTAGTGTAATGTAGATAGAGAAGTTATCATGAATATATTCTCTATGGGCCTAACTCTATGCATATTAAGTTCTGAAAGTTTGATGTCATTTGCTTCTCACTTCATTAAAATAGATGTAATCATTGGGTGATTTGTTAGCAATTTTCTTGTAAGGGTTAGTCTAATAATTAAGAATTTTGTTTTGATGTAGCCTTTAAACAGCTGAAAAGTAATTTTATAAATTCACATCCTATATTTGTAAGAGACATTGATAGTGTGTATGTTTTTTCATCTTTTGTAGTTTGTGTCTTATATATACAAGGAATTGGAAATAAAGAATGGAGAGAGGTAAGAAAAAAAAAAGAACACACTTCCAAAATTACTGTATGGATGACACAGTATGTTACATCTCAAGAAAAGCTTTTCTGTTTCCAGTTACTTTTAGTCTTGCTAAACCCAAAGACTTTCCTATTTTGTGAAAGTTATCTTTATATGTTATTCATTTATTAACTTCTTGTGCAATACTGTAGACCTGAGACCTGTACATGCCTTACTCAAACATGAATTATCCCATGTACTGAAGTCTGTTCAAGTCTATAGACCTGATCTCACTTTCAGAGGTCAACTGTTGATTTTTATAAATACCACAGAAAAAGATTGTGAGGTGCATATCACCTGCTTTTTTTCAGTTTTTCATTGTTTGAAAATAAAGAATGGAGTTTCCTAACACAGTATACATTATTTAATGAGCAAAAGCAAATGAGATAAAAATTTAAATTTATTTATTTTCTAGAATACCTGAACATTAAAATGGAAAGATTATCAGTAGAGGATGGAGTAACATAATAAAATAGAGCAGCATTCCATTTTCCTGTAGTTGCTGGTTATTTCAGGAAGGTAGAATATTGTTTCAATGAGATTACAGCTTCTGGTTACATTTCCTAGTGAGGTTTATGCTATTTATTGTCAGCCATTGCTTTTTGCTAGTTGAGGGATGTCCAGCCTTTTGTCTCCTCTGGGACACATTGTACAAAGGCTTGTCATGGGCCACACTTTAAACACCCAAACACTAGTGAAAGCTCATTGGCAAAGAAAAACATTTTTGTATAATCTTCATGCTACACGCTACCATAGCATAAGCACAAAAGTCCTCAAATAATATGCTTAATTATGTCACATCCTATTTGGAGAGTTTTTTTTTTTAATCATAAAACAGATCACAAGTTTAAGTTCACTAATAAAGATAAGTAATAAAGTTTCATTGTTTTTGATTATAGAAGTAAAAGAGGGAAACATGAAACCTATGGGATATTTAACACTGTATTTGAGAAATGAGCGCATCAATAACTGGTTCCATGGAGGTTCATTCCATTTTCTGTGAGTTCTCGGGCTGCTCATCAAATACTTTGGTTCTCATTTTACTCTCAGTTTGCTTCATCTTGAAAACAAATCACAAATGTAGTTGCTGCCAAAAAAGTGATGACATAAGTAAGATGTGATTGTGAACAAGGAATATTTGTTTCTGGCAAGAATGGACCTATGAAAGAAGCATAACCAATTTCTCTTTCAAGTTGAATGTCACATTGCAGCTCTGTGCATTGCATTTGAAAATTGGCCAACATATTTGTGTCAGCTGAAATTGAACACAAATATACAAAAATATTATTTTATAAGAAATCTGGAACCTGTTTTCAATTTCTTATGTCAAATTGAAAATCAAGGATGCATATTTTTTGGCTGTTCATAGAATTGTGTTTAGCCAGTGGGTCAAATTGTATAAAATTCTTTTCCTTAGATAGGTATGATGTAGCATGCCTTTAATCCCAGCACTGAAGAAGCAGAGGTAGGAGGCTTACTGTAAGTTCAAGGCCAGCCTGAGACTACAGAATGAGTTCCAGGTCAGCATGGGCTAGAGTGAGAACCTACCTCAAAAAAACTGAGAAGATAATTCCTTAATTTGAGCTTTTCATTGGCTCACTGTTGTGATTTTAAACCTTATGAAGACACATGTTATAACTCAGGTAAGTAAGTGGTAAAATCTATAAAACTGGTAAATCTGTGACCTAAGTTACATCATCATGTTCTGGAAAAAAAATTGTTTTGTTACCATCCATAAATGACTCAAGAACATGCCGTAAATCATAACATTGTTTCAACATTTAGACTTTTTGATTAAAAATTTTAATTGGGGGCTGGAGAGATAGCTTAGCACTTAAAGCACTTTCCTGCAAAGCCAAAGGACTCAGGTTCAATTCCCCAGGACCCATGTAAGCCAGATGCATGGGGTAGTGCAGGCATCTGGAATTCATTTGCAGCAGCTGGAGGCCCTGACATACCCATTCTCATTATCTCTTTCTTTCTGTCTCTATGCATCTTTCTCTCTCTCTGCCTCTTTCTCTCTCAAACAAATAAAAAATAAATTTAATTGTTATACAGAAATTTATGCATTGTCCATCCTGGCATTTTCAAATAAAATTGTTTTTGTTGATGCTCATCCTCCCTCCTATCCCTCTTCTCCTACCCCACAATTTTTCTCTCTCACATTATTTTCCTTTCTTCTGTTTACATGTCACATGAGTCATTTCAGCCTTGTTTTTTAAATGATTCTACCTTTATATGTCTATCCACATTTGTCCTCCTGTATGTACACATAAACAAATATTATAAGCTAGCTCCCACATAATCACAAGGATCATGCAGTTTTGGCTTTTCTGAGTTTGGGTCACTTCACTTAATATGAATCTTTCCAGATCCATTTTCTTGAAAAGTTCATTTTTTCCATTCTGCTGAATAGAATTTGTGTGTGTGTGTGTCTGTGTGTGTGTGTCTGTGTGTCTGTGTACCATATTTTCATTATCCACTCATCTGTTGATGAGCATCTAGGCTGTTTCCAATTCTTAGATATTGTCACTAAAGCAGCAATGACACACCTGGGTCCATGCAAGGATCTCTGTAGTAGAATGTGGAGTCCATAGGGTATATGCCCAGGAGTGGTAGAGCTCATATGGGAGTTCCGTTTCCTAATTTGTAAAGATTTCCATAATGGCTTGACTAGTTTGCAGTCCTGCCAGTAGTGGAATAGGGTTCCTATTTTCCTTCATTGTCACTAGTATTTGTTGTCAGTTTTCTTGATGATGGCCTGACAGGGGTGAAATGGTATCTCATATTTGCATTTCTCTGATGGCTAGGGATGTTGAACACTTTCTTTTTTTTTAATTTTTATTCATTTATTTGAAAGAGCAGAGAGAGAGAGAGAGAGAGAGAAAGAGGGAGAGAATGGCACACCAGATCCTCCAGCTGCTGGAGAAAACTCTTGCCTATGTCTATGTCTTGGAGCATGTTCCCTATTTTTCCTCTAGCATTTTGAGTATTTTGCGGTTTAGATTAAGTTCTTTGATCCACTTTGAATTGATATTTGTACAGAGTGAAAGATGTGGATCTAATACTATACTTCTACAAGTGGTTATCCAGTTTTTACAGCACCATTTGGTGAACAAGTTGTCTACTTTTCACTGAATATTTTTGGCTCAGTTGTCAATGATTAGGTAGCCAAAACAGTGTTCATTTATTTCTGTTTCCTCAGTTTTGTTCCATTGGCTTATGTATCTGTTTTGGTGCAAGTATCGTGTTATATTTATCACTATTGCCCCATTGTTTAAAGTTGTTATTATCTCCAACTGTGTTCTTTCTCCTTAAGAATGTTGTTTTTCTTCTTTGTTTGTTTTTGAGGTAAGGTCTCATTCTAGTCCAGGCTGACCTGGAATTCATTACATGTAGTCTCAGAATGGCCTTGAACGCTTGGAGATCCTCCTATCTCTTCCTCCCAAGTGCTGGTATTAAAGGGGTGTGCCACCATGTCCAGATTTCTTTAAGAATGTTTTGACTATTTGTGGTCTTTTGTGGTTCCATATGATTTCTTGGATTGTTTGTTGTAGTTCAGTGAGGAACAGCATTAGAATTTTGGTGGGAATTGCATTGAATGTATAGATTATAAAATAGCTATTTTTACAGTAGTAATTCTGCCAATCTGAGAGCATGGAAGTTCTTTACATTGTATATTATTCTCTTTAATTTACTTTTTTTCTGTAACTTGAAGTTTTCATTGTGGAGAATTTTAACATTTTTGTTTAGGTTTACTCCTAGATATTTAATTATTTGGTAACTATTGTAAATTGGATGTTTTGTTTGATTTATTTCCCTGTGAGTTCATTGTTGGTATATATGCAAACTGGTTTTTGTACATTTGTTTTTCTACATTGTTGAAATTATTTATTAGCTCTAATAGTTTTTTTAAGATTCTGTTGGGTCTTTTAGGCATATAAGCATGTTATCTGCAAATAGGAATAAATTGGCTTATTCCTTTCCTATTTTTATTCTTTTTATGCTTTCTTGTCTTATTGCTGTAACTAATACTTCAAGCACAATATTAGATAGAAATGGTGAGAATGGGCATCCTTGTCTCATTCTTGATTATAGAGGAAGTGTTCTCAGTTTTTCTCCATTTAAAAATGTTGGCTGTGGGTTTGTCATATATTGTCTTTATTTGTTTGAAGAGTATTTCTTTTCCTACATTTTCTAGGACTCTCAATATGAAGATATGCCAAGTGCCTTTTCTGCTTCAATTGAGATGATCATTTCTATCCTTAAGTTTATTTATATGGTGTATTACATTTGTTGATTTATGTATGCTGAACCAACTTTGCAAACTTTGCATCATGTGTATGTGTATACGTGTGTGTGTGATTGTCTTACAACTGCAAACAAATGCCTTCCAGCTTTATGTGGAAGAGTGAGTAATTGAACCTGGGCTGGCAGGTTTTGCAAGCAAGGACCTCTAACCACTGAACTATCTCCCTAGCCCCTGTAGTTTTTTTTTTTTCTTAGTTGTGTTTATCCAGCTTAGGAATCAGGGTAACTGGCTTTTTAGAAGGAACTTGAAAGTCTTCCTTCCCTTTGTATATTATGGAACTCCTTGAGAAGAATTGATAGTAGCTTTTCTTTAAAAATTTGATAGAATTTGGTAGTGAATTCATCTGGCCCTGAGACTTTTATGGGAAGACTTGTGTATTAGTCAGCTTCAGGTTCACTGAGATGAACTTCCAGACCAGGCACAGTTATTGAGGAAGGGATTTATTGAAGCTTACAGATCCAGGGGAAGTTCCATAAAAGCAGAAGAAACTGGCCTGCTTTCACAGGTCCAAGCAGAGAGAGAGAGAAGCACAAGCCTAAAGGTCAAAAGCCACAGCACACTTCAGGAACTCCAGCTAGGCACACTTTGCATATCTTTAGATTGAAATCTCAAACCCACCACCACACCTTAAGATCCACACAATGGCATTGCCTCCAGCCAGATGGCTAGAGATGCAAACTACAAACAAATAAACAACTGAATATATTGGGGGCCATCTATTCTATTCAAACCACCACAACTTGATTACAGCTTCATTTTCATTGATTGTAATGGGTCTGCTTATTGATATCTTTGATTTTTAACTTATGTTTAACTTAGAAATGTGTCTGTTTCTTTTGGTTTACCAGCATTTTGGAATGCAAGTTTTCAAAGTATTCTCTAATGATTATTTGAATTTCATTGGTCTGTTGTAACAACTTTTTGTCTCTGATTTTATTAATTTGATAATCTTTCTCCTTCTTGATTAATTTGGCTAAGATTTATAGATCTTATTTACTTTCACAAAGAACCAATTCTTCATTTGATTAATCCTTTTAGTATATATTTCATTAATTTATGCTCTTATCATTATTATTTTGTGCCATCTGCTGGGTTTGGGATTGGCTTCTGATTGTTTTTCTAAAGCCTTGAGATGGCTCATTAGGTTGTTTATTTGAGATTTTTATAATTTCTTGATATGAGCACTTATAAAATTTCCCTTTACGATAATCTTAGCTGTATCTAAGAGGTCCTGACATGTTTTGTTATCAATTTTGTTTCTAAGAATTTTAAAAATTTCATCTGTGATTTTTTAAATTTATTTTTTACTGACAACTTCCATAATTATAGACAATAACCCATGGCAATTACCTCTTTCTCCCCAGTTTCCCCTCTGAAACTCCACTCTCCATCATATACTCTCCCCCTCTCAATCAGTCTCTCTTTTATTTTGATGTCATGATCTTTTCTTCCTATTATGATGGTCTTATGTACGTAATGTCAGGCACTGTAAGGTCATGGATATCCAGACCATTTTGTGTCTGGAGGAGCACATTGTAAGGAGTCTTACCCTTCCTTGGCTCTTACATTCTTTCTGCCACATCTTCTGCAATGGACCCTTGGAAGATGTGATAGAGATATTTCAGTGCTGAGCACTCCTCTGTGACTTCTTCCCAACACCATGGTGCCTTGTGAGTCATTCCAAGGTCACCACTATCTGAAAATAGAAGCTTCTCTAACCAAAAGTGAGAGTAGCATTAATATATGGGTATGAACATTAAGAGAAGTGCTTACTGGCAGTTTGGTAAGTATAGTATATACATTTAGCCAGATACCAGCAGAAGTTATACCCTTAGGGCTCATGACTACCCCTGTTTTAGGTTTTCAGGAACAGGGATGTATTCCCTCCCATGGAGCAGGCCTCCAATCCAATTAGAGAATGGTTGGTTTCCCTCATAACAGACATGCCACTATTGCACCCATTGGCTCATTTGGCCTTGCTGGCCAAATTTAAGGCTTTCAGTGTCCACTGTTGAGTATCTCCACTGGTGATTTGTGTCTCTCTCATTGAACTGCATGAAGCATAGGTTTTTCCAGCTTTCTGTCAGCTGGTCTACATTGAAGAGGCTTTCAGCTAAGCTCCAGAAGGATTTCTCAGTGACCTTACAGCCCAAGTATGTGGAGTCTTCAGTAATAGGGTCTTAGCATGTATTCTTGGTGGGAAACCAAGATCCTCAGCAATGACCTGTGATGTTTTGGGGATATCAGTGACCTCCCTGGAAGCTATCCCATACTTGGCACTGAAAATTTTCTACTAACAATCTATGGCTTCTGAGTGTCCCATTGTCCAAAAAAGTAGATTTTCATATGACTTATTTATATCCTCTTAGATTTTGATTAGCCTTCCCTCCACCTTTCCTTTGCTTAATATCTTCCCTGACCTCACTTAGGCCTTTTCACCCTCATTAATCTGTTCTTCTACTTACAGTACCATCCTATTAAGTCTCTCCCCTCCTTTTCTATTCCCTTTATATCCCCTTTCTAGCTTACTGGCCTCTGCTACTGAGTTCTATTCTTTGATTTTTCAATAAAGCATTTTTTTTTATTTCATAGTGTACTGTTCAGTCTTTGAGAATTTGTAGTCTTTATATTTCCTTTTATTGATTTCTACTTTTATGCCACTGTTGTTTAATAATATACAAGGCACTACCTCATTTTTTCATTTATTAAGATTTGTTCTGGGCCTATTATGTGATTAATTTTGGAGATGGTTCCATGTACCACTAAGAAGCATGTGCATTTCCTATCTGTTATGTGGAATAATTTGAGTTTCTTTATACCCACCAAGCTGTGCTAATGCACACTCAGTGCTGCTGGGCCAGTGACTATTGGGCAGGTGACCTGTTAGGTTACATTGATCTGTTGTGCAGTTTAGCTCTAAACCTCTTTGTGACTTTTAGTCCAGTTGACCTATCTAAGTATGAGAGTGGGATATTGATGTCTCCCACTGATATTATTTCTAGACCCATGTGATCATTTATGCCCTTTAGTGTTTGCTTTATGAAATTAAGAGCTCTAATATTTGGTGCATAAAAGCCAACAACTATAATGTCTTCTTGGTGAATTGTTCCCTTTATGAATATGAAGTTCCTCTTTTAGTTTTTTTCTGATTAGTTTTGTTTCTTTCTACTTTGATAACAAGGATAAAGCATGCCTGCTTGTTAATAGCTTTCATTTGTTTGGTAGTTTAATTTTCATTGTTTTATACTAGTGTTTGAATGAACACTTTGTTAGCCAGGTGAGTTTCTTGGAGACAGCAAATAGTTGGGTCTTAATTTGTAATCCAGTCATTTATTCTGAATCTTTTTATTGGTGAGTTGAGGCCACTTATATTTAGGGATATTATAGAAAGGTATTTACTGTTACATAATATTTTGCTGGGTGATTTTCTGATTGACTGGATTATTGACATTTCTTTCCCTCTTTCCCCAGAGAGTGGGCTTATTTGTCTCTTATATATAATTAATTCCTTCCCAATTCAGTTTTGTTTATCTGTTTCTTTCTTGAGGTATATCTTATAGTGTGTTCTCATAGATAGGGCTGTCTTTCTTCTTCTTCCCCTTTATGTAACATGTTACAAAATTTCCTTAAATGTGAGTTTTGGATGTCAATTGTACTGTTTTATGATTTCTTCTTTTTTAATCCACCATTACTAGGTTGATATCAGTATCTATGCTACATATGTTGGTAATGGACAAAGAAAATCACTTTGATACATTTTAATAATTCATCTAAATTTCTTGGCTTATTTATATCTTTTAATGGCACTCAAACATTTTTTCAGTGACATCTTCATCTTCAATGACTCTAATAATGATGACAAGTTGCGTCACAGTTGTAGTATCAGTGCTGTCCTTTATCACCAGAACATAATACATAATACTAGTGACTCCACTCTCAAAATATCTCTTTTTTTATTTTAGAGAGAGTGAGAGAGGGTGAGAGAGAGAGAGAATTGGTGCTCCAGGACCTCAGTCACTGTAATCGAACTCCAGATGCTTGCACCACATAATGGGTATGTGAAACCTTGTACTTGCCTCAGCTTTGTGCATCTGGCTTATGTGGCATCAGGAGAGTCAAACATGGGTCCTTAGGCTTCGCAGACAAGCACCTTAACCACTAAGGCATCTCTCCAGCCCTTACAATATCTTTTGATACATTGTTCTAACTTCATCACTTCACCTGGCTAGAGTCTGGTGAGATAATGATTTCAGAAATAGCCCCCCTTTTCAGGGCATGTTATATCTCTCATGCTTTCTATACATCGCTCAAAACATTCACCAGTGCTTTAGATAACTTATTTTTGTGATTATCATACCACAGACTTGCTTTTACAATAGAATCTGTTTGGCTTGTATACCAAAAACATTTTTTTTGAGTAGACAGACTTTTTTTAAGTTTTGCTATTTTGTCCTTATGACACCAGCTTTGATATTGAATTTGACAGTATGTTTTTGCATATGATGTCTCTTCAAGTAGTTTTTGATAATTTGCAAAAATTTTCTGCAAATTAAGCAGAGTAGCTTACTATTTTCCTCAACAAAGTGTAATAACTTGCTTCCTTTTTCTGAACAATCTTCACTTACAATTTTTCTGTTTTAGTGGTTTCATTTATTTAAACCTTGATGGGATTAAAAATAACAATAAAGCTGGGTATGGTGGCACATGCCAGGATTGTGTTTAATTTTATTATGAAATTTAATTAACAGGAAAATGTAAAGCAAGGTTGGGGTCATCCACATCTCAGCTGCTGACACAGCACAAAGTAGAAGGCTGATTATAAACCATCATGAGCAGTATATGAGGTGCAGCTGAGGTGTGAAAGTACACTTAATAATCAAGAAAGAGTACTTCCCTATAGAATACTTCCCTATTTTCTAAATGGCATTTAATGCCTATCATTTTCAATGTTAGGTTAAAACATTGATGATTACTTTGTATTGCTGGCTCAGTCACATGTGCAAATGTAATATTGGATGGAGCCTATCCAACTGGATGTATTTAAAAGAGAAGACATTGGAAGCCACACCCTATATGTTCATACACACGGTGAGAGAATGCATATATTTGTTTTGCCAGAACATTGAAACAGGATACTGTCATTTTTAAAGTTCCTATCTAAGAACCACACAATTAGATGACAAATAAAAAACTCATGTTTTACAGGTAAGAGTTGGACATCATTCATGTTATTCTTGGCTGCATGCCAGGCCATATTTTGAACACCAAAGTTTATATTGGCTTGTAATTTTAGAGGTTCAGTCCATGATTGATTTTCTTCTTCCTTTGGGTCAGACAACACATGGTGGAGCATGTGGAAAATCATATCTCCTAACTTTACCACCAGGAAGCTACAAATGCTAGGAGGAGCTGAGGCTCCATAGTTCTCTTTACGACCACACTCCCAGTATGTCTCACCAGGCCCTATCTCTTCCCAGTAGTGCTAATGTAAAAACCAACCCTTTTTAGCACATAGGCCTTTGCATAACGCTTAAGGTCCAACCTATAGAAATGTGTCACTGGCCTTAAAAAGTCCATGTCCATCTCATAATGCAAAATACATTTACTTCATCCCTAAGTATTTTAGGTTTTTTTTTTTTATCTTGCTTTACCAAACTATTCTAAATGCCTCTTGTAAACCATGTTGCATAGGTTTTTCTACATTGTCAGTGTAAAGTAGTAATTCTTGGTACCAATTATCTGTGTTAGTCAAATTTCTGTTACAATGACATGTATCTGAAATACTATAAATAAACCTACAAATAAAGGTTTAGTTTGACAGTCTTAGAGGATTAAGTCCATGATTGGTTGCCCCTTGTGATGATTAAGTTCTGCTGTCAACTTGATCAGGTTGGCAATCAAGTAATAGATAAACTTCTTAGGCAGATCTGTGAGGGAATTTCCAGGAAATATTAATGGAGAGAGGAAGACCTTCCTAAAAAGTGAGTGGCACTTATGGTGGACTGTGTATAAAGAAGCCATGAGAGAACACAATTCCTTTCAACTGTCTGCCCATTCTGCTAGCTGGTAAGTGCATATACCTTGTTGTCATCCTTCCTGGACATGCATATCAGCTTTACCAACCTTCCCATATGGACTGAAGACCAGTGGCTCTCCAGCCCTTTATTTTCAAATTGGTATGGCTGAGGAATCCAGTTTGATTGATGAAGTAGCTACAAGGTTATTTGACTGTTCAGTCTGCAGACAACTATTGTTGGACTGCCCAGCCTATATCCTCAAAGCTAGTCCAGTAAATCCTCTTTATAATACATATTCATTCTGCCGGTTCTGTTTCTCAGGAGTATCCTGACTAGTACTTCCTTTTGAATGAGGCAGTACAAATAGACATCCATAGTGGAGCAAAACTGCTCATCTCATTCATTGCCAGAAAGCCAAAGAAGACCAGAAGAGGGCTACAGTTTCATTGTCCCCTTCAAGGGGATATGCTTATTTGACATTGTTCAGAAGGAAACAAAAATAGGCTCCAAAGTAAGAGAGACAAAGAGATAGCACTTATTGCACTGTAAAGATCCTTATAACATCAGAGTACTTCATAGTAGAATGAGTGTAGTAGTTACGTTCTTATTGCTGGGACAAAACACCAAACCAAAGGTTGCTGATTGGAAGAAAGGATTTATTTTGGCTTAGTCTCCAGGGGAACCTTCTTGATGTCAGGGAACAGATGGTCCAAGAGCAGAGGTTGGACATCACCTCCCTGCCTTAGTAGGTGGAAAACAGCAGTATACATGAATCAAACTCTGGAAAGGGGGAACTGGTTATAATACTCCAAAGAACATACCTCATCCAGTAATGCTCCTCCTCTCAAATAGCCACCATCTGGGGACCAAGCATCCAGAACACATGGGTTGATAAGAGATATCTGATTCAAACCACCACAGTGAGTTTTCTGAAACCAATTTTTCTGGACCATTTGCAAATGTCATTGTTGCCACTGGTTCGCATTGCTGGTAGAAATCACCCAACCAAGGTCAGCTTGTGGGAAAAAAGAGGTTTATTTTGGCTTACAAGCTTGAGGGGGTAGCTCCAAGATGGCAGGGAAAAATGACGACATGAAAAGAGGGTGAACATCACCCCCGGCCAACATAGGATGGACCATAGCAACAGGAGACTGTGCCAAACACTGGCAAGAGGAAACTGGCTATAACACCCATAAGCCACCCCCAACAATACGCTCCCTCCAGGAAGTGTTAATTACAAAATTTCCATCAGCTGGGAACCTAGCATCCAGAACACCTAAGTTTATGAGGGACTTCTGAATCAAACCACCACATTCCACCTCTGGCCCCCATAAACTGATAACCATCCATGATGTAAAATGCAATGCATTAAGTCCAACTTTAAAAGTCCCCATTTTTTTTATCAATCCCAATGATGTTCATACATTCCTATAATCCAAGGTCTTTTAAATGAGCCATAATACCAAAAACTAACCTCAAAAAACCCATAATGGCACAAAATAAACATTCACACTGCAAAAGATGACATTGGGAATAGCAAAGAAATATTCAACCAATACAAGATTTAAAACAACCAGGGCAAACATCAAACTCTGTAGCTGAAGTCCAACAACTCTAGCCAGTGACAAATCTCGAAGTCTGATAATTCTAACCAGCAACAAGTCTCTGGCATTCCAATTCTGCCCCTCCAGCTAGGCTACTCACAGTCCTGGAAAACTTCGTCGGGGCCAGCAGCTTTCCTTAGCTGCCATCTCATGGTCCTGGCATCTGTACTGGTCTCCACTGCAATCCACAGTTCATTCTCATGGCCCCATGGGGTCTCCATGCAGGCAACCAGCAAACCTGCTTCACACTGCCCATGGCCATTTCCAAAACACAAGACTGTGTTGCAAACTCAGTGACCCTCTCTTTCCTGCATTTTTCATACTCCACAATACCAGGTAGGGTGCCAATTTGTTAATCCAGGGTGGAATAAAGCAAACTTTGAAGATCAAGACACTTCTTGAGCACTCAGGGCCCTTCAAAAAAGTCTATATTCTTCCTGTTGCCCCAGTGCATGCCAACTAGCCAGGTCTCAAAGGTTGTAATCTCTCAATTGCAGCTAAACGGGCAGCGGTTTACCCAAAGATTTTTCTTTCTGTGCCATATCTGTCTGCTCACACTAGTTTATTTCTTTGCAAAGCAACCCTGTACAACTTCTCAGGACATGGGCATAACATCAAGCTTTTCACATAAACTGCTAACCCAGTCCAAGCAAAGCTCTTTCTCACTTTCATAAGCCAAACCTCACAGTCCATAGTTCTAACTGCATTCAGGCCTTTCAACTCTGACTAGAATAGTCCACCTAGCTGTACTTTCAGTACTGCAAGGCATCTGTTAGGCCAAGGTTTCAAATCTTTCCCAATTCCTCTTGACAATCAGCCCCAAAAAGCCAAAGCCATGCAGTCATGTGTCTAGCACCAATCCCACTCCTCAGTACCACTTTACAATTGCAGTCAGGTTCCTATTGCTGGTAGAAATTAGCTGACCAAGAGCAGCTTGTGGGGAAAAAAAGAGGTTTATTTTGGCTTACCAGCTCAAGGGGAAGCTCTATGATGGCAGGGAAAACAACGACATAAGCAGAGGGTGGATATCAACCCCTGGCCAACGTAACTTGGACCGTAGCAACAGGAGAGTGTGCCGAACATTGGCAAGGGAAAACTGGCTATAACACCCATAAGCCCACCCCCAACAGTACACACCCTCCAGGAGGTGCTAATTCCCAAATCTCCATCAGCTGGGAACCTAGCATTCAGAACACCTAAGTTTATGGGGGACATCTGAATGAAACCACCACAGTCATATGACAGGAAGAATTCACCATGGGCCTGTGCTGACTCAACAAGAAGAGGCTTGACTCAATTATCCTTCAATGTTTGTGATTTTATGATCTTATCAAGTCCGAAGCATTTTTAACACTTTTCTCTATTCTTCAGATACATCTTAAATATTAAACATTATTTGATCAGGATAAGATATTGATATCCAGAATTTTTAAATCAGACTAAGAAGCATGAATACTTTATTAAATACTTAAAATATCCATTAATTTATTATCCATTAATTTATCAATTCATTGACATTGAGCTGTTTATACATTTTTCATCTCCTATAATATATAAGTATATACATACACAATATATGTATATCTTCATATCTCATGTTATTAACCTCCCAACTATAATTTCTGCTATCAGTCTTTGAAATCCTATAACTTTTATTTCTTTTTGTAACCCTTTTTACTTTTTTAAATTTATTTTTATTATTGACAACATCCATAATCATAGACAATAAAACATTATAATTCCCTCCTCCCTCACTTTCTGCTTCACAGCTCCATTCTCTATCATACCCTCCTCCTCCCAATCAGTCTGTCTTTTATTTTGATGTCATCATCTTTTCCTCCTATTATGATGGTCTTGTGTAGGTAATATCAGGCTCTATGAGGTCATTGATATCCAGGCCATTTTGTGTCTGGAGGAGTGTGTTGCAAGGAGTCCTACCCTTCCTTCAGATCTTGCACTCTTTCTATCACCTCTTCCACAATGGACCCTGAGCCTTGGAAGGTGTGATATATATGTTTCATTGCTGAGCACTCCTGTCACTTCTTCTCAGCACTATGGTGCCTTTTGAGTAATCCCAGAGGTCACTGCCATCTGAAAAGAGAAGCTTCTCTAACCAAATTTGAGAGAATGGCATTAATATATGGGCATTACAACTCTAGTGCTCATGACCTGCCCCATCATATGTTTTTAGTATCAGGCATGTGTTCCCTCCTGTGGAGTGGGCCTCCAGTACAATTAGAGAGCAGTTGGTTTCTCCCATAGCAGACAGGCCACTATGTCACCTGTTGTCTCATTTGGCCTGGCTAGCAAACTTAAGTATTGCAATGTCCACGTTGTTTATCTCCACTAATGACTTTTCTCTCTTGTGTACTACATGTAGCATAGCTTTTGGCCTTTTTATTCAATAAATATTATGCTTTTATTTTATTTCATGTCATTGGAGGTGAATATTGAGCCCTGGGCTTCATGCCTTCTTGACAAGTGCTCTATCACAGAGCAATCACCAGCCCCTTAAATTTATTTTAACTGATGCATAAACCATGAAAATTATAAATATTAAGGGAGTATTTGTTGTTTTCTCATGTGTATTTAGTATGCAATATTTAAATTGGGTTAAACGTACTTATTTCCTCAAACATTTCTTCTTTCTAGTAGCAAGCATTTTTTTTTCAAATTATTTCATACGCTTTTGGATATATGTTCCATTTTTGCTAGCTATAGTCATACTACTGCCTAAGGAACCTTTGCTTACTCCACTGTAACCATAACTTAGTATTCATTTATCACTGATCAATGATTCATTGATCCTTTCCATCATTCCCTGCTACTTGGTCTCCTTTTTTAGATTCTACATATTAGTGAAATCATGCAGTACTTCTCTTTATATGCCTGGTTAATGCTACTTAACGTAATGATGTCCAGTTCCATGCTTGCTTTCTGTAATTCACAAGATTTCCTTCTTTTATGGCAAGACATTATTCCACTGTCAATATCTATCACATTTTCTTTAATTTTCAGCTGATGGAAATTTAGGTTGTTTCCATTTCTTAGCAGTTGTGAATAAATGTGTGAGTGCAGGTATCTCTTCAGCATACTGATGTAATTTCTATTGTATATGTATCCAGGAGTGAGATTAGTGGATCATATAATAGGTTAACTTTAATTGTTGGAGGTGCTGCTATAATGTTTTCTGTAATGGTTGTACTAATTTACATCCCCACCAACATTGTATAAGGGTTATCATTTTTATGTATCCTTTCAACACTTATCTTCACCATTTTTTCCAGGTCAACATACATTGGTTTTGTATATTCTGAGAGTTGCTTAAATATACATAGGAAACATGCAGTGCTTAAGAGATCCATTATGTGAGCAGTGCTAATGGTCTGTATGATGGAAAATCCAGTGTCCTTCAGGAAACTGAAGATACTCAACAGTTGAATCCAAATTTCTATTAACACTCTAAAATGAACATTTCCATTTAATACAAACACAAAAATTTTAAATGTGTATGGCCTACCAATTTTAGATTGCTTATATGCCAGAAAATATAGTAACAAAAAAATCCCAGAAGTGGGGATAAGGGGCTCCTTGGACCTGTATAGGATATGTGAGCATCACTTCAATAGATGACAATTTTTGGTGGAAATGGCATCTTGGAATATGGAAGCAATAAAAGATGGCAGTTCACAAATTTGTTGATAAAATGTATAGTATGGCCCATTTTGCCTGATACCATATTAGAGGGAAAAAGGCAGAAAATCTATCTGTTCAAGTGATGTTGAAGAGAGTAGATATGCAGTCTGTCAGAAGGGTAGGATTTATCTTTAAATCCTGAGAAACAAAAAGGTGGTGAGGAGCAAGAGAGATTACTTTCCTGCAAAGCCAAAAGACCCATGTTTGACTCTTCAGATACCATGTAAGATGGACACACAAGGTGACACAAGCATACAAGGTAACACAGGCACACAAGGTAGTACATATGTCTGGAGTGTGATTACAGTGGTAGGAGACCCTGGCATGCCAATGCCATACTCTCTCTCTCTGTCTCCCTCTCTCTCATTTAAAAATAGCCAGGGCTGGAGAGATGGCTTAGCAGTTAAGGTACTTGCCTGAGAAGCCTAATGACCCAGGTTTGATTACCCAGTACCCACATAAGCCAGATGTACAAGGTGGTGCATGCATCTGGAGTTTGTTTGCAGCAGCTAGAATTCCTGGCTTACCCATTCTCTTTCTGTCTCTATCTCTGTCTGTCTCTCTCTCTCCTTGAAAATAAATAAATGAAGTATTTTTTTAAAAAAATTTTAGAAAAGAAAGGCCAGACTGTTGGGCTGGCATAAAAAAAAAAAGAGCAAAGGTGGTGAAAAACCACACTGAGGACTTTGAACAAAATAACACCCTTCAAGTCCCCTTGATAACACATAATAGGGTTTTTCCAGGAAGTCTTGACTCCAGGTAATTGTATTTGCACAAAATTTCAAAGTCTATGAAAACACCAAACCAAATATACCAACACAATATGGCAGGGATCAAATCAAACCTCATAGTCATTACCCTAAATATGAATGGACTTAATTCACCCAGTAAGAGACACAAGCTAACAGGATTAATCAGAAAATTATACCTCTCAATCTGTTGTCTTCAAGAAACCCACCTCACCACTAAAGACAGATATCTTCTCAGGGTGAAAGGCTGGAAAACAATATTCCAAGCAAATGGGAATAAGAAACAAGCAGGCATAACTATATTAATATTGGATAAAATAGACTTTAAAAATAATACTTAAAAAAGTCAAGGCCACTTCCTATTTATCAAGGGAACTATCCATCAAGAGAATATCACAATCATAAATCTGTATGCACCAAACACAGGGACACCACAATTTGTAAAACAAAACCTACTTGAAAATAAGACAGAAATAACCACCAACACAATCATAGTTGGGGGCTTTAATACACCATTACCAGTAATAGATCATCCAAACTGAAACTCAACAGGGAAGTAAGAGAACTCAGCAAAACCACAGAACATTTAGACCTAACAGACATCTACAGAACATTCCACCCCAAATCCACAGACTACACATTCTTCTCAGCAGCCCATGGAACCTTCTCTAAGATAGATTATATACTCGGTCACAAAGCCTGCCTCCATATATTTAGGAAGATTGACATAATTCCCTACATGTTATCAGATGACAATGCTATATTGCTAGAAATTAACAACAAAAGACCCACCAGCAATCCTATCAGCTCCTGGAAACTGAACAGCACACTTTTAAACAATAAACAGGTTGTAGACAAAATAAAAGATGAAATTTTGAAATTTCTAGAAATGAATGACAATGAAAACACATCGTATCAAAACTTATGGGACACAATGAAGGTGGTCCTCAAGGGAAAATACATAGCACTAAATGCCTTCATAACAAACACAAAGAAATCCCAAATCAATAATCTAACTATCCACCTAAAGGCACAGGAAAAGCAAGAAGAATCCAACCCAAAAAGCTCCAGAAGGAAAGAAATAATTAAGAGCAGAAATCAATGAATTGGAAATGAGGAAAACAATTAAGAAAATTTGATGAAACAAAGAGCTGGTTCTTTGAAAAAATAAACAAGATGGACAAACCCCTGGCAGATTTGGTCAGGCAAAAAAAAAAAAAAGACACACTTCAAATTAACAAAATTCGAAATGAAACAGGAGAGATCACGGCAGACATAAGTGAAATTGGGATAATCATCAGGACATATTTCAAAAACCTCCACTCCACAAAACTGGGTAATATGGAGGAAATGGATAAATTCCTGGACACATACCATCTACCAAAGCTAAACTCAGAGCAGATTAATCTCCTAAACAAACCTATCACACCTATTGAGATTGAAAAGGTAATAAAAAACCTCCCATGCTCCTGGATAGGCAGAATTAACATTGTGAGAATGGCAATCCTACCAAAGGCAATATACAGATTTAATGCAATTCCAATCAAAATTCCAGCATTGTTCTTCACAGAGACAGAAAAATTGATCACAAAATTCATATGGAAAAGCAAAAGGCCTCAGATATCCAAACATATCCTCAGGAAAAGGAACACCTCTGGAGGCATCACTATACCTGACCTAAAGCTATATTACAAAGCCATATTAATAAAAACAGCATGGCACTGTCATAAAAACAGGAGTATAGACCAATGGAATACAATCGAAGACCTTTGGGTCAGGTAACTACAACTACCTGATATTTGGCGAAGGCCCTAACAATATAGGCTGACAAAAACAAAAAACAAAAAACAAAAAACAAAAACAAAACAAAACAAAAACAAAACGGCATCTTCAACAAATGGTGCTAGACAAACTGGATTAACCATATGCAAGAAATTGAAACTTAATCCACACATCTCTCCATACACAACACTCAAGTCCGATTAGATCAAATACCTCAATATAAAACTGGAATCTTGGCTACTACTGGAAGAAAATATAGGAGGAACTTTCCATGATATAGGAATGGGAAAAGACTGTGAACACAACCCCATTAGCACGGGATCTTAATCAATCACTTAACCAATGGGATCACATGAAGCTGAAAAGTTTCTTCACAGACAAACATACAGTAAGCAAAGCCAATAGACTAGCCATAGAAAGGGAGAAAATATTTGCTGAATATCCAACTGACAGAGGCCTAATCTCTAGAGTCTGCAAAGAACTCAAAAACGTGAACAATAAAAAGTCAAACAACCCATTCACAAAATGGGGTAAAGAATTGGACAGGCAGTTCTCAGAGAAAGAAATACAAATGGCAAACACACACTTAAGAAAATGTTCATCATCCATAATTATCAGGGAAATGTAAATGAGATTCCATCTTACCCCAGAAAGGATAGCAAACATTATAAAATTAAATGAAAATGAATGCTGGCAAGGATGTGGAGAAATAGGAACACTCATCCAATAATGGTGGGAATGTAAGATGGTACAAACACTTTGGAAAGCAATATGGAGACTCCTAAAAAAGCTGACTATACAGTTACCAACAGACCCAGTTATTCCCTTACTGGGCATGAACCCTAAAAGCTCCATGCCTCAGTCCAGAGAGATTTGCTCAACCATGTTTATAGCTGCTCAATTCATAACAGGTAAGAGTTGGAAACAACCCAGATGTCCATCATTAGACAAATGGATAACTAAGATGTGATATATCTACATGATGGAATTCTACACAGCAGTAAGGAAAAAATGACATAATGAAATTTGAAGAAAAATGCTTGAACCTGGAACAGATAATTCTCAGTGAACTCACGTAATCCCAGAAAGATAATCACCACGTAGTCTCACTCATCTACAGCTCCTAACCTGAATCTACCAATGATGTCGACATACCTAGCAAGTATCTCAAGGACCAGCCACTAGGGTAGGTGGGGATGGTAAGGGAGGGGGTAGGGGACACAAATCTGGTCACAAATGGCAATGGTACCATAAAATTCTACATCCTAGAAGACAGACCAAATGGTTGAACCTTCACCAGGCCCTTAGAGGGAAAACCTGAGTCACAAGGCCCTGGAAAGGGTAAGATGAAGACTGACCTTAATCATCTACTGTTTCTGTTTCTCTCCCTCCATGTCTCTCTCTCTCTGTCTCTCTCTCTCCCTCCCTCCCCCTTTCTCCTTCTCTCTCATCTGTCCATCTATTTTATAATACTTATCTTTTTCTTCCCTCTCTTCTTTGGTGCTGACCTGTAACTCCCAATACCAGCAGGTGGCTATCATCCACAATGAGCTCTTGATCAGAGAGACCTACACATTTCCCAAGAGAAGACAGATTTCTGTCAGAGTACTTGATGACACATCAAAGGTTAGTGTTAAGACCCTACTGCTGAAGACACCATATGCTCTTGGCATGTAACATGGAGTGACATGGCTAGAAGCTGGAAGAGAATCAGTCCCCACACAGTTAGCACGTCTAGTGCCAGAAGGTGCTACATGAGCAACTGGGGGAAAATGACCAATATCTGTCCAAGCAACTCATGGTCTAACCTACTTAGCAGCAAACAATTTGACATGATGCTCACACAAGTGAAATAGTGGTGCATAGCCAGGGTGGGAAACCAACTGTGCTTAATTTGGCTAACTGATCTGCTAACTTACTCTCCATTGGAGAATCTGCTTCTCTTTTTCAGGTAGATGTAGATCCTAAGGAGAGAGCCACTCCATCATACCTCAAAAGGGCCCCAGCTGAAACTAAGAATAATTAGCAAAACAAGCAAGGGTGCTGTTTTCTTGATGAACCTGGTACCAGCACAAGGGTGAAGGAGATAGACACAGAACAATCAAATCTTACCAAACCAGATATCCAGAGACACAGAGGCTCCCAAGACCTCATCACTGAAGCAGACCTAAAATGAACCCAACATGGCTCAGGGAAATTGGCAGAAGAAGGGGCAGAAAGAATGTTAGAGCCACACGTTGGGTCATGATACACAGAGACATTTCCTCCTACTCATAACTGATGGCTAAGCACACAATGCATGACCTGTATACCCCAACAAGAAGGGTCCCCAACAAGAAGGTGGAGGGAGTAAGGACAGGGATGAGGCTACCAATGGTACCAACTTGACTGTATTCACTGAGTACAAAACTATTTAAAAAATTGAAAATAAAAATTAAAATAAACAAATGAAAATGTTTTAATGTGTCAAAAAAAAGAAAAAAAAAAAAAAGAAAGCAAGCATGAGAGCCAATGAAAGATAGATCAACTCCAAAGCCTTCATTCTCTTTGTCTTCAGAAGTCTCAAGCTTCTCACTAATTCTAATCTGCTATTAGGTACCACAGGTACCTGTTGCATTTCCCGAATTTTTAGGGATGCTTGGCAACGATTGACTCTCCTCCTGTAATGACTTTGGGAAGTACAAAGGTAGCAGCTGCTGGTAAGCAGTCTATTCAAGGTCAGAGACAGCAGCACTCCTCTTTCCTTTCATGGTTTACTCATGCATCTGTAGGAATCTCCTTAGGGACTGAAGTGCAATGTGTATTTCACTCACTAAAAGATAACCCTGTGTGGTACTTTGAATGTGATAGTTTAAATGTATGGCCCTGTAGACTCAGATGTTTTATTAAAGTTGAGCTGACAACTTCAGCCCCTGGCAAGCAGATCCCTGCTACAGGGGTCATGTCACTGGGGGAGGAGCTTGGAGTCTAGCCCTAAGGTGTGTTTGAAGGTGGATCTGAATCTAGCCCTAATAGGTGTGTTCAGAGCAATTGTAGCTCTGATGGCTAGTTCTTGCTGGTGTTGGTGTTTGCTTACTGCAGTTGTGTCTCTCTGCTTGGATCTATGACAGGGAGCAAGCTTCTTCTACCATTGATGGTGTTCCCCTAGACTCTGTAAGCCTGAAATAAACTCCTTTCCTCCCATGTGCTGAGTATGGTTGGATTTTTGTCACAGCAAAGAGAATCTGACTGCTCTTTTGGCAGTGGAACCACATTTCTATAGCAGCTGTACCAGGACCTTTCAGCTTATTCTTAGAGCCCACTGTGTGAATGATGAACAGGAGATTATAATAAACTCCCTTGTCAGTTTTCTTCAACTGTTTGGTAACTTTTAAGTAGAGCCTCCTTCTGATCTGGCCTTGCAAGTATGAAGACACTTCCTGACACAGGATTCTTGTCTGTGAAACTTTCATTGCTCATATTCATAATGGTTATACAATTCAGTAATGCCACAGCTCCTTTATAAAGAACCACTTTCCATAGATATTGTTATTACAAATAAAAGGCAACATAATAGAGCCTTCATGAAATGCTTCAACTGCAATATCAAAAGAATTTAATTCATCTTCACATGAGTCATCTCAGTTTAGCAGCATCCACATGTGCCGGGAAGGTATACCCAAGGGATCCATGGAATGGGGACTTTAGATTGTTTTTCTCCAAACTCCTCAGCAATTCAGTATTCCCTGGGGATTTCAGAGCAGTCCCATTTGGAGGCAGGCAGCAGTGTCACAGAAAAAATAAGGAGAGACACCTGGAATAGTCAGGAAGCAGGTTTTAATCAGGTTGCAGCTACCCTCAGTGGACTACCATCTCAAAGCCTGGGGTCCACGGAGGTAAGATTTTATATCTTAGGTTAGGAGTGGGTTACAGCAAAAAGATAACTTATATATTGATTGTGTAACAGAAAAATCTTAAAATATATGATTGTAAGGAATTGCAGGGGCTGTAGAGATGGCTTAGCAGTTAAGGCACTTGCCTGCAAAGCTAAAGGACCCAGGTTCGATTTCCCAGGACCCACGTAAGCCAAATACACGATGTGGCATATGGGGCTCCAGTTCATTTGTAGTGGCTGTAGGCCCTGGTGAGCCCATTCATTCCCCCCCATAAATAAATAAATAAATAAATAAATAAATAAATAAATATACTATTTTTTAAAAAAAAAAAAGAAATTGCAAAATTATAAGAAGTTGGTAAACCCCCCACAAAAAGTTTCCAGAGAGGTGTGAAATTTATTGTCTGAGGCAAACAGTAAGAGGAAGTTCTTGTTAAGGGGGAGAAACCACAATTGGGTGATAACAGTACAGAGAAAGTAAAGATTAAATCCTCACTTAAAATCCTTGTTTTCCTTCCATGTGCTATATCAGTAGCCAAGGTTAAGTTCATCATGGAAGGTAGCCACGTGATGTCTCCACCCAACCCTCACCAGGAGTGCAAGGGTTAAGGCAAAAAAACATTCTCCAAAGGATGGAGTAACCAGTTGCAAGCACTCTGGGCTGCCAAACAATGACTTCCACTGCCTAATTCCCTTTAATCATTTTAATAATACCCACTTTTACTGGAATAAGATGGTATCTTGTTGTAGTTTGATGTTTGGGTCTCTGATGGCTAGAAATGATAATTTTTCATAGAACTGTGGGAAATTTAAATGTATTCCTAACATATATCTATTTATGCTCATTGCCCATTTTTGATAGAGGGTCTTTTGTCTTGTTGATACTTTTGTTTCCAACTCTCCTTATCAGACATATAGTGTTCAAATATTTTCTCACACCATGTAAGTTTTCTCTTCACCTTGGTAATCGTTTCCCATTCTGTGTAACTTTTCTGGTCCTTTGATTTGATTCAATCTCATTGACCTATTTTTTGTTTCTTGTGCTTTAGGGGTCTGGTTCAAAAAATTCTTGCCCATTCCAACAGCCTAAAACATTCCCTATGCTTTCTTCTAGTAGTTTCACAATTTCAGCTTTTACATCTAATCTTTAATCCATTTGAGTTGGCTTCTATAACTGCTAAGAAATATAGTCTGGTTCATTTTTGAGCTTATGGACATCCAGTTTTTCCAGAACCATTTGTTAAAAAGACTGTTTCCTCCGTTATGCATTCTTAGCAACTCTTCTATAAATTAGCTACAGATGTACTGGTTCACTTGTCTGCATTTTTCCTTCTCTTCTCTCAGCCTATGTACTAATGTTTTCTCTGTTGAATACAACTTCATAATATATTTTGAATTCAGGTAATGTAATGCCCCCTGTTTTGTTCTTCTTGCATGAGATAACCTAAGCTACTTGGTTGAGTGCATGTGTGTGTATGCACATACTTACATGTGCATGCATGTGAGTATGGATAAGTAAAAAGCTAAAATTTTACAGTAGTTATCTGAAAAATGTCATTGACATTTTAGGGACTACACTGAATCTACATTGCTTTTGATAGTGCATATGTTTGAATAATACTTATTCTTCCAAGTCCTGAACATTGGATTTAATTCTATATTTTGTATTGTCTTCATTTCTTCTGTTCATTTTATTTTGTTATTTTAACTTTTTATTGAGTTTTCACAAGTATATACAATAAATCATAATTTCCTTCCCCATTTTCATTCTTCCTTTCTCAAACCCACTCTCTGTTGACTCTCCTACTCCTTCTAATTACTCTCTTTTATTTTGATATCATCATCTTTCCCCCTAATTATGAAGGTCTTGTGTAGGTAGTCACTGTGCGGTCATTAATATCAAGGCCATTTTGTACCTGGAAGATTGTATTGTTAGCAATCTGACACTTCATTTGTCTCTTACATTCTTTCTGCCACCTCTTCTGCAATGGACCCTGAGCCTTGGAGTGTGTGATGAGAGCTTTCTCAGTGCTGAACACTCCATTGTCACTTCTTCCGAGCACCATGGTGACTTTTGAGTCACCCTAATGGTCACTGCCATCTGAAAAGAGAAGTTTCTCTAAACAAAGTTGAGTATAGCATTAATATATGGGTATAAACATTCAAAAAGCGATTATAGGATAGGTTGATGGGCATAATATATCCAAGTAACCAGACAACAGCAAGTGTTACTTCTCCAGGACTCATGACATTCCCAACCATAGGCTTTTGACTAGGTTTTCAGTACCAAACATGTATTCCATGCTGTGGAGCGGGCCTCCAGTCCAACTAGAGAGTGGTTGGTTTCTCCCATAGCAGTCATGCCACTGTTACACCAGTTGGTACATTTAGCCTGGCTAGCCGACCTTAAGGCTTGAGTACCACTGCTATTTATCACTGTTGATGACTTTTCTCTCTCATTGTGATGCATGTAGCATAACTCTTTCCAGCTTTCTGACAGCTAGTCAACAGGTTACATCCTATTCTTTTTTTATTAAGTAAAATCTTTGGACACATCATGTCTTGGTACCATTTTCTTCCTCCATGTCCCCATCCCACTGAGGGTCCTCCTCAGTGGGATTGCTGGTATTCACCATGAGTTCATGGGTTATGAGCTGTGAGAATGGCAGTCAGTCGTTGTGGAGGCCAGGGGGCAATACCTCTGGATATTATTTTCCACCCAGTGACTCCTACATTCTTTCCATCCCCTCTTCTGCAAAATTCCCTGAGCTGTGGTGGATGTGTTTTAAGTCTACTTTAGTGTTGAGCTCTCAGCAACTGCTGGATTTCTGCTTTATTTAGTATGTTTTGAGTATCCTCAGTGCCTATTGCCATCACCCTGTTGCAGTTTTTCAGACTTGCTGTGGATATAGCACTCTTGCTCATCTCACCAATCCCTCTGTGGTTTCATCTGGCCCTAACTGATGTGCAAGGGGTGAGGGGTGGCTCATCTCATGATGGGGAGTCAGCTATTTTTTCTTGAATTGTTGATAGGCTTTGGTTGTCCTTGGTTTTCACTGCATTCTGTAAATGAAAAACAGATTCTTCAATGGAGAGTGAGATCAGCATAGGTTAACAGAGATAAGCATAGGTAATTAAGAGAAATTTGGATAGATGTAGTCTCTCTTTTGGCCAAAGACTAGTGGGAGCTTCTTGATGGAGTTCATTATCCTTGTCTCCATAGGACATTCACTTAGTTTCCAGTACCAGCTGTGGGTTACTTGCCATTGAGTGGGACATTTAGCCAATCAGAGAGCCATTGGTTACCCACCTAGGCTGGGTGCCACTATAGCACAGATAATGTACATCTTGTCCAGCTGGTTGATTTCATATAGCAGTGTTCTGTGAATTTCCTTGTGTACACTAACAAACTGGTATTGATTTTCTACTAAAGAAGGAGAAAAAAAGGAAATATGTTGATAAAATGATACCAGTGTGAAGGGAAAACAGTTTTGAAGGTAAAGATTGACTATCATGTATATTTTAACATTGATTTAATATTCAGATAGTAGCAGTTATTGAAATTTGTTTACTGTAAGTTTCAACACAATATTTAGCAAACATCTGCTTGGAGAATTTATAGAATGTTATACAGTAAAATTATGTAGTATTCTCATACAGAAATGAAATATTACATTAATTGTGTTAGGAGTTTTTGCAGTAAGTGTGTGTGTGTACTATGTGTGATGTGTGTATGGTGTGGCATGTAGTGTAGGAACATGTATGTATAGGTATACAAGCCACATGTGTATACATGGGGAGATCAGAGGAGAACATTGTCCTCTGACATTCCTCCACATTTCTCTTCCACATTGTTTCTTTGAGACAGAGTCTCACTGAACCTGGAGCTGGTTAAACAGGCTGACCAGCGAGCCCTAGCAGTTCTCCTGTTTCTACTTCACACAGTACTGGGGTTACAGCTGTGTGTCATCATGTCAAGCTTTTTATGTTGGTGCTAGGAATAGAACTCAGACCGCCATGCTTATACAGGAAACATTTTTATATGCTGAGCTAGCTCTCTAGCCACTGATTAAGCAGTTTAGTTTGTATACTTGATAGAGAAAAAAAGTGTAAAATATATTCAGTTATGCTTGAATTATGTTGGATTTTTATGTCTCATAGTTCCTGTGCCATTAAGGTCATTGTTTGATGGTGCATATTTTAAATAACTAATAATTAAGATAGCCTACGGCCTAATATTAAACTGGATAACATACATGATAAACATCATAAGAAGTCAAGAAAGGAAGAGGGTGTGGTGGTGGCACACACCTGTAATCCCAGCACTTAGGAGATATAAGTAGGAGGATCTCTGTGAGTTCAAGGCCATCCTGGGACTACAGAGTGAGTTCTAGGTCAACCTGGGCTAGAGTAAAACTCTACCTCAAAGCTGGACATGGTGGCGCATGCCTTTAATCCCAGCACTAGGGAGGCAGAGGTAGGAGGATCACCATGAGTTCGAGGCCACCCTGAGACTACATAGTGAATTCCAGGAGAGCCTGAACTAGAGTGAAACCCTACCTCGAAAAACAAAACAAAACAAAAAAACTCTACCTCAAAAACAAAAAATCCATATTCATATAGCAGTGTCCCCTGCTTGTTCACAATTTTGTTGGCCATTTTCCCCCAGCAGCTCATGTAGTGCTTTCCAGCACTATACAGGCTAATCATCTGGGAGCTGGCTTCCTTCCATATTCCAGCTGGATCTCTCCATGTTCTATGTTGGCAGCATGTGGTGTCTTCAGCAATAGAATCTTACCTTTTACCTGAGGTAGGTAATCAAGTGCTTTAACAGAAGCCTGTCATGTTTGGGAAATCTCATAGGTCTCTCCAACCAACAGCTCAGTGTGGGTTATAACTGATTTCTGGTACTGGGAGTTATAAAACAGAGCTAATTGTTTTAGGATTAGGCTTTATCTCACCATCTCCAGGGTCCTTCTTACCAGACGATCTCTCCATGCTGCTACTGAGGGTTATATTTTTTACTCTGCTAATCAGGAGGAAGTTTTCTATGGTACTAATTCATTTTGGATTGAGTCTTTTTATAAATCTCCCCCTGCCCACCTATTCCCCTTCCCCCACACCCTTCTATCCCTCTTATCTGTTCTTGAGTTGTCTGTCAGGTATGCCTGCAACTCAAGCTGCTCCAGGTTAGGAACCACAGATGAGGGAGAACATGTGGTGTTTGTCTTTCTGTGCTTGTGTGAGGTCACTTAGTATGATTGGTTACAAGTCCATCCATTTTCCTTACTACTGAATAGAATTCCATTGTATATATGTACCATGTCTTCATTATCCATTCATCAAATGATGGGCATCTGGGTTGATTCCACTTCTTAGCTATTGCGAATAGAGCAGCTATAAATATAGTTGAGCAAGTTTCTCTGAAGTGAATAGTGGAGTCTTTAGGGCAGATGCCCAATAGAGGAATAGCTGGGTCAGTTGGTAGCTCTATTTTCATCTTTTTCAGGAGTCTGCATACTGATTTCCATAGTGGGTGTACAAGTTTGCACTCCCCCAGTGAATGTGGGTTCCTCTTTCCCCACATCCTTGCCAACATTTTGTGCCATTTAAGTTTTTAATGATTGCCTTCCTGACTGGTGTAACATGGAAACTCAAAGTATTTTTATATATAGAGAGAGAAAGAGATATTTCATCTAGGGTTAAATTTATTCCTAGGTTTTTTTGTAACTATTGTAATAGTTTTGCTTTCTTTACTTCTTATTAGATAATTTGCTATTGGTGTATAAAAAAACGGATTTGTATATGTAAATTTCATGTACTACAGCTTTACTGAATTCATTTGTTCTAATAATTATGTTATATTTTTACATCACTTGCAAAATGACAATTTGGTTTTCCACTTTTTTAATTTAGGTGCCCCTTGTTTCTTTCTGTTACATGATTTCTCCAACTAGGGTATAGTGTATTGTTGAATAAAAGTGGAAGAAGGGGACATGTTTATCTTACTCTAGATCTTAGAGTAAAAACATGGAAATTTCCCCCATCATAATTTTACTTGTTTCCTTGTTATATACTGACTTATTATGTTGAGGTGTATTTTTTTCTGTGCTTGATTTGTTCAGTTTTTTATTGTGAAAAGATGCTGATTTTTATTATATATCTTTTTCTGTATATTGAGATGAGCATGTTTTTTTTTTCCTTTTCAATTTGTTGATGCGCTGTGTCACATGAATTGCATGCTCATGTTAAAACAGTACTTGTGGGCCTGTGGTGAATCCCCCTTTAATATATTCTAATATGCTGTTCACTTGTTTACTAATATTTTGATGAGTGTCTTTGAATGTATGGTCACTGAAAGTATTCATCTACAGCTTTCTTTTTTGCGTGAGTTACTCAGATTTTGGTATCACAGTAATGCTGGCGTCTTAGAATGTGTTTGGGAGAACTATATTTTCTTCAGGGGGAACTGGGGCAATATCTTAGTTTGTAGTGCTTGCCTGTCATGCATGAAGCCCTCGGTTCTATCCTTGACACAACATAAAAAGGATTATTTTCTTTTCAATAATTTGGAATATGTTAAAAGTTATTTCTTCTTAAAATGTTTCATAGAACTTAGAAATGAAGCTGTGTGATATTGTGATTTTCTGTGACTTTTTTTGAGGCAAGGCCAATAGACTGGCCTTTTGTTATGACAGAGAGTGAGAGAGAGAGAGAGACAGGGGGAAAGAGAGAGAGAGAATTGGTACACCAGGACCTCCAGCCACTGTAATCAAATTCCAGATGCTTTCAGCCCCTTGTGTGCATGTGCTTACATCGCTGTGCATCTGGATTCTGCAAGCACTTGAGAGTTGGACATGAGTCCTTAGGCTTTGCAGCCAAGCACCTTAACAGCTGATCCATCTCTCTAGCCCTCTATGACCTTTTATTACTGATTTGATCTCATTAGCCATTATTGTCCTGTTCAGGTTTGCTATTTTTCCATGTTTCAATTTTGGCAAAGTGTATTTGCTCCCTGAAATTTTTCTTTCCACTTGATGTTTTGAAAAGTGTTATAGATAGCTGTTCACAATGAACTTCAGTGACCCTTTTTTATTGTGATATCTCTTGTAATGTTTTCCTTTTCATCTCTACTTTTATTTCTTATTTGAGTTTTCTCCTTTTTTTGCTTACCTTTTAAAAGAACAAGATTTGTTTTGTTGGTCTTTTGTATGTAGAATAGTTTCTATTTCATTTATTTCTCTTCTGACCATTAGGACTTTCCTTATGATATTGGGTTTGGTTCTTGTTAGCAGTTGTTGTCTTTTTCTGCTAACAAGGTTTCTTGTTCACTTTTTTGGATACAAGCAGTGATTGCTATAAACTTCTTTCAGTATTGCTCTGGTTGTATCCAATAATATTTCAAGGCATTTCTAATATTTATGATTCTATTTCTTTGCTTTCTTTGTTTGTTTTTTTTCTTTATTAGTTAGTTTTGTTTTCAGCAAATACAGTCAGTTTGGTACCATTATTAGGCTCATCCGTGACCTACCCCCTCCCCTTGGCCCCTCCTTGTTGAGGTATACGAGTCATGCATTGTGGAGTTAGCCCACAGTTATGGGTAAGCTAAATGTCTCTGCATATCATGACCCAACATGTGGCTCTGACATTCTTTCCGCCCCCTCTTCCGCAAAATTTCCCTGAGCCATGTTGGGTTCTTTTTGGTCTGCTTCAGTGATGAGGTGTTGGGGGCCTCTGAGGCTCTGGCTCTCTGATTTGGTAGGAGTTGCTTTTTCTCTGTGCTGATCTCCTTCCCCCTTGTGCTGGTATCCGGTTCATCAGGAAAACAGCCCCCTTGCTTGTTTCTCCAATTTTTCTTAGTTTCAGCCGGGGCCCTTGTGAGGTATGATGGGGTGGCTCTCTACTTAGGATCTATATCTATCTGAAAAAGAGAAGCAGATTCTCCAACGGAGAGTAAGTTAGCATCAGGACAAATGAGACAACCCTTTTTTTTTTTTTTTTTTTTTTTGGTTTTTCAAGGTAGGGTCTCACTCTAGCCCAGGCTGACCTGGAATTCACTATGGAGTCTCAGGGTGGCCTCGAACTCACTGCGATCCTCCTACCTCTGCCTCCCGAGTGCTGGGATTAAAGGCGTGCGCCACCACGCCCGGCTCTTTTTTTTTTTAATAGAGAATTTAATAGGTGTAGGCCCTCTTGTAGCCCACAATTGATGGTAGCTTGATATTGGAGAGTGGGCTAATGTTTGGATATGGTTCTGACTTGTTTCCCAACTCCAGCTATGGGTCCCATACCACTGAGGTTATCAGTTAGCCAAATTGAGAGCAGTTGGTTCCCCACCATGGCTGTGTGCCACCACTGCACTTGTGTGGGCATCACAACAAGTTATTTGCTGCTAAGTAGGTTAGACCATGCGTTGCTTCGACAGATATTGGTCATTTTCCCCCAGTCGCCCATGTAGCACCTTCTGGCACTAGACGCGCTGACTGTCTGGGGACTGACTCTCTTCCAACTTCCAGCCATGCCATTCTAATTTGCATGTCAATCACATAAGGTGTCTTCAGCAGTAGGGTCTTACCACTAGCCTTTGGTGGTTCATCAAGTACTCTGACAGAAATCTGTCTGTCTTTTAGGAAACCTTGTAGGTCTCTCTGATCAAAAGCTCATTATGGATGATAGCCCCATGCTGGATCTGGGAGTTACAGGTCAGTGTCCACTAAGAAAATGAGGAAAAAGATAACTAATATACAAGAGTTAGAGATAAGAGAGAGAGAGAGAGAGACAGAGGAGAGGGGAAGTGAGGGAGGGAAGATGTAGAAGATTAAGGTTAGTCTTGATCTTAACCTCTCCAGTGTCATGTGGTTCAGGTGTTCCCTGTAAGGGCCTGGTGAAGGATCAGCCATTTGGTCTGTCTTTTAGTAAGTAGAAAATTATGGTACCATTGCCGTCTGGTTCTAGATTTGTGTTTTCCACTCCTTAGGTGCCCTCCCCTCCCTCCCCTTCCATCCTAGTGTCTAGTCTAGGAGATGCTTGCTGGGTATGTAAGGTATCTTCGGTAGATTCAGGTTAGGTGCTGTAGATGAGTGAGACTATGTGGTGATTTTTTTTCTGTGATTGGGTAAGTTCACTGAGAATGATCTGTTCCAGGTTCAACCATTTTTCCTCAAATTTCATTGTGTCATTTTTTCTTACTGCTGTATAGAATTCCATTGTGTGGATATACCACATCTTAGTTATCCATTCTTCTAGTGATGGACATCTGGGTTGATTCCAGCACTTAGCTATTACAAACTGAGCAGCTATAAACGTGGTTGAGCAAATCTCTCTAGCCTGTGGTTTGAAGGTTTTAGGGTAGATGCCCAGTAAGGGAATAACTGGGTCTGTTGGTATCTCTATGCTCAGCTTTTTCAGAAGTCTCCATATTGCTTTCCAAAGTCGTTGTACCATCCTACATTCCCACCAACAGTGGATGAGTGTTTCTACTTCTCCACATCCTCGCCAGCATTTATTTTTATTTGATTTTTTGATGTTTGCTATCCTTAATGTGGTAAGGTGGAATCTCATAGTTGTTTTAATTTGCATTTCTCTGATAATTAGGGTTGATCAAAATTTTCTTAAGTGTATGTTTGCCATTTTTTTCTTCCTCTGTGAACTACCTGTTGAGCTCTTTGCCCCATTTCGTGAGTGGGGTGTTTGACTTCTTACTGTTTAGATTTTTGAGTTCTTTGTAGATTCTAGAGATTAGGCCTCTATCAGTTGGATAACCCACAAATATTTTCTCCCATTCTGTGGGTGATCTATTGGCTTTGCTTATTTTATGCTTGTCTGTAAACAAACTCTTCAGCTTCATGAGATCCCATTGGTTGAGTGACGGTTTAAGTTCATGAGCTACTGGGGTTTTGTTCAGGAAGTCTTTTTCCATTCCTATATCATGGAAAGTACTTCCTAAATTTTCTTCCAGTAGTATACGAGTTTCTTGTCTTATATTGAGCTCTTTCATCCATTTGGACTTGAGTGTAGTGCATGGTGAAATTGTGGATCAAGTTTCAGTTTCCTGCATATGGTTATCCAGTTTGTCCAGCACCATTTGTTGAAGATGCTGTCTTTTTTCCAGCCTATATTGTTTGGGCCTTTATCAAATATCAAGTTGCTATCGTTGCCTGACCCAAAGTCCGGGTCCTCAAGACTATTCCATTGATCTATACTCCGTTTTCTATGCCAGTACCATGCTGCTTTTATTACTATGGCTTTGTAATGTAGGTTTAGATCAGGTATGGTGATGCCTCCAGAGGTATTTCTTTTACCGAGGATATGTTTGGAAATGCGAGGCATTCTACCTTTCCATATGAAATTTGAGGTCATTTTTTCTATCTCTGTGAAGAACACTGTAGGGATTTTAATTGGAATTGCCTTAAATCTGTATATTGACTTTGGTAGGATTGTTATCTTCACAATGTTATTCTGCCTATCCAGGAACATGGGAGGTCTTTCCATTTTCTCAAGTCGGCCTCAATTTCTTTTTTGAGTGTATTTATGTTTTCGTTGTATAGATCTTTCACTTCCTGGGTTAATGTAATTCGAAGGTATTTTATTATTTTTTTGTTGCAATTGAAAATGGGACAATGTCCCTTATTTCTTTCTCTGTATCTTTGTCATTTTCATAAAGGAAGGCTACTAATTTTTGTGCATTGATTTTGTGTCCTGCTACTTTGCTATAGGAGTTAATCACCTTCAGGAGTTTTGGGATGGAGTCTCTCGGGTCTCTTACATATATAATCATGTCACCAGCGAATAAAGCTAACTTAACTTCTTCCTTTCCAAATTGTATCCCTTTTATTTCCTTCCTGTCTTATTGCTTGAGCTAGGACTTCCAGTACTATATTGAAAAGCAGAGGTGAGAGTGGACAACCCTGTCTTGTTCCTGATCTTAATGGGAATTCCTCCAGTCTCTCTCCATTAAGTATTATTTGGGCCTTAGGAGCTTCGTATATTGCCTTTATTAGGTTGAGATATGAACCAACCATGCCAATTCTCTCCAATGTTTTGAACATGAAGTGATGTTGAATCTTGTCAAAGGCCTTTTCGGCATCTATTGAAATGATCATGTGGTTTTTATGTTAAGCCTTGTTTATGTGGTGTATTACATTGACAGATTTCCGCATGTTGAACCACCCCTGTGTTCCTGGAATGAATCCCACTTGGTCAAGGTGGATAATGCTTTTGATGTGTTGTTGGATTCGGTTTGCAAGGATTTCTTTTAGGATCTTTGCGTCTAAATTCATCAGGGAAATAGGCCGGTAGTTTTATTTTCTTGTGGCATCTCTGCCTGGTTTTGGAATTAGGGTGATGCTAGCTTTATAAAAGGAGTTGGGTAGCTTTCCCTGTTCACCAATTGTGTGGCACAGTTTGAAGAAGATTGGTTTGAGTTCTTCCATGAAGGTTTGATAGAATTCAGCTGAGAAGCCATCTGGTCCTGGACTCTTCTTTTTTGGGAGGTTTTTTATTACTTTTTCAATCTCCATGAGTGTGATGGGTTGATTGAGGTGATTATAATCTGCTCTGTGTTTAGCTTTGGTACATGGTATGCGTCCAAGAATTTATGCATCTCCTCCACATTATACAGGTTTGTGGAGTAGAGGTTTTTGAAATAAATCCTGATGATTCTCCCAGTTTCACTTATGTCTGTTGTGATCTCTCCTTTTTCATTTTGAATTTTGTTAATTTGAAGCTTCTCCTTTTGTTGCTTGATCAGATTGGCCAGGGGTTTGTCAATCTTGTTTATTTTTTCAAAGAACGAGCACTTTGTTTTGTCAATTATCTTAATTTTTTCCTTCGTTTCCAGTTCATTGATTTCTGCTCCAATTTTAATAATTTCTTTCCTTCTGGAGCTCTTTGGGTTGGATTTTTCTTGTTTTTCCAGTGCCTTTAGGTGGATGGTTAGGTCATTGATTTGGGACCTTTCTGTCTTTTTTATGAAGGCATTGAGTGCTATGAATTTTCCCCTGAGGACTGCCTTCATTGTGTCCCATAAGTTTTGGTACGATGTGTTCTCATTGTCGTTCAATTCCAGAAATTTTGCAATTTCATTCTTTATTTCATCCACTATCCATTTATTGTTTAAAAGTGTGCTGTTCAGTTTACAGGTGCTGTTGGGATTTTTAGTGGGTCTTTTGTTGTTGACTTCTAGCAATATAGCGTTGTGATCTGATATCATGCAGGGAATTATGTCAATCTTCCTAAATATGTGGAGACAGTCTTTGTGGCCCAGTATATGGTCTATTTTAGAGAATGTTCCGTGGGCTGCTGAGAAGAATGTGTAATCTGTGGATTTGGATGGAAGGTTCTATAGATGTCTGTTAGGTCTAAGTGATCTGTGGTTTTGTTGAGCTCTCTTACTTCCCTGTTGAGTTTCTGTTTGGATGATCTGTCTATTACTGATAATGGTTTATTGAAGTGCCCAGCTATGATGGTGTTTGTGGTTATTTCTGTTTTATTGTCAAGTAGGTTTTGTTTTATGAACTGTGGTACCCCTGTGTTTGGTGCATACAGATTTATGATTGTAATATCCTCTTGATGGATCATTCCCTTGATAAGTAGGAAGTGGCCTTCTTTGTCTTTTTTGATTATTTTTGGTTCGACATCTATTTTATCCGATATTAATATAGCTACACCTGCTTGTTTCTTATTCCCATTTGCTTGGAATACTGTTTTCCACCCTTTCACCCTGAGGAGATGTCTGTCTTTAATGGTGAGGTGGGTTTCTTGAGGGCAACAGATTGAGGGGTCTGATTTTTTGATCCATCCTGTTAGCTTGTGTCTCTTCATGGGTGATTTAAGGCCATTAATATTTAGGGTAATGACTGTGAGATTTGATTTGGTTCCTGCCATATTGTGATGGTAAATGTGGGTTGGTGTTTTCATGGACGTTGAAGTTTCTTGTGCCTACTCTGAGTTTGGTTGTTGTGATCTGCTTCTTGTAGGCAATTGTGTTTGATTATTTTTTTCTTCTCTGTGGAGAATTTCCTGAAATACTCTCTGTAGGTTTGGTTTTGTGTTCATATAATTGTGAAGCTGAGTTTTGTCGTGGAATGTTTTTCTTTCACCATCTATTATGAGGGATACTTTTTCTGTGTAGAGTAGTTTGGGTTGGAAGCCATAGGTTCTTAGACTTTGCCCTTCTAGCTTTCAGGGTTTCCATTGAGAAGTCTGAAGTAATTCTGGTGGGGTTACCTTTGAAGGTGGTCTGCTGTTTTTCCCTAGCTGCTTTTAGGATTATCTCTTTGGTATCAATGTTAGAGTCTTAATAATAATGTGGCTTGGGGAATATCTCCTTTGGTCCAGTCTGTTTGGAGTTCTATTGGCTTCTTGTATCTTGATGGGCCTTTCTTTTAAGAGACTGGGGAATTTTTCTTCAATTATTTTGTTAAATAAGTTCTCCATGCCTTTGTCTGAATTTCTTCTCCTTCTGGTATTCCAATGATCCTGATATTAGGACGTTTAAGTGTATCCCACAATTCCCTCATGTTCTGTTCACAGGAGCTTTTGAACTTACTGAAATTTTTGAACTCTCTAACTGTTTCTTCCATCTTGTCTTCCAGATCAGAGTTTCTATCCTCCACTTGGCTGACTCTATTCTTGAGAGCTTCTAGCGAGTTTTGGACTTGTTCAATTAAGTTTGCGTTGTCTACTGCTTTTCTATGTATAATTTCCATCCCTCTGTCAAGCTCCCTTTTCATATCATTTTCTGATTTTCTTGATGATTCTTGGAGTTCATCCTTGCATTTCTTTATGTCTTCATTTAGCATGGCCAGCTGATTTTTAAGGTCTTCTTTTTTTTTTTTCACTCTTCCTCAAATCTCTTAACTCTCTTTGAAATCCTTCCAATTTCTTATCTAATCCTTCCAATTTCTTATCTATTAGTTCTAGTTTAGTGATGGCAGCATCCACACGATTGTTGGTCCTTTCTTGCTTTCCCGCATGTTCTACCAGTAGGTTGGTCAGGGTTGCGTTGCTCATAGCTTCAATTTGGTGTTCTTGTCTTATTGGTTCTTCTATGTTTTGGTTAGATGTATTCATTGTGGTACTGGGTAATCTAACTGGATTTTCTTTCATTTGATTTTTCATGTTATTTTTTTTCGCTGTGTTATGCCCATGACAGTGTATGGGCATGTACGTGGGCGTATCAGCCTGGGCTCAAGAACAATGGGCATCTTATGCAGCCTGGGGCAGTTTCCAAGCAGCCTGGACTTTGGCTTTCACTTGCCAAAGCCGCCTATCTACTGCCTGGCAGGGGCGCCAAATTTGCCTGAGTTCTCAAGTGGTAATGTGCCAAAGCTGCCTGCGTTCGAGCTAGAAGTGGCACTGAGGCACCAAGCACTGAAGCAGCTCGAACTCTGGCTGGGAACGCTGGGAACCGGCAGCAGTCTGCACTTCCCCGCCACAGGACAATGGAGGCCGGCGGCGCGCAGACATGTAGGGGATGGCACCTGAGGTGGCGCAAGCAAGAGACACAGTCTGAGGTTGCGTGGCACCTGCTGTGGGACTGGACTCGCTCAGTAAGTAGGCGAGTGGACGAGAGTGCGGAGAAGTCAAAGCTTCCGCACGCAGGGAACAATCGGCGCGCGGTGTCAGCAGTGGCGGCCAGCGCAACAGCGGCGGTACTGTGAACACGGCGGTTATTTGGGGTGAGGGGTGGGCAACACACCCGCGAGGGGATCCGCGATTCCCTGTTCCCCTGTCTCTGTGCCCTCCCATATTTCTCTCCCCTCAAGGCCAGTATGTACCCTTAATAGCTTGCCTTTCTTTCCCCGGGTTTTGTAGCGCAGCTAGGTGGTGGATGTCTTGGCCGGAAGTCTTCTCTTTGCTTTCTTTGATTCCATTGCTTCATTAATTAATTTTAATATATTTGTGTAGTTTTGAATTTTTCTAGTTGATGTCTAGTTTAATTATGATATGGTAACAAAAAAATTCAATTTGAGCTGCTGAGAAGAATGTATATTCTCTTAAGTTCGGGTGGAATGTTCTGTAGATGTCTTTTAAGTATATTTAATTTATGGTGCCATTTAGCTCCATTGTTTATTTATTTCCTGTTTGTGTGAGGTGTCTATTGATAATGGTGGGATATTGAAGTCAGCTACTGCTGGTTGGGTTTGATGTCGGTTTAGTGGGTGGAAGTTTCTGCGTTATAAAATTCTATGTACCTGTATTTGGTGTGCATATGTTTAGGATTGTTTTATCCTCCTGTTGAATTGTTCCTTTGATGAGTGTGAAGTGGTCTTCGTTATCTCTTTTGCTTAGTTTTGGCTTAAAACTCTGTGAGATATTGGAATAGCTTCACTTTCTTTGTATTTCCATTTGCTTGGAATAGCTGTTTTCATCTTATTCCCCTTAAAACAGTGTCAGTCTTTAGTGGTAAGGTTTTTTTCTTAAAGACAGTAAATGGATAGTTTTAGTTTTCTCATCCAACTTGTGACTTAGTCTCAGTGCTTTTACCACAGAGTTGAGTCCGTTGATGTTCAGAATTCTATTGTAAGTGTGAATTTGTCACTATCATATTGAAGATTTTGTGGAGTTTGTAGTTCTCTGGAGATTTCAGCTTTAAAACTGTTCTAAGGGATGAGGAAATGGCTCAGCCACTAAAGGTGCTTACTTGCAAAGCATGCCAGCCAGGGTTGAATTCCCCAGTACTCACATAATACCAGATGCACAAAGTGGTTGGGTTTCTTTGTAGTAGTAAGAAGCCCTAGTGTGGTGATGTGCTTTCTATCTTTCATAAATACATAAAAATATTTTTTTAAAGGTGGTATAGTTTTGATTACTTTTTCCCTCCTTAGGCTCTTAAATATGTTTACTCTTTTCTTCTGTATGAAGTATTCTGTCCAGTATTCTCTGTAGGGGTGGCTTAGTGCTCACATATTCATTCAGCCATCCTTTTTATGAAAAGTTTTTCTTTCACCTTCTATTGTGAGGGATAATTTTCCTGGGTATAGTATCTTTGCTTGGCCACCATGGTATTTCAATAATTGCAATATTCCATTCTGAGCTCTTCTGTCTTTCAGAGTTTACATTGAAAAAATCAGATGTTATTACAATGGGCTTACTTTTGTAAGCTTTTAATTTTTAGCTTTTAATTTTTGGTGTTTAATTTTTTGATTATGTGGTGTGGGGAATTTCTTCTCTGGTCCTGTCTACTTGGTATTCTATAGGCCTCATTACCTGGATGAGCCTCTTTTTGTAAGAATTGAAATTTTTCTTTTTGTATAATATAATTGTTAATTATTTCTAAATACTTTTATCTATTTATTTGTGGTCAGAGAAAGGTAGAGAGAACTATAACTAGAATGTGGGTGTACCACTATCTCTTGCGGCTGCAAACTAACTCAAGATGTATGTGACACCTTGAGCTTCAGGCTGTATATGGGTAGTGGGGATTCAACCTTGGGCCAGTAGCCTTTGCAAGCAAATGCCTTTAACCACTGAACAGTCTCTCCAGTCTTTATTCTATACCATTATTGAAGATATTCTTTATGTCCTTGGCCTATAATGCTTCCCCTTTTATTATGCCAATGATACAAATGTTTGTTCTTTCTATTTTTTATTTATTCTTATTAGTTATGTACACAGTGTGTATACGACCATGTTGGTACCATCGTTAGCCTCCCTTCTGTCCTTCCCTCCCTCCTCTGCAGGGACCCACTTCATTGGGGAATGTGGGTTGTGCATTGTGGGATTAGCCATCAGTTATGGATAAGAGGCAGTGTCTCTGTGCATAATGTCTCAATATGTGGCTCTAACAGTCTTTCTGCCCTCTCTTCTGCAAATTTCCCTGAGCCATGTTAGGTTTGTTTTAGGTTGACCTCAGTGATAAGGTTTTGGCAGCCTCTGTGTCTCTGGATATCTGGTTTGGTAGGAGATGAGTATTCTATGTGTCTATCTCCTTCACCCTTGTGCTGGTTCACCAAGAAAGCAGCACTCTTGTTCATTTTCCCAATTACTCTTGGTTTCAACTGGGGCCCTGTTGAGGTGCAATGGGCTGATTCTCTCCTCAGGATCTTCATCCATCTGAAAAAGAGAAGCAAATTCTCCAACAAAGAGTGAAGTCAGCACCAGATAAATGGGATAACCATTATTATTTTAGAGAAAATTTAATAGGTGTTGGCCCTTTTGTAGCCCATGATTGCTGGGAACTTGATAATGGGGGGTGGGATCATTTTTTGGATATGGTTCTGACTTGTTTCCCAGCTCCAGCTATGGGTTCTGTTCCACTGAGTGGATTAGTTAGCCAAATCATGAGCAGTGGGTTATCCACCATGGCTGTGTGCCACTATTTCACTTGTGTGAGCATCACATCAGTTTGTTTGCTGCTGAGTAGCTTATAGCACAAGTTTCTTGAACAGATGATGGTTGTTTTCTCCCATTCGCTCATGTGGCACCTTCTGGCACTAGACGAGCTAACTGTTTAGAGACTGACTCTCTTCCAGATCCCAGAAAGTTCACTTCTATGTCACGTCCCAACAGCATATGGTATCTTCAACAGTAGGGTCTTACCACTAACCTTTGGTGGGTCATCAAGTACTCTGACAGAATTCTGTCTTCTTTTGGGAAACCTTGTAGTTCTCTCTGATCAACAGTTCATTGTGGATGTTAACCACGTGCTGCTACTGGGAGTTACAGGCCAGCGCCAAGTAAAACAAGGAAGACAAAGACAGGTAATATAAAAGAGATAAAGAGAAGAGAGAAGAGGGAGAGAAAGAGAGATGGAAACAGGAGAAGATTAAGATTACATTATACCTTCTCCAGGGCCCTGTGATTCAGGTATTTCCACTAAGGACCTGATTACAGTTTAACCATTTAGCCTGTCTTTTAGGATGTAGAATTTTGTGGTACTGTTGCCATTTGGGTCCAGTTTTGTGTCCCCCCACCCCAAGCCTTATACTTCCCTCCCACCCCATCCTCCCTATTATATGGACTTCAAGATGTTTATTAAGTATGTCAGCATCTCAGGCAGATTCAGATTAGGAGCCACAGATGAGTGAGACCATGCAACAATATCGTTCTACGATTGGGTGAGTTCACTGAGAAAGATCTGTTCCAGGTTCGACCATTTTTCTTCAAATGTCATTGTGTACTTTTTCTGTGTAGAATTTCATTGTGTCACTACACTATATCTTGGTTATCCATTTGTCTAATGATGGACATCTGGGTTGATTCCAGCTCTTAGCTATTATGAATTGAGTAGTTACAAACATGGTTGAGCAAATCTCTTTGAACTGAGGTGTGGAGCTTTTAGGGTAAATGCCCAGTAAAGGAATAACTGGGTCTGTTGGTAACTCTATATTCAACCTTCTTAGGATTCTCCATATTGCTTTCCATCGTGGTTATACCATCTTACAATTCACCAACAGTGAATGAGGGTTCCTGTTTCTACACATCCTCACCAGTATTTGTTTTCATTTGATTTTTTAAGTTTGCTATCCTCAATGGAGTAAGGTGGAATCTCATAGCTGCTTTAATTTGTATTTCCCTGATGATTAGGGATGATGAAAATTTTCTTAAGTGTGTGTTTGCCATTTGTATTTCTTCCTCTGAGAACTCCCTGTGCCGTTCTCTGCCCCATTTTTTTGAGTGGGTTCTTTGACTTTTTATTGTTTAGGTTTTTGAATTCTTTATGGATTCTAGAAATTATGCCTCTGTCAGTTGTATAGCGAGCAAGTTTTTCTCCGATTCTGTGGGTAATCTCTGCTTATTTTATGTTTGTCTGTAAAGAAACTTCTCACCTTCAGGAGATCCCATTGGTTGAGTGATTGTTTAAGATACTGAGCTACTGGGGTTTTGTTCAGGAAGTCTTTTCCCATTCCTGTATCCTGGAAAATTCCTCCAAATTTTCTTCCAGTAGTAGCCTAGTTTCTGGTCTTATATTGAGGTCTTTGAATTATTTGGACTTGATTTTTTTAAATTTATTTATTTGAGAGTGACAGAGAAAGAGGCAGATATATATAAAGAGAATGGGCACGCTCCATTCACTCCAGCCACTGCAAATGAACTCCAAACATGTGCACCCCCTTGTGTATCTGGCTAACATGGGTCCTGGGGAATCGAGCATCGAACTGGGGTCCTCAGGCTTCACAGGCAAATGCTTAACCACTAAGCCAACTCTCTAGCCCTGGACTTGATTTTTGTGTATGATGAGATGTGTGGATCAAATTTAATTTTCCTGCATATGGTTATCCAATTTCTTCAGCACCATTTGTTGAAGATCCTGTCTTTATTCCAGGCTACATTGTTAGGGCCTTTGTCAAGTATCAAGTACCAGTAGTTACTTGACCCCAAATGTGGGTCCTCAATTCTGTTCCATTGGTCTCTAATCCTGTTTTTATGCCAATAACCATGTTGTTTTTATTACTATGGCTTTGTAATATGGCTTTAGATGAGGTATAGTGATGCCTTCAGTGGTGTTTCTTTTGCTGAGGATATGCTTGGATATCCAAGGCATTATGCATTCCATATGAATTTTGAGATCATTTTTTTCTATCTATGTGAAGAAAAATGTTGGGGTTTTTATTAGTATTGCATTAAATTTGTATATTGCCTTTGGTAAGATTGCCATTTTCACAATGTTATTCTGCCTATCCAAGAGCATAGAAGGTCTTTCATTTTCTCAAGTCCTCCTCAGTTTCTTTCTTAAGTGTTTCTATGTTCTCATTTTATAAGTCTTTCACATCCAATGTATTTTATTTTCTTTTTGTGGCTATTGAAAATGGGACAGTGACACTTATTTCTTTCTCTGTATCTTTGTCTTTTGCATATGGAAAGGCTACTGATTTTTGTGCATTGATTTTGTATCCTCCTACTGTGCTGAAGGAGTTAATCACCTTTAAGACTTTTGAGATAAAGGTTCTCAGGTCTCTTATGTATATAATCATGTTGTCTGCGAATAGGGCTAATTTAACTTCTTCCTTTCCAATTTGTATCCCTTTTATTTCTTTCTCCTGTCTTATTGCTTGAGCTAGGACTTCCAGTACTATGTTGAAGAACAGAGGTGAGAGTGGACACCCCCATCTTGTTCCTGATCTCAATGGGAATTCCTCCAGTCTCCCCCCATTAAGTATTATTTGGCCTTTAGGAGCTTTATATATATAGCCTTTATTATGTTTAGATATGAACCATCCATGCCAGTTCTCTCCAATGTTTTGAACATGAAGTGATGTATTTGGTCAAAGGCCTTTTCTGCATCTATCGAAATGATCATGGGGTTTTTGTGCTTAAGATTATTTATGTGGTATAGTACATTGACAGGTTTCTGTATGTTGAACCACCCCTGCATTCCTGGGGTGCAGCCTACTTGATCAAGGTGGATAATGCTTTTGATGTGTTGTTGAATTCAGTTTGCGAGGATTTTGTTAGGATCTTTACATCTAAGTTCATCAGGGAAATAGGCCTATAGTTTCTTACCTTGTGGCATCTCAGCCTGGTTTTGGTATTAGGGTGGTACTAGCTTCATAGAAGGAGTTGGGGAGCTTTCTCTGTTTTCCAATTGTGTAGCACAGTTTGAAAAAAATTGGTTTTAGTTCTTCCATGATGGTTTGTTATAATTTAGCTGAGAAGCCTTCTGGTCCTGGACTCTTCTAATGTCTCTTGATGGGTGAATTAAGGCCATTAATATTTACGGTAACGACTGTGAGGTTTGATTTAATCCCTGCCGTATTGTGGTGGTTTATGTGGTTTGGCATTTTCTTGGACTTTGCAGTTTTTTTTTTTTTTTTTTTTTTTTTTTTTGCTGTTCCTCCTCTGAGTTTGGTTATAGTGATTTGCTTCTTATAGGCACTTGAGGTTGGTTATTTGATTCTTCTTTGTGGAGAATACCCTGAAGTACTCTCTGCAGGTTTGGCTTTGTGGTAAAGCTGAGGTTTATCATGGAAAGTTTTTCTTTCACCCTCTATTATGAGGGATACTTTTGCTGGGTAGAGTAATTTGGGTTGGAAGCCATAGGTTCTTAGACTTTGCAGTGTTCCATTCCATGCCCTTATGGCTTTCAGGGTTTCCATTGAGAAATCTGAAGTAATTCTGTTGGGGTTACCTTTATGTGTAATGTGTTATGTCTGTGTAGCTTCTTTTGAGGACTTTTTCTTTGGTATCTATGTTTAGAGTCTTAATGATAATATGTCTTGGAGAATTTCTCCTTTGTTCCAGTCTGTTTGCAGTTCTGATAGCTTCTTGTAACTTGAAGGGACTTTCTTTTGAGAGAGTGGGTAAGTTTTCTTTGATGATTTTGTTGAGTATGTTCTCCATGCCTTTGGTTTGAATTTCTTCCCCTTCTGGTATTCCCATGATCTGAATGTTGGGACATTTAAGACTATCCCACAGTTTCCTCATTTTCTGCTCACAAAAAATTTTAAACTTATTGAAACTTTTGGACTCATGAAATGTTTCTTCTGTTTTGTCTTCCAATTCTGAGTTTCTGTCCTCCCTATGGCTGATTCTATTCTTGAGTGTTTCTATAGAGTTTTGGTATTGTTCAGTTTGGTTTGTATTTTCTACTGTTTTTTTTATGCATAGTTTTCAACCCTCTGTCGAGTTCCCTTTTCATATCATTTTCTGATTTCCTTAATGCTTCTTGGAATTCATCCTCGAATTTATCTCTTCATTGAGCTTAGCCAGCTGGTTATTGAGGTCCTCTTTTTTTCTACTCTCCTTCAGATAATTTAACTCTCTTTGGAACCCTTCCTGGTTCTTATCTATTAGGTCTATTCTAGGAAGGACATCATTCTTATGATTATTGGCCCTTTGCTGCTTTTTTAGCAAGTTCTGCTATTTGCTTGTTCAGAGTTGTATAGTTTGTATCTTCATTTGGGGTTCTGTTCTTATTGTCTTTTCTATGTTTTGATTAGAGACATCAATTGTGGGACTGGGCAATCTTATTGGATTTATTTGCATTTGATTTTTCATGTTATTCCTTTTGTGCTGTGGTCTGCCCATCACAGTGTAGGAATCTTATTTAATTTAGAAGGAAGCTGTAGTTTACCGTTGAAATGTCTTCAGTGATTATTTCCTTTTATGTTTGCTTCCACTAGGCTTCTGATGGCAATTGGGCCTGCCTGCTCAGAGGGAAGGAGCCCATGAGGCTCTGGTGGGAGCCTGGGAACTTGATGAATGGGCTTGTTGTTCCATGATTTGGGGTATGGGACTGTGTGGTCAGGTGGAAGGAGGGGTCGGGTATAGAGGGGAATGGGACAAAGCAGGCTGGTGTTGCAGCTGGGCTGTGGAGGGGAGCAGGATGGGAATGCGTGGTGGTTCTGTGATGCTGAAGGGTGATGGGATGGGACAGCGGGTTCCCTGGGACCCTATAGCAGGTGGTTGATTGAACTGCCAGGTGCTGTGACAGGGCAAGGCGGGGATATGTGACTGCTGTGGGTCAGGTGACATGCAGGGGGTGGCGTGGAGGTCCCCTGTGGTGGGATAGCCTAGGTATGGGGGGGAACACTGGCCTGCTGGCCTGAGTCCATGCACGGGGTTTGGGTGGCAGTGAGTGGGAGGCATTGGCAAGCGTGGATCTACACTAGCCTGCTGTCCTGGGTCCCCTTGCCTACAGATAGTGCAGGAAGAACCTCTGGCTGGTACTATGGATAAGATGGCTGCTTGAGGGGCTTGGGTGACTGGTGGGCTACCTGAGAGCATGGGAATCAGAGGAGTCCCTGCTTTGCTGCTCCGTGCCCTCCCACTGGAGGTCTATTTGAGTCTGCTCACCCCTAGAAGAATGAATCCTAAACGTCTTGCCTTTCCTTCCCTGGGAGGTGTGGCACACTTAGGAGGATACCATCTTGACCAGAAGTCCCCTGTTTGCTCTTTTTAAAGTGTCCCACATTTCTCTCATGTTTTGTTCATACATGTTTTGAACTCATCATTTATTTTTAATTTTCTGATTTATTTCCTTGGGCTTGTTCTCAGGTCCTCATATTCTATCATCCACATGATCTTTTTTTTTTTTTTTGGTAAGGTTTTATTATTAGTCTTATATTTCAGTTATTTCATTCTTTATTTCCATTAGGTTTTTCATCAGTGTCTCTGTCTGTTTATTGTGTTCCGTTTTCATTTCTTGGTTTGATTTTTCTCATTGTATTTAATTGATGTTCTGTGCTCTGTTTGTTCATGTCCCCTTTGAATTCATTCAGTTGCCTATTGAGTTCTTTTCCTTGATTTCATTTCTCTTGAATTTTTCATGTCTTTTTCAATATTGTTTCATATGCTTATCATAATTGTATTTTAAAATCTTTTTTCTGGCAATTCTGCCAAGTAATTGTCAGTGGAAGCTTTAGCTATAGAACTAGACCTTCTTGGAGGGGATATTTTCCCTTGGTTTCTTATTTGTTTTTCATTGGTGTTTGCCTATCTGTAGATAATTATATGTCTTTCCAAGTTTGTAGCAAATGTAGCTCCAGTGGGGCTTATGATAAGTACTGTGGTCCACCTTACTCCCAGTGGCTTTGGGCAGGTGGTCTACACACAGGTCTGGGTTGAGCAGACTGGGGAGTGTCACTGGCTCTCGATGGCCTGGTCCTATCTCCAGGAAGGTAGCTGCCAGAGGTCTAAGTGCAAGACTAACTGGACCATTGAGGGAATGCTCAACTTCTCTCTCTCTCTCTCGCTTGTTTGTTTTGTATAAAGTTTAGAAAGAACAGTGTTCTTCATCTAATAAAATTAAGTTTACATACTTCATTCAAAAAACTGAAAACAAGGTCAGGTTTGTTGGCACATGCCTTTAATCCCAGCACTCGGGAGGCCAAGGTAGGAGGATCACCATGAGTTTGAGGCCACCCTGAGACTACATAGTTAATTCCAGGTCAGCCTGGACCAGAGTGAGACCCTACCTTGAAAAATTAAGATAAATACATAAAAACTGAAAACAGGGTTGAAGAGATGGCTTAGCAGTTAAGGAATTTGCCTGCAAAGCCAAAGGACCCCAGTCCAATTCCCCAGGACCCACATAAACCAGATGCACAGGGGGGCGCGTGCGTCTGGAGTTCATTTGCAGTGGCTAGAGGCCGTAGCATGTCCATTCTTTCTCTCTCTTTCTCTCTCTCTCTCTCTCTGCCTCCTTCTCTCTCTCAAATATATACATAAATAAAGTATTTTTAAATTTTTAAAAAATATATTAAAAATTGATAGCATTCACATTAATAAATAAAATAACTTTTTTGTTATTATTTGATAAAAACTTAATACTACACTATTATTGAAAAAGTGCTGGACAAGCTACATATCTATATATGTTTATTTTGCCAGAGATTATTAAAATGAGGCTTGCAAATACTTTGGATAATGAGAATTGTTGATATTGAGAACATGATTTTAAAGGCACATATAATTATTTTAAATGTATTTGTTTGGGAGCAAAAGTCTTCATAAAATAATCAATAGTAATCTTTCCTCAAAATTGTAAACCTCTTAGATTGACATAGATATGCAACAGTACAGTTTCTAAATATTTAGAAAGTTATTACTAGTAGAAGACATTAGATAAAATCTAACTTTAACTTTAAGTCAGAAACATTACTTGCTTTCTACCTAATATACTCTAGCCTTAGGGATAGAATTAACATATTTCCCATGAGCTGAACTAGTCCTGATTTCTTATAAAAGTATGCCAGCTTTCAATTTTCATAACATAATAGGATCATTGCTTAAGTTTTTTGTTTCTAATTTTTGAAGTAAAACATATCATGGCAAAAAATTAGAACAAAGTCCTAAATGTGTAACAAATAAAACCAGATGGTAACTGCAAATCTAGTGTACTTTGTTTCATTTTATATATGTGTCCGTTTATATGTGTACTTATCATTTAATAAAAACTGGTATTATATTTTACATTGTCCTTTTGTTCATTCTGAATAATATATTACTGATATCCCTTAGTTAAGCATTTGATTAATTTCACACAGATAGAAATCAAACATCGTATGCCCTAGGCATTCATATAAGTTATTGTCAAGTGGGGGAAACCTAGAACAGACAAACCTAGAACAGATACATGTATAATTCTAAAATGCAAAGTTTTTATTATGTGTATAGTTATATACATATATGTATGTGTGTATATGATATGTCTACATGTGTGTACATGCACACATGGCATGATGCATGTGTGGAGGTCAGGGTCAACCTCAGGGTGTTTGTCCTCTCCCTTCACCCTGCCTGAAACAGTGTCTCCCTCATTGTTACTTTGTTTTTTGCCACTTTGCTTCATGTGCTTCATTCTAGCTGGCACGTCCACTGGGGGAGTCTCTTGACCCTACCTCCCATTGATATAGACACATTGAGATCTCTGATGCAGGCACCAGTTTGTGTCCAGCTTTACACAGGTTTTGGGTAGCTGAACTCGGGCTGCCAGGCTTACAAATAAGCACCTCTGAGACATCTCACCAGTACTTACAAATGTAAGGTTTGTGATGGTGGGGAAGGTGCTGTGAGTATAAGTCTATCCCACTTTAGATTGAATGTTTAGAGCTGCAGTGTTACATTAAGCAGAAGCTCACAGAATGATAAATGGTTAGGCATTCAAGATTGTGGTTAGGAGCATTCTGGGGAGAGGAACAGAAGGTATAAGATCTGTAAGTTAAGAAAGAGTTTGATGTATCCAGGGGTCTAAATGAAGACTAGAACAAAGCAAAAGAAGAGGATAATGCCAGAATGAGGTTAGATAGAAAGACAGAGACCAGGTAAGACCAAAACTATTTTTTAGCCTAAGTATATTGGGAATCAAGTAAAATGTCTAGTTTGGTCAAATGGCATAATTGGGAGCTAGAGATATGGCTTAGCAGTTAAGCACTTGCTTGTGATGCCTAGGGACACGCGTTCGAGGCTCAATTCTCCTGGACCCACGTAAGCCAGATGCACAAGGGGATGCATGCATCTGGAGTTCATTTGCAGTGGCTGGAGGCCCTAGCTCACCCATTCTCAATCTCTCTCTCTCTCTCTCTCTCTCTGTTGCCCTCAAATAAATAAATAAAAATAAACGAAAAATAATTTAAAAAATGGCATAATTGTGCTTCCAACGATATGGTACAAACTGCTGATATGTGTGTGCAACCTGTGGCTCGTTGGACACATGCACTGAAGGGCAGCTATGAATGTAGCCCCCACAAACCACAAATGACCTTAAAACATTATATGATTTGTTTATTTTGTAACTTATTTGCACAATTCTTGAGTGTGAACTTTATATATAAAAGTACTGTTCCAAAAGGTTGACACATCTTTAATCCTGATAGAGGGTTAATTGGAGGGAAACAAAGTAGAACCAGATGTATGAGTTTTTATTTTATGAGAAAGAGCAAGTTTTTTTTTTTTTCAAAACAAAAAAACAAAAAACCTTGGAGCAGTCCATGAAAGGACTAAAAGATTGAGTTTAAGCTAATAGGAGGAAATATAGAGAGAAGTATAAAATTGTTGGGGGCAGGTTTTGGAGTTAGAATTGATCATTTGGATAGTAGTGCTGGATAGGAGTTTGTTAGTTAAGAAATTAAGATAGATAACTTGCATTGGTATCTGAAAGCACAAAGTAGACAATGGTATCACTATTGGCAAGCAGTAGGCATAAGGAAAAACATGGTTTATATTGGGATGATAACTTTCAGAGGCCTGTAAGACAGCTACAAGTATAACTTAAGAAAGCAGTTCCATGTATGAGTCTGTACTGCATGGACCCAGGGCTGGTGACAGGCATTGCATAGTTACAATTAAGTTGAGTGACTTGTTAACATAAATAACTGTCTTGGTCTCTTTTATACTGCGCTTACAGAACATTCTGAGATGAATTAATTTAAAGACAACAGAAGTTTATTTTCTCACTAGAGGCTGCAAACTCCAAGATCAAGGTACACTTTAATGAAGGCCTCCTTACTGTATTATTACATAGTGGATAGTAGAAGGACAAGCAGTGGATAATACTGAGTGAAGCTTTTTTTATATGGGCCTTAATCCCATTCACAGGGAGGAACCTTTATGGCCCTTAACTATTATAAAAAAATTTTGAATAATAAAAACAAATAATATAGCTTGATAGAAAAATGCCTGTAAAGAGATCAACAGAACCCAGAATTGTGCTTAAGTGTCTGGGAGTGAGTACAAGAAAAACACAGAAGAGTGTGGAGACAAAAAACCAGAAAAGAATGCTTCAAGAAAGGTGGAGTGCTAATCTCTTTAGCAACCACACCATCCTCTCCATATTAAAACTTGCTCCTCTTCTGGTTAGAGGACACATTTGTTCAAATCCTTCTGCTCTTTTTCTCCTTCCTGAATCTCACTGTAAATATAGCTAAAAATAGCAATCAAAACCGCACCACAGCCTGAAGGGTATGCTATTTTAGGATTTTCTCCACTAGATTAATTAGTCCACTATATTAAAATTCATATAGGGCAAGTATATATGTAGACATTTTCTTTGCCAGGCTGTAACATGAATGGTCCCTAGTCCAGTTCCTAATAGAGTCTTCATGTCTACTTGAACCTTATGAGCAGGACCTTTACTGTCTATTTTTATTTTTATTAGCATTCTGATCTTCTGAGCTCCCATCGGAATCATCCATTTTAGGGTCTGCTTACAATATTCTGGGGCTTCTTAACTATACCTTTTCAAACTCTTCAACTTCCTTCCTCTAACTGCTGTAAAATCCTAAGAACCCTATGTCAGGTTTAGTCACAGAACCCCACTTCTCTGGTATCAGTTTTCCACATTACTTTTTATTGCTATGACTAAAATACATTACTTAAACAATCCAAGGGTAGGGTTGGAAAGATGGCTTATTGGTTAAGGCACTGCCTGTGAGTCTAAAAATCCAGGTCTGTCTCCCAAGAACCCACATAAGCCAGACATATATATATATAAAGTGATGCATGTTTCAAGGTGGCACAAGCGTCTAGAGTTCAATTGCAGTGGCTAGAGGCCCTGGCATGCTAATTCTCTGTCTTTCTCTTTCTTCCTCTCTTGATCTCTTTTGCTCTTTCTCATAAAATAAATAATAGTAAAATCCAGGGATACATAGATTTATTTGCTCACTTTTAGAGATGTCTGTTCATTATGGTGGGAAAGAAAGGTGAACCAAGCAGTTCATATCAAGACAGCTAGCAAGCGGAGAAAAGCGAGACAGGAAGGAGGGAAGCAAGAGTAAGAGATTCCCAAGGTGTTGATTCTAGTGATTCAATTCTTCCAGCTAGGTCTACCATCTAATTTTTTCAGAGCCTACAAAAAATTTGCCACCAGTGAAATTCCAAATGCATTTAAAAGGAGAGATCCTGGACTGCGAATTCCACTGAAATGGTAACCTGCTCAAAAAATAACTTCCTAGGGAAGTATTTGCCCAAGGTCAGCACACAGAAGCCAATGTAACTGTGGGTTAAAGAGTCAGGCTTCATCCCTAGCTGGTAGCAGAACATGGCAGCATCATCTACATGTTAGTGGGTTTGGAAGCATGAAAGATACAATATTGAGGTGGCCATGGAGTTTTGTACCACAGTTCCGGAGAACCTCTGAGACCAGGCAATGGATTGCAGGGTCACAGTCCCCATAAGGCGACCCGAAGAGGCCATTGTGTGAAGCTGTGAAGGTGAAGCATAAATGGCAAGGAGGTCCTAGGATGTACATAACAGAACATGAGCTATCCACAAGGAAAGCTGCCCTCATCAACGAAGCCAACCCAAGAGAGAGGCTATGTGTGCTGCAGGCAGCACAACAGGAACCCCAAATGCTGGACATGGAGCTGCAACATTTGCTGTTTGCGCTTCTGGGCTTTGGTCTTACTGTGCTTTGATCGTTCCTTACTCTATCCTAATTTTGCCCTTTCAGAATGGGAATGTTTTCTCTCTGCTGTCATATACTAGTAGTGTGTAATCTGTTTTTTGATGCTATAGGGACTCATAGTTAAGAGACTGTCTGAGTCAGAAGAGACTTGGCACTTATACTTTTAAACAGTTTGGGGGCTTGTAAAGACTAGGAAGCCTTTTGAAGTTGAACTGAATGCATTTTGCATTGTGACATGGTCATGAACCTATGGGACCAATGAGTGAGTGACTATGGCTTAAAGGTGATATCTGGATGTGAAGTTGACAAGGACTAGATGTGAGGGTCAATGCTGATTGTCAAATGATTGATTCTAGAATCATCTGGGGATACAAATTAGGCTAACTGAGATGGGAAAACCCACTCTAAATGTGGACAGAATTATCCTCTGTGCTGGGGTCCTGAAGTGAGAGAGTGAAAGAAAACAGAGCACTGGAACTCATCTTTGCTTCTTGACTGTGGACACAATGTGTCCAACCACTTCAAGCTGATGTCAACATGATTCCCTGACCGTGATGGAATATGCCCTTTATGTACTAGAGACATTCTGCCAAAGCAATGGCAGAAGTAGCTAACATGAGGGGCTGTATTGCTGCATGTTATATGAATTTTGCGTGGATGCTGATGATCTCAGGGCTCATATTCTGATTCCCCTGAAGATAGGTGATTTAACAGATAAAAACTCCTCCTCCCTCTCTGAAGTTATATTTGATCAAATCACTTGGATATATGTTGCTTATGTTTTAAAGGTAGTATTAACACTGAGTAGTACATTTATAAATGAGCCACCATTTAAGGTTTGGTTTTAACCTTTGTCCTTTTTCTCTATCTATAGTTTGGAAGAACTGAAGTGATTGATAATACACTCAACCCTGATTTTGTAAGAAAGTTTATTCTGGACTACTTTTTTGAAGAAAGAGAGAATCTTCGTTTTGATTTGTAAGTTCCATTAAACAAGACATTTAAATTTTATTTTTAAAGACTATTTGGTAATACAGTTCTTGAACTTGCTGCTGCCCAGAACAATTATTCTGGCAGGAAAGTGGTTTCATTTCTTTCATCCTTTGGCTGCGTTTTCGGCCTTATACTTTGGACTTTCAGCTGTATGTTGTTGAATAGGAGGGTGGACAGCTTAACCATGCTGGAAAGCACATGGACTTTCTCTCAAACCTACCGGTGCCTCAGTGGGTTCTTCCAAGTTCTATGGACTCTAAAGTGGTCACACCGATGCCTCTCAGACCTCTAAATATCTCCCAGCACCTCTTAGCCCAGCACATGTATATCTGGTAGCTTCCTTTTATCCCTTAATGACCCCATATTTTTAAGAGCCAGGATGAAAGAGCTGGCATTTGTAATAGCTTACATTTTTTATTTTGATACTGTATCTAATATATTAAAGCACTACTGTAAAATTCAACTTCCTGTCTACAGAAAATGTGGAAGCAGTTTGTTTCTAAGGTGTCATTAGTTACAAATGAAGCTTTGTTCTGCAGAGTGAGCTCTGATGCCTGGGAGTATCTGTGTGTGCTTAAAAGGAGATCTACTAGGGAGAAGAGTAAAGAAATACATGTATAATATGATATGTAACATGTACAACATAGTATTTGCCCTGCATATAAACATATTGTTTATAAATATTAGTATATATCACTATTTAAAAAGATTAACACCTGTTTCGATAACTGAAAAATTTCAATTATGCCATTCTATCACTATTTGTATTTTTCGTTTTTTCCCTTTCTTTCTTCCTTACTTCCTTCCTTCCTTCCTTCCCTCCCTCCCTCCCTCCCTCTTTCCTTCTTTCTTTCTTTCTTTCTTTCTTTCTCTCTTTCTCTCTCTCTCTCTCTCTCTCTCTCTTCTTTCTTTCTTTCTTTCTGTCTGTCTGTCTGTCTGTCTGTCTGTCTGTCTGTCTTTCTTTTTCAAGGTAGGGTCTCACCGTAGCCCAAACTGGCCTGGAATTCACTGTGTAGTCTCTGGGTGGCTTCAAACTAATGGTGATCCTACTAACAGTGCTGGAATTAAAGGCATGTACCACCGTGTCCAGCTATTTGTACTTACTCATTTATTTTTAAATTTATTTTATGTATTTGAGTGAGTGAGAGAGAGAGAGAGGCAGATAGAGATAATGGGCTTGCCAGGGCCTTCTTCTGCTGCAAATGAACTCCAGATGTATGTGCCACCTTGTGCATCTGGCTTATCAGGGTCCTGGGAATCGAACCTGGGTCCGTTGGCTTTGTAGGCAAGTGCCTTGACCACTAAGCTATCTCTCCAGTGCCTATTTATACTTTTTAATAACAAAACCTATTGCCATCTTTATTGTAAAGGTTCTAATTTTTCTTCACAGGTGAAAAAAAGATGTTTTTACTGATAATAATTGTTCGCATTTTCCTTTGACATATATATAATAAAATAACCTAGAATATTTCTGTTTAGAAATATGTTCTAAAAGCCCTTTTCCTTGAAGGGTACTAAGCAGACATAATGTTTGCCAAGAAAAATTTTGTTCATATCTGGTTTAGCTTTCTCAAAAACTTCCGCACAAACAAATTGTCTGATCAGAAAAAAAGCTGGAATGCAACATATGATTTCTGACCATGTTCATCATAAAGGCCACATAGTTTTATTATTTTAAAATGGACATAAATGGTGTGGAAAGTGTTTTATTTCTTCCCTTGTTAATTGCACCATAGTAACCCTTTGGCCTTTTCCCTTTAAGTTCAGATTTAGTTTGATTTTAAAACCAACAATATGGGCTGGAGGGATGGCTTAGCGGTTAAGTCGTTTGCCTGCAAAGCCAAAGGACCCAGGTTCAATTCCCCAGGACCAACGTTAGCCAGATGCTCAAGGGGGCACATGCATCTGGAAGTCATTTGCAGTGGCTGGAGGACCTGGCATGCCCATTCTCTCTCTCTCTCCCTCTTTCTCTGTCAAATAAATAAATAAAAATAAAATATTTTTTAAAAGCCAACAATATTTCATAATTATTTGTTATGTTTCCTTTTTATTTTCTCATTCATCCATATTCTTTTCTCTCATTTAAAAGTAATAAATATTTACTATAAATTTTAAAATATTAGAAAAGCAAAAAACCACTGTTATTTCTATTTAAAAAACTATAAATGATTCAGTGTACACATTGGCAGATCTTTTTCTTTAAACATGTACATGTGTATATGGGAATTGTAGCAAATATATTGCCTGTACCTTGACTTTTCATATATTTTTCTATCACACTGACCATATGTGTACTGTATGTATTTTAAAGGCTACATGATTTTCATTGTTTTAAAACGTTTATTTAATCATTTATTTATTTATTTATTTAGAATTTATTTATTGATGGATATTTCCACTGGCTCCAATTTTCCAATTACATACCCTCTTGCAGTCAGCATTGTTGTATGCAATCTTTTATTATATGTGTATCTTTTATTATATGTGTATCATTTTTTGTTTGTTTGTTTGTTTAGTTTTTAGTGGGTAAGGCACACAGAGTCAAAAGTTCAGAATAACAGGATACTCACAAGACTACTCTTTGTCTGATTCTAGATCCTTGAAACAAACTTGGAGATTTTATGTTCTTTGCCTCTTCTCTGAAATCTTGCTATAGCTATGACTGTTAGAAGCATTTTCTTGTGGTTTTTGGCTGCTGTCTTACATTAGGCCCCTTTCACCGCATGAGTGCCTCTTGCCAATGACTGATTACCTGTTGCCCTTCTCTGCTGCCTCTCTGCCTTGCTTCATTAGCTTTTTAGGTTGATACCTGCTCCTTATTCCTTACCTGATACCATTGTTGTGGTGTTTCAGGAACATTCATTTTAATGTGACAGGAAAAATAGTTATAGAAACTAATGTAGGCATACTTATAAGTTATAACTTATTCAACTTTGTAGAAATTATAGTAGTTTTCAAAGAAACCAAATAAAACTTGACATGTTAAAATATTCTGCAAAATTGAGTTAAATGACTCTCACTCTCTTCTGAATACATTTAGGTAATTTCAGATATTTGAGAAATTAAAACAAATATGTCTAGAAATGTTTGCCTGCAGATTATCAAGAAAAGCAATAGTGTATTATTCTCTCAGTGCATGTTATACCTTTGATGTCACTTTTGTTCTTTTTGATTTCCCATTTATTGAAAATTTCACATAATACTTTTAACCTGTAATAGTAGGCATGTTTTTGTTACTGTGATTTTTCACTAACATATAAATGGAATAAGTATAGAAACAGTTTACCAGTTTGTGTGTGTGTATTACACTGTGAATGACTTTAAAGATTTTTCTTAGAAGTATGTTATTACTTGTAAAATATATTTTAATTTTAGAAAATTGAGAAAATCATAAATGCATGCAGTAGCCTATGACCATCACCTATAGTCCTGACATCATCACCAGAGAGGTATAAACACTATAATGTATAGGCACTAAAACATAGACTAGACAATTATTGCAAATAACTTTCTGATTTTTTGTATTTAGTTAATATCTGCAGATATATTAGTTACTTTTTCATTGCTATGATCAAACACCTGATAGAAAGCAAATAAGGGAGTAAAGTCTTATTTTAGAATACAGTTTAGAGGATGGGAAGGCATGGTAGTTGGAGTGGCTTGGTCACTAATATTGATTTTACTGACCAGGAAGCAAAGAAAAGGGAATGCTGGTGTTTATCTAAGTTTCTCCCTTTCTCCCTTTGATTTATTTCAGGACCCACATCTGTGAGATGGTGCCACCCACATTCAGGAAGTGTCTTTCCTCCTCAGTTAAACCTCTCTAGACTCGTTAAATGCACATGCAGAAGGAGAAAGGGAAGGAGGGAGGAAATAGAAAAGGGGGGGGGGAATTAGATTCCTCATATCACTGACTCAAATTCTTATCACTTTAATTTTATAGTAGTAAATTATGATGATGATAAGCCTGAGATACATTTTTAAGATTACAATTTCAGGGATTTTTGTGATAATCTCTTGTCTCTTTGACTGAATGTATAAAACTTTAAATTTTATTATTTGTTTTATTATGATAAGCACATGTAAAATATAGGTATCCCATAAACTTGCATTGTTACTGTAGATGAAATCTTAATGGTGTACAACATGATGTTGTGGAGCAAGAAATGATAGTACCATGTCATTATTTGATATGTGCCAGAATACAGAAGAAATAAGATAGAACCCTTTCCATCATTTTTTCCATGCAGAACTAAGCACTAAAAAGGGATTTGTGAGTCTAGATTTGCCTTACCCAGCAAATTTGTTTCCTTTTGATAAAATCAAATTGTGATAAACATGAAATGTAAAATGTTATTACAACACAGTTTTGACAGATTTCAACACTTTGGGGAAAAATAATTGTTTTTCCCAGTTGTCTGTTCCAATTTTTCCACTTGGTTAAGGGCTTTTTTAATAACATGCAGTCCCTACTTTCATGAATTTGTACTCACTTTCGCTTCTTAGAACCATCTCATTCCATTATTAGGTACTTTTCACTTTAAAACTGTCATTGCTTTCTCCTTCACTTGGAGCTGTCATTCCTACATACTTCCAAGAGAGAAGAAAGTAGAGGATATTGTTAGTCAGAGACGTGAGGTTCCTACCTGCTGAAAAATTTAGACCTTACTTAAGTACCAGCCTGAAGGGATGCATTTCGAGCATCTTGCTTATCTTCTTATTGCAAAACAGGGACCCAAAATGAAGTAGCTCTATGTTCCTAGGCTCTCAGAAAGTACTTCCCAGAACTTTCATGTGATGGTCTTTTCCACTGGTCTCTCAAGGAGCCTCTGCTGTAAGCATGTTCTGTTCCTGGCTAGGGAGCCAGATCTTGTCTTTCACTTCTCACAAAAGTGCCCTAGTTTATGAAGCTACTCCCACTACTGGCTTGGGGATTAGAAAGAGCCTTCCTGGGAACAGCTTGTCACCTTATAAATACTGTGCTTGTTAACTGGGCATGGACTGGACCCAGTGAAGTATGATGGGAAATGTAGAATCTTGTGTTTTCTGTTCTGGACTATAATGGCAATCTCAGAAATACAGAAATTCAGCCAACATCTGTTCTCTTAAAAAGAAAGTATAATTTTAAGATCCAGTCAAATCAGTTTCTGCCAATTCATTACTCACATAAAGTTTCAATAGCATGATGAAATTGTTGAAAAAAAACTTCCTTCAAGAAAATTCCCTTTAGGAACTCAGGGAATGTACCTCCTCAGGGGCCTTCTGAGCTTCTTCCCCTGCATATACTCTCTCTTCCTCAGAGATGACACTCACATTCATAGTCAGAGTCACACAGTGGCATTGGAACCATATAGAATCTGGCATTTATGTTCTGACCTGTACTGATTTAAAATTCTGGGCTATAGCTGTTGAAAATGGTAAGTGCCTTGGTGTGAAGGATAGTGCTCTGGAATTCTTCAGAGTCAGGTTTGGAAAGCATTAGGCAATGTAAAATCAAATTTTCCATAAACACTTATTTGTGTCTTGGGAATCAATGCTCCTCTAGTCAACCTCAGTAAACTCAGTGATTGCTTTCATGTTTTGTTATTTTTATTGTCTATTTTTTGCTTGTATTTATTGATAAACTTTATTTTGTTATAAAACATTATTTCATATGTGAGAGGAGACTAAAAATATTTTTAAAAAGAAGTTAATTTTTGGTAGAAAGGTATACAAAATGAATGTAAAAGGAATATGATATGGGAGAAATTGCTGGAACCATTAAAAATACCTTTTTATTAAAGTGTTTGGCACACTGAGGTTATCTTGAGTTTGGCACACTGAGGTTATTTTGACTGGCAGTGGTCTCTCCACTTCCAGAAACTCTTTAAGACAAAGGGCTAAAGTGATCACCAATAATGTCACCCTGGAATCTCCTCAGGAAATATTTTTTTTCTAGTAGCAACTGGTAAAAAACAGAATGTAGAATATTCCCTTGTAAATGCATTCTTGCATGAAATACAGTTTGCCTAAGTTCTATGTTTAGGAAAAGTAATTTCTATTAGTTCAGACAGTTTTCAACATGAGCACTATGAGGTAAGAATTATACATAAATGACAACCTGTTAACAGGCCTGCTCATGATTTTGATATCCAGAAAAAAGCAATTTTCCATTTTTAAGCTATTTTGCAATCACTTAAATAGCACTCAGTTACTACTGAGTCATATAAAAATGCATATTTAACTTCACAGATAGCAGAAATCATGTCTATGGCAATATTTTGTGTTTGTGGAAAAGAAAACCCAGGTTTTGAGAATACTTACCATTGGCATTTTAGGCCAAAATCATGAGCAAATTCAAATTTGTTTTTTTTTTTAACTTTCGATTGGTGGTGTTTCAAATTAAGTTGTATGTCTGTATACTTTAGAAAACATTGAGACTTTTAGCTGTGTTGTGTGAAAACAATTTGAATTTTATATTTAACATTTTAATTTTTCAGATATGATGTTGATTCAAAGAGTCCCAACTTGTCCAAACATGTAAGTTCATAGTTTTGCCATTGTAACAATTTTTATAATGTGATGGTTTGTTATTAACATGCTCAATTATGCTATATATCCATCTTAAAGATCAGTTGGTGGAATGGCATTAGGATTGGACATTCAACATTTGTATGAATATATTAGTATTGAAAGTTTTCAAATACAGAAGAATCAAGAAAAGAGATATATTTTCTAGGCAAAATTTTTGGTTACAAAGAAATGTGTCTGTTTATATCCCAAGGAGGTTAAAGAGATAATGGATATCTCATCTATGTGAAGTGTCTACTATGCGACCTAGAGCTGAAAATGGTTCAGTGACTTGTGTCTATAATTGCTGTTTTGTCTTTCTGTTCTCCCCTGAGATCACAGTCATCTCCTCCTTCTACTCCTCCTCCTCTGTTCTTTTTCTGAGCTTCTGTTCTCTAAAAACCAAATACCTCTGTTCATTCATCATCACACACATGGAAAAATGACCTCTCTAACCCTAACTGGGCATAAACTTCCTAGTCACTATCCTCATGGCTATATGTTTTTCACTTAAAGAACTCTTCAGAGGGCATAACTGGACAGTTAGGAACATTATGTGGATATGGATATTTGAAGGGAAGTCACTGCAGACATGACTGAATATATCTTCCCTCAATGATCAGTAATTCATAAGCTTTATTGAGACATATGCCTTACAGAATGCAAGAATGTGTATATCAGTTCAAATACTTATCCTACATATAAAAGCTTTCTGTTTCTTCTATAAGAAAAGTAGTATGTTTCTGTCCTTCTAGAAATTTATTTTGATAGTGCTTTATCCTCGGGATGCTCTGTGTACCTTCTACTTATCACTACCCATCTTAAAAGTAGCCTGGCTTCTGTCCTAATTTTTTTCCTCTCTACTGTCTTCAACTAGCTGGATTCTCATTTCCACTTCTGTTTAAACCATTCTGACATGAGTTAGATCAAGATTTAGTGGACAATCTTTAGTTTTCACCACATTTAACAGTCTTATTCTTTTGGATAGAATGACCATTCTCTTCTTGGTAATACGTACCTCTCCTAAATTGCATGGAAACTGTCCTCTCCTTTCTCCTACCTTTCTATTTACTATTTACCATTTTAAAGCTGTGTTTCTGCCTCCTACCTCTTAACAGTCGTGTTTGTCAGAGTATTATTTTACATTTTCATCCCATCTAACAGTACATTTTACTTTGTATAGTTTTCCTATTTCCGTGCTCTAACCTGGTAACCTCAAGTGTCTCTTCCTTTGAACTCATAAGCAAATCCAAGTTTTCAGTTGCTGTGGGGTTTTGGAGTTACAGACCCTTTCTAAGCTCTGAAAGGGCTGAGCTTAGGGGTAGAGCGCTATATACCCAACCATCACTAAAACTCCCAATTCCTCCAGTTGGTTGTGTTGGCACAAGAGAAAAATGACAAGTGCAGATACATAGCAGAAGGCAAAGTTACATAAGGGTTTATTAGAGTGTAAAGCAGAAAGTGAAAGTTAAAGCAGAATAGCTCTAAATCTAGGAGGGGTCAGGAGTGAATGCTGTATAATGAGTTAGATATGGATTTTTATATCTTTGGGTATGTAAATGAAGTGTGAAGTCAAGGTGGATTGGATTGGTTACTTGGAATGTATGTGGGGACTTCTGATGACTTAATACTCCTGGAGATATAAATTAGGCATAAATTTGGTGTAGATTTGATTGGTTACTTTGAGTGCTTACAAGGGACTCCTGATAGGCTGATGAGCAAGACAGAGGATTGGTTATTTGCATGTATGTAGGGGTTCCTAACAGGTTGATGAACTAGACCATGGTGTGGTTACTTTGAATAGGCCAGCTGACATCATGGTAAGTCAGCATAAATCAAGGCTTTTGGACCTTTGGAAATCAAGGCTTTTTAAAATTTTAGTTTCCAAAAGACTGCTTTCTACATTTACGAAATCTCTATTCTTGTTGGCTGTGTCAGATCATACATATATCTACTTATTCTTTTTGGATCTATAACTTTCATTTCTGCCTACAAAATGAGCTGATTAATCCCTATTTCAATTGCCTGTAAATATTTTCTAGCATCCCAGTAGATATTCTATTGAAATCTAGAATGAAAATATGTCTGGTTACTCTTACTGCTGTCTCTACTGTACTATGATGATCATTACTCCACATATGTTTTTAAATTTGTATTCAGCAAGCAATACAAATTGATTAACAAGTGCCTGAATGTATAAATTGTCAAAGCATATTAAGAAAGGAAGGAAATAACTTCATTATAAGAATCATAATGGAAAGCTGCCTTGAAACTGTTAGAAATGAGCAATAACAGGGCTGGTGAAATGGCTTACCAGTTAAGGTGCTTGCCTGCAAAGCCTAAAGACCCTGTTTCAACTCCCCAGGGCCCACATAAGCCAGATGCACAAGGGGGCACATGCGTCTAGAGTTGATTTGCAGTGGCTGGAGGCCCTGGCACACTCATTATCTCTCTCTCTCTCTCTCTCTCAAATAAATAAATAAATAAGAAATTACCAATAACAAAAATCTTTTCTTATTTGAAAGAATCTAAGTAAAGATTTTAGATTAAAAAGAAAAAAAAGCACCTCATTCAAGCCCAAAAGGATTCATGATGCATTTTGAAGATCAGAGTGACCAATAAACATCTAGGTGTATTACTGAGCTCTGTTCCTTAATAGTGTAGCTGTCTACCTGCCAACTTTGGAGTGAAATGTAAACTGAAGCCTTTTAAAAAAAGCTTGCTAAGTGCCCCAGATGTATAAGTGGAATGAATACACTTGTTTATCTTTTGCAAAAGTATTTGCTTGTTAGCAAGAAAACTTCTTGGAAATAGCAATGATAAAATTCTTTTGTGTTTTCATTTTAACCACTGACAGTTTTGAAAGAATTACCTTTTAGGATGACTATTTGGTGTTCAGTACTTAAGGATCTTGGGTTAAAAGTCTGTTTTAATATTACTGGGGACATAGGAAATAGAACTATAGTTTGGGTTGGGCATACTGAAAATATATAGGAGGTAAAGCATGAGGCACCAGTATGGCTTTAACTAACGTTACTAGCAACTAGACAACCCTTAGTGGAGATGACTAGGTTGCAAGTAAAAACTGATGGATTCCAGGGTCACATGTTGTTGCAGTCCAGTTCGCATTGCTGGTAGAAATCAACCAACCAAGCTTCTGGGGAAAGAGGTTTATTTTAGCTTGTAGGCTCGAGGGGAAGCTCCACGATGTCAGGGGAAAACGATGACATGAACAGAGGGTGGACATCATCCCCTGGACAACATAAGGTGGACAATAGCAACAGGAGAGTGTGCCAAACACTGGCATGGGGAAACTGGCTATAACAGCCATACGCCTGCCCCCAACAGTACACTCCCTCAAGGAGGCATTAATTGCCAAATATCCATCAGCTGGGAGCCTAGCATTCAGAACATCTAAGTTTATGGGGGACACCTGAATCAAACCACCACACATGTCTTTATACAATTTATTCTTGTTATGATTCTCTGAGTAAATATCTTGACTAAAATATTTTCTCCCATAAGTGTTACATAACCTTTTGCATTCCAAGTTTGTTCTTTGAGGTACTACTAACAAATCAACTCATCTTAATGCTATCAGCAGAAATATATTACATACTTCTATTTAAAAAAATTAATGTCATCAGTACAATAATTAATAGTTTCACAATAGGCTGATAGTTGGTACGTCTAGTAACATTCTTCATGGTGTGCTGGGCTGGGTGACATCTAGACTGTAGTTTGTTTATGAAAATATTATTCCCATGAGATAACCAATAATGCATTTAATATACTTGTTTGACTGTCACACACACCACTAAAACTCTCATTTCAAAAGTGTTAATACATTACTGATTATTATTATTTTTTTGGCCAGAGATAGTAGCTTCAGTGTAGGTATGCATGCTCTTTAGTGTACTTCCTACATATTATATATATTAACTTCCACATATATATTAATTGTATTTTACATTACCATTTGACAATTGTTCTTACAGGACTAGATTTTTAATGAGGCAAGGTTTTTTTATTAGATTATCAAGCTAAGTGCATTAGTTAACTTTCTTATCACTGTGGTAAACTACCTTACTTGGTAGTTACAGGGCTTTTAGGAGGAAAGAAGTGAGGTGATTGTGGTAGAATTTTATAGATAGCAATCCCATTAGAGGAGGAAATAGAGGTGACCCTTACCATTCCCACTAGGAGGCAGGAAGTGGAGAAAGAAAGGTATAATTTAGAGAAAAATCTAGATACTCTAGTTCTGGGGATTTTCCATCCTAAAATGACAGCCTTAGAGCTAACAGAAATCAGTTATGACAGCAGAAAGGGAGTTAAGTTTCAAGGTACAAAATATTGAAATTATATTTACAACTTAGTTTAACTGTTTATTAAAATATCTGAGATAGGATTAGCTCTTTTTAAGTTTGCAGATGGATTTTACCATTAAAAAGACAAATCTGTGGTCTGAAAAAAAAAACGCTCTTAAAATTTTAAATGTGAAAAATTGTTTATACCAAAATAACTTGAATCCATTTGTTTCATGTTGTTTATTTTATCCCTAGAGTCAAATGTATGTGCTGACAATCATTACAAAGTTAGGATGGGGCTGGAGGTTCCTTAGTGGATAGGAGCACTTATTGTGCAAATGAGGATTTGATCTTAATCCCCATATTTTGCATACAGAGACAGGCATGGCCATGTAATCCCAGTGCCAAGGGACAGAGGCAGGAGGACCTCTGGGGCCCACTGGCCAGCTAGTCTCACTGAAAAACAACCTGAGATCCAGGTTCAGTGAGAGACTGTCTCAAGGAAGTAGAACAGAAGAGCAGTAGTAATAAACATGGTTCATGGAATTTAAGTCATTTATTAGTAATAACTTAAAAATATTTATATTATTATGGGAGTATACTGAGTACACTCCCACAGATTGTCTGATTAGTTGTTTTTTAAACTGTGCAATGTAAAAGTCACATTATTCTTGTATAATTCATTGTATTGCTGTATTCTCTGCTGTTCTTTTATTTCTTCTACTTCTGTCTGTTAGGATTCTGGTTTCTGCATCAGCATATTGAATTGAGGATCATAGTTGCATAAGTTTTAATAGAGTTTCAGTGAATCCTACATATAACAAATATGGTTTATATAGATTTAACCAGATTTTCAGACTTAAGTTCTATCAACCTATTATTTAACAATCCGTGCATTCAACAAATATTTATTGATTAGTAGTGACTTTTAGGAGAGCCCACTAGCTATAAAGGTTGAATGAATTAAATTGTTTCTTAAATACCCAAGATTCTTCAAACTAGATTTATTCCATGTGATGCTTAGAATTGTGGAAAGGGGCCTGAGTTTATTACTGGAATTATGACTCTAATTATAATGACTCATCAGTTGGTAAGAGAAACTAAAATACTTCATGCTATAGTTTACTTTTATTTTCATCCCTAACTAGACCAAAATCTAAAAGTACCTATTGAAATAAACTAATTATTTTACTGGTGTTGTGTAAAATATGTAGGAAATATAAGCCATCAAGATACTTAAAATGTGTATGGAGTAGAACTTTCCCACACAGTGAGTTTGTAATAAATATTATGTGCTGACTTTTGCACTGTGCAAATGCATCGCTTGGCACAACAGCATAGTTTAGTTTATGTTTCTTGGTGTACACAGAAACATAACTCCATGAATTACATAAATGTACAAAAATAGAAAAATAAATTCAGAATGTACAAAAACAGTAGAGCTGCCACTACTACTACTGCTACCACATAATGCCATGGAATATAATCAAAGCATAACTTTTAAGCATATTTTATTGATTAGTTATTTTAATTTTCTGATTTTTTGTTAGCAGTGATGAAGTTCATGTGTTATGTTTATTAGCAGGTATTTCTGAGCTTCCTCTGCATTTCTATTTTTGTTTTGTGTCCTACACCTAAGCAGTTGTAGCACACAGATTTTATTGAAGCTTGTTCCTCCATTGGCCAAATCCATTTACTATGGTTTTTTTTTGTTGTTGTTGTTTTGTTTTGTTTTGTTTTTTAGAGGTAGGATCTCACTCTAGCTCAGGCTGACCTGAAATTCACTATGTAGCCTCAAGGTGGCCTTGAACTCATGGTGATCATCCTACCTCTGCCTCTCGAGTACTGGGAGTAAAGGTGTGCGCCACCACACCCGGCCCCCATTTACTATATTGTAGAATGGGAGGTAACGTGGATTGATATAGTGTTTCATTGTGTGAGCCTTGAATTTCACCATTGAGTTTTTGACATGGCTCTGAGGAAGTTACTCTGTCTCAGGCCTCTTATCTGTAAAGAGTGACCATTACTAGAGAACAGCCATTTTTCGAAAACCCCAGTAAAGTAAGCATATTGAGTAAGTGTATTTGTTAACTTATTTTTTTTTTTTTGAGGCAAGCCAGACAGACTAGCCTTTTTTTATGTGAGAGAGTAGGAATGAGAGAAAGAGCCACCAGCCACTATAATTGAACTCCAGGCACGTGTACCATCTTGTACGCATGTATGACTTTGTGCACGTGGGTCACCTTGTGCGTTTACCTTACATGGGACCTGGAGAGTCAAGCATGGGTCATTAGGCTTCACAGACAAGCACCTTAACCACTAAGCCATTTCTCTAGCCCAACTCTTATTTTAATAAAAATTAAAACATTTTCCTTGCTGTTGAGTCTTCTGTCCTTCATTAGGCTTCTCCTGGGCCAATTCAATGCATAAGCAATTTAGGAAGAGTTACCACCTTCAGAGTCCTTTAGGAGATCATAGATCGTTCAGTAATCCACAAGTTAAATTGGAGTATATTTCCACCTGGAAAACCTCAGCTTTCTTTCTTTCTTTTTTTTTTTTTTTCTTTCTTTATAGTCAGTTCTGTATTCAGCAAATACAGTCAGTTTGGTGCCATTATTGGGCTCAACCGTGACCTACCCCCTCCCCTTGGCACCTCCTTGTTGAGGTATACGGGTCATGCATTGTGGAGTTAGCCCACAGTTATGGGTAAGCCAAATGTCTCTGCATATCATGACCCAACATGTGGCTCTGACATTCTTTCCACCCCCTCTTCTGCAAAATTTCCCTGAGCCATGATGGGTTCATTTTTGGTCGGCTTCAGTGATGAGGTGTTGGGGGCCTCTGAGGCTCTGGCTCTCTGATTTGGTAGGAGTTGATTTTTCTCTGTGCTGATCTCCTTCCCCTTTGTGCTGGTATCCAGTTCATCAGGAAAACAGCCCCCTTGCTTGTTTCTCCAATTTTTCTTAGTTTCAGCCGGGGCCCTTTTGAGGTATGATGGGGTGGCTCTCTCCTTAGGATCTACATCTATCTGAAAAAGAGAAGCAGATTCTCCAAGGGAGAGTAAGTTAGCATCAGGACAAATGAGATAACCCTTACTTTTTTTTTATAGAGAATTTAATAGGTGTAGGCCCTCTTGTAGCCCACAATTGATGGTAGCTTGATATTGGAGAGTGGGCTTATGTTTGGATATGGTTCTGACTTGTTTCCCAGCTCCAGCTATGGGTCCCATACCAGTGAGAGGATCAGTTAGCCGAATTGAGAGCAGTTGGTTCCCCACCATGGCTGTGTGCCACCACTGCACTTGTGTGGGCATCACAGCAAGTTATTTGCTGCTAAGTAGGTTAGACCATGCGTTGCTTCGACAGATATTGGTCATTTTCCCCCAGTCGCCCATGTAGCACCTTCTGGCACTAGACGTGCTGACTGTCTGGGAACTGACTCTCTTCCAACTTCCATCCATGCCATTCTAATTTGCATGTCAATCACATAAGGTGTCTTCAGCAGTAGGGTCTTGCCACTAGCCTTTGGTGGGTCATCAAGTACTCTGACAGAAATCTGTCTGTCTTTTAGGAAAACTTGTAGGTCTCTCTGATCAAAAGCTCATTGTGGATGATAGCTCCATGCTGGATCTGGGAGTTACAGGTCAATGTCCACTAAGAAAATGAGGAAAAAGATAACTAATATACAAGAGTTAGAGATAAGAGAGAGAGAGGCAGGGAGAGGGGAAGTGAGGGAGGGAAGATGTAGAAGATTAAGGTTAGTCTTGATCTTAACCTCTCCAGTGTCATGTGGTTCAGGTGTTCCCTGTCAGGGCCTGGTGAAGGATCAGCCATTTGGTCTGTCTTTTAGTAAGTAGAAGATTATGGTACCATTGCCGTTTGGGTCTAGATTTGTGTTTCCCACAACTTTGATGCCCTCCCCTCCCTCCCCTTCCATCCTAGTGTCTAGCCTAGGAGATGTTTGCTGGGTGTGCAAGGTATCTTGGGGAGATTGAGGTTAGGTGCTGTAGATGAGTGAGACTATGTGGCAATTTTTTTTTTTCTGTGATTGGGTAAGTTCACTGAGAATGATCTGTTCCAGGTTCAACCATTTTTCCTCAAATTTCATTGTGTCATTTTTTCTTACTGCTGTTTAGAATCCCATTGTGTAGATATACCACATCTTAGTTATCCATTCTTCTAGTGATGGACATCTGGGTTGATTCCAGCTCTTAGCTATTACAAATTGTGCCACTATAAACATGGTTGAGCAAATCTCTTTAGCCTGTGGTTTGAAGGTTTTAGGGTAGATGCCCAGTAAGGGAATAACTGGGTCTGTTGTTATCTCTATACTCAGCTTTTTCACAAGTCTCCATATTGCTTTCCAAAGTGGTTGTACCATCCTACATTTCCACCAACAGTGGATGAATGTTTCTACTTCTCCACATCCTCACCAGCATTTATTTTTATTTGATTTTTTGATGTTTGCTATCCTTATTGGGGTAAGGTGGAATCTCATAGTTGTTTTAATTTGCACTTCTCTGATAATTACAGATGATGAACATTTTCTTAAGTGTATGTTTGCCATTTCTATTTCTTCATCTGTGAACTGCTTATTCAGCTCTTTGCCCCATTTTGTGAGTGGGGTGTTAGACTTCTTACTGTTAAGATTTTTGTGTTCTTTGTAGATTCTAGAGATTAGGCCTCTATCACTTGGATAACCCGCAAATATTTTCTCCCATTCTGTGCGTAATCTATTGGCTTTGCTTATTGTATGCTTGTCTATAAAGAAACTCTTCAGCTTCATGTGATCCCATTGGATGAGTGACTGTTTAAGTTCATGAGCTACTGGGGTTTTGTTCAGGAAGTCTTTTCCCATTCCTATATCATGGAAAGTACTTCCTAAATTTTCTTCCAGTAGTATTCGAGTTTCTGGTCTTATATTGAGCTCTTTGATCCATTTGGACTTGAGTGTAGTGCATGGTGAAATGTGTGGGTCAAGTTTCAGTTTCCTGCATATGGTTATCCAGTTTGTCCAGCACCATTTCTTGAAGATGCTGTCTTTCTTCCAGCCTATATTGTTTGGGCCTTTATAGAATATCAAGTAGCTATAGTTGCTTGACCCAAAGTCCGGGTGCTCAAGTCTATTCCATTGATATATACCCCTGTTTATATGCCAGTACCATGCTGTTTTTATTACTATGGCATTGTAATATAGCTTTAGATCAGGTATGGTGATGCCTCCAGAGGTATTTCTTTTGCTGAGGATATGTTTGGAAATGCGAGGCCTTCTGCCTTTCCATATGAAATTTGAGATCATTTTTTCTATCTCTGTGAAGAACAAGGTAGGGATTTTAATTGGAATTGCATTAAATCTGTATATTGCCTTTGGGAGGATTGTCATCTTCACAATGTTAATTCTGCCTATCCAGGGACATGGGAGGTCTTTCCATTTTCTCATGTTGGCCTCAATTTCTTTTTTGAGTGTTTTTATTTTTTCATTGTATAGATCTTTTACTTCCTTGGTTAAGGTTATTCCAAGGTATTTTTGTTGTTGTTGTTGCAAGTGAAAATGGGACTATGTCCCTTATTTCTTTTTCTGTATCTTTGTCCTTTGCATAAAGGAAGGCTACTGATTTTTGTGCATTGATTTTGTATCCTGCTACTTTGCTATAGGAGTTAATCACCTTCAGGAGTTTTGGGATGGAGTCTCTCGGGTCTCTTACATATATAATCATGTCATCAGCGAATAAAGCTAACTTAACTTCTTCCTTTCCAAATTGTATCCCTTTTATTTCCTTCTCCTGTCTTATTGCTTGAGCTAGGACTTCCAGTACTATATTGAAAAGCAGAGGTGAGAGTGGACAACCCTGTCTTGTTCCTGATCTTAATGGGAATTCCTCCAGTCTCTCTCCATTAAGTATTATTTGGGCCTTAGGAGCTTCTTATATTGCCTTTATTAGGTTGAGATATGAACCAACCATGCCAACATGAAGTGATGTTGAATCTTGTCAAAGGCCTTTTCTGCATCTATCGAAATGATCATGTGGTTTTTATGTTAAGCCTTGTTTATGTGGTGTATTACATTGACAGATTTCCATATGTTGAACCACCCCTGTGTTCCTGGAATGAATCCCACTTGGTCAAGGTGGATAATGCTTTTGATGTGTTGTTGGATTCGGTTTGCAAGGATTTCTTTTAGGATCTTTGCGTCTAATTTCATCAGGGAAATAGGCTGGTAGTTTTATTTTCTTGTGGCATCTCTGCCTGGTTTTGGAATTAGGGTGATGCTAGCTTTATAAAAGGAGTTGGGTAGCTTTCCCTGTTCACCAATTGTGTGACACAGTTTGAGGAAGATTGGTTTGAGTTCTTCCATGAAGGTTTGATAGAATTCAGCTGAGAAGCCATCTGGTCCTGGACTCTTCTTTTTTGGGAGGTTTTTTTTTCATTACTTTTTCAATCTCCATGAGTGTGATGGGTTGATTGAGGTGATTAATCTGCTCTGTGTTTAGCTTTGGTACATGGTATGCGTCCAAGAATTTATCCATCTCCTCTACATTACCCAGTTTTGTGGCGTAGAGGTTTTTGAAATTAAGTCCTGATGATTCTCCCAATTTATATTATGTCTGTTGTGATCTCTCCTTTTTCATTTTGAATTTTGTTAATTTGAAGCTTCTCCTTTTGTTGCTTGATCAGATTGGCCAGGGGTTTGTCAATCTTGTTTATTTTTTCAAAGAACCAGCTCTTTGTTTTGTCAATTGTCTTAATTTTTTCCTTCGTTTCCAGTTCATTGATTTCTGCTCCGATTTTAATTATTTCTTTCCTTCTGGAGCTCTTTGGGTTGGATTTTTCTTGTTTTTCCAGTGCCTTTAGGTGGATGGTTAGGTCATTGACTTGAGACCTTTCTGTCTTTTTTACGAAGGCATTGAGTGCTATGAATTTTCCCCTGAGGACCGCCTACACTGTGTCCCATGAGTTTTGGTACGATGTGTTCTCATTGTCGTTCAAATCCAGAAATTTTGCAATTTCATTCTTTATTTCATCCACTATCCATTTATTGTTTAAAAGTGTGCTGTTCAGTTTACAGGTGCTCTTGGGATTTTTAGTGGGTCTTTTGTTGTTGACTTCTAGCAATATAGCATTGTGATCCAATATCATGCAGGGAATTATGTCAATCTTCCTAAATATGTGGAGGCAGTCTTTGTGACCCAGTATATGGTCTATTTTAGAGAATGTTCCATGGGCTGCTGAGAAGAATGTATAATATATGGATTTGGGACGGAAGGTTCTGTAGATGTCGGTTAGGTGTAAGTGATCTGTGGTTTTGTTGAGCTCTCTTACTTCCCTCTTGAGTTTCTGTTTGTATGATCTGTCTATTACTGATAATGGTGTATTGAAGTCCCCAGCTATGATGGTGTTTGTGGTTATTTCTGTTTTATTGTCAAGTAGGTTTTGTTTTATGAACTGTGGTGCCCCTGTGTTTGGTGCATACAGATTTATGATTGTAATATCCTCTTGATGGATCGTTCCCTAGATAAGGAGGAAGTGGCCTTCTTTGTCTTTTTTGATTATTTGTGGTTTGAAGTCTATTTTATCTGATATTAATATAGCTACACCTGCTTGTTTCTTATTCCCATTTGTTTGGAATACTGTTTTCCACCCTTTCACCCTGAGGAGGTGTCTGTCTTTAATGGTGAGGTGGGTTTCTTGTAAGCAACAGATTGAGGGGTCTGATTTTTTGATCCATCCTGTTAGCTTGTGTCTCTTGATGGGTGAATTAAGGACATTAATATTTAGGGTAATGACTGTGAGATTTGATTTGATCCCTGCCATATTGTGATGGTGAATGTGGGTTGGTGTTTTCATGGACTGTGAAGTTTTTTGTGCCTACTCTGAGTTTGGTTGTCATGATCTGCTTCTTGCAGGCAATTGTGTTTGATTATTTTTTTCTTCTCTGTGGAGAATTTCCTGAAATACTCTCTGTAGGTTTGATTTTGTGTTCATATAATTGTAAAGTTGAGTTTTGTCGTGGAATGTTTTTCTTTCACCATCTATTATGAGGGATACTTTTGCTGTGTAGAGTAGTTTGGGTTGGAAGCCATAGGTTCTTAGGCTTTACCTATGTCTTTTGGTTGGGGCATTGCAATTGGACTTTACATTGTTTCATTCCAAGCCCTTCTGGCTTTCAGGTTTTCCATTAAGAAGTCTGAAGTAATTGTGATGGGGTTACCTTTTAAAGTGATGTGCTGTTTTTCCCTAGCTGCTTTTAGGATTTTCTCTTTGGGGTCAATGTTTAGTGTCTTAATGACACTATGTCTTGGAGAGTTTCTCCTTTGGTCCAATGTGTTTGGAGTTCTGTTAGCTTCTTGTATCTTTATGGGCCTTTCTTTTTAGAGACTGGGTAAGTTTTCTTCAATTATTTTGTTAAATAAGTTCTCCATGCCTTTGTCTGAATTTCTTCTTCTGGTATTCCAATGATCCTGATATTAGGACGTTTAAGTGTATCCCACAATTCCCTCATGTTCTGTTCACAGGAGCTTTTGAACTTACTGAAATTTTTGAACTCTCTAACTGTTTCTTCCATGTTGTCTTCCAGATCAGAGTTTCTATCCTCCACTTGGCTGACTCTATTCTTGAGATCTTCTAGCGAGTTTTGAGCTTGTTCAATTAAGTTTGTGTTGTCTACTACTTTTCTATGTATAATTTCCATCCCTCTGTCAAGCTCCCTTTTCATATCATTTTCTGATTTTCTTGATGATTCTTGGAGTTCATCCTTGCATTTCTTTATGTCTTCGTTTAGCATGGCCAGCTGATTTTTAAGGTCTTCTTTTTTTTCACTCTCCTCAAATCTCTTAACTCTCTTTGAAATCCTTCCAATTTCTTATCTAATCCTTCCAATTTCTTATCTATTAGTTCTAGTTTAGTGATGGCAGCATCCACACGATTGTTGGTCCTTTCCTGCTTTCCTGCATGTTCTACTAGTAGGTTGGTCAGGGTTGCATTGCTCATAGCTTCAATTTGGTGTTCTGGTCCTATTGGTACTTCTATGTTTTGGTTAGATGTATTTATTGTGGGACTGGGTGATCTAACTGGATTTTCTTTCATTTGGTTTTTCATGTTATTTCTTTTGCGCTGTGTTCTGCCCATGACAGTGTATGGGCAGGTAGGTGGGCGTATCAGCCTGGGCTCAAGCACAATGGGAATCTTATGCAGCCTGGGCAGTTGCCAAGCAGCCTGGGCTTTGGCTCTCACTTGCCGAAGCTGCCTATCTACTGTTTGGCAGGGGCGCCAAAGTTGCCTGAGTTCTCAAGCGGTAATGTACCAAAGCTGCCTGCATTCGAGCTAGGAGTGGCACTGAGGCACCAAGCACTGAAGCAGCTCGAACTCTGGCTGGGAATGCTGGGAACTGGAAGCAGTCTGTGCTCCCCCGCCACAGGACAATGGCGGACGCCCGGCATGGCAGACAGGTAGGGGTTGGCACCTCAGCTGGGGCAAGCGAGAGACACAGTCTAAGCTTGTGTGGCACCTGCTGTGGGACTGGGCTCACTCAGTAAGTGGGCGAGTGGAAGAGAGTGCGGAGCAGTCTAAGCGTCCGCGCGCAGCGAACAATCAATGTGCGGTGGCAGCCGTGCGGGCTCTGGCGCAGCAGCGGCAGCAATGGAGGTGCTGTGAACACCGCGGTTATTTGGGGTGAGGGGTGGCTACCCACCCACGAGGAAATCCGCGATTCCCTGTTCCCCTGTCTCTGTGCCCTCCCAGATTTTTCTCCCCTAAAAGCCACTATATACCCTTAATATCTTGCCTTTCTTTCCCCGGGATTTGCAGCGCAGCTAGGCGGTCCCCATCTTGGCCGGAAGTCCACCAACCTCAGCTTTCTTAACTACACTTATCTACATTGTGTTACAGCTCTTATTTTATGGATATATAAAGTTGTAATGTCTGAAAACTCAAAATAGCAAGAGGGTTCTGTGATTAAAGTATAAAATGCCATGTGAACTTAAAGTATCATGCTACTATTGATGCGTGTTGTACTATTTTATTTAATTTTAGAAATTCAGTAATTCAGTATTAAAGATGCACATATGATATACAAAATATATACTGTAAAGATAGTATGGGAATTTATGAGCTTTTAATCCTTTTATCTATTTTAGGACTTTCTGGGACAAGTGTTTTGTACATTGGGGGAGATTGTTGGTTCACAGGGAAGTCGCCTGGAAAAGCCAATAGTGTGAGTATTTTTAGTCATCATCTGATGAAGTATAACCCATTAGTTTCGAATTCATGAACTTATGGCTATAGACCAAAAATGGGCTTTAAAACCTTATTGGGATTTCCTTTTTTCAGTAATTAATTTTGACATTTTTTTACATAGGATATTTTACACGTAAATGGTCATATGCCATGATAAAAATATTTACAAGATGAAGTGATCAGATTTTAAAAGGAAATTTATTCTGTCTAATTGTATTATTGTTAAATTTGATACTTTCTGAAAAAGAAATTCACTCCTTTGTGTCAGGGACTATATGCAACACCACTTATATATCATATGTTTCATTAATGTGTTCTTGATAGCTGAGATTTTAATGGTCATTGTTGATTACTTTTTTCTGAGAAGGCACAAACAAACATCGATTTGCCCCAGATAGAGCACAAGTCACAAGTTAATTATTACATCCATTTCCAGGTTGAGTTCATTGAGTTTTAGGTGCTTACGTATGGGAACATGGGTAACAGGTTACAATACAGCATGTATAATCCCAAATAGCTGTCCCCCAAAACTGCATAGATGGAGCCCCTCTTCAATTATCCTTCCACACCCTGTGTATACTAGTACCTACAAGACTATGTATATCTGAGGTAGGAGTGTGCAGCTGTGAGGAAGAAGTATATGGAATCTCAGGGGAAGCTCTGATGTTCTTTCCCACCCACCCCTTCTGTACAGGAAGGGCAATAGGCCAAAACGTGTAAGAATCTCATGAATGTAGGTAATTGACTCCTCTGATTTCTACTCTAATTTCCAGATAGCAATGGCCATATCATTCCAGAAGATACCATATCAGAAGACAGATTTCCACAATTTTTTCTATAAATCTGATCTGTAGAGAATGCCATATGTGTATAAATGTTGGGAGAAGGCATTCATTAACAAGCATACTGTCCATCCTCCTAAAGTTCCTGGGACTATATATAGCTTTTTGGTCAACTACATGTGATTATTTAGAAGTTTTTCATGTGCCTTTCTTTTCTTCTTCCTCATTCTTCCCCTCTCCAATTCTGATTACTTGGATTAATTATCTGTTTACAAGAAATCAAAATATCTAGTAAGATAGACTAGTAATTGCAGAAATAACCACAATGTCAAAAGTCTAGGACATTTTTAAGTTTCTTTATTTACCCTTCTTAAATTCAAAATAAATAACTGCCAACTCCGTATTCTTAAAGACTTAAAATGGCCTCACATTTCTGTGTAAATTGAACTATATACCTAGGGCAAGTACCATATAAAAACTTCTTTTATTTGTTGATTTTCTTAGAAAATTATCCCCAAATATCACTTTGCAGGTATATACATATCTATAACCTTTAAAAAAATATTTTCATTTGTGAGAGGGGGGGCTTGTGTATAGGTATACCAGAATCTGTTGCTGCTGCAAATGAACACCAGACGCTGTACCACATTTTGTACTTTGCTTTTTATGAATGCTGAGGAATTGAACCTCGCCCTGCAAGCTTTGTAAGCGATCACCTATAACGTTGAGCCATTACCACAGCCTCTCTATTTTTCTGTTAAATATTCCTTTCATGTATAATTTATTTATACATACTTATAGGATTTAAATACTTATCATTAAAATATATTTATGCTCAATTTAATAAGTAATAAAGCTAGGTATGGTGGTTCATGCTTTTAATCTCAGCACTCAGGAAGTTGAGGCATGAGGCTTGCCACAAGTGTAAGGCAGTCTGGCTACAGTGTGAGATCCTATCTGAAAACACCAATTTTTTTTTTAAGTAGTAAGTAATCTTCAGAGTATATACAACCATTTTGCTAAGTACATATGATTATTGCATTTTCTCGTTTACTGATTAGAATACAAGAGAGTTCCTGGAAGACCACTCAATATGTCTTATTTTTTTATTAAGATAAGTCAATATTATTTACTATGCCCCCTTAAAGATGCCTTTAATATTCTTCAAGGGAAAGCAAACACATATAACAGATTCTAATTTCAGATCAGAATGATAGAATAGAGATTTTTCTAAACTGGCAATGGTATTTTTAAATTCTTGAGTTTATTGGAAAATTTTATCTGCTCATCTGCCATAAAAGGAAATAACAATTCTAATTTCAGAAAACTGCTAAATTTCAAATAATGATTCCCAGTGTCACAGCCTCTTTTTATTTATTTTTAAACATGTTAGACAGTGGAGATATGATAATTGGTATATGTGGTAGATATAGCATATCATAGGATTATACACTGGTTTCAGCTAATTCAGAATTTTCATTTGGAGAAGATCAGCACTGACCAATTAATTCTACATGATACCAGTACCTTGGATAATGATTGGAAGATTATGTAAATGCTACCAGAATATGCAAATGTTGGTACATTATGTATATTTTACATAATCAGAAAGAAAGGTGACTGCTGAGATAGGAGCAGCATAATGAGGCACAGCTTTTGATCCCATTCATATGACATGGGTGGATTTTAAATACTGTGTTTCATCTATAAGGTATTTTAAAAATGTAGATAACTCTGTTGAAGGTGTTGACATTATATCTATAGTGCAATTCAATCAAAATTCTAAGTATGAGCTGGGTGTGGTAGTTTACACCTTTAATCCCAGCACTGGGGAGGCAGAGGTAGGAGGATCACAAAGAATTTGAGGCCACCCTGAGACTACATAGTGAATTCCAGGTCAGCCTGAGTTAGAGTGAGACCCTACCTGGAAAAACCAAACAAAAAAAAATTCTAAGTATGTTTGTTGTAATTAATCTTTTAGTTAGTCTGACCTTATTAAAGAGTTTTCACATGCAAATATTAAGAAAGGCATTTAAAATGGGCTAATTATTTGAGGGGTGGGAGATTTTGATATTTTTCTCAAAAAGAATGGCTGTGCAAGTGTCAGTAGTGGGTATAATGAAATGCAGAATTTGAATGCTACAGAGATGGTTACAAAAGAAAGAAGGAAAGAACTATTAAAATTACAGTGGTAAATTATTATGTGGAAGAATCTAATAACTTGAGACAAATGGAACAGATGAAAGAGGAAATCAAAACAGATTCATTAACAACAGGTAATACAACAGGAAATGGTGGAGAAAAATGGCAAGGTTGGAGGAATGCATTTTTTTGTGTCAAGGCAAGCTGTGAAGAAAGGATGAAGTCAGAAAACCAGTAATGTTGAGATGTTAGGTAGCTTGATGACAAACACAGCTCCTAAAGATAATATGTTTTATCATGAAGGACGTAAAGTCTTGGGATTTACAACAGTATATGGCACAAATGGTGCCCTTCACATTGGGAGGTGATGGGTATTTCAGAAGCAGGCTTGCATCTGTTCTCCATAGTCCCCACTATTTCACCCCACTCCCATCTTGCAGCATGGACCACCTTGGCCAGGCCTTTGCTGTCAGGTAAAAGATACACTATCGGATAATCACCAAGCACTAGAATGTTTTATGATTTTCCTCATGGCTTGATTTAAAAATGAGATTTGTACAACCTCATGCTTACAGCTAGTACCTTGGCATTTGTGTTGAGGTGTCTAGTGGTCTTCCCTGTTATGCTGGGCATACACTTCTGAATTGTGTGCAACACAGGCAACTTCCTGAGACAGATAATACACTTGCAATTAACAAAATTGACCCATCCTGAATTAAAAATTGTTCCTGTATCTCAAATTTTATTTATTTTATTTATTTATTTATTTTTTAATTTTTATTTTAGTTTTTTAAATATTTTTGTTATTTTTATTAATTTATTTGAGAGCGACAGACAGAGAGAAAGAGGCAGATAGAGAGAGGGAGAGAGAATGGGCACGCCAGGGCCTCCAGCCACTGCAAATGAACTCCAGACGCGTGCGCCCCCTTGTGCATCTGGCTAACGTGGGTCATGGGGAGTTGAGCCTCGAACCGGTGTCCTTAGGCTTCACAGGCAAGCGCTTAACCGCTAAGCCATCTCTCCAGCCCAAATTTTATTTATTTTAAATACCATTATCTAAGTGTTTTAGCATTTATTTAAATTTGTTTTAGATTAGAAATTTATTTTCCAATTAGTCTCCTATTTATATTCTATGCCATTCAAAATATTCCCTTGTTCTCATCTTTTTAAATGGCCCAAGTTAAATTATTTTCTGAAAAGATATTCAGGATGATTTCTTCCAACTTCTTAATTGTGATTATGTTACAATATCTTCTAAAAGACAGTCTTTATAAATAGATAATTATAAAATTTTGGGATTTAAAAGGCAAAGTATAGTTCTAACTTATTCATTATTAACCAAGCTCTTTATAATTAAGGTAGGTTTTTTAAAAAGGCAAAATGATTTCTTTTATGTAGCCACATACCTTATTAAATAATCAGAATTTGAATTTAAATTTGAACTGTTTTATTTCTATGCTTCAATTATGGTTTTTACTTTTAAAATTTAACTTTTGTTCCATTTTAGTGTGAAAATGAAAATTATTATTTTACAATATTTGATAAGAATAAGAATTAAAGTGAATTTATTTGAATTTGATGCTCAATAGCTTTTAGTCTAGCTTTTATTTATATCTCAAAATGTTTTCAGTTTCCAAAAGTGTCTTCTGTCAGATTTAAGCTGTCAGCAATATATTTGTTATATCTTAACTATCATACATTTTTGTGCTTTTCTCCAACCGCTCCTCAAATGAGTCCTGTGCTACTCAGTTTTATCTGTAGCCTATGTTGAGTCTTCTGTGACTCATGACTCTTTATATTGTCCCATTATCATTTAAGATCACTCCCACTTAGCATCGTGTTTTCTCATGCTGTGAGATTGTATCTAATTTACTGTGTGAATCTTTGTCTATCTTAGGAATCCCAAGGATGAACTCAGCAAAGTCTTGACCAGATTGAGTATCAGTTTAAGAAAAATTGCTATTGCCTCCTATAGGGAAAAAAAATAAATTTTGTGCAATACAAGTGTATGTTCTTAATTTTCTCAGGTAGGCATAACTGGTTCTGTATAAGTAAGTGAGGAAAGAATACAGGATTAGTGACTGGAAAGTAGATTCTTGCTCTGGGGAGCAGCAGGGAACTCCTGATCCTCCAGGGATAATAAGCTGTTTTGGGTAAAGAATGTTGAAGAAGAAAAGGAGAACAAGAGGGCAATGTCCATGTGTGTAGTCCATCCTGGTGGAGGATAAAGGGAGGTTCTAAAAGAGGCAGAGAGTTTCCTGTCAGCTGTGAAGAATACAGGGACAGGGACTCAGAGGCAGGTGGTAATTGGAAGACCCAATCTGGGCTGTCCAGTAGACACAGTATTCCCAGTTGTGACATAGGATTCAAAGAGCCAGATGAATGCTGAGCTCCACAATAGACAGGTTGAGTGAGGAGGAATAAGGTGGAAAGGAAACTCATGAATAATGCAGAGAACCAAGACGGAAGAAGAGGGCCTGAGGGCACTTGAGCCTGAACCCTATAATATTCTTTGGTCTACAGATCTGACTCCTGTGTCTACTTATCTATGTGTACCTGTGAATTCATGTGGAGATCAAGAATACCTAGAGAAGAAAGGAGAGGGTGGGGAAGAGGGAACTTGGAGAATGGCTAGGCTTAATGGAGAAAAAAGTAAAAAAAATAAAAATAAAAAAGGACATAACTTTATTGTAGAGCTTTATGCATGTGAAAATATAATCAACTTGGAGATAAATTTTGACACTCCCCCAAAATGTCTTTACTTGACTATAAATTACCTTGCAAATTAGTTTGCTATTTTTATTTTTTTTTCAAGTATTTTATTTATTCATTTATTTGAAAGAGAGAGAGAGAGAGAGAGAGAGAGAGAGGCAGATAGAGATTGAGAATGGGTTGCCAGGGCCTTGAGCCACTGCAAACTCTAGATGCATGTGCCACCTTGTGCATCTGGCTTTACATGGGTACTGGGGGATTGAACCTGGGACCTTAGACTTTGCAGAAAAGTACCCTAACTGCAAAGCTATCTCTCCAGCCCCTGGTTTGTTATTTTTACATTCTGTAATTTACATTAGTGGAAAGAATAATGTACTAGAATCAGAAATGATGTGGAGTCTCATCTCTGCTACTAACTTGGCATACAAAATGACATAGTTACAGTTATACTGTGTTAGTCAGCCTACCATCACTATAGCAAGTACCCGAGGAAAAACTTAGTTTTAACTCAACATTTCCAAGCTCTGTTCTGTCATCTAGTGGTCCCATTGCTTTGGTACTATACTGACAAAAAAATCATAACAGGAAATGGGGCAGCAGAAACCCTTATTTTATAGCTGGAAGATGACAGAAAGAGGTGAAGGTTTCAAGGTTCCATCATCCCCTTGAGGGCATGCCTGAAGACTTCTATCGGGCCCTACCCCTTAAAGTTTCCACTGCCTCCCAATATTCCTACCCTGGTGACACTTAAAACCCAAACTATAGTATATTATGCATCTTTTAAATTTAATTTAACTTTTGACAATTTCATATATAATTGTATTTTGGTCATATTCAAAACCATGACATTTTATTACCTCTTTACCACTCCCACTATTTTCCAATCCTCTTTCTACTTTCAACTATCTTTTTCTGTTTTTTATCTTTTGTGACCGACTGAGTTAAATTAGGATTGCTTGCATGACATGTGTACTAGTTATTTACTCGAATGAGGACAATCTACTTGTGGCGACAACACTGAAGAACACGATTTCCTACCCCCAGTAGCTGCTAACAAGTGTGATACTTTGAATGTATGTCCCTCATAGACTCAGGTATTTTTTTATTAAGGCTTGTAACTAGGATTTCCAGATGCCTGGTTGGAAGAGGTGTGACTGGGGTTAGATCCTTCAGTGCAGCCTTAAGATGTGTTTTGGGGCATGTCTGATTTCCAGCCCCAAGGTGTACAAGTGCAGTCTGAGCCCTGGCAGGAGTCCCTGCTTCCTGCTGCTGATTCCTTGCTGTTTGCTGCCCATTTGTGTTTGTTCTTTTTGGTATTTGCTTGCTGCAGTTTTTCTTTTTTTCTCTCTCTCTCTCTCTGGATGTATGGAAGTAGCTTCTTTTGCTGTAGATAGAACTTCACCCTGGATCTGTAAGCTTGAAATAAACCCCTCCCTCATCTGAACTGTGCCTGGTTTGGATGTTCATGCCAGCATCATGTAGCTGACTACAACTAAAAGTTGGCACCGGAGAGTTGAGTTTGCTGCATGGTGAATCTGACCATGTAGATTTTTGTCTTTTGGAACTTGTGTGCTGGAGGAGTAATATATATGGACTTGGTACTTGTGACTGCAGAAGCCTCACAGTGTGGCAATCCAAGTTTTATGGGCTATTCTGGTGAGAGTTTAAAAATGCTAAGTGAAGAATGAATTATATTTGGAGGCTTTCTTACAGCTTTCAAAGGGGAAGGAAAGATTGCAGAGAACTTAATAACCTCTTTCTTTCTTCCTTCCTGCCTTTTTGCTCTTCCTTCCTTCTTTCCTTTTCTCTGTCTCATTTTGCCTGTTAACCTAGGAATTCAGCAAGTAAGTGTAAGGGAAAGGGTGATCTTAAACCAAATATGATTATATTATGTAAATTATTATCCAATCATAAACATTAAAAACTATTTTGTTGGGCTGGAGGGATGGCTTAGTGGTTGAGGTGTTTGTGTGCAAAACCAAAAGACCCCCGTTTGATTCCCCAGGACCCACGTTAGCCAGATGCACAAGGGGGCGCACACATCTGCAGTTCTTTTGCAGTGGCTGGAGACTTTGGCACACCTATTCTCTCTCTGTGTCTCTTTCTCTCCCTCCCTCCCTCTTTCTTTGTCGAATAAATAAATGAAAAATAAAATAAAGCTATTTTTGTGTATTCTGAGTATGTAGGTGTACATCAATTTGGGAGAATAAAAGAGTGCTGTTTTCATTAACTTTTGTTTTATAATGCAGTTTCATTCCTTTATTGACAATATCCCTCCCATATTTCTACAGTGCTGGACCTATGCTCTTATATAATTACAAAAAATAATATCAAGTCCAATATCAATTAAAAAAATAGAATTTCTTATTTAAGACCACACATATGCGTATACACATTAGTAATGTTCATGTTATTCACTTAAAAATTAAAACTGATTGCATTTCAAAGAGATGTTGGATACTTGAACAACCTAGAGTCTGAGATAGCTTATCGGAAAAATTGCAGATTCTATAAGGCCAAGAGTAGATCAAAATGTAGTACTATTTCCTTTCGTATTTGGAATAAACCTGTAAATTTTATGTTTAACTGAAGTTTTTACAAATATTTAGTTGGACCACTTATGCTTGTTTTTGTCATGACCTCATGCTCTAGAATTACCTACAGAAATATAATTGCTTAGTACAAACAAGTAGGCTGTTGACAACTGAAAATGATACAATTCTTTGTTCTACTTGAAAATTCTAGTAGGTAGAGCTAATATTATGCAAATGTAGGACTCTGAATGCAAAATAATATAACTTATATGGGCAAAATGAACACATTTTTATCAAAATAGTTTCAATGTCATTATTAGAAGCAATTTGGAAATTGTGGCAATTTGGGAAACTTGTGGAGCCTTTGTGGGTGGAACCCTGCTGGGAGTGGAATATACGGATGTCAAATCTAGAGGTTTTCTAAGTCCAAGTTTTCAGAGCTGGCTCACCCAGCTGACTTTCTTCCTGCTGATGTGGAAATGTGACCCAGGTTGCCTCTTCTGCTTTTTCTAACCATGGTGAAATTTCCCTTCAATACTGTAAGTTGAATAAGCCCTTTCCATTTGCTGCTTTTGGTAGGGTGTTTTGTCCCAGCAATGGGACTGTGACTGAAACCACAATAAATCCCCAAATGGTTATTCTGTCATTTTGTAGTGATGTGACATCTTCCTTGTTCTTGAAGAAAAGTATGTTTGTTAGGTTTTGCAGTCAAGTTAGAGTTGCCTAAAAAATTATTCAGTGTTTTAGTTCAATACTTTCTAATTGTGAGGTGGGAAAGTGGGACAGACAAAGAGAAAGATAGAGAGGGAATGGTGGAAATGTGCATACCAGGGAACAGAGAAGTCAAAAAGTGAGAGCAGATAGTGGGGTTTATGCAAAGAAGGAAACTGTCCTTCAGAGTTGGAGGGATTGGGTGATGTGCTGAGGTGGAGGGGCTCGGGGGAGGTGGTATTCCCTCTTCTCAGCCTAGAGATAGCCTCAATTGCCATAACAAGATCCAAGACCCAGTCTAGGCATGGTCTCATGGGAGGGGGAAGAGAGTTCTGGTACTCTCGCATTCTAACTTTTTTGTTTACATATGAAAGACAGTTTTAAAGGTGTGGGGAAAGGGAAACCTCATGGGGTGATGTATATATGTCTCACTGATTTGTGCTGAATTGGAGCCCTGTTTTGAGATGTAGGCTCCCTTATCTTAGGGTGTCTGGGTCAGAGGCCTATATCTGTATTCTTGGATCAAGATGAAAAGGAAGTTTGCATGCCATACTAGGGATAGAAAGAGGCCTGTGAGTATAAGAATCAAAATAGCTATTTAGGAAATAGCAGCTATAAATATAGGCAAAATATATAAATAGTCTCATATATTATTAATAACCCAAATTAATTTGTTAAAGATTCAAATTATTATAAGAAGCATTTTGAAACTATCTAAAAATCTTGACCTTTTAATCGAATCTGTAAGGTAATTTTAAAAGGTGGTATTAATGTTTGGCATTTTTGATCACCCACCTTTTAAGACCTCCATCTACTTTGCAGCAAGATGAACCAGCAGCTGCACTGGTGGAAGGTGGGATGGGGGCCCCAATATGGGAGGAATGTGCATGACTAGGCTACATACCTTCCTCCTCTTTCCCTATCTGTGGCTGCTGCCATTATGGTTGGTAAATTTAAGTTTGTGGAGAAGGCAAACCTATAACCTTTTAGAAATCCTGTCCAAGGGCAAATTGCAGGCAAAGGAGTTCTGTTCTTTTCCCATCCATGGGAGTAGCTGGAAATCTTTTTATCTGTTTAGAAGTAGGGCAGAAGCTGTGTCAGGCAGGCCTAATGTCACCCAGAGCAACTGTATTATATGGTGGCAGATTTGAAACTATTGACTGGGCATTTAATAGAAGGGTACAGAAAAAGTATGGAAGCATGGTTTGGAGCAGAAAAATTTAAGAGTGATAGTTAGAGGGATTTTTAAGTGAGAAGAGAGAGAGAAAAAGGGAGAAGAAAGAGAGAAAGAAAAAGGAGAATGAAAGAAGGAAGGAAAGAATGAAAGAGAGAGAAAGAAATAGAGAGAGAAGAAGAAGGGAGGGAAGGAAAGGAAGAGAGGAAACTGCTGTTTGCCATTGTGCTGTGTGACAAGGCTCCAGAAAGGCAAGATGCTTGATGGGGCAGATCTAGAAACCTATTGAGTGAACATAGTGTCTGCCACTGCTCCCTGCATATTATTGTCTCATCCTCAGGACTTGAAATATAACTTATCGATTATAAAATCATTGTTGCAAGTAAAAATCATTACATTGAAATTGCAAGGTTAAAATTTATAGAGTAAGAGGTTTCCTGATGAGCACACTATGTAAAATTTTAAACAAAAGTTGTAATTTCAGTTTTCTGACATATGATATATTTTAAGAGTGAATATTTATTTTATTTTGTGATAGCTGGCTTACTAAAATCTTAGAAATGACATTTAGCTAATAATTTAGGGATAATGCATATTACATGTAAAGATAAATGCATCAGAATTAAATGAATCATTGGTTTTGAAGAATGAATTTGAATGGTTCTTTCACTTTTCACCTTTGGAAATGATGCACTGTTCTTGTCTAATTAGACTTCTAATAAGCTAATAAACTAAAACCAAGTTTGTTTTTCTTACATATTAATACTTTCAATTATTGTGCTATATGTTGCTGTGCTTTTTTGTGTGTTTGCTTGTTTAGAGGGACTCCTGAGATCTGATGGTCAGTTTGGACTAGTTGGCCTATCACAGGCACTGCCAGGCAACCTAATGTATTTTGTATGTAAATACAAATTATGAGTATTTCATATTCTTGTATTCTCAGTGTTATGCTCTAAACTATAGGCACACTGGTTATAACTACCACTAAATAACATTTATCTAGTGGTATTTTAGAAATTTCCTTAGATTCGCCATTAAACTCACTCAAGCAATTCTATTTTACTACTGAAAATATAACAGTTTGGAATTTATTTTTGAATTTACATTTATTTTTTCTCCAGCCACATCATTACTAGGTTAGGCACCACCTAGTTTCCTGGTATTTCAGTAGAAATTAGGAAACAGAAATCAATAAAGAAAGGTGAATTTATTTACAGTTTGGCCAAACCAGGGAAAGACACCTAGTTCTTTCCACCTTTTCTGTAGCAGTGCTACAGTTTTACAGAAGAGAAAAAACAAGGCTGGAAAATACTTATTTGTGTTATTTTAACCACGAGATAAACTCTAACTGTGTAAAACGTCTTCCCCCATGACTGACATTTTATTCCTGAGGCTGTTGTTCTGGTATCAAGGTTTCTTAGTTGCTCCCTTTGCCAGCATGGGATTCCTAAGGAAGTTTTATCTTCGGGCTTCATTGTTTTAGGGACCTTGTTTAAATAGTCTGATAGCCAAAGGGAGGGACCTAAGTGTCTCCTTTAGATTGTTTCTTCTCCTGTAGCATAGAACCAAGCTGACAAAGATCTAGAGTACTTATGACTCATTCTGATCCTCCCTGTTAACTTCTTTCTAGTTAAAATCTCATTTACTTCGTAGTCTCATCCTCCTGCCTGATTTTAGCTTTCCTTGATGTTTCATGAACCCCACCTAGTTTCCTTGTGTGCATATACCCCCACCTGGTTTGACCGCTGTGGATTCTAGGACAGGAGCAATCCAGTATGCTGATGTACAAACACAGCTGTAACCTCAAAGAAAATAAGATTGCTTACTGTGGAGCCAAGTATGAGTGACTATGGCCCATAAGCACAGATATGGGTTACTCTAAAAAGCATATTAAATGTACTATGACACTCATGAACATGTTTCACCTTTCAGCTTGGATAGATTTTTTTTTCCATAAATGTGAGTCATGAAAAAAAAAAAAAAAACCTAAAGGAAGAGTCCAAGAACAAGACTGATGTTTTAAAACTAGGTATGGCACCTTACACTTGTTTGTTTTTTGCTCACTCGCTCTCGCTCTCACTCCCTCCCTCTCTCTCTCTCTCTGTGTGTGTGTCTTACAATAAAGAGATTTGTCTTAGATCTTTCACTCCCATCCTACTTGTGCTCATATTTCTGTTCTTTACCTACGCAGCTGCATCCATGTGAGCTTTGGGTTTCACTCCTTTGGGACACACAGCTGTTTCCACACTATTCATCACACCACAGTCACAACAGATAATCTTCTAGGATTCTTCCTGTAAAGCTTTGCAACTCATACTCATTTCAACTCAGGCCCATTGGTGATCCCTTCACATGGCTTACTGGGGCTGAGTCCTCCTCAGTGTCAGTGCCGCTGCCTACTCAGTGCTTGTCTTGTTTGACCACTCTTTGGCTATTGGTACTTGACCACCTTGATTCTCCTGTTTGTTTTCTTTAATGACACCATCCTTTCTTGTTTACTTCCTGGCTGTCTGAGTAGTCTTTTCATGTTTTTTCCTTCACATACTCCAGAAATTTTATGTGAAGTACCAGGTGACAAGGTTTTCTTGAAAAGTCTCTTTGCTTTTGTTAAATCTCTAATATGTCCATGAATCAACAGAGTTTAAGACACTTTCTCCAGTGTATGTTAACATGAGTGACCTGTTTGTAAATTACTGATTCCATGTGTCACACATATGCCATCCATGCTTATGTCATATGCCAATCATATTTCTCCCTTTGTCACTTCTGACTAAAGAGCACAGGTGACCCATGAAGTCTCACTATGCCCTTAATGTGAATGATCATTTTTATCATAAAAGCTCCCTGTATCACTATACATTTAAAAATTTTTTCTTATTAAGAACTTCTATAGTAACAGACAATAAATGATGATTTTTGCCTCCCTTCCCCCACTTTCCCCTTCCCAACTCTGCTTTCCATCATATCCCCTCCCTCTCTCCATTAGTCTCTCTTTTATTTTGGTGCCATCATCTTTTTCTCCTATTATGAGGGTCTTGTGAAGGTATTACTGGGCACTGAGAGGCAAGCTGTGTTGTTTTTTTGGGTTTGGCTCCCCTGGTATCTGCAATAACTACTTCTTTCTCACTCTCCAAAGGACTCTGCTGTATAGGGTTTGCCCCACTCTCTGATTTGGCCACACTTTCTAAACTAGATGCATCTGAGATCTGGTCAGCAAGTCCTTATGCTTTCTTCACTGGGTCATCCCAGTGGTCACCACCATCTGAAAAGAGAAGCTTCTCTAACCAAAAGTGAGAGTAGCATTAATATATGAATATGAACATTAAGTGTAGTGTTCTTTTTAAGTAAGATAACTTGGAGTTCTATTTCATTCTTTCTGCCTTTCTCATTCTTTCTGTTATTAGTACCCAACTTTTTGAGCTCTTTTACCTATCCCTACCTCCACTGCCTTTGTGCAGTAGCCTTCTTAGAAAACTGTAGTATTTGGTCTAGAGAGATGGCTTAGCAGTTAAGGTGTTTGCCTGCAAAGCCTAAGGATCCAAGTTCAATTCCCCAGTACCCACATAAGCCAGATGCACAAAGTGGCACTTGTATCTGGAGTTTGTTTGCAGTGGTTAGAGACCCTGGCATCCCCTCCCCCCTTTTTTCTCCCTCTACCTCTTTCTCTCAAATAAATAAATATTTAAAAAACAAAAACGAAAGAAAACTGTAGGACTCTACCAATAGGCCTTAATATATGTTGTCTCATTCAGCATCTGCCTCATTTATGTGCTTTAGCTCCTATTGGCCATTCTGAATTCAGATCGAAAATTCAGCCCTCTTTATGTTGCTTTATTTTGAAATCTTCACAATTCTCCTTATTTTAAAAAATATATATGTATTTTAAAAAATAAGTATTTCTACATGTGTGTTTGTGTGCACACATGTCAGAGTCTCTTGCTTCTGCAAACAGACATCAGAGGTTTGTGCTACTTTCTGCATCTGGCTTTATGTGGGTGCTGAAGAACCAAACTTGGGCCAACAGACTTTGCAAGTAAGTGTCTTAAAACCACTGAGCCATCCCCCTAATATCCTTAATCTTCGAGGAAACCTAATCTCAACCCTTTATTATGTACTTGAGACTCACTGTAATGTCCCCAAACACTCATCTTGTTATTTGTGTTTCCTTCAGTAGATCCCAAAACAATGCATCTGATCACTTATTCTGAAAGATACATTTATCTTATTTTTCTATTTATTTTATGCATATATGTGCTACTGTAACAAAACACCTAGGAATGGATGATATAGGAAGAATAGATATTTGTGCTTTCATAGTTCTGGAGGGTCAGAAGTACAAGCAAGGTGTCAGCCCTGATGGGGACTTTCTTGTTGCATCCTTAGTTAATGGAAAGAACAAGAGAGGTGAACAAACTCTGTGCCTCATATGGCAGAAACACATGGCTCTTTCCATAGCATAATCTGTTTATGAGGGTAGAGTCTTCTTAAACACCCAGAAGGCTCTGCCTCCCAATACTAATGCATTGAGTATTAAACTTCCAACACAATTCTAGAGGGGACATAGTCAAGCCATAGTGATATGTCATCACTTTACCCCACTTGGCAATTTGTATTTATTTTTTAATATTTTATTTATTTATTTGAGACTATATATATATATATATATATATATATATATATATATATATATATGGAGAGAGAGAGAGAGAGAGAGAAAGAAAGAGAATATTTGCATGCCAGGGTCTCTAGTCACTGCAAATGACTTCCAGATGCATACGCTACCTTGGGGATATGTAAGTACTGGGGAATAAAAATGGTTTCCTCAGGCTTCATAAGCAAGCTCCTTAACCACTAAGCCATCTATCCAACCCTGTCTTTTTAGTAGACCCAGTTCCTGTCAACTTTTCTGCCAGACCTGAATCGTTGTCCCATTGGTGGTCTTCCAGCAACTCCATCTGACGTCATGTTTATGGGTCACTGTTTCTTTTGACTTCATCCATTTATGCATCTATTAGTGCATCTTGACAGTGTTTTTCTTTCTGCTTAGCTCTGTTAGGCTAGGGACCATTCTCCTTCAATGTTGTTCCTTTGCTTCTTAGTAGAATACCTATAAAGGTTTGAACACTCAAAACATCTTTTCCAAATGATTCTGTGGTATAATTTGCAATTTGCAATGGCCTGCATACGCATAGTTAAATCAACAAGCATTTATTATACAAATAAGCAAATTAATTATATTATGTTTATATTGCAGTTCAGTGAAGCTAAGTGGATTTGTATGCTGTTTTCACCTTTAAATATTGTATATGCCTTTATTTTCATTAATATTTCACAACCAAGAAGTCAGCTTGACTATTATTTTCATATGTTAGGACTTAAGATACAGACATAATAATCATATTAATTATTAATTTGCAACTTAAAAATATTCATTACAATAATAAGTAAAACATTTTCATGTTGAATGTACTGCTTATATTAAAATCATTATTGCTGATAAATAGCAATTTTTTGTAGGTTTATTTCAGTATCACACATTTTTTCTTTTCCATTCAGTGGTCACTTTAGCCAATTATTTATATATTTTTCCCTGTAAGCTTCAAGGCATTTCTCCTGCAAATGTCAAGTACAAGCAGAACTCCTACACACTATTTATGTGTTACCAAATTATATTTCAGTGTGACATAAATACCTCATTAATCCACTAGGTTACTCTGATAATTATATTTTTAACCAATGATTTTAGAAGGATAAATCTAGAGAATTTTTTAAGCCATTTTTGTCCTAGTAGAAATAAATTGATTTGGCATGGAGAAAGATTAGTTTATCTTTTAACATTTAACAACTAGCACTTCTTACAGCCTGTTTCTCCTCCTCTAAACTCTTCCAATTTGGGAATTTATTAGTGAGTCAAGACTGGTTCCAAGCATATGCTCAGTTGATAAAGTTATCTAAAGGGCTAGCCCTTAATTTCATTAACTTTATAGGCAAAATAAAATTTTGATACTTCCACATTTGCTATCTTACAGAATATATTATGAACTATGTCTTTGTCTCTTTATTTTTTGTACCCTTTCCCTGTCCCCATTCAATGATGGCACTGTAATTTATCAAATACTTGCCCTGTGGGATTTTTCTTTGGGAGGGTAGGGGCTGGCATATGAGGATTGAACTGAGAACTACATATGCTAGGCAAGCACTTCTACAATTGAACTACCCAGCCCACTATGTGTGATGTCCTGAGATACAATGGGATATGTGACAGTGAGAGGGTTAGTGAAGTAAATTCTCGTCTGTTATCTCAGTCATATGTGTGTGGTGTGTAAAGCAGTTTAAAATCATTTGTGTGCATTCAGTAAAAGTACCTTTTACTATTGTAGTAATGCTGCACATTTATCTAGACTAGTTTGTTCTGTGTCCTCTACTTCATATCCTATGACATTCATCTCCCTGTTTCTTATTCCCTCCCAGAAATCATTGTTTTGCTTTAAGAACTCTGTATCTGAATTTAAATATTTATCTAAAATTAGATTCCTCTGTAAGTAAGATAATGTAATATTTTTCTTCTTTGTTCTGGCTTATTCACTTAGCATGATATTCTCTAGCCTCATCCATATTATGGCAAATGGATCTTGTGTTTAACTAGGGCAAAATTTTATTCCATTGCATATATGTTCCCCCATGTCTTATATTATCCATCTGTCAATGAATACTAGGTTGTTTTCATATTACAGGTATTTTTGTAAATGCTACCAAGGACATGGGGGAGCAGATATTCTTATGAAGTGGTAATTTTTCTTCTTTGAATATGTTTAGAAAAGGGATTTATTCTTTTTTATTTTATTTTTTCTCAATTTTTTAAAACATTTTCCATGATTATAAAAAATATCGCCTGATAATACCCTCCCTCCCCCCCTTTCCCCCTTTGAAATTCCATTCTCCATCATAAGGGATTTATTCTTATTAAAATAAAACTGCTTACTGGGCTGGAGAGATGGCTTAGCAGTTAAGGTACTTGCCTGCAAAGCCTAAGGACACGGGTTTGATTCCCTAGAACCCACATAAGCTAGATGCACAAGGTAGCATGTGCATCTGGAGTTCATTTGCAGTGGCTAGAGGCCCTGGCACACACATTCTTTCTCTCAAGTAAATAAATAAATATAAAATATTTAAAAAACAGTTTAAAGGGAGGTGTACCAATGTACCATACCATAAACATTATATGAGGCTTCTCTTTTCTTCACACCCTCACCAATATGTATTATTTTTTGACGTTTGATATTAGCCATCTAAATGAGTGTAAAACACTATTTCCAAGTCTTTGGGATGTACATTTTTCTGACAGTTACTGATGTTGACATCTTCTCAATCTATCTTTCATTTTTATATTTTCTTTTTTATTTGAGAGAGAGAGAGAGAGAGAGAATGGGCACACCAGGGCCTTCAGCTGCTGCAAATGAACTCCAGACATGTGCAACCCCTTCTGTATATGTGCAACATTGTGTACATGCGCCACTATGTGTCTGCCTTACATGGAACCTAGAGATTCAAGCATGAGTTCTTAGGCTTTGCAGGTCAGTGTGCCTTAACCACTAAGCCATCTCTCCAGCCTGTCATTTTTATATTTTCTTTATATAAATGACTAGTCAAGACATTTTTTCCCTTTTCTAAATCACGTTTCTTGTTTTATAGCTATTTAATTTTATGTGCTTTTATTAAATTTTTGGAAAAACACACACCCTATGTTTGATAAGGGTTAGCAGTCCAGAATTTATAAGTAGACTAGTTGGCTCTGTGTGTCTGGATTTATTTCTGGCCTTTCACACTATTCTAAATTTTCTGTTTTTTTTTAAATTTCTTTGTTATTTGGTCATATTTTCATATCCTTATATTTTTGATATATTTTGGAGATTCTAATTCATGGAACCGTGAACCATTTTATGATTATTTTGTGATTTTGTGATTTTTTTTATTTTTGTCTATGTGTGTGTGTGAGAGTGTTTTAAGGTAGGGTCTCACTCTAGCCCAGGCTGACCTGGAAATGTAGTGTGGTGCTGGCCTCAAATTCACAGTGATCCTCCTCCTACCTTAGCCTCCTGAGTGCTGGGATTAAAGGCATACACCACCACGCATGGTAGAGGAGAGATTGAGAATGAGCACAACAGAGCTTCTAGCAGCTGCAAATGAAATCCACATACATGCACTACTTTGTGCATCTAGCTTTACATGGGTACTGGGGAATTAAACTCGGGTCATTACGCTTTGCAGGCAAATATCTGAATCACTGAGCAATCTCTCCAGCCCTTATTTTGTGATATTTTAATTAAAAAAAAAACTCATCTACACTTTTATCTTTCATGTGAAAATATTTTATTATATAATATGAAACATTTTATGATCTAATTTGAAGGTAAACTCTTCTAGTTTTTATTTCTTCTAGTTCCTCCATTTACCAGGCACTATGATCACTTGAATTAAAACTTCATTCTTGGTGTAAAGTTCTCATTAACTATCAAAGTAGTATGAATGAAAGCAGCAAGCCTTGTTGAGCCATGAATTCTTTGGACTGTTTTTAACTTTACATTTTTCGCCCAGTTTTACGGTAGTGATTTATTTTATTGGTAACTTGTGATAGTTAATATTTTCAACGTGGCAAGATCTAGAATCACCTAGGAAATAAACATCTGGGTATGTTTGTGAGAGTGTTTCATAGATTATGTTAAATCAGGTAGAAATGCCTACCGTAATTATAGATGGCACTATTCCGTGGTCTGGGGTCCAGGATTAATTAAAAAGGAGAAAGAAAGCTGAGCACTGGCATTCTACTCTGTCTGCTTGCTGACTGCAGATGTAATTTGACCAATGGCCTCAAGTGCTTGCTACCATGTATTCCCTACCAAGATGTACCCTTTAACTAAAACCAAACTAAACCCTTCTTTTAGTTGATTTTTGTCAATCACTTTGTCATAGAAATAAGAATAAGTAGCTAGTAAAGAAAATTTCTGCTGAGAAGTTGGCCATTGCTGTGATAAACCTGACCATGTAGTTCTTATACCTTTAGTACTGCTTTGTAAGAGGAATGTTGAATAGTTTATCACTTCGGGCTAGAAAAGCCATAGAATGCTATAAGCAGAGCTTAATGGGCCATTCTCAAGGTAGTTTGGAAGAAAAGAATGCTGAAAGAGATGTAGTCTAGGTAATGAGCATTCAGAAGGAAATGAATCTATTGGGAACCGAGTTATTTTTGGCAAAAAAAAATTTTCTGCATTCTGCTCACATTTTGAGAACTTGGTGCAAAGGCTAAATCCAAAACTAATAAACTAATTTGGCAGAGGAAATACCAAGACAGGATAGCATGCATGCAGTCTGTGTCATGATTACTGCTCACTGCTCTGATCCAGGTGTATAGTGTGAGAGCAACAAACAGAGTGAAAAGTTGTGAGAAATGTGCTGTTTGTTGTGGAAAGGATGGGGTTGGACATTGCAGAAATGGCTAGTTTTGAGAAAGCAAATATAATTGCCAAGGAGATTAACCCCATTAAAGAGAAACCTGTTATTCTTCTCTGAGAATGTAAGAATGGTTCCCAGAGGGTAAGACCATACTTGTTGAAGGCTCTATAATGTGAAAATCCAAATTTATTGGAAAGGAGAGAGCTTAAACATGCCACTGAAGGGGCTCCCTGCTGCTAGAGAGGTTTCCCCATGGGTCAGCCTGTATGGCTCACAGAGGCTAATGCAGTTGTAGCCTAAGACCACCAGGCTCCATACTGATTTGGCAGCAGAACCTTGAAGCATTTTCTGCATTGTGGGTTTTGCAGGCATGAGAGATGAAGACTGCAGAGCTCTTGGAGCCTTGTGTCATAGTTCCAGAGAGCCACTTAGCCAGGCAATGTATGGCAGGTGTAGAGTCCCTGAAAGAAGGTCCTGAAAGGCCTCTGCATGCAGCTGTGAAAGTGAAGCCTAATTTGCAATGGTTGCATCAGAATATTGGAGGTGCCAGGACAGTAGGTATCCAATGAGAAAAACTGCATGCACAGAGTGGAGCCAGCCTAAAAGAGAAGCCATGTGTGCTACAGGATTTAGTGCTAGAGTGGTAGGACCAGCCAAACTCTATAGAATTCAGATGATTCCATCACAAGTCTCTGATGCTCATATGGAACACATAAGATGTGGTATCTTCTCTGTTGGGTTTCAGTCTTGCTTTGGTTTGATCATTACTTTATTAACCTAATTCCTCTTTTAGACTAGGAATGTTTACTTTGCATTGTACATTACAGAATATTTAGTTTTCTTTTTTTTTGTTATGAACACTCACAATTAAGAAACTGCTTGAGTCACAGAAGGAAATATCAGAGTTGATAATTGATTTTATAATTATTAATACTGAGAACACCAGTTCATATTAATATGTAATACAAAGTGGACCAAGGAACATGTCAGAAATTGTAAATTCTGTCCTAATTGCAAGCCAACATTCACTGAATGATTTTTTTAATGAAATTCAAGTCAGTGATTTTGAAACTGGAACATTGTAACACAGTGTAGTCCAAAGATATTTGGTATTTGTCTGCTGACAAAAATATTAAGTCTTTGTCTTTCATAATTAAACCATTATGTTTCTATAACAGCAAAAACTCATTTGACTGTGTAAGTCTTATGATTTATAATAGAAATAAATGATAAAAGAAATAGCTATATTACAAAACAATAAGTATGTTACCAGGCATGATGACATAGGCTTAAAGTCTTAGCACTCAAAAGGTGGAGGCAGGAGAATTTCAAGGCCATCCTCAGCTACATAGTTTGAAGCCAGTCTGGGCTGCACAAGATTCTGTCTATGGAACAAAAATGATATTTTTAAAGGAATGAAAGAAAAATTAAGGACATTAAGATGATTAATATCTTATTCTGTAAAAAATATGCAGTTAAATTAATTGAGATTTTGGTCTTAAGGCACTTAAAAAAATGGAAGATTCTGACATACACAATTTACCTGATTAAAGGTGGTAGAAACAACAAGGCAGACAGCTTCTTATTCATGCTAAAGGATAGCATTGTTAGGAGAAGTCAGATTGCTGTTCTTAGGATTTCTGTGAATTGGGAGAAAGGAAAAGAAGTTGTGGAGTGAATACAATTGATACTGATAAATGCAGGACTAGTACTATAACCTTCTTTTTTTTATTTTTATTTTTATTTTTATTTATTTGAGAGCGACAGACAGAGAAAGAGGCAGATAGAAAGAGGGAGAGAGAATGGGCGCGCCAGGGCCTCCAGCCACTGCAAACGAACTCCAGACGCGTGCGCCCCCTTGTGCATCTGGCTAACGTGGGTCCTGGGGAGTCGAGCCTTGAACCAGGGTCCTTAGGCTTCACAGGCAAGCGCTTAACCACTAAGCCATCTCTCCAGCCCCACTATAACCTTCTTTTATCTTATTTCTAGTTAAGGTTTTAAGACTCCAGTTCCTCTACATATGGGATAAGTGGGGAAAGTACTGGTTGCCTATTTTCTGTGATAGATTATAAGCAATGAATTATATTTTCCAGAACACAAACATTTCTTGAGCTGTGAGTCTACCCTTAGAGTTCCTAAGATATAGAGTATTGGCTATGGTTTGTCACAAGACAAAGAAACAAGAAACCATTAGAGTAGTAGGAGAAATCGTTGGAGAATTCTTATGGGTTTGTCTGTATTTCCTCATGTAAGTAGACAACTATGTCTGTCAGCTTCATATTATCATAAAAAATCTTAGGCAAATAAGTTTTTTAAATAACTATCTTGATAGAGTAGGAAATACTAGAAACCAAGATATTAGATAGTTTGCAATAACTGTTGAGAATGTAGATATTATAAGAGAATGTTTTGTTATTATATTATTTGTTACATGTTGTATATGTTAGACAATATAAAGGTCACGAAGATTCTTATGCAGAGTACTGACATAGTGCATGTAATATTAAAAGTTTATCTTCATTGGAAAGTGTGAGTCTAGGATAAGTTCATTATTGAGGCTGGAAATGTATTCTGCTAGGGAAGAACCCAGTATGCTTTTTATTTGATGATATAAACTATATCATATTAATTTATGTTACACATTAATACAAAATACTAATGAGCTATTTGTTGTTTAGAGGAATTCCAGGCAGGAAGTGTGGCACAATCATACTCACGGCTGAGGAGCTAAACTGCTGCAGGGTGAGTAAATATTTCCTTGTTTAAAATTACTTTTAAGTCATTGGAAACACTTTCTGAAACTATACTTAAATGAGTCTCAGGTAATCTTAAAGAAGATATTTAAAGTTAGGATATTTAGTTATGTAATTCACAAAATAACAGTGTAAATACTTTGTGCTTTGCCTGAGAGACTACATTTCATAGTCCTAATGAAGGATTACTTATTTTAATAACTTTTAAAAATAGTAAAATGTATTGATTTGGAGATGTAACTTATCAGGTCTGGGCCTCTCAAGGCCCAACAGTAACTCAGTTATAGAGTGCTTTCCCACCATACATGAAGCTCTGAAGATGATCTCTAGCACCACAAAATGCATGTATTCCTGCATATATATATAAATACATACATACCTGTATTAAATTAAATTCTAATATCAACATAGCTTCTTAGGAATTGCATGATGAATTGTCATTTATGCTAATGAATTCAATTCTAGAAAAAAATACTGAAGATTTATATGTAGTTTTGAAGGAATATTTCTGATCACTTAAAATTAGCCTTTTCATATATTTCTAATTGAAATACTCCAGAGTTTATACTTATGCCATTTTTGGTAGATCAGGAAATCTGCACTTGAAGAAAAGACCAGCTACCAGTGCAACTAGGGGTATGACTCCTAGTCTACATGGCATTTTTAGAAAACTGCTGCCTGTAGTTGTGATTTCATGCTCAGTGACTTCACTGTTGACAAGCAATAAGATGAGAGCTGGGATCTGGAGTCAAGATTGTCTGGTGAATGTGGCACAGTAAATTTCTGTGAATTGTTATTTCTGGGGAAAAGAAAATTTTTCCTTAGGTTAGATATCTGAAACTTGTTTTCAATTTCCACTTGATTTTAAGAGCATAAACTTACAAAAAAAAATCCCAAAACTTAATAATTTGATGAGTCACAATTTTTATATTGAGAGAACTAAGCATTTTTTAATTATCTCAAGCAGATGTTGTAATTAGAAATACATGTGAACTAGGCTTTCCAATTCTTCATTCTCTCATTGTCATTATCACCCACTTCAGTTTGTTTTCTCACCTATAGAAATGAAAACAACTTACAGGATTATGTTGTTAAAATCTATCCACCAGAAATTGAGTTTAGAAGTAAAAATTGAAAAACTCAAGTGTTAAGCTTACCATTGAACACATGAAACTTCATGCTTTAATCATTAAACCTCTGATATTTTCTTCAGCCAACTTGAGATACACATTTGCTCTTTTAAGCATTTTATATATGTTAGAATGTTTCAGGAATTTTGTGTTGAACACCAGGTGTTTTCTAAGGATATGCAAAAAGGATGGATTCTATGCATTATGTCTTTGGAATGTCCCCATGTTCTTAGCAAGCCATTTTCTCCCAGAGGACATTGTAATATATATGTGGAGATAAATAGTATTTGAGCAAAGCCCAAAACAGTCATTCCTCTTTAATCTTATGCTTGATTTTGTACTCAATGTTGTCAATTTTTAGTATACAGTCTGGGGCTTGGCAGCCCTAAAATTTTAGGCTTGGCCATATCAATACACAAATTAAGAACACCAGAAATGCTGAAACTGCTGAAATAAGGAAGACATAGAGAATATACTTCAGGTTATAGGTATAGTTAAGAACTTTTTGAACAGGTTTCCAAAAGCACAGGAAATAGTTCCAAGAATCAATAAGTAAGACTGCATGAAATTAGAGCCTTTTCACAGCAAAGGAAACTAACACAAAATGAAAACAAAGCCTAAAAATGGTATTTATAAAGGTTTTCTTTAATGTTTCATAGTCAAAGCAATTAAACTTTATTAGAACGATGGCTTACTTTGTGAAATTAGAAAGAGCTAACTTTAAAAGATAAGAATTTAATGTTTTCCCTTTCCTGTTTTTGGCAGAATAAGGGCTCATCTAAATTTGTATGTGTGTGTGAGAGAGAGAATTGTTTTTTTAATGTTTGTTACTGTTATTATTATTATTAACAAAATGTTTCATATGAATACATCATGCGTTGGTATCCTCTTTTCCCTCGCCCCTGCCCACATTCCGTTAGTAATGCTCCTCAGTAGGGTTATAGGTTATATGGGGTTTGGGGAGCAGTAGTCAGTTATTTGGGGTGGGGGAGGGAATGCCTCTGGGCATAATGTCTTTCCACCCCTCTTCTGTAAAATTCCCTGAGCCATGGTGGGTGAATTTAAGTCTACTTCAGTGATGAGCTCTTAGGAGCCTTTGGATCTCTGCTTTGGTAGGTGTTGAGTATCCTCAGGGTCTGTCTCCTACACCCTGGCACTGATTATCAGGAACAGTGTGGAAGCAGCACTTTTGCTTGTCTCCCTACTCCTTTGTGGATTCATCTATGGCTTGGCTGAAGTGCCAGGGGTAGTTTATCTCCTCCGGTCTCACTACTTTCTGAGGAAAAAAAACACAGATTCTCCAGTGGAGAGTGAAGTCAGCATCGTTTAAATGGGATAAGCATTATTAATTTAGGGAGAATGTGATATATGTAACCCCTCTTCTCACCAAAGACTAGTGAGAGCTGGATGCTGGAGAACATAATCTTTGTCTCCATAGGATTCTGATCTGGTTCCCACATCCAGATAAGGGTTCCTTTATAATGAGCAGATCTCTTAGCCAATCAGAAAGCTATTGGTTACCCACTGACACTGGATGCCACTATTGAACTGGCATTTACATCATGTCAGGTTGTTTACTTCTGAGTAGCTTAGACCTCTGGTTGCTCAGACTGTTGGCCATTTTCCCCCAGTAGCTCATGTAGAGCTTTCCAGCACTAGACAGGCTGTCTGTGCACTGGCTTTCTTCTGAATTCCAGCCAGGTCCCTCCATGCCCTGTGTCAGCAGCATATGGTATCTCCAGCAATAGGGTCTTATTTTTTGCCTCAGGCAGGTAATCAAGTGCTTTGACAGAAAGCTGTCTTGATTTGGGGACTGCTTAGGTCTCTCATCAGTCAATGTGGGTAGCAACCAATCTCTGGTATTGGGAGTTACATGTCAGAGACAGAATTTTTTTTTCTTTTAAGCTTAGGTTCATCCCACCATCACCAGAGCCCTACTTGCTCTCTCCCCCCCCCCCCCACCCCCTTACTCTTTTTGCGAGTTAAATCTTTTAGGCTACCTCCAAGGGAAAAGGTTACTATGGTATCAGCTCATTTGGGGTTTAATTTTGTATTTGTTTTCCCCCTCTCCTTCCCTCTCCCCAGTCCATTCCATCCCTGTTGTCTGGGCCTTGAGTTGCTTATCAGGTATGACAGCAACTCTAGCAGATCCAGGTTAGGAACCACAGAGAAGTGACACCATGTGACATTTGTCTTTCTGTGATTGTGTGAGTTAGCTGAGTATGAGCTGTTCCAAGTCTGTCGATTTTTCTACAAATTTCATTGTATCTTCTTTTTCTTCTTACTGCTGAGTAGAATTCTACTGTGTAAATGTACCACAACTTCATTATCCATTCATCCACTGATGGGCATCTGGGTTGATTCCAGTTCTTAGCTATAATGAATTGAGCAGCTATAAACATGGATGAACAAAGATCTCTGCATTGGTACATGGAACATTTAGGATAAATGCCCAGTAAGGAATAACTGGGTCTGTTAGTAGCTCTATGTTCATCCTTTTCAGGAATGTCCAGATTGATTTCCATAGTGGTTGTACAAGTTTACATTCCCAGCAACAGTGGATGAGGGCTCCTCTTTCCTCACATCCTCACCAGCATTTCTCAATATTAGATTTTTTTTTTAATATTGCCATGTTTACTGGAATAAGATGGAATCTCATGGTTATTTTAATTTGCATTTCCTTAATGGTTAGGGATTTAGTGTGTGTTAGCCATTTGTAATTCTTCATCTAAGAACTCCCTATTCAGTTTTCTGCCCCACTTTTGGAGTGAGTTGTTTGATTTTATATTGTTCAGTTTTTTGAGTTCTTTGTAGAGTCTAGATATTAGGCTTCTGTCAGTGGTATAGCTGGCAAAGATTTTCTCCCGTCAGTGGGTAATCTATGGGCTCTGTTTATGGTGTGTTTGTCTGTGCAAAAGCTTTTTAGCTTCATGAGATCCCATTTGTTGAGTGATTGTTTAATTTCCTAAGCTATTGGGGTTTTGTTTAAGAAGTCTTTTCACACTCCTATATCATGGAGAGTGCCTCATTTTTTTTTCCAGTAGGAGAAGAGTTTCAGGTCTTATATTGAAGTCATTAATCCATTTGGACTTGATTTTTGTGTGTGGAGAGATGAGTGTGTCTAGTTTCATTTTTCTACATATGGTCATCCAGTTTGTCCAACACCATTTGTTGAAGATGCTGTCTTTTTGCCAGTCTACATTATTGGCTCCTTTTCAAAGATCAAGTAGCTGTAGTTACTTGACGTAAGGTCTGAGTCTTTTAATTCTGTTCCATTGTTCTATGATTCTGTTCTTATGCCAGTACCATGCTGTTTTTGTTACTATGGCTTTGTAATAAAGCTTTAGATTGGGCATGATGATACCTCCAGTGGGTTTTTTTTGTTTGTTTGTTTGTTTTTGTTTGTTTGGTATTTTTGCCGAGGTTATGTTTGTATATCCAAGGCCTACTGCCATTTCATATGAATTTTGAGATCATTTTTTCAATCTCTGTAAAGAATGATGCTGGTATTTTTACAAGTATTGCATTAAATCTGTATAGTGTGGTAGAATTTCAATTTTTACAATATTAATTCTACCTATCCAGGAGCATGGGAGGTCTTTCCATCTTCTCAAGTCCTCCTTGATTTTTCTTGAGTTTTTTTTTATGTTTTCATTATATATATGTCTTTAATATCCTTCATTAGTGTTATACCAAGGTATTTAATTTTTTTGTTGCTATTGAAAATGGAACAGCCTCACTGATTTCTTTCTATTTATTTTGTCTCCCACCACTTTACTTAAGGAGTTAATCACCTTTAGAAGTTTTGAGATAAGACTTTTGGGTCACTTACGTATAGGATCATGTCATCTGCAAATAGGGCTACCTTGACTTCTTCCATTCCAATTTGAATTCCTTTTATTTCTTTTCTTCTTCTTCTTTTTTTTTTTTTTTTTTGACTTTTTTGAGGAAGGGTCTTAGTCTGTAGTCTCAGGGTGGCCTCAAACCCATGGCAGTCCTCCTACCTCTGCCTCCTGAGTGCTGGGATTAAAGGCATGTGACACCAAGCCCAGCTGAATCCCTTTTAGTTCTTTCTCCTGTCTTATTGCTTGGCTAGTACTTCTGGTACTATGTTGAAGAGCAGTGGTGAGAGTGGACACCCCGGTCTTGTTCCTGATCTCAGTGGGAACTCCTTGAGTTTTTCTCCATTAAGTATTATTTGGGCTTTGGGTGCTTTATATGTAATCTGTATTGTGTTGAGATATAGACCATCCATGCCTATTTATTCCAGGGTTTTGATCATAAAGTGGTGTTGTATTTTTGCAAAGGCTTTCTGTGCATCAATTGAGATGGTCATGTGGTTCTTATGGCTAAATTTATTTATGAGGTGTATTACATTGACCAATTTCCATATATTGAATCATCCCTGCATCCCTGGGATGAAGCCTACTTGACCAAGGTAGATAATGCTCTTGATGTGTTGTTGGATTCAGTTTGCAAGGATTTTGTTCAGGATCTTTGAAGCTAAATTTATCAGATATATAGGCCTATGATTTCTTTTCTTGTTGCATCTCTGTCTGATTTTGGTATTAAGGTGATGCTGTCTTCATAAAAGGAGTTGGTAAGGATTCCCAGGTGCCAGATAATGTGATTCCCTGGTCTTCAATTATGCAACACAGTTTGAGAAAAATTAGTTTCAGTTCTTCAATGAAGGTTTGATAGAATTCAGCTGAGAAACCATCCCGTCCTGGACTTTTCTTTTGGGGGAAGTTTTTGATTACCTTTCAATCTCCATGGATATGATAGGTTTGTTTATGAGATTAATCTTCTCTGAATTTAATTTTGGTAGGTTTTATGTGTCTAGGAATTCACTCATTGATTCCAGATTATCCAAATTTGTGGAGAAGAAAGTTTGGAAGTATGCCCTAATGATTCTTCAAATTCCATTGATGTCTGTTAGGACCTCTCCTTTTTATCTGATTTTTTTTTTACTTGAAACTTCTCTCTCTCTCTCTTTTGTTTCATCAAATCAACCAGGGTTTATCAATCTTATTTATTTTTTCAAAAAACAAGCTCTTTGTTTCATCAATTTTTTTGTGGTTCCCAATTCTTAATTTCTGCTCTGATTTTGAATATTTCTTTCCATCTGGAGCTCTTAGGGTTGGATTCTTCTTGGTTTTCCTGTACCTTTAGGTGGACAGTTAGGTTATTAAATTGGGATCGCTCTGACTTTGTTATGAAGGCACTTAGCACTATGAATTTTCCACTTAGTACTGCCTTAATTGTGTCCCATAACTTTTTGTAAGTTGTATTTTCATTATCATTCAATTCTAAGAATTTTACAATTTCTTTTTTGATTTCTTCCACAACCCATTCATTGTTTAAAAGTGTATTGTTGAGTTTTCAGTAGCTGATGGAATTCTTAATGGGTCTTGTTGTTTATTTCTAGCTTTAAAGGATTGTGATCTTATATGATGCATGAAGTACTTCATTTTTTCAGAATTTATGGAGGCACACTTTATGACCTAATATATGGTATATTTTGGAGAAGGTTCCTTGGGCTGCTGAGAAGAATGTGTATTCTGTAGAATTGGAGTGGAAAATTCTAGATATGTCTGTTTGATCTACGTGACCTATGGTGTTGTTGAGCTCTATTATTTCCCTGTTAATTTTCTGCCTGGATTATCTGTCTGTTGATGATAGTGGAGTGAGTACTGAAGTCTCTGACTATGATGGTGTTGGTGTTTATTTCTGTTTTGTTAAATAGGTTTTATTTTATAAAGTGTCGTGCACCTGTGTTTGGAGCATATAGATTTATGATTTTTATGTTCTCATGTTGGATCATTTCTTGATGAGTAAGAAGTGGCCTTCTTTGTGCTTTTCGATTACTTTTGGTTTTAAGTCTGTGTTATCAGATATTAATATAGCAACACCTGCTTTTTTAAAATGTCCATTTGCTTGGAATATCATTTTCCATTCTTTCACCCTGAGAAGGTGTCTATCTTTAGTAGGGAGGTGGGGTTCTTGAAAACAGCAGATACAATGGACTAATTTTTTTGATTCACCCTGATAACTTTTGTCTTTTAATGGATGAGTTAAGACCATTAATATTTAAGGTTATTACTGTGAGGTTCAAATTAAGTCCTGCCGTGATGAGGTACTTTACGGAGTTTGGTGCATCCTTGAGTTTTGTACTTTTTTGAGTCTGGTCTATTTTGGTTTTTGTGATCTTGTTGTTGGCTCTTGAGATTGGTTGGTTGTCTCTTCTGTGTGGAGTATTCCCTGAAGTATTATCTGTAGGTTTGGCTTTGTGTTCATATAATCATAGAGTTAACTTTTTCAAGGAAAGTTTTCCTTTCACCATCTATTATGAGGGATGCTTTTGCTGGGTAGAGTAGCTTGGTTGGAAGCCATAGTTTTTTAGACTTTAAAGTGTTCCACTCCAGGGCCTTCTGGCTTTTAGGGTTTCCATTGAGAAATCTGAGGTAATTCTTCTGGTGTTGCCTTAGTGTGCAGTGAGTTGTTTCTCTCTTGCTGCTTTTAGAATTCTCTCCTTTCTTTCATTGTTCAGAGTTTTAACTGTGATGTGCCTTGGAGAGTTTCTTCTTTGGTCCTGTCTGTTTGGTGTTCTGTGGGCTTCTTGTATCTGGATGGGCCTCCCCTTTGATAGACTGGGAAATTTTTCTTCAATAATTTTGTTTAATATGTTTTGTATGCCTCTGGCCTGGATTTCTCCTTCTGGTATACTCATGAGACAGATGTTTAGTCATTTGAGGGTATCCCACAGTTCCTTTATATTCTGTTCACTTGATTTTTTGAACTTAGCAAAGTCTTCCACATGAGTGACTGTTAGTGAGGGGTTCTAGAGGGTTTTTATAAGCTCTATTGATTTTTGTCTTCTGTTGTGTTATTTTGCAACGTGTCCATCTTTTTTTTTTTTTTTTTTTTGAGAGGTATGATTTCAGTTTGAGCTCTGATTTTCCTGATGCTTCCTGGAACTCATTCTTACATTTGATTAAGTCTTCACTAAGCTTAAACAAATCAAAATCAGTCAGTTATTAAAATCTTCCATTTCTTGACTCACCTTCAATTCATTCATATCTCTTTTGAGGGTTCTAACATTTTCTTTAATCAAGTTAAGCCTACTGTCAAAAGCTGAATGCTCTAAGAGATGATTCTTTTCAATTTTTTGCTTCTAGTTCAGCAATTCTTTTGATGAGGGTCCCATTGGTTATTGAGTTTTCGTTTTGGGATTGAATTTATGTTCATTTCTCTGATTTCATTGGAGGTTTCCATTGTGGGACTAGACATTCTTGGTGGAGATCTCTCAGTTTTCTGATTTCGTTGGCTTTTTTCCATTGTGGTCTACCCATCTCGGAGAGACACTTTATTCTATTGAGGAGGAAGTAAATTTTTGTCCTTGTAGGATGTTCAGAGGGTGTTCTGTTTTAAATGTGAACCAGATTGGTATACTGCTGTACAATGGAGTTATAACCACAGATATGCAGATTGTGGAGATTGCAAGTTCATGAAAGGTACCTGGGGAATCCTCTGGCCTACTCACTCCACTTGCACATACTGTTCCGCACACAGGAATCATGGGTTCAAGAACCAGGCACCAGGAAGCTGGAGAGTCAGAGGCAAGAGGCCTGCTCCTACAGTGGCCCATGCACCCTCTGACTCAGGGGAATAGGGATATGGGTACCCAGGGGCCTGTCAGGATACCAGAGCAAAAGGTCTGTTTCCATAGCCCTCACACAGGGACCAAGCCTCCCCACACCAGGCGCAGGAGGACCTACAAGGACCAGGAAACTAGGAAGAGCCCTGGGAACAGAGATTTGTCCTACTCCATCTGTGCCCATGCCCAAACGAGCACAATGTCCAGTGCAGGGTATCCAGGAATGGAGACCCAGGGACACTTCAATCAAGAAGGCAGAACAAGGAACCTACTTGTACAGCAAGCTCATGGGGTTCAAGCAGCCCCAAGCCAGCCACAAGGGGACCTACTGGGACCAGGAAACTGGGCAAAGCCCTGGGGAACAAGCATTTGGCCTACACACTCTGCGCCCTTCACACCTTAAATTTCTTTTAATGACTGCTTTATAGTTCTAAACAGGTCTGCCATTTGTAAGACACATTTATACCCCATGTGGTAAGTCTTTATAGTCATTGATGCTAATTTCAAGAAATTGTAAAATATGCTTCAAAATGTAAAGTTCTTTTATTTATTACTTATATAAATTTTTGACATTATTATTATTATTATTATTTATGGTCAAATTAATGTATCAACATAAACTTAGATCAATATAATATACTATATATAATATAATATATAATATAATATACAATATATACAATATAATATACATAAACTTAGATCAATATATTTATATTTAAAGGTTATCTAGCACAAAGCAGTTTGGAAATTCTCTATTTCAAAAAGCATATTTAAACTACTTAATCAATTTCTGCTGTTTTTAGGGGTTATGGTATTAACTGTAGGTTCATGAAGGATTTAATCAGTCCCTGTGAGGGAGAGGGTTTAACCTTCTTTCAGGGTACTCCTACCCACTCTGTGTCTCTTAGAATGTTTCGGACCCCTCTTCTGCAATGTTCCCTGAGCCATGGCAGGCCTGTTGGCAGTCTGATTTAGTGTTGAGTTCTCTGGAGTCTCTGGATTTCTGCTTTGACAGGTTTTGATTGATCACCATGTAGTCTGATTTCATCAACTTTTAAATACAAAATATTAGTTCTTTCTTTTTGGTAAGACCAAATAACACAGCCCTTTTTCTATTACTCAGAGTAAACTTACCCATCTCCTGAGTGTTACCTTCTTTAAGGATTTAGATTCTGTGGTAGTTTTCATTATGAAAAGGAAATTTAACATGAAGATATTTGACCATGATTTATATGCATCATTTTTTTAAAAAATATTTTATTTATTTATTTTTTAAGCAGAGAGAAAACACACACATGCAGAGAGAGAGAGAGAGAGAGAGAGAGAGAGAATGGACATGCTAGGGCTACTCTAAGCAAACTCCAATGGATGTGCTACTTTATGCATCTGGCTTTACATGGGTACTGGGGAATCAAACCCAGGTTATTAGGCTTTGCTGGCAAGAACCCTAACCACTGAGAAACCTCTCCACTTCTCTTTTCTTTTCTTTTTATTTTTCAAGGTAGGGTTTCTATGTAGCCAAGGCTGACCTGTAACTCACTATGGAGTCTCAGATTGGCCTCGAACTCATGATGATTCCCCTACCTCTGACTCCCAGGTACAGGGATTAAAGGCATGTGCCACCATCCCCAGCTATATGCATCATTTAAATGTACGTTTAGAATATTGCCACAGAAAAAGTCCAAAGCAATAATAAAAGGATTTTAATATACACAATTTAGAAATATTTTGATTAGGATAAAGCACTTTAATGTCCTCTTTTCTATTATCATTGACTATTGAAAAAAATTAAAATTGGGCTGAAAAGATGGTTTAGAGATTAAGAGCACTTTCTGTGCAAAAATTTGGACCTGAAGAAGCCTGAGAGACAGCTTGAATTTGATTCACAGGAACCATATGAACAGCTGGGCATGGCAAAGCACATCTGTAACTCCAATTCTTTGGGGAGCAGAGACAGGAGAAAAAACTGCAAGCTCTGGTATTAATAGAAGGTTCCGGCTTAAGTATGAATGGACAGAAGAGCAAAGGACAGCAACAGCCATTTGTTTTCCTCTGGATACCACAGGCAAGCACAAAGGACAGCACAAAAGCCCATGCATTTGCATATCCACACATACCCACACTGAAGCAGGAGAAAGCTCTGTGGGATTATGACTTCCACTCCCTCAGCTCTCAAGTCTTGGATTTTTATCCATGTCAATCAAGAATTGAGAATGCAGACTCAGAGGAAGTCAAATTATAAGTTATAAGAATTATTTTAGGGGTAGTTAAGAAGGAAAACAAAGCAGGAAAGCACCCAAGCAAAAAGAAATTCTTCTCCTTTCCACCCTGGCTGGGAGAGGAAGGGGAGACCAGGAAGATCCCCTTCACCTAGGAAAGGAAAGAAGAGGATGGAAAGGGTCAGTGAGTTCACACATGAAGCTCAGGTCCAATTATATGAATCAGGCATCTAATTTGAATGGGCCTCATAACCAGACTCAGGGACCTAATTGGTTAGTGGGCTTGAGAGACTCACTTAGGAAGGGCAGGAAAGGCCAATCTATAGGTACAAAGCCAGGGAAACGTTGAGAAAGAGGCAAGAAGCTGGTCTGGAGTTGTTGCCAGTAGCCATCTTTGTTGAGACTGAATCAGATATGAGTTCTAGTCCAGTCAGGGAAGGCAAGGTAGCATCCATGTGACCCTGGCCAGTCCCTAGCTAAGTATCTACCAGGAGAAGATCTTGCTCCTAATTGTATCAGCATCACACCATATCACGCACGCACATACGCGCACGGGCGCCCACACACGTGCACACACACAAAAACACACAGACACACACACATAAAATAAATAAGAAATCTCAACTTTTTGGAATCTGTTTTGTAGAAAAGTCTATGTGGCTGATATAAAAAATGTAAGAAGACTTTTACCATTCAATGAGTGCTGCTTTAAATAAACAAATTGTACTTTCAGTACTTTAGTGCTTATTGTCTCTCTCTTTGCTTTAAAAGATAAAATATCTTAATGTATTTAAAACATTATAATGTTTTATGAAACATATTTATAGGCCTTTAAAATACCATTTTAATAGGCTTCAAGAAGTTAAGTACCTATGTTTATAAGACCATATAGATTTATCAGGTTTTTTAGCACACATAATTAAAAACAAACTGTTTATGACTAATTAATGTCAACTTTTATTTTAAATCTTACTATGAATCATTTTATATCTCGTAAATCCTGAAGCAAAATCTCCCCCACTTATAACTTTTTTTTGCAGAAGTAACATTTGAAAATACCAGGCACATACCATTCAACCAGTTAACATTATAAAGACCCAGACTCAAGCCATTATACCAGGAACCTCAAAATTAGCATCTCAGAACCTATATTTTGCTACACTTGACTGAGATAAAGTCCATCTATCACTGGTTTTTGTTTAGTATCAAATGTAATAGTTGATATGTGAATTTTACCTAATCCATTTTTAAAAGGACGAGAGAAAAAACAGAAGCACCAGCTCTTTTCTCTTTCTTTCTTTTTTCTTTTTTCTTTTTCTTTTTTTTTTTTTTTTTTTTTTTTTTTTGAGTTTTTGAGTTTTGAGTTTTTGAGATAGGGTTTCACTCTAGCCCAGGCTGACCTGGAATTCACTATGTAGTCTCAGGGTGGCCTTGAACTCATAGCAGTCCTCCTACCTCTGCCCCCCAATTGCTAGGGTTAAAGGTGTGTACCACCACACCCAGCTGTATATTGATGATATTCAAAATTTATCCCCCAAGCATTCACATTCACACTGAAAGACATGCATATACACACACTTTAAATTAGGCATGCCAAGAGTATTAATCTTAACGCACAATAATAAATCTCAAAAATATGCAGAATAGCAGAAATTTGAAAACTATTTTCAGAAACTCTCGGAGCAGATTAAGCTTTGTGCTATGCATAAAGGTATTAAATTTATATTGTATTCTTGGAAAAACTATTATATGTTTTAAAAAGAGTACTCAGCTAGAATTCTCCCAAGGAGATATCAAGGTACTTCACTTAATATTTTTTCATGGTTACACATGGAAGAACGAGAGACTTCCCTATGATTCTGGCAGTCGTGTGGGATCATCACTATTTCCTCTCCACTGTGGATCAACTTGATTGTGAGTGGCTGAAACTCAAAATGTACCCTTTTCTCTTGTCTGGCTTGCTAAAATAGTGGTTGGGGTTTTTGGAATGCAGACCTGAGCTCTGATAGCTCTAACAAGATAGGCCTGGCCACCTATTCTCAATACACCAAATAAATAGTCAATAGAGAAATTTATTTAGTGTTGGCCACATTTGAAAAAGGAACAAATCAGGAGGTCCAGTAAACTTCTATGGTGGTTTGATTCAAGTGTCCCCCATAAAATTATGTGTTCTGAGTGCTAGGCTCCCAGCTGGTGTCAATTTGGGAGTTGGAGATTCCTGGATGTGGTATATTGTTGAGAAAGGGCTTATGGGTGTTATAACTAGCTTCCTCTTGCCAGTGTTTAGCACACTCTGCTGCTGCTGCTGCTCTCCACCTGGTATTGGCCAGGAGGCTCTGTTCATGCCATTGTTTTCCCCTGCCATCATGGAGATTCCCTTTGAATCTGTAAGCCAAAATAAATCCTTTCCTCCCACAAGCTGCTCTTGGTAAGATGTTTTCTGCCAACAACATAAAGCTGACTGCAACAGTTTGCTAACATGGGGTCATTGCTGCTAGAAATCTAATTGTGTAGCATTTTGGCTTTTTGGACTGATATGAGGGAGGAATGTGGATAGATTTGAAACCTTGGCATAAGAGATTCCTTACAGGACTATAAGTACAGCTTGATGGACTATTCTGGTCAGAGTTGAAAGACCTGAATGCAGTTAAGAACTATGGACTGTGAGGTTTGGCTTATGTAGGTGAGAAAGCTTTGTCCAAATTGGACTAAAGGTAGTTTGTGTGAAAGGCTTGCTGTTATGCCCATGACCTGAGAACTTGTACAGGTTGCATTGCATAGAAGTGGACTGGTGTGAGAAGAGAGATATGGCACAGAAAGAAATGAAATCTTTGGGCTGAAGCTTCTGCCTATTCAGCTACAGATGTTTGAGAGATGTCAACCATTGGGATTGGTCTTGCTTATTGCATTGGGACAACAGGAAGTATGCAAACTCGTTTGAAGGGACCTGAATGCTGAAGGAGTGTTCTGTTCTTCAAAATCTGCTTTATTCCCCTGTGGATTAACAAATTTGTAGCCCACTTAGTACTATGGAGTTTAACAAATACAGGAAAGAGAGGGTTATTGAATTTGCTACACAGTTTTTTTATTTTGGAAATGGCCATAGCAGTGTGAAACAAGCTTGTTGGATTACCTGCATGGAGACTGGATGAAGGCATCACGATGGAACATGGTTTTTCACAGAGACCCAATGGAGATGCCAGGACTATGGGATGGCTGCCTAGGAGAGCTGCCAGCACAGGTTGACGTTTTCAGGGACTGTGAGTAGCCGAACTGGAGAGGCAGAACTAGAACTCCAGAGAATCATCTCTGGTAAGAATTATCAGACTTGGAGACTTGTCAATGACTAGCATTGTCAGACTTGGAGCTACAAAGCCTGATATATGCCCTGTTTGTTTAAATCTTATATTTCTTTGCTATGCCCAATGCTACTGTTTGGAGTGTGAATATTTTGTGAAATTACGTGGGGCTTTTTTGTGTGTGTTATGGCTCAGTTAAAAGACCCTGGACTATGGGGATATATGAACAGCATTGAGATTGATAAAATTTATGGAAACTTTTAAAGTTGAACTGCATGCATTGCATTTTTTTTTTTTTTTTTTTTTTTTTTTTTTTTTTGTTTTTCGAGGTAGGGTCTCACTCTAGCCCAGGCTGACCTGGAATTCACTATGGAGTCTCAGGGTGGCCTCGAACTCACGGCGATCCTCCTACCTCATGCATTGCATTTTAAATCATGTATGGCTATTAGTTTATGGGGGTCAAGGGGAGAATGTGGTGGTTTGATTGAGGTGTCCCTAATAAACCAGAGTGTTCTAAGTGCTAGGTCCTCAGATAGTGGCAATTTGGCAATTGAGAGATGTATTGTTGGGGGTGGCTTATGGGTGTTATAGCCAGCTTTCCTTTGCTAGTGTTTGGCACACTTTTCTGCTGCTGTTGGCCACCTGATGTTAGCCAGGAGGTGATGTCCAAACTCTACACAGGCCATTGTTTCCCCCTGCTATCCTGTACCTTGCCCTCAAGTCGGCAAGCCAAAATAAGCCTTTATTCCCACATGCTGCTCTTGGTTAGCTGTTTTCTGCCAGCAACATGAAGCTGACTGCACCAATTTTCAAGACTATTTTTAGGATATTTATAGTGAGGTTTTGAGACAAGAGATATGCATAACTAATCAGTCTGGGCCAAATAGTGGTTCTCCTCATCATTGTGCTGTTATTGCCTCCACTCCTGGCTGTCCTGCAAGGTGGTCTGGCAAGTTGTCAGAACTGTGTGCTATCTCTTCCATTTTTAGGAGGGCTTTTCTCCAGAATAAGATTACTATTGCAATTCCAATTCCTGAGGACCATCTGATCACCAAAAGAAAGGCACAAGTGTGTCTCTCTGTAAAATGTTTCTGTCTCTCTAGAGCAACTCCTGGTACTACATTTTCTGTTAGGGTTCTCCAGAGGAACAAAACTGATGGGATGCATATATATTACAAAGGGATTTATTACATCGACCTACATGATGTAATATGGGTAATCCCTACATGATGTAATATGGGTAATCCAACAGTGGATGCCTGCATGCTGGAGAGTCTGGCAATAAAGTAGCTGCTATGATAGAAAGGCTGGAGGCCTCAGAAGTCCAAATTCTGTGCTGAAGTCCTAGAGGATTCTGGGAGAGGCCCTGGTCTTCAGTCCATGGTGGAAGACTGAAGAAGAAGCATGGTTCAGGTGGCAGCAAAGGATCGATGCATAGGTTACATGCATTCACTAGTAAGGACCAGGCAAAAACCCTGCTCTTTCCTCAGTCATCTTGGTTCCTGGGCTGCATCTTAAAGGGCTTCTCACTCTGAGGAAAATCTTCCCTGTGCAGATTTTTCCTTGAAATGTCCTCACAGACTGCCCAAGAGACATGTCTCTTACTTGATTCTTAATCTGATCAAGTTGACAGCAGAGACTAAGCATCACACTATGTAACACTGACATTTGTGCAATAAAGAAGTGTTAAGCAGAGAATATCTTTTTAGACATTATTGACATTTTCAACAAATAACTCAAAAAACTCTGACTGCTTGATTTATTTGTAATTACTTTGGGTTTGGGGAGATTGCTCAGTGGTTAAGGCACTTATTTCTTAAATTACTTTCCTATTGTATTACTTCATAAATTTTTCAGAATATCTATTCACTTAGAAAAGAACAAAACAGGACTGGAGAGATGGCTTAGTGGTTACAGCACTTGCCTGCAAAACCAAAGGACCCAGGTTTGACTCCCCAGGACCCATGTAAACCAGATGCACAAAGGGACACACACACCTGGAATTCTTTTGCAGTGGCTGGAGGCCCTGGCACGACCATTCTCTCTCTCTCTCTCCCTGCCTATTTCTGTATCTCTCTCTCTCTCAAATAAGTACATAAAAATAAAATATTTAAAAAGTTTAATAAAAAAGGAACAAAACACAAGACATAAAGCATCCATTTGAATTGTAAATAACTATATATTTTCTACCATTTAAAAATGTACTTATTCTACCCAATTGAGTAATGTCTAACTTGCTTGAATTGATGGATATGCACTTATACATGGAAGTGAAACAACTTTATTTTTATTGAATGACAGCATTATTTTTAAATGGAATTTTTCAGACAATGTGCTGTAGTTTATAATAAAAGGAAAACTCCCCTAACTAGATATATAATATGGGCTTACTAAGTATTTTCAGTGTAATAGATACTTATTGAATATATCCTAAGTAGATGGGAATTTTAAAAACACATATGTGCTTGAGTAAATAAAAATATAACAGAAAATACTGTATTATAGAATTTCAAGACCTCAAGTTACCTAGCTTCATGCCACTTTGTGGAGTAGGTAGCTATTAAAAGTTTTTGCAAAGTGGCTGAATAAAAGTTTTCAGGGAAATTTGGCACTGCACAGTCCTTTCAAAAGAAATTTTATGTTGACTTTACATCTTTCTATACTTGTCCATCTGCATCAACATGACAAATTTGTTTGCTTGTCAAATCATTTTTTTAAATATGTACTTTCTAGTTATTTGAATCCATCTTTTGTTGAGATGTTTTATTAACTTTGCTTTCAGGATGCTGTTTTGATGCAATTTTGTGCAAACAAGTTGGACAAGAAGGATTTCTTTGGAAAATCAGATCCTTTTCTTGTATTTTATCGAAGTAATGAAGATGGCAGGTAGGTAATTTTGATGATGTTTGAATTATTATTTGTCAGAGAAGGTCACTATATTGATAAATGGAATGAAAATACTTGATGTTTTTAAATGATTGTGATTATTTTAATAAATATTTTATAATCATTTTACATTGTTTATATATAAAATAATTCCCTGCTTCATATCAAACACTTCTTCCTTTTACAAAATTGTGAAAATCCTTTAATAATATGTTTTATAGACTCCTGAAATAATGAATGTATTTGTTATAGAATTGAATTGAAAGCATTTTTCTTTGAGAATGATATGGGTTATATGTATATTTATTCTATTTTTTTCTATTCTAAATTTTTTATAGTAATTTCTGAGTCTAAAGTTAAATGAAATTTTTCATTTTATTCTAGGGAATTTTCTAATCATGGATACATTGGTTTTGTGTGCCTTTAATACATATAATATTTGAATTTGGAGTGCCTTGACAGTGTCAGAGCCTTTCTCGGCTCTTGGTTGGTTCTTGGCTCTTAACTCCTTGGCTTTCAGCTCAGGAGTTAAGGTGCCTGACACTTATGATTACAAAAATCTTCCATTGAGTCAGTAGATTCCACATTCTGGTCTTGTATATTTCATGAATGAAATACAAAGACCACAGAGGGTAAGGTTTGGAAAAGTTTCTATTATAGAGCTTAAGAGAAGGAAAGGAGCTGGAACTCCTGTACATCAGGAGAAATTCCTAGAATGTGATAGAGCTAAGCAAGGTTTAAGAAAGTAAAACAAAATGCTCCAGAGTTTGGAGGGTACTAAACTGGTAGTCTATGCAGTGGCTCAGATCAGTCTTTCTTATCAGAAAAAGGCTTTACTGGATAAGGGGATGATCTCCCCAATTAGGTTCCCCTGCCACATGTTTGGGGGTCTTATTAACATCCTTAACTCTTGTATCTAAGAAAGGGAACTCCTTTAAGGAAAAAGATAAGAGAAATCCAGAATCCCTTTCAGGCTCAAGGACATTTCCCACTCAGCCAAAAGGGGAAAAAAAAACTTTCAGAGCCCTGTTATCCTAAGCTGCCCTGCCATTCTCTATCTCCTGTTCTTCACAATATATAGATGATTGATAAATAGATAGACAGACAGAAAGATATGGATATATGTGTGAGTTGTAGTACAATTCAATGTATGTGACTACCTTTTGACTATTTTTTTTCATGTAGTTTGCTCTGTACTATCAGCATTTATGAAAAAGTTTAGTGGTTAAAATATGGCTAAGCTTCTATTGCTAAGAATTAAATTTTGTCTATGACACTAGTTGTGGGACCATATGCAAATTTGGTAATGCATATTGAGGTACAGTTTCCTCATCTATAAATGTGATAATAATCTTGTCTACTTCACAAAGATAAGAGGATTGAATATATTACTACAAAGTCATTTAGAAGTTTCTTGACACATAAAAAACATTATTTATAGTTATTATCGTCTTGTAGTATGTTTTCTTTTTTCTTTGCTTTAACAATGCATAAGATTAAAGAAAAAATGTTAGGAGAAAATAAGAGGAGAATGGAAAAAAATCTGTCAGTATTGCTATACATATAAATGAAGTTACTTAAAATGTTAATATTCTGAACTTTTTATTTGAATACTAATTTTATCCATATAAAAATGTTGAAGTGAGTACTCATATTTACTATTTATTTCCAAGGTAGAGAGAAACTAAGAATGAGTAATTATATTTACTATTAATTTCCAAAGTAGAGAGAAGTTACAGAATCAATAAACATATTTACTATTCATTTATCCAAGGTAGAGCAAAACTACAGAATGAATGAACATATTTACTATTCATTTCCAAGCTAGAAAGAAATTACAGAATGGTCAAGAATTTTTTGAGTCCCAATATTCTTATGTTCTGTTCTGAACTTATTTTCTGAATTCTTTATTGATTATGCTTGATCTTTCTTATTTTTAATGATTAATTAGTTGGATAGTCTTAGGGTTTCAGTTACATATTTAATGATGCTTTTGCTATAAAAATTATTTTGCTTGTAAAAATGATGCATACTGTCAGGTGTGGTGGCACATGCCTTTAATCTCAGCACTCAGGAGGCAAAGATAGGATGATCATTGTGAGTTCAAGGCCACCCTGAGACTACAGAGTGAATTCCAGACCAGCCTGGGCTAGAGCAAAACCCTACCTTGAAAAACAAAAAACAAAAAAAGTTACATATTAATTAAATAAAACCCATTTTAATTGTAATTAATGCAGAATGCCAAATCATTTAAAATTATCATAATTTGATAAATCTTACTTTAGAAATACTTACATATGCTGGGCGTGGTGGCACACGCCTTTAATCCCAGCACTCGGGAGGCAGAGGTAGGAGGATTGCTGTGAGTTCGAGGCCACCCTGAGACTACATAGTGAATTCCAGGTCAGTCTGGACTAGAGTGAAACCCTACCTTGAAAAACCAAAAAAAAAAAAAAAAAAAAAAAAAAAAGAAAAGAAAAGAAAAAGAAAGAAATAAAGAAATACTTCCATATACTATACTCATAGAAAACTAGTTAACCATCTAGGTCCAGATATGTATTAATGAGTATGTGTTAAAGGCTTTACACATATAGTTTCATTTTGTCAAGATTTGAGTGAGGAAAATGCTTTCACATACTGCTCACTTTTTACATGCAAGTACTTTTAAAGGCAAAAACTGTAACTGCATTTTGTTTTGTTTTGTTTTGTTTTGTTTTTGTCTTTTTTTTTTTTTTTTGGTTTTTCAAGGTAGGGTCTCACTCTAGCCCAGGCTCACCTGGAATTCACTAGGTAATCTCAGGGTGGCCTTGAACTCATGGTGATCCTCCTACCTTTGCCTCCTGGCGTGCACCACCACTCCCAGGTTTGTAACTGTATTTTTTCGTTGTGTTTTGTTTTTTGTTTTTCGAGGTAGGGTCTCACTCTGGCCCTGGCTGACCTGGAATTCACTATGTAGTCTCAGGGTGGCCTCAAACTCACAATGATCCTCCTACCTCTGCCTCCCGAGTGCTGGGATAAAAGACATGCAGCACACGCCCGGCTCATAACCATATTTTTTTAACATTTATTTTGATATGAAGTTTTTTCAAAACTTAATTTTCACCTAAGGTCTTTGAAGTTTACTTTATTTTAATGACACCTTTATTCATAACTAGATTTTTTCCTTTAGAAGAAGTAACTTTTATTCAAAATATCTTCACTGGTTACTTACTAAGCATATTTTCCTTTCTATAATATATATAATTTTCATATATATATATATATACACACTCTTAAACATTAAGAAACACTACATCAAAACCAGTCAGAATTTTCGCTAATTACACTACCACTGGAATTTTGACTAGTGATATTTTTATGTCTATAATCATATGAAAATAATTAACTAAACAAAGATGACTGCTGTCTCATGACTATCTCACTAAGAAAATAACTCATTCTCTTATGAAGAGAAATTTAAAGTGTGAATTACATAATTTCTATAGCTGGTGACTCTAGAATTGTAATAGAATATTTTACCTTAAGCAAAATGTCCAAGTTTTTATAGCATAATTTATAAAATATTATCAGGATTTTTGAATTTGCAGAAATTTACTTTTGTTGCAAACATTGTAGACACTCATTGTTTATATCATAAAGAGCTAATCTTACAAGTTTTAAAATGTATGTCTCTGTATTGAGTGAGGTAGCAACAGTTAAGAGCTTGTTACTCTGAACAAGGGAAGAAATGAAAGTAACTGAATAATTTTTTTAACAGTTTTACAATTTGTCATAAAACAGAAGTGGTCAAAAACACTCTAAATCCAGTTTGGCAAGCATTCAAGATCTCAGTCAGAGCATTATGTAATGGAGATCATGACAGGTAAAATAAATGCTAACTTTTCTGAAGAATTGGGATTTTCACAGTAGTTTTAATTATTCTAGGCTTGATGATGTTTTAAATAAAGGTGTGTTCTTCACCAATATAATAGGTGTGTGTTGTATGAAAGAGTTGGGTGAGTTGTTGCAAAATATTTCAAACAGCTTGTTTTTAATTCACTATGATCTGAAGAATAGAGATGATTTTGGCTAAAACTAACAAAGTTTGGTTTTGTTTTTCAAGAACAAACACTGGCAAAGTGCTAAAAACTTACTAAATGTCAGTTTAAGACTTCCCTGAATGCTCATTGCCTCAGGGCTTTCCCGTGGTCCATCCTGCTTGAGAGGAGTAAGTAGATTTGTAACAGAAACAGGATAATGGCTGGATTTGTCACCCTTTCCATGCCCTTGAAACTGTTACATGCTATTGCACCTGTTGGTTGCTGGTTCATAACAGCTGTGTAGACAGGTTGTCTGAGTTCAAGAGACTGTCTCCTCCTCCTCTCCCCTCCTCTCCCATCACCCACCAGCCAGGCTCAGACTAGGTCTGGGATTTTAAAATTACTATCTGCTGTGGTAATGAGTACTTCAGGGCTGAGAAGGAGTGGGGGATACCACCTCCCTCAGCCCCCACCTTAGTGACATCATGGAAAGCCTCTCCCTGGAGTAATTTCTCTCCTCCTCTCTCCAGTAACTCAGTACACTCTCCCTCCCTCTTAGGTAGCAGTTCCAAAGCCTTTGTCTTTTTTGCTTAGGATTCTGGTATTTTATCTTAACAGTAAACAAGTCTTGAGTCAAGAAACAGTTTACCTTCAGTAGCTCTGTCTCAGACTCCAAATCTAACACAGTAGGTGATTTACAAATTTCTGACTTTGGTCAACCTGAAGATCTTCCCATCATAACTGAAGATTTCTTAATTTTGAACCTTTTTCTTTTTCTTATGGGAGTTTATTATAGGTTATAATATAAAAATCTCTACCTACTCAAAACAAAAATGAGTAAATAAAAAGTAAAAAGTCAATCTGTTATTTCACTTGTTACTTGTATATTAACAAAAAAGGATTTTATTCTCCTTGGGTTTCACTGTGTAGCATAGGCTGTTGTTGAACTGGTGATCCCTTTGCCTCAGATCCTCAATTGTGGAATTATAGATGTGTATCAGCACACCTTCCCAAAAGGGAGTTCATTTTGTTAACCAGTATCAAACTAGTAACTAGCAATTAACAATATGTTATTATTTTTACTTGACACATATTTGTCATTTGACTTATTTTATCCATTCAGTAAGTGTAACGCTATTTAGTTGAGTGTTCCTTTCCTAAGGAGAGGAGAATAATGTCATTTGACTGAGTGCTCCTTTCCTAAAGAAGTTCTCATATAATTCTTAGCAGCAGCAGCAGAGCCAGTCACCTTGCTAATAACTCATATTTTGATAAGCCCTACAGGGCTGGGCAGATGGCTCCATTTTTACAGACGCTTACTTGCTTGACAAGACCTATGTGAGAATAATCCATGTGAGTTTGAGAATTGGACTGTAAGGCAATGGTCACTTGTGTTGAAGAGTGAGCATCTATTGAGGGCCTTTGTTGCTACACATTTTGAAGAATTTATATAAATTTTAGAAATTGAATTTAAGATGTAAATTGAATTATCATAATAAAACAAGCTCAATTAAGTTCACATTATTTTGTGAAACCTACAAGCATAAGCTAGGAAAATTTGATTTCATTTTATTGTTTTATAATTCTTATCATGTTATTCAGACCTCACTAAGTCACTTTAATGTGTGTGTTTTTCTCATGGACAGGACAATCAAAGTAGAGGTATATGACTGGGATCGAGATGGGAGGTAAGGCATTTTCTTTTTTTTTTATTCTCACTCTTAGAGGTTACTGTACTTTAAGAAGCAACTACACAGAAGGGGTCACAATTTTTTTTTTTTTAGTTTTCAGATTTCATATTCCTTGGCTTTTCAATGGTTGCTGAGGGACTTATATAAGAATATAAGAGTAGGGCTGGAGAGATGGCTTAGTGGTTAAGGTACATGCCTATGAAGCCAAAGGACCCAGGTTCAATCCCCAGGACCCACGTAAGCCAGATACACAAAGGACACATGCATCTGGAGTTCATTTGCAGTGGCTAGAGGCCCTGGTGTGCCCATTCTCTCTGTGTGTGTCTCTTTTCTCTCTATCTCTCTCTGCTTGCAAATAAATAAATAACTTTAAAAGAAAAAGAATTTAAGAGTAATATATTTTCCTTAGCTTGGAGATTATTTTCATTTACAGTATTTTAGTAAACATTTTCAACTTGGACCTTATGCTTTAGAGGGAGTCAGGTAGCTCTTATAAGCAGTTAGGGTGACCCCTGAAAGTAAAAAGGGCAGGACAGTCTGCACTTGCTAGAAACCAAAGGATAATATTACTTCTTATCTCTTGCCTGGTTCCCTAGACCTGTTTTTCCACAAACAACCTGGGCCCCTCCTGGAATGGAGATCTTTCCTAGGATTTAAACCTTGTGGTTGGTAAGGTTCAGCCCCTGGAACTTGGGAACTTGGGGTCAGTGCTAACCTCTTCCTGAGACATAATCCTAACCAACCAGCTATCCCTCTGATACACCTGAGACAGAAGGTAAGGCCCACCACTATAGTTACAAATATGTTTGTGAGGGGAGGACACACTCTGTGCTGCCTAACCTCTCCTTAACTTCTAGCTGCTGTTGAATTCCCCCTCATCCACTTGGGCCAAGCCAAGGGGAGAGCCCCCACTAGCCTTTGCTGTCCACATGGGCTCTTTATCCCCTTTGGTTCCCCACATGGCAGGGGTTCTTTGAACTTTTTCACTCCATGGTTTTCCCAGGCCCTACAAGAGGCATCTCTAGCCACATGAGTGCCTTTCCTTGGCTCTGTACTTCCCTAAATAAATATCATAATTTAATAATTATCTTTCTCAGTCTTTTTTATTCAATTCTTTCATTAAAAGTAGACATGGACCTAGAATTTAGAGTTCAAAGACTTTCTTGAACCCCTAACACCATGTCACATACTTTCTCATTGTATTCAACTTACAGGTGTCTCCCTTGTAGCTGTAAAGTAGTGATTCTCAGATTTATCTCAGAAGCTGTATGAAGATTCTTATACATTATAGCCCATAAAATTCAAGGGAATGCACCTGAACATCACACCATCATCTACTGTCTCTCTTTCTCTCTTTCTCCCTCATACATGCATACATACACATGTGCATGTGCACATACACACAACCTGGAAACACACCTCACAAATGAACAGGCAAAACTCTAGAATGCACGAATGGTAAATGCTAAACCAACAAGCTCTGCAATTGTGACCTCCTTCTGCACATCATAGCAGAATTAAAGTCTAAATAAGAGAACACACTACTTCTTTCCTTGCTTTAGGCATTTTCCTAGTGTTTCTACTCTTTTAAGTGGGATGGATACTGAGCTGTCTTAAAATTATTTAAATTTTTTATTTATTTATTTGAGAAAGAGTGAGAGAGAGAATGGGCATACTAGGGCCTCCAGCCACTGCAAATGAACTCCAGACATGTATGCCCCCTTGTGCACATGTGCAACATTGCATGTTTGCATCACTGTGCATCTGGCTTATGTGGGACCTGGAAATTGGAACACGAGTTCTTAGGTTTCACAGGCAAGTGCCTTAACAGCTAAACCATCTCTCCAGCCCTTAAAATTATTTTAAACCAAAGGTTTCTGAAATGCCTTCATCCTACTTTGCCCTAGGCAAATACCTTTACAGGTGGATCCTGAGGGATTCAGTCTATAAATGTCAAAAGATGATAACAAGTGGGACATCAAAGGAGACTTTAATTTGTTCTCATGGCTAATGTGGTGAGCCCCAACCCATAGGTTACTGATAAATGGAGCTAAAAGATAAAAGATCAGGTACACTAGGCCTTTCCTTCAGTATTATATACACCCAGCAAACAAGTCCAGAGAGATGAAAAAGCCTGGATAACCTTGCATTCCTGTGGAGGCAAAAACAAGTTCAGAGAATCTAACATGATGTGGATGGTGTTAGGAAAAGCCTCATGCAGTTAATTACACAACATTGGCCCTGTGCTCATTCATTCATGATCTGCGAAGAGTACTAAAATGTGAGGCAGTTAATATTTTCTCCTTTTTATGTGGCAAGGGAAGATGAAAAGAGTAGTAGAAATATTGACCCATACTTTAGCTGCCAACAAATAGCTAAGTAAGACTCAAGGGTTTCATTCAGTCCAGCTGTATCTGAAACATGATTGTGCAGAGGCATCACCATCAGCCCAAAATCTATTCTGAGAGACAGATAACTCATGCTATTCCACTGAACAGTACATTTTCTCTAAGCATGCGTTCACTATTTAGACTCTGTTTACAAAAAATTCTACATATCCTTTGGGAAATCTTCATCAGAAAACTTCTTGTTTTACTGTAGGAAATTTGTTTTTCATTGCTTCATTAACTTCATTCCCTGAGAAAATTTATTTTGTTGCTTAGAATAAGTCAAAACAGAAATAATGCCAATCAGGGCAGGGAAGACTTTGTGTCTTATAAGAAATTTTAAATTTAATTGAGAATGTATAGAAATGGTCTTTCTATAATAATGGCTTTAATTTGACCAATTATAGATGAGGTATATAAATTAATTAATAAATTAAATAACTAATTATATAATTACAATTATATAATTATATTTATATTATAATTATAATTAATTATAATCATATAATTAAATAACTGATTAAATAAATAATTAATAAATTAAATTTCATCATTATCCATGAATATTAAATTATATTTGCAGAAATTGTAGATATTACAGTCATATCTTCCTTTTAATAGTGTTTCTGTGATTCTCATTGTACTTCAGAGCTATAAGAATTTTAAATAGCTTTAAATATCATAATTAACTTGGAATGTGCTTTTTATGATTTTGGAATTTTGAGCATTCATTCCTACCTAAAATGTTATTTATTTAATAACACCAAATACTTTTTAGTATCATTCATAATTGGGCATTGAACTTGGACCATGTACATAACAAACACTCTACCACTGGCCTACATTCTCAACAACTTAGTTTACTTCTTAGAGATAAAATTGAGAAGCAAGGGCTGGAGATATGGTTTAGCGGTTAAGCGCTTGCCTGTGAAGCCTAAGGACCCCGGTTCAAGGCTCAATTCCCCAGGACCCATGTTAGCCAGATGCACAAAGGGGCGCACGCATCTGGAGTTCCGTTTGCAGTGGCTGGAAGCCCTGGCGCGCCCATTCCCTCTCTCTCTCTATCTGCCCCTTTCTCTGTGTCTGTCGCTCTCAAATAAATAAATAAATAATGAAGAAAAAATTAAAAAAAAAATTGAGAAGCAAGCCGGGCGTGGTGGCGCACACCTTTAATCCCAGCACTTGGGAGGCAGAGGTAGGAGGATCACCGTGAGTTCGAGGCCACCCTGAGACTACATAGTGAATTCCAGGTTAGCCTGAGCTAGAGTGGGACCCTACCTCAAAAAAAAAAAAAAAAAAAAGATTGAGAAGCAAAGAAAGTATTTTGATCCTAAAAAACACTAGGAAAATTTTTTTAAAAAGCTGGAAGTAAAAAAGATGGTTAAATATTCCTTGGAAATGAATGATACTAGTAGAATTATTAGGAAGATAAATTATAATTTTATAGTCTTATGCTTTTTAGTATTAATGTGTGTTTTCCTTAATCCAAAATATAGGTAAGTATTTTAATCTAAGAAGTATTAGTGTATAATTGTATTTAATCCATGTGCCTCAAAGTAGCCTTTTACCTCTGTTAGCAAAATAAACCATTTACTAATGAGCTATAAATGTTAAATTAAAAAAATAATTGAGCCGGGTGTGGTGGCGCACGCCTTTAATCCCAGCACTCAGGAGGCAGAGGTAGGAGGATTGCCTTGAGTTCAAGGCCACCCTGAGACTCCATAGTGAATTCCAGGTCAGCCTGGCACTTTATGCACTGAGCCATTCTGCCAGTTCACTATCTTCTTAATATATGAGTACATTTGTACAAATACTCTTTAACAATATAGGACAGAAACACTCATTGCATTACCATCCTCATTTCTGTAGTTGGTCACATGGCCAAAGCTGGTATTTGTAACTACCTTCTACTACCCATTCTGTATTTCCTCCCTCACTAGCAAGCACCTCCACAGGTCTTGGTTCTTTACCTAGAGGGTTAACCCCCACCTTCATTTCTGAAGGGTCTGGGCCATTTATCACCCTGCCTTTATTGGGTCATTACTGTTTCCCACTGCCCTTGGTTAGGGGGCACGGTTTACACCAAGAGGCACCCTAAAGGATCTCCTGTGTTCCAGACATACTGATCCTTTATCTGGAAAAGCAGTCCATTTTTTCCTTGATAGTCTGGATCTGCTAACCCTGTATCTCCTTTTTCAGCCTGTTTACTCAAGGGCATCAGGAGCCCAAAGTGGCCAGAGAAAGTCTTAGCTTCCAGGTCAATAGAATGTTGTGTGTGTGTGTGTGTGTGTGTGTGTGTGTGTGTACACACACGCACCTCCTGGCAGAAGCACTTTCCCTCTGGAACCAAGACCTCATGGCCATAAGAGGATGTGGGAATATGAAGCAAAACTTTGGCTATGGATTATGTGGGTTGATGGTGGATGATACCATTCCCATTTACACCCTGTATGTCCTGGACCCATAAATCCTGGCTTTAGGTTAAACAGTACTGTATATTGGATGCTGATTCAGAGGATATGCAGCCTTCTGGAGAACTCTGACCCGGCCCTCTAAGCTATTGCCACCTAGGTGACTATTGCTAACTATGTCTTTAAAGGGGCATTCTAACTGTTCTACCAAACCAGCTTCTTCATGTCAATGGATAACATGGTAAACCTAGCGAATTCCATGAGCGTGAGCCCACTGCCTCAATTCTTTGGCTGTGAAGTGAGTACCTTAGTGCAAAACAGTGCTGTGTAGAATATCATGCTGTGTGTATACATTAGATATAAGTTCCTTTACCTCATTTGCACATTTGGAGACAACTGTACACATACTCCTTCCCAAATCTCTTTCTCACCGATTTTCCAAATGTGCTCATTCCAAATCATTTACTGTCCAGTCAAATCATTGCCTACAGCAGATACATCCATGTATAACATCACATCTGGCCACTTTTCCTTCTAAGCACAATGAACAATCATTTGCACTGCCCAACTTTCTGCCCATCATGATTTCCTATATGGGTGGTAGAAAAGCCCATGTGCAACAACTTATATTTCATTTCTGCATGCCCCACACCATTGGATTCCTAGAAATTTTACTGAGGTAGAAGGCCCTTACACTCTAGTTGGTAAGAGGCCAGGCTTCTTTCTTGATATGATTCAAAATAACCTTTTTGTTGATTTGCTCTGAATCATCTTTATTGATACAGGGCAAGCAAAAACATAGTAGGTGCCTATATAGTTCACTTCTGGGAATGCCTTGATTAATCAGCTTGTAAAAAAAAAAAAAAGAAGAAGTAGCAGCAGCAGTAGCAATATACAAATCAGACCATTGTGGACAGTACTTTGTCTATTTTATCCATTACAGTAAATATTTTCATCTTTCCTCTGGATATTCGATGCTTCCACTTTGCCCTTGTTACTCTAGGATCCAATTAAATCAATCCTATATGCATCATCTAATTCAGCAACTATGGTTCCCACTGTGAGGTATGCATTACAGAGAAGAGTGGTGACAGTTCTTCAGGTATTTTGGTGCTCCTCTCACAAGTTTGTTTCTTATGGTTTTTCTGATTGACGCATGAGATTTCTGGACCCTCCCATTGTGGGGGAAGCAGCTTTACATGGCAAATCCATCCCAGCATCCCACTCCTAGGGACTTGCTTAGCCTTAAATCTGGTTATTGGCCTAGAAATATAGATGGGTGGGTTCTGAACATTGTCATGATTGGCATCTTCTGGTAATTGCCCATTGCTAGTTCCATAGACAATACAGGACTAATTCTCCAGGCAAGCATGAGGACAACACTGCAGCAGGTGGGGTGAGGGATAGATCTGCTGCTAAGGATTGGGAGTCTACTTCCTCAGACAAAATAATCCATTAGAATCTGAAACCTCAATGCCCTCAACTTCATCAGTCTTTCCCCACATCTTTACCCCAAGTTACAGGATCCCACTGTTTTCAAATCAGTGCCCTCACCTTAACTGCCACCCTGTGAGACTGGAACTTGAGCTCTCATTGCAAGTCAGCCAACTGTGTGGTAGGGTTTGGGATTGGTTTTCTGTAACTTGAGCCCTATGGCTGCTAGAGAGAGAGTCTCTTCCAGATCATACCTAAAAACATGTGATTCTTTATGTGCATCTTGACCTGAGAAGCCTCATCTCTTGAGTTTTTCCCTTGATTCTTTAATCCAGAGATGCAAGAAGCAACTAGGCTGCCTCAGTATACTTCTCACTTTTCCACAAACACTCAAAGTTTTATGTAAATTCTCATAAGAGGTGAACCAAGATCATCAAATACATGTATCACATAAATTGAGAGCTTCAGGTTGTGGTGTGGCCTTGTCAGAATTCAGAAACTGTTTTCAACTTAATTCATTAACTTGGAATTCACTCTGCGACAAATCTTGTATATCTATGAAGTATACAAAAGCAACCCAACAATATTGTAATGCTGTTGATCCAATAACCAGTTAACATTAAATTAGGTGCCCTGAGAAAATCTAGAAAAGAAGAAATGTAGTCACTTGTCCTGTTTTGATTTAAACGTAGTGGCATTGGCCCAAGAGTGCAGAAGTATTGCTTGTACTAAATTTCCAACAAGTTAAAGCACTTCAGTAAAACATCCATTCCATAATCACCACAATATCCTTCAAAGGATATTGAAGAATATTAAAACCTCATTTTAAAAATTGAAAGAAAAGTGCTGAGAAACTGACTTGTCTGGGTTATAAAGCAATCAGTGATGATGTGCTTGAAAAGCTTCAATTTGCTAGAAGTTGCTTCAGCTGAACTTTTAGCTTGATTTAAAATTGGAGGCTATTAATGGAAGAGCTCTGTGTTAAGCCTATGTGGCTGTAACGTAGGACTGATTGTAATAGACTACCACATAGACAACTCTCCACCAGAACATGATGATTTGATGAAAATGTTGAGCCAGTGAACTGCCAATCACCAAATCTCAGCCTAAGGTCATTGATGAGGGAAAACATAAGTTTCATTGACACCACTGCATTTCATCAAATGTCCTCATATATCCTGATATTTAATATAACTAAATGCAGACTTGGTCTGTGAAATGCTGTACAAAGGCAGCCATTTCCTATCTGTTAACCTCTGCAGTAAATATTTGTACACACATTTTGGTACTTTTTAATATTTTAATTTTTATTTATTTATTTGAGAAAGAGAGAGAGAAAGAGAGAAAGAAAGAAAGAAAGAAAGAAAGAAAGAAAGAAAGAAAGAAAGAAAGAAAGAAAGCCAGCCAGCCAGAAAGGGCACACAAACAAACTCCAGATGCATGTGCCTCCATGGGCATCTGACTTACATGGATCCTGGGGACTCGATCCTGGGTCCTTTGGCTTTGCAGGAAAGTACCTTAACCCCTAAGCCAACTCTTCACCCCACATTTTATTTTTATTCTGTGATTCTGCATCAACATATCTGAAAGAGCTTTGGCACGGTGCTTAAGAATTTGCTTTTGAGTTATTTAAGATGTGAGACATCACTTAAGAAGACTTCATCTTCTTTTGTTGTTTTTTTTATGTTTGGGGGGTAGTTGTTAAGACTCAGTTTCACTGTTCTGCCTAGGGTCGCCTCACAATTGTAATCCCCCTGTCTCAGTATCCCAAGTGTTGAAATTACAGGCCTGCACTGCTTCTTCAAGCTGTTTTCTTTTCTTTTTTTGGCCTTGTTATGCATGTGTGTGTGCAAATGTCCATGTCCTGTACACCTGCATGCAGAGGCCAGAAGAGGACATCAGATGTCCTCCTCTATCACTCTTCTACCTGATTTCCTTGAGATGGGGTCTCTCACTGATCCTAGAGCTCTTTGTTTTGGGGTAAGACTAGCTGACCAGTGAGTCCCGGTGAGTCTCCTGACTCTGACCCATCAGCATTGGGGCTATAGAGGCATGCATGAGCACACAGAGCTTTTTATGTGAGTGCTGGGGAATCAAACTCAGGTCTTCATGCTTGAGCAGCAAATGCTCTTACTCACTGAGACATCTCCTTTGCCCTCAAGGAATTATTCTTAAACCTTTGGCATTTTCCCCATTTTTAAAATTCTTTTTCTAAATAATTTATTTATTTTTTTAAATTTATTTGAGAAAAAGAGGGGGAGAGAGAATATAAGTGCACCAGGGCATCCAGCCACTGCAAATGAACTCCAGATGCACAAGATACATGCACCACCTTGTGCATCTGGCTTATGTGGGTCCTGGGGAATCGAACTTGGAGCCTTTCCTCTCTCTAACCCTCCTTGTCCATCCTCGCTAAGTTTATCTTGCCTCAATATTAGTCCATTATTTGCTGGCATTTACTCCCAGATAGCCCTTATATTTAGTGTACAGGCTTCAAGTTTTTTCTTGTTTCACATCCCATTACTTCTTTGAGATGTGTATAAAATGTTGATAAATAGAATTTCAGAAAAAGCATATTATTTGGGCATATCTATTTTTTCTCTTATATACTTAATATTTTCAATATAGTTTGTGAGTTGTCATTTATTCTTTTCAATCTATAATTATAATCAAGCAGTTCTAATTTAATTATGTGTGCATTAGATATTTAGTGGTAATCAACTTTTAGCTGCTGCTCATCCTTATTAATTTATAATCCAATAGAAATTCTATTAATTAATTTTGGAATATATTAGCATTGAGTACTCATGTGTAGAACAGCTTGTCCTGTGTTGTAACTTAACTGAAAACTTTAACCTTTATACAATAATATGTTGTTGTTGACATTTTTGTTTACTTTTTTAATTTTAAATTTCTGACAGTTTCACACGTATATGCAATGTATTTTTATCATTAACCTCTCTAATTCATCTCCCATTTCTGCTGAACCGTTTTTGCCCAACTAGTCCCTTTCCTACTCTCCTGGCTTCTTTTGTGTTTGTTTTTTGTGACCCACTGAGCTTAATTAAGGTGAATTGAGGGAGAATGAATGAGGGTGGTCATTTAACAGGCATGGGTAACACTGAAGAAAATGACTCCCTTTCCCCTTGCAAGTATCAACTGCCAATATAATCTGAGGAAGTTGTGTGGCCTCGTGACAGAATTTTTATAGGCCCCACTTGTACAGGTGTTATACAGGTAACTACAGCTGCTGATTACAATGGCTATGTCATATCCAAAAAAAAGTATTCTACAACACTCCTCCCCATCTTCTGGTTCTTATGTGCTTTCTGCCCCTTCTTCCACAGTGTTCCCTGAGTCTTGGAGGAGATGATATAAATGTCTCATTTCAGTTTAAACACTCAAGTCACTTATTAGCATTTTGACCAATTATGGGTCTCTATACTTGCCACCTCTCACTGAAAAAAGCAGTTTTTCTGACCAAAGTTGAGAGCAGCACTAGTCTAAATATGTATAAGGTAGTTTTAAAATATATCAATTTAGCAAAATAACAGTAGGAGGTAACTTGCCAAGGCCTGTGACCTCCACAGCCATAAACATTTGACCAAGTTTACAGTTCCAAGCATGAATTTCCACCCATAAAGTGGGCTTCAGATTCAATCAGAGAGTAATTGGTTATCCCCCAAACAGTCATGCTACTGTTGTATCAAAGTGTATATCTTGTCTAGCAGTTCAGTATTATAATGTATAAGATCCACAGCTGGGTAAGATTATTGATTACTTTTCTTCCCTAGCAGCCTACACACACTGTGTGTGAGTGTGTCTTTAAAAAATTAGAAGTGACTCTGTGTGCTAATTTTGCCTTAAATGTGACAAAAAAACCATAAATAGCATTTCTTTAGTTATAGCATATGACATTTGCTATACTTATAAATTATGTTAAAAATATCTTCCTAGTAGAAAATGTTATTTGTTCAAGTCTCTGTGTGGAAACAATACTAAGTGAAAATCTGATTTATAAATTAAATATTAAATAAGCATAAAAGATAAATGTAAACTTTAATTTATTATTTTTATTTAGATATTATATAAATATATATTCCAAAATAGACCCCAAATGACAGTTTTATATTATACATTTATACATATTTTGTGCCAAATATGTACAAATTATACCTTTAAAAATTCTGGTCTGTGGGGCTAGAGAGATGTCTTCGTAAATTAAAGGCACTTTCATGCAAAGCCTGTTAGCCTAGGTTCAGTTCCCCACTACCCACATTAAGCCAGATGCACAAAGTGGCACATATGTCTGGAGTTCATTTCCAGTGGCAAGAGGTCTTGTCACACCCATATATTCTCTCTCTCTAATAATCATTTTTTTAATATCTCTGTATTAGAAATTGAAAAAGAGTAGGCAGGGATAAGACTGGTAAAATTAGCCTACTTCTCCTGTTGAACTTCCAGTATGAGAATGAATATATCTATTTCCCATGGAGGCCTATAAGTACCTGTTGCAATCTACAAAAGGAAGAAAGAAAACATGAACTCCTAGAGTCATTTAAAATGTCCTCAAAGACTTAGATAAATAACCACTGCTACCCTTTGTAAATGCATATATGTATATCCATCATATATAATAATTTCTATAGGATAAAGCATAATTTATAAAGTAAATGTTACTTTTTCAGCTATACTTCTATTCTGTTTCCTGGGACATTTAAGAATCATATTATGGGCAAAGGATGTGTCTCCATGACAGAATGCTACTCTAGCTTGTACAAAGCTCTGGCTTTGATCACTGACAAACTCAGAACACAATCATGTTAATTCTTTAGATTAAGATATAGAGCAGCTCATAGTCTATGAAGGCTTAGAGGCCATATTGCAGTAATTTTAAACATTTTTAGGGATCAAGATTCTCCATTAGGATTTCAGAAAGTTTACAAAAATAATTGGATTTTTTTAAACATAACTTAAAAAAATAAGAATTATTGGGCTGGAGAAATGGCTTAGCAGTTAAGGCAATTGCCTGCGAAGTCTAAAGACCCAGGTTCAATTCCCCAGTACCCATGTAAGCCAGCTGCACAATGTGATGCATATGTCTGGAGTTGGCAGTGCTTAGAGGCCTTGGTGTACCCATTCTCTCTCTCTTTCTCTATCTGCTTCTCTATCTCTCCATCTCTCTCTCAAACAAATAAATAAATAAAACATTTTTAAGAGAACTTGTAAAAGGGGGAGTTAGCTTATTAAAACCATTCTTAACACTCAAAAAAGCACACCAAAGGCAAAGAATTATAGCTAAAGAAAAACAGAGAAAATTAGCAGAAATAATAAAGAGCTGAAAAATTAAAGTAACTTATTAAAACAACTCTGGGTGGTAAACATGACCAACCATGAATCCCATGGTGCATTCTATTTGTAACTGTAGAACTGGAAGTTTGGTTCCAGTCACATCTGAATAAAGATTACTGCCACCCTATGAATACAGACTTACACAGTGAGAATGCCTGCAGCATGTGCATTTTGTTAGGGCTACACAAACTATGCTTCAGTGAAAACCATCCATCATTTCCACGACTGCTTAAACTTTCAGATTCTTGCTGTTAAAGAAGTAAACACCATTGCTTTCTGGAACTAGAACAGATTAGGCAAATGAAAACACATGAAATCATTACATTGAAGTACAAATAGAGAAAATAAAAACATGTCTTTGATCCTGACAGAAACACTTGAAGGAAAGATTTTTATAGCATATTTTTATTGAAAAAATTAAAAAATTTTATTATATATATTATAACAGGTTATATTCTTGTGTCCCCTCACTCTAACTCTCATTACCCTGTAGGTCCTCATCAGTGAGGTTAATGGGAGTCACTATGGGGTCATGAAGACCACAGTCATTCCCTGTGGCAGGAAACCATGCCTCTCAATACCTACCCACTCTGTGGCTATTACAATCTTTCTGCCACCTCTTCTACAATGTTCCTTGAGCCAGGGTAGGCCTGTTGGCAGTCTGATTTAGTGTTGAGTTCTCTGTAGCCTCTGGATTTCTGCTTTGACAATTTTTTTTTCTCCATAACCCTGGGGCTGGTTGTCAGGTTAGCAGTAAGAGCAGTATTCATGACATGGCTTCTGTAATTTCTCCCAGGCCCTGAGAGAGGTCACAAGTCTTATGGTGAGTAGTCAGCTATCTTCTTGTCTTATTAAATGGATCTAAGCTGCCCTTTGCTTTCTCTGCCATGTGTAAAATAAAATGATTGTCCAACCAAGCATGAGAGCATTGTGGGTTAAAGGGGCTTTGCAGAATTTGAGAGATTTTGGGGGTGCAAGCCCACTCTTCTCCAGAGATCAGTGGAGGCTTCATTCTGAAGAATGAATTTCCAGACCTCTTTTCCAGTACCAGATTTTAGTTCTCTCTGACCGAGCAGGTCTAGTGTTCATCAGAGAACAGTTGGTTACCCAGAGAGGCTGTGTCACTATTGCACAAGTGTGTATGTCTTGTCAAGCTGGTTGATTTCTTAGTCTGCAGGGTTCTCTGCTTACTCATGATAGTGATGACCATTGTCCTCTAGGAGCTCCAGTAGGGCTCTCCAGCACTATGAGGGCTAGCCAGGAGGGTACTACATTCCCTTTGGGTTCCAGCATGGTATTCTGATGTCCTATGACCACAATTTGTGGTGTCTTCAGCAATAGAAATCAGTGTGTGTGTTTGGGGTGGGGGGAGAATAACCTAATTCTGGGCCTTGGATTTACCAGCCAGAGTCTGTGGTTTTAAGGTTATGCTTTTTCCACCTTCTGTCCAGACTGTCCCCCTTCCCTCCTTATTAGTGGTTATGATTCTTAACTTTCTGTAATTCCCTCCCCACCCTCCCCAGCCCTCTACCCCTCCCAAGTCCCTCTCACCCCCAACATTCTTTCTCTCCCAACCCATTTGGAAACCCCTTCTCTCCTCCCATCCCATTTCTTCTGTCTCACTGTAGTTTTATGCTCATATTCCTGGTACTAAAAATTGTATGCACCCATCTCCAATTGATCCTACTTAGGAACCACAGATGAGAAGGTACATGGGGCGTTTTGTATTTCTGTGCCTATGTGACCTTGCTTAGAATGAATTTTTTCCAACTCCGTCCATTTTTCCTGTGAATTTCATTTTTTCTTACCACTGAGTAGAATTACATTGTATATATGGACTGCACCTTCGTTATCCCTTTATCAGTTGATGGGCATTGGGGCCTATTTCAGTTCTAGCTATTGTGAATAGAGCAGGAACAAATGTGGCTGAGCAAATAGCTCTATACAAAAGAGTGGAGTCCCTATGTTATATGCCCAGAAGTGGTAGAGCTAGGTCAAATGGTAGGTCTGTTTTCATGTTTTTCAGGGGTCTCCATACTGATTTCCATAGTTGTACAAGGTTACACTCCTACCAGCAGTGGGTAAGGGTTCCTCTTTCCCTACAGCCTCACCAGCATTTATTCATTTGATTTTTTGATGAATGCCATCCTGACTGGAGTGAGGTGAAATCTCAGAGTTGTTTTGATTTGTGTTTCTCTGATAACTAACAATGTTGAACATCTCCTTAAGTTTGTAATGACCATTTATATTTCTTCCTTTGAGAATTCTCTGTTCAAATCTCTATCTATCCCATTTTTTGATTGGGTTGGTTGATTTTTTATTGTTTGTTTATTTATTTATTTAACTTCTCTGTAGATTCTAGATATTAGACCTTTGTCAGAGGCCTAGCTAGTGAAAAAGTTCTCCCATTCTATGGGAAGATCTATTTTTTTTTTTTTCGAGGTAGGGTCTCGCTCTAGCCCAGGCTGACCTGGAATTCACTATGGAGTCTCAGGGTGGCCTCGAACTCTCGGAGATCCTCCTGCCTCTGCCTCCCGAGTGCTGGGATTAAAGGCGTGCGCCACCACGCCCGGCTGGGAAGATCTATTGACTCTGTTGATGGTTTTCTTGCCTGTATAGTAGCTTTATAGTTTCATGAGGTCCCAGTGGTTGAGTGTTGATCTAATTTCCTGGACCACTGAGGTCTTATTCAGGAGGTCTTTCCCTATGCCTATATCATGGAATATTCTCCCTGCCTTTTCTTCTAGATATTTTGAGTTTCAGGTCTTATATTAAGGCCCTTAATCCATTTGGAGTAGACTAACTTGTGCAGGATGAGAGGAGTAGATCTAACTCTATTATTCTTTATGTGGTTATCCTATTTCTTCAGTACCATTTGTTGAAGATGCTGTCTTTTCTCCAGTGTGTAGTGTTGGCCCTATGTCAAAGATGAGAAAACTGTAGTTGCATGGATTTAAAGATAGGTCTTCTATTTTATTCCATTCATCTGTATGTCTGTTTTGTGCCAGTACTGTGTTGTTTTAGTTATGATGGCTTTGTAATGTACCTTGAAATCATATACGATGATACCTATAGATGTATTTCTTTTGTTGAGGATGTTTTTGGCTAGCTGAGGCCTTCTTTTCTTCCATATGAATTTTGAGTCTAATTTTCTATCTCTGTGAAGAACATTGATGGAATTTTATTGGAATTGCATTGAGTCTATATAACAGCATTTGGTGGGAAGGCCATTTTCACAATATTAATTTTTCCAATCCATTATCAGGGGAGGCCCTTCCATCGTCTCATGTCCTCTCCGTATTCTTTCTTCAGTGTTTTTTGTTTCCTTTGTACAGGTCTTTCACTTCTTTGGTTAGTGATATTCTGAGGCATTTAATTTTTTGTGGCTATTGAAAACTAGATAACATTGCTTATCTCTTTCTCCATATGTTTATCCTTGGTGTATCACAAAGTTGCTGATCCTCTATCAACAAGGAGGTTAAGATTTCTGGTCTGTTGAGGGTTCCAAGTCAGCTTGTGACCAAGTGAGACCCTTCCCTAATGCAAAACAGAAGAGGAAACAAAGCCACTATAAATCAAGAAGCAACAAATAACAAGCCCAAAATATAGCTATTTAAGAATGGCAAATCTGACCATCCATCAGATTTAACATATAATTTATCCTGGTATGGAAGGTGCCATTAGCACTTCCAGTTCAGGCCTATATACCAGGTTTATTTGGTGGGTACTGATCTGGTGTAATCCCAGTTACCTTTTGGGATGATTTTGGTCTCAGTTATGCTGCGCTCCTGCTTGGGTCCCTCTTTACTGCGGGTTCAAGTAGGCTGTCTGGGTCGTTGGATCGCTGCTCTGGTCGCCAGTGCTGGGTGCTGTGATCTCCCCTCCCCTGGTCTCTGGTGCTTGCTGGCGCTTGCGCTGGCAGTGGGGGAAGGGAGGCTGTGGATGGTGGCTCTAGTTCTCCCGCTTGTCCACGTGATCCTCTACCTCGTGATCTGCTCCTCCGTTGTTCACTGCCGTTCTCCCTTCACCTTTCTTGAGTTAGCGAAGAGCTCAAGTGTGAGTGGAAAATACCCTGACCTGGCTTTTCCTGTGGCTCAAGCTGAGTCCTGTAGCTATGAGCTGTGGCCCTGCACACCTGGTGTCACCAGTGCTACAGCCACTTCTGCCTGCCTAGGTGGGCTCTGGATGCTCTGGATCTCTCCTACTTCTCTGCTGCTGCTGGTAGTTTCTTATACACCTCACTTTTTAGTAGAAAAGTGTGTTTTGCTAGGGATTTTGTTTTTTTTTTTGTTGTTGTTGTTGTTTGTTTTGTTTTTTGGCTTTTTCTCCCCTAGGCTGCTTTGGCATGTTTCCTATGCCGCCATCTTAACTGGAAGTCCATCCAGAATGCTGGATTCTAAAGCACTCTTCCCCCATCCTCTGACTCTTACATTGTTTTCACAGCCTCTTCCACAATATTCCCTGAGCCTTGTTGGGTATGATAAACATGTCTCATTTGCTGCTGAGCTTCAAGTCTCCCCAGTAGTCACCATCTCCTGCAAAGAGAAGCTTTTTTCATTTAAAGTGAGAGCAGCATTAATCTGTGTGTGTGTGTGTGTGTGTGTGTGTGTGTGTGTGTGTGTGTATGTTATATGTATATGTATGCATTTAGGGGACAATTTGATAAGTACAGCATATCATTTAGCCAACCAACAGTACTTGCTTCCCCTTAGGGCCTATGACCTTCCCAACCATTGGCTTCTGACTAGATTTTCAGTACCTGACATAGCTTCCTTCCGGTGGAACAGGCTTCAAAATCTAGTCAGATACCAGTTGGTTACCCCCATAACAGTCATAACACTATTGTACCAGTTGGCACATCTTGCCTGGCTGGCTGGCAGTTTGTGTAGCTTGCAAGGTCCACTGCTGGTTAAGACTACTGATGATTATTCTCCCTCAGCAGCCTCTATAGCATGTCTATCACTATGTCAGCTATCTAGTAGATGGTAATCTCCAGCTTGATTTCTCAGTGTTCTGCAACTGACACATGAGGTGTCTTAAGCAATATGTCTTTACCATTTAGTTCTGATGAATGGACAAGACCCTTTGCAACAGCCTGTATTATTTGGGGCGGGGGGCTCTTGTACCTCCTTGACAAACAATTCTATGGAAAGCACCCCACCCAAAGCACTGACATTATCCTTTAACAAAATGTAGCTTCTGAGTACAGCATTCTCCACTCCCTGCAGGGTAATTCTGCCCAAATTCTCAACATAAGGAAGATTCATCTTGGCTCCTGGTTTTAGAAAAATTCAATTCAGGAAATGCCAATGCAGGAAGGAGTAACTCCTATTCACATCACGGTGGAGAAGAAAGCAGATCACCTAGAACCAGGGGCTTATCTATAACCTTCAGAGGTGCACTCCTACAGACCTACATCTCCTAGCCAATCCACATCTCCAAACAGTCCTATAGTCTCCCAATATAGTGCCTCCATTTGGGCAATAAGCAAAACATGAGCCTGTCAGGGAACATTTTAGATTCAAACTATAACAGAACATCATGATAATATTCCAATTTCCATGCTAAGGTCTTTTTAACATCTACATTAGAGATTTTCTTTATATGAAATCTGTTTATAAATCTTTTTTTTAAGATACCCTTCAGTACAAACCTGAAGCCTATCATGGTATGATATTCCCAATAGAGAATGACTTATGAAGTAAGCATTCTTGCATCAGAATAAATAGTACAAGCCGGGTGTGGTGGCGCATGCCTTTAATCCCAGCACTCGGGAGGCAGAGGTAGGAGGATCGCCGTGAGTTTGAGGCCACCCTGAGACTCCATAGTGAATTCCAGGTCAGCCTGGGCTAGAGTGACACCCTACCTCGAAAAACCAAAAAATAAAAAAATAAAATAAAATAAAAAAATAAAAAAAGAATAAATAGTACAATAGTATATAACTCTGAAATGTCATGACATTTTATATATTAATTCATAAATCTAATAATCTCAATTAGTGATTCTGATTAAAGCTTCTCTATTAACTACATGTATACATGTTTTGAATTATATTATTAAGAATAGAGAATATTATTATAGTTCTTTGAAAAAATTAAACACCTTTGGCAGAAAGAACCAAATTAATTCTCTTGGTTTATTTATTTTTTTGTGATAAGAAATAGGCATAGCTAACAAATTTTAGGTGATGATGTAAGAATCCTGAAGTTTACAGACTAACTCATGACCACAGTATGGTGGAGAAAGAGGTGAGATGGATTTGCTACATACTTGCCATTGGTTCACATTATATGCAGAACCATTAGTTGACAGAGAAACAAGCATGAAAATCATCAGAACTGTCAAACAAAAGGCACTGTTTTCTGTTTTTCCTCTCTGTGACTTTAGTATTTTCAGGTGAGTGCATAATCAGTGGGAACCAGATACATTAACTATTTGTGTTGCTCTCAGAGTCACTTTTAGGACATGGGGCTACAATAGTTAGCAGGTTTGGCACGCCTGCCACTATTTTGAACTAAGTAGTCATGGCAAGATAAAGTCACAGAATGGCTATGATGGTCATTCTGAGTATTGTGGCATTCAACAGTGCCATTGTGTGTCAGGCACTGAGTTATATCATGGACTACTGAAGTGAATTTATGACTATCTTACTTTTCTAGAATTATATAATAGAGGAAATATATAAATAGACATGTGTGATACAGTGACAGATATATAACAATAGAGAGATACTGGGGAATGTTATTATTTTTTGACAGCTAAGAGAAGGGCATGAAACCAAAAAGGCTTCTTGTGGGAGATAATACCTAAGCTGTAGAGTAAAAGACAACTCAAGGGAAGAACATGATAAAATAAAAAGGGGAAAGATTAAGAAGTTTGTATTTAAGGACTTAAGTAAGTTTCAGGTATAAACATGAATCAAAATCACAACACTATCAATGGAGCATAGATGTAACTATAGTTGCAGATTTTATGCAGCATTCTAATCATTTAGCACAAAGCTAGTGTCCAGAATGAAATTACTAGCTACACTAGTAATCAGTTTGCTCAAAATGTCTCTTTAAAGAATTTATTCACTTAGACCTTGCACCAACAGTATTAAAATGTGGAAAAATAGACATATAAACAAAAATAACCTAGGCTAAATGCACCAGACTAAACTTTATTTTTTCCAGTGTAGTCAGAGAGCCTAGCAGTTACAAGACTGAATAATTATTTTAGTTACAATTAAGTGAACAGAAAATAACAGCAGTATTATTGAATCACAGCAAAACTATTATGACTTACTTTCAAAAATTCTTTTGGGGCTGGAGAGATGGCTTAGCGGTTAAGCGCTTGCCTATGAAGCCTAAGGACCCTGGTTCGAGGCTTGATTCTCCAGGACCCACGTTAGCCAGATGCATAAGGGGGCGAACGCATCTGGAGTTCGTTTGCAGTGGCTGGAAGCCCTGGCAAGCCCATTCTCTCTCTTTCTCTCTATCTGCCTCTTCCTCTCTCTGTCACTCTCAAATAAATAAATAAAAATGAACAAAAAAATTTTAAAAAAAAATTCTTTTGACCATATTTCATTATGGGGCAAGAAAATGTTCAGTATCAGAGCATTGAACATCATTAAAAGATAAAAATATTGAAACAAATTTAATTTCCTTTTAGTAGAATCCAGCAATAGTGGGTAGTAACAAATATAGAGAATAAATCAGTAAACACAATTTTAATATTATTTTGAGGTACCTCCCTCAGATTTAATATAAAGTGTTTGAAGGATAGTTTACAGAGGATGGAAATTATAAAAATATGCATGTATTAAAGAATTCTATAACAAAGGTGACCAGAGAATCTACCTTCTTACCCACCCATCTTCAGATTTATTCTTTCTTAAAAAAATGTTTATTTATTTGAGGTGGCGGAGGGAGTGTATGAGCATGCCAGAGCCTCCTGCCTCTGCAAATGAACTCCAGATGCACATGCCCCTTTGTGTGTGGCTTTACATGGGTACTGGGGAATCAAACCTGGGCCATCAGGCTGTATAAGCAAGCACTTAAAAAAATTTTTTTTTGTTCATTATTATTTTAGTATTTGAGAGCGACAAACACAGAGAGAAAGGCAGATATATGTATAGAGAGAATGGGCGCGCCAGGGCCTCCAGCCACTGCAAACAAACTCCAGACGCGTGCGCCCCCTTGTGCATCTGGCTAACATGGGTCCTGGGGAATGGAGCCTCGAACCAGGGTCCTTATGCTTCACAGGCAAGCGCTTAACCGCTAAGCCATCTCTCCAGCCCAAGCAAGCACTTTTAACTACTGATCCATCTCTCCAGCCCCGTAGTCAGATTTATTCTTGAGACAAGCCCCTAATGTATCTAGGCATGGGTATTTGACTACTGTCTCCACCCTACTGCCTTATTTTTATGACCCTTAGCAAGTCTGGTAAAATGTCATTTTGTGTATATCATAGAGAAATTGCTTTGGGAGCTTAAATACAATGTGTGGTTCATTGCATTTTATTATCTAACAATACAAGGATACCATTACATTTCTGTGAAATGTAAATTCAGCATTTTGTTCAAAATAATCATCTTGAATAAGATTTAGAGGGGGAGCGAATATTTTATTCATTTTTTTCATTACTCTGTTTTATTCTGTAAAGCATCCAAGTCAGCTAATAGAGGCACATATAAGACAATAGCCCATGTCAGGATATTGAAGCAGAGGTAGTAAGAGTATGCAGTCAGAAATCTCCAGAGCATGGACTCAGCTCTACCTTTTCCAATAAAGGAGGAAACTCTTCATTTCAGGGATCTTTCAGAACAAGTAATTGTTAGGTCACAGACAGTGTTCCTTTAAGAAAATTGGTGTTAGTCCTGTAAAGACCAAGTAGCCACACCCCTACAGTTCCTGCTGACCCTGGGTACAGTAAGAGACAAGGTGCCAGGTAGGGCAGCAGCACCAGATAATATTCTGATTTATATCTGTAACTTATGCTATGCTTTCTCTTAGCCCCTACCATGGGTAACATGAATCATGCACACTCTGTTTGAAGACCTCATCTCTAGTTAGAGATCCTCCTTTTAAAAGTTATGAAAGTAATGAATTGCTTGTTTTGAGAGCATCTGACTTTGACCATCTCAGGACTCTCCTACTGTAGAGTGACTTTTGTTACTAAAGAAATTCCATCTGACTGTCTGTTCCCATCAAGTCAGAATTTATTTCCTTTTATAAATTCATTTTTATTATTAATTATGAGCTTTACTGTGTGAACTTAACACCATGTTGGTCATATTCCTATTAGGTTATACTCTTTATGTACACTCTTCCTACCCCAATTCCACTGAGGTCCCTAATGGAGTTACTGACATTCACTGTGGTGTCATGAATGCATCAGTCAGTCTCTTTAGGCTGGGGAACAAGGCCACAGGTATGCCTTCCCATGTGTGGGTCTTAAAATCTTTGTGCCCCTGGTTATACAATGTTCTCTGAGCCTTGGCAGGTATGTTAAAAGTCTCCTTTAAGCATTACTCTTTCTTTGTGCTCTGAATTTCTGCTCTGATGAATTTTGAATGTCCTCAGTGTCTACCACCATCTCCCTGAAGCAGGTTGGCAGGCTACCAGTGAGATCAGCACTCATGTTTAAATCTCCACTTTCTCTGTAATATCTCCTGGGCCCTGGCAAATGTGATAGAAGTTGGTCATCTCTTGATAGACTGTCAGATATCTTTTCTTTTCATATTGATGGATTTTAGTTCTTCCTGTTATTCATTGCCATCTGTTTAAAAAAAAAAAAATCAGATCTCCAAGAGTGAGAGTAGCATGGATTAAAGGGGATAAGCTTAGTTAGTTAAGAGACTTATTGATGGGTATGCCCACTTTTTTAGCCAAAGAACAGGAGGAGCTTCTGTCTGGAGTCTATGAACTTCCTATAGGATTCTGACTTATTTCTCAGTACCATGTATGAATTCTTTCCCACCAAGCAGGCCTCACATCCAATTATACAGCAGTTTATTACCTGTATAGGTTGTGTGCTGCTGTTGCACAGGTGTGTGCATCTGACCCAGCTGGGTACTATTGTAGCTTACAGGATCCCCCTAGCCATTATCCCCCAGTAGTTCACATAGCAATTTCTAGTATTATGAAGGCTAGCCAGTAGGGAGCTGGCTTCCTTCTGAATACCAATATGGTATCTAGATGTGTCCACTGCCTGTGGTTTCTTCAGCAATAGGGTCTTACCATTTAATTCTAGCAGGTAACCAAGTTCGTTGGCAATGACAGGTCAGAATCTTTATCAGTAGCTTAGTTCACAACTCAGAAGCACACACTTTTAGCATTGAGACCAAATTTGATTTATATCCTATGTTGTACTACTTAATTTTGGCAAGAATAATGAGGTTATCAAGACCAAAACAGATCCACAAATCAAAGACCCTTAACTTCTTAAAAAGTTCCACAATGACTTTAGTTTGGATGTGTCACAGGGTATGCTGGTAAACCAGCCCCTGAAATTGGATCCATGTTTGCCACTGTGACAGGCTTATCTAATGGATGTTCCTCTCCTTGAGATTAGATTGACTAATTGCATGTACTAGCGACTAGCAAATATTGCTTCTCACTATCAAATATTTGGTAAGTGTTAAATGGCATTAATGGAATATTAACAGGTGAATATTAACCTGATATTATTGAAGAAGTAAGTTCTGTATTAGAACTCTACTGTACTGATGAGCTCTGGTTAGGATTTGATCCTGCCTATCAACATTAGTGTTTGTTTGAAGTGCTTCAATAGAACTTAAGTAGTGGTTACTACTTAAGATGTTTGAAACTTCCATAACAAACAGAGAGGGTGGATTATAACAACATAAAGGGTATGAGCATGGACTTTTGAAGGCTCCTGATTATTAGATTTCCGAAGGTATAATATAAACACTAAAGTGTCGTGTGACACATAAATATTGTTGAGTCATTGTTGCAGTCAGGTTCGCATTGCTGGCAGAAAACAACCGACCAAAACCAGCTTGTGGGAGAAAAGAATGGTCTATTTTGGCTTCCAGACTTCAGGGGAAGCTTCATGATGGCAGGGGAAAATAATGGCATGAGCAGAGGGAGGACATCACCTCCTGGCCAACATCAGGTGGGCAACAGGAACAGGAGAGTGTGCCAAACACTGGCAAGAGGAAGGTGGCTATAACATCCATAAGCCCACCCCCAACAATACACTGCCTCCAGGAGGCTTTAATTCCATCAGCTGGGGACCTAGCATTCAGAGCACCTAAGCGTTCAGAGCACCTAAGTTTATGGTGGATACCTGAATCAAACCACCAGTTATTTTTCCTGTGCAATTTGAAAAGGTGAGTTCTGGGGATTTGGGTTCACATTTAAAAAAAAATCATTCACTTTCTTCAGTCCTCTTTTTCTACACCCACATGTAAAGTGACATTGCTGTAAAGAGGAATATTTTCTATAAAATATTACGATGTATGTGCACGATCTTTTAAATGAGAGAGAACTGGGAGGATGAATATCAAAGTGACTTGCATTTCAAATGCTTTAAAGGTTATTTTAATGGTGAAACCTCAATTAATTGTTTTCCTTAAAAATCTTACCTTCAGAAATAGTATTTTGCTTGGTTAAACACAGCTTGTTTGTTACTTGTTAGATCATCAGGTCCACAAAAATTCCTGGCTTTCAAATGATTCATGACTAAACATTAAATCAGTATAGGGTTTGCTAGGATATCCATTTCATGTCAGTGGGTTGCATTTGTAAAATGAATTACCCAAGACCAACTTATGTGATACAAATAGCTACTGTGCCATGCCTTAGGTCTACTATAATACTTTAGCTCCTCCAATCCATATCTTCTTCCTTTGATGCATTACAATTCACCTTAGCACCAAACACCAGCAACTTGCACTTCTCCGTAGTATGTTAGTAAAATAATTACCATTTGGGCAACATAGCTATGTCATGTTTTTCAGATACGATTATTAAAACTAATATACCTGTCTGAAACCCTAATTTTGTTAAATTATATATTTAAATATAAGCATGATATATTTTGTTTATATACAATTTTTGATTAAAGAATAATAAAATTGTCAATCTCTTAAAATATTTTCTATGTCATTAAGTTATAGTCATAAAGCTATTAAGCTTGTTTACATAATCAATAAACTATACCCATCTAAAACATTTTAAAATATAAATGAAAACTGTGTGAAAGTTAATGCTGTGTACTTTTTTTCTTTCAATTTTAGTCACGATTTCATTGGGGAATTTACAACAAGCTATAGGGAACTTTCTAGAGGACAATCACAATTCAATGTATATGAGGTAAGCAACATTTTGTGTTATTAATGCCCCTCTACAAAAGTACATTTATGCTGTAAAAGTTTAGAAATTTTAAAAGTATAATTATCAATTGTTTTATACATATGTGTGTGTATATATATATGTATAAAACAAATCTTTAAATGTCTTATGCTGACTTATTTTTTAGATTGGATTATATTATCTTAACAGTTTCTTTGATTAAGTGGTATGACTTGAAGTGATATATCTTAGTAAATGTTTGTATTTGGTTCTGTTTTGTTCTTGCTCTCCAAATCATATAGTGTCTTTACTCTGAGCTTTTAATTCCTGTCCAGGAAAGTCTTTCTTATTTAAAAACAAATTCAATATGCATGCAAATTCATTTTTTCTTAAGCCTTACTCTCTGTTCTTTGCTTTCCTACCAACATCTTCCTGTGCCTTTGGCTAGTGTCAGCATGGTGGGATTGGAGCTAAAGTCCACATAGTATGCCTGAGCACCTTCACTTTTGTTCAGGTGGCCACTGAAGGGAATGCCAGGGTAATGTGCACAATAATGAACTCACATTTATTTCTGCCTTCAAACATCTTACCAGATCCATGCTTAGCATCCTTCTAAGATATTTAATTTATATTTATCATATAAGATAAATTCATAAACATGTGAATGTCTATTTTCTTTTTTTTTTTTTTGAGGTAAGGCCAGCGCAGTGGAATTTTTTATGCAAGACAGAGAGAGAGAGAGAATTAGTGCACCAGGGCCTCTAGCCACTGCATTCGAACGCCAGATATGTGTGCTACCTTGTGTGCATGTGCAATCTTACACATTTGCCTCACCTTGTGCATTGGGATTATGTGGGACCTGGAGAGTTTAATATGGGTCCTTGGGCTTCACAGCAAGTGCCTTAACTACTAAGCCATCTCTCCAGCCTTCAATGCCTATTTACTCTATCTAACCTCAAGCCTGAGGAAAAATGCCATGCATACCAATGTTAACTCTGGGTCATTGGAATTTGTATATTCCCTATGACTTCAAATTTAATATATGTGGGTAGCAAGAGAGTAGCTCAGTATTTAGGGGACATAAGTTTTCCTGCCAGGATGACACTAAATTTGAGTTCTTTCAAGAATGGAGGAATCTCCTTACACCTTCTTCCTGGGCTGAAGTTGCTAAATCTCATTCATACATCATTCATTTACCGAATAAAAATTTAAGTCTTCTCTGTATTGCATGTTCTGTATTACTTCTGCATCCCTTCAGTGTATACAGATATGGATAAAATTTTCAGTGTGAAATCCCTAATACAAACATAAAATACTTTGACTGTTGCTTGATTTGTGCCTAAATAGTAGTGTACTAACCAGACTATAAACACATAGAGGGGTTAAATTTAGCCCAAGAAAGCTAGTCTTACACATGAATATGGAGCAATGAATGAATCTTTTCTGTTTGGATCTTTCATAGAAAGGATATTATGACTCTGTATGAGCAATGACATCATATAATATAAATTCATAAACATGTGCCTGTTTTCTCTATCTAACCTCAAGCCTGAGGAAGAATACCATGCATACAAATTCTTCTTGTGCTGGAAAGATGGCTTAATGGTTAAAATGCTTGTCTGCATAGCCTAAGGACCCAGGTATAATTCTGCAGGTCCCATGTTAGCCAGATGCACGTCATGGCACATGCATCTGGAATTCATTTGCAGTGGCTAAAGGCCCTGGTGTGCTCATTCTCTCCCTCCCTCTCTGTCCCCCATCCCTCTGCCTCTAATAAATAAATAACAATGATTAATTTTTTAAAAAATGGGGTATTAACTATATGTTCTTAAATAGCCCATCAGATATCAACCACTTTGAGTTTCCTTATATAACCTTTTAAAAGTATTTTATTTATTTATTTATTTGAGAAAGAAGCAGATAGAGAACGGGGAGAGAATGGGTGTGACATCTACTGCGAACAAACTCCAGATGCATGTGTCACCTTGTGCATCTGGCTTACATGGGTCCTAAGGAATCAAACTTGGGTTCCCCATTTTTTTTAAGTAGGGTCTCACTCTAGTCCAGGCTGACCTGGAAGTCACTGTATAGTCTTAGGGTGCTCTCCAACTCACTGAAGTCCTCCTACCTCAGCCTCCCAAGTGCTGGGATTAAAGGTTTGCACCACCTAGCCCAGCCTGTATTATGTATTATGCACAAGGAGATTTTAGATTTCAGTGGACAAGCAGGGCATGACAGAACATGGCTACAATCATAACACTTGTAAAACATTTGGGAAAACTTGAATTTTGTAAGGGGTCCATCAACTCACAGCACCCACTTTTCCTAGACTTTGTTGTTTAGTGACTCTGTGAACAAGTTCTGTAAAGCATGGTATTTTTTTTCTCTCTCTCTATCTTTTTTTTTTAATTTTAGTTTTACAAGGCAGTGTCTCACTCCTTCTCAGGAGTCCACTATCTAGTCTCAGGGTGCCCTTGAACTCATGGTGATTCCTCCTACCTCTGCTTCCCAAGTGCTAGGATTAAAGACATGCACCACCATGCCCAGAAAGCATTATTTTGTTATTGGGGTGGTCACTGACATCTTTGTTTGGCAAGCTAAGTGTTCAGTTGATTATCTAAGCAGCTTTATGTACATGGAGACACTCATTACACACTGCAGCAGTGTAATATGCTGCTGTATTTCACTGCTCTTTGAATAGAAACTTGGGGTCAGTCAGAAACATGGTATCAGTAATTCCAAATGCTTGTTGGACATGTGAGCATATGTGTAGATTCAAGTTTGCCTTAATCTCATGGTGATCCTTCTACCTCAGCCCTTTGAGAACTAGGATTACAAGTTTGCTACCATATCCATCTTGAGCTTTCTTAAACCCTCTAAAGACATCTCATTACCTGTATCTTCCTTTTTGGTTTCTGCATCAGACTTTTACTTACTCCTATCTCTGCATCATTTCTGAAGATATCCATGGTGCTAAGTAATTGCCACTATTTTCAATAAGCCCAGAGAGAAAACTTTTCCCACTGAGCAAGCTTTGAGTCAGGTCAAATAAAGACAAATCAAACCTTGGTTTATGGGTGTTTCTAGAAGCTTTCACATAAGTCAATTAAGAATAATTCTTTGTGACTGATACCTTCTGATGAACCCTATAGCCAGTCAGTCCCTTTCAGAGGCTTTTAAATTTTATTTTTCTCAGTTACTGTGTGTGTAGGTATAAGGCAGACTTGTTTTCAGTGCTAAAATGATACAATGATATTAAATAAGGGGAATTAAAATTTTACAAAATTAGACTCAACCATTTTTCTTAAGTTACTATCCTCAAAATTCTGTAGGTTTTCCATATTCTTCAGAAATTTGGATTTTAATATTTTTTGAAGATGTTCTCATTGCATTTCTTTTTAAATAATATTTTATTGATTTATTTGAGAGAAAGAGAAGAAGGCAGATATATAGAGATAATGGAGGCACCAGGACTTCTTGTCACTTCAAATGAACTCCAGACATCTGTGCCACATTGTGTATCTGGCATATGTGAGTACGGGGTAGTCAAACCTGAGTCGTTAGGATTCACAGGCAAGCACCTTAACCACAAAGCTATCTCTTCACCTCTTATTGAATTTCTTGAGGAGCTAATTTTCTGGGGTTCTTACTCCACCATTCCAAAAGTACTTCACTACTTCATTTTAGTGATTTTATAAGCCATAAATATTATATTTGTGTATTAGTATAACATGTTTCAATATTGTTTGAACTTGTCATAGGATATTAGATAACAAGCCCTCATGTAATTTAACCACAAAATTGCATAAATTGAGATGATGTCTCTGTGACTATAGGAAATTATAGATTAAGAGCTTACTAGGAACTATTTAAAACATACAAACAGCTTGAGAGTTTACCTTTAAAGTCCAGGAAGACAGCTTTTATTCCAAACAAAATGATGAATGCTAGATGGATGACTTTAGCTAGAAATATGGTGAAAGATGATTATTAAAAATGTTTATTTTTAATTTTTTATTGAATTCAAGTTATCCATTAATTTCCCACATATAGCTTAGTGTACTTTGACAAACCACATGACTCTAGAAACCTCAAGATCAAACCTAACTTCTCTTACCAAACAACCTTCTCTATACACAGAATCACTGATCCATTTACTTGATATGAAAAATATGTCATGTTTGTAATAGTGGCCAACATATTTACTGCATGCATTGTTGCATGTTTTTTCCTGTAAAATATGCTCAACCCATATTTTCTGAAACATGTAATAAAAAGATTATGTTGGGCCTAGAGAGATGACTTAGTAGTGAAGGCACTTGCCTGCAAAGTCTAAGGATCCATGTTTGACTCTCCAGGTCCCACATAAGCCAGACACACAAGGTTATGCAAGCACATAAGATTGCACATGTACACAAGGATGCATGCATCTGGAGCTTGATTATGGTGGCTGGAAGCCCATGCGTACCAATTCTCTCCCTCTTCCTCTCTCTCTCCCTCTTTGTCTCAAAAAGAGTCCAGTCTGTTGGGCTTGCCTCCAAAAATAATAAGTAAATAAATAAATAAGTAGAAAAACAATATGTTGAATGAGTAGGTAAGTCAATTGACATTTTATCTTTTCTACCTAATTCAGTTTATTCTGTGTCCTAATTTTTCTTGTGAGTCAGCATCAATCGTAATCCTCATTTAATGTTCATTATTTCTTGGGTAGTGTATCAGACAGCTTCAGTTTCACTGAGATGAACTTACAGACCAGGCACAGTTATGGAGGAAGGGATTTATTGAAGCCTATGGATCCAGGGGAAGTACCATAATGGCAGAAGAAGTTGGCATGCTTTCACAGAACCAAGCAGAGAGAGAGAAGCACAAGTCAAAAGCCACACAGCACAGCACACTTCAGGAACTCCAGTTAGGCACACTTTGCATACCTTTAGATTGAAATCTCAAGCCCACCACCACAATTTAAGATCCACCCAGTGACACTACCTCCAGCCAGGTGGCTGCAGATATAAACTACAAACTAATAAAACACTGAGTATATTGGGGGCCACCTATTCAAACTACCACATTCCACGCCTGGTCCCCAAAAGATTTATAACCATCACACATTGTAAATTCTACTCAGTTAAATTTCAAAGGTCCCCACAGTCTTGACCACTTTAAGATAGTAAGTCCTGTGAAATCAAACAAGTTAAATACTTTCAACTTATAAAGCACAGAATAAACATTTTCAACATGTATAATGCATAGCAAGAAGAGACTAAAACAATGAAAACTCAACCACCATCAAACAAACAACAAATTTCTGCAGTTCAAGTTCAATATAACTAGAGACAGTCTCCAGATTTTCCAATTCCACCCTTCCAGCTGGGCAGAGTAGCCAAGGCACACTTCCATCTTAGGCCAACAGCATGCTCTATGGTAGCCCTTGCAAATCCTGGTATATCCAAAACGTCTTCAGGTCTTCATGCAAACCATGGTCCATCTTCCAAAGGCTCTTTCAGCCTATCAGGGCATTAGTCCCCACCTCCTGCCGCATCTCAGCAGCGGCTCCTGGAACTGTGTGCAATTCATGACCACTCCTCACATTTTCATGCTTCCAAAACTAATACCAGGTATGCAGGACACACCCATATACATAATTCATAGATGAAATACATTATAACCTTGAAAAGCAGATTCCTTCTCCAGTGAACTCTTTCCAAAAGAGTTTGTATTTCTTTGATAGTCTTTCCTTAGGCATTCTTTCCATTGTTTTAATGTAAAGCAGTTGGGCCATCTTCCTTAAGATTGCTAATGTGTTTCACAATAGCAGGTTCAGTAACCTAAGACCAGTCTCAGTGCCTGTAATTTTAATTTGCTTGAGGTTTTTCAGCTTAAAAATCTTAAATCTCTCAGTGCAATTATCTTTAGCCAAGCACATCAGCCCATTACAAATTTAACCTTGATCAAACTCTTTGGACATGGGCAGCAGGACACAGCCAGCTCTTAATGCCAGTAGCCCAGTTCCAACAAAGTCCTCTGCAGTCTTTCCTTACCCTTAGAAAGCTCATAAGTCAAGCCTCGAAGTTCAATACTATCTGCACTTAGCATTCTCAAACTGTCATCAGAATAGTCCATAAAACTTGGCTTACCACTCCAAAAGACATCTTCAGTTGAAAGCACCAAGTCCATGCCTATTTCTCAAAAACAAAGGTTCCAAAAGATCAATATCACATGGTCAGGTTCATCTCAGCCCAGTGCTCGTTACCAACCTCTGTAGTAGACAGCTTCAGGTTCACTGAGATAAATTATGGAGGCACAATTATGGAGGAAGGGATTTATTGAAGCCTATGGATCCAGGGGAAATTCCATAATGGCAGAAGAAGCTGGCCTACTTTCACAGGACCTAGCAGAAAGAGAGAAGCACAAGTCAGAAGCCACACAGCACAGCACACTTCAGGAACTCCAGTTAGGCACACTTTGCATACCTTTAGATTGAAATCTCAAACCCACCACCACACCTTAAGATCCACCCAGTGACACTGCCTCCAGTCAGGTGGCTGCAGATATAAACTACAAACTAATAAAATACTAAATATATTGGGGGCCACCTATTCAAACTACCACAGGTAGATAATTTAAAATAGCACCCTGACTGTTACTTCTATTTTATTTTCTTAGAACTCTATACATATTTGTTATATCATTTTCCCATTTAAATATCAACTGAATAATGCCCAAACTCCCTAGCCTAGTATTGAGCATCTTCCTTCTTTCCTCCTTACCTATCTTCCTTCCTCCCTCCTTTCCTTCCTTCTTTTCTTCTTTCTCTCTTTCCTTCCTTCCTTCCTTCCTTCTATTCATCCTTTTTCTCAGTGTGATGAATGGAACCTAAGTCTTTGTGCATGCACATGTTCTACACTGAGCTTTATGAGCTATATCTCCAACCCTTGAGACTCTTCTTAACATGAATCCAATCCACCTTTTTATTTCTCTCTTTGTATGTTCACTCTACTTCAGCCAACCCAGGACAATTGTTTTTTTTTTCTTCTAGAATGTTACAGTTGTTTATTTTGTTTTATTTGAGCTCTAATTTAAATTAATAAATCCTAATTCAGATAATACTTATTTATAAATCATTTCCCCCTTTTGGCTTGTTAAATTTTTTTCCGTATTTTGGTTTGAAATGTGCTATAAGATCCTCTCTTAAGGCACTTACATATTTTGTCAGATAGACAGTTCTTTTTCATCTCATATATGCAATAACTCTCATTGTCTTGTACAATTTCTTTTTTCCTTATGAAACAAAAAGTAAAAAATTTCAATGCATGTTAAAATACATTCTGTTACCAATTATTAAGTAGCAGCAGGTATCTGGTGAAATTACTAGCATTTTAAAGTAATACTTGGGTTGCTATATAGCTTAAACATTCACACACTGGGTCAATTTTTGTGTTAGTAACTTAAATAATAGTTATGTCTCAGATATACTTTCCTTTAGCAATCTGTGATTTCTCTCCTCTGCCTTTCCTCTTTCTCTTTCCTTTCCTTTTTCCTTCCTTCCCCTCCCCTCCTCTTCTTCTCTCCCCCCCCCCATTTTTGACAGGGTATTGCTCTTCAGCCCACACTGGCCTCATATTCACAATCCTCCTACTTCATCCTTCCAAGGGTTGGGACTATAAGTGTGTATAATCATGCCTCAATGATTTTTCTACAAAGCAATTATTATTGTTTGGGTACTTGGATCTTAAAGGTCTCTTTCAAATAAAAAAGGTATACATGAATATATGCCATCAACACATAAAGTAAATGAAATTATACTATTTTCTAAACACTGTTTTAAAAGGTGGTCATTAGAAATTTTTGCAGAGAACTTTCTTCAAATGACAATTGAGGGTTCACAGTAAAGGTGTATGTTAGTGATTAAGTATATAAGTGAAAGTAGTAAGTTTAAATATATGTTTTTGAAAGCAGTATAAAGCTTAATGTTTTAATTTTTATTTGGTTTTCAAGGTGGTGAATCCCAAAAAGAAAGGAAAAAAGAAAAAATATATTAATTCAGGAACAGTAAGTTTTAGTTAATGTTATTATTAAGGATTCAAGTTAATGAATAAACTGTGTACTATTTTGAAGAAAACTAAAACCAACTAAAAGTGGGATTTGTTTCATTTAGTATCTTAATACAAAGGAACAGGATAGAAATATTAACTTCCTGAGGAATGACTGTAGAGAATTCCTTATGAGAGATCAGTGGCATGGCTTCTTGCTGGCTTTCATGGAGTTGTAATGCCATGGAGGGAGTGAATCAGACATATGTGAATAAGCTTACATGCTGCATTGTCTTTAAAAATTGTATTTATTTGTCCATCTACATGGATGTATGGGTTCCCCAGTGTCTATTACCATTCCAGACACATGTGCCATTTTGCATTTGGGTTTTTGTGGATGCTATGAATAAAACCCAGGCTGGCAGGCTTTGTGCGCAAGTGCTTTGAACCACTGAGCAGTTTCTCCAGCCCACGAACTGCTGTACCCTTTACAGATCATATTTAACTCCTAGGACTCATCTTATATCCTACTGGATGTGAATTTATGTATTTACAGGACAGTAACACTCACAACTCTATAGAAATGCTTTAGCAAGTCAGTACAAGAGGGGGCAAGGATGAAAGTATTTGAAGATTGTAAAAAACCAGTGTCATCCTATTTCAAACAAAATCCTAAAAGATTTTTACCTATAATAATGTTCCTTGGAAGAAGCAAAGTCTATCTTTTCTTTCAAAGATTTTTATTAATAATGACATTCAAAATGACCTTATTAGAATACATGACAAATATGCCTATTTCTTACACAGCTTAGCTTAGTGATTCAAGGTTTTTAATTTGAACTATTTTTCAACTGACTTTCATCTAAAATTAGAACTAGCATGGTATCCTCAAAGATAATTTTTAGGATGTTCTTCAGAGGATGACAGCTGGTCAGACAAAGGAATTAGCTTATTTATTATTTTTGGTCCCTTCCCTTCTAATACTTTTAAATGTGCAAACAAATAGGCCTAGCAGATTTTGATAAGGAAAACTGACTCTAGTGATTATTTAAAGTATTAGGAAATATAATTTTATCACTAATAGAAATTGTGTTTCTTTTTTTTAAGGTAACTTTACTGTCTTTCCTAGTAGAAACAGAAGTTTCATTTCTGGACTACATTAAAGGAGGGTAAGTCATCTTCTGCAACTTTTTTTCATCATTGAACAACATTTCTTTGAATGGGCATAGTATCTACGGCCATACCACCCTGCACGCACCCATTCTCATCTAAACTGCCATTAGACATCTAGGCAACTGATGATCATCTTTAAATGTTTTAATGTTACTTATATTTCAAGCAGAAAATAGAAACTTCACATGCTATTACTTTTGGTTCCTATAATAACATCTCTAAACCATACAAAACATTTTATATCATTAATATTTATAAAGATTTTATGTATACTGTAATTCACTGTTTTATAAAATCTTTATTTGCTTGGTGAGTTGGTTGGCAGGGTCTTCTGTGTCTCTCTGACTACTAGAACTTGCTATGTTACCCAGACTTGTCCTGAACTCAATATCCCCCTGCTTTATCCTCTCTAGTTCTAGGAGTATAGACATGCCCCACTACACCTGACAGAATATTTTCCTTTGCTTAACACATATAATTTTTACATTTTATTTTTAATACTTTTAAAATAGCAGAAAAGCTTTAAGGCTTGATTTACATCTATGGGCTGACTTCAGAATATTTGAAGAAAGTAATTCATCATAAAATTCTGATGCAAAATTATTAGTGAATAGTCATTTCCTTGCTCTCAGCTCATAGAAAAAAAAAGAAATGATAGTTTTGTATTCATTTCTTTTTATAATAAACCTTTAATATGAAAACAACAAATTGTATCACCTTAAAATAGACAACACCAAATTTAAAATCACTTTGCAGTTTTATACCTATAAACATCTTCAAAATTCACTGAAATATTTTAGTGATTGATTTTTGTTGTTTTTTTGCCATATTTTCTAAATATTTTTTTCTTACTATGCAGCCTAAGGCAGCCTGTAATTCATAATCCTCCTGCCTCAACCTCCCAAGTGCTTGGACAGAGAACAGGTTTGCCTAGCCCTACATATTTTTAATTCACTTTAGACACTATAATCTTTTCAGACTTTCTGCCTTTACTACTAAGAAAGATCAAATTTCAAAGGACAAATGCATTTAAATGATTTAAAAGCATATTAAAATCATTACTTTGTTAACCAAAATTTCACAATAGTAATATAACTAATTGCACTCACTTCAAAAAAGAACTCACTTTAGTACTTGACACTTAATTATGTATAGTTTCAATATTTGCTATTAACTCTTTTAAGTAATATCAGATATTGTTCCTGACATCTTCTAACACAGAGTTCTAGTCTTTGTTGTCTAAAAAAATATGCTGTGCACTTTAATATTCCAGTGGCATTTAGTATGCTTCATAATTTTACTGAAACCACATACTGTTTTATTTTATTAGCAGTTATTATCAGGTATTATATAAATAGGTACTGTGATTCCCAACTTTTAAAATCAGTATATTTTCCATTTTATCTTACAGAGATAAATAGTGAACTGGTAGAAAGAAAAGCTTATACAGTTGATAGATAGATAGATAGATAGATAGAGTTGGAATTTCCCATAATTTATTCACCCTAGGGATAATCACTATTGAAAATCATTTCATAATTATGTATATTTTCCTTGTTTAGGAAACTTGTTAGAAAACTTGGTAGGAAACTAACACACATCACTATTTTTATAGCACTTGGACAGGCATACTACTCTGCATTGTATATTTTGTTTATTAAATATAGATGACTTAGTTTCTAAACATGTCCTTTTGGTGCACACTTTCAGCCATCATGTTTTTCGAATGAAGAACAAGGCTATAATGTAAAACCCTGGATCATAGTGTTTCATGTTTTGAGCCATTGCTTAGAAATGTCTCCCCTCTGTATGTTTACCGAACACTGTTACTGAATAGTCTCCCACCGTTTTAATTGCAAATTTCCTGAATATATAAGAACCTGCCCAGTTTAATTTCTTAGTCAGTTTCATGTCTCTGTAAAAGCCTGCATTGCATCAGCTCTGTCTTTGAAACCACAGTTTGCAAGATTCCTTTTCCATCTTTTCACTCATCTCGTAACTCCATCACGAAAATCTGGGAATTTTCAACTGAAGACAGCACATGAAAGTAACTTGGAGCTGCATTCCTTAAAGTTGGAAATACCTTCAACACTTTTCTAAACTTTTCTAGTATTTACACGTTGGTCTTGACATCTAGTTAGCACAATCTAGAGATTTTTCTAGAGTGAGCTCATCTGATCTTAACTTTTGTTATTTTATGACACTAAGGAAAAGCAATAAAAGAAACAGCATACTGGAGGTCATACAAGGTTAGCTGTGTTCACAAGATGCTTCACCATGGTTCAAATTAAGTATAATATTTCAAGTGCAATTGAAGAAGATTACTGAGGGCTGGAGAGATGGCTTAGCGGTTTAGCACTTGCCTGTGAAGCCTAAGGACCCCAGTTTGAGGCTCGACCCCCCCAGGACCCACATAAGCCAGATGCACAAGGGGGTGCATGCGTCTGGAGTTGGTTGCAGTGGCTGGAGGTCCTGGTATGCCCATTCTCTATCTCTCTGCCTCTCCTCTGTCACTCTCGAATAAATAAATAAATAATAAAAAAAATTTTGAAGATTATTGAATTAAGTTCACTTTTTAAGTACTCATAGTCATTGTTCAAGTTTAACTAAAATAACAACCAGCATTTGTTGCTGATATTTGTGGGCCATTTTGTTGCCCAGTAATACAGTTGTAGTGTACATTGAAACACAATTGTGACACTGATGTGGGAGTGAGCTCTATGGGATTAGAATTCCTATAGCAGCAGCTCTCAGGTCTCCAGTTCTTGTCCTCATTACCAAACAGCTGAGAACTCAGACTCAGAAGGACAAATTGTGAGATTTATTTTGGGGAGAATTAAGATGAGAGAAAACAGAAATGCCCAAGCATAAAGAAATTTTCCCTCTACTCAGGGGAGACCTGAAAAAAATCTCCCTCAAGTAGAGAAAGGATGTGCACACATTTCAGGTCCTTTTCTATGAATCAGACATACAATTACAATGAGCCTCATCACCAGGCTTAGGTGTGTAGGGAGAAACCTGATTGGTTTGTGGACCCAAGAGAAACACTGACTCAAAAAGGGCCCACCCACAGTTTAATCCCATGAAACTGAGGAAGAAAAGGAAAGCTGTTGCTGTTGCTAAGGAGTTGTTGCCTTTGGTCATCTTGGATAAGAAGGAATTGGATGAAAGTTCTATTCTTGCCCAGATGGTCATGGTGACTTCCATGTCTCCATGGGCCAGTCCCTGGTTAACTCCCAGGAAGAAGCCACTTTGTTTCTAATTTGAATTAGCATCAACTCATGTTTATATTCCTCAGAACTTTTCTAGTCTGCAGAGTATTGGGTTATGATTGTGTTGAACTTATTTGACAAAAGTTTCAGCTCTCCTCAAAGGGTAAAATATCACCATGAGAAATATGAATAAAGGGAGTTGGAGTTTCTTGAATTCACTTTGCCTTCAATCGTAATTTTGTAAGTGACTTCTCTTAGATTGAATACATTAGGAGCCTTGAGTTGGAGAGAGAGAGCTGAACAGAAGGCAGATGTGAACCACATAGTAAATTTACAAGTAGTTGAAAGTTATAGTTAAACTTATAAAAGTTCTTGAGTTGCACTTTAAAATTTCATTTCTTCTTCTTATACTTTTTCACAAAAAAGTAATTGACAGCTAGAGAGATTGCTGAATACTTAGACACTTGCTTCCAAAGCCTGCAGGCCCAGATTCAATTCCCCAGTACCCTCATAAAGCCAGGTACACAAAGTGGTGCATACATCTGAAGTTCATTTGCAGCAGCAAGAGACCCAGGTACACCCATTCTTTGTCTCTCACTCTGCAAATAAAAAAAATTAAAAATAAATGTTTAAAATTATAAAAAATTTTGTCATTCACTTTCCCAAAAATCCAGGCTTTGCAAATTCTTGTCTCATCATGTTCTTTGTCTCACAGCCATGGAAAATGAGACACATAGACAATGAGGCATGAATAAGACAAACAACATTTACTGATAAAAGGGTGGAAAAGCCCCAAAGTGTTAGTGCAAGCATGCTTAAGAATAACTAGGCCAATATCTAATGAAGAGAATAAAATGAAGAAAAGAAAATGTTCCGTAATTTTAATTAGAGCTCAGAGAAAGAAGCAGGCAGGCTTTGTGAGGTCTGTGAGCAGCTGTGCCAAAGGAGACACTTCTGGGGCATAGTTCAGTGTTTCTCTAGGGGCATAAGTATTCCTTCTACATCTTTAGCATATCTGTAGCTGAAAGTGGTCTGTTGGCCAGCTGAGCAATTGACAGGCTCCATCTTCCTCCCTTTCATACCAGGGAGGCAGACTGAAAGGCAGTGGCCCTCCTCTGATGACCTCCTGGCTTATTACTGTCTACCTACTTACAATCCAAGGAGAAATTATACAGAATTAAGATGAACAAATTTACGTACTTGACAAAATTCTTTTCATGGTCTCTTAATATTTTCCCCTTCAAAGCAATTTCCTGTAAGAACTAATTCTTAGTAGATAATCTATGTTTGCATTACTGCTGGCCTTATTGACATAGATATTGCATGGAAATATGACCTTGATTGATTGTGCAATCATGCTGTCACTTGTTACTTTTCATTCATTGTCTTACTTCCTAAAGTGGTATGTTTAGCTGCAGTAGACCTGTTTGTGGACTCAGGTGAGCAGTTAAGACAGCTGCATTTAACCAAGATCAATTTTTATGCAAATAGGAATTGTTAGACTTTTTCCCATTTTGTTTAAGCATTACTTTTTGTGTAGAATAGGATGCATTCTATAACTTCAGGTAAAGGAAAAAATTATTTTCTAAATGGAAGAATAATATCCAAAAGGAGCTCTGTTTGTAGACATTAGTCTCTACCAAATCGTTGACTTTGGAAAATCTTCATTTCTAGTTACATCATATACATTTATTTCTTACAATATTTTGTTTTACTTATTGAAATAATTTCAGATCTTAAAAGACTAACATAATTATCCCATTAAAAAGTTTATTCAGGGCTGGAGGGATAGCTTAGCGGTTAAGGTGTTTGCCTGCAAAGCCAAAGGACCCAGGTTCAACTACCCAGGACCCACGTAAGCCAGATGCACAAGGGGGTGCATGCATCTGAAGTTCATTTGCAGTGGCTGGAGGCCCTGGCACACCCATTCTTTCTCTCTCTCTCTCTCCGTGCCTATTTCTGTATCTCTTTCTTTGTCTCTCTCAAATGAATAAATAAAATGTAAAAAAAAAAAAAAAAAAGTTTAGGGCTGGAGAGATGGCTTAGCGGTTAAGCACTGGTCTGTGAAGCCAAAGGACCCCAGTTCAAGGCTCGATTCCCCAGGACCCACGTTAGCCAGATGCACAGGGGGGAGCATGCGTCGGGAGTTCGTTTGCAGTGCTAGAGGCCCTGGCGCATCCATTCTCTCTCTCTCTCTGCCTCTTTCTCTCTCTGTCTGTCACTCTCAAATAAATAAATAAAAATAAAAAGTTTATTCACTAATTTACTACTCTATATTATGCCATTGAAGAGTTTGATTTTCACAAATGGAGCAATGTCAGATTCATGTCAAAATACATTTTGTTTTGAAATCTATAATGCTTTGTCAGGTGACATCATCAGTGTTCTAATTATCATTACTGTTAGTAGTAATAGAGTTTAGGAAATAAGTATATTCACCTTTAAAACAATATCTATTTCCATATCCATTGCAGATCTCCTTATAAGTATCTAAAGGAAAAGAAAAACAAATTTCACCTTTTTTGGCCTTTGATCACTTGTTCCTTTCCACTTTTCATTAAGCTCCACTATATAAATATGACCAAAAAACAATCATCTTTAACGTTTTCCACATCTCTTCCCCTACTAGGTGAAATGGGAAAATAGATCACAAATTCTGTTAGTAACTGTTAAGCCACTAGGATTATGTCAGTAAGAAACCTTGTTTACCTTTTATTAGAATATTGAATGTATTAGAAGCTTAAAAGTTCCTTTGAACAAAACCTAAACTGTCATCCAAACATTAGACCAGGTGAGTGAAGCATGACCTTCTGATGTTTCTACAGTGTTTGCTAGTTTCCTTTTAATAGTCCTATTTGTATGACTTGTCTCTTGAAAGAAACACATAAGTATTTTATGGGGCTAAACACAAAAGCCATTCACTACAAATGGATTAATTAGCCATTTAAGCATGGCTTTTCACTTTTTCCTCACTTGGAGAAAGTACAATGTCATAAACAGATTAAACTTTAAACAGTGAGAATTTAGTGGATTAGCCTATAAACTCTGCCTCTCTCAGTCTTTGTCATACATGACCTTCCTCTCAGCCTTGCACAACAATCACTAAAAAAACAGGTGAAACAGGGGTTCTGAGTTATTGAAAAAATGCTTTTGTGTTGCCTTATCAGAAACCACCTCAACCCGTCTTGTATATTCATTGTAGCTAGTTGGAAGAAAGGGAAGATCTGGATTAGGTGTATGAACTGCTTGTTTTTTAGTATCCTGAGAGACAGGATTCAGAGAGATCAGAATTGTAGTGGCTGTATGTGGAAAATTTTGAGGAAATATTTTTAGAATGAGTAAATTGTAAAAAGTCGTCCACAAAATGGTTTGCTGATAGTTGAGACAATGAGGCAATTTAACTGCACAGCTCAAATGCTAGGTGTACCTCTTTCTACAACATAGCCTGTTTTCACTTTTGAAAAGTGGGAGTAGAAATGCCTATCTTAAAAAGTACCTGTGAGCCGGGCGTGGTGGCACACACCTTTAATCCCAGCACTCGGGAGGCAGAGGTAGGAGGATCACCATGAGTTCGAGGCCACTCTGAGACTACATAGTGAATTCCAGGTCAGCCTGAACTAAAGTGAGACCCTACCTCGTAAAAAAAAAAAAAAAAAAAAGTACCTGTGAGGATTAAATGCTATATAATTTTTAACCTTCAATAAATGCTAACTTTTTTCTGGAAAAGCAGGGGGGAAAACCAAATTAACAAAATCAGTAAAAGGTCACTTTCTTACATCATTTCAGTTTGAAAGTAACTCCACAACATTCCTTTCATTTCAGTCATGCTGTTAGATCCTACCTAAAATCTTGTTGCTGAATCTAAAACTTGTAAAGATTGTATATACAACCAAAAAGACTTTACAGACAGAGAAAGAGAGAAAAAAGCTACCTAAGTATTATAAGCTCATTATAATTTGTGTGAGGATTTCTAAATACTGTGTTTTAAAGGCAACATGAACATCAGCTTAAGTGCCTTTATCAACTAGCCCCACAAGGATACTTTCCTATAAAAGTACTTAATGCAATTGCAATCATGCTATAAAACATCTACCTTGGTTTTATAAAATTTATGGCATTACTTTCAATATGTTGCCTTAGGAAGCATATTTTGCCAGACTAGGCAACATTATAAGGATTTTTCCTAATCCAATTCCTTATTTGAAAACCAAATATACCTGCTTAGAATTTCTTATAGAGCATCTTATTGTAGCATCCAAGTGTTCTGCATTTATCAAATCAGCGGAGTGCAAAACCCTGCAGCACTTAATGGGAATAAATCTAATAAAAATAAAGCCATCCTGCCTTTTATAAATATATTCACGAAAATATTTTCATATTTCAACTGAACTCATCTGAACTAAGACTTAGGAATTAAACAATTACACGTACTGAAAGGACTCTCCTAAGCTTTGTTTTATTATTTGATTCTATTTCTATGTATTTAAGATGCAGACTTGGCATTCTAAAGATATCCAGTTATATTATTTAGCATAGTGCTTTCATTGTGAGCTTATGTTGTTCTATAGGTAATGTTTTTCAGAGGTATCCATTTTAAAATCAATAAAAACTACATAGATGCTTCATTATAAGAAGTACCACTAATTTAATCAAATATTGACAGTGTGTTTTATATTGCGCAGTTTCTTAAACTATATTGGGTGGTTAGGATACACATCTTTTCTTACTAATAGTAAGTTAATCACTTCTGCTAAATACACTTTTCATTGAAATATAGGAACTTTTGTAGGGAAATTTTCTAATCACTTATTTAAAAGAAAAGTAACAATTGTGGATACTTCTGGTCAAGATGGCATCCACCTAACTATACCCCAACTCCCAGGGAAGGAGAGGCAAGGCATTAAGGGGCACTGGGTCTTTTAGGGGAGAGCAATCTCTAATATATTGCCAGTGGGAGGGTGCGGAGGGGCAATAAAGGGAATCAGCTGATTCTCATGCACTCAGGTAACCAGCTGGTACCCTAATCCCCCCAAGCAGCCATCCTAGTCAGAATCCCAGCCTCAGACTATTCCTGCACTAACTGCAGGCAATGGGACACAGGCCAGTAGTTTGACCTGCGCCACAGGACACCAGCAATCACCTGGATCGCCCCCCCCACACACCCCCCGGAAGCCCCCCCCTTGCATGCTTGTCCTCAGACACTCTGGACTCTGCCCAACCCCCAGTGACTTTGGTCCCTCTCCACTCCTGCCCCTGCACCCCTTGTCTTCAGACCTGCTTCACTTGGCCCCACCCCCACCCACTACTTTGGACCTGCCCCCCTCAGCCCCAATCCCTGTGACTTTGGAACCACCATGCTCAGCCCAACAACCCCTCCCCCCACCACCCAGGAATTAGGATCCACCACGCTTAGCCAGGCCCCGCCCACCCATGTGGAAACCCCTCTGCTCTGCCCTGCCCCACCTGCCCCACTCAATTTTGAACCTGCTCTGCTCCACCCCGCCCTGCCCCCAATGTGATTGCCAACCCACCCACACATGACTTCAGATGTGCTCTGCTCCTCTGAGAATACAATTAAGATGATAAAAAGAGTTGAAACAAGATTGACAAACCCCTGGCCAATTTGCTCAAGTGAATAAAAGAGGCACTTTAAATTAACAAAATTAGAAATGAAAAAGGAGAGATCACAACACACATAATTGAAATTGGGAGAATCATCAGGTCTTACTTCAAAAACCTCTATTCCACAAAACTGGAAAATATGGAGGAAATGTATAAATTCCTAGACACATACCATCTACCAAAGCTAAGCTCAGAGCAGATTAATCTCCTAAACAAACTTATCAAACCCACCAAGACTGAAAACATAATAGAAAAACTCTGCAAGAAGAAAAGGCCAGGACTAGATAGATGGCTTCTCAGCTGAATTCTATCAAACATTTATGGAAGAACTAAAACCAATTTTTCTCAAACTATGCCACATAACTGTAGTCAAGGAAAGCTCCCCAACTCTTCTATGAAGCTAGTATCACTCTAATACCAAACCCAGGCAGAGATGCCACAAGAAAGAAAACTACCAGCCTATTTCCCTGATGAACATAGATGCAAAGATCCTGAACAAAATCCTCGCAAACTGAATCCAACAACACATCAAATCCATTATCCACCTTGATTAAGTAGGCTTCATCCCAGGAACACAGGGATGGTTCAACATATGGAAATTTGTCAGTGTAATACACCACATAAACAAGGCTAAACAAAAAAACCACATGATCATTTCGATAGATGCAGAAAAAGCCTTTGAAAAAATACAACATCACTTCCTGATCAAAACATTGGAGAGAATCATCATGGTTGGTTTATATCTTAACACAGTAAAGGCTATATACAAAGCTCCTAAAGCCCAAATGATGCTTAATGGAGAGAAACTGAAGGAATTCCCATTGATATCAGGAACAAGACAGGGATGTCCACTCTCACCTCTGCTCTTCAATATAGTACTGGAAGTCCTAGCTCAAGCAGTAAGACAGGAGAAAGAAATAAAAGGGAAACAATTTGGAAAGGAAGAAGTTAATTTAGCACTATTTGCAGACGACATGATTCTATATTTAAGAGATGTGAGAGACTCCATTCCAAAACACTTAAAGGTGATAAACTCCTTCAGCAAAGTAGCAGGATACAAAATCAATGCACAGAAATCAGTAGCCTTTCCATGTGAAAATGACAAAGATACAGAAAAACAAATAAGTGACATTCTTCCATTTTCAATAGCAACAAAAAAATAATAAAACACTTTGGAATAACGTTAAGCAAGGAAATGAAAGATCTATACAATGAAGACATAAAAACACTCAAAAAAGAAATTGAGGAGGACATAAGAAAATGGAAAGACCACCCATGCTCCTGGATAGGAAGAATTAACATTGTGAAGATGGAAATGCTACCAAAGGCAATCTGCAGATTTAATGCAATTCCAATCAAAATCCCAACATTGTTCTTCACAGAGATAGAAACATTAATCTCAAAATTCATATGGAAAAGCAGAAGGCCTCAGATAACCAAGAACATACTCAGCAAAATAAATACCTCTGGAGGCATCACCATACCTGATCTAAAGCTATATTACAAAGCCATAATAATGAAAACAGCATGGTACTTGAATAAAAACAGGACAATAGACCAATGGAATAGAATCAAGGACCTGGACTTTAGGTCAAGTGACTACAGCTACTTGATATTTGACAAAGGCACTAATAATATAGGCTGGATGAAAAGACAGCTTCTTCAACACATGGTGCTGGACCAACTGGATAACCATACGCAGGAAATAGAAACTTGATCCACACATCTCCCCATGCACAACAATCAAGTCCAAATGGATCAAAGACCTTAATATAATACTGGAAACTTGGCTACTACTCGAAGAAAATTTAGGAGGAACATTCCATGATATAGGAATGGGAAAAGACTTCCTGAACAAAACCCCAGTAGCCCGGGATCTTAAACAATCACTCAACCAATGGGATTTTATGAAGCCAAAAGTTTCTTCACAGCAAACGTACAATAAGCAGAGCCAATAAGTTACCACAGAATGGGAGAAAACATTGGCTGAATATCCAACTGACAGAGGCCTAGTCTCTAGAAACTATAAAGAACTCAAAAACCTAAACAATAAAAAGTCAAACAACCCACTTACAAAATGGGACAAAGAGCTGGACAGGCAATTCACAGAAGAAGAAATACAAATGGTAAACACACACTTAAGAAAATGTTCATCATCCCTAATCATCAGGTAAATGCAATTAAAACAACTATGAGATTCCACCTTGCCCCAGTAAGGATAGCAAACATCAAAAAAAATCAAATGCAAACAAATGCTGGTGTGGATGTAGTGAAATAGGAACCCTCATCCACTGTTGGTGGGAATGTAAGATGGTACAACCACTTTGGAAAGCAATATGGAGACTCGTAAAAAAGCTGACTATAGAGTTGCCAACAGACCCAGTTATTCCATTACCAGGCATGTATCCTAAAAGCTCCATGCCTCAGTTCAGAGAGATTTGCTGAACCGTGTATATAGCTGCTCAATTCATAATAGCCAAGTGCTGGAATCAACCCAGATGTCCATCATTAGATGAAAGGATAGCTAAGATGTGGTATATCTACATGATGGAATTCTACAAAGCAGTAAGGAAAAATGACGCAATGAAATTTGAAGAAAAATGGTCGAACCTGGAACAGATCATTCTCAGTGAAGTCACCCAATCCCTAAAGATAATTGCCACATAGTCTCACTCATCTACAGCTTCTAACCTGAATTTACCCAAGTTGCCAACATACCTAGCAAGCAATAGGGACAATAGGGAGGGTAGGGAGAGTGAGGGAGGGGGTGGGGGACACAAAACTGGACCCAAACAGTCTTGGTACCATAAAACTCTACATCCTAAGGGACATTCCAAATGATTGAACCTTCACCAGGCCCTTAGAGGAAACACCTGAGTCACAAGGCCCTGGAGAGGGTATGACGAAAACTTAACTTTATCTCCTCTTGTTTCTGCCCCCCCCCCCCGCCCTCTCTCTCTCTCTCTCTCTCTCTCTCTCTCTGTCTGTCCTCTCATCTCTCTATCTCTTTTATATCACTTATCTTTTTCTTCCTTCTTTTCTTGGGTGCTGACCTCTAACTTCTGGTACCAGCAGCTGTATATCATCCACAGTGAGCTTTTGATCACATAGACCTACATGGTTTCCCAAAAGAAGACAGATTTATGTCAGTGCTTGATGACCCACCATATGTTAGTGGTAAGACCCTTCTGCTGAAAACACCATACACTGTTGGCATGTAACATGGAGTGACATGGCTGGAAGCTGGAAGAGAGTCAGTCACCAGAGAGTTGGCATGTCTAGTGCCGTAAAGTGCCACATGAGCAACTGGGGGAAAATGACCAATAGCTGCCCAAGCACTGCATGGTCTAACCTACTTAGCAACAAACAACCTGACATGATACTCATACAAGTACAATAGTGTTGCATAGCCATGGTGGGAAACCAATGCCTCTTGATTTGGCTAACTGATCTCTCAGTGGAACAGAACCCATAGCTGGAGCTGAGAAACAAGTCAGAACCATATCCAAAAATGAGCCCGCTCTCCATTAAACTCTCTCCAAAACATAATGGTTATCACATTTATTTGGTGCTAATTTTACTCTCCATTGGAGAATCTGCTTCTCTTTTTCAGATAGATGCAGATCCTAAGGAGAGAACCACCCCATCACACCTCAAAAGGGCCCCAGCTGAAACTAAGGATAATTGGGAAAACTTTCAAAAATGTTGTTTTCTTGGGAACCGGGAACCAGCACAACGGTGAAGGAGATAGACACAGAGAACAATCAACCCTACCCAACCAGATATCCAGAGACACAGAGGCACCCAAGATCTCAACACTGAAGCAGACCTATAATGAACCCAACATGGCTCAGGGAAATTTGCAGAAGAGGGGTCAGAAAGAATGTCAGAGCTACACGTTGGGTCATGACATGCAGATATATTTCCTCCCACACAAAACCAAAGGATAACCCCACAATGCATGACCCATATACCCCAACAAGGAGGGTCCCAGTGAAGGGGGAAGGACAGAGAGGAGGCTAACAATGGTACCAACTTGACTGTATTCACTGAGTACAAAAAAAAGTTTTAAAAACAGAAAAGTAACAATTGTAGAAAACATACTTTTTTTTTAAATCAAGAAAACAAGATTGAGAGACAATTGGCATGCCAGGTCCTCCAAGCACTGTAATCAAACTCCAGATGTGTTCACCCCTTATGTGCATGTGTGACTTTTGTTTGCATCATTTTGTGCAGCTGGCTTACTTGGGACCTGAAGAATCAATCATGAGTACTTAGGCTTCACAGAGAAATGTCTTAATTACAAAGCCATCTCTCTAGCCCCAAAACAAGCTTCTATCTCTAAAGTAGTTTCAAGGAGATGGGCCTGTAAAAATGGATTACCAAGTTGGGCATGGTAGCACATGCCTTTAATTCCAGCATTTGGGAGGCAGAGGTAGGAGAATCACTATAAGTTCAAGGCCACCCTGAGATTAAGTAGGAAGATCCAGGTCAGCCTAAAACAAAAACACAAAAACAAAAAGTGGTACTAGCTTCTGGCATTTGTTTGCAGTGGCAAGAGACCCTGGTGCACTCATATACACACACCACAAACATTATTTAATTTTTTACAGTTTTTGTAAGTTTGGAATGAGAATCTGAGATTAAACAAGTGATTTACCAAGACAGATGGTAGAAAAGAGGCAACATGGGCCTGGGAAATGTATTTGATATGTATAATGTAAGATGTACAAGTACTTGCTATGCAAGCTGAAGATCTGAGTTCATTCTACTCCAAACTCCACACAAATGTACACAGAACACACATACCTGAATATATATATGTATGCAGTATAAGTACATACAGCACACATACATGCATACCAAAAAGAGAGAAAGGGAAGAGGAAAGGAAAAAGAGAGAAACCGAAATTTTATCCTTACTATTGTGTAGAATTGCTGGTGTGTGTTGATATTAAAATGTAGATTAAATGCTAGTAGATTACATGATGTATTGTTTTCAATTTCTCTACAGCAGTGTATCCGCCACTGACTACAGTGGTTAGGTTCATGGCTTTACCTTGGTACTCTGACCAACAATACAGGAAGGAATACTGAAAAAAATCTCTAGAGGCATTATAAAGAGAATTATCTCAACAACAGCAAAAGATTAGCATGAATCTAGGAGTGTCATAGGCTTATTCAAGGAATTTGCTCTCTATCATGCAGGATTATTTGCCAAGGACAAGTACTTGAGCAGTGGTTTTGTTGGTTGTTGTTGTTTCTTCTTTTTCCTGACAGTTTGTGGGCTTCTTCAAATCAGCTGTTATTTATTGCATGTGAAAAATGTGCCCCAGAGAATTGGTAGTTTTAGTAAGGTTGTACTAACAACTCCCTAGCTTACTGTGATCCTAGGACTTCTTTCTTACGATGTTCTTCGTCAGTACAGAACCAGTTTTCAAAAGTTAACAAGCATTGTTTTGTCTGGACTGAAGGTTTAGTTCAGTGATTTGGAGATGCCTAGTTTTTCTGCTATGCATCATTGCCTCTCTAGCACCAACTGCATTATTAAATGGGATTCTGTTGGGATGTGCTTAGATTTTTGGCTAGGAATTAATTCTATTTTTTTTACTGACAACCTCCATAATTATAGACAATGAACCATGGTAATTTCCTCCCCCCTCTACTTTCTCCTTTACAATTCCACTCTCCATCATACCCCTTCCCCTCTCAGTCTTTCTTTTATTTTGATGTCATCATGTTTTCCTCTTATTATGATGGTATTTTGTAGGAAATTCTTGATTTTCTTTTTTTGATTATTTTACAAGAGTTTTTTTTTTTAAAGACTTTGTCTTTGTTGATAACGTCTCTGGAGCCCTACTAGGATCAGCTTGTTTCCCTGTGAATCCTCATATTGTCTTACAAAAGTACTGAACTCAATCTTAAAAGTCTAGGGAAAAAAACACCATTTTGCTAATTTATGAAAACAGGGTTCTTTCCAGACTGAGAGCATGAGCATAAACAGTTGTAGAATAGGATCCATCATCTCTAGTCTCTTTTTAATTCTTTCTACTTTTCACTGACCCTGCCCATAAGAAACATAAGGTAAAGGTCAAAGTTTACATTTACATGGTACAATGGGATTTTTGTTTGAGGCAATACCTAGCTTATACCTATTAAGCAAAGATACATCACTTTTGGCTTAGCCCTGAGTCATGCCAAATTAGTAGCTATAATGTGGAAGGAAGGACATGTGAGGTTTGGGTGTCAAATTCTGAGCAATGATATGAATCTGGAAGTACCAGAAATTTGATGAACATGACACACTAATTGAAAGAAGTAGTCTAAGCTCAGATTGTGAAAAACTGCAATCAACAGTAGGGATACTGAAGATCAAACACTCGGGAACCACTTTCTAAGGACAGGCGCTTTTCATGCAGCAGTGCAAAGAAAGTACTGTTAGTCTCATGAGCAGCAGGTAAGGTGTGGAGAAGTTTAGTAGGTTTCCCAAGGTCTGTTTGAGTCTTCATTTTTATCTTAAAAGGTGTACTTCTTCCAGAAGATCTCTGTATATGGCAGCAATTGATCTTGTGACTGGTACATGGGAAGCCAGAATTCTGAAGATGTAGTTGAGATGAAATCAGGGAGTTCTCTGCATTTGTCATTAGGTAGTTGAGTTGCTTTAAAGAAAAAATCAAAATGGAAAAGCTTAAAAACAGGTCAATGCTTAGACAGAAACTGGTGAAGGGGAAGCCTTATACTGAAATAGGATTAACAAAGACTAACTAGGTAACAGTGTCTAAGGAAATTAGCCAGGGATTCAGAACAAAACTACATTCCAGAGAGTGTTTATAAAACCAAGACAGAGACATATCCCTGGTATCTACATGGTCAGAAGAGGAGACTATTGAGAGTTTGGTTGACTCCACATTCCACTAGTTAGAGGACCTTAATCTGTGTTTGTCAAAGTTAGTTTAAACAGGGGTGGGGGAAACCCAACTTTAGGATTCAAAACATTCAATTCATGTAATTGATCAGAATTTTAATTTGGGATTAAGTGAAAAGTACCTTTCAAAACACCCCAGTCACAGATTTTGTTAATTAATCCACAATAAGTGCTAGAAAAATCTAACATGGCATTACTCTGGATATGTGTGTGATGTTTGTCTATGACACACATGTATACTTGTTTTTTTGTGGACCTTACTCTATTAGTAAGTTATTCCATGTTTACTGTTGATTTTTCTGTCACTCAAAGCTTTTGGAAATGAGGAAGAGTAAAATTGGGACATTTCAAAATTAAAATGCTAAAATAGAATTGCTAAGATATATGATGTTAGTACTAACTTATATAATTTGACAGACAGAAATTTTTTTCCTTGAAATTATGATAATGAAGAAGTCTTGGAGTCTTTTAGGGATAATCCAATGGCCTTAATATTTTTCAACATTATTGTATACTGCAATATAATACTTCTATCTGTGTTTCTGTAAGCCTGCTTATTCTTATCAGTTTCTAAATTATAATAGGTAAAATAACACTTTCTAAGCAAAACGTTTCCTGGCCTTGTGTATGATTGCTAACTAACTAGTCTGTCAGGATCCCTCATGTATGGTTCAAATGGTTGATCCTTTCTGTCTTATGTTAGGCTTTGAACAATATTGAAGAATGGAAAAGAAAAGTATGATGATTGATGCCTTCTTTGGCTTACTTTATGACACAAATGATTTATCAACATCTTCAAGAAATCTTTGTTAGGGACTAAAATATTGTTAGTAGCTGTTTTTGAGACATGTATCAATTAACATTGTAAAATTTGGAATATGACCCTTAGTGTGTGCACTGCAACATTAGTGGACTCACAACAACCACGGGAATGAGCATGCTGTTTTCCAACAAACATGTGCAGTTGAGTTTTAGAATGGATAAGTGTGGTAGTTTGAATACATGTTCCCCATAACCTCAGGTGTTTTATTAAAGCTTATAACTTGAGTCTCCAGGTACCTCCAGGTACCTGGCTGGAGGGAATGTCACTGGAGGCAGATCTGAGTTCCATCCCAAAGGTATGCAGAGCAGTGTGAGCTGTACCTGGGCCCCTGCTGCTTGCTTTCTGGTTTTGTGTTTGCAACTTTTGGTTTTGCTAGCTGTTTGGTTGTCTCTTTCTGTCTATATGTATGTAAGCAGCTTCTTCTGCCATTGATGGAACTTCCCCTAGGTCTATAAACTTGAAATAAATTCATTTGTGTCTGGTAAACACATAAACTGTGTCTGGTTTGGATGTTCGTCACAGCAACATGAAGCTGACTACAATAGAAATTTGGTAACCACAAGGTGTGGTATAATTGCTGAGATGAATCTGACCATGTGGATTTTGTCTTTTGGAACTTGTGTGCTGGAGGAGAAATATGTATGGAATTGATACTTGCAACTGGGGTTGCCTTTCAGAGTGGTAAGCCAAGTTTGTGAGCTATTTTGGTGAGATTTTGAAAATGCTAAATGAAGAGAGAATTTTATTTGGAGGCTTGGCTTATGAACTTTCTGAGAGGAAAGAAAAAGCAGAGAACTTTGTTGATACTGGGCTGCCTGCATAATGGCTGGCAGTGTTCTTCTGCCAAATTCCTGAGAGTTTGATCGAGGTTGAATTTAAAAGAGATAGAGCTGAGTGTCACTGCACACCAGGTATTGGTTTTGTAAACATGAAAAATGCATGCAAGTGGGTCATGAAGTGAACAATTCTAGGAGACACTGCTGAGGTATGGCATATGAGGGAGGGCATGGTGTCCCTGTTAGACCAGTAAAACCATTGTCTAAAGTTAAATAGAAGCCTCTTCTGAGATGAGGCATGGGAAACAGGATATTCTTGTTTTAAAGGATGGAAAGACCAGCGTATGGAGATGAAGATGAACTGTGGTTTGCAATGGAGACCTGAAGATGTTTTGAACATACCAGCAGAGGCTACCATAGAGCACTGTTGGGTCAGGATGGAAGTTTGTTCATGGATACTTAGCCCAGCTGGAGGGGTGGAATTGGGAAATCCATAGACTGTCATCACTGTTTATGTATGTCAGACTTAAACTGCCAACATTTGATGTTTACTTAATGGTTATTGATTTTATATTGGTCCAGCCTCTCCTTATTATGCCTTATAGCAATGGAAATGTATACTGTTTGTCATTATGTGTTGGAAGTATGTAACATGTTTTGGTTTTACAGAACTCGCAGTTAAATGACAGTCTTGAATCTCAGGTGAGACTTGGGACTTTGGATCTGTCTGAAAGTTGGTAAAGATTATGGAGACCTTTGAATTTGGACTGAATACAATTTACAGTATGAGATGATCATGAGTCTCTTTGGGGTGAGGGAACAGAAAGTGGTAGTTTGAATGTATGTTACTCATAGACTCAGGTGTTTTATTAGAAGCTTATAACTTGGACCTCCAACCTCCCTGCTAGAAAAGGTGTCACTGGGGGTGGGACCTGGGGCCCAGCCCTCAGTTGTGTTTGAGGGTGTATCTGATTTCCAACTCCAAGGGTGCAAGACAGCAGTCTGAGCTTAGTGTAGTCCCTGTCATTTGCTGCCCATTTGTGCTTGCTGCTTTTGGTGTTTGCTGGCAGGTAATGGTTTCTGTATATCTGGGTATATCAAAGCAGTTTCTTTTGCCACTGATGAAACTTCCCCCTAGATCTGGAAACTTTAAATAAATGCTTTCCTCCTCTAAACTGTGCCAGCTTTGGATTTTCATCCCATTCGACGTAGAGCTGACTGTAACAATAAGTGAATAGGAATTCATTGATAAAATGCTGGGCTGTTTCTGTTTTTGTTTGTTTGTTTGTTTTTGTTTTTATTTTTTTGCTTTTTTGAGGTAGGATCTCACTCTGGCCCAGGCTGACCTGGAACTCACTATATAGTCTCGGGATGGCCTTAGACTCACAGCGATCATCCTACCTCTGCCTCGCAATGTTTTATCACTGTTTAGTAATATAAAGTGGGAATTGGAAGCTCTAGGAGTTAAAAGATAGTGTTTCATTTCCTTTTGTTTCTTTTAGCATTGTGGTTGGCAGTTAGAAGCTCCTCAATTCATATTTATTGAGATTTAGTTTTTCAATAGGGAAAAAAAAAAAACCTCTCATGTGATGGAATAGTAGGTGCTTTATGTAGTAAGATGTAAAGTTTTCCTTTTGATCTGAACACTGCTTATGGTACAAAGCAAGGCAAACGGAGTCTTTCTGACCTGTAAAATAAGACAGGGACAATAAAATTAATAATTAATCATCCACCAAATATGCATTGACAAGTTTTCTTTAGTTCTTCAAAGTCTCTACAACTCTATGATTACCAAGTTGCCTTATTTTCCATTTGCATTTGGTCAAAAGTGCTTCAGTCCTGGCTGTAGGAGTATCCAGGTTAGATAATCACCCTGTGATATCTCTATATCTCTCTGTGTCTCTTTCTCTTGTTCTCTCTCTCTCTCTCTCTCCATATTGTGTGTGTGTGTATGTGTATATGTATGTAATATATTATAGATTATAGATTATATTTAGATATATATAATATAGATTATAATATTATAGATTATAGATTATACATCTATATACATAGATAGATAGATAGATAGATAGATAGATAGATAGATAGATAGATAGATAGATGATAGATGTATAATCTACTTGGCTTTGTAATTTGGTTTAGCTAATATTTAGAGCTTTGGTAAGTTAATTTAGTTCTAAATATGTCATCTTACTCTCTTTAATCTTATATGCCATAAAGTCCTTTAGCTAATATCCATAGCTTTTCTTAGGAGCTATAATAAGCATAACTTTGCTTAGAGAGGACCTTCATCACTATGAGTAAAGAAAATGTTGGAGAAACACAAGGTGTCTGTTCTTAAAGTCTAGGGAAGACTGATCCAAAAATTGGACTTTAAAATATACTAAAATGTGGGCCGGAGTGATGGCTCAGTGGTTAAAAGCTCTTGCTTGCAAAGCCTGATTGCCTGGGTTCAGTTCCCTAGCACTCATGTAAAGCTAGATGCACAAAGTGTCACATGAATCTATCTCTCTCCCTCTCTCTCTCTCTCTCTCTCTATCAAATAAACATTAAAAATGCTATAATCTATTAATTTTTATTTTTCACATTTTCATATATTTTATATATTACATTTTGATTATATATACTATACAATGTCTTTCATTATTCCCCTCAGTCTTAGTGTCATTTACCAGTGGCTGCAGGCACTGATGAGAATGACTTCCCCTTCCAGCAACCTTTAATTATCACTAGTTCCTTAGGGAGAGAAGTGGCCTCCCAAGCCCCTTTCTTACCTGTAACAGAATGTTACTGACCCCACCATGGACAAGTCTTGTGCAGGTAAGCACAGGTTAGAAATAATATGCTTCAAATTGAATGTTAATTCACATGCCAGTGCTACCAGTTATTGTTAGTAGAGACAGTGATTAATGCTTGTGAGCATGGATTTCCATATATGTAAAAGGAAAATACTTATCAAATTAGTAGATTAACTATTGTAATTCATGTACCCATACATATATAATGTGTAAATTTAGTGTGTATAAATTGTGTAAAATATATTTTATATGTAGTATTTCATTTCATCTCTTCACTTCTTATTTTATCAATATGTGCCAGGAACCTGCCATCCAAGAGTTTTGAGATTTGGCCAAATGTCTCACTGTATAAGTATTCTCAAAGTTTGTACTCATTTTGATTCATGCTAGTTAGAGTTCCAAATTAGCCTATATTCTTAGCCTATAAACCTCATTTCTACTCTCAAAAGATTTTTTTTTATCACATAGCTATAAAAGGAATCGACATTAGCTTTTGTTAGCTACATACAAACTGTTCATTATTTAGGAACAAAAGCATAACTTTCATTTAATCCCTGAGTAGCATTTAGATTTTTTAAAGGCCAATTTTTTAGAAGGAAATATTACTCTTACTTTTGTTATATATGAGGGGCCCGATGCTATATTGCTTAGTCAGATCATTCTTGTTCAAATCTCACCATCATTACCACATTTTCTCTGAGAGTTCCAGGCTTTGAATTGCTCAATTTGACAATAGTATATATTCTTAAAGGTCAGGGTCATTTTTCATTCTTAATGAAATGCCATTTGAATAAAAAACATGAGAAAGGCAGATTTATAGTTATGATTATAGGCTATTACAGTAATTCTATCACTTTCAATTATGGCTCATTCTCTGGCAAAACAGTGATGGTATTATATAGAAATTCATAAGTATACCCATAAGTGATTTCTTATATAAATGCCACCTATTTAGCTTCTACCAAAAAATACAAAGAAACAAAAATAGCTAACACAGTTTTTAAAATAAATATAAAATGAGCTGAAAATTTAAATATTTTATGTACATGTATATCAGTAAGTGATGAAGACACAGATACTGTGAGCAAGTCAATATAGACTATCACTTGAACTACTTCATATTTGAACAAAAAGAGAAAAGTCCTATTTATTTTATTTTATTTTAGAGAGAGGGAGAGAGAGAATTAAATTAGCACCCCAGGACCTCAGCCACTGCAGTCAAACTCCAGATGCTTGCACCACCTAATGGGCATGTGCGACCTTGTGCTTACCTGACTTTCATGTGTCTGGCTTATGTGGCATCTGGACAGTCAAACATGGGTCCATATGCTTCACAGGCAATCACCTTAACCGCTAAGCCATCTCTCTAGCCTGAAAAGTCCTATTTTAAGAATTGTTGGAAATTTACTTTAAGGAATGTTATTATTAGGGCTTATTTCAGATGTGGTACAGATTTATGGTATAATAATTTGCTTCATGATTTTTGAAATTTATTTTATTTCATTATTATTATTATTATTATTATTTGATTTTTCAAGGTAGAGCCTTGCTCTAGCCTGAACTGACCTGGAATTCACTATCATCTCAGGGTGACCTCAAACTCACAGTGATCCTCTTACTTCTGCCTTCAGAATGGTGGGATTAAAAGCATGTACCACCACACCTGGTTGTATCATGATTTTGAAAACAAATTAACAAAAAGTATTGACCATGAGCCTGACAGTCATTTATAGTTTAGCTTCTTCACTATGAGTCTGCAGTTACTGTGGTTCAAGATTGGCTCTCATTTTATCCTGAGGAATTTTTAATTCTAAAGGAATATGACCATGAAGATATTTTTTATTATGTTCTTAAATAGTTATAAGCTGCTCATTTAGTGCTATCCAATATATAACATTTACTCATAAAATTAACATATGAAAATTAATGACACTGAAAATATAACACAAATGCGATCTTTAATTAATTGTTCTAATTTTTTATATTCTAGAACACAAATCAACTTCACAGTAGCTATTGATTTTACAGCATCAAATGGTGAGTATTATGACCACTCCCTGATAAATAGTATAATAAATTTTAAATGTTATTTTTCAAAACAGGTAGATATTTTATTCTTCATATTTTGCAATTTAAAACAATGTATAATTTTACCTTCATTTTTAACATTATAGAATGTTCTGTATATATACAGAAAACACAAGTACAAAAATGTCCAATAAATTGAGTAAATATTGAAATACTTTACTTGTTTTATATGTATTAAAGAAAACACTAATTTAGATATAATTAAAACCATTGTATAGTCATGTCCTATTTTTCTACCCTTAATTCTTTTCCAAATGCCTACACTTTTAAAGTGTGTCTAATTGTAATCCCCATGTATAGTACTTTTTATGTTTATTCATTCTTATAAATGTAATACAGTAGTATATGTACCTTGTATAATTTAATTTTTATTCAATATGTTAAGAATAAATGGGATGGACAGATGGTTTAGTGGTTAAAGGCACTTGCTTATTATGCCTGATGGCCTCAGATCAATTCCCCAATACCCTTGTAAAGCCAGACATACCAGTAGCACATATTTCTGGAGTTATTTGTAGAGGCAGGAGGCTTTGGCATGCCCATACTCACTCACTCTCTCTCTCTCTCTCCCCTACCCCCTCTCAAATAAATATTTTTTAGTCATACTTTGAATTTTTAATTTGAATCATCTTCCTGGGCTAGTGATCTACAGTAATCAGTAGCCCAGGAAGATATCACAACAAAAAAGAAGAAAAAAAACCTAAAGATCAATTTCTGATATATATGTATATATAGAAATGCTCGGTGGTATACTAGCAAACTGAATACAGCAAGTTCTACGGAAAATTACGTCCTGTGACAAAGATTTATCCCAGAAATACAAGGTTGATTGAATATTCAGAAAGCAAATATTATATTCAATGAATTACCAGAATATTTTTTTAAAGTCCATCTAACAATATGCAATGAAATCATTTGACAGATTTCAATACATATTCATGATATTATAAAACCCACTTAGCCAAATAGTAATAGAAGGGGAAACTTTATAACTGTATAGGAGGGAACCCACAGTTAACTTGCTATTTAATGGTAAAAGGTTAGATGCTTTGCTCCTGATATTTGAAACAAGACAAGGATGTCTGCTACTCCTATGTCTATTTGACATTGTACTAGAGCTTGTCACCATGGAAATTAGGCAAGAAAAAAAACATTGAAATACCCAGACATGAAATAAAAAAGTAAGATGAAACTTGATAATTGCAGATAATATGATCCTACATATACAAAACACTAAGGCATCCAGTAAATATGTGGTACCTCCTCATGAATTGAGAAAGGCTGTAGAAGAGACGATAAACCATAAATCAGTTCTTTTTCAATGACTTTATAATGAAAAAAATCTCAAAATGAAAGTAAAAAGATAATTTTATTTATAATAATACCAAAGGACTAATATAATTTGCAAAATGCATATAAAACTTATACATACTCTGAAGATTATATTCCAACAAGAATATTAAAAATAACTAAAATATTTAAATTTAAAATATGTTCTTGGGTTAGAAGACCTAACATGGTCCCAAAGGCAATAGAGTAGTTGGAGTCATTCAAGTGGTTGACAGCTTTAATGTGATATTTATCAAAATCTGAAAGCTTTTTTTAAGAAACATAAAAATTCATTTGTATATTTACATGGTATGTCAAAGAATTCAGAAGATCTGAAACAAATTTGAGAATGATCCAAAAAGTAGGAAGATCCACACTATAATCCATTCAAGCTTACTACAAAGCAGCAATAGTTGTGATAGAATGGTACTGGAATACAAATGTCAATATATTTTAATGAAAGGGAATTTAGACTTCAAAAATATATGTATTTAACAAATTTGAAGAAAAATACCAAAGGTAATTTCATAGGGAAAAAAAAGACTTTTTAGCCAGCAATACTGGAACTGATGAATAAGCACAAGTAAGATCAAAGTTAAGACGCCTATCACAAATGATATGCAAAACTAACTTAAAATGGAGGTAGACATAATGTGGGACTACGAGACTCTGTAAAACTCTCAAGAAAACATAGGAATGACTCTTTATGATCTTGAATGTGAAAATTGATTCTTAAACATGACACCAAATGCATGGGCAATAAAAGGAAACCAAGTGAACTTCATCAAAATTAAAACATTTTGTGTCACTAAGGACACTGTCAAAGTGAAAAGACTAATGCCCAAATCCTATATCCTACATTTATAAGGGACTTCTATATAGAGAATACATAAAGAATTGTTTTAACTGAATAAAAAGATCACCAAGCTTTAAAATATGCAAATGATCTAAATAAATATTTCTCAAAATAAGACATACAATAGGTACACGGAAGTATTCTTGCCATACTCAGGCTTTAGAAAATATAAATCAATGCTATAAAGATGCTTTACATCCATGAGGATGGTTATTAGCAGTAAAATAACAAATGTTGATGAGAATTGGAGAAATTAGATTTTATTATTATGCAATGTGTGTGAAATGGTGCAGTTGCTATGATAAGCACTCCAGAAATGACTCAAATTGTGAAATTCAGAATTACCATATAGCCCAGAAATTTCACTACTAGATATATGCTCAAGAAAATAAAAAACATGTATACAAAAGAATTTATACATGAATGCTTATAGAAACATAGTAGCCAAAATGTAGAAAGAACTCCAATATTTATCGTCCTTACAATGGAGTGCTATAGGAAACAGGAATGAAGTACTCATATACACAGCAACATAGATGGAGTTTGATTTAAATCATGAAGCCAAGTGAAAGAAGCTAATCATGCAGACCACATATTATGAAACTCATTTTATGTAAAATGCTAAAATTAGGCAGATCAGTAGAAACAGAGTCACTGTTTCAAGTTGGGGCAGATAATAAGGACAGCTATTGAGTGCAAAGTTTCTTTTTGAGGTGATGACAATCTTCTAAAATTGGCTATAGTGGTAGTAAATATCTGTAAAAGTGCTGTACCAAAAATCAGATTGTGAATTATAAACCAGTGATTTTTTTAATTCATATGAGTTGTGTCTTAATGACCTGCTAAAATATTCTAGTTGAATCTTATTTTCTTACGCAGGAATAGTGCATCCTAAAACCAAGTCAGATTTTTTGTTTGTTAATGTTCTGGGCTTAACCTATTACAGAACTCTTAAGCAAAGAGTTGTAGGCAAGGACCAACTTATGGAATCTGACTAACTAGATTTATGTTCTAGTTTTACCAAGACTTATGCTTTATGATTTGAAGTCAATTATTCAATCTGAAAAAAAAGTAGTTAGAGTAGAATTACCCATGTGATAGGCTTATTAAAAGACTTATAAGATATGAAATCAGATATTTAATACATGTCAGAGTTCTGGTTATTATATCATTACTACTCTAGTTGAGCTCCAGTGTTACCAGCCCACTACAGTTTCATTCTACATATACATCATTGCAGGGGCAAAAGAAATTCAAGCATGGTCACCACCTTGAGAAACTGACAGTGAACTTTTTAATTGCCAGTTTTGTGACACAGAACAAAAGAATCATAAAGGCAGGGAAGAGAAATACAAATGGAGCCCATATAAGCAAGAAATATTGTTTGCTGTGTGAGAGACCTTGTGTGAAGGAAAAGAAAGTGAACTTCAGGACAGAGTGACAACTTGAAAAGTAGAGTGGAAGGGAAAGTATCATTAGTGCACAGTGGAGTACCAGGTCTGGATGAAGAGGCTGGGAGGAGATAGGCAGAAACCTTATACTGGTAAGCACAGGGTCTTAGTACGTATGATAGGGTTAGTTATTAAGACATGCTGTGGTGTTAATGGTATTTTAAGTGCTTTGAGTTTAGTGAAATAGAATTGTCATACTATCACTCTTCTTTTGAGAATTTTGTTAATTACTCATTTATTTCAATAGTGATTTATGACTTCTGTAAACTTGTTCTTAAATGTAAACTATTTATTGACAACCTACAAACATACACACAATGTAGCCTGATCATCATCCATTTCCACCATCCTCCTTAATAACTCTGCTCTCTGTTTCCTTTCCACTGAACTCCTTCTTTACAACTAGTCTCACTTTTCTTTCAATGCCACTTTTTGCCATTCTCCATCCTCCATGACAACATATTGAGGGTCCCAGTATTATGCAGGTCTTGTGAAAGTAATGACAGCTGCTGTGAGATCATAAATGCAACTGCCACTTTGTGTCTGGAAGACAGCATTCCAAAGGACTCCTCCCCATCCTCTTACCTCTTACATATTTTTTCTACCACCTCTTCCACAATGGTCCTGGAGCATGAAAGAGTGTCTGGAATTTCTTATCAGCACTTTGACATGGTTTTAATCTCCCCAGTATTCACCACCATCTAAAAAGATAAGTTTCTCTAACTCAGAGTAAGAGCAACATTAGTATATGGATATAAACATAGATATTTAGAGGGCAGTTTTGTGAACATAATATATCCATTTATCCAAACAACAGCATTAAGCTACTCCCTAGAGCTTATGACCTTCCCAGCCACAGGCTTTTCTCTAGGTTTTCAGTATCAAATGTGAACTCTTTCCCAAAGAGTGGGCCTCAAGGCCAATCATAGAATAGTCATGGCATAACAGACATGTCACTTTTACACTGGTGAGCGCATGTTACCTGGCTAGCCATTTGTGTAGCTTTCAGGGACTACTGCTAGTTAAGATTGTTGATGACTTTTGTCCCCAGAAGGCTGCATAGCATTTTCAAGAAGTATAACAGCTAGTCTAGTCAACCAAGTTAGAGCTGAGCTAGAAGCCTCTACCCTGCAGAATTCTGTCATCATCTAGTAAAATTTTGACCCAGTGTCAAAGTCCTGACTTTAGAAGGAAGTAAGTATCAGAGTAAATGTGTACTGGACATATTAATCAGGCAAAGGAAACCTTATTCAAGACTATTGCAGGGGCTTGAAGAAACTTGACAGTGCAAGAGAGAAAAACTCAGTGACTAGAACAAAACCTGGAGGGTTTTAAGTGCTGAGCTGAGAAACTGGGAAACTACTAGAGGGAATGAATGAACAGGGAAGTTGATTTACACAAAAAGCCATCTGAGTTTTTCACATGACGTGTTGTAAACAGGCTCCTTCCTTCTCACAGAGACTGAACAATAGGGGTGTCCTATGTACTTCAAATGACTATTTCAAACATCTCAAAGCAGAAGAGAAAACATTTACCATTGTAAGCTTCCTAAAATACTTTAAGAAAAACAAGATCAAGAGCATAGACTCAAGAAGAAAACTTTGTAAAGTTAATAAAATTGGTAGTATCTCAGTCAGAAGACACTATTTTAGAAATTTCATGTGTGAAATCATCATTTGTAGGTTGGCAGGCCTTAGCAAGCATAAATGCATTTTAACAGTTAATTATTTTTAGGGAAAACACATGCTGGTGAAATTATATGTATTATAAGCTGAAGGACGATGTCTCCTTTGCTTCTTTGTGGATCTCGTATGCCTTGACATGTCCTTCTTCAGGAAGTGCTTTGCTGTAGAACTACAAGTCCCATATAGCTATCCATTTTTACTTAAAGAACCAAATGGATTTGCAAACTGCCTTTATGCTGGTAGTTAGGGTAGTTAGGTTAATCTTGGTGTATTTGAGTAGTAGCACAAAAATGTTACATTTTCTCTCAATTTCATCTCTATTCAAATGTAGCACTGGACATAGGATAAAGATTTTAGAAATACAACACCATAAATGAGTCAGATAAAAACAATAGCTTACCATTCTACAGTTTAGAAATATAGTACCACTAATGAGCCAGATAATAACAACAGCTTTACCATTCTGCATTCTGCATTGCTTCAGTAATTTTAACCACTTTCAAACACACATGTCATTTTGTCACCCTGGTAAACACTCTGGTGGGTAACAGTTATTTTATAGATATAGGCCCACAAATGGTGAGTCTTGTCTCTGGACTCTGACTTCTAGCTTTATATCTAGTTAAAACATATGAATAGTTTTTCCAATCTAGATATTTAATCACTTTGAATTTGAAAATCACTGTACTCTACTTTTTAAGTGACAAATTAGAAGTATTTCTCAATTATTCAGTTTATATTTTTGTTAAAATGTTATGGTAGCCTCATATATATTAAACCACCTTAAATAAAGGTGAGTCCTCTGACTGCAGTATAATAATTCTAGCTATTTTTAAGAGTAAATACCATGATAAAACAGCTTTAACAAAACTACTTTTAAACATACTTAAAAAATAGCCCATAGCATTAACTATAAGGAATATATTGAAAATTTCTGCATATGAGTTGACATTTCTTTGAGGAACTTTATCTGATGTTTTGCAGTAAGTATTTGTAAGCTTATTGTCCATCCAGAAAGAAGTAATGGGCAAACTATGATATAGGTACAAAATCATAATTTTTAATATGTCATTCTCAAATAGGCATGAGGAACAATGCTACAAACTGTTTATTGTTGAAATGTATTTTCTATCATCAGGCAACCCTGCCCAGCCCACTTCTCTCCACTACATGAATCCTTACCAGCTGAATGCCTATGGTATGGCATTGAAGGCAGTGGGAGAAATTGTTCAAGATTATGACAGTGATAAGATGTTTCCAGCCCTAGGTTTTGGTGCAAAACTGCCTCCAGATGGAAGGATATCTCATGAATTTGCTTTGGTAAGAATATATCAAAAGGACTTGATGTGAAAAAGTAACATTTTTGAAAATTTAATTTTTTTGCTACTTTTATTCATTTGTGTAGCGAGATTTAGTGAGCATAGACTCAGCTCAGTTTGGTAAATAATTGACTTAGGAGCATTGTAGTCATTTGTTGCATTAGTCAGGGTTCTCTAGAGAAACAGAACTGATAGAATGAGTATGTATTATAAAGGGTATTTATTGGATTAGCTTATTGCATATAAGCTAAGCAGTCCAACAAAAACCATCTGCAGGCTTGTGCATCAAGAAGCCAGTAGCTATTCAGTACACAAGGCTGGATGCCTCACCAGTCCAGCACTGAAGGCCTGGAGGATTCCTGGAGAGACTTTCATCTTCAATCCACATAGGAAGGGTTACTGAAACTCGGTTCGAGTGTCCATAAAGAGTAGCTGAAGTAGGATAGATGCACATGCAGGAAGAAGCAAGGGCAGCCAAGTAAAAAGAATGCACCAGTGAGTAGCACAGGTAGCCTAGAGCAAAAAGGGCTGTGTTCTCAGAACTTCTTTATATTCCACCATGAGAAGGACTGCCCATTCTGGTGGAAGGACTTCCTCCCTCTGTTAATCAGTCCTGGAAACAACCTCATAGACCCACATAAGAATAATTACTTTATTCATGATTGAGTTGACAACAGAACTTAACCATCAAAAGCCAATCCCTTATCAATTTGACACCAAACCTCATCTCCTTGTCATGATGAATTTCTAAATGAAGACACTAATAAGGTCATAATTTAGCCTAAAATTATATAACTATTTCACATACAACCAGAAACACATTAATATTTTCCCCTTCAAACACATGGCAAAACCCTTAAGTAATGCTTAGTCTCTAATATCTAATACTTTAAATTTAACAGCACTTAACTGCTGATATTATCTCAATCAGTATTAATTACATAATAAAGAAATTGAGCTAGAAAATAAAGGCATCTTAACATTTGTGTATATATGCACAAATGCTGTTAACAAATCAGACAAAAACACTCATGCCAATTATAATCCTCCTTACAGAAACTGGTCAAGTGGCCTTAGCTGATGTTTGTAACTACCTTCTTCTACCATCCATTCTGCATTTCTTTCACCCTTAGCAAGCATCTCTGCAGTTCTTGATTCTTTACCTGGAGGGTTAGTTAACCCCCACCTTCATTCTTGAAGGGTCTAGGGCATTTATCAAACTGCCATGATTGTGCTATAGTTTTTCATTGACCTTGATCATAGGACATGGTAACAACTAAGAGTCATCCTAAAGGATCTCCTGCCCTCCAGACATAGTCTTCTTTACCTCTATTGTAGAGGAGCAGTCTAATTTTACCCTGGTAGTCTGAATTATTCACTACCACTAGAACTGTAACTCCTGTCTTAGCCTGTTGGCTTTAAGGCATTAGGAGCCTAAAATGGCTTGGGGAGTCTTAACTTTCAGTTCAGTGAATTGTTTTCTTGTGCCTACCTCTTGTCAGAAGCACTCACCCCCCCCCCTTTGGAACCAAGACCTCCAGGCCAGCAGAGCATAAGGTTGCTTGAACAGGAAGCAAACATTTCATCAGTAGGTAACTTGGGGTGATGATGAGTGGTACCATTTTCACCACTTGATTCCTGGACCTGTGAATCCTGGTTTTAGGAGAAACAGTACCATGTATATGACACAGATTCATAGAATATATAGCCTCCAAACAGGAAGAATGTTCTATCCTTATATGATGTAAGATGGATGGGCAAGAAATCAAATGCTTTGTGAATATTCTGCTAAAAAAAAAAAAGGCTTCAATCTCACTCATTAGCCAAGAGTCTTCATGAACTAGTTTCCTTTTAATGGTCTTATCTCTACACACTTTTGGTCATATTGGAAAAACCACAATTTTGGAGAGGATGCATTCAAGCCATAGTCTATGTTGTAAGTATTAAAAATTAATTTAAAAAACATTTAGGGGCAATTAGAACATCTAAGTTATCTACATTGGTTTGGTGAGATAAAAAGAATATGAAACTTGGAAAAGCTGAGAAGTAGAGAAAAAGTAATAGAAGCACACAAAAGAAGTTAAAGGAAACACTTCAAAAGAAATAGTTCAGTGCACTCATTTCCTTTTCTGGGCATAAAACATGATGGCTGAGGGCCTGGAGAGATGGCTTAGTAGATGTAAACTTGTCGTGTATATGTAAGAACCTGAGTTTGGATCCAGCGCCCATGCAAATGCTCAGTGGTACATCATGGCCTGCCTGTAACCCCAGTGCTCAGGAGATAGGGCAACTCCAGGACAAACTGATGAGCTACATATGCTTGACTGGTGAGCTGTGGTTCAAGTAAAGAAAGCCCAGTCTCAGTAAATAAAGTGGATCAAGACATGTTTGATGTCGACCTCTGGCCTACACACACACACACACACACACACACACACACACATGCACGCACAAGCCTCATACCCACACACATGCCCAAATGCATATGAAAATGCCCACACACATACACAAAAAGAAAACAAATGGAAAAAAATGAATGTTATACTAAAGATAGCCACACATTCTAATATATTCTATCTACTGAGAAGTGAACATTAATTCTCTTACCTTGAAACCTCCAGTGGCCTTGTTAACATGCCAGAAATCTATGGTAGAAATAACATTCTAGGACTTCTCTGCCTATGCTCGAGTGGGTTTTGAAGTTTCTGTCCCAGACTAGAATACTCAGAACAGCTGGCTGCATGTAGAACATCGGATCATGAAGTTATCATGCCAAGATTAATCCTATGACAATGACAATTCATAGCCTGTACGTAAGAGAGAGAGATGCCCAAGCAACCTCAGCTACTTTAGTCATCTCAGCTCAGGCAACAGAAAACAAACATTGACAAAGAAAATATCATAGGAGACATGCCATCCTCAAAAGCTATAGCATAGAAAACATCTGAGGAACTACACCAATATCCAGAAATGAAGCACAGAAACAGGTGATTTGAATGAGATGCCCCTCATAGCTTCATGTGCTTTGAAAAATTGTCCCCTATATGGTGGCAACTGGGGAAAGTTATTGGGCCTTTGAGAGGTAGAGCCTTGCTGGAGGAGGTGTGTTGCTGAGGGTGGGCTTATAGACCAGTCCCCACTTATCAGCAACTCTAACCTAATTGGTAAGTCCCAGGCCAGTGAGAGATCTTGTCTCAAGAAAAGGTGGATGGCATACCTGAGGATGGCAGTCTAAAAGTAATCTTTTGTCTCCATGTGCATGTTTGCACATGTGTACACATACATACACAATAAAAAGGTGACCTTGTAGCAGTTTATTTTCAGAGAAAAAAATACTTTCATAAAATATAAATCCCCAGCCAAAATGTTAAAATGGTGATCAAGAAAGTTTCTCAGAACTATCCTACTTTGTAATTGTTCCCTTAAGGCAGATATATATTTTATATGCCCAAAATCAGTAATGAGTTTTAATTTTAATTAGCTTCCTACCTTATCAAGGGAAAATAACACTATAAAATTTTATTTAAAAGAAGGTTAAGTAGGTCAGCTCAGATTAACTTCAAAACCAACCTTAACCATTTTGTGTTAAATGCTATATGTGACAGTTTAATTTTAGATAATTTTTTGTAATGTAAAGAGGACTTATTATTTCCTTGTTTTAAAACATTATGTGGTGGTTAATTCATTTAAATGTATGAAGAAAAGACAAAACTTAAAAGAAAAATGTAGGTATAAACTTCTCACTCACAAATGACAAAATTACAGTAGTTGATAATCTCTGGCTCAGTTTCCAAGATCTCTAGCCTTGACAAACATTGATAGGAATATAATGTGGTAACAGAAGGGAGTTGAGAGCTCTGGAGTTAGACTATCCAGATTCATGTCTTGGATTTTTCACTTGTGTTGTGTGACCTTGGAGAAACTAAGTATAACAGCACTTCACCCTTTTGATTATTAAAAATTAATATGTGCAGTATTTTTGGTATTAAACTTGCTACTTATTTATTTGATTTTGTTGAGGTAAGGTCTCACTGTAGGCTGACTTGGAACTAACTCTGTAGCCCAATCTGGCCTTGAACATGCAGGGATCTTTTTTACCTCAGTCTCCCAAGTACTGGGATTAAAGGTGTGCACCACCACACCTGGCCTTTAAAACTTGCTACAAAGAAATCAACAAATTTTAGTTATAAATTATCAGTTACTTATGTTTAGATAAAAGCATGCATGCTAGAATTGTTGCTATGTTTTAATGTGTGGTTATGGTCATTATGTTTTGAGAGATGTATTTTATGTTTACTTCTGCTTCCTGAGGTAAAGCCTGATTTCCCTTACCATGGCAAGGGATATGTTTTATAGCTCAATTCAGTCCAGCAGATTAAAGTAAAAATAATGGCATGCAACTCTAAATGTTGCTCTTAGAAGACTTTGCCCTGGCATTTTGGGAAACTTAGTTGCAATGTTACAAATAGCAGGCTCGTAAAATGTCCATTTGGCTTCTGATTCTAGCCATGTGAGTCTCCGTGAAGGTAGGTACTCCAGCTCAAACAGACTTTCAGAAAGGTAACTACAGACTACCTTAACATGTTGACTAACATCATGAGAGATCCTGTTTAAAAAGCACCTGGCTAAATGCTTTCTATTTCCTAAAATGTAAGAGCCAATACATGTTTACTGTCCATTACTGTACAAAGGGGTATAACTTCTGGGGTCCTATCTTAAATGGTAATAAATAATTAAATGCTGTCTTGTTTGTATAACATATGGAATGTGGACCAGGAGAATTAGTCCTACTAATGTAAGAGCATGGAAGGTATGAAGAAGAAATGCGGAGTTGTCCATAACAGTCCTATCACCAGAACAAGAGCATGTTAGTACCTGGCTCCTTTCCCATGGACATGAGCATATTTCCTGGATTTTTTTCTTGCATTTGTCTTACTTTGATGTTTCTCACCCCAAATTATATTCTCTCTGACCCTTTCTTTAGGTGAAGTTATCAGATGTGGTCTGAAAAGTATATATGTGCCAGATATTTGAATTGATAGCATTTATCATTTTACAGCTTTGTTATATGCTTTCTGTTTAGAGTAAAAAGGAAAAATTAGATTAGGCTAAAGATATAAAATAAAATACATGATATATAACTACCTGGTGTTTGTAAACACTGCTGTTTTGATTTTCTTCTGTTCAGAATTGTTGCATGTTCATTTCTATATATACACAAACCTATGTGGAATTAAGACACAGTTTTAAAGTATACGATAAGAATATACTTCTAAGAATATTTTTAATTTTACCCCCTTTTTTCAAAGAGTACACATTTTTATAACATCATATTGTGATCTTTGTAATATAACTTGTTACTGACCAGTGAAATTATCATTTTCCCATTATCTGTCTATAAGTTTAATCTTTATGCATGTCAGTATATATTTCTATTTTATTGATCTTCACAGAAACTTTTTTTTTCTTTTTGATCATAACTTTCTATTAGAATGGCAACCCTCAAAATCCCTACTGCAATGGCATTGAAGGAGTTATGGAAGCTTACTACAGAAGTCTGAAATCTGTACAATTATACGGACCAACTAACTTTGCTCCTGTAATTAACCATGTAGCAAGGTAAGCAGAGAGCAAAAATGGTGCTTATTCTAGCATATTCTAATGTGTTGGAACATAGTAAAACAACTACACTTTTGTTAGCATTATTCAGGGGATGAAAGTTGTTTGCTTCTAATTTATCTCCAAGAATGTTCAGGGAAAAAAAGATGCACAGTAGATTCTCCATCAATCTGTTACGATTCTTTACTGAGACCTTTACATAAAATATCAAACAAAAAATATACTAGATTATGTTAGAACCTGTCATTTTCAACCAAGGAAAAATGTTTTATTTGAAAAAAAATATATGAACACAATAGGAAGATTGGTGGCAACCTCAACAGTATAAATCATTCATAGCGAATGTCACATTCCATAGTAACATAGAAATAATGAGATTGGATTTCATTAAGACAAGTACTTGAAGTTTTCTGTGCTATATAGGGCACATTCTTTTAACCTCTCTGAAATTAATATAGTGGCTAATTTTATAAATTCCCAGAACTCTGTCTGTATATAGTACATAGTACTGAGATCAGAATATTATGCTTCCAACTTACATGTTCTGGAGAAAAATGTTAAAATGTTAAATCTATTTATACTCATCACTTTCTTCATAATGTGAAACTTAGACACATTTTTCAGATCCATAAACACATTTGGCCTAAGCCAGTTGCAAATATTATAAAACACTGCCTTACTTTAAGATAACCAAAAATGTATTGCTCTTACACCTTTTTAATTATGTAGCCAGAAATTGAAAATAAGCAATGCATTCTGACAAGTTTATCAAGTTTATGAGGCCACCATTCCTGGAACATTCTAGCATTCTACCACCCTCTGTGCTGAATATGACCAGAAATGTAAACATGTTCTACTTAGCATTATCCAAAATGTGGTTGACCTCAGTGGCCCTTCCCTGCAGAACTCCACCTCAGATTGACAAATATATATGAAGGACTGTTCTCTGAATGTTACTCTTTGCTTTGGAATTTTCAAATGTTTTCATCTGTAGTCTCTGTTAAAATATAAATTTTGCATCTCAATTCTATATGCACATAAAAGCTGAAAAAATATTTTTACAAAATAATACTCAATCTAACTTCATATTTTCTCTTTGTTTTTATGTTATACTATACTGTTCCGATCCTGATTAAGGCTTTGGCCCCATAAAGTTGATTTCATAATCAACTAATTTGTCATAACTCACAATTTAAAAATTCTATCATGACTGTATAAGAAATGTTGCATATATTTTCCTAGTTTATTGATGACTGTCAAATAAAGCAGAATCAAAATCATAATGTAAAAATAATGCATAATGCAAAATAAATTTTAATTGATTCCCTCACACTACCATGTAGATCAACTTTCATTAAAAATAATAAGAGAAGGACTGGAGAAATGGTTTACCAGTTAAGGTGCTTGCCTGCGAAGCCTAAGGACTCATGTTCTACTCTCCAGGTCCCACATAAGCCAGACGCACAGTGACACAAGCGCACAAGATTGCACATGCACACAAGAGGTTGCATGCATCCGTCATTTGATTACAGTGGCTGGAGGCCCTGGCACACAAATTCTCTCCCTCTCTCTCTCTTTCCCTCTCAGTCTTACATTTAAAAAGGCAGTCTGTTGGGCTTGTCTCAAAAAAAAGAAAAAGAGAGAGAGAGAGAAATGACAGGACCAATTTTTTGTTAATTCATGACATTATAATTGGGCACATCTGTGATTACAAACTAATTCTGTATATTTTGTATATAATACTATAGTCTCTACATATTCTGTTGCCAATTTTAATGTTTTGCTCAGCATTTCCTAAATTCTCAAATATATGAGTCACTGTTAGCTAAAGCTCTCAAATTCTTTGAAAATGAGCCATGATCTAATAATTCTATATTATTTTTAAATGAGATAAAACAAGGAAAACATGTGCATATGTAGTGTGTGTGCACATGTGTGTATGCATGCACAGGTATATGCACTTTCTGTACATGTGTGCAGAGATGAGAGAAGAACTTCTGGAGTCTTGTGTTGCTCATCTGCATATTTCTTTGAAATGGAGTCTTACTCTCAACCTGGAGCTGCAGCTGTTGGTAAGCAGGGATTCTCCCAACTCAACTCCTAACAAAACCAGTGTTACAGGCATGCATAGCTATGTTAGCTATTTATGTGGGTGCTATGGAAGCAAACTTGCAACCTTGGGTAGTCTCAGACCCTCATGCTTGCAACAAATGTTTTTTGTTTGTTTGTTTGGTTGGTTGGTTGGTTTTTTGCTTTATTTGAGTAAGATCTCATTCTAGCCCAAGCTGACCTAGAATTCACTAATTCACTATGTAGTCTCAGGGTGGCCTTGAACTCATGGTGCTCCTCTTACCTCTGCCTCCCAAGTGCTAGGATTAAAGGTGGGCACCACCATGCCCAGCAACAGCAAATGTTCTTAACTGCTAAACCATCTCCCTAGTCCCAGTTTAATTTTTATTTTGGAATTTCCATAACTAATTTTTATATATTTAAAGATAGTTTGATCTTTTCCATCTGTGTGATCAATAAGAATAAAAATAAAAACAGTAGCTGTTATTGAGCCTGTAGTTATCTCTGGCAATATTCTCTGTACTGTAATAAGATCCTCTCTTTTAATCGCCACAGTAACTCTAGGAGGTAAGCAGACTATGATGTTCTTATTCTGCTGATGGATAGAACATAGATGTATAGTGTCCATTTATGGTGAAGGTTGAATTCCATCCACAATAACCAAACTGTCAGTCACTCTGTCATGACATCTGGTATCTTTAACCTGTAATCTCTGCTACAGAGGTAAAAATACACAAAAGGAAATAAAACACAGCTACCCATTTTTGTGGGTACATTTGGCAACTTCAACTTAATAAAATACAATTTGCAGATTCTTTATAAAATATTCTAGTACATGTATCCCTTTATTCAATACTAGGAAATTGTAATCCATTGCATAAATCATAATTGTCATTTAAATAAAACACCACTTAGTTTCTTATCTTCATGCTTCTTTTATTCCTATGAACTAACACAAAGTTAAAAGAAAGACAGAAGTGTTGACTCATGCCAGTAATCCCAACACTCCAAACGTGGAGGTAGGAGGATCACCATGAGATCAAAGCCAGCCTGGGCTGCAGTGAGACCCTGCCTCAAAGCAAAAGCTTAAAATGAAAGTGATAGGAGGAGAGTATTATCACAAGAATTATGTATATGTATGAAAATTCTCAATAAAAACTTTTTTTAAAAAAAGGGGGTGCTGGAGGGAGGGATTAGCAGTTAAGGCATTTGCCTGCAAAGCCAAAGGACCCTGGTTCGATTCCCCACATAAGCCACATACATAAGATGGCGCATGTGTCTGGCGTTCGTTTGCAGTGGCTGGAGGCCCTGGCTGAGCCCATTCTTTATCTCTCTCTCTCATAAATCAAACTTTAAAAAAATTTCAAAAAAAAAAAAAAAAAAGAACAAAGAAGCAGAAAGATGGTTTGAAAGTCTGAGTCAGCCATTGATGAACTTTTACATTTAAGAATCCTGGAAATCATGACAGAGACTCCAAAGACATATATTTGAATTCCACAACCCTGACAAAGTTTTTCCTCAGATTTTCATTGTAATGTTAAGATAGAAATTATAGATTGGCTACATTTGAAGAAAGTACTGACAGTTTTAATAATTAACTTAATTAAATAATAATTGTTTTATATAAATATATGTTCATATTGTAGAATTATAACATATTTACAAATAATGTTGTAAATAATTGCAATAATGTAATTACCCAAGTTACCTAAGAATCCTTCATTATATTCTTTTAAGACACAAGCTTCTGTCATACTTTTAAAATGTAATGTATGTCTGTGTCAATGTCACTTCCTGAAAAGGGACTGGTGTGTGACTAGCCTAACACTTTTTACTTCATATATTCTATATCATATTAGTTATTTTTATCATAAGTATTTAATACTTTTAATATTAAAGCTAAATTAAACAAAGGCTATAGTAAAAGAAATGGTTATATAGCACTGATATTGATTTAAGATTAGATTTACTTACAAACTAAATATTGCAAAATAATATATCAAGCAAATGCCATAGACAATATGTATGGTTTCAAAAGATTAATTTTCTGTGCATATGATGATAAATATTTAAATGTATTGGGTGGCTCTTATGTAAAATATAATTTATTTTCAAATGAAGTATATCAAGCAATAGTGAGTTACACAAAGTGATACATCGTCCTGTAATATTAATTTTCCTAAGAATTATGAACTATAAGGCTTAGTCTCAGTGCTTAAAGGTGAGTGAAAATATAATGTTAATCCACTTGAAGTAGTATTTTTAGGTTACTTCATAAAACTCAACTTTTTGTACTTTTTTGTAATCCAGTAGAAATTTTCAGTTTTAAACAGTATGATTTGACTAAAATAATATGAAAACAATGCTGCTGAACATAACGTGCCTTTCCACTACTGTCTCCAGCCTTGCATTGATCTATAAAATATAAAGTCTTATGTATCTGACTCATGGTCAGTAAGAAATGTTTTTTAATGACTACTCAAATATTCAAAATCGGTTGTTCACTAGTACTAGGGCATTTTTGAATGTGCCTTTTGGAATTAGTCTAGCAGTATCTTATACAGGGTGTGAATAAGCATGGCCCTTCAATGTGTTCTTTTTATCTGCCTAAATGGCTAACACTTCATTAGTAACATGAACACATATTGGTTGTGAATACTTTTATTCTTTAGGTCATTATTACATCTACTCCAAGGTGATATGCTGTTTATTCCTAACCTGTTAAAATCAATTATGATCCTTTAGGATAGAAGAAATTCCTTTGGACAATCAATAAATTTGTTTGGAATCCAATTTTCATATTATGTAGTTGGTTATTTGTTAGAAATGCAGGACAAGTTGTTCTTATACCCTGTCTTCTAAGACTACATCATGTTCACTCATCATTTATACCAGTCCTGTATAAAACTCATAGTTATTGACAGTGTAGTCTAGATACCTATATTATAGAATACCATAGAAAAAGAAGTATAATAAAACGTAAGATTCAAGCCTGGCAGGGTGGTGCATGCCTATAATCCTAGCACTTGGATTATAGAAATAGGAGGATCAAGAATTCAAAGCCAGCCTGTGCTACATAGTGAGTTCAAGGCCAGCCTGGACAATATGATGCCCTATCTCAAAAGCAAAATAAAAAAAAAAAATTTAAGTGCCTTAAAAATCTTGCTCCATATTATGGAGAAGTATTTGGTGAGATTTTTGATAAATTTTTAAGCAGTAGAATATGCAAAATTTATTTGTTATAATATACTTCAGTGTTCATGCATTAAACATATTTGTTTAAAACTTGATCTGGAGCTGTGTCATTTAGTTCTTATTTTACTTTACTTTATTTTATTTTATTTTGTTTTGTTTTATTTTATTTTATTGATTCAAGCCCAACAGACTAGCCTTTTTTCTACAAGAGAGAGAGAGAGAGAAAGAGAGAGAAAGAGAGAAAGAGAATTGCCATGCTAGGGCCTCCAACCACTGTAGTTGAACTCCTGACATGTGCATCACCTTGTGCACACGTGCAAACTTGTGCGCTTGCATCACCGTATGCATCTGGCTTATATGAGACCTGGAGAGTCGAACATTGGTCCTTAGGTTTCGCAGGCAAGTGCCTTAACCACTAAGCCATCTCTCCAGTCCTATTTCTCTTTTCATTGAGGTGAAATTTCTATAAAATGGAAAGATCATTTTAATGTGTTCATGTCATAATGCTATGTAGCAATCACTGCCACTTAGTTCCAACTTGGAAACCAGGTGTTGTTGCTAGAATTTTAAGAACCATGTGATATTTTGAGGACACTGCATACAGTTTATTCATATATAATACAAAGATAGGAATGTTGTTGCCTTGATTTAAAGATATGAAAATACAGAAAATAAGTCTTTACCAAAACCTTTGTCCATCGCTTCCTTTGTACTAAGCAAGCCTTCATCTTGGTAAATTTTATTACTAAACAAACCTCAAAAGCAGCCAAATATATCCATGTGCTGACAGGCACTATGTGTTCTTAAGAGCTTTTATTATTGGGCTTTCACACATATGTTTAAATATTTTCTCAAGATTATAAGGCTTGTTGACTATTTGAAATTATTATTTCACAGCAATTGTCTAAAGAGGAACCATTCTAATTCCTGTGCTATTCTTTACCTTTTCATTGCCTTTCAGATATGCTTCTTCTGTGAAGGATGGCTCCCAGTATTTTGTGCTCCTGATTGTGACAGATGGTGTGATTTCAGATATGGCTCAAACTAAAGAATCTATAGTTAATGTGAGTAGAGGCCAGGGTCTTTGGCTCAGTGACAGCATGGTGCACTTATGAATAGAATCTATTTCATGTGACTTCATGGAGAAATAGCATGTTCACAGCTTTGCAGCAGATTATATTCTTTATTTATTATTATTTTTTTGTATTTTTTGCAGTAGGGTCTTGCTCTAGCCCAGGATGACTTGGAATTCATTATGTAACTATGTAGTCTCAGGCCTCAAACTGACAGTGATCTTCCTACCTCTGCCTCCCAAGTGCTGTGATTGAAGCCATGCTCCACCATACCTGGCTTTATTTTATTTTATTTATTTTTTTTTTTTGGTTTTGGTTTTTCGAGGTAGGGTCTCACTCTAGCCCAGGCTGACCTGGAATTCACTATGGAGTCTCAGGGTGGCCTCGAACTCAAGGTGATCCTCCTACCTCTGCCTCCCGAGTGCTGGGATTAAAGGCGTGCGCCACCACGCCCGGCCATACCTGGCTTTATATCTTAATTTTATCCAAACCCAAGAGGGTGGGGGTAGCATTGTTTTAATGTACATGAGTGATAATACTGATAGATTAGTTCGATCTACTTTTATGCAACTCTGTGCATAAAAAATTGTATATTTGGCTTGTTAATTTTATTATAGTCTTTTGAAAATTATCTATAAAACTTACATTTATTTCATGCTGGTCTGTTAAATGTCTGCTTTTAATCACCATTTATACACTGAAGCTTAACAATGCTTGGCACAAAGTAGATACTTAATAAAAATGAGTTTTGCAAATGGTTTGTCAAACCTCACAATTTTCAATAACAGAAAAATGTTTTATCAGTTACTTTGTATAAGAAAAAAAGGTAAATGTAAGGTAAACTCAAAAATGTAAAACTTTTCCTACTTTTTAAACATCAAACATAAAAAGGGCAGTGGCAGACTCACAAGTGTCTTCATATATTTTGTTTTTACCTGGACACACTTGGATTGGATTGATCTTGATTTCTTTCCCAGGCAGTGCTATTGGTCGACACTTTCATACATGACTTAACAGTTTATCATTAGCAAAGAGGAGATGCTGCACTGAGAAAAACATTTACTTGACCTTCACAACTGAAGCTATAGTGTGCTGGGTCTGCTGTTCTTACCATTTAATTATTTTAAATGGTAATATGCTTTAAATAATTCATATGATGGAAACATGTTATATCAAACATTTTGTGTACCTCACAATTTCATGGATATTTAACATGTAAATTAATAATGTTAAAATAACTCTCCATAATAATTTACTCATTTACTGTAAAAATGGCCTTTTCTGAAGAGGTATAAAATTGGTATGCTGTTAAATGCATTTGACATCATTTTCTTCAAATAACAATTAATAGATTGGAGGAAGAGAATGAGAATTAGAAAGAGGTGAAGATCACCAGTGTCAGTGAATAAAGGTTTGGATTGACAGTAAGGAGTGGGAGCATGTGTTCCATCTGATCCCTCGTGGTTTTATAAGAACCTGAAGGATGTCCACTGGATCAGTGCATGGAAAGAGTCAGAGAGGGTGAATATGTTCAAACAAATCTATCTTAATGAGTATCTGTGAAAAGGTATCAGATCATATCAGGATTTTATTTTCTTCTTAAGAACTAATTTTCTTAATTGAAATCTAATTATGTGATTTTTTGAAGGCCTCAAAACTTCCCATGTCAATCATTATAGTAGGTGTTGGACCAGCAGAATTTGATGGTGAGTGTTAACATTTCAGTGACATTCCTAGTGAGTCTATTGAATCTACTGTGATGCTCTTAAATTTCTATTTTCTTTGCTCTGTAGAGGAATGTGACTGTGTTTGTTTATAATGTCTATGTAGGCATAAATATAGTTCATGGGAAAATTATTAAGATGAGCAAATTAATGATTCACTCATTTGAGTAAGACACCCTTTCCAGTTTATAGGGTAAATCAACACGTACTTAGCCATTTCTTTAGGCATACTTTGTGCTTTGAAATAAAATTTAAGACTGTCAGAGTAATAAAATGAGCTTTGGTCCCTAAGGCAGTCCATGCTCTGGGTTCACTACAACCTTTAAACAACAACTCTAAATTAATAAATCATTAAGTTGTGAAAAGAAATGTTAACATAAGCACCATAAGCTAATTTAGTAAGTTCTCAGCCTCTGGCTAGTTGATAGGCATCAGCTTGGTAAACAAAATACTGTCCTGTGAACAAGGAAAGTAAAATGAAAACAGAACTCACCAGCTGAAATTTAATGAGTACTTACAGAATTGTGCTACATTGGCTAACTGGATACTTTTCCATTTGGGCTGCATTGCCAGTTAAGTAACAGATATTTGTGTCACCAGTGATCTAGCTAAACCTCTTTTAAGATATTTTGTTTCTAGTCATCTGATGAAATCCTTCTAGAGAACTCTGACAAATAGCATTTACGTGGCCACATTAATATTCACTTGGTTAATTGTTTTTATCAACAATGAGCATTTATTTAGCTTGGAAGGGACTTAGTATTTCAGATTCTAAAGCAAAAATCATTTAACCCTGACTGCTGATGTTTTTGCTAATGTTTTCTGTAAACATTCACGTCCCTTCAGGTGTGCGATACTGAGACAGCTCTCCAGAGTTGGGAAAACTGAGATCCACCATTTTTATGCTTTGTATTCTTAACAGTCTGCATTAGCCAGTGACAGGCTGTGGTGCCCAAGCTTCACCAATTGCTGAGCTAAAATAGCTCATTTTTTTATTAATTAGTTTTGTACTCATCGAATACAGTCAATTTGGTACCATTATTAGGCTCATCCATGACCTACACCCTCCCCTTGACCCCTCCTTGTTGAGGTATATGGGTCATGCATTCTGGAGTTAGCCCACAGTTATGGGGAGGATAAATGTCTCTGCATATCATGACCCAACATGTGGCTCTGACATTCTTTCCACCCCCTCTTCCGCAAAATTTCCCTGAGCCATGTTGGGTTCATTTTTGGTCTGCTGCAGTGATGAAGTGTTGGGGGCCTCTGGGTATCTGGATCTCTGATTTGGTAGGAGTTGATTTTTCTCTATGCTGATCTCCTTCCCCCTTGTACTGGTATCTGGTTCACCAAGAAAACAGCACCCTTGCTTGTTTCGCCAATTGTTCTTAGTTTCAGCCAGGGCCCTTTTGAGGTATGATGGGGTGGCTTTCTCCTTAGGATCTACATCTATCTGAAAAAGAGAAGCAGATTCTCCAACGGAGAGTAAGTTAGCACCAGACAAAAATGAGACAACCCTTACTTTTTTATAGAGAATTTAATAGGTGTAGGCCTTCTTGTATCCCATGATTGTTGGTAGCTTGATAATGGAGAGCTGGCTTATGTTTGGATATGGTTCTGACTTGTTTCCCAGCTCCAGCTATGGGTCCTGTACCACTGAGGGGATCAGTTAGCCAAATCAAGAGCAGGTGGTTTCCCACCATGGCTGTGTGCCACTATTGCACTTGTGTGAGCATCACGACAGGTTATTTGCTGCTAAGTAGGTTAGACCATGAGTTGCTTGCACAGATATTGGTCATTTTCCCCCAGTCACCCATGTAGCATCTTCTGGCACTAGACACACTGACTGTCTGGGGACTGACTCTCTTCTAGCTTCCAGCCATGCCATTCCTTTTTATGTGTCAACCACATAAGATGTCTTCAGCAGTAGGGTCTTACCACTAACCTTTGGTGGGTCATCAAGTACTCTGACAGAAATGTGTTCTTTTTCTTTTTTTTTAGGAAACCTTGTAGGTCTCTCTGATCAAAAGCTCATTGTGGATGATAGCCACATGCTGGTACTGGGAGTTACAGGTCCATGCCCACTAAGAAAAGGAAGAAAAAGATAACTAATATAAAAGAGTTAGAGAGAAGAGAGAGAGAAAGAGAGAGAGAGAGAAGCTAAACTCAGAGTAGATTAATCTCCTAAATGAACCTATCACAGTCATTGAGATTGAAAAAGTAATTTAAAACCTCCCCAAAAAGAAGAGTCCAGGACCAGATGGCTTCTCAGTTTTATTCTATCAAACCTTCATGGAAGAACTCAAACCATTCTTCCTCAAACTGTGCCACACAATTGGAGAACAGGAAAAGCTACCCAACTCCTTTTATGAAGCTAGTATTACCCTAATACCAAAACCAAGCAGACATGCCACAAGAAAAGAAAACTACCAGCCTATTTCCCTGATGAACTTAGATGCAAAGATCTGAACAAAATCCTCGCAAACTGAATCCAACAACACATCAAAAGCATTATCAACCTTGACCAAGTGGGATTCATCCCAGGAACACAGGGGTGGTTCAACACACCGAAATCTGTCAATGTAATACACCACATAAACAAGGTTAAACACAAAAAACACATGATCATTTCGATAGATGCAGAAAAGGCCTTTGACAAGGTACAACATCACTTCATGATCAAAACATTGGAGAGAATTGGCATGGTTGGTTCATATCTTAACATAATAAAGGCAATATACAAAGCTCCTAAGGCCCAAATAATACTTAATGGAGAGAGACTGGAGGAATTCCCATTAAGATCAGGAACAAGACAGGGGTGTCCACTCTCACCTCTGCTCTTCAATATAGTACTGGAAGTCCTAGCTCAAGTAATAAGACAGGAGAAGGAAATAAAAGGGATACAATTTGGAAAGGAAGAAGCTATAACCACTAAACCATCTCTCTAGCCCATTTTCACCATTTTACTACAATGATTTTAAATTAAAAATTTGCTATGCTTCCATGCATGATTAATCCCAGCACTGAGGAGGCAGAGGTAGGAAGATTGCTGTGAGTTCAATGCCAGCCTGAGACTACATAGTGAATTCCATGTTATCCTAGGCTACAACAAGACCCTCTCTCAAAAAAAAAAAAAAAGAAAGAAAGAAATTTGCTATGCTGTCCATATTTCGTATGCTTTGGGTGGGATCAAGAGGTTTCTCTGGATTTCAAATTTGAAATGAAGTATCTTTTAAATAAAGTTTTGTAAACTTGTAAAAAAACAGTTGCTTTAGCAAGAGAAATTAAAAAGCTAAAAAATGTATGCCTTTTTGTAAGTCTTAAAAAGACTTTATTAGATTAAGAGAAAAAAAAATACAAGACAGCTCCTGCCATATGGAAATCAGGAGGGGATAGAGAGCACATGTGGGAATAGGGGTGCCCCATCTCAGCTCAGCAGGAACCTGGAAGTTCAGGAAAGTTGAAAAGACAAAAAGAGACCTTGCCCACCTTGTAAGGATCTACTTATAATCTTATTGTGGTGGTCTTTACCCCCAGGCTCAGGTGCATCTGAAACAGAGCTGATTGGCCTGAGCTAGGGGTGGGCTCCAGAGCAGGAGGTGAGGGCTGATTGGATTGGCTGGATCAGAACCTGAACTCTGGATGTGCTGAAGCAGGCAGACATGGCGTTCCGGCTTTGGGCCTCTCTCCTGACTGTTTACCTAATTCTCCTTCATGAGAACCTGAGTTCCATCCCTAGGACCTATACAAAAATTCTGGTCATGGCAGTACTCACCTGCCATCCAAGGGGAAGGAGGAGATAGGTAGAACTCAGGGGGTCACTGGTCAGCCAGTCTAGCCTAAATGGTGATCACCAGGCCAACTGGAGACCCTGTGTAGCAGTTACCTTCTTGTGGCTGGGACAAAAGCAGCTCATGGGAGGAAAGGGTTCATTTTGGCTTACTGATTTTTTTTTTTTTTTTTTTTTTTTTTTTGGTTTTTCAAGGTAGGGTCTCACTCTAGCTCAGGCTGACCTGGAATTCATTCTGTAGTCTCAGGGTGGCCTCGAACTCTCAGCGATCCTCCTACCTCTGCCTCCCGAGTGCTGGGATTAAAGGCGTGCGCCACCACGCCCAGCTCTGGCTTACTGTTTTGATGGAAAGTTTCTTTTTTACAGAGAGAGAGAGAGAATTGACACACCACTGCCTGAGACACTGCAACCAAACTCCAGATGCTTTTACCACCTAGTGGTCATGTGAGACCTTGGTGCTTACCTCACCTTTGTGTATCTGGCTAACATGGGATCTGGAAAGTAGAACATGGGTCCTTAGGTTCTGTGGGCAAGCACCTGAACTGCTAAGCCATCTCTCCAGCCCTTGATGAGAAGTTTCATCATGGCAGGGAAACCATGGTAAAGCATGCAGCTGGAACATCACATCTTATAACAGTTTGTCACATATTAGTAACAGTGAACTGTCTCTGAACACCCAGTAGACTAGGATACACAACCCCAAGGTCTACCTCCAGCAAAGCTTCACCCCCCCAACAAAGGCTCTACCAGATAGAGACTAAGTAGGATGCCTAATCACAAACACTTAAGGTTATGGAGGACATTCTACATTCAAACCACCGCTCCCTTTCTGGTGGATGGTGCCTGAGGAATGACACCCGAGGCTGTCCTGTGGCCTCCATACACACATACAATTTTTACACACATGTACTCACATATGCAAACATGAACATACACACATATTAAACAAATTTTAAATAGCTCCAGACACACAGTGAGACCCAGATTTGCCCACTGAGCTGCAAGGTTGTGAAATGGGCTGGGGAGGGTGTAAACCAAGTCTCCCTTGACCTTCAAGGTCTTGAGCATGCCAGTGATATATAAGACAAAGTTCCAAAAACATGGAGGACAGATCTTTAGACCTTATTTTTTTAGTGTGTATTTTTCATGATGTGTGCATACATGTGACCAGATACATGTACCCTGTTCACATGTACAGAGACCAGAGGAATATTTTAGGTGTCCTCTATCACTCTTCCATCATATTTCCCTGAGACAGACTCTTTTATTGAACATGAGCACCCCATTCTTCAGTTAACACTGGCTGACCAGGGATTCCCAGTGATCCTCCTGCCTGTACTCCCCCTCTCCATCTCAGGCTAGGGTTACAGGCTATAGGTAGTCCTGCCATGCCCTTCTTTTTACATAGGTACTGGAGATTGAATTCATGTCCTCATGCTTGTACAAAAAGTAGTTTTACCCACTGGGCCATCTCCCAGCTGTATATTTCTTTTTTCTCCTTTGGTTAGGACATGTACCTTGTTTATTGCTGCATATCAAATGAGTCCAAAACTTGACAGCTAAAAAGAATGCATATTTCTCCTATTAGTTTCTTTTGGTTAGATGTGAGGGATTTCTCAAAAAGGGAACAGACAAGGTGTCAGGCAAGGATTTGGTCTCAAATGAAGGCTCAGCTGATCAAGAATACATTCCAAAATTTGTTCATATGGTCACTGGGGAGGAAACTTATCTTCATAAAGTAGCATTTTAACTGCTTGTTTCTGACTTGATGTGTCCTCTTCTCTGAAACTCTCACCTACCTGACTTAAGACTCATTAGGACTGATCTGGCAAGTTCCATGCCCCTAAGCTACATTATCCAACTCTCTTGTATTACATACACCTAAGTATCAGGAAGAAAAAAGTGAGTCCAAAAATCAACATTGAATCCCCTCTAAGAATTTTCAGAACTTTTCATTTTCAGGTGATATGCTAAACCTAAAATTATCTTTGATGTCCCAGGTTAAATTATTCAAGTTCACTCCTTTAATATGGTTAAACTGCACAGTTCAGTTCACCATTGTTAACTTTTTCTCAGATTTGCTTCATGAGACATTCATTGCATCTATTTCTTTTTAAGCATTGCTTGACCTCTTTTAACTCTGCTTCCTGGGTTTCTGTGATTAAATACTTTGTTTTATTAAGTAGAATCTGTATGGATACAATATGTGTTGGTACCATAATTTCCCTCCTCCCTGCCCCCACTCCACTGAGGACCTTCCTCACAGCCATGAGGTTGTGAGTTATGAGTTGTGAGAGCAGCATTCAGTCAGTCATTGTGGGGGCAGAGACAACATCTCTGGATATTCCCTCATACCCTGTGGCTCTTACATTCTTTCCACCCCCTTTTCAGCAAAATTTCTGAGCCTTAGTGGTTGTGTTTTAAGTCTACTGTAGTGTTGAGCTCTTGGCAGCTTCTGGATTTCTGATTTGATGACTTGAGTATTCTGTGTCTGTCTCCATCGCCCTTGCACAGTTTGTCAGGCTCGCTGTGGTAGCAGCATTCTTGCTCATCTCGCCAATTCCTCTGTGGTTTCACCTGGGCCCTAGCTGCTGTGTCAGGGGTGGTTTGTGGTTTATCTCCTGCCAGGGAGTCAACTATCTATTCTTGTCATATTAATTTTGCTTGTCCTTGGTTCTTGCTAATTTTAAAGAAAAACAGATTCTCCAATGGAGAGTGAAATCAGGATAGGTTAAAGGGGATAGATGTTAATTTAGAGAGATTTTGATGGGTGTAGTCTCTCTTTTGGCCAAAGACTAATGGGAGCTTCTTATTGGAGTACAAATATTGGTCTCCATAGGATTCTGACTTGTTTCCCAATTCTGCCTATAGGACCCTTTCCACTGAGCAAATCTCTTAGCCAATCAGAGAGCCATTTGCTACCAACCTACATTGTGTGTCACTATTGCACAGGTTTGTATATCTTGTCAGGCTGATTGCTTTCATATAGCAGGGTCCTCTGATTGCTCACAAAGTTGTTGACCATTTTCCCACAAAAACTGATATAGTATTTTTCAGCAGTACATGGACTAACAATCTGGGAACTGGCTTCTTTTCAGATTCCAGCTGCATACAGCATATAGTGTCTTCAGCAGTAGGGTCTTACCTTTTACCTCAGGCACATAATCAAGTGCTTCGACAGAAGCCTATCTTATTTTGGGGACCTCATACGTCTGTCTGATCAACAGCTCAGTTGTAACAGATTTCTGGTCCTGGGAGTTACAAGCCAGACCCAGTTGTTTTAGGGTTAGACTTCATCCCACCCTTTCCAGGGTCCTTTTTACCAAATGACCCCACTAATACTATTAGTAAGGGTTAGATATTTTAGCTGCTATCCAGGAGGACTTTCTTTAAAGATAGTTAATAAAATATCTTGTTAACTCCTAACATATATATATATATATATATATATATACATATACATACATATATATATATATATATATATATATATATATATATATATATATAAAATATCTGCATCTGCCCCCTGCTTTGATCTATGTCAGAATGAGGGGTAAATAGAAAGATTTGTGACCTCATCATGCCTCCCATAACTGGAAAAAGTGCAAGTACTACTCCTGTAGGGAGCTGGGGTCACTATCTGCCCTTTGCAGATAATATCATCAGGAAGCCTGAAGGGTAGATGTGACTCCCCCTGGAAAACTTATTCACCACTTTGCTTTTCCTCACTCTAAAAAGCTCAGATCAAACTGGGCATAGTGCCACATGACTTTAATTTCAGCACTTGGGAAGCAGTGATAGGAGGATTGCCATGAGTTTGAGATCACTCTGAGACTACATAGTGAATTCCAGGTCAGCCTGGGCTCAAGTGAGACCCTACCTTGAAAAGCAAAACAAAACAAAAACTCAGCTCAGTTTATGCTGGCTACAACCTTTTAACTCAAATGGCATGCTGAAAAACTGAAAGGTACTTTATAGGATCTCTTCTCTATGCAGGATTATCTGAATCTTGTCATTTCTTAATTAATGGGAATAAAGACCCAAAAGACCAATAGAGATTGAATGGAGGATTGTGAGATCTGCATTAATCATCTGATTCTTGCTCTCATTTTAGAATGAATATAGAGTAACTGCTGGGATTTGTGATCATATTAGGGGACAGAGAAATTTTTGTGTGTGTGATTGTTGGCATGTTGCTATTATACACAACTCTATCTTGAAGTAAAATGAAAATTGTGACAGCTAGTGAAGTTGTAAATAGGAGTTAACTATGGAAAGCATTTCAGTTATACATACATTTTATAAAATTATGTCGCTTATTGTATACCTAAATGAATCATTGAATGAGGACCCTCTCAGTTATATGTGGCAGCTGAAACATTGATTCATAAATATGTATAGACAGATAAAATTGAAAATAATATGTGTTTTTTATTTTTTTAAGTATTTTTTATTTATTTGAGAGTGACAGACAAAGAGAAAGAGGCAGAGAGAGAGAGAGAATGGGTGCGCCAGGGCCTCCAGCCACTGCAAACGAACTCCAGACACGTGCACCCCCTTGTGTATCTGGCTAACGTGGGTCCTGGGGAATCGAGCCTTGAACCAGGGGTCCTTAGGCTTCACAGGCAAGCCCTTAACCTCTAAGCCATCTCTCCAGCCCAATATGTGTTTTTTAAACTCAAGTGCATTATCCAAGGACGGAGGAAACAGGAAAGAGATGAGGATCATATCTGACTGAGGAATATTTGTTTTTGATGTAGGGTGAAGAGTCAAACATTACCATTGCAATTGGCTATTTGAAGTGTAGTGAATGTCATTTATATACAAAATGAACTGCCAATAATAAAATTATATCTTAAGTGCAAGTTAGAATCCCTAATACAATTAATTTGTAGTGAATTCTCTTAATAAACTATGGAAATGCTTGATAAACTGTGGAAAGTCTTAATAAAAGCTTAACAACCTGTGGAAACTTTTTAATTGCAGTATAAAATTAGATGTCACAAAGTGTCCTATTATATGACAGCATTTTTAAATACCAGCATATGCCATTGAAATGATTTCTTAGCCAACAAAACAATACTTCACAAGACTCATACTTTATTCAACAAGTATAAGGACTGAGTAAATGGCAGTTTTTTTCTTGCAATTATTTGTAAAGTCAACCTTGGGTAATATGGGCATTGTAGTTTCAATGAGAATGAAGCTTAAATTTTTATTGAAAATCCCATAACAATTGCTTCCAAGTGTCTTAAATTATAAAGGAAAAAAAAAAAACAGCTGCATGAGATCCCAATGGTTGAGTAATTGTTTAATTTCCTGAACTATTGGGGTTTTGTTCAGGAAGTCTTTTCTCACTCCTATATCATGAATGGGTTGACATTACTGACTGCCCAGTCCATCATAAAGTATATAATTCAACTTTAGAACCTGTAGGATGAAGGGGTGGACCCAAAGACTCAGCTACAATATATTGACTATGCTTGATTGCAAAGAGTCATTCAGGTGCAATACTTTCCTTTATAAAATATGTATCAAATCAGGCTTTGTGAGGAATATGATTAAAGAAATGAAGGTAGCTACACTTTTTCTGTACACAGATGTATTGCTAAATGCATACATAGTTATTTCTTATTTTGCACAGTGGTAGTATCTCACTAAATTGTACTAAATAAATTATATTTCATTTTCAAGCAATGGTCGAATTAGATGGAGATGATGTAAGAGTCTCCTCCAGAGGAAAATATGCTGAAAGGGACATTGTGCAGGTAAGAAATGAAATAAAAATTATCTATATCGTCTATTATAAGAAAGTCTGCTCTGATATGTAAATAAACAAATTGATGTCAAGTGTTCATGGTTCTGTTACTGTTGCTGGTAAATTTTCCATAGGATGTAAGTTAAGTAACAGGGACTAGAATCAGCACTTAGTTACTTTTGTTTCATCTCAGGCTCACCAGATATAAAATGTCATTACTAATTAGTGTATTTTCTTACTTTACTATTATCAGAAATATTGTAATAGACTTTTTGTTGTTGTTTTTTTGAGGTAGGGTCTCTCTCTAGTTCAGGCTGACCTGGAATTCACTATGTCGTCTCAGGGTGGCCTCAAACTCTTGGCAATCCTCCTACCTCTGCCTCCCGAGTCCTGGGATTAAGGCGTGCATTATCACACCTGGCTTCTAATGAACTTTTTAATGATGCATATCTACTCACTATTTAGTCTTCAAGTAAATCAAATACATTTAAATCAGCTGATATATACCAAGAATAAATAAACAGTTTAAAATTCATTAAAAATATTGTACCTACTGTCATATTTCCCCATAAAGTAGGTTAAATAATGGAGCTATGTCTAAATACTATATATAATATGTAATACATATCATACAAATTGCATATCATATACAAAGTTTACACATAATAATGCTCATAGTCAAGAAAATACCTAGCTAAATACTACTGCTTGAGGAGTGAATCAGAAAAAAACAATCAATATTGGAAAATAAGGATAAAATTTGAAATTGAAAGCAAGGAGTTAGTTCAACTAAATAGTTGTATATTTCATTTAGAATTTCTTTATCTTTTTTGTTGTTGTTGTTTTGTTTTTTGAGGTAGGGTCTCACTCTGGTCCAGGCTGACCTGGAATTCACTGTGTAGTCTCAGAGATCCTCCTACCTCTGCCTCCCAAGTACTGGGATTAAAGGTGTGCACCACCATGCCCAGCAGAATTTCTTTATCTTTTAAGACATAGGAATGGAAAACTGAAGCATATGTTCATAAGTAAGAAAAGGCAAAGGGTCTCAATATATGATTTAAGAATTAACATGAAAGTTTACAAGGAACAAACCATGGACTTCAAAATTATCTCTTAAGTAATCATTCATAATGCAGGCACTAAGAGAATATAATGTGGAATCATACAGAATTTGGTTCAAATTCTGGCTTGTGATAACTTGGAAACCTACTTTTAGTATTCTAGATGATAAGCAGCCTTATGAAAATTAAATGAAGTAACCTATGTGAAATATATTCCTGAACTACAGCTCAGAAAACAACAAAATGATGATTAGAATAACTTCAGGGAGAAAATACTTTGAATGAATATACAAAGGGCTAAGGGTGTAATTCAGTTATAGAACATTTGCCGAGAATGCTCAAGACCCTAATACCATAAAAATATTTTAAAATGTTCTTCATCAACCAACACAATTACATTTAAGATAGAAAGAGTTGCATAGAAAATGTTCTTAGGAGAGAACTGAGTATAAATTAAACTTCCACATAACATACTTGGTAAAGGACTAGGACAAGGAAGCTGAGAAAGTTGTCACATGGTAATGTGACCTGAGACTTTCATGGTGCTCTAATTAAATGTCCTAACCTCGTCAACATAAATTATAGGTCCAAGTACACTTTGTCTAAAAGTTTCCCATAATTTCCAGCTCACAGTTTCCAGAAAGCCCAATTGCTAAAAGGAAATAGGAATCTGAAGGCATTTGGAATGTTATGTTGTTATATTGCTATTATAATGCATTTTTATCAAATTAACAAGGGAAACTTCATATCTCATGTTTCATCTAAATGATGCTAAAAACATCATTACTTTATCCCTGAGGGAGTAAGATTGCTCACATCACTGATACTTCCTTTAAAAGAACCAATATATTAAGTCAGTGAATTTCTATTAGCCTTTGTGTCATTTTTAGACTCCAAATTATTTCATCTTTGTACTACTCATAATGGTGTGCACCTCAAAGGAACCACATTATCACCCATCAGCATAGGTATATACAGATATAGGTTAAGGTGTGGAAGCAAATTACTAGTATCTCTTCTTGAAAATCAGAATCCTAAGGCCAGTCTGTCACAAATCTAAGTGTGTCAAGTTGACACTGGGATCCACATATTTCGAACACGGCTGGAGATACAGGAAAACACTGAAGGGATTCTGTCACATAGAGTTGCATTGAATGAGTAAAGTAATCTTACAGACACGGAGTGGGAAATTAAAATGTGCCTAGGGAATTAGTAAAGCCCTGAATAGCAATGACATCTTGTCTTACACCCCTACATTTAGAGATGTGATGCCCTCTTTTCTAATTCCATGGAAAAGTTTCTAAATGGAAAATCTTCTCTTCAAAATACAATTAATGACCATTTTCATGTGTGAAAGAACCATCTCCTCTTTATCTCCTTGAATATGGTTAAATACCTCCCATCAAATTTCTCCATATTCTGCTACAAATATGTGTAAATTAGTTTGGGGGTTAATAGACACATTGTTGAGTATTGAGGACACTGACATAACATTGTCAGTCTTCCCCTTTTTATAACTAATTCTGAAATATTGCCATGGCCCTTAAAATTCTCTATGACCTGACTCCAATCTCCCACTTCAGCTAAATACTCATGAAAGTGTACACTTCATCTAGACAAATTGACTGTCTTTATTCCACACATTTCCATGATTCCTCCTTCTGTTTAATATCATCATTTTACCCAGAATACTCTTCATCGACACTGATAGAAATTTCAGTGTGGCCTTTCACAGTGCCTTCTCTCGCTATCTCTCCTCTGCTTTGTTCCTGTACTGACTGCCTTCTTACCTTAGACACTTATGCATAAAAGAACTGTGAACCAAGATGGAAAGTGAAACTGCCTATGCAATTACCCTGTCACAAACTGGCAGGTCCAGATTTCTAAGAATTCTGATTCTAAAAACTATTTTCTCTGTTCTAACATACCTACATTCCTAAATGGTCAAATTCTAAAGAAGATCATTGTCATTTAGTCCCCTTTTTACATGACTGGAGTGTCTTAACATCGGAGTCAGATCAATTTAAGCTCTAATAATGACTGACACTTGTTATTGTCTGATCTTGCTAAGTTAATTAAGCTTTCTAAATTTCAATTTCCTTTGAGGTCAATTCAAAGTATGGATAAGGCACCTGGGAAAATTAAAGGAGATATTATATCCAGTCCCATAGCATAAAGCTTCCCAGGTACTTAGCAAAAATGTGCTAGTACCCATATCAGTTGTTATCATAACTATGCTGGCATAGGCTAATGAAAAGACACTTTTGCATGCCTTATAGTAGCTGGACCCTGACTTTGATCTTGTACTTTGTCTTAAGTGTCTTACTGCTTCAAGACTCAATCTCATATGACTACATTATAAGGGGTAAGCAAGATGAGTCCCTGTGGTTGTTATCCTAAGCCTTAAGTGAGTTTCTGAACTCAGTGTAAGTAAGACTCCCCTGTGCTGTGGCTTGGCCATTGTGTTTAATGCAGTGCCCTTCTTCTTGGCTGCCTGTAGCTTCTGGCCAGCCTATCATTTCTTTAAAAATCACATTTAAATGGTATTTTGCATAAGAAGGAAATATGAACCTTGAAGGCTTAGTGATTGAAGAACACTAATGGAGCGTTGCACAGTAGGAACAATCAAACAAAATTGAGCGGAACAGCAACTAAAAGCCCATTTGTCCAAATGCAGTCAAACTTGTTTTCGCAAATAGGCAAAGCCAGCCATTAGAGCAAGCATGAGGACCATTTCCCTTCTATGGGTTGGTGGTTGAAAAGAAGATGAAAAGTATCAAGGATACAATGTTTTCTATAAAGCAGAATGCATTTATTGGTACTCATTGTATGAATGTATTAAATTAGTACAAAGTGAAAATTGATGATCTTCTTTCTAACTGAACATTTTAAGGGCCCAAGTTCATTTATGGTCAGTGTGCATTCACAATGTGTGGGGATTTTTTTTTAATAAAAGTCCCTAGCTATAGCATTGAGAAATGAAAAGTTAAATAAAAAGGTAAAGAGAATGACCTAGTGGTTGAGTACAGACTATAATGGTAGAAGGAAATACACAAGAAAATGAAAGCATACTTTGAAAACTACAATATTTGACACTAACAAGAGGTAAAGGAAATGAAGAGTCATTTGTCACTGATAGAGTACCTTCAGCAAGCCTGAAGAAATGAATGCTTCTTTGAAAACTATCCAAATAGTTTAGGATTAATGAGTAGAAAGTTTTTGACTGTTGTCCTACTTCCAGCATATGTGTGGGATATCCTGTTCATAATAGTGATTTGCCCTGACAGAGATTCTCAACCTGCAAACTTTGTGTCCATCCAATAAACCTAAACAAAATATGACATGTACTTCCATCTGGGATTGAAATCTGGGGAATCTTTTACCCATTTTTCCCTTTTTTATTAAAAGAAAAACTTGAACCTTTCCATCCCCAGTATTTTACACCTCTAAATACATACTGCTAGCACCTACCCCCTCTCCCTGTGGCCCCTTTCTAGCTTCCTGGACTCTTCAGACTCTTACTCTAGTTTACATACTCAGGTTTTGCCCATTTTTTATAAGCAGGCTTTAGAAAGAGATGAGTAAAACTATGTCTATTGTGAATCCATAATTTTGACTTTCTAGAATATTTTTAAATTCTTAGAAATGAATTATAATTTACTTTAAGTAATAGAGCACCAGTATGTCTTATGGCAATTATTAAAAAGGTTAAGAACACAATTTTTAGAAATGGAAAATTTTGTGAATTATTACTTCAGACGAAATGAAAAAAAAAATTAAATCTTAGCTGCTTCTTTGCATGTGTGATTTTTGTACCAAAAAAAAGTCAAATCTTGTCCATAGTGAAGTAGTATAACTTCACAAAAGTTCACATGCCCTGAGTTCTCTTATCAGATGAAGATCATATACACTATAAACTTTCTCACACTCTGACTTAACTACCTTCATGGGTAAGAAAACACACTTCACCTCTTATCACATTAATTTGAAAGCTGCTCTAGGATGGAATTGTCGTGGCATAGGTGTGCCTCTGTCAAAGGGAGATCTTTGTTTTAAAAGAATGAAGTGATTTTCTAACCTTCTTTTAGAAACTGTGTTCACTAAATTGGAAAATATTACACATGCTGTTTAGCTTCCAATGTTTTAACTTGGTTTATCTGTAAAAACCTGATCTTAAGCTTCCTGAGAACAAATAATTGTTTTCTAAAAGCACATCTTCAATAATGGCTTAACTCAAAAGCATTTTTTTCTGAATAAATTTACAACAGTTATTTTATAATATGAGATGAGAATGTTCTTATCTTTTTCTGAAAGAAAAAAGTTTATGTAATTTAAGCTTTCAAATTTGGGACATAGAAATTGTTTTCTAAGACCAAAAATCATAATGCTTTCAAACTATCACATTACCAATTCCAATCACTTCCTAGTTGCTTCAAGCATCATTCTAAATTTTGTAATATGTTCTTTATTCTGCATTAATTAATAACTTTGTTTCAAAAGCTGAAATAAATGTCTATGAACTTCACTTGTCAGGAGAATAAGCTCCTAGTAGGTTAAATGCTCTCTACTGTTGAGCATCGCTAGGTAGTCACATGATGTGAATATCAGGACTGGGAAGTAGCATAGAAAAGAAATGTGCCCCTTTTTAGTAAAGCATATATTAGAAATGCCTGGTCAGTGTAATATTTGTGGTGAGAATGTTTTAATATATGATTTTTATTCATCTTGCTGTTTTCTGGGCATTTGTGATTTCTCTATAATCAAATGTTTGCATGTCAATCAGACATAGTGATATTTGCCTGTGATCCCAGCCCTTGGGAGACTCGAGGCAGAAATATGAAATCCAGGACATATTGGGCTATATAGTGAGACCCTGTCTCAAAAACCAAAAAAAGTGAAAACAGTTGTATATGATGACTTTTTGTGTCAATTTCAGTTTGCTAAAGGCTATGAAGTAAAAAATTTCCCTCTATTTCAGTTTGTGCCATTCAGGGACTATATTGACAGAAGTGGAAATCACATCCTGAGCATGGCCCGACTGGCTAAAGACGTCCTAGCTGAGATCCCAGAGCAGTTTCTCTCCTATATGCGGGCCAGAGGAATCAAGCCTTCACCTGCACCTCCCCCGTACACCCCGCCTACACATGCACTACAGACACAAATATAACTGCTCTTGGAATATAAAACTGACTACACACCAATCAGAACTGCCATGTTGATGTTTTGTGCCTGGTGCTATGCCATGAACCAAGGAATCAGATATGTTTTCTCAGTTTAGTTTCAGCAGTACTAGATAATGTGCATTCTTGGATCCAAAAGTAATTCTCTTCCTAAACCAAAACTGTAAATATGGTTGTTGCATGAGCAACAAAAACGTGTTGAAATGCTTGAAGCAAAGTGCAGATGTTTCTCTGAATCTTCACGTGTTGTTCTGATAGACTAGCTAAATTCCAATATACTTTGGGGAAAAAGCACAAGCTGTTTTTAGCTCAAGTATTGTCCTTGACTACTAAATGTATAAGACAGCAGTCTGTGGATCAATGTTTACATGTTACTACTTTTTAAATTTCAATACTTTTATAACTGTTCTTATGAATAAGTTTTAAATACTTAATCCTTTGTCTTCTAAATTGCAATAGCTATAATCACAAGAGCAATATCTCTTTGAATTATTGTCTGGACAAAGTTACAGATAAAGTGAAAATGATGCATATTTCACAAAACTACATTGTCTTAAGAAGCTGCATCTGCTTAGTGGGTAATATTAATCTGCAGTATTTGCTGAGTATGGGAGCCTAGCAGTTGCATATCCTACAAGAACATATTTTTCCCATGGATTTTGGGCTCTAAATTTAGACTTCAGTCAGTTTATGGTTTGTAACATGAAGTAGAAGCAATGAAAAGTTAAATATTGTGACCTGTAAATGCACAGAATATCCTTTGTGTAAAAAGTAGCATCCTTATATTATAATGTTATATAGAAAGACTAAACCAAGAATATATAACTCTGAACTATGTAACAAATGTTTTAAACTTCTTATTCCATTATATCTTGTCTAGATATTTTAATTCAAAGGGACATCAGCTCTCTTGATTGGGATTCATTGTTATCACCATTCCACTTTACCATACAGGTGTACAGACTGGAGACTTTTGTGAAATTCCCAGTTCAGTATATATGACCACATAACTCAGTGCACAATACATTTGTGAAATAACTCTTATATCCTGACCTGCCTGTGCACAATTAATTATAAACATTTTTGCATGTACATTTTTTTACACAAATTACAGTTTTGTGAAGTTGCGTCTAAATCAAAGAATTTATTTAGGAAAAATGGCCTTAAATTCTCACAAAATTCCTGGAAATGATTGTTAATTGCCTTCAAAACATAGAAAAGTGTATTTATTTTTCTTTTTGTGTCAACATTGTAAGTGCTTTATGATATTTTTCCTTACCTGTACTCTATTTACTACTTGCTTTATTTCTACTGTATGCCATTCTCTTGTCCCAGCTTGACCTAAGGTGACATTTTATAAGCATGAAACTATTTTACTGGAAAAAATACATAAACATATCTAATGAAATAACTTATATAACTGCAATATTAAATTTGTTCATTTTTAAATATATATTAAAATCTTTAAAAGGGTAACTATTTGCTCTGTCCCTTTAAGGTATGAATGATCTAGAATCTGATGATTATTTTACCCAGCGTGAGTATTTAGCTAGTTTATTTTATTAGCCTAGAAGTTTTTTTTAAATGTACCTTCATTCATCAGTCTAAAAATCAAACATTATTCTTTCTTTCTCATAACATCAGCTGTTTTCCTTGGGTTGACCTGAGAAAATGAAAGATGCACACACTCTTGTCTAAATAATAGCATACCCAAGTGTGGTGGGGCTAGATGCCAAGAATGTAACTGTTTTGTGTCTCAGAATGTGGTAAGACCATTTCTTTTGATCACAGTTGTGTTTTCTTTTTTTAATATTACTTATAAACTTTGTATAGCCACATCATGTGTTGGTACCATTTTCCTCCTCCCTGCTCCCATTCCACTGAGAGCCTTCCTCAGTGGGATTGTTGGTATTCACCATGAGATTGTGGATTATGAGTTGTGAGAGCAGTAATCAGTTATTGTGGGAGGGGGGAATGTCTCTGGATATCCCCTTCCACTTTGTGGCTCTTATGATCTTTCTACCCCCTTCCACAAAATCCCCTGAGCCTTGGTGGGTGTGTTTTAAGTCTACTTGAGTGTTGAGTTCTCAGCAACTTCTGGATTTCTGCTTTGGTATGTTTTAAATATCCTTGGTATCTATCACCATCATCCTGGCACAGGTTGTCAGGCTCACCATAGAAGCAGCAGTCTTGCTCATCTTGCTGATTCCTCTGTGGTTTCACCTGGGCCCTAGCTAACTTGTGAGGGGTGATTCATTTCATGATTCGGACTCAGCTATCTTCTCTTGTCTTGTTGATAGATTTTGGTTGTCCTCAGTGTTCACTGCCTTTTGTAAAAGAGAAAACAGATTCACCAACAGAGTAAGATCAGCATAGGTTAAAGTAAAGTGAATTAAGAGATTTGTATGGGTGTAGTCTGTTTTGGCAAAAATCTAGTGGGAACTTCTCATTGGAGTCCATGATCCTGGTCTCCATAGGTTTCTGATTCCCAGTACCAGTTATGAGTTCCTTTCCATTGAGCAGGTTTCTTAGCCAATCAGGAAGCTATTGGTTACCCACCAAGGCTAGATACCACGATTGCACAGATGTGTACATCTTGTCAGGCTGGTTACTTTCATATAGCAGTATACCCTGCTTGTTCAAAATGTTGTTGGCCATTTTCTCCCAGCAGCTCATGTAGCATTTTCTAATACTACATGGGCTAACCATCTGGAAACTGGCTTCCCTCCACATTCTAGCCAGATCTCTAGATGTTTTATGTTGGCAGCATGTGATGTCTTCAGCAATAGGATCTTACCTTTTACCTCTGGTGGGTAATTAAAAACTTTGATATAAACCTGTCTTGTTTGGGGGACCTCAAAGGTCTCTTTGACCAACAGCGCAATGTGGTTTGCAACCAATTTCTGGTACTGGAAGTTACAAGCCAGAGCCAGTTGTTTTAGGGATAGGCTTCATCTCATCTTCTCCAGGTCCCTTTTTACCAGATGATCTCCCCATACTCTATTGAGGAAGAGTTCCCGGAGGAAGGTTTCTATGCTACCAATTCATTTTGGCTTTAGTTTTGTGTATATTTCCCCCAGCCCTCCCATTCCCCTTCCCCCAAACCCTTCTATCCCTATTATCTGTCCCTGTTGCCTACAACTCAAGCTGTTCCAAGTTAAGAACCACATATGAGTGAGAACATGCAGCATTTGTCTGTCTGTGCTTGTATAAGTTTCTTTAGTATGATCAGTTCCAAGTCCATCCATTTTCCTACAAATTTCACTATTTCATTTTTCCTTACTGCTAACACCCTTCTCATCACCTCTTGTGCCTCTCTTGTAGTCTATCTTAAATTATTTTATTACTTCTGTATGTTTGTATAGGCAAGTATGTATTAATAAAAGTGCATGGAGCACATGTGTGGAAGACAGAGGACAACTTTCATGTCACTCCTCTGTCTTTTCAACTCATCTGTGGCAAGATTTGTTGCTTTGGATTCTTACTCTTCTATTCTTGTCTGCACTCACATCAAATGTCCTCTGCCTCCCATCTCATCCTTAGCATCAGTGTACTGGGATTACAGAAGCCCACATGGGCATGAAGAGATTTCTCTTACAAGAATGAGTCTGTTTCTTAGAGGACCTGCCACTGACAGAGATATTATTGAAGAACCTGTCTTCCAACATAAGTATATATTTGTCTAATACAGAGCAGGGTAATGCTGGGAACAAAATAATTATTTTAAATTGATGTCATCATTTTAATGTATAAAAATCTTATTTGTAATTAAACATAGTATACCAATATAATAAATAAGTTGTAAAACAGGTTTCTACTAATATTACAGCAAAGACAATAGTTCTAATTCATGTCACAAACTTGTGAGCAGTTTTTGAGGAAACATCAAGCCTCCTAAACAAGTTGTTTGCATACTACCCACTCCATCATCATCCCTTCTCCAACCCCAACATCTAACCTTGCTTTTATTTCTTTGGCCTCAGAGATGCTTTGAATGTCATTATCAGAGAGAAAGCCTACCACCATGTTCTCACCATGGAAAATGCAAATTCACTCAGAGATTTGTTCCTTTAGGTCTAAAACAACAGTGGCTATGACCTCATGCTTTTCTAATCACAAAGTTATTTGCTGATTTAATTATCATGAAACAGGCCTGCTGGGTATTCATAATGCAATTAGATGAGCTCACTCCCCACAGATAGGATTTGCTATGGAAGATGTGGCTATCATTGACCTTACAACTTAAAAGGAAGTATAAAGGAAGAAATAAACTTAGAGTTGACTAAAGTAGCTATCCTTTCACCAATCATCCTCACATTTCAATATAAGTAAGTTAATATCTTATGTGAATGATTCAGTAATCATCTTGATTGTGTTCATACATTCCACAACATAGTTTTAATAGAAAATATTGACTATAGCACCTTTCAAACCTTCTGATTTAAATCTATGCTGGACATGGTGCCTTACACCTATAATCCCAGCACTCAGGATACTGAGGTAGGAGGGGGTCCATGAGTTGGCAGGTCAGCCTTGGCTAGAGTGAGTCCATGTCTCTAAACAAACAAAATTTTAACCCAAATTTATTACAATTAATACAATTGCTTCACTATCACTTCAAACAATAGCAAAAGACAAATCCTGTTATTTAGAGCTTGGTAACTTTATCATGTACTTTAAATCATTTGGAAAGAAATTATGTTAACCCTGAGCAGACAAAGCAAAAAAAAAATCACAAAGTACCTCTCTTTGGGTTCATTCAGAACATAGTTTGCAAATAACACATAATGTTTTTTCAAAACACCTATAATAGCTGGTCCCTGAGTTCAGTCATCGAATGACATTCTTGAAAGATGAATAAGTACAGGTAACCTTTAATTTTTCACATATTTTGTGAGGACACTTAGGAGTTTTCAATCAATACTTGAAATCTAAAGTCAAAGAATTATGTAATACACTTGTCTTCCATAGGCTATTCACAAAATTCTCAGAAGACTCACTAAAGGAGTAAAGCTAGTTGACAACAAATATATTGTTTGTCAAAAGATCTAAGTTCCCATCCCAACAGTCTGGAAACAACCATTTAACATGGGGATATTTTCAAGTCTTCAAAGCACTCTTCTGTTTTTTCCTAGACATACGTTCTTTAATTGGTGCGTTCCCTGAAGCATGGCTCTTTGAGAGGCCAGTAGGAGGGGGTTATTGAAAGAAGTTGAGGTGCTTAGCTACCCAAGTACCTTCTAAGCGACTGCACAAGGAATTTTCACCTTCTCATTTAAAAGGTAGCTTATTCACTTAGATATGAAGAGGCAATCATTTAGTGTCATTATCCTTTTCATCAAAGAACACAGGATTTGGGACATGTGGGAGAAAGGGCCAAAGTGCCATTTCTGTGCCAGGTTTTGAGATTATGCATGTGTCACATCCCTTTGTCCTTCACAAAGAGAGCCATTGGCCACACATCTAACAATCTTGCAAGTATTTTCTCTATATTTGAGGTTTACCATAAAATATATCACAATCTACTCAAAACAAATATTTTTTAGTAGGTAATTTATATTGATTTTGCATTTCCCTGTCCTAAATGCTCATCCAACCTTTCTCCTCCCCTTTAAGATGCAGATCAACTTCCTACACTCCAGGGTTTTACAGTATCATGGAACTACAGCCCAGACCTTCATGCAACCTTTTTACTTTGCTAACATTACCTTGAGTTCATGCATCCCTCTAGCCCCATTCCTTCATCTAGACCTCCTTTGATGACAGACTGGACAGTCTCCTGGTTATGCACTACCATAATGCTTTGCTTTTCTCTTCTTGCCACCAGCACTATAGTTGTTTATTTCTGTACTTCAGTTTCCTTCATGAACCCATGAAAGACAGACAGGCAACTTCTATCTATAGCTATAAGTAGGTAATAATTGAATCATGAAAGTGAACTGAATCTAAAGACTGATTACTAAAATAATTTAGTTAGTAATTTCACATCCTAAAGTAAGCCTGAGTTTCAGTGTATTCAGATTGAGAGAGAAAAGATAAAATCTTAAAACTGCCAAACCTCACTTGTGCCAGTTTTCTTTCTTCTAAACTAGATCTGAGAGACATAATGAATAGAAATCAGCAGCTCTGCCATGCTCTCAGGGCTAATTAGCAGTTCAATGGGTAAAAGCAGGTGGGCAGCAGAAAAGAAATTAATGAAGCTTTGTCACAATTTGATAGTCACTTGCACTTGATTCAGTCTAGACTGGAAGAAGGGGCCAAGAGGCCAAGTTCCTATGTCTGTTCTGAAACTTACTTTGAATAAGATGCCTAATGTAGCAATACAAAACAGTCCATGATAAATAAAATAGAACACTCTATTAAGTATATTGACTCAGATTTTCCCTTAAAATTAAAAAGTGGCAAGAATTTATGTTTTAGATACTGGAAAGGAGTACTAAATCCTTATCTGTGCCTTTTATCTGTGTTTCTTTCTGAATGAATTGTATATGTTTCCATGTGGAGAAGTAGAAGGTGTACTGTCTGTCAGTCTATCTATCTGTGTGTATATGTTAGATAGATAGATAGATAGATAGATAGATAGATAATAGATAGATAGATAGATAGATAGATAGATAGATAGATAGATAGATAGATAGATAGAGTAGTAAATATGGACCCAATAAATAAGGACATGAGATACTGAAGAAATGATAATCTTTTTTTTTTGAGTGCTAGTTATTGAACTGAGAACCTTGTTAGGCAGGTATTCTACTTTTGAAGTGTATACCTGACCCCTTTTGTGCTTATTTACTTCTTCTCTTGATGTTGATTGCCTATCCTGTAGGAGGTGTTGATGGCCTCTACAGGATGTGAACAAGAATTCTGACACTTAAAAGTTTGCAACTGCATTCATATCTGGGCAAGTGTACTTGCAAGTCCTACTGTGATGATATTTATAATTTTAATATACTCCTGAATCCTTGCCTAGCAACAAGGGGGAAGAATTTAATTAGCATAGATTTGACTGTGAAGGAGAAACATAGAGGACAGTAGGTATTACATACTGACATTTAAGCTCAGAGTTCCACCCACCAGTTTATCAGATTGAATTCCATTAAACTTTCTGAAAAGGAATAAATATCCTAAATTCCACCAGCATCCTACATCAAATGATAATTTTCTCTAACCTGTAGTATGTCAGCATTTAATCACATATAAAGAACTACCTTACTTGTAACCTCCTGTCTATACCTGTCAAAATTGCTTGGAACAAATGTTTCTTTACAACACATCTTCCCTGCTGCCTCTTGATTGCCAGGAACCATCCTTCTTTTCTTTAGCATGGTCTCATCTACTTCCCTACACGAGGGTCTGTATTTATCCTGGGTGGTTGTATTGCCATAGTAGAACTGGGAGTCGACATCGGATGGGCTCATTGACACAATACATTACAGTCTTTCATATAACCTTGTCCACAACAAAAGTAGTACTTTTGTCTCCTACCTGCAATACTCCTTTGCCTACTTTCTTTGTTTCTGAAGAGATGATTTAGCCATCCTCTTAAAGACTCCTCAGACCCTGCCAGCAGTGTTACTCTATAGTTTTTCTCCACATATCCATTCTTAATGGATCCTCCATACCTTGCAAGACAGAAGTCACTATTCTTACTTCATGTTTTGTGTACTTTTTTTTTTTTTAGTAGCAGAAACAGTTTATCAAAAATAGATACACTTCCAAGGGAAAAAGCACGTTGTAACAAAGAAAATATTTAAATGGTCAATGATAAATGCTATACAAAGGAAGTAGGGTTTTATGTCACATACTGAAGAAAGTTTAGGCCATTATTATAGTGTGGACTTTCTCACACATGCTTGCTCTGGGAGATATATTTCTTTTCTTAATTATTTTGTATTAAGAAACTTTTCAGGAATATATCATGTGTTGGTGCCATAATTTCTTTCCCCCTCTCCCCATCCCATTGAGGGCCTTCCTTAGTGGGATTACTGGTGTTCACCATGGAGTTTTGGGTTATGAGTTGTGAGAGCAACAGTCATTAATTGTGGCAGGAGCAATGATTCTGAATATTCCCTCCCACCCTGTGGTTCTTATTTTCTTTCCACCCCCTCTTCCACAAAATTCCCTAAACCTTAGTAGGTGTGTTTTAAGTCTACATTAGTGTTGAGCTCTCAGCAGCTTCTGGATTTCTGCTTTGGTGCATTTTGAGTATCTTCATTGTCTGTCTCCATCATCCTGGTTCAGGTTGTCAGGCTGTCAGTGGAAGCAGCACTCTTGTTCATCTTGTCAGTTCCTCAGTGGAGTCACATGGGCCCTTGCTGCTGTGCTACAGGAGGTTCATCTGCTGACAGGAAATCAGCTATCTACTCTTGTCATATTGATAGATTTTGGTTGTCCTTGGTTCTCACTGCTTCCTGAAAAATAAAAAGATTCTCCAATGGGGAGTGAGATCAGGATAGGTTAAAGGGGATAAGCATTGTTAATTTAGAGAGATTTTGATGGGTATATCCACACTATTGGCAAAAGACTAGCGGGTGCTTCTCACTGGAGTCCATAATCATGGCCTCCATAAGATTCTGACTTGGTTCCAAATTCCAGCTATAGGTCCCTTTCCACTGAGTGGATCTCTTAGCCAATAACAAAGATATTGGTTACGGGGACAGCTTGAGTTGTAGGCATACCAGACAAGCAACTTGAGGGATAAATAAGAGTGATGAAAGTGTTAGGGAGAGGGGAATGGGAAGGTAGAAGGAGATATACACAAAACATAATCCAAAACAAACTGGTGCCATAGAAACCTTCCTCCTGGATAGCAGACTCAAAGATATAACCCCTCTCTCTTAGTTAAGAAGAGCCCTGGTAAGGGAGAGATGAAGCCTAACACTAAAATATTTTGTCCTTTCTTTTAACTCCTAGAAATTGGTTATAACCCACACTCAGCTATTGATCAGAGAGACATATTAGGTCCCCCAAACAAGACAGCCTTCTGTAAAAGCACTTGATTTGGCACCTGAGGTGAAAGGTAAAACCCTATTGCTGAAGACACCACATGCTGCCAGTGTAGAACCTTGAGAGATCGTGCTGGAATCTGGAAGGAAGCCAGTTCCCAAGGGTTAGCCAGTATAGAGCTGAAAAGTGCTACATGAACTCCTGGGGGAAAGTGTCCAACAACATTGTGAACAAGCAGGGGACACTGCTACATGAAAGCAACCAGCCTGAAAAGTTGTACACACCTATGCAATAGTGGCACACAGCCTAGGTGGGTGTTGTGTGTACTTTAATGTAGGTAAAGAAGAAGCCAAAGCTTCAGTGAGTGTACTGTTATTCAGTCTGAAGTATGGCAGTTTGGGGATTAGGTACATAGAAGTAGAGTGCAAGTAGAATGTGATAAATTTATTACAAGGGTACTTTATCAAGGTTATCATGAAGGTCACAAGATTCCTTTACCCCCTGAAACATGTGAAGATCACATAGCATTTTTCTCAGGATGGCTCATGTGATGACTAACCAGATGTGTTTATCTGTAAGCTCCACTATGTCTAGAGTTGCCTGCAATTCTGAGTTGCCCACCTATGCTTCAGAAATAACCTCATGCATTGTCTATGGCATTGGATCCTTTCCAAGGTGACACGGCATGTGACAGGTAAGTACGTGGTTGAAGAATGACACAGTCCCCAGAAGCTAGGTTGAAACCTTCATGAGTCCATGGCTGAACTCACAAGGAAGACTAAGGGAAATGAGTTGGGTCTTGGAAATGAGCATGCATGGCCTTCAAACCCCACAAACCAGCATGGTCTGCATTCCAGCTGTACCTCCTCCTCCTCTCCTACATGAAGGCAACTTACAGTGAAGTGCAGGCAGACATATAAACACACAATTCTGTTTCATACTCCTGGCCTTCTATGTGCCAGTCATTTCATGTTTTCAGTCCTCTTCATCTTCCGGAGCTCTGCTAGGTATTTCCAATGTAAATTTAACAGTATAAAAGTCTTTTTATTCTTTCTTTATGAATGGGCATTAGGTTTATTTTTCAGTTTTGAAATATTATTGAGAAATCTTAAAGCGGGCTGGAGAGATGGCTTATCAGTTAAGCTGCTTGCCTGCAAAGCCTAAGGACCCAGGTTTGATTACCTATGACCCACATAAAGCCAGATGCACAAGGTGACACATGTGTCTAGAGTTCATTTACAGTGGCTAGAGGCCCTGGCACACCCATTCTCTCTCTCTCTCTCTCTCTCTCTCTCTCTCTCTGTCTTTCTCCCTCTTCCTCTGTCTCTCTCTCTCAAATAAATAATTAAATAATTAAAAAAGGGAAATGTTCATCTAATTTTGATTGTTTCCCATAAATACTGGTTCAATCATAAAAATACACAAAGGCTGCTACAGGTGTAGTCCAAGAAGGACAAACTACATCTCAAGATGACAGTAGAACTGGGCATTGTCCGTGTTGGACTGGTTCTGAAAAATGCAATATTAAAGAGTTGCAGGGCAATGGAGGTTTACACCTAGGTTTCAGAATGGCATCAAGGCCAGTCAGCATGTAACAGGAGCAAAGTCTCTTACTGGAGCTTTAGAGCAGCACGTGCATGAAGGTGTTAAGGTTATCCCTAAGTTGCAGGGGTGACCCCCAGATACTGGAGATGCCAGAAATGTTCCCACTTTCTGCCACTTACTGAGGCACCAAATGAAGACATCCCAAGAGAGAAGCTACAGGTGCTATATGTGGCGGAAATGGAGAGATGAGGCTACCTGTGGTAGTTTGAATATGAGCCCTGCTAGAGGAGGTGTGTCACTAGGGTAAGATTGGAGTCAGTCCCTACATCATGTTCAGAGTCAGCTTCTGATATATGTATGTATGTATGATGAAGTAAGCCAACTTCTGTCATGATGAAGCTTCTGCTGAAATCTGAAAAGCTCAAATAAACCTTTTCCTCCCATAAACTGTTTCTGGCAAAGTGTTTGTCCCCACAAGGAGAAGGTAATTGCAACACCACCTCAATCCCTAGAAGCTGGAAAGGAAATTTAGTTTTTGCCCTACTGTGTTTCAGTATTGCTTTGGCAGAATCTTTCCTTGTGGCCCTCCTTTTCATTTTTCTTGGAATGTGAATATTTACACTAAGCCATTTCTATTAGAAGTATGAAAGTTTGTTTTTATATTATTGAAGCTCACAAGAGAGTTACTTAAGTCTTAGTGGAGAATCTAGTTATAAACTTTTGAACAATGATTTTTCTTGGTCGGATTATGAGGTCTCTCAAAGATAAGCTAAATGCTTTTTAAAAATTGTAATAATATAGCCATGAGCCATTGATGACCAGAGAAGGAATATTATAGCTTAAAACTGATGTGTTTGGATGTTAAGTTGTCAAGTGGAATTGTGATGGTTATTCCTTATCATCAGCTTGATTAGATGTAGATTTATCTAGGAAATACACTTTTGGGTATCTCCAAGAGAGTGTTTCTGAAGAAATTTAACTGAGGAAGAGCAACACACCCTAAATGTGAGTGGCACCGTACAATGGACTAAACTCAGACTAGACAAACAGGCAAAGAGGAGAAAGCCACATGAGCACTAACATTCATCTCTCTGCTTCCCAACTCCAAATGTAGTGTGACTAGCTGCCTTATTCTGCTGCCACCATTTCTTCTCCATGATGGACTGTATCCCTCCCCCCATGGGCCTAAATAAATCTTTCCTTCCTCAAGTTGTTTCTTGATCAAGAAGAAAAAAAGTAATTACTATAGAACTAAGCTATTTTTTGATGCAAGCCCAACAGACTGACCTTTTTTATGAGGTGGTGGGGGGTGGGGGGAGAATTGGCTTGCCAGGGCCTCCAGCTACTGCAATTGAACTCCTGACATGTGTGCCACCTTGTGTGGATATGTAACCTTGCACACTTCCTTCACCTTGTGTGTCTGGCTTATGTGGGACCTGGAGAGTTGAACATGAATCCTTACACTTCATAGGCAAGTACCTTAACCTCTAACCCATCTATCCAGCCCAGATTAAGCTATTTTAAGAGCATCCTTTTTAGCTCAATTGTAGCTTCGCTTTACATTTGCTCCCAAGTTTAACTGTTCTTGGTTCCAAATAAGATGGTAGGCTGTTTATAAGATTCTCTACCTCATAGCATCTCTCAGTTCTAAGCTGCATTCACTTATATCTGTGAAATTGCTTAAATCATGATTGAATTACCTTTCTTAGTAGCCACTCTGACCTCTTCACCCTGAAACTAATAATCAGCAAATGTACCAAATGAAAAAAAGAAAAACAGAAAAATATTCACAACATTGAGTTTGGGTCTCTCCAAGACTTGGAATCTCTTTACTTTTTGGTGGTAGTTTCATTTTCTTCTGGATCCTTTTCAAGCTCCTATAGCACCCTGGAAGAGCACCTCTGCCAAACTGGATACTCTCTTTTATGAGTTTTTGTTTCAAGTCTTCCTTCTCTTTATTCATTCTCCCATCTTCCTCTCCATTTTGTTCCTCTGGCTTTTCTAGCATTTTGTATGTGGAAATATTGGTCTGTCACAAGTTCTTCAGTCTTAGAATTGGAAGTTCCAGTTGGTGAACTTGGGTGTTGGCTTTTCTCCAGTTCCCTCTCTCTTTCCTGGACAACCAAGGGTCCACCATTGGTGATTTTAGGGACTGGATTATTTTGTGGCACAATTCTGTTCCTCCTGAGCTTCTGCAGGTAGATAATTAGTAAAGGTAGAAACTTTTTCTCCAGTGCTATCTGTGTACCTGGGCTCCTTAAGATAGACCTTTCGTAAGTTCAGAAGTCAGTTTTTCCATGGTGCTCTTTCTGTGCCTCCTGGACTCCCACAGGTTGGTCATTGGTGTGTTCAGGTGCTGTCATTTCTCCAGCATCCTCTGTACCTTGGGGACCACAGATTAGACATTAGTGGGTTAAGGTGCCTGCTTTTCTCTGACACCTTAGGTTTCCCATGAGCTCCCACAGATTGGCCACTGGGGACCTTGGATACCAGCTTTTCTCTGGAACCCCCTATATTCCTCAGACTGCCTCTGATCAGCCGTTTTTGAGTTTGGTGACACTTTTCTCAGTGCCCACTATTTGCCCCAGGCTTTCCTCAATTAGCTGATGGTGGGTTTGGGAGAAAGATTTTCTCTGGCTTCCTCACCATCTCCCAGGTTGCTACTAATCAGCCATTGCACCATTAGTAAGTACAGGCACACAGGCACCAGCTTTTCTCTGGCACCTTTTCTCCTTCCTCCCCTGCTTCCACTCTAACTTCTGAAAATCAGCTATTGAGGTTCCATTACTATACTTTATCCATTCCCCTCTCTATTTCTTGGGCTGCCATTAATTGACCATTACTGAGTTCCCTTGCAAGCTTTTCTCCAGGATTCTGTCCACTCCACCACAAGGCCATCAGTGAGTTCAGGTTCCAGCTTTTCTCTAGTTCCCAGACTGTGACAGATCAGCCATTGGTGAGCTCAGGTGTCAACATCCCTCAGCACCCTCCAAACTGCCAAAAGACACTTGGAATGGAACACCTGTGTGAGTCAAGTTACTGCTGCAGCCCATCAAAAATAACCTCACCTACCCCATCCATTGATTAGCACCAAGTGTTTGCTGTTAAGCACAGCAAAGTGAAAATACACGCAGACACACACCACCACCACCACCACCAAGCAACCATCCAAATACTAAACACAGGTGTGCCAGATAAACATGAACAAATTCTACATCCAGATGAATAAAACTCAACACAAAATGGGTAATATGAAAACTAATGCCAATATATCTCCAGCAAGAACTACCAATCCCATAGCAGAGGACCTTCATGGGAGCCACTTAGAGGAAACTACAAAGAATTCAAAAGAATGATTATAAATACATATAAATCACTCAATGATGATACAGATAAACATACAAGTGAAGTCCTGAATAAATTCAAAGAGAATACAAATAATGCCTAAAGGATTTCCAAGAGAACACAAACATCTAGATGAAATGGAGAAGTCAAATGGAACTCCATCAACATAAATCCTAAAGAAAAAACAAGCTGAAATGATGCTGGAGATGAAGCCAACAAAAAAGTTCATGGAAAGATATGCCAAGTGGAATGGATCAAGCAGAGACAAAATTTCACACAAGGTAGAAAAATTGGGTTAATTGTTCAAAACCAGCAATAAGTTCAATAAACATATAAATAAAACATGAGAGATACTTGGGACATTATGAAAAGACAAAATATCTCATTTATAGGCAATGAAAGGGGAGAACTTCAAGCCAATGGCATACCAAATAAATTTAAAAAAGAAAATTTCCCAAATCTAGATAAGGAAGCACCCATCCAGGTACAACAGGCAATACAGGACACCACATAGGACCAGAAAAGAAATACCCAATTTCACTTTATTTATTTATTTATTTATTTGCTTGTTTGTTTGTTTGTTTTTCGAGGTAGGGTTTCGCTGTAGCCCAGGCTGACCTGGAATTTACTATGGAGTCTCAGGGTGGCCTCGAACTCATGGCAATCCTCCTACCTCTGCCTCCCAAGTGCTGGTATTAAAGGAGTGCGCCACTACACCCGGCTAACCCCATATCACTTTATAGGCAAAACATTAAAACAGAGGAAAGTATACTGAAAGATATACAAGAAAAATATCAAGTCACATATAAAGGATAGTCCATCAAAAAGGACAGCTAATTTATTTAATGAAAACACTAAAAGAAAAGGGTTTGGAATGATCTATTTCAGGGATTGAAAGACTACAGCTGTCAACCCAAACTATTATACTGTTGCAGTTACCTTCCCATTGCTTGGACAAACACCCAACTATCAGCAGCTTATGGGAGGGAGCATTTTATGCTGCCTGATAGTCTCAAGAGAAAGCTTCATGATGGCAGGTAAAAGCATGGCATGAGCAGAGGCTGGACATCACCTCAACCACAGTAGATAGAAAACAACAGCAGGACAGCACATTCTCTCTCTCTCTCTCTCTTTTCCTCTCACTCTCTCTCTTTCAAATAAATAAATGAATTAATAAAAATAAGAATCAAGCTAGAAATTAACAAAAGACACAACAGAAATTTCACCAACCTCTGGAGACTGAACAACGCATGTTTAAATAATGAATAGGCTGTGAAAGAAACCAAAAAGGAAATTGTAAAATTTCTAGAACTGGATGATAATGAAAACACAACATACAAAAAAATTATAGGACACAATGAAGGCAGTCTTAAGGGGAAATTTCATAGCATGGAATGCCTTCATAACAAGGACAGAGAGCTCTCAAATTAATAACCTAACCATCCACCTAAAGGCATTGGAAAAACAAAAACAATCCAACCCTCAGAGCTCCAGATGGAAGGAAATAATTAAGATCAGAGCAGAAACTAATGAGTTAGAAAATAAGAAAATCAATTAAACAAAGAGCTGGTTCTTTGAAAAGACAAACAATATTGATAAACCCTTGGCCAATTTGATAAAACAAAAGAAAGATAAATCTAAAATTAACAAAATTGTAAATAAAAAGGGAGATGTCACAACAGACATCAGTGAAATTAGAAGAATCACCAGGACACACTTCCAAAACCTCTACTCCACAAAACTGGATAATTTCAAAGAAATTGAATTCATAGATACATACCTCCTACCAAAACTAAATTCAGAGCACATTAACTTTCTAAACAAACCTATCAAATCCATTGAGTTTGGAAAGATAATCAAAAAACACCTCCAAAAGAAAAGTCGAGGACCAGATGGCTTCTCAGCCAAATTCTATCAAACCTTCAATGAAGAACTGAAACCATGATTTCTCAAACTCAGAGAACAGGGACTATTCCACAACTTCTTTTATGAAGATAATATCACCTTAATACCAAAACCAGACAGAGATAAAACAAGAAAATAAAGCTATAGATCTATATCCCTAATGAACTTAGATACAAAGATCCTGAGCAAAATCCTCACAAACCAAATTAAGCAACACATCAAAAGCATTATCCACCTTAATCAAGTAGGCTTCATCCCAGGGATGCTTCAACATATGGAAATCTATTAATGTGATCACATAAACTTAATCACAACAACCACATGATCATTTCAATACATGCAAAGAAGACCTTCAACAAAATATATCACTTCATGATCAAGTGGCTAGTCAGAATAGTCATGGAGGGTGTATATCTCAACACAATAAAGGATATATAAAAGCACCTAAAACCCAAATAACATTTAATAATGAAAGATTCAAGGAGATCCACTGAGATCAGGAATAAGACACAGGTGCCAATTCTCACCACTGCTCTTCAACATAGTGCTAGAAGTTCTAGCCAAAGGAATAATAAAAGAGAAAGATATAAACGGAATAGTAATTGGGAAGGAAGAAGTCAAATTAGCCCTATTTGGAAACGGCATGGCCCTATACATAAGTGACCTGGAAGACTCCACCTCAAAATTTCTAAAAGTGATTAACACTTTCAGCAAAGTGCAGGATACAAAATAAGCACACAAAAATCAGTAGCCTTTCTATATGCAAAGGACAAATATACAGAAAAAGAAATTAGCAAGACTATCCCATTTTTAATAGGGGCAAAAAAATCAAATGCCTTGGAATAACGCTAACTAAGGATGTGAAATTACCATATATATATATATATATATATATATATATATATATATATATATATTAGTGAAAACATAAAAACACTCAAGAAAGAAATTGAGGAGGACATGAGCAGAGGAAAAGACCTTCCATGCTCCTGGCTACGTAGAATTAACATTTGAAAATGTCAATTATACCAAAAGCAACATACAGCTTTAATGTAATACCAATAAAAATCGCAAATTATTCTTCACAGATATAGAAAAAATTATCTCAAAATTATATGGAATGGCAGAAGGCCTCAGATATCCAAAAGTATACTCAGCAAAAGAAATACCTCTGGAGGTATCACCAGACCTAATCTAAAGGTATACTACAAATCCATACTAAAAAAGCATCATGGTAGTGGCATAAAGACAGTCATGTAGACCAATGGACAACATTGAACACCTGGCCTTTAGTTCAAGTAACTACAGTGACTTGATATTTGACAGAAGTGCCAATAGCATAAACAGGAGAAAAGACAGCATATTCAGCAAATAGTACTGGACAAATTGGATAACCACATGTAGAAGAATGATGCTAGACCCACTCATCTTACCATACACAAAAATCAACTCCAAATGGATTGAAGATCTCAACATAAGACCTAAAACTACTTGAATAAAAACATATGAGAAATTCTCCATGATATACGAGTGGGGAAAGACTTCCTGGACAAAACCCCAGTAGCTCAGGAAACTAAACAATCACTTAACCAGTGGGACCTCATAAAACTAAAAATCTTCTGCACAAACATACCATAATCAGAGTCACTATATTACCCACAGAATGGGAGAAAATCTTCACCATCTATACCACTGACAGAGGACTAGTGTCTACAAAGAATTCAAGAAACTTAACAATAAAAACTAAAACAACCCACTCAAAAAATGAGTCAGACAACTAAATAGAGAGTTCTCAGAGGAAGAAATACAAATGGCTAATACACACTTAAGGAAATAGTCAACATCCTTAACCATCAGGGAAATTCACATCAAAAAACTATGAGATTCTACCTTATTCCAGTCAGGATGGCAATCATTAAAAAATCAAATGACAGGCTGGAGAAATGGATTAGCAGTTAGGGTGTTTCCTTGCAAAGTCAAAGTACCTCGGTTCAATTCCCCAGGATCCATGTAATCCAGATGCACAAGGAGGCACATGCTTCTGGAATTTGTTTGCAGTGGCTGGAGGTCCTGGCATACTTATTCTCTCTCTCTCTCTCTCTCTCTCTCTCTCTCTCTCTCTCTCTTTCTCTCTGCCTCTCAACTAATTTTTTAAATTAATTTATTTTTTTAGCAACTTCCATGATTGTAAAAAATATACTATGGTAATGCCCTCCCTCCGCCCACATTTCCCCTTGAAACTCCACTCTCCATAATGTCCCTTCCCCCTCTCAATCAGTCTCTCTTTTATTTTTATGTCATCATCTTTTCCTCCTATAATGATGGTCTTGTGTAGGTAGTGTCAGGCACTGTGAAGTCATGGATATCCAGGCCATTTTGTGTCAGGAGGAGCATGTTGTCAGGAGTCCTACCCTTCCTTTGATTCTTACATTCTTTCCACCACTCTTCTGCAATGGACCCTGAGCCTTGGAAGGTGTGATAGAGATATTTCAGTGCTGAGCACTCCTCTGTCACTTCCTCCCAGCACCATGGTGCCTTGTGAGTCATCCCAAGATCACTGCCATTTGAAGAGAAGGTTCTCTACCAAAACTGAGAGTAGCATTAATTAATGGGTATGAACATTAAGAGAAGTGTTTACTGGGCAGTTTGATGAGCATAGGATATACATTTAGCCAGACAGCAGCAGATGTTATACCCCTAGGGCTCATGACTAACCCTGATGTAGGTTTTCAGTATCAGGGGTGTATTCCCTCCCATGGAGCAAGTAAGCCTCCAGTCCAAATAGAGGGCAGTTGGTTTCCACCATGACAGACGTGCCACTATTGTACATGTTGGCTCATTTGGCCTGGCTGGCCAAATATAAGGCTTGCAGTGCCCACTGTGGAGTCTATTCACTGATGATTTCTCTCTCTCTCATTGAACTGCATCCAGAATGGCTTCTTCCAGCTTTCTGTCAGCTGGTATACATGGAGGAGGTTATCAGCTCAGTTCCAGCAAGATTTCTCACTGGCCTTGTAGCCCCAGTATGTGGAGTCTTCAGCAATAGGGTCTTACCATCTATTCCTGGTGGGAAACCAAGGGCCTTGGAAATGGCCTATAATTTTTTGTGGGCTTCAGGGACCTTCCTTGCCAACAACTCACTAGAAGGTATTGCATCCCTGGCATGGAAATTTTTCTAGTAACAATCTACAGCTCCTGAGTGTACCATTGCCCCAAAATTAGGTTTCTATATGATTTATTTATATCCTCTTAGATTTTGATTAGCCCTCCCTCCACCTTTCCTTTACTCAATCTCTTCCCCTGACCTCACTTAGGCCTTTTCACCCCCATTAATCTATTCTTAAATTTATACATATACAATATCATCCTATTAAGTACCCCCCTCCCTTCCATTATATACCCTTTATATCTGTTTTCTAGCTTACTGGCCTTTACTACTGAGTTTTCTTACTACTCACACATAAGTCCAATAATCTGTAGCTAGGATCCACATATGAGAGAAAACATGCAACATTTGGCTTTCTGGGCCTGGGTTGCCTCACTTAGTATATTCCTTTCCAGATTCATCCATTTTAGGCAAACTTCATAACTTTATTTTTCTTTAACACTGAGTAGAACTCCATTGTGTAAATATGCCTTATTTTCATTATACACTCATCAGTTGAGGGACATCTAGGCTGGTCACAGTTCACAGCTTGTAGCAGAAAGCTTCAGGTGCGCTAAGATGAACTTCCAGACCAAGCACAGTTATGGAGTAAGGGATATTTATTGAAGCTTACAGATCCAGGGGAAGTTCCATAATGGCAGAAGAAACTGGCCTGCCTTCACAGGACCAAGCAGAGAGAGAGAAGTCCAAGCCTAAAGCCAAAAGCCACACAGCACACTTCAGGAACTCCAGCTAGGCACACTTTGCATATCTTTAGATTGAAATCTGAAACCCACCACCACACCTTAAGATCCACCCAGTGACATTGCCTCCAGCCAGGTGGCTGTAGATGCAAACTACAAACAAATAAACAACTGAAGATATTGGGGGCCATCTATTCTATTCAATCCACCACACAGCTATTGTGAATAGAGCAGCAATAAACATGGTTGAGCAAGTATCTCTAAGGTAATGAGATGAGTCCTTAGGATATATGCCTAGGAGTTCTATAGCTGGGTCATATGGTAGATCTATTTTTAGCTGTCTTAGGAACCTCCACACTGATTTCCACAATGGCTGGACCAGAATGCATTCCCACCAACAGTGTAGAAGGGTTCCTCTTTTTCTGCATCCTTCCCAGCATTTGTGGTCATTTGTTTTCATGTTGCTAGCCAATCTCACAAGAGTGAGATGGAATCTCAATGTAGTTTTAATCTGCATTTCCCTGATGACTAGGGATGTAGAACATTTTTTAAATGCTTATATGCCATCTGTATTTCTTCTTTTGAGAACTCTCTATTTAGTTCCATAGCCCATTTTTTAATTGGCTTATTTGATTTCTTATTATTTAATTTTTTGTGTTCTTTGTATATCCTAGATATTAACTTCTTTCCAGTGTATACCTGGCAAAGATATTTTCCCATTCTGTAGGTTGCCTCTTTGCTTTGCCATACCAAGTATTTGTAATTTCATGAGGTCCCAGCAGTTAATATGTGGTTTTATTGCCTGAGCAATTGGGGTTATATTCAGAAAGTCTTTGCCAAGACCAATATGTTGAAGGGTTTCCCCTACCTTTTCCTCTAGTAGTTTCAGAGTTTCAGGTCTGACATTAAGGTCTTTAATCCATTTGGACTTACTTCTTATGCATGGAGATGGTGAAAAGGATCTATTTTCATCCTTCTACAGATACATATCCAGTTTTTCCAGCACCATTTGCTAAAGAGGCTGTCTTTTCTCCAGATTATTTTTGGCATTTTTGTAGAATATCAGGTGGCTATAATTACCCAGACTTACATCTGGGTCCTCTATTCTGTTCCATTGATCTTCATGTCTGCTTTTGTGCCAGTACCATGCTGTTTTTGTTACTATGGCTCTGTAGTATAGGTTAAAATCATGTATGGTGATACCACAAGCCTTATTTTTGTTGTTCAATATTGCTTTAGATATTTGACATTTTTTTGTGCTTCCAAATGAATTTTTGAGTTGTTTTTTTCTATTTCTGTGAAGAATGCCATTGGAATTTTGATGGGGATTGCATTAAATGTGTAGATTGCTTTTGGTAATGCTGCCATTTTCACAATATTGATTCTTCCAATCCAGGAACAAGAGATGTTTTTCCATTTCCTAGTGTCTTCTGCAATTTCTCACTTGAGTGTTTTAAAGTTTTCATTGTAGAGATCCTTCACTTCCTTAGTTGGGTTTATTCCAAGGTACTTTCTTTCTTTCTTTTTTTTTTTTTTTTTTTTTTTTTTCTTTTGATGCAATTCTGAATGGGAGTGCTTCTCTTATTTTATCCTCTGTGTGTTTGCTGTTAGCATAGAGGAAGGCTTCTGATTACTTTGTGTTTATTCTGTATCCTGTCACATGGTTATAGGTGTTTATCAGTTCTAACAGTTTGCTGGTAGAGTCTTTAGGGTCCTTTTTATACAGAATCATGTCATCTGCAAATAATGATTACTTGATCTCTTCCTTTCCCATTTGTATCCCTTTTATGTGTGTCTCTTGCCTTATTGCTATGGCTAAGACTTCTAGTACTATATTAAATAAAAGTGGGGACAGTGAATATACTGTCTTATTCCTGATTTCAGTGGAAAAACTTCAAGTTTTTCCCCATTTAGTAATATGTTGTCTGTAGGCTTATCATAAATAGCTTTTATTATGTTGAGATATGTTCCTTTTATTCCCAGTCTCTGTACAACTTTTATCATGAAGGGATGTTGAATTTTTGTCAAATGCTTTCTCTGAATCTAATGAACTAATCATTTGATTTTTGTTCTTTAGTCCATTTATATAATGTATTACATTTATTGATTTGTGTATGTTGAACAATCCCTGCATTTCTGGGATAAAGCCTAATTGGTCAGGGTGAATGATCTTTCTGATATATTCTTGTATTCTGTTTGCCAATATTTTGTTGAGAATTTTTACATCTATGTTCATGAGGGAGATTGGAATGTTTTGTTTTGTTTTGTTTTGTTTTTTGTTCTATCTTTGCCTACTGTTGGTTTCAGGGTGATGCTGGCTTCATAGAAAGAGTTTGGTAGGATTCCTTCTTTTTCTATTTTATGAAAAAATTTAAGAAGCTATGGTGTTGGTTCTTCCCTGAAGGTCTGGTAAAATTCAGCAGTGAATCCATCTGGGCCTGGACTTTTTGTAGTTTTGAGATTTTTGATAACTGCTTGGATCTTCATTGCTTATGATAGGTCTATTTAAGTGATTAATCTCATCTTGATTTAATTTAGGTAGGTCAAATAAATCAAGGAAATCATCCATTTCTTTCAGATTTTTATACTTAGTGGAGTATATGTTTTTATACTATGTCCCAGAAATCATCCATTTCTTTCAGATTTTTATACTTAGTGGAGTATATGTTTTTATACTATGTTCCTATGATTTTTTGAATTTCTCTGGTATCTATTGTGATGTTGCCTTTTTCATCTCTAATTTTATTAATTTGTATCTCTTCTCTCTTTCTTTTGGTCAGATCTACTAAGGGTTTGTCAATCTTGTTTATCCTTTCAAAGAACAAAGTCTTTGTTTCATTGATTCTTTTTTTTTTTTTTTTTTTTTTTTTTTTTTTTTTTTTTGGTTTTTCGAGGTAGGGTTTCACTCTAGCTCAGGCTGACCTGGAATTCACTCTGTAGTCTCAGGGTGGCCTCGAACTCACGGTGATCCTCCTACCTCTGCCTCCCAAGTGCTGGGATTAAAGGCGTGCACCACCATGCCCAGTTTCATTGATTCTTTGGATTTTTTTTTGGGGGGGGTTTCTATTTCATTAATTTGTGCCCTAATCTTTATTATTTCTTCCCATCTACTGTTTTTCAGTTTGCCTTGTTCTTCTTTTTCCAAGGCTTTAAGGTAAAGCATTAGGTCGTCTACTTGAGACCTTTCTAATTTCTTAATATAGGCACTTAAAGCTATAAATTTCCCTCTTAGGACTGCCTTCATTGTGTCTCAAAGGTTTTGGTATGTTGTGTTCTCATTAGCATTTGATGCTATGAACTTTTTTATTTCCTTCTTCATTTCTTCATTGACCCATTCATCATTTAGTAGTGTAATGCTTAGTTTCCATGATTTTGTGTATGCTCTATCACTTTCCTTGCTACTGACTTGTAGTTTGATTCCATTGTGGTCAGATAGAATGCAAGGAATTATTTCAATTTTCCTGTATTTGTTAAGATTTGCTTTGTGTCCTAATATATGGTCTATTTTAGAGAATGTTCCATGTGCTGCTGACAAAAATGTATATTCTGCAGCATTTGGATGAAATATCCTATATATATCTGTTAGGTCCATTTGTTCTATGACCTCATTTAATCCAGATGCCTCTCTGTTTAATTTTTGTTGGGATGACCTGTCAATTGATGAGAGTGGGGTGTTGAAGTCACCCACTACCACTGTGTTTGGTGTTATCTGTGACCTTAGTTCTATTAGCATTTGTTTGATGAAGTTGGGAGCCCCCATGTTAGGTGCATATATGTTTAGGATTGTAATGCCCTGCTGTTGGAGTGTGTCTTTAATAAATATAAAGTGACCTTCCTTATCCTTCCTAACTAATGTTGGACTGAAGTCTACCTTGTCAGATATTAAGATAGCATCCCCTGTTTGTTTTCTAGGCCAATTTGCTTGAAACACCATTTTACAAACTTTCATCCTTTGTAGAAAGGTGAGTTTCTTGGAGGCAACAATTGAAGGATCCTGCTGTTTAACCCAGTCTGCACACCTATGTCTTTTGGTTGGGGCATTGCAATTGGACTTTACATTGTTTCATTCCAAGCCCTTCTGGCTTTCAGGTTTTCCATTAAGAAGTCTGAAGTAATTCTGATGGGGTTACCTTTAAAAGTGATGTGCTGTTTTTCCCTAGCTGCTTTTAGGATTTTCTCTTTGGGGTCAATGTTTAGTGTCTTAATGACACTATGTCTTGGAGAGTTTCTCCTTTGGTCCAATCTGTTTGGAGTTCTGTTAGCTTCTTGTATCTTGATGGGCCTTTCTTTTTAGAGACTGGGGAAGTTTTCTTAGATTATTTTGTTAAATAAGTTCTCCATGCCTTTGGTCTGAATTTCTTCTCCTTCCAGTATTCCAATGATCCTGATATTAGGAAGTTTAAGTGTATCCCACAATTTCCTCATGTTCTGTTCACAGAAGTTTTTGAACTTATTGAAACTTTTGACCTCTCAAGCTGTTTCTTCCATCTTGTCTTCCAGATCAGAGTTTCTATCCTCCACATGGCTGACTCTATTCTTCAGAGCTTCTAGAGAGTTTTGGACTTGTTCAATTCGGTTTGCATTTTCTACTACTTTTCTATGTAGAGTTTCCATCCCTCTGTCAAGCTCCCTTTTCACATCATTTTCTGATTTTCTTGATGCTTCTTTGAATTCATCCTTGCATTTCTTTATGTCTTTATTTAGCATTGCCAGCTGATTTTTGAGGTCCTCTTTTTTTTCACTCTCCTTCATATCTCTTAACTGTCTTTGAACTCCTTCCATTTTCTTATCTATTAGGTCCAGTCTAGTGACAGCAGCATCCACACGATTATCAGTCCTTTGTTGCTTTTGTGCACGTTCTACCAGTAGCTTGGACAGGGTTGCATTGTTCATAGCTTCATTTTGGTGTTGTGATCCTAATGTCTCTTCTATGTTTTGATTAGAGATGTTCATTGTAGGACTGGGTGATCTAACTGGATTTTCTTGCATTTGATTTTTCATGTTATTTCTTTTGCACTGTGGTGTACCTATCCCAGTGTATGGGCAGGAAGATTAGGATTGTGGTCTCGATGGGAGGGGGAAGTGGTGCCTCTTGGAGGAGCTGGCCTGGGCTAGCCAGCAGGCAAGCAGATGGGCTGAGTGGTCTTGAGCTAACACATGGGTGGGTGGATCAGCCTGAGCTCAAGCACAGTGGGAAGCTGAAGCAGCCTGAGACCAGATGCCAAAGCAGTCTGAGCTCTCACTTGTCACAATGTCAAAGCAGCCTGAGCTCCTTCATGGCAGGGGCACCAAAGTTGCATGAGCTCTCACACAGTGGTGTGTCAAAGCTGCCTGTGCTCACGCTTGGAGGGATGCTGAAACACCAAGCACCGAAGCAGCTTAAACTCACACGTGGAGGAACACTGGGACATGGAAGCAGTCTGAGCTTGCCCACAACAGGACAATGGTGGTCAGCTTGTGTGGCAGACAGGCAGGGGCTTGCACCTGAGCTGGCGCAGGCAGACAGGTAGAGTGATCTTGAGCTCATGTGGGAGGTGGAATGGGCCTGACTTCACACATGAATGGGCGGCAGTATGTGGGCAAATGGGCAGAGCAGGCTAAGCTGGCAAAAGCGAGGATCAGCAGTGCACATGTGGTGGGCAAATGGACCGCTGGAGCCTGAGCTCCAACAGGCCAGTGGGTGGAGCCTACCCAAGGTCACACATGGGCAGGGTAGCAGGGCAATCACCCCTGTGCAGTGAGGCAAGTGAAACTATGTTAGCCTGAGTCCCCTTTCCTACCATAAGTGCAGGGGTATCCTGAAGCTGGGACTGTGGTTATGGCAGCTGCTTGGGGGGGGGGGGTTGTTGGGGGAATGGTGGGCTATCCATGAGCGAGGCAATCATTCCCTTTTTTTCCACCTCTGTTCCCTCCCACTGGCAATCTATTAGAGATTGCTTTCCCCTAAAAGACCCAGTGAACTCTTACTGCCTTGCCTTTCTTTCCCAGGGATGTGTGGTGCAGTTAGGCGGTCATCATCTTTGCCAGAAGTCCTAGTTAGCTGCAGTATTGTTAGATGTATTAATCAATCTGACATTATATACCTTCAGGGTAGGAGCTTAAGATGCTAGGTGTGGCTCACAAGACTCTCAGAGTATCTACAAAAGTGACCCAAGGTATTGGGTTTGCCTGCTATGAGAGTATTCAAGTAGGCTGAGTGGAACAAAATATAGGCAGATTCTAAAATTTAACTAAACAATGTACATATTCAATGAAAAACAGCAGAGTATTTATGCAAGAGTAGGTATTATGACAACCAGATCCTCTAACAATGTCACAGTCCCTTAGGATGTGTGTTGCCCCACACCCTTAATCCTGTCAACTAAGATTTCTGGTCTGTTGAGGGTTCCAAGTCAGCTTGTGACCGAGTGAGACCCTTCCCTAATGAACAACACAAGAGGAAACTAAGCAACTATAAATCAGGAAGCAACAAATGACAAGCCCCAAATAACTTATTTAAGAATGGGAAATCCAACCATCCATCAGATTTAACATATAATTTATCCTGATATGGAAGGTGCAATTAGCACTGTTGATTCAAGCCTATATTCCAGGCTTATTTGGTGGGTACTGACCTGGTGTAATCCCAGTTACCTTTTGGGATGATTTTAGTCTCAGTTATGCTGCCCTCTTGTATGAGCCCCTCTGTGGGTTCAAGCAGACTGGCTGGGTTGCTGGATTGCTGCAAAGATATTCATAAGCAACCAGCATGACATGATGTACACAGGAATGCAGTGGTGGCACATAGCCTTGGTGAGTGACCAGTGGCTTTCTGATTGGCTAAGAGATCCTCTCAGTGGAAAGGAACCCATGGCTCCAATTGGGAACCTGGTCAGAATCCTGTGGAGACCAAGATTATAGTCTCCAATGACAAGCTCTCACTAGTCTTTGACCAAAAGAAGGGCCACATCCATCAAAATCTCTCTAAATTAAAGATGCTTATCTCATATAACCTTTGCTGCCTTCATTCTCTATTGGAAAAATCTGTTTTTCTTTTTTAGAAGGTAGCAAGACCCAAGGAGGCAAACCACTCCTCGCACTTCAGCCATGATCCAGGTGAAACAACAGAGGAACTGGTGTGATGAACAAGAGTGCTACTTCCATGGTGAGTTGGATAATCAGCACCAGGGTGAAGGAGACAGATTCAGAGGATCATCAACATGTACCAAAGCAGAAATATAGAAGATACTGAGAGCTTTTCAATGAAGTAGTCTTAAAACACACCCACCAAGAGCCACAGGTTGGGGCAGCATACCCAGAGGCATTGTCCTGCTCCTCAATGACTAACTTATGCCTTCACAACTCATAACCCACAATCCCACAGGGAATACCAGTAACACCACTAAGGAAGGCCCTCAGCATAAATGGGGGCAGGGAGGGAGGAAATGATGGTACCAACACATGATGTGTTCATATAAAGTGTATTCATAATAAAAAGATGGATAATTCTCTACATACATATGGCCTATCAAAGTTAAACCCTAGATGAGATAAATAATTTTAAAAGACCTATAACAAGCAATAAGATTGAAGTGGCAATTAAAAAAAATCTTCCAGCAAAAAAACAAGATCCAGAAGGGTTCAATAAAATATTCTATCAAATTTAAAGAAATGAAACCACCACTTTAGAAAACAGTCCATAAAACAGAAATGAAATAAGTACTCTCTAACACATTCCACAAAGCCAGCTAATATCAAAAACAGATAAAAACACAATAAAAAAGAAAGCTAGAGACGAGTATTCCTGGTGAACCTAAAGACAAACGTTCCAAACACCAGTAGCTCTCCAGGAATCCTCCAGGCCCTCAGTGCCAGATTCGAACTACTTCTGTTAGGTTCTTAGACTCTCCAGCATACAGATAGCTACTGTTGGAACACCCAGGCCATGTCATCTAGGCCAATCTAATACAACCATTCCAGCAGTTCTGTTCCTCAAGAGAACCCTGAATAATACATTTGACTAACTAAATTCAGTTCATACATTTACTGTCAGTGTTGATTGTTCATCATCTTTGATGATAAAAAGTTACAATAATAATTTCTAAATATATAAACAAAATCACATAAAATATACCAGAAATAATAACAGATCTCCAACTGTTTTAATCCTGTAAGTATACAATTATGTACTCCTAAAAAAATTCCAATAAAATACCTGCAAACATAAAATACCTACAAACATAATTCAAGAATATATCAAAATGATGATTCACTTTAATCAAGTCGGCTTTTTTCCACAAATGCAGGGATGGTTCAATATACATAAATCAATAAATAAAATGCTTCACATAAATGTAATAAATCACATAAGGACAGAAACATGATCACCTCAATGAATACAGGAAAGGTCTGATAAAATTCAACATCCCTTCATGTTAAAAATACTGGATAGTCTAGGGATGGAAGGAAAATGCATCCACATAATAAAGGGTATATATAATAAGCCTATAACCAACATCATATTAAATGGAGAAAAAGCATTCCCACTAGGATCCGGAATAAGAAAAGGGTGAAAATTGTCTCCACTACCCACTTCTATTTAATATGTGTTTGAAGTGCTATCTGTAATGATAAGACAAGAGAAAGAAATAAAAGGGCTAAAAATTGGAAATGGAGAAGAAGTCAAATTAGCCTTATTTGCAGATGATATGGTAATATACATAAGAGACACTAAAGGCTCCACCAGAAAACTTCTAGAGCTGATAATCATTTTCAGCAAAGTGGCTAGATACAAAATTAATGCACAAATGTCAGTAGTCTTATGTACCAGTGGCAAGCACACTGAGAATGAGATCAGGGAAATGGTCTCAGTCACAATAACCACAAAAAAATTTAAATCCCTTGGAATAACCCTAACCAAGGACATGAAAGACCTCTACAATGAAAACTTTAAAACATTGATGAAAGAAATTGAGGAAAACAACAGAAAATGAAAAGATCTTTCATGCAATCTCTATGAAAATCCACTAGTATGGAAGCTTCTCAAGAAGGTAAAAATAGGCCTATTGTATGATCCAGCTGTACTACACCTCAGTGTATATTATAAGGACTCTACATTTTCTGTAGAGATACTTGTTCATGCATGTTTGGTTGATGCTATATTCACAATAGCTAGGAAATGAAATCAGCCTACATGCCCATCAACTGATAAATGGATAATGAAGACATGGCACATATGCATAATGGGGTTTTATTTACCTGTAAAGAAAAACAAAAATATGAAATTCACAAAAAGTTGATTTATTTGGAAAATACTAAGTCAGGTAACCCAGGTTCAAAAAAAAAAAAAAGAAAAAGAAAAACACTGCTGCATGTTCTCTCTAATATAAGAATCCTACCTTTGAATTTTTACATTTATGTGGAGTAAGACTCAATAGAGGTCAGAAAGCTAGAAAGAAGCCATGAAGGGGTACAAGGAAGAGATTAAGATGAAAAGATAGGAGATATGTAAGCAGAAGGGTAGAATACTGTGGGTGGAAAGCTGATACTGAGGTCAGGAGAAAGGAATGGAGGAGGCAAAGCTAACCAAAACTAAACATACTGTGAAAAAACCATAGGTAAACTTACTTCTTTGTTAACTAATTAAAAATATAAATAAGCTTCTTGTCAAGATGGCATCCACCTAACCATGCCACGACTCCAGGGAAGGAGAGGCAAGGAATTCAGGGGTCACTGGGACTTTTAGGGGAGAAAAATCTCTAATAGATCACCAGTGGGAGGATGTGGAGGGGCAAAAACGGGAATCTGCTGATTCCCACACTCTCAGGAAACCCACCAGTCCCCCAATCCCCCCAAGCAGATGGCCTACCCAGAGTCCCAGCCTCAGGCTACTCTCCCAGTAACTGCAGGTAAGAAGACTGCCAGGCACAAGCAACTGCTGGGATCCATACCCACCCCCTCTGCATGTTCACAGATTCCCCCCCAGGCCCCTCTGGGTCTTCAGACCCCCCACGAACCCCCACTTTGGTTCCTCTCCACCACACCCCTGCCGTGACTTTGGAACTGTTCCAATCCTCCCCGCCACCCCGTGACTTCCTTCTGACCTTCTCCACTCTGCTCCGCTCCTGCTCCATGGAACTTCAGACCTTCTCTGTTCCACCCTATCCTGCCCCATGTGACTTCCCACCTGCTCTGCTCTGCTCTGCCACCAGCCTGCCTCCGTGTGACTTCCTACCCACTCTGCGCTGTTCCACCCCGCCACACCTAACTTTATACCTGCTCTGTTCCACTCTGCCTCCGAGACTTCCACCCTCTCTGCTCAGCACCTTCCCCTGCCCCCTGCGAATTCAGACCTGATCTGCTCCATCCTGCTCCACTCTGCCCCAATGTGACTCTTGACCCTCGCTGCTCTGCCCTATCCCACGAGACCTGCCCCCATGTGACCCATCAGAGCAGAAATTAATGAATTAGAAAAAAAAGAAAAAACTTAAGGAAATTGATGAAACAAAGAGTTGGTTCTTTGAAAAAAATAAACACTATTGACAAACCCCTGGCCAATTTTATCAAGAAAAAAAAAGAGGTGCATCAAATGAACAAAATTCAAAATGAAAAAGGAGAGATCACAACAGACATAAGTGAAATTGGGAGAATCATCAGGACTTACTTCAAAAACCTCTACTCTACACAATTGGAAATTATGGAGGAAATGGATAAATTCCTAGACACATACCATCTACCAAAGCTAAAGTCAGAGGAGATTAATCTCCTAAACAAACCCATCACACCCATTGAAATTTAAAGGTAATAAATAAAACCTCCCCAAAAAGAAGACTCCGGGACCAGATGGCTTCTCAACTGAATTCTATCAAACCTTCATGAAAGAACTGACACCAATCTTTCTCATACTGTGCCACACAATTGGAGAACAAGGAAAGCTCCCCAACTCCTTCTATGAAGCTAGTATCACCCTAATGCCAAAACCAGGCAGAGATGCCACAAGAAAAGAAAACTACCGGCCTATTTCCCTGATGAACTTAGACGCAAAGATCTTGAGCAAAATCCTCACAAACTGAATTCAACAACACATCAAATGCATTATTCACCTTGATCAAGTGGGCTTCATCCCAGGAATGCAGGAGTGGTTCAACATATGGAAATCTGTCAATGTAATACACCACATAAACAAGGTTAAACAAAAACCACATGATCATTTTGATAGACATGACAAAATACATCACTTCATGATCAAAACATTGAAGAGAATCCGCATGGCTCGTTTATAGCTTAACACAATAAAGGCTGCTATATACAAAGCTCTTAAAGCCCAAATAATACTTAATGGAGAGAGACTGAAGGAATTTCCATTGAGTTCAGGAGCAAGACAGGGGTGTCCAATCTCAACTCTGCTCTTCAATATAGTACTGGCAGTCCTAGCACAAGCAATAATACATGAGAAAGCAATAAAGGGGGATCCAATTTGGAAAGCAAAAAGTTAAGTTAGTGATATTTGCATATGACAAGATTCTATATGTAAGAGACCTGAGAGAATCCATTCCAAAACTCTTAAAGGTAATAAACTCCTTCAACAAAGTAGAAGGAAACAAAATCAATGCACAAAAATCAGTAGTGTTTCTATAAGCAAATGAAAAAGATACAAAGAAAGAAATATGTGATATTGTACCATTTTCAATAGAAACAAAAACAAAAAATACCTTGGAATAACATTAACCAAGGAAGTGAAAGATCTATACAATGAAAACATAAAAACACTCAAAAAGAAATTAAGGAGGGCTTAAGAAAATGGAAAAACCTCCCATGCTCCAGGATAAGCAGAATTAACATTGTAAAAATGGCAATCCTTCCAAAGGCAATCTACAAATTTAATGCAATTCCCATCAAAATCCCAATATCATTCTTCACAGAGATAGAAACATTGATCTCAAAATTCATATGGAAAAGCAAAAGGCCTCAGATATCCAAGCATATCCTCTGCAAAAGAAATACCTCTGGAGGCATCACCATACCTGACCTAAAGCTATATTACAAAGCCATAGTAATAAAAACTGCATGGTACTGGCATAAAAACAGGAGTATAGACCAAAGGAATAGAAAGAATTGAGGACCCGGACTTTGGGTCAAGTAACTACAGCTACTTGATATTTGGCAAAGGACCTAACAATATAGGCTGGAAAAAAGACAGCATCTTCAACAAATGGTGCTGGACAAACTTGATAACCATATGTAGGAAATTGCAACTTGATCCACACAACTCACCATGCACAAAAATCAAGTACAAATGGATCAAATACCTCAATCAATCACCAGAAACTCGGCTGCTACTGGAATAAAAATTAGGAGGAACATTCCACGATGTAGGAATGGGAAAAAACTTCCTGAACAAAACCCCAGTAGCACAGGATCTTAAACAATCACTCAACCAATGGGATCTTATGAAGCCAAACATACAATAAGCAGAGCCAATAGATTACCCACAGAATGGGAGAAAATATTTGCTGAATATCCAACTGACAGAGGCCTAATTTCTAGAACCTACAAAGAGCTCAGAAACCTAAACAATAAAAAGTCAAACAACCCACTCACAAAATGGAGCAAGGAACTGGACAGGCAGTTCACAGAGGAAGAAATACAAATGGCAATCATACACCTAAGGAAATGTTCATCATCTCTAAACATCAGGGAAATGCAAATTAAAACTTTGAGCTTCTATCTTACCCCAGTAAAGATAGCAAACATCAAAAAATCAAATGCAAACAAATGCTGGTGAGGATGTGGAGAAATGGGAATCCTCATCCACTGTTGGTGGAAATGTAAGATGGTACAACCACTTTGGAAAGCAATATGGAGATTCCTAAAAAAATATATATATATATCTGACTATAGAGTTACCAACAGACCCATTTATTCCCTTACTGAGCATGTACCCTCAAAACTCCATGCCTCAGCTCAGAGAGTTTTGCTCAACTGTCTTTATAGCTGCTCAATTCATAGTAGCCAAGAGCTGGAATAACCCAGATGTCCATCATTCAAAGAATGGATAACTAAAATGTAGTATATCTACATGATGGAATTCTACACAGCAGTAAATAAAAACAACACAATGAAATTTGAAGAAAAATGGTTGAACCTGGAAGATATCACTCTCAGTGAACTCACCCAGTCACAGAAAGATAATCGCTGCATAGTCTCACTCATCCAAAGATCTTAACTTGAATCTACCCAAGTTACCAACATACCTACCAAGCATCTTAAGGACCAGACAATAGGCAGGGTGGGGAGGGAGGGAAAGGTAAGGGGATGGGACACAAAACTGGACCCGAACAGTCATGGTACCATAAAACTCTACATCCTAAAGACAGACCAAATGGTTGAATCATCACCAGGCCCCTAGAGGAAACATTGGATTCACAAGACCCTGGAGAGGGTATGATGAAAACTGACCATTATCTCCTCCTGTTTCTGCTTCTCTCTCTCTCTCCCCCTGTTCTCTCTCATCTCTCTATCTCTTTTATATCACTTATCCTCTTCTGCCTTCTCTTCTTGGGTGCTGACCTGTAAGTCCCAGTACCAGCAGGTGAATATCATCCACAATGAGCTTTTGATCACAGAGACCTAGAAGGTCTCCCAAAAGAAGACAGATTTATGTTAGAGCACTTGATGATCCACCATAGGTTAGTGGTAAGACCCTGCTGTTGAAGACACCGTACACTGTTGGCACACATCATGGAGTGAAATGGCTGGAGGCTGGCAGCTGGAAGAGAGTCAGTCCCCAGACAGTTAGCACATCTAGTGCCAGAAGGTGCTACATGAGTGACTGGGGAATAGTGACCAATATCTGTCCAAGCAATGCATGGTCTAACCTACTTGGCAGCACACAACCTGATGTGATGCTCATAGAAGTGCAATAGTGCTGTATAGCCATGGTGAGAAACCAACTGCTCTCGATTTGGCTAATTGATCTGCTCAGTGGAATGGAACCCATAGCTGGATCTGGGAAACAAGTCAGAACCATATCCAAAAATGAGCCCACTCTCCATTAAATTCTCTCTAAAAAAACAATGGTTATTACATTTACTTGGTGCTAACTTTACTCTCCATTAGAGAATTTGCTTCTCTTTTTCAGATAGATGCAGATTCTAAGGAGAAAACCACTCCATCATACCTCAAAAGGGCCCCAGCTGAAATTAAGAATAATTGAGGAAACATGCAAGAATGCTGTTTTCTTGGTGAACTGGGAACCAGCACAACGGTGAAGGAGATAGACACAGAGAACAATCAATGCCTGCCAAACCAGATATCCAGAGACACAGAGGAGCCCAAGATCTCAACATGGAAACAGACCTAATATGAACCTAGCATGGCTCAGGGAAATTTATGGAAGAGAGGGCGGAAAGAATGTCAGAGCCACACATTGGGTCATGACACACAGAGATATTTCCTCCTACCCAAAACTAAAGGCTAACCACCCCACAGTGCACGACCCATATACCTCAACAAAGAGGGTCCTAGTGAAGTGGGGAGGACAGGGAGGAGGCTAAGAATGGTACCAACTTGACTGTATTCACTGACTAGAAATATATACATATATATACATACATATATATATATATATATGTACATAGTTGGGTGGAAACAGTCCATAGGAGTAGCTAATGCAGCTTTTAGGAGCCATATGTTTCACAGGAATACCCTCATTGCTGCAAATGGGATTCCACCCAATGACCTGTGGTCATTAAGGAAGCTCAAACAACACAGGCTATTGCCAAAGTCCTTGGTTGCTCACCAGAACTAAATGGTAAGACCCTATTGTTGAAAATACCACAAGTGTCAGTCACAGGACACTGACAATCAAGTTGGAATGAAGCTGGATCACCTCCTTCCTCCTGACTAGCTGTTATAGATCTGGAAAGTTCTATGAAAACTCCTAGGGGAAGAGAGTAAGTCATCAGTAAGTTTACAGCTATGAAAATCCACCCTGTGTGCTACACAGCCAAACAAGAGATGTCCACCACTACAACAGTGGAATGACTGTTATGGGGGCAACAAACTGCTCTCTTATTGGATCTGAGACCCATTCCATGAGAGAGAATTTATCTCCCACACTAGTCCAAAACCTATTTCCGGGAAGTTCATAGACCCTAGAGGGGAAGCCACCAATATTGTTTGGCCAATATTGAATATGTGATTGCAATCAAATTTTCATTTAATATTTATATTATGTTTGTGCCCATAGATTACTGCTGTTCTCACCTTTGGTCAGAGAAATTTCTTTCTAAAGACAACGGTGACTATGGGGGAAACACAAACCTCATCAATGTGCTAAGAATGTAGCTGTGGAGTGCCCAACACCAAATAAAGCATCTAAATCATTCCCTACAAGGCTCAAGGAATATTGTAGAAGATGATGAAGAAAGAATATAAGAGCCTGAGGAAGAGAAGGAGTACTTTGAGGCGTTATCCCCTGGTCATGAATTGACTCTTGCATTCATGACCTACCAGTACTTCCATAAGACCTGCATAACACAGTGTTGAGCCTGTCAACATTTTTGACATGGGAGAGAGGAGGAAGTTATAACTAGGCTTGCAGCTATGAAAATCCACCCTGTGTGCTACACAGCTAACTAGCCATGATGAAAGAAGAGGGCCAAAATAATGACATCAAAATATAAAAGTGACCAGTTGGAAAGAAAAAGGATGCAGTAAAAAGGAGGCAGTGGGGGGGATGGAAAAGGCCAGTAATGGAAGTAGATTATGGTCAAATTACATTAAGTTAATGCATGAAAATTTTCAATAAAACTTTTAAAAAAGAAATGGAAACTCCAAGAACTATTAGCCTGTCTATATTCCCTACATTCTAAGCATGTATCATAATGTTCTTTTGTGATCATCAAATCAATGATCACTGGCTATTAAGGAGTCAGTAAGGACCTATGCAGTGTCCAGTGATACATATAGCCGGGATCCCCATAAACTTGATGGCTTGACTCTTATAGGAGTGGGACAAGCTATAAATCTCTTTCAGTATATACAACATTGAAGACGGAATTACCGTTCCTATATAGACAATACACCATTATTTTATAACTATATCTTCTTCTCTTGAAATTATTTTTCTCAAGGAAATGCCATATCTCATCTAAATAGTGTCTGCTGATTCACTGGACAAATTAACTAGATGACCTCAAATTATTTAAAATGTATGCTAGGATTAGCTAAATGTTCTCAAGAATATGCACTTTATAGAATAATAAATTTAGCAAAAAATCACCCTAAATTGTGAGGATATTAGTGTGACTCTAAACTTGCTAAAATTGATGAATTTAACATTTAAAACAATAGATCAGTTTCATAGTATTTCAATTTAATTCAACAAAGTATTGCTTAAAATCAAGAAAAAATGCTTACTATAACTGATCAAGCCCATATTTAGGAAATTTCTTCCTTTTTAAAATGATTTCTCAGCCACTGTAGGTCATGTAAAGCACCGCTTGTCCTATTGATGATTCTGCCTGGTTTGTGGCATACCTTTCTTTGAATTTCCATAGCACTAGTAACAACAACAAAAGTAACTTTTAATATAAAAAAATTCTCTATATTTATCCAACTGCTCTTAAATTTGGATACTTCTGATATAAATTCCTTATAAATTTGCCAAAAAAAAAGCAGTGGCCAGAGTTTTAGGTAAGACCCTAGCAAATAGAGCCGCATTCTGGCAAGCCACATTTTAGGGAAGGTAGGAATTAGGAGGAAGTTAACATTTCACAATAAGATTAAAAATATTTCTTTAGTTCAAACATATAGTTGAAAAAAAAAAAACATGTTGAGACAATAAGTTGGTTAGGTTGTGTCTTGGCACAGGGAACATCCTTCTGACAATCTATCAGTACATCAGCCATTACATGGAGTGTCCCAGTTCTTTGTAGTTCCTTGGTAATTATCACTGGTTTCCTAAATAAAGTTAAAGTACTAGCTTATTTTAAATGAAAACATAGATATGACAAAATGTCAACAAGAAAATGATTTATCATTCTTACATGTATTTTTCTATTTGTTGTAACTCATTCAAAGCAATTTTGCCTGCTCTTTTTTAGGAATGGTTTCATAGAATTTAAAATTTTTAAATTCATATCTCACTTGAGTAAATGCATAAACTTATTATGAAGCATTAATTAAACAAGAACATATATAATAGGACTCATTTTGATCTGAAAGTGACCATTGGAGGTTCTCATTATCTCTCAGTCTGATATCTGAAACCTCACCACAGCAGTCTTCCTGGTTTATATGTTTGTTTGACAATATAGTACTTCACCATACATGGGTGTGTCACATACAGGCAAATGAATTTGACTGACTTAAACCCTCACTATATATTTAGATTTTTTTCCTCAATGTCTGAGTTTACAAGACTACAGGAGTATTTTCTGGGGATCAGATCTAATAGTAATCTCATCCAAAACAATTTCAAAACATTGACTTCATTTTTCTACAAATTTCATTGTGTCATATTTTCTAACTGCTGAATAGAAGTCCAAGGGTCCCGAAAATAAGACCGACTTCTGTCAGAGCACTTGATTTCCCACCAGAGGTTAATGGTAAGACCCTACTGCTGAAGACACCATATGCTGTCAGTATGGAACATGGAATCTGAAAGTGAGCAAGTCCCCAAGATGGGACATTATACACAGAGACATTGTCTCTCTCCCATAACTGATGGATTGCCCCCATAAGGCATGACCTACAGTCCTCATGGGGATCCCTAGCATCCCCAACAAGGAAGATCCCTTTGGAGGGGGGCATGGATGAGGGAAAGGATGGTACCAACATGTGCTCTTTACATACTATGTCCATAACTAATAAAAAAAATTGACTTCAGTGACATTATAGAATATAAATAAAAGAACGTTTATGCATACACACAAATTTAAGTGATAGGACAGGAGTAAGATAAGGGAAGGAAGGAAATTTTACATTTTGTCTTTCTGTTGCAAAGGCACTCTCCCTCTCTCTCTCTCTCTCTCTCTCTCTCTCTCTCTCTCTCTCTCCATAAGTCTATCCACTGTCAGAATGGTTCCTACTTTGCATGCTCTTTAAATCAGTTAATATTTTTCATTAAACAAATGTGACCTATACACATTACATTTGCTCTATCTTTCATCAACTCCCTTACCCTGGTTTTGCTCATCTTGACTGAAACAGCTTTCCATAATGTGAGTCCAATTGGATTATGTGAATTTAAATTTTTTGGTAATTCTCATCAGCTCTCATGTCTAAATGCCAAACTCCTTTCTTGGCATCCGAGTTTATTTAATAGTATGCCTAATTTCTGCTGTTGTGTTGTTTAGGCTAATTTCCACCATTGTCCTTACAGAATATTTGTGCTTATCATTTAAATTTTTCTGCAGTTCCCTTAGATGTCATGCTTATGCATCTCAATTTTCTCAATTTAAATTTACATTCTTTTCACTCCCCACTTCCATTTTTATTTTTATGATCATAGTAAAAACATTCAAACAATAGAAATAGTATACATAGAAAATCGACATTCTTATACCCCATTCCCATTCCCAGAATATGTGCATCATTCTAAATATATTCTGTCTATATAGAAATGTAAATATTTCTCACCCTAAAAAACTAGACATAGGAACATAGTACATATACTCTTTTAGAGTGTGCTTTATAAAACCACTACTTCATGGGTACAGTTCTACAGTTATACAGTCAGACTCACTTCAGAGACTCAATTATTTTAATAAATTCCCTATACATGAACATTTTGAGTGGTTCCCTGTATTATATATATAACATCTTTATACATCAGCACACTAAGAGAGGTGGGTAGTAAAAAATATTTTCCCTGATAAGTTTACAAAAGCCTCAAGTCTGAAATGCTTCAAAATCCAGAATTTTGAACACCATTTTTGATTAGAAATGCTCAACCTGAACTGTGTTACAAATTACACGTGGTAGTTACTGGTTAGATTTGGTGGCTAAAGGAATTCTTTCATTTTTAGGAACAAAAGAACACAGAAAACCTGTACTCTGTGAATTAAGTTACATATTGCATTTGGGAAAATATGACTAAACAATCAGAATTTTGGTATTATTGTTACAACCTTTTCTTTCATACCCATATCATGATGATAAACCAAAGCTTTCATTTTGGGGCACATTCTTCTCTATGTAACAGGAAAAATAAAGACCCTTAGTGAAAGGAGGATGATTAGCTAAAAAACCTTCCTGAGGTTGTTATTTATATTCTTAAGTAGCAAAAGTTATCAAAAAGGATTTTCCTTTTTTATTTGTCCATAATAAAGAAAAAGGAATGAAAAACCTACATGGGCACTGAGTAATCCTGTCATGGCTGGATTTTCAGACAAATTCAAAAGCAACTTCAACTCTTACACCTTAGTGTTTCCATTTTTGGTAAGTAGCAAGTGGAAGAGGTCCATAATACCAATGTTCAGAATGCACTGTTGTCATGGTAATAGTCATGTTTGTCAACAGCCTCAGTCCAGCCAGCTGCATGGCAGAGTTCAGAGAAAACATGCTCACAGACTTGATTGATGCATATCTTTATCTTGATTTGATTTTCAACATTTACACTCAAGGTACTTAGTACATTTAAAGCTTTCTCTTTAATAATGTGGCTTGGATTATGGGGCTGTTTCCAACAACTAGAATTCCACCCAATTCATGAATAATTTCCTATTTAATTAAAAGGCTATAATTGATACATGATGACCAAGGCTTTTTCAATAATTACGGGGTCCTCAGTTGACTCAAGCAGGTAAAGAAGTTTTGCAAGTTGTTCAGCATTGAAAACATCATCATATGAACCATTGCTTAAATCTTCTGCTGACCACCAAGTGTGTAGCCACCTCACACTGGCCTCTTGTCAGCCTGTAAATGCAGAAGCAGGTGCTAACCCAAGACTAGGCTCACTGTTACTCATCCCATATCCTGCATGCCACCCATGCTTCTCCAAAGAGCATCACTGAGCTGCCCACTTCTGCTCATCATTGCCAAAGCATAGTCCATTCTCTGCCAGTGCCCTATGGTATTTTTTGGCATAGTGCCAGCATTGTGGTAATTTAAATTTAATAACATGCTTCTTGAGAAAAAAAATCTAAGTCTAATTTTTGACCTGCATCCCCAATGAGGAAGGCCTCTTCAGAAAAGGGGCAGGGAGGAGGGAAGCGATGGTACCAACATGTGATGTTTACATTCAAAATATGTCCAAATCTGATAATAAAAATAAACTAAAATAAAATAAAATAACAAATTGTTAGAAACATTTTTTAAAAATCCCAGCTCCTAGTATTTATTTGTATCTAAGATTCAGTGAATGTTTGTCAAATAAACAAACACATATAATGAATTTTTGTGGATAGCACAATTAATAGAACAAATGCAGATTTTTTAGCCCCTATTGGAGCAAAATCTCAACAGTCATCCTAAAGTTGTGGAAATAATTTTAATGAAATCAACTAAATGTGTGGTTTTGATATACCATAGTCCTATGGTCATTCTTATCCCCATAAAGCAGTTAAAACCTTTTGTCACCTGTTTTTAATAAATTACAAAGACTTCTGTCTTAGGTTTGTTTGTTTGTTTGTTTGTTTGTTTGTTGTTTGTTTTTGAGACATGGTTTCACCCTCTAGCACAGCTTTGGAACTCATTAGGTCACCAAGGCTATTCTCAAACTACCAGCAATTCTCCTGCCTATTCCATCCAAGTTGCTAGGATCACAGGCATAAGTTGACACCCAGTTTCTGTCTTAGTCCTAGCCCAACATCCAAAGCAGCACCCTGGAGTTGCCATTTTGATAGTACTCAGGTGCTAGGTTAATAGAGTCATTATTCACTGCAGCACTCATGCCGAGTATTTTGAGACATCAATGTACACAAAATAGCACTAAACCTTTTACCAAATATTTAATGAGAACCTATTATTTGTATGAAGCTGAAAAAGACAATGAAGATAATGTTTATATGTCACTCACAGTTCTGTACAAAAAATATTGAAAATTCAGCAGGCCACTGAAGAAGTCATGTGGATGTGTAGAATTACTATATTCCATATTCTATGGACATACCACCTAGTGCACTATGATGAATTTAAAATTGCATCCTTCATCTGGGATGTCTTTCTTTTTATAAAATCATAACACATGCAATCTGATAAGAGGCTAGTATATTGGAAAAAATTTAAACTTTCTCAATAAAATGGATTCTTGTCATTCATTCATGCATGCATACCTTCATTCCACGTATATTACTTTGAGTGACAATGTAAGCAAGCAAGTGACATTAGAAAGAAACCTTTTTTTTGAGAAATTTGAATATGAACATACTGTAAATTGATCATGTTTATGTCCCATTATCCTCGTTTGTCCCCTCTACCCCATTCCCATTCACAGAGGACCTTCTGTTTTCAAAGTAGACCTTTCTTTGTTTTGTTGTCTCATTCCTTTTGTCCTGCTCTGTCCTCCATGTTAAAATGTTGATAGGCTCAGAAAAGTGGAGGTCCTATGGGAGTATCAGTAACAACTGTGGTTGTCATGGATGTATCAGTTGGTTCAAATACACAGATCAATAAATATGATGCACCACGTTTTAGACAAAAAGTGTATCAGATGATATCCCAACTGATACAGAAAAATCACTTGACAAAATTCACTGTCTTTTAATGATAAAATTATAACCACTTTAAGTGTAGAAGTAAAGTTTCACATATATAATAAGGTTGTATATAACAAGCCCACTTCAAATATTCTACCCAGTGGTAAGAAATTGAAAGACTGTCCTTGTGATATCTAAAACATGAAAAGGAAGCCTTTCTTGTCTTCTATTAAGGAAGTCTTGGCTAGAGCAACTAGACAAATTAGATTCTAGGTTTCCAAACAGGAAAGAAAAAAGAAAAAAATGTCACTGTTTGCTGAGGGCATAATCTTAAGCTTTAAAAACATATAAAATCCACCAATAAAATTGACTAGAGCTAATAACTACAATGTATCAGTAACTTTCTCATTACTGAGACAAAATAGCTAAACAGAAACAATTTAGGGAAGGAAAAGCTTTAGTTAGGCATATAGTTTCAAGGGAAATCTATCATGGCAGGGGAAAGCATGGCATAAACAAACAGATGGCATCATATCACATCATCAGAGAAGGAGGAGTAAGGAGAGAAAGGCGGGAAGCTTGTCAAGAAGGGCTGGACTGTAAAGCCTCAAGGCCCCTCCCTTGAAAGTGGTATACTTCCTTCATTTATGGCTCTGCCTCTTAAAGGTTCTGTAACCATAACCTTTCCTAATAGTGACACCAGCTGGAGATTAAGTTTCCAAACACATGAGCTTATGGGGGCAATTTTATACTCATACCACTAGATTCTATCCCTGTCCCCCACAGACTCACAGTCATCTCATGAGGTAAAATGCATTCAGTACAACTTTGAAAGTCCCCATAATCTTTTCTACTTCCAACACTACTCAAAAGTAAAGTCTCATCTGAGATTCAGCTAGTCCCTTATCTGTGAACTCTGTAAAGTCAAAACACAAATTGTGCATTTCCAACATATAATGGCACAGAACAAACAACAGTACAAGGCTTTTCTAGTCCAAAGTTCAAATCTCTTACACAGTGCTTCTGCAAACCATTTCCAAAAACCTAGCAACCACATGAATTAATCACAGCAATGACTCCATAACTGGTGCCAATCTTCTGTATCAGTTAATTTCTTGTTGCTGGGAAAACATATCTAGCCAAAAGAAATTTAGGGGAGGAAAGGGTTTATTCTGACTTACAGTTTCAAGAAGAAGTATATCATGACCAGGAAAGTGTGGAAGGCCAGACAGCTGGCATCACATAATTACATCAGCAGGGAGGAAAGAGAGAGCAAAAAAGCAAGTAGGGCTGGGCTGTAACACCTCAAGTTCTGGCACACTTCTTCCAGTATGGCTATACCTCCTAAAGGTTCCACAGTCTTCCCAAATATCATTATCCACTGGAGATTAAATATTTAAACACATGAGTCTATGAGAGGCATTTTATATTCAAATCACTACACACAATGAAATTGCATATTGTATGATCATCACACAAAAGTCAGTAGCTGTTGGGCACAGGTAAGGGCCCCAGGCCATGGAGGGTTAATGCAGGCCTGAGCTGCCAGGCATGGCTAAGGGCCCCAGGCTACAGGAGGTCACAGCAAGCGTAGAACCAAATAACCTCAGGTCCTGAGGCTGGCTGGAAAGATGCAGCTCCCCCCCCCACCTCCAGAGGTTGCAGAGACCCTAGACGCCAATAACCTCAGGCTCTGGGGCTGGCAGGAGTGAGGCTGCTCCCTCCCCCCAGTCCAGGACACCTGAAGGTCCTGATAAGACTCAGGTTTTACTTTTCCCAGAGCCTTGTGACCTCTTGCCGCTTGCCTGCCATGTCCCTATATGTTAATGAGCTATCAACCAACAGCCTCCACATAGCCAATCCCTCTACAACCCATACACTATACCTTTTCCGGGTCACTACTTAGACTACGTGACCCTCTCCTACTCACCCGTGACATCACTACATGCCAATTAGGCATCAGCAGGACCTTTGAACTAACCAATGTCCCTATGACTTGTACCTACCCATGCCTCTTCCCACTCTTTCACAAACGCAAATAAACAAGCTGTTCTCTGAAGCTGTCTCCCTGGTGTTTCTTCCCATCATACTCGCACCCTGAGAAGCACCGGGGTAGGTAAATGTTCCCCTGGAGGGACATTGTCCTCCTGAGGGTAACAGCCCCCTGTTGCTTTGCCTTCACAACTGAGGGTTGACAGGTTTCTCTCTTTCCTCCTTTACTTTTGGTTCATGTTGTCATGAGGGACCAGATACAGCAAATGGGCAACTGATGTCTCTTGGCTGAGGCCATTTCCTTTTGGGAAGTACTTCAGGTTGCCCCCTGGATGATTTCTGGGGATCCATATGACCCCGACATGTGGACCCACATAGCTTATCTAGCCAGGAGACAGGAAATTCAGGAAGGAACACCCCCTTTCCTCACAATCATAGCCACTATTAGCCAATGTATTAGCCCTCCTAAGTCTACCATGCCAAAATCAGATGATGAATCCAATGAGGAAAGCCCTCAGGACTGGGCAGTGGTGGACCTCAGTTCCCTTGAAAAGGCTATAGAAGAAATTAGAAAAAAATTACCCCAGACTCCCCTATGCTCACCTCCCTTTATCACCACCTCCTGATCTGGGCTGGCCCCATCTCGACTCATGTTACATGGACCAAAAGAATCCCAACATGATAAATTCCCCTGACCTGGACCCTTCTCCATCCATCCCTCACTGAAAATCACACAGCAACTATGCAAGCTCCAAGATACGAACACAATACATATAATCAGGGAGTCACAGCTTTTCCTGTTAATATCCAACCAACTCAGGCTTGGCTCCTACATATCAGGCCAGTCACCTAAAAGAACTCAGACAGGCAGTTCGGGAGGATGGGATCCATGTGCCAAAGACTAAGTCCCCCCTCCAGAGCCTATGTGGCTCCCTTAACACCCCCCCCCCCCAGGACTGGCATGATATTTGCTGGTCTTCATTGCCTAGTCCCCTGTTCCTTCTATGGGAAGCCCTCTATAGAGATAAATGCTTCCAACAGATAAGGAGAAACAAAAACCAACAGAACATTCCCTGGGGCTTTGATAGCTGATCAGACAAGGTAATTTTTCCACAAGTGTCCAAGACCCAATAGCTTCCAGGGTACTATGACCAAGTTTTCCTCTGTGCCCTCCAGGCATGGGACAGAATACCTGCCCCCCACCCCCAGGACAATACTTCTTCCTTATTGTTCCTTCATCAAAAGCTGGAGGAAACCCTCTTTGACTTTATATTAAGAACAAAAACCAACTTAGAAAAATTCCCGACCCAACAGTGAGAGACCTCAAAAATATCATTTGGGAAGGCATGACCTCAGAATACAGGCTTGCTTGTCATGGCCTAAAGGATGAACATTATGATAAATGGATACTCGCTACTCAGGATATGGGGACTGCCTCACATAAGGCACATAGCACAGGCCTTTGCTGCCGCCTTGAGTACTAAAGGAAAATACTTCAATTGTGGAGAGGAAGGACATTAGAAAGGGGAATGTCCTCAACACCGGACCACCAAAGGCTCAAATGCATCTATCCCCCCTCCAAAAATAGTTTACCCTAGATGCCACAAGGGGTTTTACTGGTAAAAGGACTGTCACTCCACCCATGATAAAGATGGCAAACCCCTAGAGCCTTTAAACTCCAAAAGGAGCAATTGTCAGCCCTGCCAAGAAGAGAGAAAGCTGATGATAGGTAAAAAGCATCCTAGAAGGGGCCCACCCAAGGTTAGGTAAGAGGAAAAGTCTTTAAATGTCTAATTGATACTGGGGCAGATAAGACATTCCTAAAGTGATCTGAAGTTCCCCAACACTGGGAGCTAATTCCCAGGCCCCAATTAATGGGGATAGGAGGTCCTTCACAGGCATATGTTACCAAGGAGGCATTCAAATGAAAGGACCCAGATGGGACTATAGGTCTAATTAGATTCCTAGTGGCTGATGTGACAACTAACCTGATGGGGAGGGATATCCTTGAGGCCCTAGTTGTAATTGTTGCCAGCAATATAGAGGGAGAATGTATTGAGATAGAAGACTATGAGAGGTACTTTCACCGATGTCACCCACAATCCTAAAGGCCACTGTTAAATACAAAACACCCTGCCCAGAATGGCACTCTGATGAGCCAACCAGGGTCAAACAGTGGCCTCTGCCAAGGGAGAAACTTGAAATCTTAATAGAATAACTACAACTTAATCATATCCACCCCTCACAAAGCCCTTGGAATATTCCTGTGTTTGTGATTCAAAAGAACTCAGGAGGATGGAGGTTACTACAAGATCTCAAGACCATTAATAAAGCAATGCTCATCTGGGGTGCCCCTCAAGGGGGATTGCCCCTTGTTTCAGCTATTCCAGCCAATATCCCCCTCCTTGCTATTAGCATGAAGGATTGTGTTTTCTCTATACCCCTGCACCCCTGAGACCTAAAACACTTTGCATTCTCAGTTCCCTCTGTCAATAATTCAGGGCCAGCCAAATACTTTGAATGGATGGTCCTGCCCCAAAGTATGGCCAACAGTCCCACTACATGCCAAGAGGTGGTTGCTGCAGCACTAAAGCCACACTTAGATCAGTGCCTTAATATGTATCATTACATGGATGACATCCTAGTATGGAAAAACTCCTTCACCTCACCAGCTGAACTAAAGGATCAATTAATACCTTCCCTCACTGAGGCAGGGTTCAAAATCACCCCAAATAAGGTCTAACTTACCCCACTCATAACTTTCCTGGGGACAGAACCCTACCTCACCTCTGCTCAGCCTCTTAAACCCAGACTCTCCTTCCCCTAGAAGCTCACACTGGCCTCACCTCAAAGCTTTCTGGGAAACCTCAATTGGCTCTGACGATAGCTCCCTATCCCCACCAGTGATATACAACCCTTGTTTGATATGCTAAAAAGTAACAAAGACCCATCCCCCCCCCCCCAGCCTAGAAGCAAAACAGACATCAAGCAAAATCAATAACATGTTTTCTGATATGGCCCTTGCCTGAAACTCACCAGATAGGCCAATTCAACTTATGAAATTTAATTCCTCCCCCACCATTATGGGTGTGCTATATCAATCTCAGGGGATCCTAGAATGGCACCATACCTCCATTGGGGTTGCCCCAAGAATAATGACAGAAATTGACGCCCTTGCAACTATGATCAAATCTGGGAGGGACCAGGCCCTCCAAACTTTAGGCAAGGAACCTGATGTTATCATAACCCCCTTTTTCCTTGGCTATTGAAAAACCATTCCCAACTTTTGATCAGCCTTATAGGCTTCCCTGGTCAAACTGACAACCACTACCCTAAGGAAAAATGGATCTCTGCACTACCTCTTTTAACATGGCTTCCACCCTGCCTTTTTTCAAGAAAACCAATCCCAGAGCCCCTCCCATCTTTGCAGATGGAGGGAAAAGGGGAGCAGTTATGGTCCTCTACCACCCAGAGGATCAACCTCCCAGCCTTCACTTTAAGGTGCTTCCTGGCATATCCCCACAATATGAGGAACTGTATGCTATTTATCTGGCACTCATAGAGAAAGAAGGCCCTTTTAATCTCTTTTCAGATATTATTTATGCAATTAACTTGCTCCCCTGGCTCACTCGCTCACACATCCAGCTAGATGAAAACCCTCTTTCACCACTGTTGATAAAAGTCTCTAACCTCATGTGCAAATGAAGGACCCCCTGTTCATACAACACATAAGGTCTCAAAGCCCCTTACCTGGCCCCTTTACTGAGGGAAACACATAGGAGACCAGGTGGCCTCCTATGGAGGCCCAACAGATATTTTCTTGGCCATCCTTGAGGAAGCTAAAAATTCTGTGCTAACACCCACATAAAACTTAAAGGACTTCAATCATGCTTTCCTCTGATCCATAAAAGTCAACTCCAATGCATATTAAAAACCTGCCACTCTTGTGCTTTGCTAATAACCACACCTTCCCTCCAGACAATGGGCACCAACCACCAACCAAAGACCAATGCTCTTTAGCAGATTTATGTCACCCATATCCCCCAAGTTGGCCACGAAAAATATGTATTTGTAACAATAGATACATACCCCCGTCTTATATGGGCCATGAAACAAATGGAAGAAAATTCAAAAAACTTGTACACCATATGCTATCCACCTTTGCTGTCGGGAGCGGCAGCTGCTCTTTGACCTTGGGAGCTAAGGGTGGTCTCTAATCTCTTAACACAAAGGCCTTATCCTACAGCCCAGGTGAGATGGCGCCAGTTACAATGGCATTATTTAACATACAGCCTAGGTGAGGTGAGCGCCAGGAAGAAGCATTACCATATGGCCCTGGTGAAGCTGACCTTAGGCACGTAGGCATTATTGAGAAAGTTTTGTCTTCTGTATATAAGCTTGTGTCCGCCTGAATAAACGAGAGCCTTGATCAGAACTTGTCTTGGCTCCATTCCTTGTGTTCTTGTCTCAGGTTCATTCCCACTCCCTCCTTCGAGGCCTGTTTTGATCTTTTGTGCCACAGGCCGGCACACTTTGCCATCATGGGCCTCCCCCACCAAATAAAGACTAACAATGACCCATAGCCCAACTTTTATCAATTCCTCATTCAAAGCCTTTTGTATGCAATGAAAATTTACTCTCTATATCGGAATCCCACATAACCCACAGGGACAAGGTATAATAGAAACTACATAACAAACTTTAAAAGCTCAATTTAAAAAGAAAAAACAATACCTACCTACCCCAATCTTCTGTTGGCCATGGCCCAGACTATTTTAAATGTTTTCAATGTATATAAAGACTCCCAACAACCCCCATCATCCTCCACTGGCATACACCAGAGACTGTCCCTCCCATTCTGGTGCAGTGGCAAGATTTGTTAGAAGGAATATGGAAGGGACTAGACCCCTTCCTCACCATGGGAAGGTGATTTACTAGTGTCTTCCCATAGGACCAGCTCAGGCACATTTGGGCACTGCCTCAAAATGTCCAATTCAACCCCACCAACCAAAAATATGGCCCACCTGACGTTGACAGGTCAGGGCGGAAGAAAGGGAGGAAGTGCCACCTCTGTTGGCACCATCTGAGTCAGGAAAAGGGAACCCACTGGAGATATGTCCATGACCTCATGGATACAGCCAACGCCATATGCCCATCACAGGCACTTTGAAGCCCAAGACACCTATCAAGTGGTTAATATCATTGGCACAGGATATTTCCCTACTCAGGGCTGCCAGGACACTGTCAGGTTTTGTATCTATCCTAAGTCTGTGGGTTACATGGATCGTAGGGCATGCTTTGCACACCACCAAACTAATAAGGAGTGCTTTAAGGATCAGGACTATTATGGAGGATGGTAATACAATTATTGTGTCATTGACAACTATGGGCATTCAGACTTTGTCTTTAAAACCTCCAGGGAAACTAGAGAATGTGTACTCTCTATATGAGACTCCTGGGATGAATACTGGTATATAGGAGTGACAGGAAAACTCTATGCTGATGTCTTCTCATCATCTCCCTCTAGTACTCTTCTTTTTATTTTTTTTTTTTACAATTTCATATATTTATTTAGTCTATAAATTTAGAACAGTGGGGTTCAAGTTATCTACATTAAAATATGCCATTGAGGCATGTGACTTTCATTCCTTGGTTACATTCACAGCCATGAATCTAGCATTGGGAAGAAAAGATAATTTCCCCTAAAATATTTTTTTTCTTTTCTTTTTTTTTATTAATTAGTTTTGTATTCAGAAAATACAGTCAGTTTGGTACCACTAGTACTCTTCATATTTCTAGATAGTATATCCCTGATTCCCGCCAAGTGCAAACTAACCACCACATTCTCTCACAGGAAAAAAAAAGTCACAGAAAAAATACAATCAACTATAACATGGGCACAATGTATCCAATATGTGGCCAACCTTCTCCTTTTTACTAACCATCCCAATGCTCTTTTGTGCATCCCCTACCCATGCCCTGCTGACTGTTGTCCCTATTAATGCCACCCTTGAATACCCAACATCAATAACAACTATTCCCATCCCCACCGTACTGATATTCCCCTCTTTGATTCTAGCCAAGGCATGCCTCTCTGCCTGCCCAGCTCTAAGCCAACCAGAGCTGAATGCCTCCTCAATATTTCCATAACCAGGACCACTTGTGTCAGGACACCTGCTCTTCCTTGTTATGAAGGGCTAACCACCCCATGCACAAATGTTTCTTCTCCCACTTATTGTCCCCCAGTCTTGATTGTCCCACAGGTGTATCTCTATGAGGGAGAAGAAGTGGCCTACTAACTTTGTCCACATCAATCAAGAGAGATTTTCATCCCCCTACTGGTGCACCTTGGTGTGGCACTGTCCCTGGGTGCCTCTGGGGCAGAAAGAACTGCTCTTGTCCAAACTAATCAACTCACAGGGGACTTCTGAGAAAAGCTTGACCAGGCCATGATATCTACTACTAATAGCCTTGAGTCCCTTCAGAGATAATTAAACTCTCTCACAAGTGTGGTACTCCAAAATCACAGAGCCCTACACCTCATCACTGCTGAACATGGTGCGACACATGTGGTCTTAGGAGAATAATGTTGTTTATTTGTTAATGAATCAAACATTGTTGAAAAAAATGTTAAAACCCTAAAGAAACTCCACAAGGAGCTAGTTGATGACTACAAACCTGATGACCCCACCACCTGGTTCTCTAACTAGTCACTTGGTTTCTCCCCTTCCTTGGCCCCCTCATTGCTGTAGGAAACTTGTGACTTGTGGCCCCCAGCCTCATTAAATTTCTCAGACAACAAATAACTAATATTGCTAAGGTTGCTACTAATCAGGTCCTTGTGCACCATCTAGCTCCATCTGGACCTATGGTAGAGTATAAAAACTTCACTCAGTATGATAACACTGCCCCATTATACAAACAAATAGGGAGCTGTCAGGCACAGGTAAGGGCCTCAGGCCATGGAGAGTTTAAGCAGGCCTGAGCTTCCAGGCATAGCTAAGGGCCCCAGGCTATAGGAGGTCCCAACAAGCCTAGACCCTGATAACCTCAGGTCCTGAGGCCAGCAGGAGTGAGGCAGCACCCTCTGCCCTGGAGATCACAGTGAGCCTAGACCCCAATAACCTTGGGCCCCAGGGCCAGCATGAGTGAGGCTGCTCCCTCCCCTCAGCCCAGGACACCTGGACATCCTGATAAGACTTAGGTTTCACTTTCCCCGGAGCCTTGTGACCTCTTGCTGCTTGCCCAGCATGTCCCTATATGTTAATGAGGTATCAGCCAACAGCCTCCTCACAGCCAATCCCCCTATGACTCATACTCTGTACCTTTTCCTGTCACTAATTAGACTATGTGACCCTTTCCTGCTCACCTGTGACATTGCTACACGCTAAGCAGGCATCAGCAGGACCTTTGAACTAATCAATCCCCTTATGACCTGTACCTACCCATACCTCTTCCTGCTCTTTCACAAATGCTTATTAACCCATACCCCTGGCAAATAAACAAGCTGTTCTCTGAAGCTGTCTCCCAGGTGTTTCTTCTTGTCGCACTCACAACCACTCAAGACCCCATTTTGCCGTTGCCTAGATGCCCCCGGGACACCAAGGCACTGCAGCCCCAGGACAAACCCTGAGATGCATCAAGGTAGGTAAGTGCTCCCCTGGAGAGACATTTTCCTCCTGAGTGTAATGGCCCCCTGTGGTGACTGAGGGCTGACAGGTTTCTCTCTTTTCTCCTTTGCTTTTGGTTCATGCCATCACAAGGGACCAAATGCAGCAAATGGGCAACTGACATCTCTTGGTTGAAGCCACTCTTTGGCACTGACTGAAGGACCCTAGTCCTCTGCCCAGATCCCAACAGCTGCCATGGTCTGGACACCCATGGGACATCAAGGCACTGCAGCCCCAGGATGGCCAGGGACCACAAGTAGCATTATTGAATACAACACTAATTATTGTAAGAGCAGAAAACAAGAGAATAATCCCATTTATTATAGCTACAAAAATATTTGGGAAGAAATTTAACTCATGAGATGAAACACCTACCTACACAATGAAAATTATGTCAATGCAAGAAACTGAAGAATACACAGATAAATGGAAATCTATCATTTGTGCATGCATTGGAAGAATTAATGTTGTTAAAAGGTCCATACTATATTAAGAGTGGTGGTGAATACATAATCCTAGCAAACAAAGGGTTGAGGCAGAGGGATTGCAAATGATATCCACAACAAGCTGCTGATTAGAGAGACCTACAAGGTCACCCAAAACAAACGAGACATACTTTTGTAAGATCACTTGATTACCCACCAGAGCTTAATGGTAAGACCCTACTGCTGAAGGCACCATATGCTGTCGGCATGGACCATGGAGAAACCTGGTTGGAATCCAGAACAGAGCCAGTCACCAGACAGTGAGCCCATGTAGTCCTGGAAGGCACTATATGAGCTACCAAGGGAAAGTGGCCAACATCTGTCTGAGCAACTCAAAGTCTAACATACTCAGAAGCAAACAACCTGACATGATGCTTACATAAGTGCAATAGTGGCACACAGCCATGATGGGTAACCAACTGCTCTTGGATTGGCTAACAAGTCCTCTCAGTGGAAAGGAAACCATATCTGGAATGGGGAAACAAGGCAGAATCATATACAGATAACAATTTTCCTTACCAATGTCAAGATCCCACTAACCTTGGGCAAAGAGACTCTACACCCTTTAAATTCTCTCTCAATTAATAATGGTTATCCCATTTCACTGGTTCTGACTTCACTCTCCATTGTAGAATCTGCTCCTCTTTTTCAGATGGGAGTGGGAGCTGAGGAGATAAATGACCCAGCATACTTCACCATGGCCCCAGCTGAAACCACAGAGGAATTGGGGAAATGAGCAAGAGTGCTGCTTTCTTGGTGAATCTGATATCAGCACAAGGGTGAAGGAGCTAGACACTGAGGAGACTCAACACCTACCAAACCAGAGATCCAGAGGCTCCTAAGAGCCCATCACTGAAGTAGACTTAAAATGCTCCCAAAATGGCTCAAGGAATTTTGGAGATGAGGGGTCAGAAAGATTATTAGAGCCACAAGTTGTGATATTTTTTGCATAGAGACATTGCCTCCTCCCCATAAATGACTGCATGACCCAAAATCCCCATGGGGTTGACCTGCATCCCCAATGAGGAAGGCCTCTTCAGTAAAGGGGCAGGGATGAGGGAAACAATGCTACCAACATGTGTTGTTTACATACAAAATTTGTCCATATCTAATAAAAATAAATTTAAAAATATTTTCATAGAAATAAAAAAATACAATCCTGAAATCTATATGGAACCTCAAGAAAAGCACAATTGTGAGACAATTATGAGGAAAAAAAGAAAGGTGGAAGTATCAAACTATCTGAGTTCAAAACATACTACAAAATTGTATTAAACTATAAATGTATGCTGCTATGGGGGAGAGAAGAACTGACCAGTAAAATGAAATAAGGAGCACAGAAATGAAACTAAGAATATGTGATGGAAATACAAGCAACAAAAACAAACAAAAAATAGATGAATGGAATCTCAAAAGCTTTCATATAATAAACAACACAGTGGAGAAATAACCTACTGGTTAGATGAAAATATTTGCAAGCCATAACAGGGTGATCTGAAGAGGGGCATAATGGATTAGTGATTACCAATTTGATTGGATTGAGAAATGTCTAGAAAATTGATAAAATACACTGTGTGAGACTGTGAGATTGTTGATAGAGATGTTTTTTATGTGTCAGAGAACTCCCCAGTGGAAAGGCCCCAGGTACAACCAAAAGCAGAAGAAAGGAAAAATATTTTCTTTCTTGTTCCCTGTCTCCCTCTTCTCTTTTCCCTCTTCTCCCTCTTTATCTCCTTTTGTCTTTGAGAAGGTGCATTTTCTTGTTGCTTAAGTCTCTGAACAAAGTACCATTGTCCAGCAGGCTTTTAGTTATTCATTTTTGGACTAGAACATTATCATTGGACCTACTTTTTCTGCAGTTTCTAAAGTTGGATTTAGCAGCTACTAGTTTCTGTGGTTTTTCATCCTGACTTTGATGATGGAAGTGATCCCAGTAAGTCCTCTCTCATAATGCCATATAAATTTTAATCAGTAATGTTCTTTTATAGAATCCTAACAAATATAAGGAGTCACTACACAAAACTATAAAGAGCTAAAACACCTCCAAGGAAACAAAATTAAAAATCCAATAATATAGCAAGGTGTGGTGGCTCACACCTTTAATCTCAGCACATGGGAGGTTAAGATGAAAGGACTGTCATGAGTTCAAAGCCAGTCAAGGCTACATAATGAATTATAGATCATCCTGGGCCAGAGCAAAACCCTGCCTCAAAAGAAAAAAATTGTAAAATGAACAATGGCTTGAATAGAGATTTCTTTAAAAAAATTAAAATGTTCAAAATTCCCAAGTATTATGGAAAGACAAATAAATATAACCACAGTCTTTCATGTATCAGAATATCATCTCGAAAGGAATAAAGAAAACAAATGTCTATGAGGCTGTGGAACAAAGAAATACACATTGTGGGGATATACCTAATATACTCATTATGGGCAGCATGTGGCAGGTCCTCTCAAAATCTGAAAATTGAATTACTTACTATATGGCCAGCAATCCCACTTCAAGTGATTTGAAATCACTTTGTCAAAGAAATACATGTGGTCTTAAATTCATAGCTGCACTAATTATAACAACCAAATTATGAAATCTGGCAAAGTTTTGCTCAATAGATGAATGAAAAAATATTGTATATGCACACAATTTAATACAATTAAACTTTTTAAAAGAAAAATATTCTATCATTTGAGACCACATGGATATAACTGGGGGAAAAGATTTAAGTTGAAATAAGCCAGGTAGAGAAACAAAAACAACACATGTTTTTATATGTGCAATCTAAAATTATCTAACTCATATAAGCAGAAAGTTCAATGGCAGAGAATTTGGGGTGGGGAAAATAGGGAGATTATGATGATGCCTACTACAATTAGTGTGGGTCCTAATCTAACATTTATGCCAAAAGATTTGTTTCCATGGAAATTCTAAATCCTGCCAAGTTAACAACCAAATATGAAGCATCAGAAACACATATTCAGTAGGCACTCATAAGGAGCTAAAACTAAGGAGGAAATTCTGGGTTGGTCATCAAGTATTTAAGACTTGTCAATGATGCTGCCAATCCCATTCACTGTAAAAAGATTATAGAAGTTCCAATTTAGCCTAACAAATTTGGAGTCATACTAGGACCTCTTCACCATAACCAATGATATAAACATATTGAATATTTATTTAAAAAACATAATTTTTAAATAAGTTATGATCTAAAATTTAGTGTCTTTGACTCTTTTACACAAGACTATACCTTCATGCCACAAGCTCTGTAGCAGACAGCTTCAGGTTCACTGAGATGAACTTCCAGACCAGGCACAGTTATGGAGGAAGGGATTTATTGAAGCTTATAGATCCAGGGGAAATTCCATAATGGCAGAAATTGGCCCCCTCTTAAAGGACCAGGCACAGAGAGAGAAACCACAAGCCCCAAAGCCAAAAGCCATACAACACAGCACACTTCAGGAACTCCAGCTAGGTACACTTTGCATATCTTTAGATTGAATTCTCAAACACACCACCACACCTTAGAGCTGGACCCTAAGATCCACCAAGTGACACCGCCACCAGCCAGGTAGCTGAAGATATAAACTACAGACTAATAAAACATTGAATATATTGGAGGCATCTATTCAAACTTCTGTAAGATCACATTATAAAAGTAGCTGAGGCAAAATTTTGCAATAAGCTACTGTTATTATTTTACCATGCATTAAATAGGGAGTGGACATTATTTTTTAGCAATTTTAACTCAGGCAGAAAAGATCTCATGTGACATGCATAAGAGTTCATCCTTGTTTGTTTGTTTGTTTGTTTGTTTGTTTGTTTTGTGGGTTTTCTTTTTTGTTTTGTTTTGTTTTGTTTTTTCAAGGTAAAGTCTGACTCTAGCCCAGGTGTACCTTGAACTACTCTGTAGCCCTAGGCTGGACTTGAACTCACAATGATCCTTTGAATTCTGCCTCTGAGTGCTGGGATCAAAGCTGTGTGCCATTATGCCCAGCTGGAGCTCACCTTTTAAATAGGTGAGAGGGAGCCAATAAAAATATTATAAGAAAAATAATATTACTAGACCTAATATTATCTAAAGTTATCCATAGTGGGAATAATAGGAAGAAACAAGGAAATAATGTGGTCATGGGAGAAGCTGGTTCTAGATGAAAGAAGTGAATCAAACACTTACATCAGGAGAACAGGTAAAAATTCCAAGTACTAGTCACAATAAAATTGCTGTATTGCTGGTAGTAATATGGGATTTATTGAGTGCTTACCATGTATTAGGCACACTCCTAGCTATCACCCATAATATTTTATTTAATTCTTATAAATATCATATAAAATTGTCTTATGTCCTCATTTTAAATATTAGGAAGTTGAAAGACTGATGCCCCTGTGGTCGCATTAGTAAGTTATGAGGCTAAGATTCAAAATCAGACACTGTGAGTATAGAGTTCTTGTTCTTAACCACTGTGCCATAAAGAAATCCCTGACAGAAAGAGATTCATTCAGCTGTTATGGAATGAAATTGGAAATTCATCAAACTAAATTAAGCTAAAATGTCAATAAAGACCAAGTGAAGATGGAGATAAAATACTTACCTGTTTGTATCTTTGCAAATGATTGGATCCCAGCCTAGTGTAGCCAGTGCCAATAGCATTGGACTAGGAGTCAGGAATCATAACTTTTACTTCTGTCCTAGACTACCTGAGTAACCAGATTATCACTCATTCTTGGACTCCTAAAATATCAAATCTAACAATTTGCAACTCCCAATGTCAGCCAAGAGAATGTTACAAAGCATCTATTGTTTTTGGCTAAGTGGGTGAAGCCTTGGCAGGGTCAATATGCTCATACCCAAAGCTGACTGCCTCATTCTACAGCCAGCTTTCCTCAAGTGTATGCTCTCCTTGGCCTAGAGTTACTAATGTAGACAGGAAAATTTGTGAGGTCATGATCAGCACACAAAAACATGATCCGCTGGCGTAATTTACAAGCAATTCTAAAGCAAACAGGAATGTTTTACAAAGAATGAGGATCTAGATGAAATATCTAGACAACTAATCATTAGATGACTGCAGGAGAAAACAACTCATGATGTTTCTTTATTATATGGCACTTTTCAATTCTTTTTTATTAAAAAAATAAATGAAATTAAATGGTCTGTATTGATTTTAAAAATCCAGATGTCATTCCAGGATGCCTTCCTGGGAGGGAACCAACCAGCCAAAGGTCAGAGGGAAGAAGGGCTGTGTGCCATTGTGAAATGGGGCTGAGGTTCCATGCCAGTGGTAGGCACCATTCCAGGGCAACTTTACTGGAAGGGAACAAGCCAGGGGAAGGTCAGCAGCAAACAACCAACCAACTTGACTAATTAGTCCAACAATGGAAGCCTCCATGAAAGCTTAGAGAAAACCCAAGACATAGAAGCCCAAAATGAAATCCAAAGTGTTTTAAACAAATAAAATTATCCCATGAACAAGTGGCTGGTTGAATGGGAAGAAACTGGACAAAATTATAAAACAAGAACTCCAAGATGGCTGAAGGAAATGGAAGACAACTGGATAAAAGGATTCAAATTACACATCAAAGATTGGTTCCACAGCCTGGATAAAAGGCAACAAAATAAACTTAAAGGCTGAATGAAATGGCAATTCTGCCAAAAAAAAAATATATAGAGATAATGCAATACCAATAAAAATACCAGCATCATTCTTCATTGAGACTGAGAAAATGATCTCAAAATTAATATGGAATGGCAAAATGTCTCAGATATCCAAACATAACCTCAGATATGTTTCAATGGAAAATCTTAAAGCCAAAGAGCTTAAAATGGTATTTTGGAAACTAAAATACCATAGCTGCCAACCCAAACTACTACACCAAAAAAAATTATCCCTCGTCATCAAAGATGTAACAAAAACCTTTCACAATATAAACCAGCTTAACGATTTCATGAGCACCAACCCAACCCCACAGAGAATACTGCATGGAATACAACACACTCAGGAGATGAACCAACATGTGCATGAGGAGAGAAAATGAAAGAATCAAAACCAGAATGGATGGCAAAGTATGCAAAGACCAAGAAACACCAAATCCCACAAAATCTTCAATATGATAGGGCTTAACTCACACCTCACAATTATTACTCTGAACATTAATGGCCTCAAATTCCCAATCAAAAGGCATGGGTTAACAGGCTGGAAAATAAAGCTGGATCCATCCATTTGCTATCTACAAGAAACCCACTTTACAATTAAAGATAAATATTATTTAGGGTGAAAGGATATAAAAAGATTTTCTAAGCAAACAGAAACAAGAAGCAAGCAGGAGTGGCTGTACTGGTTTCTAAAAAAAGTGGACTTTAAACAAAAAATAATCAAAAGAGATAAAGAAGGCCACTTCATACTCATTAAAGAAACAAGAATATCTTGCAATTATAAACTTATATGCACCAAACACATGAGCACCTGATTTTATATAGCAAAATTTACTAGACAATACAACAGATATAAATCCCAATACAATAATAATAGGCAACATTCATAACCCACTATCATCACTAGACAGATCTTAGAGAAACAATGGAGCCAAAAAATGCCATAGATCAAATGAATTTAACAGATATCTACTGGACACATATTCTTTCAGAAGCTCATGGAACCTTCTCCAAAACTGATCATATATTAGTGCATAAAGCATGTCTCCAGAAATTCAGAAAAAATTGACATAATTCTGGCATCATATCTGATCACAGTGCATTAGAACTAGAAATCAGAAACTACAGTAACAACAGAAAGTACACCAACCCCCAGAAACTGAACAACTCACTATTAAACAATGAATGGGTTACTGAAGAAATCAGATGGAAATAAAAAAATATACTGAACTGAATGACAATGAAAACACAACATACTAAAATTTATGGGAGACAGTGGAGGCAGTTCTAAGAGGAAAGTTTATAGCACTAAATACCTACATTACAAAAATACAGAGTTCTCAAATAAATAAATTAATATCCATTTGAAGGCACTAGAGAAACTAGAACAGTCCAAGCCCAAAAGTAAAAATGGAAAGAAATTATCAAAATCAAAGCAGAAATCAACAAATTAGAAATAAAGAAAAGAATTAATAGCTGGTGAAACAAAGAACTAGCTCTTCAAAAAAAAAATAAAAATAAGATTTATAAACTGCTAGCTAAAATGATCAAAAGAAAAAGAGTGAAGTTTCAAGTCAACAAGATTAGAAATAAAAATGAAGATTTCACAACTGACACAATGAAATTGGAAGAATAATAATCAGGGCATATTTCAAAAACCTATGTTCCACAAAATTGAAAGCCCTGGAAGAAATCAAATAGATGAATTCCTTGACTCATATGACTCATATTACCTTCCAATGCTAAATCCAAAACAGATAGGCTTTTATTTTTATTTATTTATTTATTTATTTATTTATTTATTTAGGTAGAGTTTTCCTCTAGCCTAGGCTGACCTAGAATTCACTATGTAGTCTCATGGTGGCCTTGAACTCACAGCGATCCTCTTACTTCTGCCTCTCAAGTGTTAGGATTAAAGGTGTGAACCACCACACATGGCTCAGAACAGATAGATTTTTCTTTTAAAAATTTTTAAAAATATTTTCTTTCTTTATTTATTTGAGAAAGCAAAAGAGACAGAGAGAAAGAGAGAGAATGGGCATGCCAGGACCTCTGCAAACAATCTCCAGATATATGTGCCCCCTTGTGCATCTGGCTTGCATGAGGCCTGGAGAGTTGAACCACGATCCTTTGACTTTGTAGGAAAAACCTTAAATGCTAAGCCATCTCTCCAGCTCCCTAGACATATTTTTCTAAAGAAACATATCCATTCTAATGAAATTTTAAAAGTAACTTAAAATCTTCCAACAAGCCAGGTGTGGTGGTGCATACCTTTAATCCCAGCACTTGGGAGGCACAGGTAAAGAATCACCATGAGTTCAAGGCCACTCTGAGAATACAGAGTGAATTCCAGATCAGCCTGAGCTAGAGTGAGACCCTACCTCAAAAAAACAAACAAACAAAAAAAATTCTTCCAACAAAAAAAAAGTCCATGCCAAGATATTCACTGCTGAGTTCTACCAAACCTCCAGTCAAGAACTAAAACCACTTCTTCTCAAATTATTTTGCACAATTTAAGAAGAGGGAAGGCTCCCAAACTCCTACTATGAGGCCAACATTACTCTAGTACCTAAACCAGAGACACAAAAAATGGAAAATTATAGACTGATATACCTAATGAACTTAGATGGAAAATTTTTCAATAAAATCCTCACAAAATGAATTCAAGAGTACATCAAAAACATCATCCACCTCAATCAAGTAGGGTTCATCCCAGAGAGGCAGGGCTTTTCAACATAGTCCTTGAGTTTTAGCTCAAGAAATATGACAAGAGAAAAAAATAAAAGGGATACAAAATAATAAGGAAGAACTCAAACTAGCCCTATTTGCAGATGACATGATTTTATATATAAGTGACCCAAAAGACTCCACCAAAACATTTCTTTTTTGGGGGGGGGTTCTTTTCTTTCAAATTTTTATTAACAACTTCCATGATTATAAAAAATACCCCAAGGTAATACCCTCCCTCCCCCCACATTCCCCTTTGAAACTCCATTCTCCATCATATCCCCTCCCCATCTCAATCACTCTCTCTTTTAATTTTGATGTCATGATCTTTTCCTCCTCTTATGATGGTCTTATACAGGTAGTGTCAGGCACTGTGAGGCCACGAATATCCAGGCCATTTTGTGTCTGGAGGGAGCATGTTGTATGGAGTCCTACCCTTCCTTTAGCTCTTACATTCTTTCTGCCACCTCTTCTGCATTAGACCCTGAGCCTTGGAAGGTGTGATAGAGATATTGCAATACTGAGCACTGTGGTCATTTCTTTCCATCACCATGATACCTTCTGAGTCATCCCAAGGTCACTGCCATCTGAAAAGAGAAGATTATCTACCCAAAGTGAGAGTAGCATTAATATAAGGGTATGAACATTAACAGAAGTGCTTACTGGGCAGTTTGATAAGCATAGTATGTACGTTTAGCCAGACAACAGCAGACGTTACACCCCTAGGGCTTATGACTCCCCCTGTTTTAAGTTTTCAGTATCAGGGATGTATTCCCTCCCATGGAGTGGGCCTCCAGTCCAATTAGAGGACAGTTGATTTCCCCCATAACAGACATGCCACTATTGTACCTGTTGGCTCATTTGGCCTGGCTGGCCAAATATAAGGCTTGCAGTGTCCACTGTTGAGTATCTTCACTGGTGATTTCTTTCTCCCATTGAACTGCATGCAGAATGGCTTCTTCCAGCTTTCTGTCAGCTGTCCACCAAAACATTTCTAATGGTGATAAATTCTTTCAGTAAAGTGGTAGGATACAAAATCAACACACAAAAATAAGTAGCCTTCCTGTATGTCAAAGATAAACATGGAGAAAGAGATAAGTGACAGTGTCCAGTTTTCAATAACAACAACAAAAAAACCTTGGAATATCACTAACCAAAGAAATAAATGATCTATATGAGAAGACATGAAAACACTGAAGAAATCGAGGAGGATATGAGAAGATAAAAAGACTTTTCATGCCAGGCTTCGAGAGCTGCATGTTGAGTGCCAGATGCCGGGCTCCAACGGCGGGGGCAGGTAGTGCCGAGGGAAGGACCAGGCCCGCTGGTTCCTCCCGAGGGGTTGAGGAGGAGATGAGCGTCCAATGACTCAGACCTCTCCTGGCCACCGGAGAAAAACCACACTGAGTCGGGAGTCTTGTCGAAGCAGGAACTCGATTTATTGCTATGAACAGTTGCCTATATAATGTTGGGGACGAAGGCGGGGATTTTAGGACGGTGGGGAAAGGTAAGGGCCAATAGTAAACTGTGACTATTGAGATGATCCCATGTGGAAGTAGCAGGCAAGAAGACATTAGGCGTCTTGCTGAGTCACGTCTGATCAGAGGCAGATCACCAAACTTTAGCTAGGCTCAGGAAGCTCCACTAGGCCTCACACCTGGGCCTTTCAGAGCCCAACATCTCCCCCTTTTGTTTTTGTAAGAGCATTAGTCATCATGGCCCCTGTCTTAGGTTGTCCCCCTCTGGGGGTCTTAACCGTCATTGGGTACCAGGTGTTTAGCTCAGAGCATTCATCATGGCCCCTGTCTTAGGTTGTCCCCCTCTGGGGATCTTACCCGTCACTGGGTACCATGTGTTTAGCTCGCTAAGAACCCACTCCATGGCCTGTCTTAGGTTGTCCCCCTATGGGGATCTTACCCATCATTGGTCACATGGAGGGCAGAGGAGGTGGCAGTGGGTCATCTGCGAAACTTAATTCCTGAGTTTCCAGCCTGTATTTTGACCTGATGAGGTTTTATTGCCTCTAGCCATTGGTGAATAAATTGTATAATCTTATTAATTGCACAAGGCCCGACAGTGAGGAGAAGGAGAAGGAGGGGGAGGGGCCCAAGTAGAGGGAGAAGGTAGGGTAAGAAGTCATGTAAGCCCATCCACAGTGGGTTTGTCCTGGAGGTCCCGTTGCCTCCTCTCCAAGTCTTCCTGGAGCCTCTTAATCTTGTCCTGGACGATTCCTGATTTATTGGCATAAAAGCAGCATTTTTCCTGTAAAAACAAACATATGCCTCCTTTTTCAGCTGTTAGTAGGTTTAGTCCTGTCCTGTTTTGTGGGACTACCTCAGCCAGGGAATCTAGCTATTGTTGAAGATAGGTCTCCCTCTGATATAGGGAGGGCCTCATTTCCAGGGATGATATCTACATCTGGGATTAAGGTGGGTGGGGCACAAAGGCCCGTCCAATTGGTGGGCAGAAAGTCATAGGCCATCCCGCCTCCACAAACATAAACCATTCCAGAAGGTGGGCAGCGTTGAGCACTGGGCTCAGTTGTGTTAAAAGTACAGAAGGAGCTGGGCGTGGTGGCGCACGCCTTTAATCCCAGCACTCGGGAGGCAGAGGTAGGAGGATCGCCGAGAGTTCGAGGCCACCCTGAGACTACAGAGTGAATTCCAGGTCAGCCTGAGCTCGAGTGAGACCCTACCTCGAAAAACCAAAAAAAAAAAAAAAAAAAAAAAAAAGTACAGAAGGAAGGATGAATGTATCCCACATCTATACTGTAATTATTAAGGGAAGGCAGGGCCCAAATGCAAGTTCTAGAAGAAACATGGGGAAAAGCTGTACGGGGATGGGGAAGGTGGCTGAGTAATGTTTTAAGGTCGTACGGGCAACTGTACTGCAAGCAGCCAGAGAGGCCCAGATTGGAGGCAAAGCCAGCAATCCTCTGCAAGGGAGGGAATTGTTTAGTTTAGTAGGGTGAAGGACCATTTTAGGAACAGTCATCAGGGGTGGGACACTCCCTAGATGTAAGTTTCTATCAAAAAACTCCTTTTTGTTACAAGAGTTTTTGTACTTTAATCACTTCTCAGTACAAAAGACTATCAAGGCCAGCCAAATGGCTTCCGACACTGAATATACATAATCTTGCTTACATGTAGGTGCTAAAGTCTTGCTCCCAAAGGGCCAGAGCTATGGATACAAGGCCAGCCAAATGGCTTCTGACAATTCCCCCTTTTTTATTTTTTATGAGCTGGGCCCTTCTGGGCCTCAGTGCAGAAAGACTGTGTCTGTCTTAGGTTGTCCTCTATGATATTTAGGCCTTACCCGTCATAGGTACATGAATTCCATCATTCATGCCCTGTCTTAGGTTGACCTAACTCGAGAGAATCTTACCCGTCTTTGACTACCAGCCTCTGCAGGGGCTTTAAGATAATGTCTCAGGAAACCGGGGTCGGGTCTGTAGCTGTATCCCATGTACTTCTGTACGGATATCCATAAAGGATCTCAAAAGGCATTTAATGAGTATGGGCAGCAGACACAGAATGAGCAAAAGACAAACACCTGTAGCAGCAAAGCTTGCTGTCCAAGAAGTGAGAGAATTTCATCCAGGTAAGGCAGACTTAAAAGCAGATATTAAGTCATCAGTGGTTTTCAAAAGTAAGATGATTATTTTGCAAAGATAAAATCTCTGAATGTAACTGAATCAGATCCAAGGAAATATTATCATTATGTCAAATACCTCTTAAATGTATTTTGCCAACGCTGTTGACTGTTATTATATTCCTTAGAAGTAACACAAATCTATTGAAAATCTACATGACACTCCAAACGAGTTTTAACTTTCAACCTTTATCTCTTCACCCAAACATGTAACCACATCATACAGAGTGTCTAACAGGTGAAACTGTATCTAGGATAAGGATCGAGCCCAAGATCTGAAAGGGAGGCAGTTTGAACTTTTTCAGGAGCTACTTTAAAGCTGTGAGTATAAAAGATAGTTAGACATTAAAAGTACAAGCCTAAAGCCAAATGTGTCTTTTTTTTTTTTTTTTTTTTTTTTGTATCTTGAGGGAAAGACACATTTAAATCCTCTCCCTGCAGTGAGGAGTGGGTCTGGTCCTCTCCAGGCCCCAGTCAATGGGTCATTTCTAGAAAAATTTGAAATATTTAAGGTGAATAATGCTTTCTTTATCTGATCATGGGTGGGGGGTAGTGATTCCCCCTTTTGTTTTTGTAATTGTGATTTAAGTGTTTGGTCAACAGTAGCTTGCCCTCGAGGGTTGTATGGGATGCCTGTGGAATGTGAGATTTTCCAGGTCTGGAGAAAATCTACAAAAGCCTTGCCTATGAAGCAGGGGCCATTATCTGTTTTAATTTGATCAGGCAGCCCGAGAATGGCAAAATATTGAAGTATATGACTAATGGCATGTTTAGATTTTTCCTGGCACGTGCCGACACCCAGCAGGTGCGCGAAAAGGTATCGGCTGAAAGAAAAATATCAGTGAGCCCAGTCACCACGAGAGGGCAGATTTTTCCCCTGCCCCCACCTGGATCAGTCCAAGGGAGCCACGTGGCAGTCTCCCAGGGGGTGGTCTGCCAGCCAACTCCCAGTAGGGGAGGGCCAGGCACAAGCTGCCAGGAGGGGGGGCATCTATTTTTTTTTTTAATTACCACATTCCACCCCTGGCTCCCAATAGATTTATAACCATCACATATTATACATTGTACTAAGTTCAATTTTAAAGGTCCTCAGAGTCTTGACCAATTTACGGTATTGACACCTGTAAAATTAAACAAGTTAAACATTTCTAATCCAAACCCAGTCTTTGTACCTGTAATTTTAACTTGTTTGAGGTTTTCCAGCTTAAAATCTTAAATCTCAGCCGGGCGTGGTGGTGCACGCCTTTAATCCCAGCACTCGGGAGGCGGAGGTAGGAGGATTACCATGAGTTTTAGGCCACCCTGAGACTCCATAGGGAATTCCAGGTCAGCCTGGGCTAGAATGAAACCCTACCTCGAGAAACCAAAACAAAAAAATCTTAAATCTCTCAGTCCAATATCTCTAGCCAAGTACATCAGTCCATTACAAATTTAACCTTGACTAAACTCTCTGGGCCTGGGCAGCAGGATGCAGCCAGCCCTTATGCCAGTAGCCCAGTTCCAACAAAGTCCCCTGTAGTCTTTTTTTCCTCTTAGAAAGCTCATAAGCCAAGCCTCGAAGTTTAATCTTATCTGCACTTAGCTTTTTAAGACTCTTATTAGAATAGTCCATCAAATTTGGCTTACCACTCCAGAAGACACCTTCAGTTGTAAGCACCAAGTCCATGCCTAGTCCTCCAAAACAAAGGTTCCAAAAGATCAACATCCACATGGTCAGGTTCATTTCAGTCCCCTCCTCGGTCTGTATCAGACAGCTTTAGGTTCGCTGAGATAAACTTCCAGACCAGGTACAGTTATGGAGGAAGGGATATTTATTGAAGCTTACAGATCCAGGGGAAGTTCCATAATGGCAGAAAAAGTTGGCCTGCCTTCACAGGCCCAAGCAGAGAGAGAGAGAGAGAGAAGCATAAGCCTTCAGAAATAAAAAGTTGCAGATGCAGCTTGCTGGCAAATCGAGAGTGAAAGGAAAGAGAAAAGGAACAAAGAGATGTTGATCAACAAGTACAGGTTATAGAAGCAAAGTTTAGCACATTAAATATAAAGACTACCTCATAACTTATGGGGGTATGCTCACCCGCATATGTACACCAATTGACCTCCTCAACAAATGTCTCTCAGGGGCCACTAGTCTGCCGGACTCCAAGAGCCCCACGTTGGGTGCCAGATGCCGGGCTTCGCTGGCGGGGGCAGGTAGTGCCGAGGGAAGGACCAGGCCCGCTGGTTCCTCCCGAGGGGTTGAGGAGGAGATGAGCGTCCAATGACTCAGACCTCTCCTGGCCACCGGAGAAAAACCACACTGAGTCGGGAGTCTTGTCGAAGCAGGAACTCGATTTATTGCTATGAACAGTTGCCTATATATTGTTGGGAAGAAGGTGGGGATTTTAGGATGGTGGGGAAAAGTAAGGGCCAATAGTAAACTGTGACTATTGAGATGATCCCATGCGGAAGTAGCAGGCAAGAAGCCATTAGGCGTCTTGCTGAGTCACGTCTGGCCAGAGGCAGATCACCAAACTTTAGCTAGGCTCGGGAAGTTCCACTAGGCCTCACACCTGGGCCTTTCAGAGCCCAACATCTCATGCTCATGGTTTGGAAGGATTACTTTTGTTAAAATGACCAACCTACTAGATGCATTATACAGCTCCAATGCAATTGCTGTGAAAATTCCAGCAATGTTCTTCACAGAGTTTAAAAAATAACAGTCTCAAAATTCATATAAAAAGAACTGTGGGCCTTGAATATCCAAAAATATACTCAACACCAGAAATATGTCTGCAGGTATCACCAAACCTGATTTCAAGATATACTACAAAGCCACAATATCTGAAACAGCATGGTACTCATTCAGAATTAGACACACAAGCCAGGCATGGTGGCACATGTCTTTAACCTGAACACTAGGAAGGCAGAGGAAAAAGGACAACTGTGAGACTAGGCACACAAATCAATGGAATAATATAGAAGACTTATATTTAAATTCAAGCAACTACACATAACTGATCTTTGACAAAGGAGTCAGAAATACACACTGGAGAAAAGACAACTTCAAAAAATGGTCATAAGAAATTGGAGAACCACTTGTAGAATAATAAAATTAGACCCACTTCTCTCATCCTACACAGAAGTTAACTCTAAGTGAATTAAGTAAGATCTCAACATAAGAACTGAAACTCTAAAACAACCAGAAGAAAAAGCAGGGACAACACTTCATGATATAGGCATAGGGAAAGATCACCTGAATAAGTCTCCAGTAGTCCAGGAAATTACACTCAACAATCAACCCTGGGAACTCATGAAACTAAACAGCTCCTGTACAGACAAGTCAACCATCAATAGAGTCAATAGGCAACACATAGAATAGAAGAAAATCTTCACTAGTTAGACCTCTGACAAAGGTCTAATATCTAGAATCTACAAAGAACTCAAAAAACTAATAAAAAAATCAAACACCCCAATCAAAAACTGGGAAACATATTTGAACAGACAATTCTCAAAGGAATAAATACAAATGGCCATTACACACTTAAGAAGGTGTTCAACATCTTTAGTCATCAGAGAAATGCAAATCAAAACAACTCTGAAATTACATCTCACCCCAGTCAGGATGGTGTTTGTCAAAAGGAATAATGACAATAAATTCTGGGGAGACTGCAAGGAAAGAAGAACTCTTATCCACTGCTGCTGAGATTTAAAACTGGTACAACCATTAAGAAAATCAGTATGGGGACTCCTTGAAAAGATGAAAATAGATCTACCATTTGATCCAGCTATACCACTCTTTGGCATTTACACTAAAGACTCCACTCTTTACTAGTGATATATTTGCTCAGCCACATTTGTTGAAGCTCTATTCACAACATCTTGGAACTAGTATCAGCTATTCTCTGATTGGACATGAGACCAGTTCAGTGGGAAAGAATTCATATCTGGTACTAGAAGCTAAGTCATAATCCCGTGGTCAGGAAACTCAGACTTCAAAGAGAAGTCCCTACTTCCCTCTAAAGAAGAAGAGTGGGCTTGCACACCAAACCTTTCAAATAACTTTGCATACTACTTTTATCCCAAGCTGTTTGCACTCTTGGTTGGAGAAACTCCTTTATTTTACATATGGCAAAGAAAATGGAGGAGAACTAAGATCCACTGATGAGACAAGAAGATAGCTAACTGCCTACCATGAGATGTGCCACCTGCCACCTCTGCCATATCTGCCAGGGCCCAGGAGAAATCACAAGGGATGTGGCAACATGAATATTGCTGTTACTGCTAGCCTGACAACCAGTTCCAGGGCGATGGTGACAGACAAGGTGATCAGTCAAAACCTCACAAAGTAGAAATCCAGAGGCTACAGAGAGTCCAACACTAAATCTAATTACCAACAGGCCTTCCATGGCTCAGGAAACATTACAAAAGAGGGGTTGAAAAGATTTTAAGAGCCACAGAGTGGGCAGTAATATCCTGAGGTATGGTACTGCTGTTACCCCACAGAGACTAACTGAGGTCTCCATGATCCCACAGTGAATATCATGACCCCACTGAGCAGGACCCCCAGGGTAATGGAAGCAGGGGCTAGAGGATTAAAGAGTATAACCTGTTTATATATATATATATATATAAAATGTGAAAAATGTACTTTCATATTTGCATATTTATGATAAAAAAATTCTTAGAAGTGAAATTACGGAAGTATTGTGAATTTGAAAAGCTACTTACTTACATAAAAAATGTTTTTACTATGGGTATTAGAAGTTATCTTCCTAGAATTTTAAAGGTATTGGCTATATTAAGCTATGTGTAATAAAAATTACTATCATATCATTGACACCTTGCTTTCATGAAAAACAAACTTTATCTTCTTAAAGATTATTTCTTTTCTTTTTTCCAGTAGCTGTATTTTCTTGTTTGTATTGGTATGTGTCTGTGGTGTGCATGTGTCTGTGTATGCATGTTCATATGTGTGCAATTGCACATTCATGTGTGTATATGTGTCTGTGGAAGCCAGAAGTCAGTGTTGGGTATTTTCCTCTACAACTTGACACCTTTTTCTTTCAGAGAGGGTCTCTTGTTAAAACTGGGGCTCACTAATTTGGCTAAACTAGCCAGTCAGTGAGCCCCAGGATTCCCCATCTCCACCTCCCCAGTACTAGGAGTGCAGGTGTCTACCACCATAATTACATGGGTGCTGGGGATCAAACTCAGGTCCTCTTGGATATGAGCCTGTATACAGAATTGACCTGTATGAACACAGCACATACATGCAAAGTTCAGAGCTGTCTTTTGTTTCTTAATGATTCTTAGTATTTCATATTTATAGCTATAATTTTTAAAAACTTTTAATTCAAACTTCACATCATAGTTACAGTATCTAGTATATTAGAAAAGTTTTTGCATTTGAATGTGATTTTCTTATGTATAGTTTAAAATGTTCTACTTTCTGTTTATGTATGCTATGGCAACTGTACCCATGGAAACATGTGAGACAGAAAAAGCAAATATAAAAATCTTAATTGTGTTTAAAACGTGTAATGTGTGTGTGTGTGTGTGTGTATGTTCACGTGGGCATGCATTTTTATATATGTAGGTCAGAGGACAATTTGGTTGCCATTTCTCTGGTACACTATCCACCTTTTTAAAACCGATTGTTTTAAATTTATTTTATTTATTTATTTGAGAGTGACAGATAGAGAGAGAAAGACAGATAGAGAGAGAGAGAATGGGAGCGCCAGGGCCTCCAACCACTGCAAACGAACTCTTGTGCATCTGGCCAATGTGGGTCCTGGGGAATCGAGCCTCAAGCCAGGGTCCTTAGGCTTCACAGGCAAACACTTAACCACTAAGCCATCTCTCCAGCCCCCTCTCCACCTTTTTTAAGACAAGGTGTTTTGTTGGCCTGTAGCTCACTAGTTAGGCTAGACAGTAAGCTCAAGGGATTGTCCTGTCTCTGTCTCCCAGTGTTGGAATTATAGGCTTGTGCCACCATGCCTTGCATTTTTACATGGGTACTGGGGATTGAATTCAGGTCTTCATGCTTGTGAGGCAAGGACTTTGCCACCTGCATTATCTTCCCAGCCCAAGAATCTTAATCTTTAAGAAATGCCATCAGTAGTTGTTTTGATTACTACAATGACAAGAATTTTCTTAAGGCTGCAAAATGTGGGAACATGTGCAGAGACAGCTGCTAAGCTGCCAACACATTAGGGTTAAACCTTTTATTAGCACAGCAAATGAATTTGAACCCAGGATAGATTCAGCTTCACCTCTACAATTACCTAGTGCACTTTGGAAATAAAGATGTTGGAATGAAATCAGCATAATTATATATGGCCAAGCTCTGGAGGAGAAATTTCAGAGTTAATGTGGAGTATATTTGAGGAAAAATAAAAACAAAATAACCTAAAACTTCATGAAAGGTAATTTTGAGAACATGTTATTCAAAATAAATGTTAAATTTCAAATACTTCTAGAAAATAAAAATTGCCATAAAGCCATTTTGAGCTTAAATTACAAACAATATAATAAATGTATATTTTTTTGAGGTAGGGTCTCACTCTAGCTCAGGCTGGCCTCTAGAATTCACTATGTAGTCTCAAGGTAGCCTTGAACTCATAGTGAACCTCCTACCTCTGCTTCCCAAGTGCTGGGATTAAAGGCGTGTGCCACCCCACCCGGCTATAAATGTATATTTTATTGTGAAACAAGGAACTAGTGAGTATAATCTCCAATGCTATTTTACTAATGTTAGCATTCTTCTAGGGCATTCTATATACACTACACTATTTAAATCAGAAATGAAATCTGGAATTCACCTTTGAAAAAACAGATTTGTAATATAGATAATAGTAAATAAATACTCAGCTATTTGAAGATCAAAAACTGAAAGCAATAGCCTTTTTAAAATATGTATATAAAATGAGTTAGCCTAAGAGACTTGGAGACTCATAATCTATAGTTTGAGTTTCATGTGTTGGTTTATTTCTATTTTTATGTTATTCTATTATCCTGGATATAAGGGGTAGAGTGGTGAATGCCATGGAAACTTAAATTGCATATATCAGTCAGCAGTATTTAGCTTGGATAGACTGTGTTCACATGTATAATTAGCATAAAAGCAATTGAAGCAGAAACTTGGAAAGAAGTCAACTAAAAGTCCAGATGGCTGCTCCATGAAAAGGCCCCTAGAAAGAGCAGCAATTTATATTAAGAAAAGACATTAAAGACAGAGGTGGAGTGCTAGAGAAGGGATATGTATAAATCTACTTTGTCTATGAGTGGTTAACATGGCTTTTAAAACATTTATTTATTTTTATTTGAGACAGACAGAAAGGGAGAGAGAGAGAGAGAAAGAGAGAGAGAGAATGGCACACCAGGGCCTTTAGCCACTTCAAGTGAACCCCAGACCCATGTGCCACCTTATGCATCTGGCTTACGTGGGTACTGGAGAGTTGAACTTTGATCCTTAGGCCTTGCAGGCAAGATCCTTAACGGCTAAGCCATCTCTCCAGCTTAACATGGCTTTTTATAAGGAGCCATTAAAGATATGAACACCTGCCTGTTGCTGTTCTGCAATGTCCAACAAGAACTCTGCCATTTCATTATCAATACCAATTCTGGTCATTTATCAGTTCGTTTCAACATCTTTTGTAATGGTAATTTTGAGTCTCAACATTGCTTTTGACTTTTTTTGTTTGTTTGTTTGTTTTGTTTTTCTAGGTAGGGCCTCATTCTATGTATCTCAGGCTGACCTGGAATTCACTTTGTAGTCTCAGGGTGACCTCGAACTCATGGTGATCCTCCTACCTCTGCCTCCCGAGTGCTGGTATTAAAGGTGTATGCCTCCATGCCCGGCCTGTTTTGTTTTTAGTAACAGTATCAATGGGGGTAGGTTCTGGACTGTTTTATATTAGTGTACTTTTAAAGTTTTCACCAGATTCAACCAGGAGTAAATTTAGACCTCTCTAGTCACATATTTCTTCAAACTGCTATTGATCATGTATTTCACATTCTCTTTTCTAGTGTAAATTTTATTAGTTATTTAGTCTGAGTATACCATAATATTTTAGTTGAAATGAAGATGAATATTACATTTTAATTTGTAGGGAAGATTGAAATCAAGAGCACTGAATTATATGGGGAAGGATGTATATCATCCTAAAATCCTCGGTTTGGAGCTGACTACAGTGCAAAAGGGGAAACCAGGGTGTGTGACTTAAAGAGGTTCTTCTGCTTTGTAAGAAATAGTATCATTGGATATTTGAGAAGGCAAAGGTTATTATTCCACCAATGATCAATTGTCTTCCAATATCCATTACCTATTTTTTGTATCATTTGAATTCCTAGCTTTTGCCTGCTTGAATTACAAGTTGGTTTCTTGGTCATCCTTTTGCTAGGGGCCAGCACATGTGGCCAGTGCCGTAAGGCACTATTGTGAGGTAACTGTTGAAAAAAATGTTCTTAAGGTGAAAGAGCACATGTTTCTTCTCCCAGTGTTTATTCTTTATCTATCCCACCTCTAGGATTATTGCTAATGTCATTTTGGTAGACCCAGGAGGTCAAGATTATGCCAGAGATTTAATATCATAAAAGACAATAAGTATTTGAGACTCTGATCTGTTTGAACTAATTTTTGGAATGTTCCTGTGAAATAATAAACCTTAAGCTTGCTGAATTCATTGTTATTTATAATATTCTGTAATAACAGTTAAACTTAGTGCTATTTCTTCTATAAAACAGTAGATAGGCCACTTAAAGTGGTCCATTTGCAAACTTTGATGTTCATTTCCTTCTTATTTCTAGATTCCTTCTTCAATAAAGAAGTTAACAGAATTAGGAAGTAGAACCACTGCTTTGTGAAGGCTCCACCACCCTCTCACAGTGCCAAGACACCAAAGAGGAAGTTCAACTCATTTCCCAGGAGGTGAAGAAAAACCCTAAACAGAGTTCTGCAAGGTTGTCAGTTAAACCTGCTTCTGAAAATGTTGTTGTAATGAGCTTTATGTTGCTGGCAGAAAGCACCCAACCAAAGCAACTTGTGGGAGCAAAAGGTTTATTAAAGGCTTACAGACTTGAGGGGAAGCTCCATGATGGCAGAGGGAAAGTGACATGAGCAGAGGCTGGACATCACTTCCTAAAAAACATCAGGTGGACAATAGCATCAGGAGAGTATGTCAAACACTGGCAAGGACAAGCTGGCTATAACACCCATAAGCCTTCCTCCAACAACACACCTCCAACAAGGTTCAAATTCCCAAATTGCCATCAGCTGGAGCTCAAGTATTCAGAAAACATAAATTTATGGGGAACACCTGAATCAGACCACCACCCCTCCCCCAGAAAAGACAGTGGGAAAGGATAAATCTTCAGACAATAAAGTGCAATCCAAACGGAAGAAGGTTGTAAATACAATTTTTAAATTGCTTTAGAAACAGTTTTAAAATGTGGGAACCTCATCCCATTTTTAAGTGAAAATGATTTTTTATGAAGTGCAATAAATAATTCTATAGTCGTTTGTTTATTGGCACAACCAGAAAAATGTAAGATACTGAATTACAAATGACTTTGACTGTCTTAGATGAGTTTTATATCCTACAATGCAAAGTGTATGGAGACAAGTGTGTTTATATCTTACATTCCATAGTTGGGGGCTAGTTTAATATCTTACAATACAAAGTATATGAGATAGCAATTTGAAGCCATTGTCATACATTTAATATGTCTTGGATATTTTAAATTAATTCTAGACCATGCTTTTTCCAAAGATTTATTTTTATTTATTTATTTATTAGAGAGAGAGAGAGATTGAGAATGGATGCACCAGGGCCTCTAGCCACTACAAATGAACTCCAGACACATGTGCCACCATGTGCATCTGGCTTATGTGGGACTTGAATTTAACCTGGGTCCTTAGGCTTCACAGGTATACACCTTAACCACTAAGCCATCTCTCCAGCCCTAGACCATGCTTTTAATAGGACCATTTCCTAAAGAAAACTGCTTCTGGAAGTTGTGTACCCTCTGTAACATCTCTAGGCAGAGTGGCTTAATTGTTTTTAAACATTTTGATAATATACTGTGAAAGGTTCAAAGTTTGAATATGTAGTATATCTGGTATTACAATTGTGAATCAGTGGGTGTTAAGTAAAAATTTTTGGTATTTGAAGACATTTGTTTGTGAGATGCTCTGAAGAAAAATGTGCCTACAAGAAATAAATGGAAACATCACTGGAATAACTGTTTTACAAAGAAACATGGTTTTTAAAAGATATTATTTTTATTTACTTATTTGAGAGAGAGAGAGAGAGAGAGAGAGAGAATGGACATGCCAAGGTCTCCAGCCACTGCAAGCTCCAGATGCATGAGCCACTTTGTGCAGCTGGCTTATGTGGGTCTTGGGGAAATCGAACCAAGGTCCTTTGGTTTTGCAGGCAAGCGCCTTAGTCACTAAGCCATCTCTGCAGCCCCAAAACATGGTTTTAAAGATATGAATTATAAAGACAAAAAGGCATTAATAAACAGTGAAGTACAACAGGGGCAAAAAACTCAAAGTAATATAAATAGAATAATGATTTACAGAAACAGGAAAACCAGGAGGAAAGAAGAGGACTGGGACGGGGACGACTAGTGAGAGCCATTTGTGACAGCTCAGGTGTGGACGGTCAGGCCCTATGTTACTCTGAGGTTTATAACTCTAAAAGTTGTTGTGAATAATCTAATAAATCTGAGCTACATAGCACGGAGTGACAAGGTAACTGCATTTTTAAGTAGGATGTTTAAGATAGACTTTAGTTATGGAATTAACATAAAATGGAGCCATAACTTTTTGGGGGGGAGTGTTTCAAGGTAGGGTCTCACTCTAGCCCAGGCTGACCTGGAATTCACTCTGTAATATTAGAGTGGCCTTGAACTCACTGTGATCCTCCTACTTCTGCCTCCCAAGTGCTGGGACTAAAGGCATGCACCACCATGCCTGGCTTGGAGCCGTAACTTTTAAGTCTATTTTCTTGACATATCTAATTTTTTTAATCCCCAAGCAGAAATGTCTAGAAAATATGTGAGTTAATGGAAGATCCATAAGTCCTAATGACTCATGTTTGTAACCTGACTTCTGTGGTCCATAAAGGGGCTTTGCAGTGTGGTGTCTACATAGAAATGAGGAGTCTTGTGTGCAAAGATGCATTTTGCAAAAGAAGAATCTACATAATTTTACCAGCATTCACATGAGTATTCATAAAAGATCATAGGAAATTAAGCTAGCAAGGAGCTGTGTCAACAGAAGCAAAGGTTAGAAAGATGTAAAGATGTTAGCTTGCTGTTTTTGAAGATGGAGAAAGAGAAGAAAAACAAAATGGATGAATTTCTTGCTTTACAATGCCTACCAAAACTAAGTCCAGAACAGATAAATGACCTCAACAAACCTATTACTTTCTAATGAGATTTTAAAAGTAATTAAAAACCTCTCAACAAAAAGAATCCCAAGCCCAGATTCACTTCTGCATTCTACCAAACCTTCATTCAACAACTAAAACCAATTCTACTCAAATTATTCCACATCCTTGAAAGAGGGGGAATGCTCATAAACTCCTTCTATGAAGCCAGCATTACACTAATACCAAAGCCAGAGACATACAAGAAAAAGAAATTACATGCAAATATCCCCGATGAACCCAGATGCAAAAATCCTCAATACAATCCTCACAAACCAAATCCAAGAACAATTCAAAAGCATCAACCATCTCAATCAAGTAGGTTTCATCTCAGGATGCAGGCATGGTTCAACATACCGGAATCAATAAATGTGATACACCACATAAACAAACTTCATCACAGAAACCACATGATCACCTCAATAGATGCAGAAAAGCCTTTCAACAAAATACAACATACCTTCATAACTGAAGCACTAGAAATGCTTGGGATGAAGGGATCATATCTCAACATAATTAGGGTGATATACAAAGCATCTAAGGCCCAGATCACAATAAATGGGGAAAACTCAAAGCATTCCCATTAAAGTGTGGAACAGACAGGGGTGCCCACTCTCAAAACTGCTTATTATTATTATTATTATTAAGTATATATTTGGTATAAACACATCACATGTTGGTACCACCATTTCCCTCCTTCCTTCCCCCATTTGACTGAGGGCCTGCCCTCAGTAGGATTAACGGTATTCAGTATGGAGTTGTGAGTTATGAATTGTGAAAGCAGCAGTGGTCATGTGGTGGGGAGGCAATGCCTATGGCTCTTAGAATCTTTCCACTTCCTCTTCCACAAAATTCCCTGAGCCATGCTGGGTGTGTTTTGAGCCTACTTTAGTGTTGACCTCTTAGCAACTTCTGAATTTCTGCTTTGGTGCATTTTGTGTATCCTTGGTGTCTGTCTCCATCACCCTAGCACAGGTTGTCAGGTTTTCTTGGAAGCAGCACTATTGCTTATCTCATCAATTCCTCTGTGATTTAACCTGGGCCCTAGCTAATGTGTGAGAAGTGGTTCATCTCCTGCCAGGGAGTCAGCTATCTTTTCTTGTATTATTGGTAGAATTTGGTTGTCCTTGGTTCTTGCTGCCTTTGTCATACGTTAAAGGGAATAAGAATTGTTAATTTAGAGAGATTTTGATGGTTGTAACCTCCCTTTTGGCCAAGGACTAGTGGGAGCTTCTCACTGGAGTCCATAATCTTAGTCTTCATAGGAGTCTAACTCAGTCCCCAATTCTGGCTGTGGGTTCCTTTCCACTGAGTAGATCTCTTAGCCAATCAGAGAGCCATTAGTTACCCACCTAGGCTTGGTGCCACTATTGTACAGGTGTGTACATTTTTTCAGGCTGTCTGCTTTTGTATAGCAGTGTCCACTGCTTGCCCACAGCATTGTTGTCTATTTTCCTTTAGCAGCTCAAGTAGCATTTTCCAGCACTATACAGGTTAACCATCTGGGAACCAACTTCCCTACAGATTCCAGCAAGATCTCTTGATGTTCTGTGTTGGCGAAGTGTAGTGTCTTCAGCAATAGGGTCTTACCTTTTACCTCAGGTGGATAATTAAGGGTTCTGACAGAAGCCTGTCCTGTTTAGGGGACCTCATAGGTCTCTCTGATAAACAGCTTAATGTGAGTAGTAGCTGATTTCTGGTACTGGGAGTTACAAGACAAAGCCAAATGTTTTAGGATTAGGCTTCATTCCACCATCTCCAGGACACTTCTTACCAGAAGTTTCACCCATACTCCTATTGAAGGTTATATATTTTAGTCTGATAGGAAGAAGCTTTCTATGGTATCCAGTCATCCCACTCCCTTTACTGTAAGCCCTTCCATCCCTATAATCTGTCCTTCAAGTTGTTTTTCAGGTATACCTGCAACTCAAGCTGCTCCAGGCTAGGAACCACATGTCAGGGAGAACATGTGACATTGATCTTTCTGTGCTTGTGTGAATTCACTTAGTATGATCTGTTCCAAGTCCATCCATTCTTCTATAAATTTTATTATATCATTTTCCTTACTGCTGAATAGAATTTCACTGTGCATATGTACCACATTTCCATTATCCATTCAAGTAATAGGCATCTGGATTGATTCCATTTCTTAGCTATTGTTAATTGAGCAGCTATGGAGATGGTTGAGCAAATGCAGTACTAGAAGTCCTAGCTCAAAGAATAAGACAAGTGAAAGAAATAAAGAGGATATGTATTGAAAAGGAAGAAGTCAAATTAGCCCTTTCTGCAGATGACATGATTCTATATGTAAGTGACCCAAAAGAATCTGCCAATAAACTCCTAAAGGTGGTAAGTTCTTTCAGCAAAGTGGCAGGATACAAAAATCAATACACAAAATCAGTAGCTTTCCTAATGCCAAAGACAAATATATGAAGAAACAAATCAGTGATGCTGTCCTGCTTTCAATGGCCAAAAAATCAAGTATCTTGTAATATCACTAACAAAGGTAAAAGACCTATACAATGAAAACATAAAAACACTGAAGAAAGAAACTAAGGAGGATATGAGAAGATGGAAGGACAGCCCATGTTCATGTATTGTAAGAATTAATATTGTGAAAATAGCCATATGATCAAAATCAATATACAGATTCAATTCAATTCCAATAAAATCCCAGCAACATTCTTTGAGGAGTTAGCAAAACTAGTTTCAAAATGTATATGGAAGCAAAAAAGTCTCAGACAGCCAAAAATAACCTCAGCAGAAGAAATACTTCAGGTGGAATCACCATACCTGATTTCAAGACATGCTAAAAATCCATAATAATTAAAACAGCATGGTACAGGGACAAAAACAGGCATGTAGACCACAGAGATAGAAGTCCCATCTTTCAATCCAAGCAGTTACAACTATCCAATCTTCAACAAAGGGGCCAAAAATGTAGACTGGAGAAAAGACCGCTTCTTCAACAAATGGTGCTGGAGAAATTGGATAGCTACATATAGATAACTAAATCTAGACCCACTTCTCTCACCCTGCACAAAAGTCAACTCTACATGGATTAAGGAACTCAATATAAAACATGAAACACTAAAACAACTAAAAGAAAATTAGGGAGAATGCTTCACAATATAGGTATAGGGAAAGACTTCCTGAATAAGATTCCAGTAGCACAGGAAATTAGACACTCAACCATTGGGACTGCATAAAGCTAAAAAAAAAAAAATATATTGCACAGACAAGCAAAATATCAAGAGTCAACAGACAACCCACAGAATTCAGAGAAAATCCTCTCCATCTACACCTCTGACAGAGGTCTAATACCTAGAATCTACAAAGAACTCAAAAAACTAATTAATAAAAAGACAAACAATCCAATCAAAAACTGTTAGAGAATTGAACAGAGAGTTCTCAAATGAAGAAATGCAAATGGTCAACACACACTTAAGATGTTCAACATCTTTAGTCATCAGAGAAATTCAAATCAAAACAACTTTTGAGATTCTATCTTATGCCAGTCAGGATGCATTCATCAAAAAAAGTGAAAAATACAGAGTGCTGGTGAGGCTACAGGGAAAGAGGACCCTCATTCACTACTGGTGGGAGTGTAAACTTGTACAAGCAGTATGGAAATCAGTATGGAGATTCCTATAAAAGATCTACCATTTGATCCAGGTATGCTACTTCTGTGACTCCACTGTTTATTACAAAGATATATGCTCACTCATGTTTGTTGCTGCTTTATTCAAAATAGCTAATTTGGAATCAGCCCAGATGCCCATCAAGTGATGAATGGATAATGAAGATATGGTATATATGCATAGTGAAATTCTACATGCAGTTAGGAAAAATGAAATAGTTAAATTTTCAGGAAAGTTGATAGAGATGGAAAAAATCATTTTAAGTGAGGTCACTCATGCTCACAAAGCAAAACCCCATACTTATGCTCTCTCTCATATGTGGATCCTAACTTGGATATACTGAAGATAAATGTAAATGTTAGCATGCATCAGGAATATGGAAATAAACTAGAATGAGACCAGGAGAAGGAAGAAATAGGGAGGTGGGAGAGAAGGAAATACTCTATAGGCTAAGTGAGGGACAGGATAAAAGGTGTGAGAGGGTGTTAGAGGGGCAGGGAGGAGAATTACAGATAACTGAAGACAACATACATCAGTTCCATAGAAACTATTTTTTCATGTATCATTCTATAAGAAACAACCACTACTAAAGGGGGAGGGGGTTTGTTTGATAAGAAGCATCCTATAGAAGGTAAAAAAAAACTTCACCCTAAACCTGTAGCTCAAGCTGGGTCATTTCAGGCCCAGAATTGAGCTAGCCCCCCAAAGTAAGCTGTTGGTCAGGGAGACACATGAAGTCCCCCAACCAATGCAGGCCTTTGCCATAATGCTTGATTACCTGCCAGAGCTAAAAGGTAAAACACTGTTGTTGAGGGAACCACAGACTGAAGTCACAGGTCATTAAAATAACATGCTGGAACTGAGAGGAAGACCAAGTCCCTCCCAGTTAGCTCTCATAGTGTTGGAAAATGCTATGTAAATTGCTAAGAGACAAGGGTCATCAACAGTGTAAATAATCAGGGGACTCTACAAACTATAAATAAACCAGCAGGGCAAGTAGTACATACATGTACAATAGTGGCCTTTTTGTGGGTAACCAGCTGTTGGAGAACTTATATCTGGTACTAGAAACCAAGTCAGAATCACATAGCCAGGAAACTGATAGACTCCAGAGAGAAGCTCCCACTGCTCTCTGAATAAGAAAAGTGGCCATACACACCAAAAACTCTCAAATACTATGCATAACCCCTTTAATCCAAGCTGTTCCCCCTCTTTGTTGGAGTTTGTTTTCATTTACAGATAGCAGAGAAAACTCAGGACATATAGGATCCATCAATATGACATGGAAAGATAACCAACTGGCTACTATAAGACATGCTACCTCTACCACATCTTCCAGGCCCAAGAAGAAGCAGTGACATGAGTATTACTCCCACTGCAGCCTGATGTCCAGCTCCAGGGAAAGGCAACAGATACTGTGGTCAATCAAAAAACATCAAATCAAAAATCCAGAGGCTACAAAGAACTCAACACTAAACCAAACTGCAAACAGACCCACTAAGGCTCAGGGACCATTGTAGAAGAGGGGATAGGAAGATTGTGTGACAGGGTGAGTAAAAGTATCCTGACATGCAGTTCCACACATGTACACACACACACACACACACACACACACACACACACACACAAGACTGACTGATACCTTATTTACCCAACAGTGAGCATCAACAACCCCACTAAGGACAGCCCTGAGGGAAAGTGGGATAGGAGAGAGGGGGATATAAGACTACAACCTTTGCAAAAAAAAAATTAAAATAAATAAATTTAAAATAAAAACCAACCAAAACGAAACCCAAGATGATATCAAGAAGCTGATAAAAGTTAAGGAAATTAATTCTCTCTTAAGGTCTCAAAGAGACTATAGCTTTGGTAACTGTGACTGCAGTTGTGTAGGACACATTTCTGATTTTTGTCCTTCAGAACAATGAGATTAAAAGTTAATATTCTTTTAAGCCACTGGTTTGTGGAAATTAGTCATAAAAACAATAGGAACCTAATAAATCTCTAGCACAAGTCCAGTGACATCTATCATGTTTACCACACTTCCTACAAATACTCTAATTGGTGAGCTATATGTCATATTTCTCACCTAAACATTATGTACATTTAAGATTATGCAAAGATACACTCTGAAATATACACAGGTAAAAAGATCCTTCCTTCCTTGTTTTTTTTAGCCCTCCCTCCCTCTTCCTTCCATCCTTCTTTCTTTTCTTCCTTCCTTCCAACGTGTCTTTATGCAGTCTCCATCCATGCTAAAGGCAAAATCCAGCTGAATTGCATTTCTGGTTGCTGAAAGAAATGTCTCTGTTCCTAAGGCTCAGAATTGACATTACCTCTTCTTAAAATTAGTGTGTGTTAAATGTACAAAATGTTGGGCTTTATTGTTGCATTTTCATACATGGATATAATGCACCTTGATGATGTTAACCACCATTGCTCTTATTTATCCTCTCCCCTGGTGTTTCCTCTGAGCAAAATATATTTATGTTTACTGCTTATTATGCTCTTTAAATATATTCTTGACTTTGAGAAGATGTTAAATTTAGTGTTTATTCTGTTTACTACCTAATCTCTGTAGACCATAGTGAGCAGAAAGAAAAGATCTTTAATCTACTGCTGCTTTATGAAGAAAACATTGATTGTAAAGATGATAGGATTAGTTTCCAATGAATGTCATCACCTCTTCCAGTAAACATTTGCTTTAGGAATCATATTTTTCTGCCCCTTTGTCTCTTTTGGAAATTCTATTTTTAAATTTTTATTAGATATGGACATATTTTGTATGTAAGCAATACATGTCGGTACCATCATTTCCTTCCTCCCTGCCACTTTTCTTCAGACGCATTTCTCATTTGAGATGCAGGTCAACCTCAGGGGATAGTGGGTCATGTATTATTGGTAGGGGAAAGTCTCTGTGCAAAATGTCCCAACTAGTGGCTATAACAACCTTTCCATGTCCCTCTTCTGCAAAATTCCCTGAGCCATGCTGGGAGCATTTTAAGTCTAATTCAGTGATGGGCATTCAAGAGCCTCTGGACCTCTGGTTTGGGAGGTGTTGACTATCTTCGATGTCTATCTCCTTCACCCTTGTGCTGATATCATATTTCCTGAGAAAGCAGCTCTCTAGCTCATTTGCCCAATTCCTCTGTGGTTTCAGCTGGGGTCTGGGTGGAAGTACACTGGGTCATTTATCTCCTCAGGACCAGCTCCCATCTGAAAAAGAAAAGCAGATTCTCCAATGGAGAATGAAATCAGTACCAGTTAAATGGAACAACCATTATTAATTTAGAGAGAATTAAAAGGGTGTAGACCCTCTTGTATTCTGAGGTTAGTGGGAGCTTGACAAAGGAAAGCAGGATCATTGTCTGGATATGATTCTGACTTGTTTCCCAGTTCAAGATATGGTTTCCTGTACACTGAGTGGATCTGTTATCCAATCCAAGAGAAGTTGGTTATCAACCATGGCTGTGTGCCACTATCACAGTTTTGTGAGCATCACAACAGGTTTCTTGCTTCTGAGTAGCTTAGACTTTGAGTTGCTTGGAGAGATGTTGGCCACTTATCTCTGATAGCTCATGTAGTGGACCTTCCAGCACTAGATGGGCTGATTGCCTGCAGGCAGGCTCTCCTTCAGATTACAACTAGGTCTCTATGGTCCATGCCAATAGCAATTGGTGTCTTCAGCAGTAGGGTCTTACCATTAACCTCTGGTGGATAATCAAGTACTCTGATAGAAATTTGTCTTGTTTGTTTTGGGAGATACAGTGTGTCTCTCTGATAAACAGCCCCTTGTGAATATAGACCACATCCTGGTACAGAGAATTACAGGCCAGCACCAAGGGAAAAGGAAAAAGAAAAAGACAAAGAAGAAAGAGAAAGAGGATAAATTTGAGGTTAGGTTTCATCTCACCCTCTCAGGGACCTTCAGTTCAGGTGCTCCCCCTGAGGTCCTCTTCAGAGTTCCAACTTTTAGTCTGACTTCCAGGATATATAATTTTATGGTACCAGATCAATTTGGGTTCCGTTTTGTGTCCCCCTGCTTTTCCCTTCCCCAAAGCCTTACCCTCCCTATTGTCCAAGCCTCAAGATGCTATATACTTATGTCAGCAACTTGGGCTTTAGGAGCTTTATATATAGCCTTTATTGTATTGAGATATAAACCCTCCATGCCTATTTTTTCCAGTGTATCGATCATGAAGTTTTTTTTTATTATTATTTTGTAAAAGGCCTTCTCTGCTTCAATTGAGATGATCCATGTGGTTTTTATGGCTCAGTTTATTCATGTGGTGTATTACATTGACTGATTTCCATATGTTAAACCATCCCTGCATCTCTGGGATGAAGTCTACTTGATCAAGGTGAATAATTCTTTTGATGTGTTGTTGAATTCAGTTTTCAAAGATTTTGTTCAGGATCTTTGCCTCTAAGTTCATTAGGGGTATAGGCCTATAATTTTATTTCCTTGCTACATCTCTGTCCAGTTTTGGTATTAGGGTAATGCTAGCTTCATAAAAGGAATTGAGGATGATTCCTTGGTCTCCAATTATGTGGAACAGTTTGAGAAAAATTTCTTTGAGTTCTTCTATGAAGGTTTGATAGATTTCAGCTGAGAAGCCATCTGGTCCTAGACTTTTCTTTTGGGGGAGCTTTTTGATTACCTTTTCAATCTCCATCTTGTTTAGGAGATTAATGTGCTCTGAGTTTAGTTTTGGTAGGTGGTTTGTGTCTAGGAATTCATCCATTTCTTCCAGATTTTTTAATTTTGTGGAGTAGAGGTTTTGGAAGGTGCCTGATAATTTTTCAAATTCCATTAATATCTGTTGTGTTCTCTCCATTTCCATTTCTGATTTTGTTAAATTAAGACTTCTCTCTCTCTCTCTCTCTCTTTTTTTTTTTTACTTGATCAATTTGGCCAGGGGTTTGTCAATCTTGTTTATTTTTTCAAAGAATCAGCTCTTCATTTCATTGATTTTTAAAAATTGTTTTCTTAGTTTTTAATTCATTAAATTCTGTTGTAATCTTGATTATTTCTTTTCATCTGGAGCTCATTGGGTTGGATTTTTCTTGTTCTTTTCCAGCAACTTTAGGTGGAGAGTCAGGTTATTGATTTGGGGTCTCTCTGTCTTTGTAATGAAGACATTTAGGGCTATAAATTTTCCCCTTTGGACTGCCTTTATTGTGTCCCATAAGTTTTGGTAGGTTGTGTTTTCATTATCATGCAATTCTAGGAATTTTACAATTTCTTTTTTGACTTTTTCCATGACCTGTTCATTGTTTAAAAGAGTGTTATTCAGTCTCCAGGAGGTGGTGGATTTCTTGTTGCATCTCTTGTTACTAATTTCTACCTTTAAAGCATTGTCATCTGGCATAATGCAAGAAGTTACTTCAATTTTCCTGACTTTATGAAGGCACTCTTTGTGGCCTACTATATGGTCAAGTTTGGAGAAGGTTCCATGGGCTGCTGAGAAGAATGTGTGTTCTGTTGAGTTGGGGTGGAAACTTCTGCAGAAATCCATTAGGTCTAATTGATCTACTGTGCTTTTGAATTCTATTATTTCCCTGTTGATTTTTCTCCTTGGATTATCTGTCTATTGATTATAGTGGAGTACTGAAGTATCCTACTATGATGATGTTTATTTCTGTTTTGTTGTTTATTAGATGTTGTTTTATAAACTGTGGTACACTTATGTTTGGAGAAGGTTCCATGGGCTGCTGAGAAGAATGTGTATTGTGTATAGTTGATGTGGAAAGTTCTGTAGATATCAATTAGGTCTAGTTGATCTATGATGTTGTTGAGCTCTATTATTGCCATGTTCACTTTCTGCTTGGATGATCTGTCTATTGATGATAGTAGAGTACTGAAGTCTCTGACTATGATGATGTTGGTATTTATTTCTGTTTCATTTTCAAGTAGGTTTTGTTTTATAAACTGTTGTGCACCTGTGTTTGGTGCATATATATTTATGATTGTGATGTGCTCCTGTTGGATCACTCCCTTGATGAGTAGGAAGTGACCTTCTTTGTCCTTTTTGATCACTTTTGGTTTGAAGTTATTTTATCAGACATTAATATAGCAACACCTACTTGTTTTTTATTTCCATTTGCATTGAATACAATTTTCCAACCTTTCACCCTGAAGTGGTATCTATCTTTAATGGTGAGGTGGGTTTCTTGAAGACAGCAGATAGAAGGTTCTAGCTTTTTGATTTATCCTGATAACCTGTGTCTCTTGATGGGTGAATTAAGACCATTAATATTTAAGGTTATTACTGTGATATTTGAATTAATCCCTGCCATGATGAGGTGTTTTAATGGGGTTGGTGCTTTCTTTTGTTATGTAGTGTTTTGATCCTAGTTTGTTTTGGTTATTGTGATCTTCTTATTGGCTCTTGAAATTGGTTGTTTGACTGTTGTGTGTGAAATATTCCCTCCAGTATTCTCTGTAGGTTTGGCTTTGTATTCATATAAACATAGAATTCAGTTTTTTCATGGAAAGTTTTTCTTTCACCATCTATTATGAGGGATACTTTTGGTAGGAAAAGTAGCTTGAGTTGGAAGCCATTGTTTTTCAGGCTTTGAAATGTTCCATTCCAGGCCCTTCTGGCTTTCAGGGTTTCCATTGACAAATCTGATTGGACTGCCTTTGTATGTTGTGAATTTCTTCTCTCTTGCTGCTTTTAACAATCTGTTATCATTGGTAAGGGTTTTAACTATGATGTGTCTTGGAGTTTCTTCTTTGGTCCTGTCTGTTTGGTGTTCTGTGGGCTTCTTGTATCTGGATGGGCTTCTCTTTTGCAAGGTTAGGAAAATTTTCTTCAATAATTTTGTTGAATATGTTCTATATTCCTCTGGTCTGGATTTCTTCTTCTTCTGGTATACCCAGGATCTAGATGTTTTAGGGTGTCCCACAGTTTCCTCATATTCTGTTCACTTGAATTTTTGGACTTAGGAAAGTTTTTGGACTCCTGACCAATTTCTTCTGTCTTATCTTCCAGGTCAGAGGTTCTGTCTTTCACATGAGTAGCTCTGTTGGTGAGTGGTTCTGGACAGGTTTTTATAATTTCTACTTGATTTTTATTTTCCGTTGTGTTGTTTTGTATCCTGTCTCTTTTTTGAGGTACAATTTCAATTTGAGTTCTTTTTTTCCTGATGCTACCTGTAGTTCATTCTTGCATTTAATCAAGTCTTCATTAAGCTTAATCAACTGGTTGTTGAGGTCTTCCATTTCTTGACTTACCTTCAATTTATTCATATCTCTTTGGTGGGTTCTAACATTTTCTTCAATCAGGTTAAGCCTGCTGTCAAAAGCTGAACACTCTAGGGGACAATTCTGTTCAATTTCATTCATATAATTGTTGGTTCTTTGATAGTTTACTTCAAGTTCAGCAATTTTTTTTTTTGTTTCTTATTTATTTATTTGAGAGCAACAGACAGAGAGAGAAAGAGGCAGATAGATAGATAGAGAATGGGCATGCAAGGGCCTCTAGCCACTGCAAAGGACCTCCAGACGCATGCGCCCCTTGTGCATCTGGCTAACGTGGGTCCTGGGGAATCGAGCCTCAAACCAGGGTCCTTAGGCTTGACAGGCAAGCACTTAACCATTAAGCCATCTCTCCAGCCCTCAGCAATTTTTTTTTTTTTAATCAGAATGTCATTGGTTGTTGTGTTTTCCTTTTGGGAATGAATTTCTGTTGATTTCTCTATAATTTCATTGGAAGCCTCCACTGTAGGACTAGGCATCCTTGGAGTAGATCTCTGAGTTTTCTGGCATTTGTTGGCTTTTTTGCATTGTTTTCTACCCATTTTAGGGAAACTATTTTATTGAGGAGGCAGCAAGTTTTTGTCCTTTGGCCCCTTCACACTCTGACTAAGCTGAACAGGGATGTTGGTACCCACTGGTCAGTCAGGATACCAGAGCAAAAGGCCTGATTCTACAGTTCACACAGGGGCCAGGCCTCCCTAAGCAGGGCACAATGTGATCTACCTGGATCAGGGGACTGTGGGGATCAAGGGAACAGGGATCTGGCCTACTTTGTACTGAGCCCTGCAGCACACAGACCAGGGTAGGCAACAGACCTGGGAGGTGAGAGGAGCCCAGAAATAGGCCTGGCTTACTCATCTCAGACTGCCACACCCACCCACACACTGTCAAAGCAAGGAACTCAGACCAGGGAAGTGGGAGGAGCCCAGAAATGGGTCTGGCCTACTCACTTCAGACCACAGTGACTGCCCACACACTGCCTGTGCAAGGAACTCAGGCAGGGCAGTTGGGAGTAACCCAGAAATGGGTCTGGCCTACTCAGTCTAGACCACTGTGCCCTTTTTTGGAAATTCTTGCCTGGATGTTGTATGTTGTATTCAGGTTGTATGATTCAGGTTGTATGTGTTACTTCTTACCCCTTATAGTTTGTAGTGTTTGGTGTTTAACATGTGGTATTTAACTTCTGGAAGGTTTTAGTTTGTAACTATTGACTACTCTTTTTTAACAGAAATGGACATCTTCTGGGATGGAAGAGAACTCTGGAAGCTTTAGGAATAACTTTGATAAGCAACCCTTTGATAAGCTTTTACAGTGTTGGAAACAGTTTAGAGGATTAGTTCCAACAGGAAAAGCATGGTTTCAGCTGAAGGGCTTTAATCACTCTTACTACCTTTTTCCAAGGCTTAGTGACATATCTCAGTATTCAGCATTACTATCCATAAGCACCTCAAAATAGAGAGAGGGCAGCATGAAACAGAGAAAGTGACAGCTGCTCCAATGATATTCATGTTTTGTTTTGTTAGTTTTTTTTTTTTTTTTTGCTTTGTTTTATTTTATTTTTGTTGTGCTGGGATTGGAAGTCGGGGCCTCGTACATCCTGAAAGTAATACACTTCTCACTCTGAGATATAATACTATTAAAGGAATTTATTCCTGATTTACTGAAAAATTCTTTCATTTTCTGAACCATTAGTCATAAAAAATAAATGAAACAATTTCAATCAAGCAACAAAAAGGGCTGATCAGTTCTGCATTCCCATCTATTTGTGATGTAGTAGCTTTGTGTTTCCAGAATTTTCCATTTTTATTCAGGTTATGTGATTTGTTTTGTTTGTTTCAGGGTAGGGTCTCACTCTAACCCAGACTGATATAAAATTCACTCTGTAGTTCCAGGTTGGCCTTTATCAGTGTGTCACTGTGATCCTCCTATGTCTGCCTCCAGAGTACTGGGATCAGAAGTGTACCCCACCACACCCTGCTTGATTTGTTGATATACCAGTGTTCATAGTAATATCTTTTAATTCTTTTTATTTATGTATATTTTGTGATTACATTGCCATATTCATTCTTTTTTAATAATTTTTTGTTTTATTTTTATTTATTTAAGAGCAACAGAGAAAGAGAGAGGCAGAGAGAGGGAGAGAGAGAAAGAGAAAGAGAGAGAGAGAATGGGTGCACCAGGGCCTCCAGCCACTGCAAACAAACTCCAGACACATGTGCCATCTTGTGCATCTGGCTAACGTGGGTCCTGGGGAATTGAGCCTTGAGCGGGGGTTCTTAGGCTTCACAGGCAAGTGCTTAACCACTAAGCATTCTCTCCAGCCCACCATATTCATTCTTGATTTGAGTGAGCTCTCTAATTTTTCTTGGTCAATATACACAAAGTTTTGTTAGTTTTATAGAGGTTTGTGAAGAATTAACTTCTGGTATCATTGATTTTCCTATGCTCTTTTTTGTTCTTTCTTTCTGCCTTAATCTTTATTACTTCTTTCTACTTTTAGCTATAGTTTTCATTTTTCCTCTCTGTCATTTCATAGGTTGTAAATTTAGATAATTGATTTGTAATATTTATTTTTAATGTAACTTTATAGCTAAAAATATCACCTTCACATTTTCATACATCTTGGTTTATTGTGTTTTAATTTTTATACATATTCAAATATTATTTAAATTTCCCTTATTATTTCTTTGAGCCATAGGTTAAGAATGTATTGCACAATTTCCATCAATGTGTAAATTTTCTAGGGTTTTTCTGTCATTGATTTCCAAATTCATTTGCTTGTAGTCAGTGACATTTTATATGTACATTTGAATATGTACAATGTTTGAATTTGTGTCTTAACACATGGTATTTCCTGCATAAGGTCCCATGTGCTTTATGTTGTCATTAAGTAGGAAGTTCTGCATGTCTTTTGTAAAATTTTGTTATTTATTCACAAGCAGAGAGAGAGAGAAAAAGAAAGAAAATGGGAATTCCAGGGTCACTTGCCACTATAAACACACTCCAGTTCCATGTGCCACTTTGTGCATCTGACTTTATGTGGGTACTGGAGAATTGAATCTAGGCCATCAGGTTTTGCAAGCAAGCCCCTTTAGCTGGTGAGCTGTCTTTCTAGCATTGTGATGACTTTTAAATCTATTACTCTGTTAAGTCTTCTATTTATTTTGTATTTAGTTGTTCTATCCATTATTGAGAGCTGAGCATTAAAATGTCCCACTATTTTTAAATAGAATTATATATCTTGATTATTAGGCATGCAAATGTTCACAATTATTATATCTACTTGCTGCATTGAGCTTTTGACTAATATATTATCTCATTTTATATGTAATATTTTTGAATTTTGAGTATGCTTTATTTTATTTTAGTACAGTTAGTCCTGCTCTATTTTAGCTACTATTTCCATGAAACATCTTCTCCAATTATTTCTCATTCAACCTATTTGTGAAGTCTTTTTGAATCTATGTAAGTCTCTTATACTTTCAAAACTATTCTTCTCATCCCTATCTTTTGATTGGAGAATTAAATTTATTTGCACTTAAAGACTTAGAGGTGTTTCTTTAATTTATGGGGAGGTTACAACTCACTAGGCTGAAAATATTATAAAGAAAAACTGCATTCAATACACCATACATTCAATATTATTACTGAGGGACATAGAACACTATAGAATACCAGTTAGCCTCATGATCACATGGTTGTTTGAAATGTGTGACTTACTACCACAGCCCACTATTATAAGACTATTGCTAGCTTGGAAAATGATCAAAAATTATAGGATGATTTCCACTGACTGAGAATAGTTTTCACTGTGTGTAAAGTTGAACCACTATATATTGAAGCTGTCTATACAGATAAGGAGGGACTTATGCCATTCTGTTGTTTTTCTATGTGTCATATAACTTCTTGCCCTTCTTGTATTACTATTTTTGCCTTCAAGTTGATTTTTGTAGTGGAAGTTTTAAAGTACTCTTCTATTTCTTTTTATTTCTTTGTCCTTACCATATTCCATTCTATTTTGACTTTTTATCAGATTAATCTCAATAACCAACAAACCTAAATTCCTATATAACTATGGCCTAACCTTTATTCAGATATCAATATTAAAAGCTACATTTTATATATTGTGTGTTCAAAAACGTGTACTTAGTAGTATAATTTTTAAGCACACCAGTTTCTTAAATCATGTAGAAAACCAAATGGGAGAAATAAATCAAAGTTGAAATAATGATGATAATTTCTATGATGGTTCATATATTTATTTTTACCAAAAACCTTGATTTCTTTAAATGGACTCAAGTTCCTATCTACTTTCTTTTATGTCAACTGAGCGGGCTCACTTTAGCATTTTGTACAGGGCATATCTAATGGGGACAAACTTCTTTGCCTATCTGGGAATGCCTTAATTTCTCCCTCAATTTATCATTTTAATGCTTACATACAGACTAAAATATCTATAAATATTGGACTGGAGAGACTGCTTAGTGGTTAAGGCACTTTCTGGCAAAGCCAAAGGACCCAAATTCGATTCCCTAGTACCCATGTAAAGCCAGATGCACAAGGTGGCACATGCATCTACAGTTTGTTTGCAATGGCTAGGAGGCCCTGGACCACCCATTCTCTCTCTCTCTCTCTCTCTCCCTATGCCTCTTTATCTATCTATCTCTCTCCCTCTGCCTCTTTATCTCTCTCTCTCTCTCTCTCTCACTCACTCACTGGAGGAATAGCTTAGCAGTTAAGGTGTTTGCCTGCAAAGCCAAAGGACCCAGGTTCGATGCCCCAGGACCCACATAAGCCAGATGCACAGGGGGATGCATGTGTCTGGAGTTTGTTTGCAGTGACTGCAGTCCTGGTGTACCCATTCTCTCTCTCTCCCTCTCTCTCCCTCCCTCCCTCCCCCTCTCCCTCTCTTACTCCCTCTTTCTCTCTATCAAATAAATTAATAAAAATTAAAATATTCAAATAAATAAACAAAATATTTTAAAAACCTACAAATGTCAAGAGAATCCCAGACTGTTATTGTGACCAAGTGAAGCTAGTGCTTTTGACTTTTTGCTAAGATCTAAAAACAAATGTTTCACTCTTGCTAGAGAATTCAGGATATTCCTATAGTAGCTTTTGTAAATTCTGGAATGAACCAAGTCATAGCTAATCTCAAGTGATGACATACGTATCCTGCCAAGTTTATCTGTGGTGTGTTCCAACTAAAGACCTGAGCCCCAGAATTTTATTGGTCCCCAAATTAGCCAGTGTTTAGAGAAATTCAAGGATAAATATTTTTCGGAGAAAGCATGAGTAAAGAAAAAAATACCCTGAAATGAGAATTATAAATATAATTTAATTAGATGCTTGATGTTCCTGGTACTTGGTTTACAAAGCTGACATCACTTGGAAAATGAGCAAGCTCCCCTTAGCCTGGCTGTGTGCCAAAAATACCTCTCTCTCCTCATTCACTGAGACCTCATGTGATATTCAAACAACTGACTGTTAAGGACAGACTGAGCACAATTAAAAAGTGAACACAAGTTTTTTAAATCTAAGGTATTTATTTTTAGTTATTTTATGCCCAGGAGAACAAAAACATCCATGAAAGAAATACCTACCACTGCTTAGGCCAGTCAGCTGTGAAGCTTGTCAAAAGGCCATAGCAGCATGCAGAGATTTCTTTATTCCCCACTATTGTATGGAGGAATGCGCAGATCTCTTCCACAAAAGATATTACTCTAAAGATAAAGAAACTGTATTTCTATGCAGTGCAAAATACATTTATAAAATTTCTCATTTATGGAAATCAAGCACATACAATATAAACATTAGTCCAATAACATTTCCCTTTAACGTGACAAACATGTATAATATAAATTACCAGAGGGAAAAATTCCAACCCTGTTCTAATGCTGTTTTTCTGTCAGACCTTCTTGTGAATAAAAAAGAGCTGAATGATAAAACCTATTAAAAATAGGAAATTTATAATCTCTCTCTAATCTGATTTATAACTATAAGAATAGGACAGCAAATTATTATGCAAACCTCAAAAGTATATCATTTAAATATATTCCAGGAAATCACAAAACTGTTTAATTATAACTGGTGAATATGACTATAACATTATAATCTATAGTCTAGTCTTCTGGGTCTAACAGTGTAACAAAACTAATGGCAATGTACTTTATAGACAGTAAAGGTTGGGGAATTTGGTATAGGTTACCAGATCATTAAAAGTCTAGATGGATATACTTATGTAATAAAGCACTCTGAAAACTTTCACAAGTTTACCAAATGAAACTTTGGGTTGCATGAAGTTTATGCTCACACAGTGCTTAGCCCCTGTGTGGCACCTTATCATTCTTCTTGGGCAGAAGTTGATCACATGAACATTGAGAACAAATACTGCAATGGCTAGTGCTTGTAAGCTGCTGTCTGGGAAAACAGTCTGATAATCATTTCCAAGAGTCAAAACTCAAAGATTTCTTTCTTCAGATTTCCTTGGTACTTTAGTACATCCACAATGCTGGTACCTGGACATGAAAGCCAGTAATACCTTCATTTTGCTATAAAATTCAAAGCAATTGTCTTGGAGACCCAGAAGAGGTTGAAAATGAAACTGACGACTGGGTTCTGTCTTCAAGTTTGATGTACAAAATTGGTGACTTGGGCTATCAATAAGCAAACCCAAAGTGGAAGAAAATACTTCCTGGCTACTGAAATTTTGTAAGTTTCTTATCAACATCTTCCCAAAGCAGACATATTTGTCTTGGGGTTATTAATTTCAGTGGCTGTAGGAGCTTTTGCTCCTATATCACCATCCAACCATGGTGCTAATAACATGTCTACAAAGGTAATTTTACATACATTCTTCAGAAGCTCTCAGAAGACACAATTACTTGAGAATATGATACTCTCCAATCCAGAGGAGTCACCTTCTGCAGCAGCTCTAGTGAGAAGTTGAGTTCTCTGGCTCTTCCTGGGTAAGAGAGGAGCTCCAACAGCAACTAAATCAGAAAAAGTTCAAGGTCCTAACATAGAAATCACCCAAGACAGTCACATCAGGGCCAGTTCACCCACAGAGACATTCACCATGATCGCTCTGGGGCCTGTGGGACTCACAAAAGACCAAGAAGAAGAAAAGCACAAATGTCTGGTCGTAGGAAAAAGTAGGACATCTTCAAACATAACTTGTAGGGAATCTTCCATAAGAATTTATTTCAGATTAGCCAGTCTTTGATATACATCCTTCAGAAGCCTATTGCAAAATTAAAAAATTAACCAAATTAAATGCCCAGAGAAGCCAGGTGTGGTGGCACATACCTTTAATCCCAGGACTCACTCAGAAGACAGAGGTAAGGAGGATGCCATGAATTTGAGGCCATCCTGAAACTAAATAGTGAATTAGGTCATCCTAGGCTAAAGTAAAGTGAAGTAAAGTACCTTGGGAAACAAACCAAAAAAAAAATGCTCAAAGATTTCAAAGCCATCCTAATTTAGCATCCATAATCAAAATAAATATACTAAGGTTTTTTAGTATCACTGGTCTTGGAACCAATAACTGATAAGCACTTCTCTACCCAACTGTTACTTTCCATATATCACCTAATGAGAACTTACTTGATGCTCACATTTTCAGATGAAACATCCTTTGGCTTAGCCTATGGGTTAAGACATTGTCATTACTGATTCAGGGATCCCAGGAAAACTCCCTGCAACATGAAAAGGAATTAAAGCAGAGCTTTGAGTTGAAGCCTACAAGAATATATGCCTTAACTTCAGGAGTGCCTCTTGCTACATTACATAACACTACTCCTACAAGACTCCCCAGTTCTTTGAGCAAGTAGTCCTCCTAATGTATTTTGTGGGTGGAGGCAAGTCTCATATGTTATTGCACTTATTAAATGAGTCGTTAGACATAAGAATGTATATAATGTAGACATTTTTGAGCTTTTAGTTATTTACAAGACAAAATCCCTGGAATCAGAAGAGTGGTCAAGGGAGGCTTGATGGGACTGTTCTCTTTGAATCCATCTGCCCAAACCAACCTATGGCTGATTAGGGTTAGTTTTGATTTTATGGATACCAGCAATTTTTCTTGGTTTTGGCAGAATTTGACTTTGCCTCCTATTATTTTAGTATAGTATATTCAAACCCTATTCATTGTGTTCACTTTAAAGGAACACAATCTGTCTGATGCTAAACATTGATAAGGCACTATTCTTTTCAGTATTATACACAAGAAGCTTGTTGGGTTTTTTTATGAATAGGTAAGAAAATCCAGTACACAGTCGTAAATGTCTGTGTGTCAAAACTCAACATCACAGGTACAAAATCTACAAAAGTTGGGTGTAGCTATAATATAATATTGGCTGTAAGGCACTTAGTAACTTCTACTTGCTGTCATAATTAAGGCAACCTATGGAAATTGATTTTGCTCCTTGATTTTCATTTCCCTTTATTTTTAGGGATAAGGTTTTAGTTTTAATAGAACATGCTATTTTGTTGAAGTTTTTTGAAGTCACACTAACAGTGGTAAGTATTGATTTATCCACATTCTTGCCAAGGCTGGTCATCATATGACTTATGAACTAAAGTTCCCCTTAAGAAGATGTACTTACTTCAATCATCGCACAAGTCTGATTGACTAATAGAACTTTTATGATGGTAGAGAGATCAAATATTGAAAATTTGGAGCCAAATTATCTTGGGCTACCTTTATCTCCCTTTCTAGCCATTTATTTCCCACCTCTGTGTCTGACCTAACAGCCTTGAGACTATCAGGCAAAACCTTCTCAGAGTACAGTAACAGATCATGAGCATCCACCAACCCAAAGGATAAGAATGTTGTCAGATAACATCTGAAGCCAGTGTCAGAGATTTCTGTACTTGTCTATAACCTAACCACCTGATGATTCCACCAATGGAAAGGGCCTTGTTTTATAACTTTATTTTGTTCTGTAACTATGAAATTGATAATATGTTAGAATACAAAATTTAGGTTAACCTAAATCTGTGTTGCTGGGTCATATTTGGCTCCAAAATAGACTCTTATTCCCTTTGAGGTGAGAACTGTATATTTTGCATTGACAGACTCTTTTTTATAAAAGTTATCCCAGCAGCTGAGATAATTTCTCACTGTGGTTTTGATCATTTCTCTGATGACTAGTCGTATTATTTACTCTTCTTGCTGCTGTGACAAAATACCTGACAAGAAACTTAAGGGAGGAAGGGTTTATTTTGGCTCACAGTCAATCATGGCAAGGAAGGCATGAAGACAGAAACACAAAGCAGCTCATCATCTATCCACAGTCAGAAAGGAGAGAGCAATGAATGCTGGTTCTGAGTTTGATTGCTCCAACATACCAGCCCATGGAATGATGCCATGATTAAAGGCACTTGCTTGCAAAGCCTGCCAGCCCAGGTTCACTCATGTAAAGCCAGACACAAAAAGTGACACAAGCATTTGCAGCAGTAAGAGGCCCTAGCATATGTGTGTGCATGCGCATGTATACACACACACACACACACACACACACACACACACACAAATACACTTATAAGTAAATAAATGGGGGCTGGAGAGATGGTTCAGTAGTTACACTTGCCTGTAAGGCCTAACAACCTGGATTCAATTCCCCAGTACCCAAATGAAGCCAGATGCACATAGTGGCACATTCATCTGGAGTTCATTTGCAATGGCTACAGGCAGTGGTGGACTCATTCATTTCCTCTCTCCATCTCCCTCTCTCTCTCTCTCTCTCTCTCTCATATCTCTGTGATTGAAATAAATAAAAGTATTTAAAAGTAAGTAAGTAAAAATAATTTTAATGCAATTATGGATTTGATAGAGACTGCTTTAAATAGGTAGGTTTCTTTGAAAGTGTGGATATTTTAACAATATTAAATCTTAAGACTCTATGAACATAATATTTTTCCATTTATTTGTATCATCTTTAATTTCATACAGGGATGACAAGTAGCCTGTAATATATGACCTTTACTTCCTTAACCTTATTCCTAAGTACTTTATACTCTTTGGTGCTTTTATAAATGGAATTATTTTCCTAATTTTATTTTCAAAAAGTTGACTGTGTAGAAATGCAACTGAGTTCTGTATGTTATTTTACATCTTCACTGAATTTCTTCATTAGTTTGAACAGTTGTTTTAGGGATTTCTCAGAGGAGTTCTCATGTCATCTGCAAATAGGGACAGTTTTAATTCTTTCAATTTGAGTGAATTTTATTTCTCTTTTTGTCTAGTTATTTTGTCTCTGTTGCAGTTGTATCTCAATATTGTATCATCTTAGAAGTAAGTTAGAAATATTATTGTTTCAGACTTGCATGTTTTATAAATTAGTCAGTATGAACTAAAGCTCTCCTGAAGCAGCTATACCTACTTCAAAAATCCTACAAGGGTGACTGACTGACAGAACTTCTGTGGTTGTGAAGAGGTGGAATGTTATAGGTTCAGAACCAAGTTATCTTGGGCTATCCTTAGTCCCCTTAATAGAAATTAATTGCCCACCTCTGGGTTTGATCTAACATCCCTGTGACTCTTAGGTGAAAACTTTTGGAGCAAATAATACTTAATGGAGAGAGACTGGAGGAATTCCCATTAAGATCAGGAACAAGACAGGGTTGTCCACTCTCACCTCTGCTTTTCAATATAGTACTGGAAGTCCTAGATCAAGCAATAAGACAGGAGAAGGAAATAAAAGGGATACAATTTGGAAAGGAAGAAGTTAAGTTAGCTCTATTCACTGACTACATGATTGTAATTGTAAGAGACCCAAGAGACTCCATCCCAAAACTCCTGAAGGTGATTAACTCCTATAGCAAAGTAGCAGGATGCAAAATCAATGCACAAAAATCAGTAGCCTTTCTATATGCAAGTGACAAAGATACAGAGAAAGAAATAAGTGACATAGTCCCATTTTCAATAGCAACAACAAAAAAATAAAATATCTTGGAATAACGTTAATCAAGGAAGTGAAAGATCTATACAACGAAAACATTAAAACACTCAAAAAAGAAATTGAGGAGGACTTGAGAAAATAGAAAGACCTCCCATGCTCCTGGATAGGCAGAATTAACATTGTGAAGATGACAATCCTACCAAAGGCAATATAAAGATTTAATGCAATTCCAATTAAAATCCCTACCTTGTTCTTCACAGAGATAGAAAAAATGATCTCAAATTTCATATGGAAAGGCAGAAAGCCTCACATATCCAAACATATCCTCGACAAAAGAAATACCTCTGGAGGCACCACCATACCTGATCTAAAGCTATATTACAAAGCCATAGTAATAAAAACAGCATGGTACTGGCATAAAAACAGGAGTATAGACCAATGGAATAGACTTGAGGAACTGGACTTTGGGTCAAGCAACTATAGCTACTTGATGTTCGATAAAGGCCCTAACAATATAGGCTGGAAAAAAGACAGCATCTTCAACAAATGTTGCTGGACAAACTGGATAACCATATGCAGGAAACTGAAACTTGATCACACATTTCACCATGCACTACACTCAAGTCCAAATGGATAAAAGACCTCAATATAAGACCAGAAACTCGAATCTTTTGGAATGTACTAATAGACTTCCACCAATATTCCACTAATAGATCTTCCACCAATCTTTAAAAATGAAGAATGTCATCAGATAGCATCTGAAACCTGTAGCAGAGATTTTTCCCCAGTTTGCTGCAACCCACCTACCTGATAGTTCCATGAATATATCTGAAAAGTATCTTAATTGATAACTCTCTTTGTTCTGTTACTATTAAAACTTCATGAAACTGATATCATGCTCGGAATTTGGGGTTACCTTAATCTGTGTTTCCAGGTCATGGTCATTCATATCTCAGCAGTGTGATGGGTGGGGATGAGGTTGGGTATCATTCTAATGCACACTGACCTGGGACTCACTCTCTAGCCCAGGCTGGCCTTTAATTCACTCCAATTATCCTACCTGAGATTCCTGAGTGCTGGGATTAAAGGTTTAGCCACCCCATCCAGCTTAGTCACTCATATTTAGCTACAGAATACACTACTGCTTATCCTCTTTAAGGTGAAAGATATGTTTATTCTATTGAAATAAGAAAAAGTTATTGACCATGTATGTGACAAAAGCAATAAATCATGTTCATGCTCATAATTATTAATTCTGAAACTGCCACAAAAGATATCAAGCACTAATAATGAAATATTTAATTTTGTTAAACTATGAAGCCACACCAAGATTTTTTGAAACAATATATTTGGGGGATAATAAGGTTCATTGTCTCATCTAGGCCCCACAGTAGAGAGGAAGAAGGAGACAAATCCCCCTAGAACGTGAATCCTAACATCGTATATAACATAGTGTCAGGAAATGAGCCAAATGTTTTTTCTACCAGGTCTGAAATAAAAGGAGAGGAGCCTTGGCCCTTTATGCTGCACCTTCTCCAAACTTCTCATTTAGTTCAAACAGTGAGAGATTTTACTAATTAATGCTGAGACCTCACTGCAGAGTGAATGGAGAATGATCATTGTATTTCAGCTTTATAGCTAACCAAAACTTTCGAGCTAGTGACATTGCTCAATGAATAACCCACTTGCTGCTCAAGCTGGGATACCTGAGTTTGTTCCCCAGTCCCCACATAAACAAGTCAAGGTCATGGTGGGCTTCTGTAATCTGGGCATGCTGACATTGAAAGTGAGATAGGAGGTGGAGACAGAAGAATTTCCCAGAAGCTCATGGGAGCACAGCAAAGAACAGCAAAGTGAGACTCTGGAGTGAGAAAACCTGCCTCAAGTAAGGTGGACAAGTGAGAACCATCGCAGAAGTCATCTGCTGGCTTCCAAATGTGCACCATGTCATATGCACACCTGTACTCATATGCACACACATAAACATGCACATAAAAATAACTTTTTCATATGAAAAGTTTTAAGACAAATTATCTACTATAAGCAAGCTGTAATTATTATCTACTATAATCAGCTGTAAGGAGAACACAGAGAATATGAATTAATGATGCTCCTATTTATTAAAGAAAATTAAAATCATTTCATAGTATTAAGACCACAGAATGAATGCTGTATTATTAATTAATTAATAAGGCAAGACTGCCAATTATATTACATAAGAAGTAACAGCCCAGATCTCTATGAGAATTTATTTACAAATATATTTGCAAAATGTGTATATAGTTATTTTAAAAACAGCTGGTGATGGCTTAGTGATTAAGGCACTTGCCTGCAAAGCCATAGGGGCCAGATTGGAATCCCCAGGACCAATGTAAACCAGATGCACAAGTCGGTACATGTATCTGGAGGCCCTGTTGCACCTATTCTCTCTCTCATCCTGCCTCTCTCTCTCGCTCCCCCCTCTCTCTCTCAAAAAATAAATGAAAATTAAAAATGTTTGGGCTGGAGAGACGGCTTAGAGGTTAAGCGCTTGCCTGTGAAGCCTAAGGACCCCGGTTTGAGGCTTGATTCTCCAGGACCCAAGTTAACCAAATGTGCAAGGGGGTGCATGCGTCTGGAGTTCATTTGCAGTGGCTGGAAGCCCTGGCATGCCCATTCTCTCCCTCTCTCTCTCTCCTCTCTTTCTCTGCCTCTTTCTCTCTCTGTCACTCTCAAATAAATAAATAAAAATGAACAAAATATTTTTAAAAAAAGAAAATTAAAAATGTTTTATAAACAATAAATATAGGTTTCCCTTTCTTAACACATTTTTGGGATTTAAATCAATTGTTTCCCTGAATTAAAGTTTTAAAAATATGATTTGGATCCTTAGGCTTTGCAGGCAAGTGTGTTAACTGCTAAGCCATCTCTCCAGCTTGGATGCTATAGATTCTAAACTTCTAGCTTATTACATTTTTATAAATTCCATAGAATATTCATTATATATGAAGATAAGACTTCTGAGATCCTGTTATGTTTATAACCTTCTGTTAAGAACAAAAAGTGGGGAGGGATATGCTGGGGATGTAGCACAATGGGAGAATGCTTAGCTAAGCCCTAGGTTCAATCTTTAGCACTGTCAAACAATGGAAAACAAACAATAGGATTGTATTTTCTCAGTTGTGCCAATGAATCCTCTCTATGGTCATGTTGGATTGGGCCTTTGTGATTTCACTGCTCAAGAGAGAACGTTTGAGCTGGATATCGCTACTGGACATCCAGACTCTCTCTCCAAGGAATTATGAGCCAGTGATACAAGATGAAGGCAGAAGCGAAGGTCCTGCTCTGGTAAGCTCCTATGTGGGCTCTCTACCCCCTCCTGCCTTCCACATGACAGGAGCCCTCTGTACTTCTTTCTATTAATCTAATAAAGTTCTCTCTAAACCTTAAAAAAGAAGCCATTAGAAAGACAGCAGTGCAGAGCAAAACAGAAGGATCCAGATGTAAAGAAAGAGAATATTTGAGTCAGCACAAAGACAGTAGCATCTGAGTAGGTCTTTTGGGAGTTTTCTTTGTTCATGGGCTCGTTGAAGTCACTGTATCAATATGAGACATTTTAAAGTTTCATGAGATCTGGAATGCAGGTTTTAAGCCTGATCATTGTTATTCTTTCTACAACACCTTTTGAATTAACAGTCTGAATTCTATTTGAACATAGGATTTATGCTGAATGGTGTGCTTCATGGAATATTATCTCTGGTAATATTGTAAGATTTATATTATCCTTACAAATATATATAAACAAACTAAAAAATTTTTTATGTTAATTTCAAACGTGATGTATAATGGTCATGTCTATAGCTATGAAATTAATAGATACCACTGAGTACTAGTTACTTTTCTTATTGCTGAAACAAAATACCTGACAAAAGCAACTTAAGGAAAGAATGCCTCATTTTGAACCCACTGCTTGAGTTTGCAGTCCATCATGTGAGAGAGGGAGGACGGTAGGAGCACGAGGCAGCTAGTCACATTTCATCTGTAGTTGGGAAGCAGAGAGTGATGAGTGCTGGTGTTCAGATAGCTTCTCCTTTTATATAGCCCCGCCCACGCAATGGCATCACCCACTTATACAGTGGGTCTTCTCATCTTAAACAACCAAATCTAGAAAACCCCTCAGCCATGCCCAGAGCTTTGTTGCCATGGTGATTCTAAATCCTATCAAGTTGATTAACCATTGCACAAGTCAATCTACATTAATTTGTATTATCTAGATTAAAAGAACTGATAGGGGCTAGAGAGATGGCTTAGTGGTTAAGTGATTGCCTGTGAAGTCTAAGGACCCCACTTCCAGGCTCAATTCCCCAGGACCCAAGTTAGCCAGATACACGAGGGTGTGCACACGTCTGGAGTTCGTTTTTCAGTGGCTGGAGGCCCTGGCGCACCCATTCTCTCTCTTTCTCTCTTTATCTGCCTCTTTCTCTCTATGTCTGTCGCTCTCAAATAAATAAATAAATAAACAAAAAAATTAAGAAAAAAAAGGACTGATAGAATGAGGATATATTACAAACAGGATTTATTAGATTGATTTGTGTAATGTGGGTTGAATAAAGTAATGGCTGCCTACATGCTAGAAAGACTAAGAAGCCAGTAGCTGCTCAATCCACATGGCTGCATGCTTCAGCAGTTCCAATCTGATGCTGAATGCCTAGAGGATTTGTAGCGAGCTGCTGATCTTCACTCCATGTTCAGAGACTGAATAAGGTGAGTTCCTATGGCAGCAAAGAATGGCAAGAGCAGGGTATATGCACTCACCAGCAGGAGCTGACCTAGGTCAACAAAAACACTGCTGTTTCCTGGGACATCTTTATATATGGCTACTGTTAGAAGGGATGCACATGCCTAAGGAGGGTCTTCCCCACTTTTCTAATTGTTCCTGGAAATACCTTCATAGACTTGCCCAGAGTATGTGTCTTATTTGATTCCTGATCCAATCAAGTTGGCAATAGATATCAACCATCACACATGAGTACATTAATTTTGTAATATTTGTTTTTATTCTTGGGTAGATATTTAAAAGGACAGATTAGAAATGAAAAGCGATTTTCACTCAAATATAACAATTTTGACTGGATACTAGATCTATTGTTGTGCTTGTGCATGTGGTATATGAGCATGCATGGTCTGTGTCTTTGTATGTGTGTGGGTGCATTGTACTAACTGAGCCATCTTCCTAGCCTTCAGTTCATTGTGTGCATGCTGTTCAGGCATGTATATATATATGTATGTTTATATGTAGGTGGATGCACATGTGTTGAGGACAGAAGTCAACATCTGGGATCTTCCTATATCACTCTCCACAGGATCTTTCACTGTACCTAAAGCTCACTGATTCAGCTATACTTGCTAGCCAGTGGGCTTCGGGTGTTCCCTGAGTCCACCTTCCCAGTACCAAGATTATGGGTGCACACTATCACAGCTGGCATTATATGTGGTTTCTGAGGATCCAAAATCTGACATTCATGATTATACAGCAAGCACTCTACCAAGCCATCTCCCCAGACTCCCTTGGTGCATATTTAACCATAATATTATTTTTACCTATAAAATTACATTTCAAGTTCCAAACTGTTATTAGAGCACAGATTAGTTGCTCCCTAACATCCTCCTCTTTTCTCTGGGACTTCCTATTCTGTGGCTACCTAGTTTAGTTTTATCCAAAAAATATCAAACATGGCCTACTGTTGAGAGTTATTATCCCCATAGATTAATGGCATTGCCAGTCTTGCAAAGAAGATCAGTTATGCTTGCCTTATGACTTGTTCACAAATATGGGATTTTCATTTTTCATTTATAAAGTCATCATTAATCTGTGTCTTTTCTCCAGATGATTGGCTTTTTTTTTCTTATTTGATTTTTTCAAGCACCATTAAATATAGTGGAAAAGGCTTTTAAATTAAAATAATGGCGGCTCAATGCAAATAAGTTTTGAACTTTCTGGTCTTAATATTACTTCTCTGTCAAGAAGGTGGCAAATACAGTGGCGAGTGTTTGTTGCCTAGTTAGCACTAGATCTGCTTAAGTGTTTATTTCTTGGTATTTTAAGTCAATATTGAAAATATTTCTATAATATTGGGAGAGGGTGCTTAAAAACATACTATGAAGATCCTAAAAATATATTCTTTGAGGATGAATATCTTTTGAAGGATTTGACAAGGGTAAGGTAAAAATCTATAATAAGACATTCTTTTATGCCAAATATGAAGAGAAATAGGGTCTGTTAGTCCAAGAATTGTCAATAATACAGGCACCTCAAGGCTCACAGACTCAGCGGTTGGATCCAAAGAAAGTGACTAAACCCTAACATGATCTCATTTAATAGCACTGAAAGTACCTATGAAATTGACAAACAGAAAAGCAAAAGGCAACCTAACAGATTCCCCAAGAGTAAATTTTGTCCTATCTGAAGATAGACTGAGATAAGAACATATTTTTTTGGAGGGGGGGTTCGAGATAGGGTTCACTATGTAGTCTCAGGGTAGCCTCAAACTCACGGCAATCCTCCTACCTCTGCCTCCCAAGTGCTGGGATTAAAGGCGTGCACCACCGCGCCCGGCTCGAGACAAGAACATCTTACACTGCTAGTATAATTGTGTTATGTATCAAAAATAAGATGGAAGCAGCTGCCTAGGTTTATGTCTGGATCCTCTATTTAGTTCCATTCATCTATGTGTCTATTTTTGTGCTAGTACAATGCTGTTTTTTTACCATGGCTCCATAATCTACCTTAAAATCAAGTATGGTGATACTGATAACCTTATTTTTGCTACTCAAAACTTCTTTGGTTATTTGAGTGTTTTATGCTTCCAAATGAATTTTAGAATTGATTTTTTTCTATTTCACTGAAGAATGCCATTGGAATTTTTATAAAGATCGCAATAAATCTGTAGATTGCTTTTTGGAAGATAGCCATTTCCACAACATTGATTCTTCTAATCCATAAACATTGGATGTCTGTTCATTTCCTAGTGTTTTCTTCAATTTCTCTCTTGGGTGTTTTAAAGATTTAGTTTTACACTATGGAAAGCAATATGGAGACTCCTTAAAAGGATGGCTGTAGAGTTACCAACAGACCCTGTTATTCCCTTACTGGGCATTTACCCTAAAAGCTTCACACCTCATTTCAGAGATATTTGCTCAACCATGTTATAGCTGCTCAATTCATAATAGCTAAGAGCTGGAATCAAGGCAGCTGCCCATCATTGGACAAATGGATAACTAAGAAGTGGTATATCTACAAAATGGCATTCTACTCAGCAGTTTGAAAAAAAATGATGCAATGAAATTTGTAGAGAAATGGTCAAACTAGGAACAGATAATACTCAGTGAACTCACCCTATCACAGAAAGACAGTTGTCACATGGTCTCACTCATCTGTGGTTCCTAACCTAGATCAGCCTGTGATGCTACATACCTAATAGGCATCTCAAAGACCAGACAATAGGAAGGGTAGGACTTGAGGGGAGGGTATGGGGAGGGGAGACACAAAACCGAACCCAAATGGAACTGGTACTATAAATTCCTATACCCTGGAAGATAGACTAAAAGGTTGAACTCTCATCAGGACCTTAGAGGGAAGACCTGAGTCAAAGGGCTCTGGAGAGGGTGAGATGAAACCTAACCTTAATTTTCTCATGTTTCATTTTTCCCCTTTTTCTTTTTTGTCTTTCTGTTTTATATTTTCCTTCTCCTTCTTCTTTCTTTTCCCTTGATGCTGCCCTGTAACTCCCAATGCCAGGATGCATCCCATAATGAGGTGTTGATCACAGAGACCTGCAGGGTGTCCCAAAACAAGACAGACGTCTGTCAGAATACTTGATTACCCACCAGAGGTTAATGGTAAGACCTTACAGCAAAGACAACATAAGCTATTGGTACAGAGCATGGAGAGACCTGGCTAGAATCTGGAAGAGAGCCAGTCCCCAGACAGTTAGCCCATTTAGTGCTAGAAAGTGCTACATGAGCTACTGGGGGAAAGTGGCCAATATCTGTCTGAGCAACTCGAGGTCTAAGCTACTCAGAAATAAACAACCTGACATGATGATCACACAAGTAAAATAGTGGCACACAGCCATGGAGGGTAATGAACTTCTCTTGGATTGGCTAACAGATCTGCTCACTGAAAAGAAACCCACATCTGGAACTGGGAAACAACTCAGAATCATATCCAGATAACAAGTTACTCTCCGATATCAAGCTCCAACCAAAGTTGGACTACAAGAGGGCCTACATCCATTAAATTCTCTCTAAACTAACACTGGTTATCCTATTTAACCTGTGCTGACCTCACTCTCTGTTGGAGAACCTGCTTCTCTTTTTCAGATGGAAACCAGACTGAGGAGAGAAATGGCCCATTGCACTTCACCAAGGACTCAGCTGAAACCATAGAGGAATTGGGGAAATGAGCAAGGGTGTTGCTTTCTCTGTGAACCTGATATCAGAACAAGGGTGAAGGAGATAGACACTGAGGACACTCAATTCCTACCTATCCAGAGATACAGAGATCCAGAGGCTCCTAAGAGCCCATCACTGAAGTAGACCTAAAACAAACCCAACATGGCTCAAGGAATTTTGTGGAAGAGAGGGTGGAAAGACTGTTAGAGCCACAAATTGGGACATTACTCACAGAGACATTGACTCATCATAAGTGATGGCTACCCCCACAATGCACAACCCACAATCTGCATGGGGACAACCAGCATCCCCAGTGAGGAGGCTCTCTTTGGGGGGGGGGCAGGGATGAGAGTAAGGATAGTACCAACAAGGGCTGTTTAAATATTAAGTATATCCAGAACTAATAAGAAAAAAGTAAAGATCTGGAGTGGATGGCTCAGCAGTGAAGGTACTTGCCTGTAAAGCCAAAGGACCCAGGTTCAATTTCTCAGAATCCACATAAGCCAGATGTACAAGGTGGTGCATGTGTCTGGAGTTTGTTTGCAGTGGCTGAAGGCCCTGACCTGACAATTCTCTATCTATCTGTCTATCTATCTATCTATCTATCTATCTATCTATCTATCTATCTATCCTTCTCTCTCACTCTCTCAAATAAATATGATTAAATTAAAAATAAAAGAATTAGTTGTAGAGGTCTTTTAATTGCTTACTAAGGTTTACTTCAAGGGAATGTTTTTAGGGAATTGTGAAAAGAATTGTTTCCTTGATTTCATCTTCAACATGACTGTTGTGGTTTTATAGAAGGCCACTGATTTCTGTGTATTAATTTTGCATACTGCTACTGTGGTGGTTTGACTCTGGTGTTCCCCATAAACGTAGGTGTTCTGAATGCTAGGTTCTCAGCTTACGGAAGTTTGGGAATTAATACCTCCTTGTTGTAGTTGGGGACTGGCTTACGGGTGTCATATCCAGTTTCCCCTTGCCAGTGTTTAGCACACTCTGCCATTGCTATTGTCCACTTTATGTTGGGCAGAGGGTGATGTCCACCCTCTGCTCATACCATCATTTTGCGCTGCCATCATGGACCTTACCCTTGAGTCTGTAAACCCTTTTATTCTCCCAAAAGCTGCTGTTGGTCAGGTGATTTCTGCCAGCAATGTGAACCTGACTGCAACAGTAAAGTTGGTATCAGGAGTGGGGTCATTTGCTGCTAGACACCTGACTGTGTGGCTTTGGCCTTTTGGAGCTTATTTTCAAGAGGAATGTGAAGGGATTTGAAACTTTAGCCTAAGAGACTTCTTGCAGTGCTGTAAGTACAGTTTAATGGATTATTCTGATTAGAGTTGAAAGAGCTGACTGCAGTAAGAACTATGGACTGTGAGGTTTGGCTTGTGAGGGTGAGAAAGACCTTTGCCTTGACTAGGCTAGAAGCAGTTTGTGTGAGAGGCTTGCTGTTATGCCCATGTCCAGAGAACTTGTGAAGGGTTGCTTTGTGTAGAAACAGACTGGTGTAAGCAGACGGATATGGCACAGAAAAAAAAATGAACTCTTTGGATGAAACTGCTGCTCATTTAGCTGCAATTATATGAGCAATTACAACCATTGAGATTGGGCCAGCTGACCTGCATTGGGAAAACAGAAATAATGCAGTCTTTTGAAAGGACGTGAGTGCTCAAGGAATATTCCATTCCTCAAAATCTGCTTTATTCCCACCTGGTTTAACAAATTGGCACCCTACCAGATATTATGGAGTATGCAAAATGCAGGAAAGTGAGGGTCATTGAATTTGCAACATGATCTTGTGTTTTGGAAATGGCCATGGGCAGTGTGAAGCACATTTGCTGGATGCCTGCATGGAGACCCAATGGAGCCATGAGGATGAACTGTGGATTGCAGTGGAGACCCACTGGAGATGCCAGGACCAGGAGATGGCTACAGGCCCTGGATGAAGTTTTCCAGGACTGTGAGTAACCTAGCTGTAGGGGTGGAATTGGAACTCCAGAGACTTGTTTCTGGGTTGAATTATCAGGCTTGGAGATTTGTCACTGAGTAGAGTTGTTGGACTTGGAGTTAAAGACTTTGATGCTTGCCTACTTTAAATCTTGTATTGGTTGAATATTTCTTTGCTATGCCCAATGCCATCTTTTGCAGTGTAAATGTTTATTCTATACCATTATAGATTTTGGGGGGATTTTTTGGTATTATGGCTCACTTAAAAGACCTTGGCTTATGAGGATGTTTGATAAATCTCTGGGTATATTTAATGTTGGACTGAACACTTTGCATTTTACATCATATATGGTTATCAGCTTATGGGGGCCAGGGGCAGAATGTGGTGGTTTCATTCATTCACCCCATAAACTTAGGTGTTCTGAATACTAGGGTCCCAGCTGATGGAGATTTGGGAATTACCACCTACTGGAGGCAGTGTATTGTTGGGGATGGGCTTATGCTTGTTATAGCCAGTTTCCCCATGCCAGTGTTAGGCACACTTTCCTGTTGCTATTGTCCACCTGATGTTGGCCAGGGGTTGATGTCCACCCTCTGATCATGCCATCATTTTCCGCTGCCATCATGGAGCTTCCCCTCAAGTCTGTAAGCCAAAATAAACCCCTTTTTGCCCAAGGCTTCTCTTGGTCATGTGATTTCTGCCAGCAATACAAACCTGACTGCAATAGCTACTTTTCTGAAAATGCTAATCATCTCAAACAGTTTTGTGGTAGAGTCTTTAGAATATTTCACATATAGTATCATTTCATCTGCAAGTAAGATAATTTGACTTTTTCTTTTCCTATGTGTATTCCTTTATTTGGTTTTGCTTTCCTATTGTTATAACTAAAACTTCCAGTTCTATATTAAATAAGATTGGAGAAAGTGTGCACACTTTTCTTATAACTGATTTTAGTGGAAATTCTTCAATATATTACTCATTTAGTATAATGTTAGCTATTAATTTGATATACATAGCCTTTGTTATGTTAAAATGTTCTTTCTATTCCCACTTTCTTCAGGACTTTTATCGTGAAGGGATATTGAATTTGTCAGATTCTTTTATGCTTCAATTGGTATGATCATGTGATTTTTTTGTCCTAGAGTCCATTTATATGATGCATTACATTTATTGATTTGTGTATGTTGAACCATCTGAGCATCTCTGGAATAAAAAAATCACTTTATCTACATGAATATTCTTTTTAATGTGTTCCTGAATTCTATTTATAAGTATTTTGTTGAAAATTTTTCCATCTATATTTATAAGAAAGAGTTGCTATGGTTCTCTTTTTACACTGTGTCTTTACTTGGTTGTGGTGTCATGGTAATTCTGGCTTCATAATAGGAGTTTGTTAGTGTTCTTTTTCTATTTTGTGAAATACTTTGAGAAGCATTGGTGTTAGTTCCTGTTTGAAGGTCTAGTGAAGTTCACCACTTTGTTCTTGTTAGAGGTTAGAATAAAAGGACTGAGACTTCATTTTGGGGGGATATGTGGAGTTTATTAATGGCTTGGGGGGGTAGTCTTTAGACAAAGGGGCAAAGGGGAAGGGACAAGGAGCTGGAGAGTTGGTGGGCTGCAGTGCTGCTAACCCAGAAATGACAGTATGCAGTGGGTCAGCATGGGAAAGGGAACCTGAAATAAAGCCCTTTCCTACCATAAGCTGCATCTGGTTGAGTGTTTGTCCCAGCAAGGAGAGGATGACTGCAACACAAATGATAGTGGAAATTCAACATAACAAAACGTATGTAATACAATGAAGGGAAAGGATGAGGAAATGAGGAAAGTTTATATGATAAGAAATTAATAAATAACTTAATTTTGTACCCCAGGGCCTAAGAAAAAAGAAGAACAAGCCAACCCAAAAGTCAGCAGGTAAAAAATAATAAATGTCTTGACAGAAATTAATGAAATAGAAACTTAAAAAAATACAAAGAGGGGCTGGAGAGATAGCTTAGCAGTTAGGGCATTGCCTGCAAACTAGAGGACCAAAGTTTGATTCCCTAGGACCCACGTAAGCCAAATATACAAGCTGGTACATACATCTTGAGTTTGTTTGAAGTGCCTTGAGGCCTTGGTGCACCCATTCTCCACCCCCTCTCTCTCTCTCTCTCTTCCTCTCTCTAAAGTAAATAAATAAAAATATTTTTAAAAATACAAAACTCCAAGAAATAAATAATAGATTCCTTTAAAGGATAAATAGGATTGATAATTCCTATAGAAACTACTTAAAACAAAGAGAGAAATGACTCAAAATTTGAACAACTAAAACAGATACCAATGAAATTCAGAAAATCCTAAGAACATACTTTGGAAATATATATTCCGCTAAATTGGAAAATTCTGAAAGAAGAGATAAATTTCTAGATACATATGATATAGCAAATTTAAACCAAGATAAGATGATCCATTTAAACAAATCTATAACTAACAATGAGATTGAAGCAGTTATAAAGTATCTCCCAACCAAAATATTGAGGCCTAGATGAATGTATCAGTGAATTTGCTTGACCTTCGAAGAACTAATGCTAATGCTTCTCAAAAATATTACACAGAATATGAAAGTAAAGAATACTACTAAAGTCCTTTTATGAGGCCAGTATTACGCTGATGCCAAAACAGGCAAGGCACAACAAAAAAATAAAATCATAGACTAATCTCCCTGACGAATGTAAATACAAAACTTCTCAACAAAATACTTAGAAACTGAATACAGAAATACATTTAAAAAAATTTCATGGGCTGGAGAGATGGGTCAGTAGCTAAGGCACCTCCCTCAAAATCCAAAGGACCCAGATTCAATTTCAGTACATCTGACAGAGTATAAATATCTAGAATATGCAAAGAACTCAAAAAACTAAATATGAAGGAAACAAAAATCCCAATCAAAAACTGGACTAAGGCTTGAGAGATGGCTGAGTTGTTAAGGAGCTTGCCTGTGAAGCCTAAGAACCCATGTTTGACTCTAGCTTCCACGTAAGCCAGACACAGAAGGTAACAAAAGTGTTCAAGATCGCACATGCAGGCAAGGTGGCATACACATCTGGAGTTGGATCGTACTGGCTGGATGCCCTGGCACACCAATTCATTCTCTCTCTCTCTCTCTCTCACTCACACACACACACACACACACGCACGCACAAAAGAGCTAGTCTGTTGGGCTTGACAAAAAAAAAAAAAGACTATAGAACTCAAAAGAGAATCAAGGAAAGAAATCCAAACTGTCAATAAATATTGGAAACAGTTCAACATTCTTAGCTCTATCAGAGAAATGAAAATTAAAGCTACTTTTAGATTCTATCTCGCTCTAGTCAGAATGGCAACTATTGAGAAAACAAATGCTGATGAGGATGTAGGAAAAATGAACCCTATTTACTGCTGTGGGAGTGTAAACTGATACAGCCACTACAGAAGTTAGTGTGGAAATGCCTCAAAAACCTAAATAATAGAACTATTGCATGACCCATTTCTGGACTTATGCTTAAAAATACTCTATAGCCTCCTACAAATGTACCTGCACATCTATGTTCACTATTGCTCAATTCCCAATAGCTAGAAAGTGGAATCAGCTTGGATGTCCATCAACTGATGAGTGGATAAAATTATGATATATAGATATAGATATATACAAATATATATAATGAAATATTATTCATCTGTAAAGAAAGAAAAATTAAGTTATGAAATTTACAGGAAAAGGAATGGAACTGGAAAAAATTATACTGACTAAAGCAACTCAGGCTCAGAAAGACTAATGTCTCATAGTCTCCTTCATATATGTGGATCCTACTATAGAACCTAGGTTTTGATATCTAGACCTATGAGTACAACCAGAGATGTCTGCCAAGACCAAGCACTTAGGAAAGGGCTGAAGGAGTTGAAGTAGGAAGAGGCCATAAGGGAAGGAAATAGTAAAACACAAGTGATATGAAAACAGTTGGAAGTGCAGAAAGGGTTAAGCAATATGGGGTGTGAAAGAAGGGTGTGGGGAGAAGATTGACCAAAATTTAGGATATATGCGAAAGTCATAATAAAACCTATGATTTAGTAAAATATAAATAGAAAAAACAATAATATCAGAATGGATACCAGAGGTAACCTACACAGATGTTTAATGCTGCTCCTAGTAGCTATGGCTATCAAACAATAATATCAATACTAAACATGGGATACTTCCCAATCAGTTTCTTGTCAGGAAAGCTCTTGCGCCCCACCCCCCATAGAGGTTATTACTATGGCTCTTGGCTGCCCACCAGAACAGAAGGTAATGCCCTATTGCTGAAGACACCATATCCTATGAATGCAGGGGGTAAAGAAATCAAGATGAAGCTGACATAGAAGCTTCCTCACTGCTAGCGGGCTGGTTTTCATACTGTGCTAGGGAGGCTACTTGCAGGGAAAAATCAACAAGATCATCCAGAGTTGAATCCTGTAGTCTATAATTTGACTCACCAGGCAAGACGTATCCTCTGGTACAATAGTGGCATGAATGTTATAAAGATAACCAATAGTTCTATGACTGGATTTGAGACTTGCTCCATAGAAGGGAAGTAATGCCTATAACTGAAAAACACTTCAAATGACCATGACTTGGAAGAATATGGGCCCTAGGGAAGAACTTACTATTACTTCATTGCTAAATGGAAGTGCTGGCAAACTTCCTCCAAATGTTTAAAGACAAATGTTTAGTTTGTCTTTAAACATTTGTCTTTATACCCATAGGTCAGTTCTTCTCTTAGCTTCAGGCAGAAAAGCTTTATTTTTATTTTGTGACTGTGGGAGGTGGCCAATGAAGGGAATCATAATTGGTCAAGTGCTGAACACAAGTGACTGAGTGTCAGGCTTTGCATGGGACAAACATCATCCCCTTCAGAGCTCAGGGCATATTCCAGAAGATTTGATAGAAAGAATATAGGGACTAGAAGATTGAGAGGAGAGCTGTGGAACTCTGACATCTGGACATGACAATGCCATTGCATTAATGAAGTCACAGCAGCTGTTTACCTGTACAAAACCTGAACAGTATGGGGACATTCAACATTATGTTATGGATAGAGGAGGTGACTGGGAGGGCACTCACCTTCCTCATAAGCTAATGGTGTTTACAGGTCACTGGAGGAGAATGAGTAGTTCTCTTCCATGGTATAGCTACCAGTAATCCATGATAAGTAGGAGTATAGTGAGACTAAGGGGATAAGGGAGATGTGGGTAAGTATGTTGAAAATTATATATATATATATATGTGTGTGTGTGTGTGTGTGTGTGTGTGTGTGTGTGAGTATGTATATATATGTATATATATATATATATATATATATCCATGAATATGTAAAAAATCAATTACTCAATTATCTGTTAGTATGCAACTTTTGGTGTGTATCTATCATAGGTTTTAAAGCAATATAATATCATTCATTGAAATTAAATGTTGATTTGCGCTAAATTAAAAAAAGTAAGGTTAGGAGAGATTGTGGAAGACATCTGACATTAACTTTGACATCCACACATGTGCACCCACACAAATGTATGCCCTGCACATATGAACACACATGAATATATACAGGCAAAACATTTTAATATCCAGAGAAAAAACTTTAAGTTGATTGTCAAGATTTTTCAGTACCTTACCACCATTTGTTGACCATATATGCACTAAATATGTCTTGTGTGTTTTCATATATTATATCAACTATGTAGTTATTTATATATGACACATATCAAGTCTCAGTACAAACAAATCAAGTTGAAATTATTTTTATTATATTTTATTAATTTATTTGAGAGAGAGAAAAAGGGAGGAGAGAATGGGCATGCCAGGGCCTCCAGGCACAGCAAATGAACTCCAAATGCATGAGCCCCCTTGTGCATCTGGCTTATGTGGGTCCTGGAGCATTGAACTGGGATCCTTTGACTTTGCAGACAAGTGCCTTAACTGCTAAGCCTTCCCTCCAGCCCTGAAATTATTTATTTTAATATTATAATATGTCTGGACAAAATATATACCTTATTATAGATAGGACTTATGATAGATAGACCATATTTTATCATAGAACTAAGATACTTGTCTTATTATAAGATATATACTTTTGTTGGGATTATAAATCTCTTCTACTATGCTGTCATGACTTGTGTTTTAGTTTCACAAGTATTGTCTTTATAAAAATATTGTTGTGACAAACAGAAGTGACTGCAACTAGGATTATAACTTATAAGGAACTCTATAGTTATTGTTGCAGTTACTTTCTCATTGCTGAGACAAACACCTGAACTAGTAGCAATTTATGGGAGCAAAGGGGACACTTCAGGCTTACAGAATCCAATGGAAATACCATTAGTGGCAGAAGAAGTTGGCTTACACCCTATGGTGGTTTGACTCAGGTGTCCCCCATAAACTTAGGTGTTCTGAATGCTAGGTTCCCAGCTGATGTAAATTTGGGAATTAAGGCCTCCTGGAGGCAATGTATTGTTGGGGGCGGGCTTATGGGTGTTATAGCCAGCTTCCTCTTGCCAGTGTTGGACGCACTTTCCTATTGTTCTACTCTGCCCTCCACATGCACTTACATGGGGCATGTACATCTGTTCATACATTCACCACACATAACATGTCACACATACCACACACACTACATATATACACACATCAAAAGATATATATATATATATATATATCTTATTGGGTAAAGAATTAGGACAATGGAAGCAATAGCTCTCTTAAGTCCTGATTACTAATCTAACTTTTGGGGTACTACCTATCTGTGTAAATTCCTCATGATGTGTCAGGCCAATTATCACATAAAGAAAATTTCTAGATAACTGATAATTGCCTCTAACATACCAGGCAGACTTCCTGGAGGAAACTTCCATTCAAATAAGAATTTGTTCCTTACTAAATTCAGCTGCCTTTGAGAGACACATTAAAGATCCCAAACTGGACTCTTTACAGCTAGAAACTCCTCTGTAGAACAAAATACCAAAGAAGTAGCTATGTAATAGTCACTCCCAATGAGGCTATTGAAGGTGAATAATAGTGCTGAGCCTGCAGAACTGGGGGCTCTTACCAGGAAAGTAGAACAAAGCAAAAATAGAGTTAACATTTATGCTGGTTGTAAATATGCCTTTCTGGACCCCACACTCATGCCACTATTTAGAAAGAGAAGCATTCTGCAGTCTTTCCTCCTTCTAAAATTATAGTGAGATGGAAATTAGGTTAAGAAGACTTAGAGAAGCCCTGCCCCAAAATTATGTCCTATACTGCATAGACTTTTTGTATTAGCCATGTTCTGTACTGTATAGTCTTTTGTGCTAGCTATGTCTAATACTGTAGACTTTTTTTAATTTTTGAAGGCCATGAGCAGGCTGCCAAGGCCACTGCTTAAGTTCCCTTTCCTCATGGCTAGTAAAGGCACCCTTAGTTTGAGAAGGTACTCTAGAAGGAATATGACCCTCATATTCCAAGAAAAATAAGAATGAAGCCTTTAAAGAAGACATGTGTTACACCCTACTATGTGGCTACAGACAGAAAAAAGAAATTTATTCTCCCATGAATCAATAGAAAATGTCAAAAATAAGATTCCAGGACTTTATTTTGCTTTAGTTGTTTCCTTTACAAAAAAAAAAATTGATTAATTTATAGTTGTTGTTAAAATCATCTCCAGAGCTTTTAACATGCTTTGCCTAGGCCTATGTGGTAAAGAATTAGCTTTTGGGGCCCTGTGAGGCAATCACTGGCCAGTAGAGGGATGTTTGTAATAGGGTTTATTAAACAGAATTCAGGGATGCAGTAAAGGCAGAAATATCAGACAAGCAAAAAAGTATCCATTGAGATGGATAGGAGCCCCTGAAAGTGGGAAGCTCAAATGAGGGCTGGATCCAAGGGGTTTAAGTATGTTGGGGCTAACTCTACCTATAATTGAGAATAAGAGCTGAAAGAACAGGTGAGCTTGACCTAGAAGATAACCTCAGAGAAGTATTAAAAGTAGCCAGCCATGACTAAGCCTCCTTGGCAACAACATTTCTGACTGAACTCCAAGAAGGGATTCTGAGCCCTAACCTGTCCCCAGTCAACCATGTAGTTTCTCAGACTCTAAGCCAAGCATACCGTTTCTAAGCTTCTTAACTACATAATTCCCAGAAGCAAAGGATTTCTCCCTCTTCTCTTTCCATATCATGGTGACTGCTGGGGAGATTGAAAATTGATCAAAATGTTGAAAAGTGACAGTAGAGTATTCCACACTAAGACATCTCTATCATACCTTCCAAGGCTCAGGGACCACTATGGAGAAGGGGGCAGAAATAATGTAAGAGCCAAAGGAAGGGGAAGAGTGCTTTGAAATATGGTCTCCCTGATGCAAAATGGTCATGCCACTAAGGACCTCACAATGGCTGATACTCCCTTCACAAGACCTGCATAATAGGACAGTTAAAAAAAAAAGTGACATCAAAATAGAACAGTGAATACTTGGAATGAAGAAGAGGTTCAGTGGAGGGGGAATAAAGGAGGTGGGATAAGGGATAGTGGTAGGAGGTAATTATGATCAGGGTACACTGTATATGTATGAAAGTTGTCAGTAAAAAGTTTTTTAAAAATTTAAATTAATTGATACTTAGGGAGGATAGCTGAGTCCAAATTGTGTATTTCATTTTGAGTGTCCTGAAAATAATGAATGCATTTTAATCTTCCTTCCCTTTTTGTAATCAGTGCTTCTTTTCCTCTTCACTGCAGGGGATGAGGGTATGGAGCGGAGATGTGCTGAAGGGAAGATAACAATGTTAGTAGATAAAAAAGAAAATAGACTTCTCTCTTCTTACTTTGCTTCTGCCTTTTGTTCTAGCAAAGAGATTAGAATAGAATTTTTAAAAGTAGAATAAAATTTAAAGAAAATAATGAAACCAATAGACAGGAAATAAAATTCAAGTTGACAAAGAAACTGAGAGGCCTGCTTTCAATGGATTGGAACATTTGGTTACAATAGATAATGTGGATTGCTGAATAAATTAGAAAAGCTATTCAGAATCACAGGTTGAGAAATGATAAAGAATCAAGAGGGTTCCAGAAAATTGCAGCTAAAGAGGTCGTTGGAAAAGCCACGAAAACAATGGATATCATTGTAACAAAATAATGATTGGCTAGATTTTAAAAGTAACAGTTTGCTCCTCTAGTGTAAATATTGTGGGAAAAAAGTCAGTATTTTGTCCCTCTTTTCTTAGAAATTATTCATAAGTAACAACAAGATGTAAAATAGGATTATAAGATCCATTTGGGGGCAAAACTGTCAGTTTAAAATGCCAGGTACTCGAGTAGATGGGATGACCCTCCACAGAACAGATACAGAACAGCTGGGCCCTTTGAAGACAGTGAAAAGATAAGTTCTCCCTTGGGATGTTTGGCATCAGCTACAGATCTTTTGCTGATTCTAAAAATGTACTGTGTAATATCAAGAACTAGGTGCCAGACAGTAGTCTTTATATTTATGTAGGGCGAATTCATGGCCAAAGCCCTTGTTGTGTGGAAAAGTAATGCCTAAAAACTAAACAATTCTCATGTAAAATGTGGTCATAGAATGTGTTTCTTTTCCCACATTAAACTTCTCAAAATAAACTTCCATAAAGGAACAACAATATTTTAAAGACCAGGATGGGATGAAAATGGGAAAATAAAATGGCCAATCAAGAACATCATGGCAAGCTTGGTGTGGTGGCCTGTAGTCCAGACTATCTTGAAGGCTAAGGCAGGAGCATGACTTGAGCCCAGCAGTTAAGACAGCCTAGACCATGTAAAGGTAAATGTATCTTACAATGTACTTGTTGAGGTATTGGATCCAATTTACAAGAAGTAGGGCTGTTGTTACTCATACTTGTGAGGTCCCATTGTGGCAGGAAGTATGGCAATTGGACTATATGCAGAAGAGAACAAAGTGAAAATGTGTCATAGAAACAAATGAAGAAGTAGAATATTTACTTTGTAGAAAATAGTAATACTTTCAAATATTTGAAGGTTGTCTTGTAGAAGAGAGAAAAAGACTTGTTTTGTTCCAGTGGGCAGAAAAAATAAAAAATGAAAGGTAATTATAGGAAAGTAGATTAAAGCTTAGTAAAAGAAACCTTTGTAACAAGCATTATCCAACACTTGGATAGACACTTCAATTAAATATAAATTCCCTGCCCCTGATTTGATAACCACTTAGCAGGGATATTCTAGAATGATTCTTGCATTGGGAAGAGGCTGTCAGTACATAAATTCTCTTCCAGCCTAGGATTTTGTAATTCACCAATTTAAATGTACAGTGAATTGAAAAGAATTAAAGTGTCCTTTTAGAGCAACTGTAATGTCAGGAAATTTTGTTGACAGAAGATGAACTTAAAATATCTAAAAATATATAATTCACTTGATGTGTAAACAGCAGGCCTTGCCATAGCCCTTTAGCATTTTTCTGGAATAAATTTTAAAAGTTACTTAGTTCATTGGCCTTGATGATGGTTGCAAACATTTAGTATAGATAGTACTATAGCCTTGGATATCATCAGACTTCAAATCTGGGTGAACATGTCCCCAAGACACTGTACTTCCACATTTCTGAAGATTAACGCTCTTATTTGACTAGACTATAACAGAGTCCAAATAATAATTCATTTGAAAGATATGAATAATTAATTCTTCTATGAATTTCACTCAATATGTATGAAGTTACACCAATTTTGTGACCTAACAATATTTTCAGCACTCTCTGCTTCATTGCTTTACTTTTCCTTCCCAGATCTTCAAATGCTACTGTTTGTTGTTAGGAAGATTAAAGCTATGTAGAAAAACCTTTAGGGAAAAAAATCACTGTATGCTTTAATGTTCTAAAACCTATTAAACAAATCATTTAAATACTATGTAGGATTGAAAAATATTTATTCTTTGTGAGTAAGAAAGTATTTTTTAATGTCCAAAACCTTACATTCTAGAGACTACTATTTGTTCCTTAGTGCCCTCATTTATATAGTGTCCACCTTTTGAAAAGGAATCTTTTTCTCATGCCAAATCTATGTATTCATTTCACAATTGCTGTCTAATCTATGCTTACCAAGCACTTTTTTTTTCTGGAAGTTTTTGTCTTGAAGACAACAGAGTTAAATTTAACTGTTTTCCTTTCATGTCAGTTGAAACTCATAGCTGCTCCAGAATCTTTTCCAACTACATACAAGGAACAACAAAGAGAAAACATTTTTTAAATTTTTTCTCTCTTTTTATTTATTTGAGAGAGTAAGAGAGTAAGAAAGAAGTAGAGAGAGAGAGACAGACAGACAGACAGACAGAGAGAGAGAATGGGCACGCCAGGGCTTCCAGCCACTACAAACAAACTCCAGATGCATGTACCACCGTGTGCATCTGGCTTATGTAGGTCCTGGGGAAATGAACTGAGTCCTTTGGCTTTATAGGCAAACACCTTAATCACTAAGGCATCTCTCCAGCCTGAGTAAACATTTTTGTAAAAAAAAATTCAGAGATTGGTAAATAAAAAGGATGAAGAACCTTCAGAACTCAGCACCTAGGTTATAAGAGCCTCCCTGTCTGCCACCTTAGTTTGGCTCAATTATTCATTGAATTCTATAAAAGCATGCTCCTCCCCAAATTCTGTCAATAAATTCTCCCTTTTGCTAAAGGCGGTGTAATGGAATTTCTGAAATGAACAACAAAAGACTCCTAATGAATATATATGAGAAAACAAAGTTGTTCCAATACTTGACACATACAGGTCTAGCAACAGTGTGATAGTGGAGAGCTTTTCCATGGGAATTGAGAATGTCTAGGCTATTGACTAGGTCAACAATGACCCTAGTACCTCCCTAGTTCCCTTATTACAGTCTAAGAAGAAATATTTTAAATTTTTCTAGTGGAAAGCTCTGTTAAAATATAACATACAGATAAGCCAATGTATTAAACAGAAAAGGAGAGTAAGTGGAGAAAAAGGTCCTGGCCTTCTCTTATGCCTAAAATGGGCTGAAGGACACCTGACATCTGAACCTTACAGCATCTCTAGCATCCTGTGGCTTAAAGAATGAAACTCTGGAAGGCTTTTTGTTAGGTATTACTGAAATTCAAGGGAAAAATAGTTGGAAAAAAATCTGTGATAAAACTAGTAGCAAAATTATATCCAATATCTGCTTTTGGGAATGAAACTTCCCAGACAGATCCTGTCAAAATACCTGGAGGAAAGCCATTTAGTTTTCTGTTGATGACTGCTAGCCTTTCCTCTGTCAGTCAGAAGATTTCCCCATGTTACCACCTGTGACACAAAGCAGCTGGCAAAATGGGACCATCTCTACAAAAAAATTATTATGTAAATTTACATATCAAAACTGGTAAGGAATTCTGAGGATGAAAAGCAGTTCAAGGGACAAATAATTTAATCAATATGGAAATTTAATCTTTGGTCACTGAAGGAAAAAATTATATTCTCTTGCAATCATCACTAATTGAATATTCAGGACCATGAGTACATATTGATATTGTCTCACAGAAGTGAAGAGTACTACGTATGTGGTTTTGAAAACCATATATGCTGAAAAGCGGTTTTAGTCTGATTATAAAACATTCTTTTAAGTAAACAGGTCTGCAGTGCTTCCCCATCCCCAAGAGATTCTACATCTAATTTTATGCTGCATGAAAGGTAATCTAAACCTTATATTTTAACTGATTCCACAAGTGCCTAAGCATATTTGAACCTAGATTTGTAGCCTAGAAACCGCAATAGAATAGTTTCTTTCATGAGCTGTGAAGTCAGCAGTATCCCATAGCTGAACTAAACAGTAATTCTTTGTGTTTTCAGTTTTCAACATCTTTTGTAAGTGACATAGTTTCCCACCAGTTTTGTAGGTCTCTTGTCAGGTTTTTTGGGAGGTAGAAGAACTTAGAACTTACTAAGCAATATCATAGATTTTTCACAGTTGATGGTAAAAACGATTTTAAAGTATGGTTTCATAAACCTCTAAAGTAAGACAATAAAACAAAGAAAGGATTTTAGTCTTTAAATGTTTCTTTTAGATTCTACATGATCATGTATGTAAGCAACAATTAACTGCGAGAAGGATAGATCCAAGAAAAGTGAAACTATGTTAGAATATTGTATAAAAATGTATCAGAAAAATTAGAGCTGAGGAGATAGATGGCTCTCTGGCTAAGAGTGCATACTTCCTATGTATGAGGATCTAGAAGGCCCTGAGACTACCTGAATTCATCTCCCCAGAACCCACATAAGCTGAGTGTGGCAATACACATCTGTAACTCTAACGTGCAGTAAGTAGGGTGGAAACCAGGTTCACTTACCAAAAACCACTGCTTCAGGTTGAGGGAGAGACCCCCCATTGCAAGGAAGTCATGGATGAGCAATAGAGAATGGCACCCAAGTTCTCCTCTGGCTTCCACACACATACATACATGATGCATGTCCATGTGTACATGCATTCACCACACATAACATATCACATATACTGTACACACACTCACACACACACACAAATTAGATAGTTTTCAGATATTTGTAATGACTTCCAGTGAAATGTCTAGGAAAACTTGTATTTTGTTTGGTTTCCAAAGAACTATAGGGTTTGGATGTATTCTTTTTAATATTCAGCATGTTCATAGCAGGTTACAAGGTATGTTTTCCTTTGCATGGGATGTGGTGGTAATCATTACTACTATAAACTGCTGCTTGGACTTTACATTAGGTTGAGGATTTTTCAGAGTGTCCCAAAACTATGACTCTGTCATATTTGTCATATTTGTGCAGCATAACCTTTCTGGGTCTGATTTCTGGTGCCCATCTGTTCTCCATCTCTGATACCAACCATATTTTTCTGAAAGCTTTGCCAACTTTTTTTAATGCTAATACAAATCTAATATGAAAAGGAGGGAATAAAGCATTTAGTTGAAGACAAAAAATGTATCAGTTAGTCAATCATCAATCAGTACTTTTTTGTTTGCTTCTCATTTTTATTGGGAATCGTACAGATGTCATTGTTTGCTAATGACAGGCCTGATTTAAAAAAAAATCCAAAATGTTTTCTGAATTATCAGACATACCAGTGTACATTTCAGTAGCAATAAACCAGTGATTCAATTTCCCATATATTCACCAACATTTGTCCTTAAGCTTTTAATTTACTAGTGCCAAAGGCAAATGATGTCAAACATAATTTCATGTGCTCAGATGCGGCTCACATCTTCTCTTTGGTGAAACTAATAATCATTAATAATTGAATTTTCTTTTACTGTATTTTCAGAAGTATTTTTAAGATATTACTGTTTTTTCAATAATGTATTTTTCAAACATGTTTCTAAGTCTATAGTTTGCCATTTCTTCTTCTTGGGAGACAGAGGGGCTGGGGACATCACCCTGTGTGGGAATGTTTGCCTTGCATGCACAAGGCTATAGATTTTATTTGAGGCTATCCTGGGGCTACAAAATGAATTCCAGGTCAGCCTCGGTTAGAATGAGATGTTATCATGAAAAAAAGGAAAGGAGGAAAAGTTAATGCTCAAAAACATTAATAATAATGAGAATTCAAATCAATACCTCAATTGCACGCTACTGAAGCTCATTTCTTAGCAAAATTTTAGACTACTCAACAGAACTTGTAGCTGCATAATTTCAGTAGAAACTAACAAAATAATTTTAGATTGTTTAGATTAGTTAAGAATATTATCATGGACCTTGGGATGACTCAGAAGGTATCATAGTGCTGGAAAGAAGTGACTGGAGAACTGAGTAACATCTCGATCACACCTTCCAAGGCTCAGGGTCTAATGCGGAAGAGGTGGCGGAAAGAATGTAAGAGCCAAAGGAAGGGTAGGACTCCTTACAGCATCCTCCCTCCAGACATAAAATGGCCTGGATATCCATGACCTCATAGTGCCTGACACTACCTACACAAGACCATCATAAGAGGAGGAAAAGATCATGACATCAAAATGAAAGAGAGACTGATTGAGATGGGGAGGGGATATGATGGAGAATGGAATTTCAAAGGGGAAAGTGGGGGGAGGGAGGGTAGCACCATGGGATATATTTTATAATCATGGAAAATGTTAATAAAAATTAAGAAAAAAAAGAATATTATCATGAAGAGCCTATGCAAATATTCTAAATAACACATATTTAAAATTAGAAGTGAGCTGTGTCCAATCCTGCTAGTTCAGGAATATAATCCAAGCTACTCCGGAAGCTATGGTGGTTTGCATGTAAATGTCCCCAATAGCCTCGGTATTTTTTATTAGTTGTGGACATACTCAGTATGTAAACAGCACATGTTGGTACCATCCTTACCCTCATCCCTGCCCCCCCCCTGCCTCCCAAGGGACCCTCTTCATTGGAAATACTAGTTATCTCCATGGGGATTGTGGGTAGTGCATTATGGGGGTAGCCATCACTTATGGGGAAGAGGTATGTCTCTGTGCCTAATGTACCAACTTGTGGCTCTAACAATCTCTTTGCCTCCTCTTTGGTGAATTTACCTGAGCCATGTTGGGTTCCTTTTAGGTCTACTTCAGTGATGGGCTCTTGGGAGCCTCTGTATCTGTGGTTACTGATTTGCCAGGAGTTGAGTGTCCTCTGTGTCTATCTCCTTCACTCTTGTGCTGATATACCAGCATTCTTGCTCATTTCCTCAATTACTCTATGGTTTCAGCTTGGATCCTGGTGAAGTTCAATGGGCTGATTGTCTCCTCAGGTTCAAAGTCTCTGAACTTGATGCTTGGGCATAAGAATGAGTTTACTTTGTAAACAGCATACAGATATAATGCACTCATTTTATACATGTGATTTTATACGTGGATTCATTTGATTCTAAGATGTACAATTCTTATTTTTTCATACACTTCCAAAATTGAGATGAACTTTATATTTATATGGCCATAAAGTTACTGCTAGACAAACAGCTATTAGGATGCATCAGTGGTTGAAACAAAGTATGGTAAACATAGTTTTTGTGGATTTTCTCTGTATCATTAATTTTTTCACAGCAAATGCTTTGGGAAAAATCTACTTAATTAAAAAATTAAATTAATCGTTAATTCAATTAAGCAAGTCCATTTTTAAAAATATTTATTTATCTATTTGACAGAGAAAGAGGGGGAGAGAGAAAGAGAAAGAGTGAGAGAGAGAGAGAGAGAGAGAGAGAGAGAGAATATGGGTGCAACAGGGCCTCCAGCCACTGCAAATGAACTTCAGATGTGTGTGCCTCCTTGTGCTTCTGGCTAACATGGGTCCTGGGGAATCAAACCTGGGTCCTTTGGCTTTATAGGCAAATGCCCTAACCACTAAGCAAACCCTCCAGCCCAAGCAAGTCAATTTAATTAAAATCTTTGTGGTATAAGACATGAAGTTCTGTGAAAATGTGAACATCCACAACCTTTGGCCTAGAAATATTGCAAAAGATTTGGATTCTGAACATGCAGAAATGGTAGAAAGGCCCTAACCAATTTTATTATAGTAAATAGCAAATACACACACACACACACACACACACACACACACACACATACATATATATATATTTAAGCCTAAAGAGTCTTTTCCTGCAAACCACAAATAATTCTTACCATAAGTCACCATTGTATTTGTCTTTCTTTCTTAAGAGTACAGAAAATAATGGTTAGTTGTAAAATAGAAAATATTCTTCATGATATTTTCAAAGCTATGTGTCATAAAAAATTAGAGCCTTAAATTTTATATGTGTGCTAAATAAATCTAACTTTCTAACCCTTAATAAATATCTATAATGGGCTAATAATGGTACTTAATCCTCAAAAATAGTTTTTTCTTTAGTTGAAAATGTACTAAAAAGCCATTATTCAAATTCAGGTCTATTTGGTCTGAAGCACTACTCCACAATAAATGAGACTTTCTTACAGTGAGAGGAAAGGGAAAATTAAAATGAACAAAAACAATTTTAAAAATTTAAAACAACTCAACCTAGGTTATGAATGGAAGGTTATACTATTTTTTTAAGAATCTATTTGAGTAAATAAAAATTGTTGTAGATACAGATCAGGGTCTGATGGGCTACTGCTGAGATTTCTAGGGTCTTGTGTTCCTGAGCAGGAATATGGACAGAGATGCATGGAGAGTAACAAAGGAAGAGATGTTACTGAGTGAGAAAAGTGCTTGTGAGAATGGAAATGGGCCAGAGCTGGAGAAAAGTCAAAGGCTCAATGGCAATGGCTGTATAAGGAATGGAACTTTGATATTCCAGTATCACAGGCTTGTGGGTCATTGATCTAGTGTGCTCCTTCTTAAAAAAATTTTTTTTTATTTATTTGAGAGAGGCAAAGAGGGAGAGAGAGAGTGGGCACACCAGGGCCTCCAGTCACTGCAAACCATATCCAGACGCATGCACCACCTTGTGCATCTGGCTTACATGGATACTGGGGAATTGAACCTGAGTTCTTAGGCTTTGCAAACAAGCACTCTAACCACTAAGCTATCTCTCCAGCCCCAGTGTGCCCTTTTTTGTACATGCTTTGTTACATGTCAGCCCCAATGGAGAGAGGTTTCTATACTCTCTGCTACTGACTGTTGTCATGTGCTAATTTCTCCCTCTCTCTTTCTTTCTCCCTACCTCCTTCTGTACTGTCACAACTCTCCACTGAGAGTTTTGGTCTTGTGGTCTCAGACCACAAGAAGAGCTGAGTGTGATGATTAGACTTCTCTAGCTTCTTCCATTCTACAATGTTCCCTAACCCTTGGGGTGGGTGATACAGATGTCCCACTCAGAGCTGAGCAGTCAACAGACACTTATTCTCAGCATTTTGATCAGTTAGTATTCTCTGCAGTAACTACCACCCCCTGAGAAAAGAAGTTTCTTTGAGCAAAGCTTCAGCATCTCTAACCTATGGGGATAAACGTAAACATTTAGAAGGCAATTTGACAGGTACATAATGTTCGTTTATCAAAACAATAACAGTAGCTGCCCCACTAGGTCCTGGGACCTCCCCATCCATGGGCCTTTGACCAGGTTTATAGTACCAGATGTGAATTTCCTTCTGTGGCATTGGCCTCAAATCCAATTACAAAGCAGCTGGTTGCCTTTGTAATAGTCACACCACTATTGCACAAGTTAGCATAGCACATCTTGTCTGCCAAATTGATGTGTGACACAGAGTTCGCAGCTGTAAGACTATGGATGACAATTCTCCCCTAGCAGCATGACTAGCACTTGAATCTTCTGGCACAATGAAAGCATGTCTTCGGTAATAGGGTCTTACCATACAGTTCTGGTGGACAACTAACAGCAGTGGCAGCAGCCTGTATTGTCTTCCACGGCTCAGGTGCCTCCCTGGCCAAAATCAAGCCAACATTTTCATTGAATATATTTTCTTCTCAAAGGATAGTTTTATTTTCTCAAGGAAACTGAAAGTACTGTGAACTTTTTAATCATCAATTATTGTCCACCACTAATCCAGTGATAAATTCTCTCAGCCACAGCCACTACTGGGCTAAATGTTGAATTACATTCCTTGGTGGACAGTGATTCAACTTTTCTCTGTTGGTTTTCTTTTACATGTGTGTGTTGTATGTGTGCATGTGTGTACATATGTGTGGGGGAGCATGTAGGTATACAAGTGCATGGATCCGGAGGCCAGATATTGAAGCCAGCTGCCTTCCTTCATTGCTAGCTACTGTTTTCTTTGTGGCAGGGTCTCTCACTAAACCTAGATTTCGTCAATTTTGCTAGACTGGCTACCCAGAGGGCCCTAGGAATCCTTCTGTCTCCACTTCCCCAGTACTAGGATTTTAGGTGCATACCACCATGCCTGGATCCAAACTCAGGTCCTCATATTTGTGCAACAAATGCTTTACCAACTGAGCCATCTCCCCAGCCCACAGTTTATATTTGAAGCTAACCAACTGTGGTGGAGATTTCAAAGGAAAGCCTCTCTCCCTTTTCTGTGCTAAGCAGTATTTTGCAAACACCTCAGATTCAAAGCTGAAAAGATTGAAAACAACCTGTCCTATTCTTAGAACCTAGCACAACTGTGTCACTAAGTCCCATCCTGGGTTAGTCAGATATCCTTCAAGATTAAATAATGGGTAAAAACATCCCCGAACAAACAAATTTCTGTTCTATATTTGTACTTCCTTATTTCTGACTGGTAAGGAATTTTCTGTTTGTGCCCCAAATTCATGTAACCTTAGAAACTTGTAACCCACCAACAATGTAAAAAATCTCAAGATGATGTCAGACTGCCTGCTACACTGCCTATAAGACTCCTGAGCTGGAGCTGGAGAGATAGCTTCGTGGTTAAGGAGCTTGTCTGCGAAGCCTAAGGACCCATATTCTACTCTCCGGATCCCACATTAGCCAGACCTACAAAGGTGAGGCAAGTGCAAGGTCACACATGCTCACTAGGTGGCACAAGTATCTGGAGTTCAATTTCAGTGGCTGAGGTCCTTCCAATTCTCTATTTCTCCTCTCTCTGTCTCTCTCTAACTCCCTATCAATAAAATAAAATAAAATAAAATAAAATAAAATAAAATAAAATAAAATAAAATAAAATATTCCTGAGCTATCAGAGTTCAGTATTCAGACTTTGAAGTTATTTCCCTGAGTCCATGTCGATATGAATAAATTTTTTGATTCTTCACTCTATCTCTCATGCCATCTCTGTGTGACTTAGTTTGCTGTAACACAACCATTTCTACTCTCAGATATTGTCAGTCTTTTACACAATGCCCCAACATTTCTAAGCCACAATGAGAAAGTTATTTCAAAGTGAGACAGATAAACTTCCTTGCCAGCTAGGCGTGGTAGCACATGCCTTTAACCCTAGCACTTGGTGCCAGAGGGGGCAAAAGTAGGAGGATTGTCCTGAGTTTGAGGCCAGCTTGGGACTACAGAGTGAATTTGGGGGGGAGGGGAAGAAAAGACTTTATTGCCAATTCCACCACACATGGAAGATTTGGAATACAAAATGAACACAGAGTTTTAAAAAAGTATTCACAAGTGAAATTTTGATGTGTAGCCAGAAGATATCATTACTACAGACTGGTTTTCAAAGGAGTCAGGTTTGGCTGGGCATGGTGGTACAAGCCTGTAACCAAGCACTCGACAGGTAAAGGCAAGATTATCAGAAGTTTAAGGCTGTAGCAGTTTGAAGTCAGCATAGGCTACATGAAACCTTGTCTCAAAAAATCAACCCCCTCAAAAAAGATGTTTGTTTTTCTAAGTTTGTAACCATATTTAAGTACTACTAACATTCAAAATTTCTTTCTTTTAGACACTTGTTATAATTCAAAAGAAACTAAAGCCCATTTATAACATCTATAGATTGAATGATATGTTTTGATCTTGAGTTCATATTTCAGCTATCCAACTCATAAAAAATAAGCAGCTGACAAATTTTGAAATGTTCATATTGTTGATTTCCAAGATGTGTGAGAATATAAAAATACCTTAATTTGTCACTTGCACTGAATTTATCAACCTTCCCACACAATCGGAAAAGTGATTATATAAACAGATGGGTACTGGGTTTTGTCACACTAAAGTGGGAGGCTAGTTGTGGAGATAGACACCCCCCCAACACACACATACACCCTAGCTTAGGAAATTCATTGACAGTGTGGAAGGATTTAATCTGTGTGTGATGGCAGTGTGCCCAGCTGGTTTCCACTCTCAATGTGTAATGTGATTTAAACAGTTGTCAACCATGACTATAAACATGCGGAGGATTTAAAGATAAAAATATGTGTCTTATTTTACACTGTAAATAAGTTGGGTTTAAAAAAATATTTTATTTCCATTACAGAGAAAGGGAGGCAGGGAGAGAAATAGCCAGAGAAAGAGAGGGAGAGAATTGGCATGCTAGGGCCTCTAGCACTGCAAATGAATTCCAGATGCATGCATCATGTTGTGCATCTGGCTCATGTGGGTACTGGGGAATCAAACCTGTGTCCTCAGGCTTCACAGGCAAGCACCTTAACTGCTTAAGCCATCTCTCCAGCCCATAAGTCAGTTTTTAAGTTTAAATGCTTATTGAATAAGTAAGGAAATGTTAGAGTTGCAAAAACATAAAACAAGGCATATGTTTAATTGAAAGTTTAATTAAAGGGTGAAGAATGCACTCAACACAGTTATCTGTAAAGAAAAAACATAATAAGGGCTTTCTTAGATAGCAATATTCACCCAAATATACTCAACTCTCTGGAAAAACCCAGTGGACTGTTTAATTCTGACCATTCTTCTCATTCAAATTTCTGCTGGTGTCCAGTTTAATATAAAAGTCCAATCCCTCTTAAAGCATGTCACAAGAGCCCAAAGTGATTTGGAGCCTGAGAGTCAAGGAACCTGGTAGCTGCTCAGTCCACAAGGCTGGATGCCTCAGCAGTCCCAATCCAGCACTGAAGGCCTGGGGTGTCCTGGAGAGATGCTGCTCTTCAATCCATGCTGATCTTCAGTACACACTGGAAAGCAGCAAGCAGCACTGGCAGCCAGGTGGGAGGGGAGGAGAATACTTTACTTCCCAGAGTTCCTTTTGATAAAGCCTCCCCTCCGACAGGGGCCACTCACTCTGGGGGAAGGGCTCACCTGGGGGAAGGATTCCTTCTTTTGTTAATCCTTCCTGGAAGCAACCTTTGAGACCCACTTATGAGGAATGTCTGTGGATTCCTAAACAAATCAAGTTGACACAAACTTAACCATCAGAATGTAATTGCTCTTCATACCTCTGGAATAATGAGGGGGGAAATACCATAAGTCCATTGACCTATTTTTACACATAAAACTTTATAGCTTGAGAAGAGGAGATGTGATGTTGATCTCACTTGTCAATTTGGTTAGATCTAGAATTACCCAGGAGACAAATTTCCAGGCATATATATGAAGAATATTTTTAGATTAGGTTAATGAAGTAGGAAAATCCACCTTAAATGTGAGCAGCACCATTCCAATGTAGGCTTAGTATGGACATTGAACCCTTCCTGCTTCCTCATTGTATATACAATGTGAACTGCTATCTCAAGATACAGCTGCCTTGCCTTCCCTGCCCTCATGAACTTTAACACTTTGAAGTGGAGCTGAAATAAATCCTTCCTCCCATAAGCTGCTTCTTGTTAGGTATTTGTTCATAGCAGTGAGAAATGTAACTAATACAAAAAATAGCCAAAGTAGGAAAAGGGATGAACAGAATCTTGGTTAAAAACTCAGGTAACTTCAATGAGTCTAGAGGAAATGTGTGTGCATGAGTTAGCCTGGATTAATTTTTAACAGGTATGTGGAATCAATCCCCTGGAGATAGAATGCTTCTTGGAAAGGAAACTTTCACAAGTTCTCATGTCCTTCTGATACAAACCTGGAGGCTTGCTGGCAAGTATACTCTTGGTAGTGATATATTTTCACTTGTACTCTCATAAGTCAAAGCCATACCACATTTATCTCTGCATGTAAACTCAACTTTACATATATTTCAGCTAGTTACTCAAGACAATATAAATGTTAATTGTTTGAATAAATGTACTTAATATCACATCCAACACCTGTTTTTACCATATTCAGAAAAGCTGATAGTCAAGTAATAATAATTATGAGTAAAATAATACAAATCAGGGAAGCAAATATAGTAGACAATATTAACTTGGGGGAATTTCTATGAATCAAAAAATCTTTAGAATGTTTCCACTGAGTGTGAGGTAGGAAAGACTCACCAATAAACCACTTTGGAATTGCAAATCTTAAAGACAATAAAGAGGTAACTGCTTTACCCATGAATGAGCTAAGTCAGCTACTCTCAAGGAAACAGCCTGACTTCTGGTATCAAACTAGTATTTCCAATTCCAGTTGTACCACTTACCTGTAACAAAATAGTCATAAAACATTTTCATGTTTTTATGTCTAAGTATCAAGTGCTATATGTTAAATAATTATGTTTAGAAACCTGGTACTTTCTAAGCTTTTAATAATTATTACCATTATTTTATAGTCTATAAGTTAGGATTTTTTTATCCAAATTAAATGATTTTAAAGCTCAAATTTAATGAGCAGCCAAACATGAGGAAAAGGACACTGACAGTCTTAATTACATGAAGTCTCAGATAATCGAATATTTGTAGACTATATCTAAAACTCTTCCAGAAAGATTTACATCATAATGAGAAATGAACATAATAGAAAGATACATGTTATCTAGGATACAATAATAGTAAAATTACCATTAACATGTCTGAGGTAAGATGACATAAAATAAAATTTGCATTAGAAAATAAGGAACAAAACATCCATTGAAAGAAAAGAAGGCACATGTGAGAGGCTATAAATGGAGAACAGAATAGTAGCAATCATTTCTAAACAAACAAAGAAAAGCATACCCTGAAAGGAAGTAAACATCCTAAATGGGTGAAAATGTAATCTGGGTGTTAAGTGATATTATTGTGCCACAGAAGAAGTCCTTCAGACTGGCAGTTTTTCTTCCATTTTAATAATATGATAACAGAGATCATGTTATGTTATTGAACTTGGAGTTATGCAATACTAAAATGCAATTAACTTGGCTCCATTGAGAGACCAAATATAACCATTTTAAGTAAAAAGGCCCAGGCCTGACTTAGATAGAGAACTAGCCAGCCAGCTAATGTGCTGACCTTTGCTTCTGTAAACTTTGCTTGCTTGCTCAATTGCTGCCTTTCTCCCTAAAGTTTCTGGAGAATCTCCATTTCAAGGATATTCCAGAAACACACCACTGCAGGGGCCTACTGCATAGATGAACCTATCATTTCAAAAGTGGTAAAGGACCACTGTTTGCTTAACCCATCACAATGGAGATTACCTCATCTGCCTGGAGTGCCCCTAGCTCCTGCCCCCAACTTTGCCCGCTGAAAACCCAAACCAATCAGAACTGTTTAAATCAACCAATCATGTATCTATCCCCTACTTCTTTGTTTGAATTCCTATATGAACCCCTTCCCCCAAAACAAAGGGGCTCTCTCCCTCACTACCACTGTGCCTGACTGTAGGGATGGATCCCAGGCCTAGGCTTGCAATAAAGAAACCTGTTGCTTTTACATTCGAGTGTCTTGGCTTCTGTGGCTGTTCTCTGGGTGACTCCTGGGTGACCGGGGGTTGGGGGTCTTGGCTCCTGGTCAGGGGACTTGGCACAACACCATTAAAGTTTACATTTTAACAAAGAACTAAATGTATATTCTAAGTTAGAGTTACACTGAACTTTAATCATTTTCCTAGATATAAATAATGAGACTTAGAATTAATGCTTTAATTTTCTTAAGTTGTTTAATTTGTCTTTTTGTTCTCATAGAAATAAAGAAAATTCCAAACTCTTCATCTTAACCTATGCTTAGTAGCAATGCCCATGAGTCACCCTTCTACTTTACATGTGTGCATTTCCTTAGTAAAACAATGAAGCACTATTAACCACATAAATTATGGCAAACAGTAAGCTCCAGAGGATTTTTCAATATTGAAGTTGAACATACATTAAATGAAGAACATGCTGCAGGGTCCAAATAGAACCAAATATTTGAAGATGAAGAACCAATTTATATTCACTTAGTTGCCTCAGTTTCAGGTTTAAATATTTGAGGTTTTCGTAAATGACTTTTCTCACATGTGTTAGATATTAAGATTGAATCTAGTTCCTGACAACTCAACTCTTGTCATTAGGACATTTTTTTCCCCTTGAAAAAGTATTTTATTTAAATTTTGTTTTCTGCTTTCATCTTTCTGTTTTACCTGGTTAATGGAAAATATACTTTAGTGGCTTTTTGTCATTGTGACAAAATACATATTAAAAATCAACTTGAAGATTTAGTTTGCCTCATAGTTTCAAAGGTTTTAGTCCAGGCTGGAGAGATGGCACAGCAGTTAAGGCACTTGCCTGTGAAGCCTAAGGACCCAGGTTCAATTTTCCTGGTCCCATAAAAGCCAGATGCACAAGGTAGCACATGCTTCTAGAGTTCATTTGCAGTGACTAGAGGTCCTTGGGTGCCCATCTCTCTCCCAATCTCTCTCTCTCTCTCTCATAGATAAAAATAACTTTAAAGAAAAAAGAAAAGTTAAAAAAAAAAAAACAGCTTTAGTCCATTGTCACTTGACTCCATTTCTTCTGGACACATGATAAGACAAAACATCACAGCAGTGAATGTGTGATAGAGCAAAGCTACACACTTGAGGAAGGAAGAAGGTAGGGAAGGAAAGAGAAATGGCAGGAGGGAGGAAGGAAGGAAAGAGGTACGGAGAAAAAGATATTCTCTCAGGACATATATCTTTCAAAGATATCTCCTCAACCACCTACAACCCTGCTTCACCTAATGTGGTGGATTGAATCACATGGCCCCATAAACTCATGTGTTCTAAGTGCTTGGGATCCAGAACCTTACTAGAGGAGATGTGCTCCAGGTGGGTGAGCTTTGGGGTATTATAGCCAGCTCCCCCTTGCTAGAGATGGGCAAATTCTTGCTGCTGTTTTCCACCTGCTGTGGCAGGGGTGATGTCTAGCCTCTGTTCATGCCATGCTTTCCCCTGCCAACATGAAGCTTCCCCTTGAGACGGTAAGCCAAAATAAAGCCTAAAGGTTAGAAAGACCCTAACCTAAAGCCCTTCTTTACCTCACGTCAGCCTGAAATAGCTAGATTATGTCCTGGGCTCAACTGCTAGTATCCAACAAATCCAGATGCATGCACCTGGAGGTTATTTACAGTGGCAAGAGGCCTTAGCATGTCCATACTCATATTTTCTCTCTTTTTCTTTCTCCTCTCTCTGCTCACAAATGAATACAAATATTCTTTTAAAAATTGGGTCTAGTTATGCAAATTGTCATTGTGCCTATAATAAAATGTCAAGATTCTTCAAAAGTTTTACCTTTTTTGGTCTCACATACTTTTCATCTAAATCCAAGACCTCTTTTGATCTTTGTACCAAATAAGCAAAAACTATAAGCCATCTCTACTAAAGATTATTATATAGAACTTTTAAATTGGTCAATTTTATAAATTCTTTCATGTTTAAATAATTTTAAATTATCCAAGATGTTTCAAATATTTCTTGGTATATTCAAATGGGCCTAATTACAATCTCAATTGAACTGCCAATGAAAATAAGCTTCTTATACTTCTTATCTAATCCAATCATATTTATAAAAATTTTAATTAACTCTTTGTATCCAAATTATGAGTGCCTTATTCCTTACTTTGACAGATAAGACTCATTTTCTTACCTGTACCTATGTTCATGAATGCTTTGAACCTTAGATATCATATTCCCATAATGTATCACATATAGAAAATATATAAAGATTGGGTCATAATGGCTAATATAATAATATGATCCAGGAGTTTCTTCATGGCTCTGTTAATTATCTCTCTCCTAAAGAGCTGCCACACTGCCTATGCAGCATCATCTATAAAGACCCTCAGAGCAGCCTCCTAGCCACATAGAATAACAGCAGCTTGCTATGTGCTCAAAGTATAATGTTTAGCAAAAAGGGAACCAGAAGCTGAGAATATCAGGAACCATACTTGTGTTACTAGAACTTCAATGATGGACTCTAGCAATTGTAGAAAGCTAAATGCTACATATCAAGAGCTAAAAATTTGGGGGTTATATTAGCCCTTTAAAATAGCCAAATTATCCTTTTACAGACAATTTGGTATCTCTGTGACCAGCTGAGATACCCCTTGTTCTGTATAATAGTTATTCTAGACATACTTCTTTTAATCTAGACCTATGCATGAAATATATCTTATTTTCTCTGAGGTTTAAAAACCATTCTCTTGAGCAGTAGGGTCTTACCACTAACCTTTGGTGGGTCATCAAGTACTCTGACAGAAACCTGTCTGTCATTTAGGAAACCTTGTAGGTCTCTCTGATCAAAAGCTCATTGTGGATGATAGCCCCATGCTGGTTCTGGGAGTTACAGGTCAGTGCCCACAAAGAAAATGAGGAAAAAGATAACTAATATACAAGAGTTAGAGAGAAGAGAGGGGGGGGAGAGAGAGGGAGGGAGGGAAGATGTAGAAGATTAAGGTTAGTCTTGATCCTACCCTCTCCAGTGTTCCCTGTAAGGGCCTGGTGAAGGATTAGCCATTTGGTCTGTCTTTTAGTAAGTAGAAAATTATGGTACCATTGCCATTTGGGTCTAGATTTGTGTTTCTCACCCCTTTGATGCCCTCCCCTCCCTCCCCTTCCATCCTAGTGTGTAGTCCAGGAGTGCTTGCTGGGTATGTAAGGTATCTTGGGTAGATTCAGGTTAGGTGCTGTAGATGAGTGAGACTATGTGGCGATTTTTTTTTTTTTCTGTGATTGGGTAAGTTCACTGAGAATGATCTGTTCCAGGTTCAACCATTTTTCCTCAAATTTCATTGTGTCATTTTTTCTTACTGCTGTATAGAATTCCATTGTGTAGATACACCACATCTTAGTTATCCATTCTTCTAGTGATGGATATCTGGGTTGATTCCAGCTCTTAGCTATTACAAATTGAGCCACTATAAACATGGCTGAGCAAATCTCCCTAGCCTGTGGTTTGAAGGTTTTAGAGTAGATGCCCAGTAAGGGAATAACTGGGTCTGTTGGTATCTCTATACTCAGCTTTTTCAGAAGTCTCCACATTGCTTTCCAAAGTGGTTGTACCATCCTACATTCCCATCAACAGTGGATGAGTGTTCCTACTTCACATCCTCGCGAGCATTTATTTTTATTTGATTTTTTGATGTTTGCTATCCTTATTGGGGTAAGGTGGAATCTCATAGTGCTCAAGACACCTTATGTGGTTGATATGCAAAATAGAATGGCAAGGCTGGAAGTTGGAAGAGAGTCTGTCCCCAGACAGTCAGTGCATCTAGTGCCAGAAGGTGCTACATGGGCAACTGGGGGAAAATGACCAATATCTGTCCAAGCAGCGAATGGTCTAACCTACTTAGCAGCAAATAACTTGTTGTGATGCCCACACAAGTGCAGTAGTGGCACACAGCCATGGTGGGGAACCAACTGCTCTCAATTTGGCTAACTGATCCCCTCACTGGTATGGGACTCATAGCTGGAGCTGGGAAACAAGTCAGAACCATATCCAAACATAAGCCCACTCTGCAATATCAAGCTACCATCAATTGTGGGCTACAAGAGGGCCTACACCTATTAAATTCTCTATAAAAAAAAAGTAAGGGTTATCTCATTTGTCCTGGTGCTAACTTACTCTCCAGTTGGAGAATCTGCTTCTCTTTTCCAGATAGATGTAGATCCTAGGAGAGAGCCACCCCATCATACCTCAAAAGGGCCCCAGCTGAAACTAAGAAAAATTAGCGAAACAAGCAAGGGGGCTGTTTTCCTGATGAACCCGATACCAGCAGAAGGGGGAAGGAGATCAACACAGAGAAAAATCAACTCCTACCAAATCAGAGAGCCAGAGCCTCAGAGGCCCCCAACACCTCATCACTGAAGCAGACCAAAAATGAACCCAACATGGCTCAGGGAAATTTTGCGGAAGAAGGGGCAGAGAGAATGTCAGAGCCACATGTTGGGTCATGATATGCAGAGACATTTAGCTTACCCATAACTGTGGGCTAACTCCACAATGCATGACCCATATACCTCAACAAGGAGGGGCCAAGGGGAGGGGGTAGGTCATGGATGAGCCTAATAATGGTACCAAACTGGCTGTATTTGCTGAATACAAAAATAACTAATAAAGAAAAAAAGAAAAAAAAATTCTCTTGTTGCCAGCACTCCCTCACAGATTTTTCTGCTTTCCAATATCATGAGCCAATTTTTTATTTGCCTAGTTACTTACACAATTCATTTCAGAATATCTAATTCCAAATGGTTTCAGGAAATAGGTGTTCTTACTTCCTCAATAACCATTTCAATTCTGATATTCATAGGCCCCTGTCTAGCCTTCTGCTAACTTGATTCCTCCAGACTTCCCCAGGATGGCACGTGGACTTCCTTATCTTCCTCATGCAAGAATATATTATGGGCATCTGACTCAGACAAACTAAAATGGTGAAGCTTCTACCTCAGCACAATGTCCCTTTTCAGCTTGAAGCAGGTAGAGATATGATCATACTGTCAATTTCCCCATGAGACCTTCCCTCTCTTCCTTTCAAAAAAAATTTCTGGGA